>OY997262.1:437773882-438991382 GCA_963921465.1 Triticum timopheevii
TAGTAATGAACTAATAGAAACAAGGTGCGATGCGTGGCATGGGCAACTATTGGAAAAAGTCCCAAAAAGACTCCCTCGGGGTCTTCTTTCTTTAGTCCCAAATGCCCACTTTTAGTCCCCAAAAGTCCCTCCTGTTTGGTTTAGATGGGACTGACATGGAGTTTTTTTAGTCCCTACACCAAAATGTCCCTGTAAACAAACACCCTCTAATAATGCCGCTGGAAAATTGATGCAATGCCACAGTTAAAAGAAAATTACATGTTTAACGAATTTTATTGTTAATATAATCTCTATGTTAATATTAATCAATGCCACCATTTGAGAAATGCTACTGTCTTGCTTTCTTTCCCATTTAGACAAGGTAGATGCTTCTTTTTATTGGCTTCTGTGTCATCCACCGTTATCGACCACTAATTATTTCCTTTGCACCTCTGTGTAAACAGGGTTATCTACTTCACCTCGTTGCCATTGTGACCTTTTGTTGCACTGCACAAAACACTTTTGTTTTAAGAGTGTATTGTGCAGTTCAACCAAAATGTCACACCGACAACATTGCTTGATTGCTTGATCTTAGTGGAACTACACAAGAGGAGATCTTACTTCCTATTCATTAAGGCGAATTTGGTTCAGGTCTTCTTCTTGTGAGTTGTTCGAATTCCGCATCATGAGAGGTCAGTACTAGCCTTCCTTCACATGATTCTGCAGTGTGCTTTCATATGTTGTGCTACTTGTACGATAATGTTGCTTGATTTTAGTGAACTGCACAAATGGAGACAAGACTTCCAATCTGTATGTGCACCGTAATATCCCATTGAGGTAAGATAAGGATATTTCACAACTGTTGGCCTGTATTTTGCCACTTTCATCAGAAAATTAAGTTTAGTACTATACTTGTGCTCCCTAATTGACATGCCAAATCTTACATTGAAGGCAAAGCTTGTCTGTTATTGAACCAAGTGATGAAGGGGAATAACAAGCGGAAGAAAAACAAAAATCAACTCCCGGTGCTGTAATGAAGCACTGGAACTGTGACGACACAAGTAATGATATAGTTTTGCATCTTAATTTATTGCTATGGCTAGAACGAGCAATTGTTTTGCCACTGATTTGATGCCACTCTTAATGTAATACGTAATTATCTCTAACTGTGCAAATAGGGATCTTCTTTGAAGATACCATATATTTTAGTGGAACTGCACAAGAAGATGTTCGAAACATTAAACTAATCGAGGAGTATATAGTAAGCATGGCCACCACCGTAGATAGCAACAGATGGTTCGGGAGAACTGCTTCATCTATATGCTCTACACAATAAGCCTCCTGACAAAGGTTGGTACTCGCCCACTGATTTCATCCATATGATTGAGCTTTGTCATCTCTATTGGTGTTGTGCTACTGTTTAGATACTGTCATGAAAAAGTAGTATTGTCCTTGAGAAGTGCTTCATTTGTGCTGTTTTAAATATTTCCTTTCCTTTTTTTCGAGAAAACAGGGATGCTAGCATTTAGTAGTCCTCTTGTCTTTGCACAACAGGATCATCTTCCTCTGAAGAAGAATATGGAGTACATGAAGTGACTAGTTCCAATTATGCCAGGATGAAGAAGCCCTGTCTATCTTCTCATCAGAAGGAGCAGTTGGAGGATGGTTACATTGCTCCCCACAAGACCAAACTAACTTCATCTCAGAAGGACTGACAAATCTCAATTTTTTTGCTTTGATGCGCAAGTACAATGTTGTTCTAGGATTCTTGAGTTCCATTTTTCTAAAAGTGTGCTCTACATGAACCATGTATGTGCCTGTTGAAGCTGTCAATTCATAGTACAGTGCTTTATACTAATCACTTTGTTTTATTTGTGCAAACAGGGGTGCTCAGCTTGATTTCAGCGGGAACTGCACAAAATGTTCATGAATACATCGAATCATTCATTTCCACCACAAGAAAGGAGGTGCTGATAAGTTCAAGGTGTTGCAACATATAAGGGCGAAATCATACAAGCTACGCATGAATTTGGTTGATTTTGGTAGAGCTGCACAAAAAGAACAGCTAGTTTATTTAGCACGAGGTGCCATGTCAATGTCCGAACTGATGGCAAACCCTGCCTATTCCAAAATCGTAGGCATTTGATATTTTGGAATGGGACAACCTTGTCAAATTTTGCTCATTGATTTTAGCAAGACATGCGTTTGATATTTTCGAATGGGACGCCCTTTGCTGTCAGCAGCGTCGATCAATTTTTTCTTTATTCTTTAGTTGTGAAGTAAATATTGCCTCTGACATGTGAGTCGCTGAGATGCATAATCATCGATTGTTTTGAATGTTCTCTATGAATTGCCAGGCCTGTGTGTTTGATTGCAATGTACAGAAACGCTAAAAAGCTGCTCAAACTCTTTGTACTCCTTCTGTTCCTTTTTACTTCGCACATTGTGAAAGTGCATACTTTTTTGTATAAGATTGGTCAAAGTAGAGATACTTTGACTGCAGACAAAACTTGTATGCAGACTAGAAAGGACCGGAGGGAGTACATGTGAAACTGCTGCAAACAAGGTGATCACCCTGGGAATAATGCTACTCCCTACATTCCGGTTTATAGGGCTTATTTCAACTTTTTTGTTTTTCCAATTTAAAGGGCTCATCTCCATGTTATTTTTAGTTTTCAAGGTGCGTTAAATCTTTGCATGCAAGAATAAAAAGGAACACACCAATGCATGTAATATTCCTACTCATCTAGTGGCCAAGCATGCATGCACTGCAATTAATCCAAATTAATGCATGAGTTTAATTTGAGTAGTTTTGTAAAGTACGAGATACATTCCTCCACTCACAAAATGCCTTGGTTGATGAGATTTCAGATTTGAGCCCTATAAACCGGAAAGGAGGGAGTAGTACGTATTGTTTTGCATGTTCATCCAATGCCAGTGATACAGGAATTCGAACTAATCAAAATAAATACATTCATACACGGTCGGATTTCATAGAAACATGCCGGATTTCATTACATTTCATACATTCTTCAACTAAAAAGGGGTTCGCTGGAGGTATAATTAATTAACCGAAGCTACCCACATGTGTCCCGCTGAGCCGAACAGAAGCTTCAGTGACTTAACTGTAGGTGCAGTTGCATAACTGACATGTGGCCTGTTGGGCCCACGTGTCAGTCAGCCAACTGCACCAGCAGTTAAGTAGAAGCAGCGTTCTTCTCCAGCGCAGCTCTCCGACTCCACGTCACTGCCAAGAAGCTAACCGGATGTCAATGGTCAACCCGCCTAGCTTGGCTTCAACCGGAGGGTAGCAGCGGTGGCCTTACTTGTACCCGAGCGGCGGCGACCTACCGTGTTCTACTCTTCCTTGTTTTCTGTGTGGCATGGCCTCGTTGGCAGTGGGGCGGGGCCTTGGCGGAGCGGGCGATGTCCTCTATCTCGTTGCCGGCAGGCGGCGCCTCAGCGAAGCGGTGGAAATCCTCCCCCACGTTGCCGGCAGGGTGGAGCCTCGGCTGAGCCGGCGATGTCCTCTGCCTCGTTGTTAGCGGGGCGGAGCCTCGGCGGAGTCGGTGGTGTTGTCTATCTCGTTGTTGGCGCCGCGGGGCCTCGGCAGAGCCGGCGGTGTCCTCTGCATCGTTGTTGGCGCCGTGGGGCCTCGACGGAGCAGGGCCTCGTCGACGCCAGAGGAGCGGGGACTCGTCAGAGCCGGCATTGTCCTCTGCCTCGTCCTTGGTCTCGCCAAACAGCGCCTCGCCCACTTCATCGCCCTCTTTTCTAGCCTCTTTGTAGGCGCCCGCAGCCTCCGCCACCCGTATGTGGTACCGCCAGCGCTTGTGGCGGCCCTTGCGGGCGGAGCAGTACGAGTCGAGCAGCGCCTCCTGCTCCGCCCGCTCCGCAGCGATCTGCTCCTCCGCATGCAGGTGCTCCTGGAGGAGATGGTGGTTATAGGCGGTGTCGGCCTGCGCTTCCCGGAACTGCTCCTCACGCATCTGCCTCACCCTGTCCATATATTGGGCATGGGACTCGCCGATGGTCATGGTGCAATGCACCAGCGAGGATGGCGCGGAGGAGGGGGTTGGCGCCGAATCATTGACTACCATGTTCTCCATTTGGACGTCGTCATCCTCCGGCTACCTGCCGGCCAGCCGGTCGGCAGCAATGGCGGCCATCTCCTTGTGGTCCATCGTCCGCCCGTCCCGAAGAGCGCTGGAGCGCAAGCAAGCCATGGTGGGCAGTACTGGTGTGGACAGGAGAAAGGGAACGGATGCGGATGATTGCGGCTATGGCCGGCGCAGCAGTTTATATAGCAATGGTGGGCGGGCGGAGGGACGGACGTGTGGCGCCGGATTAGCCGCCTCGGCAACCGCATATCATTAATGTGTGTGGCAGATGGACGGACGGACGACACTTGTGTCGTTTGAAGGCGGAGCAATCACCTGCACCGGGAAGCGGGGCGGGCGGCGCTAACTGTTTCTGGCGGAAAGCGCGTGCGGGCGAGGAGATGACTTTACTTGGAGAGGATGACAATGGGGACCCACCAGGTCCATAGCCTCACGTATGCAAGTGCCTCCTTATTATATATATATATATATATATATATATATATATATATATATATATATATATATATATATATAGCTATAATTTATTTTGCTTCCTCATAGTTTCCTGACGTCACGGTCCCACACCATTGTCAACCTATGTTCTCCCTCCTTTCCGGTTTATAGGGCTTATCTCAAAATTTTAGTTTTTCCATTTTATAAGGCTCAATTTGGTTGTTTTCAATCACATGTTAAGATTCCAAGGTGCATTAAATCATTGCATGCAAGTATTAAGAGAAAATTGACCAATGCATGTACTTTATGCATGCATGCATAGCAACTAATGCATTGATAAACATAATTTTTTGAGGATAACAAGAGCATTAATTATGTGCTTTTGCAAAACTACAAAAAGTATTCCACCACTCGCCATCTACCTTGATTGGTGAGATTTTTGAATTGAGCATTATAAACCAGAAACGAGGGAGTAGTCAATAAACGAGAGAATTGCACAAGAAGCAGCTGACAGCTGGGACCAAGCAGCTCGAGCAGTATTTGTGTTTTTGAGGTGTGAGCACTGCAGAGTTTTTCGATGTTTAGCCCAGATATTAATTTTTCTCCTCTTAATAACAACAAAAACATCGCTGCAGGTATTAACTGGGCGGGCTCTGGCCCGTCTAGCCCAGGCCAGATATCCAGCCCAGATATTAATTTTTTTCAAGCTCAAAATGGCTAGCCCAGCTATACTTTTTTTAGGAATACCCAGGCAAGGTCAAGTTGTTATTCTCCGCCCCGCTGGACTGCAAATCTTTCCTAGGAGGGATGCATTAGTCTTAACAAGAAAATGGGCTTTAAGAAATAATAAATGGGATGTAATTATAAAAACTAGGTAGTAAATATAAAAAAATGCACTAAACAGTGATTACATTATAAAATATTATATTTGGATATTGAAAATTTTAATTTCATTAATTGTTGCGAGCGCAATGTTTCGTTGGATTTTTACGCAATATAAATTTCGGGATAAAAATTGTTGTATTTCATTGGATTTCGGGATAAATTTCGGGATAAAAATTTCGTTGGATTTCATTAATTGTTGCGAGCGCAATGTTTCATTAATTATATCGAAATTGTATTTAATCTGACTAGAAATTTCGAGATAAAAATATTCGGATCCCATCAAAATGTGTGAAATTTTATTAAATTCTGTTTTGAACGGTTGGTTCAAATGGGCTGTACTTTTAAAAAACTGTAAATGGGTTGTAGTAAATTCCATTACTATTCAAAACTGGGCTACGCATTCTTACAAATCTCAAATGGGCTATATGTTCTCTGCCACACACTTCTGGCCTTACTAAGTTGACGCGTCCCCTAAAAAAACAGAGTTGACGCGTATGCAAGGCTTTGTCAACTTATAGTCAACACACGGTTCTAGCAGCAGTGGCCGTTGGATGTCCATCCAACGGATGCCGTGCTTCTTCTTCAATCTCGGATATTCTAGCTTCACCCGCCCAAAAAATGATTCCTCCCCCTGACATCTGGGGCGCACCGTTTCGGAAGCTGACCTGTGGGCCTACTACGTTGACGTACCAAGGGCTTTGTCAACTTAGTCAATATAAACGATTCTAGCTGCAGTGACCGTACGATGTCCATCCAACGGCTGTCGTGCTTCTTCAACCTCTGGTCTTCTTGCTCCAGCCGCCCAAAGCAGCGCCGGTCGTGCCGCCTGCTCCTGCCTCCCGTGGCCGGCTGTGCTGCCGCGGAGGCCTCACCGCCCCCTACTACTCCCACCACTGGCCAGGTCATCCCTCCACTCACCCACACCCCCTGTTATTCTGTGGCGACGGCAGCGCAGCCGAACCAGTGAACCCTCATACTCCTCTACGCGTGTGCATCCACTGCCGCGTCTTCCCCGGCTCCGCATCGTCCCCTTCCTAGGCCTTGCCGTCGTCCACCGCCGTGGTGCTCTCGGCGTGGCATGGTCAACGTGGTCAAGGAACGACTTCCATCGGACGTGGACTGTACGTGGCGAGGCTGACAGCTGGGTCCACGACAGCCGCAAGGAAGTGCCTCCTTATTACGTGCAAAATAATTATTCCTCCACCTGACAGCAGGGACCCACCGGACAGGCCATCGTATTCCGTGAAAAAAATGATTCGCCCCCTGACTGCTGGGACCCACGAGCTACATCTTCGCACGCAAGGAAGTGCGTCCGAAAAAAAACGATTCGCCCCCCTGACTGCTGGGACCCACCAGCTACATCTTCGCACGCAAGGAAGTGCGTCCGAAAAAAAACGATTCGCCCCCTGACTGCTGGGACCCACCAGCTACACCTTCGCACGCAAGGAAGTGCGTCCGGGCAAAAAAAAACGATTCGCCCCCCTGACTGCTGGGACTCAGCAGCTACACCTTCGCACGCAAGGAAGTGCGTCCGGGCAAAAAAACAAAACAATTTTCCCCCCTGACTGCTGGGACCCACCAGCTACATCTTCACAGGCAAGGAAGTGCCTGACAGTCGGGACCCACCTGGTCGAAGCGTACGTAGCGTTGTCATCCTGGTCGCGAACGTGTATGTACGTACTGGTCGATGTAGAGGCGCGCACGTGTTGTAGTAGAGGCGCGCACGTAGCATGTACACGTACGTACAGCGGAAAGGGTGCAAGAAAGAAAATACGACCACATATGTGTACATACGGCTGGGGTCTCGAACGCCTACTCGCGCATACGTACATGGCTGGGTCGGAACGGAGAAACAGCATCGTCGTCGTGTTCATGGGGAGCCAACCGGTTGGGTCGGAACGGAATGCGTGGTCGTGTTCATCGGGAGGGCTTGGACGGAACAGGCGATGGAAACGAGGCCTGGCGTACCGCACAATGGAGGAAACGGACCTCCTACATTCGGAACGGGGTCCTGTTGATCGGGAGGGGTGTGGCATACCACAAAACGGAGGAAACGGACCTCGTACGGTCGAAACGGGGGTCCTGTTGATCAGGAGGGGTGTGGCGTACCGCAAAACGGACGAAACGGACCTCCTACGGTCAAAACGGGGGTCCTGTTGATCGGGAGGGGTGTGGCGTACCGCAAAACGGAAGAAACGGACTTGTGTTGGAGCGCTACGGTCGAAATGGGGGTCCTGTTCATCGGGAGGTGTGTGGCATACCGCAAAACGGGACTCCACAGGATACCGTTCATCTCCACCGTCGACCTCCTCCAGCCTCCACGGGCTACCGTCGACCTCCTCCAGCCTCAACAGGCTCCTGTTCATCCAGCCTCCACCGTGCGCTACTCCACCGACTACTGTTCAACCACCCCTCCACCGTCTACTGTTCATCCAGCCCTCCACACCACGGGGTCCTGTTCAACCACCCATCCACGGCCACCCCTCCACCGTCTACTGTTCATCCAGCCCTCCACACCACGGGGTCCTGCTCATCCAGAGGCAACGCCACCGCTCACTGTTCATCCAAACCCCCTGTAACGCTCACTGTTCATCCAATCGATCGACTTCAGTTAGCAGCGGTAGCGAAGGAATCGCTCGATCGGGTTCATCTTAACAGCCATCGATCGATCGCTCGGGTTCAGTAATGCGTAGCCTGCAGTGCAATCGCTCGGGTTCAGTTAGAGCCCAAAGCCTCGCTCGGGTTCAGTTAGAGCCAACGCCTTGCACACACGCGCGTACGTGTATGAGAGAAACGCGCATCGCTCAGCCCCCGACCTCCCACTGTAACCGGCAACTCCCCGAAATTTTCCTCCCCCTCGCTTCTACCACGGGTTTTCCGTCATGGACAGCCCAAAGAATGTCATGTAGCTGCGTCTCCGGCCCGCCCAGGACGAAAAACCCATTTTCTGTCATGATTTTTTGGCATAGAAGTAGGAGCCCACCACATCTATGATGATACCGAGTTTTGTCACACTTATCGTCATAGAAGTATCATATGTATGACAGAAAAAAAATTCGTTCGGCCCAAAATGTCACGGATGTGTCTTTTTTTTCTAGTGACTACTAGCAACCCACGGGTACCAATTTCTGGTTTTGATACAATATTGGATACAAGAGATGAACTAGGGTTTTGAGAGGAGATGGTGCTGGTGAAGATATTGATGGAGATTGACCCCCTCCCGATGTGAGGATTGTTGGTGATGACGTTGGTGATGATTTCCCCCTCCCAGAGGGAAGTGTCCCCGGCAGAACAGCTCCGCCGGAGCCCTAGATTGATTCCGCCAAGGTTCCGCCTCGTGGCTGCGGAGTTTCGTCCCGTAAGCTTGCCCATGATTTTTTCCAGCGTAAAAGCCCTCATATAGCAGAAGAAGGAAACTGGGGGGCCACCAGGGGGCCCAGGAGACTGGGGGGCACGCCCAGTAGGGGTGGGCGCGCCCCCACCCTCCTGGACAGGGTGTGGGCTCTCTGATGTATTTCTTCCGCTCAATAATTCTTATTAATTCCAAAAACAGGTTTCGTGGAGTTTCAAGATTTTTGGAGCAGTGCAGAATAGGTTTCCAATGTTTGCTCCTTTTCCAGCCAGAATTCCAGCTACCGGCATTCCCCCTCTTCATGGTAAACCTTGTAAAATAAGAGAGAATAGCCATAAGTATTGAGATATAATGTGAAATAATAGCCCATAATGCAATAAATATTGATATAAAAGCATGATGCAAAATGGACGTATCAAGTCACCCTCAAGAACTCTCTAGTCCTTCTTCTTTGGGATCCACACCATCTTGATGGGAATTCTTGGGGTTGTAGTGGAACTTGATGAATTAGAACTTGATGTAGTCTTGGGAACCCACTTGACCACGGCCTTGGGAGCTTCTTCAAATGCATCAATCTCCTCTTGAAGCTTGTCCTTGCCTTTTTGCTTGCGGTCTTGTGGTGGAAGATCATCTTGAGCTTGTGTCCCTTGGAAAGAAGTAGGATCATACTTCTCTTGTTGGGGAACAAACTTCGTCTTGGGGTATTGATCTTCTTCCCACTCAACTCCATTGGCATTGAACTTTCGTTCAAAACCAACACCTTGATTCTTCCGGTGCCTTCCTTGCTTGCGTACAATTTCCTCAAATTGCTTACTTTCGGCAAGACTCTTGTAGACACCCTTCTCTATAATTCCCTTCAATAAGCTATTTTCTTGCTCAAGTGTAACTTGGCTAAGAGAATCATTAGTGGAATCAAGAGAACTACTAGAAGCAACAACATTGGATTTAGCATGATTATTGTTACTACTAGAAGAAGTATCTTTCTTACTCTTGTTGCTAGATTTTACTTGAGGCATGTAAGTAGATAAGAGTAAACGCTTGGCAATGTGAGAAGAACTTTTCTTGCGAAGATCATCATTGATTGCCTTTAAAAACTCATGCTCTTGCTCAAGGTTGAGTTTTTCAAAGTGTAACTTCTCATGAGTCTATAAAAGTTCTCGATGATCTTCCAAGGTAGTTTCATGAGCTAACTTAAGAGTGTTTAGTTCTTTAGTTAGACGCTCAATCTTCTTGAGGGAGTCCTGGACTAGGGGGTGTCCGGATAGCCGAACTATCATCATCGGCCGGACTCCAAGACTATGAAGATACAAGATTGAAGACTTCATCCCGTGTCCGGATGGGACTTTCCTTGGCGTGGAAGGCAAGCTTGGCAATACGGATATGTAGATCTCCTACCATTGTAACCGACTCTCTGTAACCCTAGCCCTCTCCGGTGTCTATATAAATTGGAGGGTTTTAGTCCATAGGAAGAACAACAATCATACCATACGCTAGCTTCTAGGGTTTAGCCTCCTTGATCTCGTGGTAGATCCACTCTTGTACTACCCATATCATCAATATCAATCAAGCAGGAGTAGGGTTTTACCTCCATCGAGAGGGCCCGAACCTGGGTAAAAACATCGTGTCCCTTGTCTCCTGTTACCATCCGCCTAGACGCACAGTTCGGGACCCCCTACCCGAGATCCGCCGGTTTTGACACTGACATTGGTGCTTTCATTGAGAGTTCCTCTGTGTCGTCGCATATAGGCCCGATGGCTCCTTCGATCATCACCAACGACGCAGTCCAGGGTGAGACTTTTCTCCCCGGACAGATCTTCGTATTTGGCGGCTTTGCACTGCGGGCCAATTCGCTTGGCCATCTGGAGCAGATCGAAAGCTATGCCCCTGGCCGTCAGGTCAGATTTGGAAGTCTAAACTTCACGGCTGACATCCGCGGAGACTTGATCTTCGATGGATTCGAGCCACAGCCGAGTGCGCCGCACTGTCACGATGGGCATGATTTGGCTCTGCTGCCGGATAGTGTCCTGGAGGCCGCACATGAGTCCGCTCCGATCCCTAATTCGGAGCCAACTGTGCAGATCAAGGATGGGTGGCTAGACGCCGCCTCGGGGGCTGCAACCTCTACGGCGATGGAGCCGAATACCGACCTTGTCCCTTGTGAAGCTCGTGACTCCGAGGTACCGGACTCCTTGCCGGACTCCGAACCTCCTGCGCCCCTACCAATCAAATCCGATTGGGCGCCGATCATGGAGTTCACCGCTGCGGACATCTTTCAACACTCACCTTTCGGCGACATTCTGAATTCGCTAAAGTATCTCTCGCTATCAGGAGAGCCCTGGCCGAATTACGGTTAGGGCGGTTGGGATGCGGACGATGAAGAAATTCAAAGCCCACCCACCACCCACTTTGTAGCCACTGTCGACGATCTAATCGACATGCTAGACAACGACTCTGAAGACATCGACGGTACGGACGACGATGCCGGAGACGTCCAAGAACCGGCGCCTACGGGGCACTGGAAGACCACCTCGTCATACGACATATACATGGTGGACACCCCAAAGGACGGGAATGGCGATGGAACAACGGAGGAGGATCCCTCCAAGAAACAGCACAAGCGCCGGCGTCAGCGGCGCCGCTCTAAATCCCGCCACAGCAAGAATGGAGATTCTGGCACCGGAGATGACAACACCCCAGAGAGTGCCGAAGACAACCCCCTCCAGCAAGATTCAGCACAGGAGGACGGAGAAGCCAGCCCTCACAAGAGAGCGGCAGACGAAGAGGTAGAGGATGATAATTACATGCCTCCCTCAGGAGACGAGGCAAGCCTCGACGACGACGAATTCGTTGTGCCGGAGGATCCCGTCGAACAAGAGCGTTTTAAACGCAGGCTTATGGCCACGGAAAACAGCCTCAAGAAAAAGTAGCAACAGCTTAGAGCTGATCAAGATCTGCTAGCCGACAGATGGACTGAAGTCCTTGCGGCCGAAGAGCATGAACTCGAACGCCCCTCCAAAAGCTACCCCAAATGCAAGCTGCTCCCCCGATTAGAGGAGGAGGCATATAAACCTGCATCACCAGCGCACAATACGGCTGACTAACCACCTCGTGGCCGGGACAGAGAGACCTTTAGGCCCTCCACTAGAACCGTACCCCGGCACCGCTCGAAAAGTACGAGGCCACGGGGGAATGCGCCGGACTTGCGAGACATATTGGAGGATAAGGCAAGACAATGAAGATCGATCTACGGATCACGTGGTCGCCCCACGATGCGCGACGACGACCATCGCGCCGGATACAGCAACTCCGCCCGAGCCGAACACAGTAGACAAAGCTCGTTTGAGCTACATCGTGATATAGCCCAATATAGAGGCGCCGCACACTCACTATGCTTCACAGATGAAGTAATGGATCATCAAATCCCCGAAGGGTTTAAACCCGTGAATGTTGAATCCTACGATGGCACAACAGACCCCACGGTTCGGATCGAAGACTATCTCCTTCATATCCACATGGCCCGCGGCGATGATCTCCATGCCATCAAATACCTCCCACTCAAGCTCAAAGGACCAGCTCGGCATTGGCTCAACAGCTTGCCAGCAGAATCAATTCGGTGTTGGGAGGACCTGGAAGCCGCATTCCTTGACAACTTCCAGGGCACGTATGTGCGACCACCAGACGCCGATGACCTAAGCCACATAATTCAGCAGCCAGACGAATCGGACAGACAATTCTGGACACAGTTCTTAACAAAGAAAAATCAAATCATCGACTGTCCGGATGCAGAGGCCCTCGCAGCCTTCAAACATAACATCCGCGACGAGTGGCTTGCCTGGCACCTAGGACAGGAAAAGCCGAAATCCATGGCAGCCCTCACATCACTCATGACCCGCTTCTGCGTGGGAGAGGACAGCTCGCTAGCCCGCAGTAATAACCTCAGCAAAAATTCTGGCAGTCCGGATACCAAGGACCACAATGGCAGGTCGCGTCGCAACAAGAACAAACGCCGCGTTAACGGCGATAACACTGAGGATACGACAGTCAACGCCGGATTCAGAGGCTCTAAACCCGGTCAGTGGAAAAAGCCATTCAAAAGAACTACTCCGGGTCCGTCCAATTTGGAATGAATACTCGACCGCTTGTGCCAGATACACGGCACCCCCGAAAAGCCAGCTAATCACACCAACAGGGACTATTGGGTATTCAAGCAGGCAGGCAAGCTAATCGCCGAAAACAATGACAAGGGGCTGCATAGCGATGACGAGGAAGAGACCCAACCGCCGAACACTAGAGGACAGAAGGGTTTCCCCCCACAAGTGCGGACAGTGAACATGATATACGCAACCCACATACCCAAGAGGGAGCGGAAGCGTGCACTCAGGGACGTATACGCGATGGAGCCAGTCGCCCCGAAGTTCAACCCATGGTCCTCCTGCCCGATCACTTTTTATCGAAGGAACCACCCCACCAGTATCCGCCATGGAGGATTCGCCGCATTGGTTTTAGACCCAATCGTCGATGGATTTCACCTCACCAGAGTCCTGATGGACGGCGGCAGCAGCCTGAACCTGCTTTATCAGGATACAGTGCGCAAGATGGGCATAGACCCCTCAAGGATTAAACCAACAAAGACAACCTTCAAAGGCGTCATACCAGGTGTAGAGGCCAATTGTACAGGCTCAGTTACACTGGAAGTGGTCTTCGGATCCCCGGATAACTTCCGAAGCGAGGAGTTAATCTTCGACATAGTCCCGTTCCGCAGCGGCTACCATGCTCTGCTCGGACGAACCGCATTTGCAAAGTTCAACGCGGTGCCACACTACGCATATGTCAAGCTCAAGATGCCAGGCCCTCAAGGAGTCATTACGGTCAATGGAAACACTGAATGCTCCCTCCGAATAGAGGAACACACAGCGGCTCTCGCGGCAGAAGTACAGAGCAGCCTCTTAAGGCAATTTTCGAGTCCGGCCGTTAAGCGACCGGACACGGCCAAACGCGCCCGGAGTAACCTACAACAAGACCACCTGGCACGTTCCGAGCACGCGTAGCAATGCGGCCCCAATCCCAGCCCTCGCAAAATTGCAAAACCAGTACTCCGCGTACATCATTACGCTCTGGAGATACCATGGGCATAGGGGGAGGGGCACGACCACGACAGGCCCAGAATGCGGCTTAACCGCACCAGGGGCTCCCAAGTGTGTCATTCTTTTTCCTTTTACTTTTTTTCTCTCTTCTCTTACCCACGGGACTCCGTTCACCAGAGGCCCTGTCCGGCAGTAGACTTGCCGAACTCACGATGCAACAGCCAGGGAAGGAGAAAAGCTATGACGAATATCCAGGTGGTCTCCATTTCGAGCATTATACCTGTTTTATACACCATTCTGCAGCCTACCCCTGGAGGGGGACATGTTTAATAGTCCCATCCCTTGCTTACCGCACTATTTGTATCATTCTGCATTCATGGCAGTATTTCTTGAACAAACAATGCATCACCTTTTGCTTATAATTGCATTCATTTCTTATACATATGTTCATTTATGACATGTTGCATCCGTACACTCTGGTACGGCTAAATACACCAGGGGCTTAAGTTCCCCACATTATGGTGTGATAAGTCCGAACACTTTCATCAGTGCGGCACCCCGAACTTATAACATTATATGCATCGGCTCCGAATCATGTCTTGGGTCAATAGTTGGGTTTGCCCGGCTCCCATGTTTTGGTACCTTGCGTTCCATTGTAGCGGCTAAGGTAGCACTGGGAGAACCACTGCGATTGCACCCCGATTGAGCTGGGCGAGCGCCTCAGTGGAGAAAGCTAAAACTGACCGTCATGATAAGGCGAGAGTTGGTCGCTGTTCGAGAGGTTTTTTCGAGTCCCTAAAGACTTATGCCGCTTAGAGCGAGGAACCGGCTTTGTCCGGCCCAGGCGTGGATAGCGCCCCGAACTCGGTCTTCCGAACACTAGGGGCTTCGCCGAAATTTAAATTTATAGAATTCTATGGCTAAGTGAGAGTGTTCAAGCATTATAAGTCCGGTTGCCTCGTTCGTTGTGTTGAGCGCCTCCCTAGATGGACCCAAAAATGGGAACAAGAGCGCTCAAGTTTATCCCGAACACCCCAGCACTCGTGGCATGGGGGCTAAAGCCGACGACTTGCCATCTCTCAGATTTGATAAACGGCCGCAGAGAAGGTAATATTTTAAATTAATAAGCGTTGCTTAGCGCATATGAACAAAGTTTTCAGCGCACAGGATAACACAAGGCGAGTCTACTCAAATATTACATATTTGGAGCACTCACCCGCAATCATGCGGGCACCCTTCAGGACACTCTTATAATACATTTCGGGCGTGCGATACTCCTTGCCCGCCGGTGGCGCGTCCGTCACAAGCTTCTCAGCGTCCATCCTGCCCAAGTGCACCTTTGCACAGGCAAGGGCCCGACGGGCACCTTCAATGCAGGCGGAGTGCTTGACGACTTCAACCCAGGGACACGCATCCACCAGCCGCCGCACCAGGCCGAAGTAGCTCCCAGGCATGGCCTCCTTGGGCCACAGCCGAACTATGAGGCCCTTCATGGCCTGTTCGGCCACCTTGTGGAGCTCGACCAGCTGCTTCAGCTGGTCGCTAAGGGGCGCCGGATGTCCGGCCTCAGCATACTGAGACCAGAAGACCTTCTCCGTCGAGCTCCCCTCCTCGGCCCGGTAGAAAGCGACAGCATCGGACACGCTGCAGGGCAGATCAGCGAACGCTCCTGGAGAGCTCCGAATTCGGGTAAGTAATAGGTAATTCAGATTCACATGCTTGCTTTGCATGAAAAATGCCTTACCCGCCGCTATCTTCTTCAACGCCTCGATTTCCTGGAGGGCCTTGTGGGCTTCGGCCTTAGCGGCTTTGGCACTCTCAAGAGCCGAGGCAAGCTTGGACTCTCGAGTCTTTGAGTCGCGCTCCAAACTCTCATGTTTTTCCATGAGAGCCTGGAGCTCTTGTTGCACCTCCGCCACCCACGCCTCCCGCTTCTCTCGCTCGGCTCGCTCCACGGCCGCATTGCGTTCGGCCGTGGACACTGCCTCCTTCAGGGTCGCCACCTCGTTCGTGGCCCCTAGAGCACCCATGTTATCCTTATTATTTCTTTTGCAACCAAATCATTTTCTGTAAGGTACAACTTTAATACGGTGTTACTCACCTTCCTTGTCCTCGAGCTGCTTCTTGGCACGGCCGAGCTCTCTCTCGGACCGCTCAAGGCTCTGCTTCAAAGCATTGACCTCCGCAGTCAATGCGGCAGAGGTCAGCAGCGCACCCTGCAATCCCATATTGACATATTTTTTAGACTCCTGCGTATATCTTTTTAGATCCTCAGTCCGGCTTTTCTTTCCGAACACCGAACCGAGCATCAGGGGCTACTGTCTATGCGGTATTATATTACACATCTTAAAATTCTTACCTCAAAGCCTGTTAGAAGGCTGCTGCAGGCTTCGGTCAGCCCGCTCTTGGCGAGCTGAACCTTCTGAATCACCGCACTCATGACAGTGCGGTGTTCCTCTTCGATGGAAGCGCCGTTGAGTGCCTCCAGCAAGTTATCCGGCGCCTCCGGTTGGACGGAGGCCGCCGGTGTCACAGTCTTGCCCTTCTTACGAAGGGGCCGCTCGCCGGACTCCGGAACCACTACAGGTTCCGGTGCGGAGTCCGGCGCAAAGTCCGGGAGGTTGCCCTGTGGCACCTCCGGGGCCTCCTCCTCCTGGTGGGTCCCTTCCCGGGATCCCACCTCGGCGTCGTCAGCGTCACGGGGGCTGGAGGCGGTCGGAAGGGAATCCATATCCGACGTGCCCAAGGACCCGCTCGATGAAGCGGGAAGATCGTCCTTGGGCGGACTACAGGGTTGTATGCGGCATTAGAAAGACACTATGTGACGAAAAGAAAAACTATAAATCATCTAGGAGTCCGGATACTTATGATCTCGCCAGGGGCTTGGCCCTTGAGGGCCACTCCTCGTTGCCGTCGCCAACGTTGGCGGAACAGTCTGGGGGAAGGGTCCTTCCCTTCTTGGACCCTTCGGCCTCCCTTGTTGGGGAGGCCTTCCTCTTCTTCTCTCCCCCCACTGGGGGAGAGGCCTCTTTCTTCTCCTCCTCGTCCTCGTGGGAGGAGTCCGCCTCTGAGTCATCGGACAATGAGTCCGATACCACCTGACGCCGGGAACTCCTTCGGGTTCCCGTGGCCTTCTTCTTGTCCTTCTTCTCCGGCACTACGTAAAGTTCCGGGACCAGCAGCCCTGTCAAACGGGCATCCGCTGGGTCTTCTGGAAGGGGAGCCGGACAGTTAACCTGTCCGGACGTCCTCTGCCAGTCCTGTTAAAGGTATTGGGAGTTTAGATCCCGCATAGAGTCAAACTATGAAAAGCGAGTGTCCCATAAAGGATAACATAGCTTACCTCGCCAGCCGGGCGCTGCGTGCTGAATCCACGATCTTCGGTTGCGGATGCGGGAGCTTCGGCGCCCTTGAACAGCACCCTCCAGGCAGCTTCGTACGTAGTGTCGAAGAGCCCGCTCAAGGTCCGGTGCTGTGCCGGATCAAACTCCTACAAATTGAAGTCCCGTTGCTGGCAGGGGAGAATCCAGCGGACGAGCATGACCTCGATCACGTTGACAAGCTTGAGCTTCTTGTTCACCAGGGTCTGGAGACAGGATTGGAGTCCGGTCAGCTCCTCCGAACTACCCCAAAGCAAGCCCTTCTCTTTCCAGGAGGTGAGTTGCATGGGGATGCCAGATCTGAATTTGGGGGCCGCTGCCCATTTAGGGTCACGCGGCTCGGTGATGTAGAACCACCCCGATTGCCACCCTTTGATGGATTCCATGAAGGCACCCTCGAGCCAAGTGACGTTGGGCATTTTGCCCACCATGGCGCCTCCGCACTCCGCTTGGCTGCCCTTCACAACCTTCGGCTTGACATTGAAGGTCTTTAGCCACAAGCCGAAGTGGGGCTAGATGCAGAGGAAGGCCTCGCACACGATGATAAACGCCGAGATATTGAGGATGAAATTTGGGGCCAGATCATGGAAATCTAGGCCGTAGTAGTACATGAGCCCCCGAACAAAGGGGTGGAGTGGGAAGCCCAGTCCGCGGAGGAAATGGGGAAAGAATACCACCCTCTCATTGGGCCTGGGGGTGGGGATGAGCTGCCCCTCGTCGGGCAGCCGATGCGCGATGTTGCTGGACAGATATCCGGCGCTACGCAGCTTCTCGATGTGCCCCTCCATAACGGAGGAGGCCATCCACTTGCCTCCCGCTCCGGACATGGCTGGAGAAGGTTGAGGTGAGATGTGCGGACTTGGGCGCTGGAGCTCGAGTGCGTGGAGATGGATAAGCAAAGGAGGAAGAAGGCGTAGGTAAAAAAGGTCGATCCTTATCCCCTTATATATGGGCGGATGAAATTATGCGTCCCTACTGGCCTGGTAAAACTCGCTTATCTCCCAAGCGCCGCAATAAATGGCGCGGTTGGGTTACCCACGTCCGTATTGATGGGAATCCCGAAATAAGGGGAACACGATCTCTGCTTCGACAAGACGTGCCAAGGAAACCGCTTCGCTAAACGCGCTGAGGTGGTATAATAAAAATGATTCAAGTAAAGGCTTGGTAGTGGTGTGATGTCACGCCACAAAATACGTCAACAGATTGAACTTGTGAAAATATTATTCTCTCTATGATGGTATGTGGAATTTATTTTGTAGAGCCGGAGACTATCCTGGTGTTCACAATCTTCTATGAATTATTCGGAGGAGGAACCCGCCTTGCAATGCCGAAGACAATATGCGCGCCGGACTCGTCGTCATTGAAGCCTGGTTCAGGGGCTACTGAGGGAGTCCTGGACTAGGGGGTGTCTGGATAGCCGAACTATCATCATCGGCCGGACTCCAAGACTATGAAGATACAAGATTGAAGACTTCGTCCCGTGTCCGGATGGGACTTTCCTTGGCGTGGAAGGCAAGCTTGGCAATACGGATATGTAGATCTCTTACCATTGTAACCGACTCTGTGTAACCCTAGCACTCTCCGGTGTCTATATAAACCGGAGGGTTTTAGTCCATAGGACGAACAACAATCATACCATAGGCTAGCTTCTAGGGTTTAGCATCCTTGATCTCGTGGTAGATCCACTCTTGTACTACCCATATCATCAATATCAATCAAGCAGGAGTAGGGTTTTACCTCCATCGAGAGGGCCCGAACCTGGGTAAAAACATCGTGTCCTTGTCTCCTGTTACCATCCGCTAGATGCACAGTTCGGGACCCCCTACCCGAGATCCGCCGGTTTTGACACCGACACTTCTCCTTATCATTGTCATTCGTTTTATCTTGATTAGCATGATTAATTGACGTTTCATCAGAGTATTCATCACTTGAGTTGTCAACAAGTAAATCATCATCACTTAACAAGTCATCTTCATCACTATTGAAATCAACATACTCGGGGTTTGATACCTTTGGGCCTTTAGCCATGAAGCATCTTACAATTCCTTCATTTGGTGAGTCAAATATCTCGTAGGAGTTGGTCGACACAAGTGCTAGACCGGCAACACCTTCATCTTGAGTATATTCGGAGTCGCAGAGATAGCTTTGAAGGAAATATGCCCTAGAGGCAATAATAAAGTTATTATTTATGTCCTCATATCATGATAAATGTTTATTATTCATGCTAGAATTGTATTAACCGGAAACATAATACATGTGTGAATACATAGACAAACATAGTGTCACTAGTATGCCTCTACTTGACTAGCTCGTTGATCAAAGATGGTTGAGTTTCCTAGCCATAGACATGAGTTGTCATTTGATTAACGGGAGCACATCATTAGGAGAATGATGTGATTGACTTGACCCATTCCATTAGCTTAGAAATTGATCGTTTAGTATGTTGCTATTGCTTTCTTCATGACTTATACATGTTCCTATGACTATGAGATTATGCAACTCCAGTTTACCGGAGGAACACTTTGTGTGCTACCAAACATCACAACATGACTGGGTGATTATAAAGGAGATCTACAGGTGTCTCCGAAGGTACTTGTTGAGTTGGCGTATTTTGAGATTAGGATTTGTTACTCCGATTGTCAGAGAGGTATCTCTGGGCCCTCTCGGTAATGCACACCACTATAAGCCTTGCAAGCAATGTGACTAATGAGTTAGTTGTGGGATGATGCATTACATAACGAGTAAAGAGACTTGCCGGTAACGAGATTGAACTAGGTATTGAGATACCGACGATCGAATCTCAGGCAAGTAACATACCGATGACAATGGGAACAACGTATGTAGTTATGCCGTTTGACCGATAAAGATCTTCATAGAATATGTGGGAACCAATATGAGCATCCAGGTTCCGCAATTGGTTATTGATCGGAGACATGTCTCGGCCATGTCTACATAGTTCTCGAACCCGTAGGGTCCACACTTAAAGTTCGGTGACGATCGGTATTATGAGTTTTTGTGTTTTGATGTACTGAAGGTAGTTCAGAGTCACGGATATGATCATGGACATGACGAGGAGTCTCAAAATGGTTGAGACGTAAAGATCGATATATTGGATGACTATGTTCGGACACCAGAAGTGTTTCGGGAGGTTTCGGACATTTACCGGAGTACCGGGGGGTTACCGGAACCCCCCGGGGGGTTTATTGGGCCTCATGGGCCCTAGTGGAGAAGAGGAGGGGCGGCCAGGGCAGGCCGCGCGCCCCGGACCTGCTATGTGACGCATTTTGCGTCAAACAGCAGCTCGATGCACAGGCTTGACGCATGACTGGGCCGGCCCACCAACGCGATCGTTGTTTCGTTTCCTTTTGCACGGGACAAAAAGAGCAAAAAATCAAGAGCGAGTACCAGGGATCAATCCCAGGACCACCGACTCCAACCGCAAGCCATTAGCCACTACGCCACACACCAACAGGTGAACATGTAGGTGCAGAAATTTATAAGAATAGATAGCAGCGTTGACATTTGGAAAACATTTTGAAACTTACGAGCAGTTTTAAAATGCCACATTTTTTTGTATTCCATTTTTTGGGAAACTGAAGATATTTTGTAATTCTGATTTCAAAATGAAACACGAACAAAAATTGCAAACCCCAAACAGATTCACAAACGTCAAACATTTATGGAAAAATTCTACAAATTGGTATATTATTTGAAAATGCAAAATATTTATGGAAAATGCAAACATTTTTCAATGTTGAACAAATTTTAGAAAAAATAGACACTCTTGAAAATTATTGAAAACTTTAACTTTTAAAAGAACGAACATTTTTTGGAAAAAACGACACATTTAATAAAAATATAAATAAAAAATTGAAAACGAACCATTTTTGAAACGGTGAACAAAATTAAGAAAAGGTGAACATTTTTTTAATATCAAGAACATTTTTTGAATTTGTAAACAAAAATTGAAAAGCCAGGAACTTTTCTGAAATTCTCAACAAGTTTTTAGACCCCGAACAAAACTTAGAAAAACAAGCATGTTTTGAATTTATGAACAAAACTGTAAAGAAACGAACATTTCTTTAACTTTTGAACAAATTATAGAAACTGCCGAACCATGTTTCAAAAAGGCACACAATTTTTCTATTATATGAACAATTTTCAAAAGCAAGAATATTTTGGATAGATGTGAACAAAAATTTAAAAGGAACATTTTCTGAACTTTTGAACAATTTTTTGAAAGCATGAAATTTTTCTAAACTCAGGAACAAAATTTGAAAATGAGAATATTTTTTGAAGGCATGAACATTTTTTAAAGTGAGGACAAAATTTGAAAATGAGAACATTTTGTGAACTTTTGAACAAGTTTTTGAAAGCATGAACATTTTTTTAAAGTGAGGAACAAAATTTGAAAATGAGAACATTTTGTGAAGTTTCAAATAATTTATGAACAACACAAATATTTTTTTAAAGAAAATAACCTTGTAAACAGGAAAACGAAAAAAAGAAAAAGAAACAAAAAGAAACAAAAAACAGAAAAAAGAAACATAAAACGAAACAAAGATAAAAAGAAAAAAATGTTTTAGGAACCTCCTAGAAGGTCCCAAAACCTGAGAAAAACCCGGAGAAAACCGGCTGGGAACCAGCTAGAACGTTCCCAAAACCGGAAACACTCAAGCATTTAATGGGCCGGCCCAACCCGAGCTCTCGTTCAGTTTCCCTGTGCGTCGCGCCGGCAATTTGCTGCAGCAAGCGGCAAATAGGAAAAACCGCGCGCCCCTCCCCCTCTAGTCCGAATTGGACTAGGAGGGGGACGGCGCCCCCCTTTCCTACCTCTCCTCTCTCCCTTCCTTCCCTTCTCCTACTCCTACAAGAAAAGGAGGAGTCCTACTCTCGGTGGGAGTAGGACTCCCCCCTTGGCGCGCCCTCCTCCTGGCCAGCCACCTCCCCCCTTGCTCCTTTATATATGGGCGCAGGGGCACCTCTAGACACACAAGTTAATCTGTTGATCTCTCCCAGCCGTGTGCGGTGCCCTCCTCCACCATATTCCACCTCGGTAATATCGTAGCGGTGCTTAGGCGAAGCCCTGCGTCGGTAGCATCATCAACACCGTCATCATGCCGTCGTGCTGACGGAACTCTCGCGCAAAGCTCTACTCGATCGGAGTTCGTGGGACGTCATCGAGCTGAACGTGTGTTGAACTGGGAGGTGTCGTATGTTCGCTACTTGGATCGGTCGGATCGTGAAGACGTACGACTACATCAATCGCATTGTGCTAACGCTTCCATTTTCGGTCTACGAGGGTACATGGACAACACTCTCCCCTCTCATTGTTATGCATCACCATGATCTTGCGTGTGCGTAGGATTTTTTTTGAAATTACTATGTTCCCCGACAAGCTTCTCTTGGAGTGATGGTCGGAGTCGGAGCTAGATACCCATTCACCAACATGAGCTTGATGTCTTTGCTTTGTGTAGCTCTTTGATGATTTGTCCTTCCTTTCCGAATCCTTGCTTCTCCGGGAGGTTCTTCGTTCATAATGATCATCTCTACTCCTCCTCTCTCTTGGTGGTGATTCTTCTCTTCTACTTCTCCTTTTAGGTGAATCTTCTCTACTTTTGTAAGGAGTCGTACACTCATTGGAGTAGTGTCTGGGTCTTCCACAATTGTAGCAATTACGTTCACGACTCGAAGATCTTTTGTCATTGTAGGATCTTGACTTGGAACTTCTTTCCTTGCTTCTACTCTTGTAGAACTTGTTGAAGTTTTTCACCATTAGGCTCTATTCCTCATTGAAGGTTTGTTTCTCACTTAATGATATAGTAGCATCACAAGAGGCTTTGTAAGCACCACTTGACTTGTTGTGAAGTTCTTCCTTATCCTTGAGTGACATCTCATGAACAACAATTCTTCCAATGACTTCCGTTGGCTTGAGATCTTTGTAATTGGGCATCATTTGGATCAATGTGCACACGGTATCATATTTTCCATCCAAGGCTCTTAGGATCTTCTTGATGATGAATTTGTCGGTCATCTCTTCACTTCCTAAGCCGGCAATCTCATTTGTGATGAGAGCAAGCCTAGAGTACATTTCAGCGACACCTTCACCATCCTTCATTTTGAACTTGTCAAGTTGACTTTGAAGCACATCCAATTTGGATTCCTTGACGGAGTCGGTACCTTCGTGCATGTCAATCAAAGTATCCCAAATTTCCTTTGCATTCTCAAGACGGCTGATTTTGTTGAATTATTCGGCGCACAATCTGTTGAAGAGGATATCAAAAGCTTGAGCATTGTATTGCAGCAGCTTCAACTCTTCCACGGTAGCTTCATGGTTTTGGTTCTCTCCCATCGAAGAATTTACCTTGCAAGCCAATACACACAATAGCCCAAACGGCGGGGTTATGTCCAAGAATATGCATTTTCATCTTATGTTTCCAACTAGCAAAATTAGTACCATCAAAGTAAGGACCTCTATGGTGATAATTTCCCTCTCTAGACGCCATACTCTCCTAGGTTGTGAAACCAAGGCTATGATCACCAAAAGCTATGGAAACCAAGGAAAATGGAGACCAAAGCTCTGATACCAATTGTTGGATCGAAAGTATGTCTAGAGGGGGGGTGATTAGACTACTTGACCAAATAAAAACTTAACCTTTTCACAATTTTAGTTCTTGGCACCTATTAACAACTTAGAACAAGTCAAGCAATCTTAACACAATTCAAGCAAGCATGCAAAGAGTATATGAGCTGTAGAAAGTAAAGCATGCAACTTGCAAGAATGTAAAGGGAAGGGTTTGGAGAGTGCAAACGCAATAGAAGACACAGATGTTTTTGTCGTGGTTCCGATAGGTGGTGCTATCGTACATCCACGTTGATGGAGACTTCAACCCATGAAGGGTAACGGCCGCGCGAGTCCACGGAGGGCTCCACCCATGAAGGGTCCATGAAGAAGCCACCTTGTCTATCCCACCATGGCCATCAGCCACGAAGGACTTGCCTCACTAGGGTATATCTTCATGAAGTAGGCGATCTCCTTGCCCTTACAAACTCCTTGGTTCACTCCACAATCTTGTCGGAGACTCCCAAGTGACACCTAACCAATCTAGGAGACACCACTCTCCAAAAGGTAATAGATGGTGTGTTGATGATGAACTCCTTGCTCTTGTGCTTCAAATAATAGTCTCCCCAACACTCAACTCACTCTCATAGGATTGGATTTGGTGGAAATATGATTTGAGTGGAAAGCAACTTGGGGAAGGCTAGAGATCAAGATTCATATGGTTGGATTGGAATATCTTGGCCTCCACACATGAGTAGGTGGCTCTCTCTTAGAAAATGGGTACTGGAAGTGTAGGCACATTTTGATGGCTTCCCTCACGAATGAGGAGAGGGTGGAGGGGTATATATAGCCTCCACACAAAATCTAACCGTTACACACAATATACCAAACTCGGTGGGGCCAAATCAAAAAACTCGGTCGGACCGATTCAGTACATATGTGACCGTTAGGCAATTTCGGTTGGACCGACATGTCAACTCGATGGGACCGATATCATTAGGGTTAGGACATAACGTAATCTCGGTTCGACCGATTACACAAACTCGGTTGGACCGACTTTGGTAATAAGCTAACAGAGAGTTGGTCAGGCAAACTCGGTGGGACCGATTCGCTCGTCTCGGTGGGACCGAAGCGTTATGAAAAGGAAACAGGGAGTTTGCATTGCAGACTTGGTGGGACCGATCGCTCATCTCGGTTAGACCAAAACATTATGAAGGAAAACAGAGAGTTTGCAATCCCATTTCGGTGAGACCGAGATCCCTATCGGTGAGACCGAACTGACTAGGGTTTCTGGCAGTGGCTATGTCAAATGAACTCGGTGGCGCCGGATGGATCAAATCGGTGGGGCCGAGTTTGACTTTTGGTTTGGGACATATGTGGATATGAGAAAGTTGTTGAGAGCTTTTGGAGCATATCACTAAGCATTTTGAGCAAGCAAGCCATTAAGCAACACCTCATCCGCTTTTAATAGTATTGGCTTTCCTATAGACTCAATGTGATATTGCATCACTAAAATAGAAAATGTAGAGTCTTGGACTTTAGAGCTTGAGCCAATCTTTTGTCCTTAGCATTTTGAGGGGTCGACATTCCTTATCCATGCCATGTCAATCATTGAAATTTCTTGAAATATTTATCTTGAAATGGCATTAGTTCAATGCGATATATGTTGTTAATCATTACCAAAACCACCCAGGGATAGTTGCACTTTCACAAACACTTTGCCCTCGGATCTGAGTAGAAGGTATACCCAATTATCTCCTTTGGGTATCCAATGAAGACGCATTTGTCCGCTTTGGGTTTGAGCTTTTCTGGCTGAAGCCTTTCGACATAAGCATCGCAACCCCAAACCTTAAGGAACGACAACTTAGGTTTCTTGCCAAACCACGGTTCATCCCGTGTCGTCTCTACGAACTTAGATGGTGCCCTATAAAGTGAATGTAGTTGTCTCTAATGCATAACCCCAAAATGATAGTGGTATATCAGCAAGAGACATCATAGAACACACCATATCCAATAAGGTACCATTACGACGTTTGAACACACCATTACACTATGGTGTTCCAGGTGGCGTCAGCTATGAAACAATTCCACATTGTCTTAAGTGATTGCCAAACTCATAACTCAGATATTCTCCCCTTCAATCGGATCGTAGGAATTTAATCTTCTGTTTACGATGATTCTCAACTTCACTCTAAAATTGATTGAACTTTTCAAACGTTTCAGACTTATGCTTCATTGAGTAAACATACCCATATCTACTCAAATCATCGGTGAAGGTGAGGAAATAACGATATCCACCGCACGCGTCAACACTCATCGGGCCACACACATCAGTATGTATGATCTCCAACAAGTCACTTGCACGTTCCATTGTACCGGAAAACGGGGTCTTAGTCATCTTGCCCATGAGGCATGGTTCGCATATGTCAAATGATTCGAAATCAAGTGACTCCAAAAGTCCATCAACATGGAGTCTCTTCATGCGTTTTACACCAATATGATCTAAGCGGCAGTGCCACAAGAAAGTGGTACTATCATTATTAACCCTACATGTTTTGGCCTCAATATTATGAACATGTGTATCACTACGATCGAGATTCAATAAACCATACACATTGGGTGTATGACCATAGAAGGTATTATTCATGTAAACAGAATAACCATTATTCTCTGATTTAAATGAACAACCATATTGCAATAAACACGATCTAATCATGTTCATGCTCAACGCAGACACCAAATAACATTTATCTAGGTTCAACACTAATCCCGAAGGTAGAGGGATCGTGCGATGGTGATCACACCAACCTTGGAAACACTTCCAACACACATCGTCACCTTGCCCTTAGCTAGTCTCTGTTTATTCCGTAGCTTTTGTTTCGAGTTACTAATATTAGCAGTTGAACTGGTATCTAATACACATGTGCTACTAGGAGTACTACTATAAGGTACACATCAATAACACGTATAGCAAATATACTTTTGTTGAAGTTGCCAGCCTTCTCATCTACCAAGTATTTGGGGTAGTTCCGCTACCAGTGATCGTTCCCCTTACAACAGAAGCACTTAATCTCAGGTTTAGGTTCAACCTTGGGTTTCTTCACTGGAGCGGCAACTAGCTTGCCATTCATGAAGTTTCCCCTCTTGCCCTTGCCCTTCTTGAAACCAGTGGTCTTGTTAACCATCAACACTTGATGCTCCTTCTTGATTTCTACCTTCGCGCCTTAAGCACCGCGAACAGCTCCGGGATCATCTCCATCCCTTGCATGTTATAGTTCATCACAAAGCTCTAGCAACTTGGTGATAGTGACTGGAGAACTCTGTCAATCACTATTTTATCTGGAAGATTAACTCCCACTTGATTCAAGCGATTATAGCACCCAGACATTCTGAGCACACGCTCACTGGCTGAGCTATTCTCCTCCATCTTGTAGGCAACGAACTTGTCAGAGGTCTCATACCTCTCAACACGGGCATGAGCCAGAAATACATATTTCAGCTCTCGGAACATCTCATATGTTCCATGGCGTTCAAAACGCCTTTGGAGCCCCGATTCTAAGCCGTAAAGCACGACACACTAAACTATCAAGTAGTCATCAGAAGTGTCTGCCAGATGTTCACAACATAGACAGACGACGCTATAGGGGTTGGCACACCAAGCGGTGCATCAAGGACATAAGCCTTCTGTGCAGTAGTGAGGACAATCCTCAGACTACAGCCCTAGTCCACACAATTGCTTACAATATCTTCCAACTTAGTCTTTCTCTAGGAACGTATTAAAACAAGGAGCTACAGTGCGAGCTATTGATCTACAACATAATTTGCAAAGCTTGGACTATTTTTCATTATAAATGAGTTCAATTAATCATATTACTTAGGAACTCCCATTCAAATCAACATCCCTTCGGTTGTTCGAGTGTAACACGATCCAAATTCACCAACCCAAGTTCGATCATCACATGTGATGAGGTGGTTTCAATGGTGAACATCTCCATGTTGATCATATCTACTATATGACTCGTGTTCGACCTTTCGGTCTCTTGTGTTCCGAGGCCATGTCTGTACATGCTAGGCTCGTCAAGTTTAACCCAAGTGTTCCGCATGTGCAAAATAGGCTTGCACCCGTTGTATGTGAACGTAGAGTCTATCACACCCGATCATCACGTGGTGCTTCCAAACGACGAACTTTCACAACGGTGCACACTTGGAGAGAACACAATTTTATGTTGAAATTTTAGTGAGTGATCACCTTATAATGCTACAGTCGTCCTAAGCAAAATAAGATGCATAAAAGGATTAACATCACATGCAAATCATAAGTGACATGATATGGCCATCAAATTGACCTTTTGATCTCCATCTCCAAAGCACAACATGATCTCCATCGTCATCGGCACGACACCATGATCTCCATCATCGTGTTGCCATCAGGGTTTTCACGCCAACCATGCTTCTACTACTATTGCTATCACTTAACGATAAAGTAAAGCATTACGAAGCGCTTAATGATTTACACGCATGTCATACAATAATTAAAGACAACCCTATGGCTCCTGCCAGTTGCCGTATGCATCGACATGCAACTCGATATAAATTATTACAAACATGATCATCTCATACATCAAATATATTTCATCATGTCTTTGGCCATATCATATCACAACACACCCTGCAAAAACAAGTTAGACGTTCTCTAATTGTTCTTGCATGTTTACGTGGCTGCTATGGGCATCTAGCAAGAACGATTCTTACCTACGCAAAGCCACAACGGTGATATGCAAGTTGCTATTTAACCTTCTACAAGGACCGCCTTTGTCGAATCCAATTCAACTAAGGTGGGAGAGACAGACACCCGCCAGCCATCTTTATGCAACAAAGTCACATGTCAGTCGATGGTATCGGTCTCATGTACGTGGACATGTAAGGTTGGTCCGGGCCGCTTCATCCGACAATACTGCTGAATCTAGAAAAGACCAAGGAAGGAAGCAATCTGAATATCAATGCCCACAAACTCCTTTGTGTTCTACTCGTGATGTCATCTACGCATAGACCTAGCTCATGATGCCACTGTTGGGGAACGTAGCATGGGAAACAAAAAAAGTCCTACCCTCACCAAGATCAATCTAGGAGATGACCATCTATGAGAGGAGAGATTGGATCTACATACCCTTGCAGATCGCTAAGCGGAAGCGTTAAGAAACACGGTTGATGTAGTCGAATGTCTTCGCGATCCAATCACAATCCATCCCGAGAACGTCTTCGTGATCCAATCACGATCCGCCCCGTGAACTCCCGATCCAAGTGCCAAACGGACGGCACCTCTGCGTTCAACACACGTACGGCTTGATGACGCTTTCACCTCCTCAATCCAGTGAGCCATGGTGAAGTAGTAGCTCGAGTCCTCCGGCAGCACGATGGCATGGTGGCGGTGGTGGTGGCGGAATCTCAGCAGAGCTTCGCTAAGTACTAAGAAGAGGAAGAGGGATGCGAGGGAGAGGAGAAGCAGCGTCGTGGCGTGGAGATGTGTTCTCTGGGGTGCAGCTGCCCTCTCTCTACCTCTCTATATATAGCGGAAGGGAGGAGGGGGTGGCGCCCCTAGGGTTTCCCCTAGGGGGGCGGTGGCCAGGGCAAATGGGATCTCCCCTAGGGTGACTTGCCCCCCAAGCTGGGAGGTGGGAATCCGTAGGGGGCACCCCCAACCCTCCTGGTTACGTGAGATGGGCTGAGGGGTCGCTCAGCCCGTTA
This sequence comes from Triticum timopheevii, assembly GCA_963921465.1. Lineage (NCBI taxonomy): Eukaryota > Viridiplantae > Streptophyta > Magnoliopsida > Poales > Poaceae > Triticum > Triticum timopheevii. The sequence goes on from OY997262.1 coordinate 437,803,426, forward strand.
GTGGGCTGGTTTGCCCCCTCCCCTTGGCCCATGGGGCCCCCAACACTTGCCGAGCCCCCCCGAAACCCCTTTCGGTGACACTGGTCATCACCCGGTACCCCCGGAACAATTCCGGACTCCAATACCTTTCTTCCAATATACCAATATTCACCTTCGGACTATTCCGGAGTTCCTCGTCACGTCCGGGATTTCATCCGGGACTCCGAACAACCTTCGGTAACCACCATAATGACTCAACTATACTTATATTGTCACCAAACGTTAAGTGTGTAGACCCTGCGGATTCGAGAACTATGCATACATGACCGAGACACCTCTACGCTCAATAACCAATAGCGGGAGCTAGATGCCCATATTGGTTCCTACATATTCTATGAAGATCTTATCGGTCGAACCTCGATGTCAAGGATTCAGCTAATCTGAAGTTCCCTTTGTCTATCGGTATGTTACTTGTCCGAGATTCGATCGTTGGTATCTCCATACCTAGTTCAATCTCATTACTGGCAAGTCTCTTTACTCGTTCCATAATACAAAATCCCGTGGCTAACTCGTTAGTCACATTGCTTGCAAGCTCATTGTGATACTGTATTACCGAGTGGGCCCTGAGATACCTCTCCGCCATACGGAGTGACAAATCCCAGTCTTGATCCAGACCAACTCAACAGACACCCTTGGAGATACCTATAGAGCACCTTTATAGTCACCCAGTTACTTTGCAACGTTTGGTACACACAAGGTACTCCTCCGGTGTCAGTGAGTTGCATGATCTCATGGTCATAGGAACATATACTTGACATGCAAAAAACGATAGCAATAAACTTGATACAATCATATGCTACGTTTATGGTTAGGTCTTGTCCATCACATCATTCTCCTAATGAGGTGATCCCATTATCAAATGACAACTCATGTCCATGGCTAAAAAACCATAGCCATCTTTGATCAACGAGCTAGTCCGATAGAGGCTTACTCGGGACATGTTGTTGCCTATGTATCCACCCATGTATTTGAGTTTCCGATCAATATAATTCTAGCATGGATAATAAATGATTATCATGAACAGGAAATATGATAATAACCAATTTATTATTGCCTCTAGGGCATATTTCCAACACCTAGGGGATAGATTGGTAGGAAAAGACCATCGCTCATCGCCGACCGCTACTCATAAGGAAGACAATCAATAAATAAATCATGCTCCGACTTCATCACATAACGGTTCACCATACGTGCATGCTACGGGAATCACAAACTTTAACACAAGTATTTCTCCAATCCACAATTACTCACTAGCATGACTATAAGATCACCATCTTTATATATCAAAACATTCATAAGGAATCAAACTTCACATAGTATTCAATGCTCTTATATGAAAGTTTTTATTATATCCCTTTTGGATGCCCATCATATTAGGACTAAATTCATAACCAAAGCAAATTACCATGTTGTTTAGAGATACTCTCAAAATAATATAAGTGAAGCATGAGAGTTCAACAATTTCCATAAAATAAAACTGTCGACGTGCTCTAAAAAAATATAAGTAAAGAACTAGAGCAAAATTGCCTAGCTCAAAAGATATAAGTGAAGCACCGAGAGTATTCTAATAAATTCACGATTCATGTGTGTCCCTCTCAAAAGGTGTGTACAATAAGGATGAGTGTGGCGAACTAAAAAGCAAAGACTCATATCATACAAGACGCTCCAAGCAAAACACATATCATGTGGTGAATAAAAAAATAGCCTCAAGTAAATTCGCCAATAGACGAAGACGAAAGAGGGGTGCCATCCGGGGCATCCCCAAGCTTAAATGCTTGGTTGTCCTTGAATATTACCTTGGGGTGCCTTGGGAATCCCCAAGATTAGGCTCTTGCCGATCCTTATTCCATAGTCCATCAAATCTTTACCCAAAACTTGAAAACTTCACAATACAAAACTCAACAGAAAAATCATGAGATCCATTAGTATAAGAAAATAAATTACCACTGTTTGGTACTGTTGTGAACTCATTTTTTATTTATAATGGTGTAATATATTTTGTATTCCAACTTCTCAATGGTTCATACCCCCTGATACACCTCGTAGATTCATCAAAATAAGCAAACAACACATAGAAAACAGAATCTGTCAAAAACAGAACCGTCGGTAGCAATCTGTAAACTTTGAATACTTCTGCAACTCCAAAAGTTCTCAAAAATTATGAGAACAGAGGCAATTCATATTCAGTCTTGTGTAAACAATTAAGGTCGGGCTTTTGTGATTTTTAATAATTCTGGCAATGAGCGCAAAAGTTTCTGTTTTGCAGCAAGATCAAATCAACGATATACCAAAGTATCCTAAAGGCTTTACTTGGCACAAACACTAATTAAAAACACCAAAACACAATTACTACAGAGGTAATAATGTGTAATTATTGAAGAATAGTAGAAAAAACAAAACACAAAAAATAAAATAGGGTTGCCTTCCAACAAGCGCTATTGTTTAACACCCCTAGCTAGGCATAAAACATAGATCTAGGTATTATTATCTTTGGTAAGCAATTCAACGATAGTCTCCCCACATTCGGACATAGTGACAACAAACACACGAGCAACCAAAAAGCAAACGAAAAGATGAACGGAAGAAGGGCGAATAAAAAGGCAAATCTTTTTGTATTTTCTGAAAACATTTTAGAAGTGGGGGAGAGGAAAACGAGAGGCAAATAGCAATTAATGTAATGCAAGAGATGACAACATATGATGGGTACTTGGTAGGATTGATGTAGATCTCTCCTGCAACGGTGCCAGAAATTCTTCCTGCTACTTCTTGAGCTTGTGTTGGTTTTTCCCTTGAAGAAGAAAGGGTGATGCAGCAAAGTAGAGATAAATATTTCCCTCAGTTAAGAACCAAGGTTTCAATCCAGTAGGAGATACAAGCAAGTCCCCAATCTATGCACCTGCACAAACAATCAAACACTTGCACCCAATGCGATAAAAGGGTTGTCAATCCCTTCACGGTCACTTGCAAAGGTGAGATCTGATAGAGATACATATAAGAGATTACTAAAACGTAAAACAAAATAAAAGTAAATAAATTGCATCAAGATATTTTTGGTTTATAGATCTGAAAATATATAATAAAAAATAGACCCGGGGGCCATAGGTTTCACTAGAGGCTTCTCTCTTGAAGGTAAATAATACAGTGGGTTAACAAATAACAGCCGAGCAATTGATAGAAAAGCGTAAAGTTATGACGATATCCAAGGAAATGATTGTGAATATAGGCATCACGTCCGTGTCAAGTAGACCGACTCCTGCCTGCATTTACTACTATTACTCCACACATCAACCGCTATCCAGCATGCATCTAGAGTATTAAGTTCATAAGAACGGAGTAACGCCTTAAGCAATATGACATGATGTAGAGGGATAAACTCAAGCAATATGATGAAAACCCCATCTTTTTACCCTTGATGGCAATAATACAAATACGTGCCACGCTACCCCTACTTTGTCACAGGGTGAGGACACCACAAGATTGAACCCAAAACTAAGCACCTCTCCCATTGCAAGAAAAAACCAATCCAGTTGGTCAAACCAAACCGTAATTCGAAGAGAAATACAAAGATATCAAATCATGCATATAAGAATTCAGAGAAGATTCAAATAATATTCATAGATAATCTTATCATAAATCCACAATTCATCGGATCTCGACAAACACACCGCAAAAGAAGATTACATCGGATAGATCTCCATGAACATCGAGGTGAACATTGTATTGAGGATCAAAGAGAGAGAACCATCTAGCTACTAGCTATGGACCTGTAGATCTGTGGTAAACTACTCACGCTTCATCGGAAGAGCAATAGAGTTGATGTGGAAGCCCTCCGTGATTGAATCCCCCTCCGGCAAGGTGCCAGAAAAGGCCCCAAGATGGGATCTCACAGGTACAGAAGGTTACGGCGGCGGAAAAGTATTTTGGTGGACGCTTCTAGCTATTTAGGAATATTTCTATATTTATAGGCCAAAGATTAGGGTTGGAGGACTGCCACGGGGCCCACAAGCCAGGGGGCCGCTCCCTGAGGGCTTGTGGAGCCCTCGGGACTCTTCTGCCTTCCTCTCCAAGTCCTACGGGTTTCTTCTGGTCCAAGAAAAATCATCGTAAAGTTTTATTCCGCTTGGACTCCGTTTGATATTAGTTTTCTGTAAAACTCAAAAACAAGAAAAAAGCAGAAACTAGCACTGGGCTCTGGGTTAATAAGTTAGTCCCAAAAATAATACTCCAAAATAGATAATATAAAACATCCAAAACAGATAATATAATAGCATTGAAAAATAAAAAATTATAGATACGTTAGAGATGTATCAACGACCATGGTCACATGTAGTGGATCCTGCGAACCACAACAACTCGAAGACAACAACATAATATATGAGTTTCAATAAGGGTCCTTAGGGCTCGCCACAGCGGCGCCACATTAACTACTAACTTCACTGCTAACTAGTTCTAGGCCCATCACATTCATTGGACACAATGTTGCATGTGAGTGTAAATTGCACTGAAAGATGACGTGATTGGAAAAGACGGGAATTACGAAGCAATTGTGAGGGAGATTATTGCTATAAAGCCTGAGTTTGCAGTATGCAATTTTAGCCATGAAGATAGAAAAGTAATTATGAGCTCATAGTTTAGCTAAGTTTGCTTTATCGCTAGATGTAGGCGGCCATATTTGGCTTGGCGTCCCTCACGATATTTTAACGATGCCTTTGAAAATTGTTGTTGAATAAAGTGACACGAGGATCTCTGTTGACAAAAAGGAAACAACATGTGCTTTAAGAGATATGTTACGTTGATGTAGTAAGATTTCTTCCATTTTGGCTTTAATGTTGTGGTAATCATTGCTTAAATGTTGTCTCGAATAAAAGTCATCTGGCTCCAATCTCGTCTCGATATCACTTGGTGTGGTGTTGCGAAAGAGCTCATGAATTTTTATCTTCCCCAATCTTATTGGAAGACGGGTTGGTGCTTGTTGTCGTACTGGCATGACTTTGTGGCATAGTCGGTGACAATGTTATCTTATTGAACATACCTTTCGTTCTACCCTTTGCGAGTGCGACACTGGCGGTGAATTCAACCAGGTCTGCTTCTCGACAGATCTTTGATGGTACTTTCTCCAAGTTGTCCATGGTTCTGTGTGAGTTATTCCTCCGTTCCTGTGGACCGTATGTAGTCCATAGTAGGATCTTTAAAAGATCTTATATTTAGAAACGGATGGAGTAATAAACAACATAAGCCAGATTTGATTATGAAAAACTTTTTGTTTGCGGGTGATTATGAAAAAGTTGTGCCCGTGTGGTTTGCCGCGTGTAAAAGTCAAGGAAGTGGATCGAGTAGCTCAGTTTGACCACCAGAGATAAAACGGGAGAGCGTACTGCATGGGTGGTGCATAAATAAACCGGAGGGAACGCGTCATGGCGACTGTAACTTGGCAACTTCTAAATTACCACGTATCAGTGGGACGAGACTTGCCTGCTCCCTTCTCATGCTCCCATCCGTGCTCCCGCATACGTGGCTTGATTTAATTGGAAAAAAATAAGACCCGGCCCCACCCCTGAAAATCAAGGGGGGAGATGATTAGATTAAAAAAGAAAAAGGGAAAAGGACAACCGTTGGATGAAGGGGGAGCACGGATGGAAGCATGAAAAGGGAGCAGGCAAGCCTGATCCGTATCAGTGGAGCATGACCACGGCGGTCTCGGAAAACGAAGCCGGAGACTGAGCGAAGTTACCACGCCAGTTCGCTGGACAATCTGTCGGTGTTTGGCCCCGCGCCTCCGCCTCTGCTCTGCTGTACACCACGACCTGCCTCTGAGTATCTGACCGCCATGCCAGTACATGCATACCGTGAGAAGAATGAGCTTGCGGTTCCTGACCGAGCATACGTATTAGTCCCCACGACCTGCCACGCGAGCATCCATGCACGTGATGGATCTACGACCCGGTAGTGCATGCAGCGCATGCGTATTGTATGTAGTATGTTTTCTCTTGGTTCAGACGGAAAGTACGCCGCCCACGTCGCCCCAACATACACCAAACCTCTGACACCGCCACTTGTGTGTATTCTTACACTGCTTGCACGTTCCGGCGATCGCGTGAATCACCGGCGTCTTGCCGGTTGGAGAGTTGAAAGTTGAACTGGTCGTGCCACACTGATATTTCTGATCTAATCTATCTATAGACTTGTCGCCCCGCACAGTGCCCAAGGTCAAGAGATCAACTACAGCAGCTAGCAGGGAGTACATTTGCTCTACAGACTTTGTCACCACTCTCCACACAGACACAGTGCCTGAGGTCTGGTAGAGTTGTGTCAAATATTATTGTACAAGTTAGGTTACAATTGGATTTGGAGTCGTACTGTGTGTAGACAGGGTAGGAGTTGTGTCCTAATAGGACACTTGTACCCTAGGCCTCTTATATATATCGGGGGTAGACACACAATGTAGAGAAAATTCCTTATTTGACACTCTCTTTAAATCTGGTACTTTAATTGACACTGGAAAAGTTTTTCTTCCTTATTTGACACCAATTCTAAATTTTATTCCCTATACGACACTTCCGTCCATTTTGAGCCTGAATGACACGTGAAAAGACCATTTTGCCCCCCATGCGGTATGTGTGTGTATGCGCGCATGTGTGCTGTTGCGTGCGTGGGTGCGCCCGCACAGGTGTGCTGCTGCGTGTGTGCTCAAAGGCGGAGCTCCCGGTAGGGCGAGGTTAGGCGCTCGCCCTACGTTGACTTTTGGCGTTTCTGTTTTCTTTATACGTGTATACAACATGATCGATCGCTAAAAAATAAAACGGCTTCAAAATCAGCGTGAAACTTTTTGTTGGGCTGTGATTACCCAACCTACTGGGCCGTAGCAAGTAGCAAAGTCCCGACGTCTCGCACGCCTAGCTCGCTCGATCCAGTCTACTACACGCCAGAATCGAGCGACTCTCCTTCTAGTCGACACACATACCTTAGCAGGAAAAGAGGCGAGCTTGCACGTTCGCGGCGGCCAACCAAGCGCGCGTGAGGCCAAGTGGCCAACGGCCAGCAGGAGCGCGCACGCGGACGTGGAAGTGTACTCACGTTTCCGGCGGCCAGCAGCACACTGTTCGCGTGAGGCCAGTGGCCAGTAGGAGACCATGAACGCGAAGGGGATAGGGCTAGCAAAGATAATTGACATAAGTAATTTGGTTTTCATTTTAGTGTCATTCTTTTAGATAATGGTTTGACAATCTACATATAATGATTAGTGGCATTTTTGTGATGAATTGCATATTTGAAAATAAAAAAATTCTGGTAGTTGTTGGCCGCATCAAACTATATTCCTCCGTTCATAAATGTATAAGATATCGGATTTTTTTAATATAGACTATATACGAACCGTAATGCGTGAATAAACAAATTAAAATCTGTCTATATACATCTAATCCAGAAAAAAAGCTACTAGAACATCTTATATTTGCAAACGAATGAAGTATATGCTTAAGAGTTCGCCACACCTAAAAAAATCCGTTCTCCGCCACTGTGTGTGCTGCTGCGTGTGTGTTTGCTACTGCGTGTGCACGTGCGCGTGTGTGTGTGCTGTTGCGTGCCTATGTGCTGCATGCGTGTGTGTGCTGCGCGCGCGTGTGTGTGATGCGTGCGTGTGTGTTGCTGCGTATGTGTGCGCGTGCATGTGTGTTGCTGCGTGTGTGTGTGTGCCCGCGCGCGCGCGTGTGTTGCTGCCTGTGTGTGCGCGTGCGTGTGTGCTCCTGCCCTCGCACTGATGCTGCGTGTGTGCGCTACTGCCCCGCACACACACATACCACATGAGGGGTAAAAGAGTCTTTTCAGGTGTCATTTAGGCTCAAAATGGACGGAAATGTCATATAGGTAATAAAATTTAGAACTTGTGTCAAATAGGGAAGAAAAACTTTTCCAGTGTCAAATAAGGAAGCAGATTTTAAGATAGTGTCAAATAAGGAATTTTCTCCAGAATGTAACATATGCCAACATAATAGCATGGGCACGCGGGGGAGCCGGCGGCATGTGCCGGCGCCCGGGCGGCCGGGGTGCGATATTGTGACGGTGTCATGGGAAGGAGCGCCCGTAGTCATGCCCCGGGGATGTAGCCATGATGGTGAACCTCGTTAACAAATCTCGGTGTCGTGCTCGTGTGATTGCTTGGTCATCGGCAGATCGACGGTGCATCTCGGATTATTCTAACAGGTGGTATCAGAGCAAGGTTCGAGGAGGCGGTGGAGTTGATCCATAGGAAGGCGAGGAGGAATCGTCAAGAAAATCGTGAAATGAAGGGCTGTCTCGATGAAGGTCGGAGAGAATAGCCATGGTTTCGTTCTGCTAATCTATCACGGAGGACTCGATGTTCGGCAATGGAAGACCGTGCGTGACAGATTGGAAAGCAGATTTGTGGGCTTCGTTAATCTTCGGGAAGCGATCGAGAATCAGTGACTTGGCGACCTGGTTCGGCTGGATCGGATAGCCGTGTCCTGGAAGCAATCGGTAGAAGCGTTCGGGAATCCGCAAGTTGGTGCAAGCGGCGGCGGTGGAACGTGCAGAAGCGGGAGACAGATTGAATCGGGCAAGCAGCGTCGGTGGCGGAACAACAACGCAGGACTTGGTGGTTGAGGCGTAAGCGGTATGGAAACCGATCGTTGGTTGGTAGCCCTGTTCACGGGCCCAGAGCCAGCGCTGGAGGAAGCCCATGCGGCTGGTGCGCCGGTGTCTAGAGTCAGCGCTGCAACGGACCCACAGGCTGGACACGCAAGGCCCATCTAGGGCGTTAGAGGTCATAAAACTGGATTCGCTGCTGCATGTGTTGGCCCAACCGGAGAGCAACGCAGGACTTGGTGGTTCAGGCGTAAGCGGTATGGAAACCGATCGTTGGTTGGTAGCCCTGTTCACGGGCCCAGAGCCAGCGCTGGAGGAAGCCCATGCGGCTGGTGCGCCGGTGTCCAGAGTCAGCGCTGCAACGGACCCACTGGCTGGACACGCAAGGCCCATCTAGGGCGTTAGAGGTCATAAAACTGGATTCGCTGCTGCATGTGTTCGGGCAAGCCAAGGCGTAGGCTGGTGTCTGTTTTTTGCTGCTGGTGGTGGCCAACTGGCCGGAAGAACGCGCGAGTACGTATGAGATTTGTTACGGACAAAAAGGAGAACCTGCGCAAAGGTTGGAGGCGTTCGTATAAGGCTTTGAGGAGTCTGGAGCGCGTCGTGGCAGAGATCATGCAAACACAGGGCGTCAAGTAGTGCATGGAGTTGTGCGAGGCGGACACGATGCAGGGTGGAGCATGGTTGCAGTCGGATAATTCGGCTGGGTCGGACTGGATTGTCTGATGGACTGACATGGATGTTGGTCAAAAGCAGAAGACGGCAGTGATTTCAGCGACGAAGACATAGGAGCGTGATGCTGATGGTGGCCGACTTCTGGGGCGTGGAAACACGTGGTGCAGGCTTGAGGGCTTATGCGGCTTCGACAGACTATTGCGTAGGGTTGATTCAAGACGGTGCACATGAGAGCTTGGAGTCGACAGGGCGCGGGAGGGTGGCACGTACAACCACCATGGAGTCATGTTGAAGGTGGAGCTGGAGTCTGACGGATGACTACACTCTGAGCTGATGGAGGGGCTATGGCGTAAGTTAACGGAGAGTGGAAGCCTATTTCAGCGGGTAAAGCGAGAGACACGTGGATCGGACTGGGCGCCAGTGGTCTGATGGAGGCGTGATACTCGGCATCGGTCGGTGATGATCGATGGTTCTCTGCAGTGGGAGTTGAGACGGTGGGGGCTAGCTACCCGGGAGACTCGACCAGGACAGCAAAGGCTCGATGGGGTGATAGCGGCGAGGCGTGCGGTAAGCATGGGACACAGCGACAGGCCAAGGCATTGGTGGTCAGACTAATTGTGCAGGGGGTGCTGAAGCAGTGTTGGCGAGTACCAGGTTCAAGTTGGTGACTAGATCTATCGAGTTTGACATGTCAGATGGATGAGAGTGGACCATAGGGAATCTGAGAAAGTGGCGGAGAGTCTGAAATTGTCAAAGGCTGAGAGAGTACATGGTCGTATATTCTGTGGTGTTCAGTGCACATGGAAAGTGCGGATGACTAGTACAGAAGGAGGTGGAGTGCTACACCTGTGGGACATGCCAGAGACTATCCGGAAGAAGGGTGAGACACCTGCGAATTTGACTCAGGGTGACATAGGGCGACGGTGAAATTCCTTCAAGTTTCAGACAAGCAGTCAAGAAAGAGTGGTGACGTTGAGTTCAGGTAACTCTTATATGTGGCATCCAATATATGAGTTGTTCACTTTCACGGAGACAGTGATCAGTGTGTGATGGTGTTGGATGGATACTCCGGAAGTTGGGAGCACAAGGTAGAGTAACGAGGAACTTAATTTTACTCGAGTGTTGATTGTGAAAAAGACAAGAAGGGACTACAGTTGCAGGTGGAGTCACATGGAGTCTGGGAGTAGCAGCAGTGCTCATGGCGTATCTTAAGTCCAATGTACATGGAGGTTCGACGCACAGACGAATTCAAGATGGTGGAGAATATTCGCCAAGGTGGAGTTTGTTAGAGTTGTGTCGAATATTATTGTACAAGTTAGGTTACAATTGGACTTGGAGTCGTACTGTGTGTAGACAGGGTAGGAGTTGTGTCCTAATAGGACACTTGTACCCTAGGCCTCTTATATATATCGGGGGTAGACACACGATGTAACCTATGCCAACATAATAGCATGGGCACGCGGGGAGCCGGCGGCATGTGCCGGCGCCCGGGCGGCCGGGGTGCGGTATTGTGACGGTGTCATGGGAAGGAGCGTCCGTAGTCATGCCCCGGAGATGCACCCATGATGGTAAACCTCGTTAACAAATCTCGATGTCGTGCTCGTGTGATTGCTTGGTCCTCGGTAGATCAACGGTGCGTCTTGGATTATTCTAACAAGGTCTAGCGATCAGCTGGAATCAGCAGTGCAAATTGGAGCGCAAGTGGCCAAATTGAACTTGCGAAGAGCCAAGAGCCAACCAACTCTGGACCGACTCACACTCACGTCGAAACTACTCCAACTCAACGGTACTGGTACTTCATGTATATCTAGCTGGGAGTTGTGTGGTGTTTACTCCAACTATAATTCAGGTCAATATGATGTGACCAGCAGCCCGGCTGCAGGCATGCATACTAACTTAACTTGTGTATACAGTTCGTGTCGGTATCAAAGTTATGATACTGCAAACTAATTAAACTTCCACCAACGTTTTCTCCTAGTTTGTCAAGGGAGTGTCAGGCCAGCGGCCAGAGCGCATGCCGTGGTCGATTAGCCTCCATTCAAATGCCGAAACAAGTTGAGTGGGTGCGTTGCGGCGCCGGGAGTTTATCGCATGCCAAAGTCAAATTAGCTAACGGCGACGAAGACCTAGAGTTTATCACGTCCACATGTACTTGAAGACAACAAATTAATTGTGTTCGCAGTCATGCTACTGTATGCATATCGCTCACAGGTTATCGGCCAGTTGGGGTTATTAGTTACCTGTGCATCAGGTTCCAAATTTTAACAAATTTTCGACTAGTCGGGTGGGTACAAAATATCTGTGACCTCGACCACTCGGTGTGTACGGTCAGGTATGTTAAAACCGACAATAGAAAAAGTTGTAGTGTCAAACTTTCGACTATATTTAAACTGTTTCCAAACCAAATTTAAAATAGCAAAAAATGAAAATAAATGAATTTTGATACATCTGTTCCGAAAGAATATATCTGCAATTTCGATTTTAAACCTTGCATGCATGCATGATGAGAGCGGTATCATCAAGCATGTTAAACCATCTTCCCGCAAAAATAAAAAGCTACTTAGACCATCAATTAATACTCACAAAAAGAGAGTTGAAATTATCTATAGTAAATTAACCGAGCCTAATTAACTCAAACCTCCTTGCATATGCGCTATTTGTTTTTGCTGACTAGATAATTGCCCGTACATTGCCGCGGGTTACAAAATATTCTATATCCCATGATTTAACTGCCCATATTAATGTGATTTGTGTAAATAAATGTTACCAAATCTTTTCCGTGATTTAACTAGTACCTAAATATCTTTTTTGTGATTTTCTTTTGTAATCCCTTAGTTCTTATATAAAATAGACATAAGTTTATTTGGTAAGTCGATAAAATATGAATAATTAAGGTGGTTATTAAAGGAATGATGTTCGGAACAAATATAGAAGATTGGACGAAGGTACTTATTTTTAAAGTAGTAGAGAGAGATAGAGATAAACATTTGTCAGGATAACACAACTACTAGGACTGATGAAGAAAATTAGTCGCCGTTTATATAGAACATATACATGCATGATCCATGCGGCATCATCATGCAAGTTTCACCATCGGTTTAGAATTACGTATACACAGTAGTAACCTTAATATTTTTGTGTTTTTTCTTTTGTAATCCCATTTTTCTTACATAAAATAGATCATAAGTTTATTTGGTAAGTCGATAAAATATGAATAATTACAGTGGTTATCAAAGGAATGATGTTCATGACAAATATCAAAGATTGGACGAAGGTCTCTGCTGTCAGAAAAAGAAACAGTACTTATTTTTAAAGTAGTGTAGATAGAGATAGAGATAAAGATTTGTCAAGGTAACACAACTACTAGGACTGATGAAGAAAATTAGTTGCCGTTTATACAGAACATATACATGTATGATCAGTGCCGCGTCATCAAGCTAATTTGACCATCGTTTTTGGAATTATGTATATACAGTACTAATTAACCAACCTTATCCATCTCAAAAAGCTAAAACTATCAAGCTTATCTGGAACCTCCTTGCATATGCGCATATATTGGGAGTGGCTTGTTGCGCCCATTTATTTTGCTATTTTCATAAACATAACACAGACAATGGAGCTAACAAAATTCCAACCGCCGGTTCATGAATGTGTGGAGCTTATCCGCAACTATGTGGATAAAAAGTAAAGCCGTTGATAACATTTTCAACACAAAATTTCCTATATATGGGTCGTTACTGCCCCCGTGGAGGTGGATGCACAACATACGTACGGTAAAAAACAACATACGGTAAAGAACAAATTCACCTGCTGTTAGTATGCACTGAGAAAGGGGCAGACGAATAATACGTGGACAGCAGGGCTGCATGAGCATCCAACTTGGCCGAAGAAGGCATAGGTAAACAAAGATCACGTACAATTAATCAAGTTAATTGTGTGCTTAATGAGCGATTGTCATCGATCTGCCAACGTCGGATAGAAAAGCCCACCCCATGTCTTTTGATCTTTAGAAGAACATGTTAGCCATATAAACTACCCCCTCTGTAAACTAATATAAAAGCGTTTAGATAACTACTTTAGTATTCTAAACGCTTTTATATTAATTTACGGAGGAAGTACATCTTTTGATCTTTAGGACCATAACTATCTATCGAACAAGACCGGCCTTTCCATAATCTAGCTAGGTAGTGCGTATGATGCAAAATGCCACATCAGTTGGATAAACCCCCTCGCACGTCGGATCTCCGAATCTCCAATCAAGTACAGGGTTAGTGGATGCTTACTTACGCACCCACGTGCACATGTGAGATAAACGTACCCAATGGAAATATTCATACATATATATATATATACCATATCTATTTATCGGATGACTTGTAACAACCCGTGGATGTGTAAGCAGGCACTCAAGTGCGTAATCTCCACGTAAAGCGTGCCCTTTCAGATCATGATACAATCAGCAGGTGATATATTGGATCATGCATGCATATCGATCAATGAGCATAAATAGGAACGCTGATATAATAGTTCGTTGTTGATCACGTGATATAACAGGTGTGTGAGGTAAGCATGTTCGATTGAGGTGAAGGAATATATCGTGCACGCAGATATTGATCGGAGAACGATGACCGCTGCATGTTGGCATAAACTATTAGGGCATGGCCAATGGTCCAGCTTGGACACATGCCCCATGATTCCACGTTGGATGAATGCTGCCGTGGAGAAAATTGGTAGAAAAGACTATAGCTTGCAGAGGCTTGGTGTAGCTTGCAGAGGAGCTAGCTTCTTCAGCCAAAAAGTGTGGTCCTCCATGAGAGAAAGGGAAGGGAGAGAATGTGCTGTGAGGAAAAATCGATCTACATGCAAATAAAGTTGATGATTGGAGAGTCATCATGGGACCCAGTAAAATACATGAGACCACCCCATGCGTTGGGTAACTTTTGTAATGCATGTAGCTTCAGATTTTCTTTATCTTGTTGGCAGATGGGGCAGTAGCAGGGTACTGCCTCCATTGTACATGCCCTTAAGAAGCCGCGGGAGAATCACGTGTAAAGGCGTGACCTGGACATGCATGCATCACGCACGCGAGATAAGGATGGCTCTCATACAAGTATTTTATGCTACCGTGCGTCTTTTGTATATGATGAAAGGCAATCGCCTGAACGCCTGGGGCTTATGAGGTGACGACACATTGAAGCGCAACACAAATGGATAGAAAGGAGGTACCTGCCGCAACCATATCGATCCATGGGCTTCACACCTTTAGACGCCCACGCAAATTAGAAAGCTGCGGCCGTCACCCACGCGCGTCAAGTATATAATCTATCTGGCGCATCATCGTATATATCTGTTCGTCGACGACCAACCCACGCATGCCACTTCGCTTTGTAGAAAGCAAAAGCAAAACTATGTTCATCGCCAAAAAAAGAAGCAAAACTATGTAAGGGCATCTCCAACGGCAACCCGTAAATTTTCTTCCGGATCCGTCTGTAGACAGATAGTGAACAGTCCGCCAATACGGATGCCGGAGGCGGCCATCCAACCATAGCTGCATACATTTCAACCCGCATTTGAACTAACGGGACGAAATTATGCAAACCGGCCGATATTCATCAAATTTCGGATAAAAATAGCACAAATCATCCATATATAGCATACAAATTAAGTCTAGAACAATAATGTCTCGAATTCGACTAGATTAACCGGATGTCCAACAAGTTTTTCATCAATGGAGCAGGCCTTCCCACACATACTCCTCCTCCAGCTTCATTCAACAGTGTGTGTACGTAAATGTTGATCCCTCTATCCTATGGTACACCACGGTAATGCGTGCGGGCTACATAATGTGTAGACCAACATCGAGTGAACGAATCAATCAACAATTTGAGCAAGAGGAAGCAAAACTTACGATCTCGTCCTCTGCCGCGTGCAATACCCACATTGCCTCCAGCTGACGAACCACATCATAAAACTTGGTGGTGGACGTTCGGCAATACCTTTGTTGCGGCTTGAGGCGTACATCAGCTGTGGCAGAGCTGGAGGACGCGGATGCAAAGCAAGGGGAAGAAGGGCGGAGTTTAAGGAAATGAGATCGGGAGCGGCGGATTGGGTGGCCCGGGGGTATCAGAGTCCTACGTGTCTGCTGTCTGGACTCCCGCAAAGCTCCCCCCACCCACTTTGTCTCCAATTTATGGGAGAAAGCGCGTCCACACCATCTGGCGAACCGATACAGATCAACCTTGGATGGCTTCCGTGGTCTGGACAACACGATCTGGATGGATGTAGGCAGTTTGAGGCTCGGCGTTGAAGATGCCCTAAGCGTATATGTACATGCTGGTCGATCCACATCCTACAAAGAAAATGCGCTTTTCAAATTTAAAAATTTATCTAGGCATTTCCTGAGACAAACCAACCGAAATCGCCAGAATAAAAATGATAATGTCTGGCTAGGCTAAGTTTTTAGGGGAAGTGTCTAGCTAGGCTTTTGACGAGAAAAAATAAGAGAAATATTTAGGATCATGAGAAGAAAACTAAGAATTTTTTACTCTTTACATATTAGTTTTGAAAGCTGATCTTTTTACCCCTTAGTTAGCATCTTGCGATGACATGTCTTTACGGCAGAATCATGTGTCAAGATGTATGGATGATGTGCAAGCTAATTATTAGGGGGTAACTCAGACCCATATCCGCTAGGATGTATCTAATTAATATGAATCCATAAAAAAACTAATTAATATGATACATGAGCAGTGTGATGTGGCTAGCGGCATTGTTCGACAAAATTGAAATAATTCCACATAATCTGATGAATTCCAGGGAAATTTGACTTTTTTTTTGAAATGAGGTAAAATTTAGCATAACTTGGTATTGCCCCAAGTGAATATATGTCCAAGTTGTCTAGACGGTTGGGTGACATGTCCTCCTACAAGATCCATTTTTTTATTTTGTGGTGATAAAGTAAAATGAGGTAAATCTTGTCACACCTCGCGGAAGATATTTTATAAATAGAGGGTTAAAGTTGTCGATGTCACACATTAGGCTGTAAAAAGAAAATTTTACAGTAGAAACAACGGAGAGTTTTGCAAGATACCATATTTTAGTTTGTCCTCATCAAATGCGGCACTCATGTGTCACCGACATGTGGGGCAGCGGCAGTTTTAGCAAAATAGATGCAAAAAGCGGGACATGTCTTATCAACCTTCAACAGACTAAAATGTGAAGAAGAAGAAGACTGGAATGTTAATCGAGCTAGTAGATGCTAATCTCGACCGACGGCGACGTCCGGTGCACATGCAACTGAAAATCTCTACCACCCTGGTCTTTGACATCACTGTTCCACTGTCCACCAAGCAGTACGCGTGCGACGTTCGAAAAACCTTTATCATCTTTCAAAAATGTTTGGAAAAAAGAGAGCAAGAGTAGCATGGCGCATGCAGCGCTGGCTAGCGGCAACAGTGCGTGTCAGCTGGAAGACGACGGACGCCGCGAGCATTGGTAGGGAGCACTGTGGCACTATGTACGTATGGCGGCAGCATGCGCGGCCGGGTGAGGGCGACCATCATTCATTTCAGGGGGAATGCACCTGATCCACCAGAGGATCGGCACGGGGCAGCTGGTTGGCGTCACTGGCGCGGCGGTGCCCCGCCCGTACGTGGCCCCCGCGCTGCATGTGAACACCACGCGACTCCTTCGCGCGCCTGCCCCCTCCCTCCCACCCAACTTTCTTTCCTCCACCGCCATTGGCACGAGTAAATTGCAGAAAACCACCACTTTGAAGGTAATGTTTGCGAAAACCACTACAATACATTTTTTTTGCAAAAACACCGTGTCTTCGGTAATCTTTTTGCAGAAAGCACTAATCGACGGATCAGGCTCAGTTAAGTTAGTTTATGACAGGTGGGGCCATTTTTTTTGCGTACGTGGCATAAATTACGGCTCGTGCAGAAGCAGAATACAACAGATCAATGTTGCTAATCATCGCAGAGTAAATCTTGGAGCTACAGCAAATTATAAGATGGTACTACCATATTCAGGCAATGCAGGCACGTGGCGGTGTCCAAAAATGTCATGTCATGTTTGTTTTTTGGGTTTTTACCAAAGATGGTAATTATCTATCTTCACGCCAGATTTGAACTCTAAATTCTGTTCATACATTCAGGAGCAAACACAGATACAACCATTACGATATTGAACAAAATTTAGAATATGTTGTCAATAAGGTTTTTCCATCTTTTTTTTAACTGGGCTTAACTCCTTTCTATTATATGAATAATAGAAATATAGCCGTCCCGAAAGATGTTCAGGATACGAGAAAGGGAAGAAGCAAGTCCAACACATCGCGTGAGAAGGTGCTCACATTCGAGGCACCTGTTACGGGACGAAGACCCTGCGACACCACATAAATCACTATCCTATCATAGAAGTTTTAACACTCTAAAAGGAGCAAAGACTAATGAAACACAAAAGCAACATTCGGGATCTAGGGAGAACACACGCAAAAGTGACAACAGGAGTGCATCATCTAAACTCAACGAAGCCCATCAGTTTGTAGATGTATCCTCGCGTGCTAATCCTCGTCATGCTAGAAGTGTTCTCCCGAAGCATTAGAGCCCCATGCTCAAGCATACTCCAGTCCTCAAATTTCTGTAAACCTGCCCATGATAGAAGAGACACACACGAAGCGAACAAGACTTCAAAAGGAGTTTAGGATACTTGAACTCAAAGTTCGCACGAGATTGTGGCAATTCCAAATAGCCGAGCAAACAACTAATAATCCCAATGTGTAAAATCTATCTCCACTAACACCACATGAAAAATTGCCATAGATTGGTAGGGCAGAGCTCAGTACCAAATACCTCTCCCACCGCCAAACTACTCTAGCTACCGGACATAGGAAAAAGAGATGTTGAGAAGTTTCCCTCTCGCCACAAAAAGAACATTGAGGATTTCCATCCATGTTACTCCTTTTAAGATATTTCGTTTTCCAACTAGGGTGACCACCTAATTTTTCTTTCATCGTTGGTACATAATTTCATTTTAGATATTTAGCAAAAAGAACACCATGCCAATGGCCTTTTTTATTATCAAGTTTCCAACACCGCTTGACCTGCAAACTAATGTTTTTTTGTAAATACTTAACACTGAGGTCACCTTTACATTTCAATCCACAGACTCAAGACCATTTGATTAGATAGTTACGTTTACCATTCCCCCTATGCCAGAGAAAAACGCCGCATGTTTTTATCAAGCCTTTCAATAAAGGTCTTGGACAACAAAAAATAGACATGTAGTAATAAGCAATACTTGACAAGGAGGAATTAAGGAGAGTTAATCTACCACCCGTAGAAGCAGCATTCCTAATCTAGGATTCACATATCTTAAGATGCTTAGTATCAACATATTCTCAACCCACATTTCTATGAGTATAGCCAACAGGAACACCAAGATGTTTCATGGGAAAGTGGCCAATCTGATCAATTGAATAAATCAGCATAGAAATTAAGGATATCATCACTGCCTCCCACACATAGTATTTCACTTTTCAGGAAATTTAATTTCAACCTTGACATGAACTCAAAGATGTACATCAATAACTTAAGGTTAACGACTTTCTCAAGATCATATTCTATGCAAAGTATAGTATCATCCACATACTATAGGACGACTACACCATGATCGATCAGGTCAGGTGCCAGACCCGTAAGAAGGTTTTTCTTTTGAGCATTGGTTACCATTGTAGACAAACATTGCGCAACAAATTGAACAAAAGGGGGGAGAGAGGAGGAGGAGATAAGGGATCTCCTTGGCACACACCCTTGTGACTCTGAAATAAGCAGCAATCATGGTGTTTAGTTTAACGCAAACCGTGCCTATTTTTAATCCATCCACACCAAACAGGTCCGAAAACCACACATCTTTTGACAATCCAAAAGGAAGACCCAGTAGACTAATTCATAGGCCTTTTCGAAATCTAATTTAAGCACGTTGCCCACTTTTCGAAATCGAATTCATAGGGATAAGATTCCATCCATAAGTTTTTTTTCAATGAACACTGATGAGTTTATTAGTATAAACCACAATCCAATTGCCTAAAACTTTAGTGATCAACTTGTATGGACATCTAATTAGACAAATGGGACGAAATTGTTGAAGCTTTTGGCGCTAGTAAACTTGGGGATAATGGCTATAATATCATAATTAAGTCGCTCTACCTCAAGGGTGCCAATATAAAAGCAAAAAACAGATGCATAATATCGAATTTAACAATCTCCCAGCAACACTGATAATTTTTTGCTGGAATATTGTCTGCTCCAGGTGCTCCATTATAATCCATGCAAAATAAATATATTCTAACTTCCTCATCGGTAAATTCCTTAACTGGAAACACATTATCTTCCTCAATTTGGCTTTCATGGTCACCCCCGATATCAGGGGAAAGTGAAATAGATTGCATGGAGCAGGCCCAAAAAGGTCTTTGTAATAAGAGGTAGCATGCTGCAACAATTTATTGGTGCCCTCTATGATAGCACTCCCTCCGTTTTTATTTAGTTTGCATATTAGCTTTGGTCAAAGTCAAGTTTTACAAACTTTGACCAAATTTATTAACAAAAATATTAAGATATATAGTAAAAAATCAACAACATTAGATTTATTATTGAATGTACTTTCACATTGTATAGATTTATTATGACAAATGTCTATATTGTTTTTCTATAAACATGGTCAAACTTTACAAAGTTTGATTCAGTCAACTCTAATATGCAGAGTAAATAAAAACGGAGGGAGTATATGATATTGTCACTTGTGTATACTTTTTACACTATATTATATTATACTTTTGGACTTACCTATTAATTTAGTGCCCAGTGTCAGTTCCTGTTTTATGCATGTTTTTTATTTACAGGAGATTAATATATACGGAGGTCAAAATAACTTGTCGGTTTAATATGATTTTTCGGGCAACGAAGGGCCCAGGAAGCTTCAGGAGAGAATGAGAGGAGCCATAAGGGGCCCACAAGGCCACTTGGGGCGCCCCTGCCCTAGGGCATGCCCCTAGGTCGCATGGGGCCCACCTGCACCTCCATTCGTCCATTCCACTACCATAAATTCCTATAAATACGGAAACCGGGATATTTTTATAACAATTTTTCAGCCGCCACAAGTTCCCGTTTCGCGAAGATCCAGTATGGAGGCCTGTTCCAGAGCTCTGCCAGAGGGGGAATCCATTGCTGGAGGCTTCTTCATCAACCTTGCCACATCCATGAAAGGACCTTAGGGTCTATAACAGTAGCAAGATGACTCTCTCTACATTTGGATCTTTCAATACCATGTTCCCATGAGCTGCCTCACATGATCCGATTCAATTCGATGTAATCGGTACTGTGTTTGTTGGTAGATGATGGATTACCACTTTATGAATCATATTGTTCATTGAAATCAATTGAATATTTTGGGGTTTTCTTGTTGTATAATTAAATAGCTTTGCATGCTCTCTAATCTATTTATCTTCTTTGCTCAGGTACAATGAGTTCTTCTTCAGAGGGAGTGGTTCTTTCTAGTGGGTATAATCTTGTCGTGCTCTATATCCCAGTGACAGAAAGGTACAAGACACATATTTATATTTTACCACTAAGGATAAAAATAGCGGTGTCTCGCATATTAATTGATGCATTGTTGTCTATATTATGTCTTCATACTTATTGCAATGCTCTGTTTCTTGTGAACTTAGTACCTCGAGATGCATGCTGGATAGTGATTTTAGAGTGGAATACTAGTAGTAGATGCACTTGGATTGACAGTCAACTTATCACAGACGTAATGCCTATATGAGATTACACCATGGATGATCATAGTCATAAATATTGCAATATTAATCGGTGTCCAATTGTAATTTGTTTACCATGTCACTTGCTTGTTTGAGAGAGAGAGAGGGAGAGAGAGAGAGAGAGATGTCACTAGTGAACCTATGCTCTTTGGGTATATTCTCCTTTATTGAAAATAAATATTTTCCTTGCCGCCCTATTTTATTTTTGCTACCAATTTTCTCTATCTGTTGCGTTTAATTTTATGACTAGCAAGACAAGGGCTTGACAACCCTCTTGACATGTTAAGGACAAGTTGTTCTATGTGTTGTGTGCAGGTATTGTTTACTTTATTCGTTGGGAGAGCTCCTATTGGATTGATAGCCTTGGTTCTCTAACTAAGAGAAATACTCGCCACTGGGCTACTTCACCCTTATACTTGGGGGAGCCCCAACAACTCCTGCTGGAGCAAGCAGTATCACCACCAGTAAAAGAGTGAATTGCGTTTTTCCTTTTCCTACCATTAGCTGTCCGGTGAAAGTAAGTAGTGTATTGTTCAACTTTGAGTAGCCATCATTCATTAGATTGTTGCAACCAAAAAAAATTCTTCATTAGTAAGAACCTCATTAAGTTCAACACACAAGGAAGCTCTCCTACTTTAAAGATCAAGACTGATTTCAGCATGCTCTTCCAGGTTTTCTATAACAACCGTCCCCTCTTAATTTCTTTTGTTTTTCTTGGCATGGCCAAAGGAATTAGATCCCTAGCCTTTGAAAATTTTTATTAAAACTTATCAATTTCTTAAAAATTCCTGGGTAGCCCATCTACCCAAGAGCTTTCATGGCGACATCAAACATGTGGTAGGAAGTGTGATCATGGCAGAGCGTGCCCTGCAGCTCCGACAGTGGTGTTGCATAGCATAAGAAACCCATCATAATCAGATACATTATGTTATCGTTGCTACCAGACAGTTCAACTCGGAGAACTCAAAGGAAGTGGTATCAAACAAGGAAGAGTGAGGAGAGGATGCTTACGCGGAGGCAGAAGACGGATATGGTGCAGCAAAAGATGATGTAGTGCGTGGATTCCAAAAACAGAGGACAACTATGTGGCCTCCTCCGGAGGCTCTGGCCGTGATCCTGATCTGGACCTGACCGAGGGGCGGGAAATTAAGGGAGAAGAGGTGATGTGACTCCATGTCCGCTTAAAGTTACCTTCAGTTGTGGAAGGGGCATGGAAGAAGTGGGGAGGCAAGGGCCAACAGTGCGCCTATTGTGCCATTTCTGGTGTCGTCATCACCCGGTAAGTAGGGGTGTACTATACTTGTCCTCAGTGTGTTGACCGAAAGTAGGGGGTGTACTACACATTTAGGGGCAGCAGTATGTCTTATTGACCGAAAGTAAGGATAAACAAAAGAAGTTAGAATGAATGGCCAGAAATGCCCAACAAATCTGATTGGACGGCCAAAAATGTTGATTGTGTGAGAGGGCTGGAAAGTAATTCGATTCTACTGTCCTAAATGTGTTGTCAGGGTAATGCCCTGGATTTCTAGATGCACATTAATTTTCAAATTGCAGTAGTCTCTTGATATATGTGTTCAGAAAAAACTTAAAATTTTAAATTTATGCACCGATCATTCCCAAGGATAATTTTGCCTCATAAAATAAAAAATATCGGTCCACCCTGCATTTCTCGGTCATCGTGTTCCTGAAGCAATATGTTTGTGTTGACCATGTATTGTATTACAAGGTGGTAAACTACCAAGAGATTAGCTGTTCATTGTGAACTTCCAATTCTCCGGAGACCAGAATTTAGTGAATATATGCACTGCAATCCGGCCACTCGCCGTCCATCCATGAAGAAAGTCTCCGGTCTGAGTTAATTAGCTAGGCCCTGGATCGATGCATGCTGTCTTTAGTAGTATGTTTATTCTATACATCCATTTTATAATTCAACGATCTTTCTTACAAACTGCACATCTTGATTAATTCCACGAGCCTTGAGGTGGACTTTGTGATGCCAAGTCTTCCACCAAGTCGTCGTCTATGGCAATTACTCTACTGCCTGCTCCCCACACCAGCTTGCAAACATGGTCACCACATGACAGCGCAAGCAGGCACGGATACGTAGCAAGCAGCCTGACCATGCATGCATAGATCTTGAGACTATGAACTGATTAAACTCTCTGGGCTCATCTATACTATCCAGCTACATAGGTTGTACCTACCTATCGACTTTACTGTACTAGTAATTTAAGAGTCAACTAGTTCCAAACTATATAAATAGACACACATACAAACACGTATATTTTTTTATTTGCGGGGATACGAACACGTATATAAAATGGTCTGTTGAAACGGTCCGACATTTGCCTGCTAAAATCCAACGCTAGTTACCGACTTGATCCCAAATATCATACTGTTGCAATGTAATCGATTAACTATACATAACAAGTAAGGTACACGTGCATTGTATACATGAGATTTGGCAACCAAATTATAAATAAATACCACACTATAGCATGTAAGCTTTCATTCATATATGCATGATGTAGACATTCGTTTAATTCCTATAGTTCATCTCATTCAAAATTAATTAGTTTTTATAAAAAATAGTTAATCTATTTTATGATTCATGGATTTGTGCGTTGTAAAGTATAAAGTAAAAGCAAATAATGACAATTCAACTAGAAAAAAAGTTTGGGCAATTATGATACGGAAGATTCTAGAACAAATGAGAAGTACTTGTGTTTTGAGGTTTGTGCATTATGCTTAAGTTCAACCATGGAGTCTTCTAGATTGTACATGTGGCAGAATCTGGTGAAATATAGATGATATCCAACGACCAGTATTGCTCGGATTTGCCATCTCTGCACCGTCGCATTGGCTTCATCCAACGACCATCTTTTAAAGTTATTCGCACACTATATAGGGGTCTAGATACGCGCAATAGGATTGGCCCTTGACCTGCGCCATTATGTTTGGTCACTGATCATTATCGTCACCTAGCTGCTCGTATTGTTTTGTGTTTTTAATTTTTATTGATAAAGAAATTCCATGTGTATATAGTGAATGTTCAAGTAAAGCATCAAACATACGGTTACCTTATAAGTGTTGTTTCATATTTTTGGTGATGAAGAAATTCCACACACGTACGGTGAATAGTCAATAAAAGATCAAAAATACTTAATAGGAATCGACAATGAAAAAACTAACGTCCACACGTGTGGCATCTTGCACATCACCCACACGCCTCCATCATCACTCATTTTGCCACGTATGAACATATAACATCAGCAAGAATCTTTTTGTTTTTGACTTAAAAATGTTTTATATCCTAATTAAAAAATTGAATTAATAATCCGTTTTCACCATTAAATCCGTCTCGACGAGATCTTCAAAACTAGACTCCATGTTGATATGTTTCGATGAATTTTTTTTGCCCAAAAGTTGCCATGATATTTACACCGTAATTGCCATAGTGATTAAACTAAAGTTGCCATGTGGCAATTTTAGTTTGTAGAGTATGACAATTTTAGTTTTTTTATGATGGCAATTCCAGTACTTTGACCATGAAAACTATTTTTTGTATGAACCATGGCAATTTTTAGTGCATGTATCATGGCAATTTTAGTTTATGGTTCATGGCAAGTCTAGTTTCTTAATTCCCTATTTTATAATATGTCGAAATTTATTTTTTAAATGTAAAAGAAAATAGCTGAAACATATCACGGCAACTTCAGTGTAAACATCATGGCAATTCATATGCAATAGACATGGCAATTTTTAACCAAAAAAATTTCGTTGAAATATATTGATATGAGATCTAGTTTCAAAGATCTCGTCGGATGGGATTTAATGGTGAAAGTGGATCTTCAATCGGATTTTTCATTTAAAAAAACAATTTAAATACTGAAAATTCAAAAGAATTCCCACATGCATGTATGCGGTGACGTGACGCAGTCTGTATGCTATAGGGCGTGTGGACGGATTTGATTCCCATCACACGTGTGAGCGTTAGCATTGTCCATCGACAATCCCATCGATCTAGAACTCCCAGAAAATTCTACGGCACCATCGGCGTCATCGTTTTCTATGAGTGACGGGCAGACAACAACGTATTACCTGTTGCATAAGCGCCAAAACCGAAATGGGTCAGCAGCGAGCTCAGCTCACACATTTTGTTCTTCCACTTGTAAGCGTTGCTAGTAGGAGGAGATGCGTTACTTGCGTGCTACTACTATTCTTCCTCCCAAACAAAGTTAAAACTAGAAGGCAACAAAAGGAAATGCAAGAATGGCACTCTGAATTTCTCACGCAACCACACCATACCATACTGTGTGCGTAGCTTGGCCAACGGGTGTGTTCATCTCATCATCATCCACATCGTCAAATCTTGGATCTTTTTATATTTCCTTTCCATGAATGCATTAAAATATCTACTAGATGACCCGTTGAAATATATTGCCTAGTTTTCTCTATCAGTTCAGACTTTTGAATGAGTTGGCTGGAATATAAATTCAATATGGTATCCGACTCTTGAGGCCTTGAGTTCAAGACCCTGCCAATGTAGTATTAAAAAAATTGCGGCCGACATAAATCCTACGTCGAAGGACTAAATAAGCCTAGACGTGAGTGGGATGTTGAAATATATTGCCCGCCTCTCTTCATCAGTACGGATTTTTCAATGAATTGACTGGAGAGTGAATTCAATATGACCCACACCAACACAAGCGACCATGAGGCCTATATAAATATCTAATATTTGAATCAGAATCTAAAGTTCAAAACAAAATTTTTAAGACAATACTAATATCTACTATGCCGATATAAACAACTCTAGCATGCGAGCTCCGGTCCATGACGACGACGACGACGACCTTTGTCAATGCGACAGCGGCCACTCCGTCGCCCGCACCCGTGATGAGGACCGTGCGTCTCTTCGGCGTCGACCTTATCACGGCGCCGGCGTCGAGGCACGCGCCAGAGCACGAGGACTACGGCATGGCCAAGACAAACAAGAGATTCGTGGACGCCAGCGTAGCGCGGCCACTCCGGCGCACACGGTCTGGAAGAAGCGTTCTGTAAACTTCCTCTTCCCTTTAACCTATAGACTTACCAGCACCCCACAGTACCCGAGGTCAAGAGATCAACTACAAGGAGCAGGTACTCCCTCTCTCTCAGTTTACAGGGCGGTTGCGTAGCCCTAGGTCGTCAGTTTGACCAACCTAATACAAGTCATATATTACAAAAAATATATCAATATAAACTTCAGATGTTCTATTTTTAAAAGGTATAATTTTTGTATTATATAATTTATATTAGGGTGATAAAATTGACAACCAAGATATACGCATAGAACTTGTAAACTGAAACGGAGAAAGTAGTACATTTGCTCTATAAACTTGTCACCATTCGCCACACAGTGCCCGGGGTCAATAGATCCGCTGGAATCAGCAGCGCAAATACTTTTGACCGACTCACATTCTCCTAGTAGTAGTGTAGTATATGTCGTGGAATTTTATTTTTGAAAATATTCCGATGCGTTCGTCAGACTTTATGTATAAAGAACATCACAAGGAGCAGAAATTGCATACAGTCTGATAGATCACCTAGCAATGACTATAAGCATTAAAGTAAGCCGAAGATGCACCGCCGTCGTCTCTCCTTTCTCATCGAAGCTAGTCAAACCTTATGATAGTAGACAGTCGGGAGGTTGTCGTCCTAAGGCCCCAACTGACCAACGCAGCAGTACAACAATAGTCGCTGGCGAAGAGAAGCATAAATTAAAAGGATCAATTCTGTAGACACACGAAGAATGTCGAATCCAAGTTGAACGACCGCAGACAAACACTGAAAAAGTCTTGAGAGATCCACCAGAGACAGACCTGCACAGCTCTCCGACGAGACTAGCATCGCTAGGATGGGTGCTAAGCAGCGAGAACCTTATTCCATCTTGAGGGAGTCGGGCGCCTCCTAGTGTTTCCGGGCAGGTCAAAACCGTTGCATGGTGTTTACTCCAACTATTAGTTACATGATAGTGATCTGACCACTAGCAGCCCTGCATGCATACCAACTTGCGTATATCGTTCATGTCAGTGTTTAAAGTTAATATACTGCAAACCAAACATTAACTAGCATTTTCATAATAGATTGTCAAGAAAGTGTCAAACTGGGAGAATATCATACGAAACCAACATTATGGAAACCAACATCCTAGGAAAACATCATGGAAACCATGTTCGAAAATTCCAAAAAAAATCGGAGACAAAAATGTGGGATGTTAAGAGGATGACGTTCTACTCTCTTGTGAAATTTCATGTTAAACACATTACGGAATGTGAGCTATGAAAAAGACAAATTCAGCAATGAATAGCCACATTACTGTTTCGCACTATTCATGACTTATTTGGTTTTTCTCATAGCTCATATCTTGTAGTGTGTTTGAAATTGAAATTTTGCTAGGTAGTAGAATTATAGAACATCACTCTCTTAACATCCCGTATTTTTCTCAGAGTTTTATGAAACTTGAAAACATTTTCTTCATGTGGTTTTCACCGGTTTTACCGAGTGTTAGTTTCCATATGATATTTTCTCGTGTCAAACCAGCCCATGTAGCATTGAGGGTATAGGCGTTTGGTCGACTCGTGTCGGGCAGCACTTTGTCTCGCCAGCAGTAGCGAAACAAAAGCAGGTCTCGCCTCAGCGAGCATCACACATCACTACTATTGGGCTGGTCCGGTAGTAGCTCCGGGCGCATTCATTTGTTTCTTCTTTGCTTCTTTATTCATCATTTTTTTTGTTTTTTTAAAACACATATATTCCAAAATAAAATAACAACGTTGGCCGCGCATTAGAAAAACATCTTAACACATAGAAAAAAGTGTGCGCTAAATTTAAAAAATGTTCATACTCTTCAAAACAATGTACGTGACATATAAATGTTCATGCATTCCAATAAAGTGGTTGTGTTTTTTAAAATCTTTATAAAATGTAAAAAATATGCATATAATTTAGAAAAAAGGGTACATAATAAGGATCTTTGTGATATTTTAAAAAAATGTTAACGCATTACAAAATAGGTTTGTGATTTGAAAAAGATGTGTACACAATTGCAAAAAATATCACGGGATTTTTTTTTCTTAACGTCCAACCAAATCTTCAACGCATATTTTGAAGAAATTGATATATACTCATACAAATTAAACATATATTTGAAAAAAAACTTCAAACATGTATTTCAAAAAAGGTTCATAATGTATCAAACAAATATTCCATGTGCATATGAAAATGGTCAACATATATTTGAAAAAAATATTTATCACATATTTTTTTAAATGTTCAAGGTGTATCTGAAAAATGTTTCGCATGTATTGAAAAATGGTCAACCTGTATTAAAAAACTGTTCACATTAATTTATTTATTTTTAAAATGTATTCAACAAATGTTCAACGTTCAAATATGTATTTGAGAAAAAATTCAATGGGCAACCAGAGAAGTTACCTAAACTTAGTAGTGACCTAAACGTCTTACGTATTACATTTGTTTAGAGAGGGAGTAGTTACTGCGTGTAAAAGTCAAGGAAATGAATCGTGTAGCTCATGGGTGGTCCATGAGGGAACGCGCCATGGCGACAGCAACTTGGCAACTTCAAGTTACCACGTATCCGTGGAGTATGACCATGGCGATCTCGGACAAACCAACAGTGAAGTTACCACGCAGTTCGCCGGACAATCTGTCGGTGTTTGGCCCCGCGCCTCCGCCTCTGCTATACAACACGACCTGACTCTGACTGCCAATGCCATGCCAGAAGAATGAGCTTGGCCACGACCTGCCACGAGAGCATCCATGCATGTGATGGAGCGGGCGACCCAGTCGTGCTTGCAGCGCATGCGTGTGTATGTAGTATGTTTTCTCTTGGTTCGGACGGAAATTACACCAAACCTCTGACACTGCAACTTGTATATTCATACACTGCTTGCATGTTGCGGCGATCGCGTGAAGAATAAGCGGCACCTTGCCGGACGGAGATCGAGTTGAAACGGTCGTGCCGCACTGATATTTCTGATCTAATCTATATGTAGACTTTGTCACCACCCCACAGTGCCCGAGGTCAAGAGATCAACAACAAGCAGCAGTGAGTACTCCTACATTTGCTCTATGGTCTTGTCACAGCTCACCACACAGTGCCCGGGGTCAAGAGATCAGCTGGAATCAGCAGCACCAAATAGGGGCGCCAGCGGCCAAGTTGAACTTGCGAAGAGCCAAGAGCCAACCAACTCTGGACGGACTCACACTCAAGTCGAAACTACTCCAACTGAACGGCACTGGTAGTTCATGTATATCTAGCTGGGAGTTGTGTGGTGTTTACTCCAACTATAATTGCAGGTCAATGATGTGACCAGCACCAGCAGCCCGGTTGCAGGCATGCATACGCATACTAACCCTAACCCTTGCGTATACAGTTCATGTCGGCATCAAAGTTAAGATACTCCAAACTACGGAGTACTAATTAAACTTTCACCGACGTTTTCTTCTAGTTTGTCAATGGAGTGTCAGGCCACAGCCAGACAGAGCCAGAGCGCATGCCGTGGTGTTGAGTGGGTGCGTTGCGGCGCCGGGAGTTTATCACATGCCAAAGTCAAACTAGCTAACGTCGACCAAGACCTAGAGTTTATCACGTCCACGTGCATTTGACGACAACAAATTAATTGCGTACGCAGGCATGCTACGGTGTGCATATGGCTCACATATACACGCATACACGCAGACTCTACCTCTATGAGCACCTCCGAAAGATTGAGCCGGCGTACCATCTTGAGATTTTACGGAGTCATCGTAGGTACCTCGTAGTCGACGGGAACGTCTTCTCACAGTGAACACGTGTCGCCGGAAATCTTGAAATAAATACATTATAAATGCGAGCAACAAGACTTGACCCTGATGACTGGGGATACTACTCTCCAACTAACCATCCAACCACAGATTGGTTCGCCGCTCAAGGGTTATTGGCCAATTCCGATTATTAGTAACCTTTTTTTTTGCAGGTAGATTATTAGTTAACCTGTGCATTAGGTTCCAAATTTTAAGAAAATTTTGACTAGTCCGGTGGGTACAAAATATATGTGACCTCAACCACGCGGTGTGTACGGTTAGCTATGTTAAACCAACGATAGAAAACGTTGTAGTGTCAAACTTTGGACTATATTTAAACTGTTTCCAAACCAATTTTAAAATAACAAAAAATGAAAATAAATGAATCTTGATACATCTATTCCCAATGAATATATCTGAAATTTTCGATTTTAAACTTTCCATGCATGCATGATGAGAGCGGTATCATCAAACTAGTTAGACCATGTTCCCACAAAAACAAAAAGCTACTTAGGTCATCAATTAATCCTCACAAAAAAAGAGTTGAAATTATCTACAGTAAATTAGCCGAGCTTAATTACCTCCTTGCATATGCGCCCATTTACTTTTGTTGACTAGATAACTGCCCATGCGTTGCCATGGGTTACAAAATATTCTAGTATATTAGCCCGTGATTTAACTGCTCATAGTAATGTGATTGCGTAAGTAAATGTTACCATATCTTGTGCGTGACTTAACTACCTAAATATTTTTGTGATTTTGTTTTGTAATCCCATATTTCTTATATAAAACAGAACATAAGTTTATTTGGAAAGTCGATAAAATATGAATAATTACGGTGGTTATCAAAGGAATGATGTTCAGGACAAATATCAAAGATTGGACGAAGGTCTCTGCTGTCAGAAAAAGAAACAATACTTATTTTTATAGTAGTAGATAGAGATAGAGATAAAGATTTGTCAAGATAACACAACTAGTAGGACTGATGAAGAAAATTAGTTGCCGTTTATACAGCACATATACATGTATGATCAGTGCGGCGTCATCAAGCTAGTTTGACCATTGGTTTGGAATTATTTATATACAATACCCCCTCTGTAAACTAATATAAGAGTGTTTAGATCACTATTTTAGTATTCTAAACGCTCTTATATTAGTTTACGGAGGGAGTATTAATTAACCAACCTTATCCATCTCAAAAAGCTAAAACTATCAAGCTTATCTGGAACCTCCTTGCATATGCGCATATATTGGGAGTGGCTTGTTGTGCAAATTTATTTTGCTATTTTCGTAAAGATAACACAGACAATGGAGCTAACAAAATTCCAACAGCCCGTTCATGCATGTGTGGAGCTTATCTGCAACTATGGGATAAAAGATAAACTTGTTTTTTTTAACACAAAAGATAAACTTGTTGATAACATTTTCAACAACAAAAATTCCCTATAAATGGGTCGTTACCACCTCAGTGGATGCACAACATACGTAAGGTAAAGAAAAACATACGGTAAAGAACAAGTTCACTTGCTGATAGCATGCACTGAGAGAGGGGCAGACGAATAATACGTGGACAGCAGAGCTGCATGAGCATTCGAATTGTCAAAGATGGCATAGAAAAAGCTAGATCTCCCATGCAATCAAGGTAATTATGTTCTTAATGATCGATCGTCATCGATCTGCCGACGTCAAAAAGAAAAGCCCGACCCTTGTCCTTTGTTCTTTACGAACAATATTTTTTTGGATAAAGATCTTTAGATGAACATGTTACCGTATTAATCATATCGATCATATATCTATATATCTATCGAACAAGGGCGGCCTTTCCACAATCAAGCTAGGTGGTGCGTATGATGCAAAGTGCCACATCAGTTGGATAAACCCCCTCACACGTCGGATCGCCGAATCTCCAATTAAGTACAGCTGTACAGGATTAGTGGATGCTTGCGTAAGCAGCCTCGTGCACATGTGAAATAAACGTACCCAATGGATATATTCATGAATATATATACATATACCATATCTGTTTATCTGATGACATGTAACAACCCGTGGATGTGTAAGCAGGCACTCGAAAGTGCGTAATCTCCACATAAAAGCGTGCCCTTTCTGATGATGGTACAATCAGCAGGTGATATATTCGATCATCCATGATAAACTATATGTGAAGATCGATGAATGAGCATAAATGGAACGTTCATATAATAGTTAGCTATAGAAGTGTAGTATGAGGTAAGCATGTTCGATTGGGTTGGAGGAATATATCGTGCACACAGATTTTGATCGGAGATCGATGATCAGTCCATTAACTATTGAGAAGCCGCGGGAGAATCACGTGTAAAGGCGTGACCTGGACACGGACATGCATGCATCACGCACACTAGATAAGGATGGCTCTCTGGGCAAGTATTTTATGTTACCGGCCACATGCATGAGCATGACCAACACTCGGCGGCTCTCTGTCTCTCTCTATCTCTATCTATCTATCTATCTCCGTGTGTCTTTTGTATATGATGAGATATGATGAAAGGCATGCGCCTGAACAGCCGGGGCTTATGAGGTGACGACACATTGAAGCCCAAAGCAGATGGATAGAAAGGAGGTAGCTGCCGCAACCATATCAATCCATGGCTTCACACCTTTAGACGCCCACGCAAATTAGGAAGTTGCGGCCGTCACCCACGCGCGCCAAATATATTCTATCTGGCTCATCATCGTATGAATCTGTCCGTCGACGACCAACCCACGCAGGCCACTTCGCATTGTGGAAAGCAAAAGCAAAGCGTATATGTGCACGCTGGTCGATCGTGCAAAGAAAATGCCCTTTCAAGATTTCAAAAATTACCCAGACATCTCATGAGACCAACCAACCGAAACCGCCAAAAATATATATGATACGATACATGAGGAGTGTCATGTAGCTAGCGGCACTTTTTTGATAAAATTGACAACATTCCGCGTAATTTGATGAATTCCATGGAAATTTTGACATATTATTTTTTGAAATGAGGGAAATTTTGACATAGTTTGGTATTGCCCCAAATGAATATATGTCCGTGTTGTCTACGTGCTTGCGTGACATGTCCTCCTAACTAGAAGATCCATTTTTTAGTTTGCAGGGATAAAATAAAATGAGCTAAAACCTGCACATCTCATGGAAGACAATTTAAAAATAGGTGGTTAAAGTTGTCGAGTCTCACACATTAGGCGGAAAAGGTAAACTTTACAATAGTAACAAAGGGGATTTTTGCAAGGTGCCATATTTTAGTTTGTCTTCCTCAAAATGCAACATTCGTTGGCTGTTCAGTCGGAGGACATGCTCTCGTCGACTAACAGACACCTGTCATGACTTCGTCAACTTCAAAACGTTGTGCCGCCCCGGTATCTCGAAGGTGCACATAGGCGTATGATGTGCGTGCATGCGTTCATAAGTGTGAGTGCAACACACATTGCTTGGAAAAAATGCAACACTCATGAGTCACCGATATGTGGGCAAGTTGCATTATTAGCAAAGTAGATGGAAAAGCGCGACATATCTTATCAACCTTCAAAAAACTAAAATGTGAGGAAGAAGAAAACTGGAATGTTAATCTAGCCAGAGGCTAATCTCGGCCGACGTGGAAATCCGGTGCACATGCATCTCAAAATCTCCGCCGCTCTGGTCTTTGATACTGTTCCACTGTGGTCCGAGCAGTACGTGTGCCGACGTTAAAATAACCTTTACCATCTTTTAAAAATGTCTGGGAAAAAGAGAGGAAGAGTAGCATGGCGCATGCGGCGCTGGCTAGCGGCAACAGTGCGTGTCAGCTGGAAGACGATGGACGCCGCGGGCGGCTGCAGGCGCTGCTGGGTGAGGGTCACCATCATTCGTTTCAGGGGGAATGCACCTGATCGACCAGAGGGGTAGCTGGTTGGCGTCACTGGCGCGGCGGTGCCCGTACGTGGCCCCCGCGCTTCATGTGAACACCACGCGATTCCCTCGCGGGCCTGCTCCCTCCCACCCAGCTACCATTGGCACACACACCACACACGTCGCGCTAGCCTAGCCGTACCGGTGCAACTCAGATGGTTTTGCTGCGTGCTGCTGGCCGGCCCTGACGTCCACAATCAATCATTGGCATTTGGCACCTGTTGCCCCCTCATAGGGCCTGCCTCGTAACGGATCTTACATTACTGCTCGTGCGCTTTTGTTAGTACTCATGGCAGAGTAAATCTTGCTCATGATAGAAGAGACACACACGAAGCGAACATAATTTGAAAAGGGGTTTAGGATACTTGAACTCAAAGTTCGCACAAGACCATGATAGTTCCAAACAACCCAGCAAACAGCTAATAATCCCAATGTGTAAAATCTATCCCCAATGGGAAATTACTCCCTCTGTAAAGAAATATAAGAACGTTTAATGAGTAAATATAACATCGAGTGATGAAAAATTGTCATAGATTGTTAGGGCAGAGCTCAGTACCAAATACCGCTCCCACTCAATGTCAAACTACTCTAGCTACCGGACAAACGAAAAAGAGGTGTTCAGAAGTTTCCCTCTTGCTATAAAAAGAGCATTTATGATTTCCAGCCTGGTTACTCCTTTCGATTTCCAAATAGGGGGGCTACCAAATTTTTCTTTCACCATTGCTACATAATTTCTTTTTAGTTTTTTTTTTTTGAAAAGCAGAGCTCCCAATCGGATTTCCATTAACAGAAACCACAATGTCTTACATACTACTAACTACCACTACAGGCTACACTGCCAACACATAAGCAAGAACAGGTCAAAATGATGTTCTCTCGTGATGATGCAAATTTGGGCATCTCCACCCTCACTAGGATCGCAAACTCGGGGGAGGCCAAATGCAGCTGACGCCCTAGCAACGAAAGTTCTAACACATAGTCTGAAACTACGCACTCCTCCTACAAAGTCCCACACATCGGGCTCTCCAAGCAAGAGGATGTTATTTAGCATCAAGCACAACACAACCAAGGGTTCACCAAGTGCAAATGCATCTAGGAAAGTAGAAAAACAAAGGTGGAGCAACTAGAACAATAGGCGAGGTGCAAGAAGTGCAAAATATTCAGGGAGGCAAGGCTTCACCCAGCAGTGATCATGTGGGATCTTCCACCCCAAAGTTGCTATGAAGATCTCCCTCGCTATCATCTCAACCTTTTTTATGCCCTCCATCGTTGTTCATTGTCTTTTTGGGTTTAGCCGCAAAACAAGCCAATCATACAACATTTAAATGATCAAATTAACATGCATACAAGGATCAGAAACCTTTTTATTATCAAAAACCACTCCATTTCTAAGTTTCCAGATAGTCCAGAATATGGCAGCAATCCCAACACTAGCTAGAAATTTTTCATCTTTGTTGAACTGTCTCAACCACCCATCGAACTGGGCATGAACAGTATCAGGCCCCTGCTGTAACCAAAGGCACATTGTATAATGTTCCATAAGATTTTTGTTATAGAACACTTCGGGAGTACATGGTCAACACTCTGATCCTGCATACAAAAAGGACATTTTTTTGTCCTCTTTCCAACCTCTTCTCCGCAAGTTATCTCTGGTTAGAACACTATTGCGCAATACTAACCATAAAATCTTTAACTCTAGGTGGCATATTAGTATTCCAAAGAAATTTATGAGGGTATTTCACCCCATTTTCATTGAGGTATCTATAGTAAGATTTAACTATATATACACACATTTTTACCTAGCGTCAAGAAAATTTTATCACGCTCATTCAAAACACATCAGAGCAACTCTTTTTTATATGCTGCCATAATTCTAGGGATTCTCCATAAAAGTTCTTCTTTTTAGATATTTAGCAAAAATTAAAGCCCACCAATGGCCTTTTTGATTATCAAGTTTCGAACATCACGTGACCAGCAAACTAATGTTTTTTCTGTAAATCCTTAACACCAAGGTCACCTTTACATTTTGATCTATAGACTCAAGACCATTTGATTAGATAGTAACATTTGTTACCATTCCCCCCATGCCAGAAAAAACATCTCATATATTTATCAAGCCTTTCAATAAAAGGCCTTGGGCAACAAAAACATAGACATGTAGCAATAAGCAATACTGGACAAGGGGAGAATAGGAGAGTTAATCTACCAGCCCTAGAAGCCACATTTCCTAATCTAGGATTCATATATGTTAAGATACTTAGGATCAACATATTCTCAATCCACATTTCAAAGAGTAGTATAGCTAAGAAGAATCACAAGATATTTCATGGGAAAGTGACCAATCTGAAAAATTGAATAAATCAACATAGAAATTAAGGATATCACCACTCCCCCCCCCCCCCCCCAAGTAGCATTGCACTTTTCAAGAAATTTAATTTTGACCCTGACATGAACTCAAACATGTACGTCAATAACTTTAGGTTAACAAATTTCTCAGGATTTTGTTCTATGCAAAGCATAATATCATGTGCATACCATAAGATGGCAACACCATGATCGGTTAGGTTAGTTGCCACACCAGTAGAAGGATTTTCTTTTGGGCATTGGTTACCATTTTAGTAAGACATTTCACAACCAGATTGCACAAGGGGGGGGGGGGGGGGGGGGGAGGGGGATAAAGGATCGCCTTGACGCACACACTTTTGACTCGAAAAATAAGCACTAGTCTTTTTTGCGAAATAAATAAGAAATAGTCGTGTTGTTTATTTTAATTTAACACAAACTGTGACTATTTTTAATCCATCCACACCAAACAGGTCCAGTACCATGCATCTTATGACAATCCAAAAGGAATCCCTAGTTGATCAAAAGGTAGGACTTCTAGAATTCTAATTTAAGCATGAAGCCCACTTTTTTCTTAGCATGGGTATGGTGTAAGATCTCATGGAGTGATAAGATTCCATCCATAATATTTTTGTTTTCAATGAACACATTCTGATGAGCACTAATGAGTTTATCAGCATTTAACGCAACCCAATTACCTAAAACTTTAGTGATCAACTTCTATGGGCATCTAAGTAGACCAATGAGACGAAATTGCTGCAGTTTCTTAGAACTAGTAAACTTGAGGATAAGGGAAATAATACCATAATTAAGTCGCTTGATATTTTTAGAAGAATTTTCCAGAGCCACAAGTTCTGTTTTGTAAAGATCCAATTTGGAGGCATGTTTGAGAGCTCTACTTGAGGGGCAGTCCATTGCCAGATACTTCATGAACCTTGCCTCCTCCATGAATATATGTGAGTAGTTCCATCTCAGGACCTTAGGGTCCATAGTAGTAGCTAGAATACTCTCTCTCTCACACACACACACACACACTCTCTCTCTCTCTCTCATATCATGTCCCCGTGAGATGCCTCACATGATCGGGATCAATTTGATGTAATTGGTGGTGTATTTGTTGGGATCAATTGTTCATTGAAACCAATTGAATCTTTTGAGGTTACTTGTTGTATAATTAAATAGCTTTGCATGCTCTTCGATCTATCTATCATCTTTGGGCAAGTTCGATGAGTTTTTCTTCAGAGGGAGTGGTGCTTTGCAGTGCGTTCAATCTTGTGGTGCTATATATCCAAGTGACAAAAAGGTACAAGACACATATTTGTATTCTTACCACTAAGGATAAAACGGCGGTGTCTCGTCATATTAATTGATGTTTTGTTGTCTATATTATGTCATCATGCTTATTGCAATGCTTTGTTTCTTGTGAACTTAATACCTCGAGATGCATGCTAGACTGCGGTTTGGGGGGGAGGGGGGTATTATTAATAGATGCAGTTGGATTAATGCTCTACTTGTCATAGACATAATGTCTATATGAGAGTATACCATGAATGATCATAGTCATAAATATTTCATTATTAATTGTTGTCCAACTGTAATATGTTTACCATGCCACTTGCTTGTTTGAGAGAGCAATGTCACTAGTGAACCTATGGCACCTTGGGTCTATTCTCCTTTACTGAAAATAAATATTTTCCTTGCAGCCCTATTTTATTTTTGCTACCAATTATCACTGTCTATTGCCTTTAATTTTGTAACTAGCAAGACAAGCTATTGACAACCCTCTTGCCATGTTGGGGACAAGTTGTTCTTTGTGTTATGTGCAGGTACTGCTTACTATTCGCTGGGAGAGCGCCTACTGTATTGATAACCTTGCTTCTCAAACTAAGGGAAATACTTGCCACTGGGCTACTTCACCCTTACACTGGGGGAATCCCAATAATTCCTGCAGGAGCAAGCAGTATCAACAATAGTATAAGAGTGAATTGTTATTTTCCTTTTCCTACCATTAGCAATCCGGTGAAGGTAAGTAGTGTTTTGGTCACCTATGAGTAGCCCTCATTCGTTAGATTGTTGCAACCAAAATAATTCTTCAACCGTAAGAATCTCATTAATTTCAAAACGCAAGGAAGCTCTCCTACTTTAAAGATCAAGACCGATTTCACCAAGCTCTTCCAGGTTTTCTATAACAAACATATCCTCTTTAACCTCCTTTTCTTTCTTTTTAGCATGGCCAAAGGAATTAGATCCCTTACTTTAAAAAATTTCTTAAAACTTATCAATTTCTTAAAAAATTCCCGCGTAGCCCAACTACCCAGGAGCTTTCATGGCGGCATCAAATGTGTGGTGCAAAGAGTGATCATGGCAGAGCGTGCCCCGCAGCTGCAACAGTGGTGCTGCATATAAAAAAAAAACTTCAGAATTAGAGACATTATGTGTCCCCATTGTTGCTCGAAAGTTCAACTCAGAGCACCAAAGGAAAAGAGGTGTCAAAGAAGGAAGGTGGAGGAGAGGATGCTTACGTGGCGGCAGAAAACGGATAAGGTGCAGCAAAAGATGACATAATGCGTTGATTTCAAAAATAGTGGACAACTCTGTGGCCTCCGATCCCGATCTGGACCTGGTCAAGGGATGGGCAGTTAAGGGAGAAGAGGTGATGTGACTCCATGTCCGCTTGAAGCTACCTTCGGTTGTGGAAGGGGCATGGAGGAAGTGGGGTGGCGTGGGCCAGGAGCGCGTCTGTGGCGCTGATCCTGGTGTCGACATCACCCGGCAAATAGATGCGTCTCAGTGGGTACCGCTGCTCGAGATCAAGATTGCGAGACAAGTCGAGATCGGGAAGGGCAATACCGCTTGGGGTTGTATTCAGCCGCTGGAGGTTTCGGGAGGGCTGGTTTGGGGGAATGAGAGGTCGGGGAGGGGCATAGGCGCTGCGAGAGTGGGACCAGCTAGGCATAATGCAAGGAACATGCGGAAGTTGCCTATGCACCATAGACTGGGTCTTTGTTCACCTTGGAGCTACATGGGCTGTTTCGGGCCACTAAACCATAGAGCTCCAAAATTTCTACTGGAGTAGTAGTTCATCTAACAGCCTTTCAGTTTGGCCCATACTGAATTAGACAGAACATTGGTCTGTGCGAACAAGAATAGTACACCCCTAGTTCTCGTTAAGTATGTTTTATTGATCAAAAATAAGGATAAATGCCCCACAAATATGATTGGACGGCCAAAAATGTTGAATGCGGGAGAGGTCTGGAAAGTAGTTCGATTCTACTGTCCTAAATGTGTTATCAGGTAGTGCCCTTGATTTGTAGATGAACATTTCGAAGGCTGGGCCATGTTATGGCCCCACTCAAATTCTCTAACCGCAATAGTTTCTTGATATATATATATATATATATATATATATATATATATATATATATATTCAGAAAAATAATTCATATTTTAAATTTGTGCACCCCACATAAAATGAAAAATCTGGGCCCACCCCACATTTCCTTCATCGTGTTCCTGAAGCAATATGTTTGTGTTGACCATGTATTGTATTACAAGATGGTAAACTACCAAGAGATTAGCTGATACCCATTGCCAACTTCCAATTCTCCGTGGACCAGAATTTAATGAGTATGCACTGCAGTCCCACTCGCTGTCCATCCATGCAAGAAAGTCTCCGGTCTGGGTTAATTAGCTAGGCCCTGGATCGACGCGCTGTTTTTCTTATGCTTTTATAATTTCTACACATAATATAATTCAACGATCTTTCTTGCAAACTGGATATATATCACATATTCTACATCCACTTGATCAGTTCCATGAGCCTTGAGGTGGACTTTGCGGTGCCAAGTCTTGCACCAAGTCGTCGTCTGTGGCAATTACTCTACTGCCTGCTCCCTACACCAGCTTGCAAACATGGTCACCTAATGACAGCGCAAGGAGGCACGGATACGTAGCAACCAGCCTGACCATGCATACAGCTAGATGATTTATTTTCTTTCTCGTATTTTTTGTAGTATAATATATCGGCCATAGATCTTGAGACTATGAACTGATTAAACTCTGTGGGCTCATCTATACTATCCAGCTACATAGGTTGTACGTACCTGTCGATTTTATTGTACTAGTAATTTAAGAGTCAACTTGTTCCAAACTATATAAATACGCACACATATATATAATGGTCTGTTGAAACGGTCCGTCGATTGCCTGCTAAAACCCAACGCTAGCTGCCGACTTGATCACAGATATCATATTGGTGCAATGTAAATTTTTTCATAGTCTCAAGATCTATGGTTTACTAGTAATTTTTGCTCCGTATTTTTGGTGATGAAGAAATTCCATGCACGTACGGTGAATAGTCAATAAAAGATCAAAAATATCAAATAGGAATCGACGATCGATCGACCGATGCGGACATGCATACCCATCAATCTAGAACTCCCAGAAAATTCTACGGCACCACCGGCGTCATCGTTTACTATGAGTGACCGGCACACAACAACGTATTACCTGTTGCATAAGCGCCAAAACCGAAATGGGTCCGCAGCGAGCTCAGCTCACACAATTTCTTCTTCCACTTGTAAGCGTTACTAAGAGGAGGAGATGCGTTACTTGGCGTGCTACTACTTCTCTTCCCCCCAAACAAAGTTAAAACTAGAAGGCAACAAAAGGGAATGCAAGGATGGCACACTGAGTTTCTCACGCAACCACACAATATCATACTGTGTGCGTAGCATGGCCAACGGGCGTGTTCATCTCCATCGTCATCCTCATTGTCGTCTTCGATCTTTTTATATTTCCTTTCCATGAATGCCATAAAATATCCCCACACCAACATAAGCGCCCATGTGGCCTATGTACATAAATATCTAATATTTGAATTGGAATCCAAAGTTCATTTTTTTTCAAAACAATACTAATATCTACTCCCATGTCTCCAGCGGATCCGTCCTTGGTGGATTTGCTCGTTTGTCTACGTTCATGTGTTTTCAGCTTGGATCCTTCTGATCTACGATACTCTTTATCGGCGATGGTTGTTGTTCTGGTGCGCTGGTCCTATGCGGCCTTAGCATGACGTTGGCGCGCCTTCGGCTCGGTTCAGTGTTTATAGTCGTCGCTAGGCGGTCTACAGTTTTTAATGTATTTTTTATTATTTTCTAGTGTTTGTTGCAATGTCATGATTGAAGACGAATAGATTAGATGTTATCCCGGAAAAAAAGAGCGTTTAGATCATTATTTTGGTGATCTAAACGCTCCTATATTTCTTTATGGGTGGAGTACTATCCAGATATAAACCAACTCTAGCATGTAAAGAAAAAGTGTGGCTAGATTTCGGTCGGCCGAGACTTAACCAAGTCTCAATCAAATGACACAACATATAAAAGAAAGAAAAAAATAAAAGAAAATTTTTCACAGAAAAAGAAACAATATTAGGGCCCTGTTCGGAGAGCCTCCACTCCACAACTCCACTCCCGGAGTTGGTGGAGTTGCAGTTGAAAACTGCGGAGCAGCTATTTCCTGACTCCACAGCTCCTGGAATTTTGTGGAGCTGGTGGAATTCCGAACAGGGCCTATGTATAGCATGTATTCGTGTATATCCATTATGTACTACACATATGAAAGACAAAACAAAACCAAAAGCCCGTGTAGAAATAGGATATGGAACAATAGAATATGGTGCGGTTGATGTATGCACTGGCTAGCTTAGCCACACTCACACTCGACCTCCAGGTCCTCCCCTAATCTTCCTATATAATACACGCACTTGCCTCTGCTGCTCCTCTACCTACCTACTGCCTCCATTTCCACTCAGCTTTTAGCTAAGCTACTTCTCTCCCTAGCTAAGCATCTTCTTAATCTCTCGGTGGTGATCGGATGGACAGCGCGAGAAGCTGCCTCGTGGACGACGTGAGCAGCGGCGCGTCCACGGGCAAGAAGGCCTCTCCGGCGCCGGCCGCGCCGGCGACCAAGCCGCTGCAGCGCGTCGGCAGCGGGGCCAGCGCGGTCATGGACGCGCCGGAGCCAGGCGCCGAGGCAGACTCCGGCCGCGTCGGCAGGCTGCCGTCGTCCAAGTACAAGGGCGTGGTGCCGCAGCCCAACGGGCGGTGGGGTGCGCAGATCTACGAGCGCCACCAGCGCGTCTGGCTGGGCACGTTCACGGGGGAGGACGAGGCTGCGCGCGCCTATGACGCGGCGGCGCAGCGCTTTCGCGGCCGCGATGCCGTCACCAACTTCCGCCCGCTCGCCGAGTCCGACCTCGGCGACGCCGCCGAGCTCCGCTTCCTCGCCGCCCGCTCCAAGGCCGAGGTCATTGACATGCTGCGCAAGCACATCTACCCCGACGAGCTCGCGCAGCACAAACGCACCTTCCTCGCCTCCGCGGCGTCATCACCGACGTCGTCTTCGTCAGCTCCCGCCTCGTCGGCTCCTTCAGCCGCGGCGGCGCGGCGTGAGCACCTGTTCGACAAGACGGTCACGCCCAGCGACGTGGGGAAGCTGAACCGGCTGGTGATCCCCAAGCAGCACGCCGAGAAGCACTTCCCGCTGCAGCTCCCTTCTGCCAGCGCCGCCGTGCCAGGCGAGTGCAAGGGCGTGCTGCTCAACTTCGATGACGCGGTCGGAAAGATGTGGAGGTTCCGGTACTCGTACTGGAACAGCAGCCAGAGCTACGTGCTCACCAAGGGGTGGAGCCGCTTCGTCAAGGAGAAGGGCCTGCACGCCGGCGACGCCGTCGGGTTCTACCGCTCCGCCTCCGGCGACAACCAGCTCTTCATCGACTGCAAGCTCCGGTCCAAGACCACGACGACGACGGCGACCTTCCTTAACGCGGCGGCCGCCCCGTCGCCGGCACCGGTGACGAGGACCGTGCGACTCTTCGGCGTCGACCTTCTCACGGCACCGGCGCCCGAGCACGAAGGGTACGGCATGGCCAAGACAAACAAGAGATCCACGGACGCCAGCGTAGAGGCGCCCACTCCGGCGCACGCGGTCTGGAAGAAGCGGTGCGTAGACTTCGCGCTGACCTATAGACTTGCCACCGCCCCAGAGTTCCCGAGGTCAAGAGATCAACTAGAAGGTGTACAAGCAGCAGGGAGTACATTTGCTCTATAAACTTGTCACCACTCGCCACACAGTGCCCGGGGTCAAGAGATCTGCTGGAATCAGCAGAACAAATACTCTTGACCGACTAACATTCACGTAATAGTAGTGTAGTATATGTAGCGGTTTTTTCTTCTCCGGAAAAATGTTCCGAATTGTTCAACAAACATTATTATAAAGAACAAGAACATCAAAAGTAATGGGAGTTGCATCCAGACCCACAGACTACCTAGCGACGA
This sequence comes from Triticum timopheevii, assembly GCA_963921465.1. Taxonomy (NCBI): domain Eukaryota; kingdom Viridiplantae; phylum Streptophyta; class Magnoliopsida; order Poales; family Poaceae; genus Triticum; species Triticum timopheevii. Next base: position 437,847,002 of record OY997262.1, read on the forward strand.
CTATAAGCACTGAAGCAAACTAATGGGCTGTTTGGTTTCCAGCCACAGTTTGCCAAGCCAAAATTTGGCAGCCACAGTTTGCCAAGCATGTGTTTGGTTTTTCCCACACTTTGGCTTGCCACACTTTATTGCCCTATGGTCCACTTGTCAAAGAGACAATTTTTTTGCCAACTTTTGCCAAAGTTTGGCGTCCAATTTCTTAGCCACACTTGTGTGGCTTGCCATACTTGTCTGGATAGCCACACTTTGGCTTGGCCATACTAGTCTCCAACCAAACAGACCCTAATGGCGCGCCGCCGTTATCTTCTCACCCTCACCGAAGCTGGGCAAACCGTGTTGTAGTAAACAATCACGAGGTTTTTGTGTTAAGGCCTCAAAGCACCCGTGCATCCATACAACAACGATCCATAATGAATAAAAGCATGAATCGGAAGAATCTAACCTGTAGACACACAGACACCATACGAATACGAATGAATACCAAATCCAACACTACCTGCGTCTGGGCCGGCTCAGTAGTAGCCGCGGGCGTGTTCATTAGTTTCTTTTCTTTGCTTCTTGGTTCATTAGTTTCTCTTTCTTTTTGCTTTCTTTTGTTTACATTTTGTGAAATTTGATGAATACATATATTCTAAAATCAAATAAAACCTTTTGCCATGAATTAGAAAAATCTTAATACATTGGAATGATTGTGACATTTTAAAAAATGTTCATACATTTCAAAAAAATGTTTGTCGCATTTAAAAAAATTACACAGTGCAAATAAATGTTTGTGTATTTTTGAAAAAACGTTCCATACCATTATAAACATATTTATGACATATCAAAAATGTAAATGCGTTTAAAATTATATTCGTGAAACTTGTAAAGATATGTTTATACAATGTAAAAAATCATATATTTCGAAATTTGGTTCTTACAATCCAAACAAATCTTGAAAATTTATTTTAAAAATAAACATCTATTGAAAAAAAAAATTAGATTTGTATTAAAAAATGGTCAAACATGTATTTGAAAAAAATGTTCATCATGTATTTGAAAAATGTTCAGCAGGTATGAAAAACTTGTTCCAAGTTTAAAAGAAAAATTTTCAACGTGCATTCAAAAAATTATCATATTTTTAAAAAATATTCAAGGTGTATCTGAAAAATATTTCATGTGTGTTATAAAATGTTCAATGTATATATAAAATGTTTCATATGTATTAAATATATTGAATATGTATTCCACGAAATTTCAAACATGTATTTGAAAAAATATTCGTCATGTATTTGAAATAGGGTAAATTTGATAAAATGTACAGTGGTATATTCAAAATGTAAAAGGTATATTAAAAAGAGTTAAAATGTATTTGAAAAAAAAAACAAAAACAAAAAAGGAAACATAAAATTAGAAAACTAATGAAAACCATAAAGAAAAAGGGAAAAATTTCCAGGAGAACCACCCTAACACAACACCAGACAAAACCAGTGGAAAGTTCCATGAACCAGTGTTTAGAATATCCCTGCGAACCACTTCACCAGCTGAGCCCAATTGCAATTGGGTAACGCAACATGTTGTGCCATAGGCTAGGCAGGGTTATTGTCTCACTCCACAACTTGCGTCGTCCTAAGCGTGGAACATGATTTTGTAGCTTTTCCTAAGGATGCAGTCGTGCAGACGTAGCGGATTGTATGACCCACTACACCTCGAAAACAACAATATAACAGAGGAGGTCCTAATAGAGTTCTTAGGGCTTGCCATGACGGCACCACATTAAATATTGACTACATGGTTAACTAATTTAGGCCGATAGCATTCATTGGACACTATATTGCACGTGATTGTGAAACTGCAGTGGAAGATACTGCGTTGGCAACAAACAGAAATTACGAAGCAATCGTGAGGTATATAACTGCTATAATGACTAAGTTTGCAATATACAACTTTTGTTTAGATAGGAAGAGTAATTATGAGGCTCATAATAGTTCAAAAAAATGAGGCGCATAATTTTCGCTAAGTATGTGTTATATCTAGATGTAGGCCACCATATTGGCTTTGTACTGATGAATTTCAACGTTGTTGTTGAATAAAGTGGAGCGAGGATCTCTCTCGACAAAAAGGAAAACAACTTGTGTTTTGAGAAGTATGCTCCGTGATTATTTTTTTCTCTTGTTCGGTATGTATTAGGATTTCTTTAATTCGGTCTTTAGTGTCGTGGTGACATTGCTCAGATGTTTTTATTGAATAAAAGTCATCTTGCTCCAATCTAGTACCGATAGCACTTCGTCTAGTGTTGCCAAAGAGTTCGTGAGTTTTTTATCTCCACCTATCTTATTGTGAGACAGGTTGGTGCTTGTTGCATTCTTTGGCATGACTCTGTGCCATAGTTGATGACAATGTCATATTATTCAGCACACATTTGGCTCTAGCCTTTATTGGCATGCTAGTCGTGTTTGTGTCGCGATACTGGCATGGCTGGTCATCTAGATCGGGACCCCCCCCCCCCCCCCCCCCCCCGACACAAACACTCCCGGATATGCTTTGCGGGATTGAATCTCCATTCTACGATGTGGTCTACTATTGCGGTGGCTATTCAACCAGGATTGGTTCTCTACAGGTCTTTGATGGTAACTTGTGCAAGTCGTTCATAGTTTTATGTGAGTTATTCCCATTGTATCCATTGCTCTTTTCATGTAATAGGATAAGCATGGATTGGATTATGGAAAACTTGTCATCGTGTTTCAAAAACACAGTCTTACATCGTGTAAAAGTCAAGGTAGTGGATCGACTAGCTTATTTTTTTTGGCTCAAAACTCAGGGATCTTTATTGCTTAATGGAAATTCGGTTACCATCAGTCAGAAGGGTTCTAACAAGAAACCATGGCCTTTCATGAATCCAGCAATCGGTACTGCTAAGACTAGTAGCATATTTAGGAGAATGGCGTTTTGGAGCTCGGCCTCCATGGAGGCCGAATTTTGGAAAAAAATTAAACTAGATTCAAACTTTTCAATTTTTAAAAAAAAATGAAAAAATTTGTACAAGTATACAAGGATGTGGTGTGTATGTGTGTAAAATTTCAGGATGAAATACCTTGAATGTGATACGTGTAAAAGGAACAAATTCATGGCCTTTTGGGATAAATAGTATCATGTGTTGAAAAGACGCAGATTTATCTTTTTTGTACAACCCTCATTTCAACGTATTTCGTCCTGAAAATTTATACACATGTGTGCTATGCCTCATTTATATCTATATTTTTTCAGTTTTTTTTCAAATGTTAAATATGAATTTAGAATTTTTTTTTAAACCGGCCACCACAGACCCCAAAAGCAATTTTCGCATATTTAGCACATAAGTCAGCCGGAGTGTTAGCTTAACGAAGGACTAGCTGCAACTTGGCAACTTTTAATTACCACTTACCGGTGGAGTACGACCACAGCGATCTCGGACAAAGAAGCCGGTGACTGAACGAAGTTACCGCGTCAGTTCGCCGGACAATCTGTCGGTGTTTGGCCCCGCGCCTCCGCCTCGGCTGTACACCACGACCTGCCTCTGACTGCCAATGCCCTGCCAGATGAATGAGCTTGCGATTCCTCACCATGCACACGTACTATTGCCCACGACCTATACCACGCTAGCATCCATGCACGTGATGGATCGGCGGAGTATGTAGTAGGCGTATGTTTTCTCTTTGTTCAGACGGAAATTACTCCCTCAGCGCCCCAACATACACCAAACCTCTGACACTGCAACTTGTGTATATTCTTTACACTGCCTGCACGTTGCGGCGATCGCGTGAAGAATCACCCGCCGGCACCTTGCCCGAGGGGGAGAGTTGAAACGGTCGTGCCGCACCGATATTTCTCATCTAATTTATATGTAGACTTGTCACCGCCCCACAGTGCCCGAGGTCAAGAGATCAACTACAAGCAGCAGGGAGTACTCCTACATTTTCTCTATGGACCTGTCGCAGCTCACCACACAGTGCCCGAGGTCAAGAGATCAACAGCGGAAATAGGGCCGCCAGTGGCCAAATTGAACTTGCGAAGAGCCAAGAGCCAACGACTAACTCTTGACCGACTCTCACTCACGTACTCCACGGTAGAACTAGAGTGTATATCTAGTAGCTGGGAGTTATGTGGTGCTTACTCAAGCTATTTATTGCAGGTCAATGATGTGCCCAGCAGCCTGGCTGCAGGCACGCATACTAACTTAACTTGCGTGTACAGTTCCTATCGATATCGATGTTACGATACTGCAAACCAATTAAACTTTATCCTCGTTTGTCAAGGGAGTGTCAGGCCAGCAGCCAGGCAGGACAGAGCGCATGCCGTGGTCGACTAGTTTCCACCCAAATGCCCAGCCAAGTTGAGTGGGTGCGTTGCGGCGCCGGGAGTTACACGCTAAAGTCAAACTAGCTAACTTCAACAAATGCCTAAGTTTATCACCTCCACATGCATGGGACAACAAATATAAGGCCTCGAACATCATATAAATTTATAACCTATGTTGAAACCAGTAAAAAAGTTAAGGCCTCCTTGTGTTTATAAGATAGGAACATTTAACTACTCCCTCCGTCTCATAATGTAAGACGTTTTTTTGACTCTATTGTAGTGTCATAAAACGTTTTACATTATGGGATGAACGGAGTATGTTGTAACAAATTAAGGCCTCCATAGCTATGTTGAAACCAGTAAAAAAATTGTAACATATTTTTTTGACTAAATTTAAACTATTTCCAAATCAAATTTATGCTAGCATGATGAGTGGATTTCGATACTTGTATTCCCTAAATATATATCTGGAATTTCGATATGTAACGTTGCATTCATGCATGATGAGTGTGGTATCATCAAGCTAGTAGGACCATCAGTTAATTATGTGTACTAATTAACCGAGCCTATCTCAAACCTGCTTGCGTATGCACATGTCCTGGGAGTAGCTTCTTGCGCCCATTTATTCTGCTAATTTCATCCGGAATATTTTTCTGGTAATTTCATTAGACAACAGAATTACTAAACTAAAGAAAATTCCTCCCACGAGACGCCGGCATCATGCATGATGCATGCATGTGTGGAACTTATCCGCAACGATATCGGATAAAAAGCAAGGATATATAAATGATCAATAATACTAGCTACCACTTATCTGGTAAGTTCGTTGTTAAGATTTTCAGCACCAAATAAAACCCTATATATTCATGGGTCCTTACCGCTCCCATTGATGCACCAAGACAATAAAAAACAAATCACCTGCTGATCGATAGCATGCACTCAGAGACAGATGAACGAACCATGCGTGGACAGCAGAGCTGCACGACACGAGCATCATCCCAAATTGGTCAAAGATGGCATAGAAAAGCATAGATCACGTACAATTAATCAAGTTAATTATCTGCTTAATGATCGATCATCATCGATCTGCGACGTCAGAAAGAATCAAGACCGGCCTTTCTTTTGATCTTTAGACGAACATGTTACCCATATTGATCATATCGATCATATCTACTCCCTCCGTTCTCAATTACTTGTCGCTCAAGTGGACGTATCTAACACTATTTTAGTGCTAGATACATCCATTTGAGCGACAAGTAATTCGGAACGGAGGGAGTATATATCTATCGAACAAGACCGGCCTTTCCATAATCAAGCTAGGTAGTGTGTATGATGTAAAGTGCCACATCAATTGGATAAACCCCTGCGCACGTCGGATCGCCGAACCTCCAATTAAGTACGGGGTTAGTGCATGCTTGCGTACGCACCCACGTGCACATGCGTAATAAACGTACCCCATGGATATATTCATGTAGGAGTAGTATATTTATACATATATATCTATCTATCTGATGACTTGTAACAACCCATGGATGAGTAAGCAGGCACTCAGGGACGCAATCTCCACAGAAAAGCGTGCCCTTTCCGGCGATGATACGATCAGCGGCGGTTGGGCTGTGCCGGCCTGCAAATGCATGCATCGATCCATCCGTGATAAACTATGAAAATTGGAAAGATGGATCGATGAGCATAAATAGGAACGTTCATATAATTGTTATATAGGAGTGTGTGAGGTAAGCATGTTCGATTGAGTTGGAGGGATCGTGCACACAGATATTGATCGGAGATCGATGGCAGGTGCATCTTGGCATAAACTATTGAGAAACCGCGGAAGAATCACGTGTAAAGGAGTGACCTGGACACGCATCCATGCGGCATCGCGAGATAAGGATGTATGGCTCTCTGGACCGCCCCTGCTGCATGTATTTTATGTTACCGGCCACATGCATGAGCATGGCCAACAGTCGGCGGCCTCTCTCTCCGTGTGTCTTTTGTATACAGAAAGCGTGAGCCTGAATGGCCGGAGTTTATGAGGTGACGACACACATTTAGGCGCAACGCAGATGGATAAAAAGGGGGTAGCTGCCGCAACCATATCGTTGGATCCATCGCTTCTCACCTTTAGACGCCCACGTAAATCAGGAAGCTGCGGTCGTCACCCACGCGCGCCGGCCGATTTCACCGTTTTGATCATTTTTGGAAACTTCAGTTAGATCTGAACCAGCTTTCTAAGTTTTTGCAGATCTGACCATTTTTCTACCGCCATGGTCTCGGTGGTAGGAAACTTATCCATGTCAGCAACACCCCGATTGGTCGTGGTTCTAGCATTAATTGAATGGTTCAATATGATGGATGTGTTGAAGGTGAAACCTAGTTCATATTGTAGTTTGAAGTTCTATTGATTCTATGATTCATATGCATATGACGGATCTTGGTTGGATATGATTGATGTTGGATAAATATGATGGATGTTGGTAGATGATTCATATGCATCTAGTCGAATGGTTCAATATGATGGATGTGGTAAATGATTCATATCCATATTCCAATGTTGTTGATTATAGCTTTATTTAGAATTGTTGATTATAGCTTTATTTAGAATCATTTGGCGGATGCAAAATAGCGGAATCTTAGGACATCTCCAACGATGACCCGCATCCGTCTGGAACGCAGTGTCCGGACCGTGGAAGCCATCCAACGCGGCCCTGTATCAGTCCGCGGCGTGGACCGGACGTGTTTTCTCCCACAAACCGAAGACAAACGTGTATGGGATGGGGGCTTTGCGGGAGTCAGCACACACGAAACGCACTCTCTGCTCCCTGGCCCGCCCAAAAGGAAGGCGGAGCCCACACTTTTGGAGCATCCCACATTGTTTTCATGCCAAAGCCCCCCACTCTCTTCTTCCATCCCCCGGCGCTCTCTGCACAATTTCCGCTCTTTTCTACCACCATGTCCTTCCTTCCTTCCGCAGTAGACCTACACCCAGACGGCCACGCAATAGTCCTACACCCAAACCGGTGATGGCACATAGCAATAGCAGCATTGGGCCGTCGGACAACAGCAGCTAGAGGGGGAGGAGGAGGAAGACGACGACGGCGAGGACAATGATTCGGATGATACAGTCGGCGATCCGAAGAAGAAGGGTAGAAGAGAAAGATTTAACATGCGGGAGAACGAGTTGTTGTTCAATGCATGGTTGGCCACTAGCATTGATTTGATCCATGGCACGGAGCAAAAAGGCACAACCTTTTGGAGGAACATTCATATAGCCGGCGATCCGAAGAAGGGTAGAGGAGAAAGCTTCAACATGCGGTAGAATGAGCTATTGTGCAATGCATGGTTGGACACTAGCATTGATTTGATCCATGGCACAGAGCAAAAAGGCACAACCTTTTGGAGGAACATTTATATATGGTCCCATGAACACAAACATTTTGCGCCCTACTCCGAAATGATCATCCGCAACCGTGAATGGGAGTCCCTCAACCATTGATGCTACACCATCCAAGAGGTCCTGTTCTAGTATTGTGGGCACTTGAAGCAACTCATCGCACGTTGGCCTAGCGGTGCTCAAATCACCGAGCAAGTAAGTTAATCACTAGCCAGATATGCATTCTTTTGTTGCTCACTTGCTATATAGGCTTAGTTTTCTTGCTCACTTGCCGGAGATGCATAATTTTGTGGATCACTAGCCGAAGATGCATAGTTATGTCTATCACTAGCTAGAGATGCATAGTTTTGTTGATCACTAGCCATACATGCATTGTTTTGTTGTTCACTAGCTTGCCGGATATGCATTCTTTTGTAGCCTACTCGTGCTTGTGTGGTGTGCAAAAAGTTGGAGAGGAAGTCCTTCACTGTCATGCATTGTTGGTTGAAATTGCCATTCAACCGAAGTGGAACCTTTTCATAGCCAAGACCACCGCTCAAGCCAACGAGGAAGAAACCGATGGCCCTATCAACCCAACCCAAGAACCGCCAAAGAAGGTTAGAAGAAATTTACGAGGCAATAAGTGGGAGGTGGAGACGGCGAAGCGAGAATGTGTGGCGGCCAAGCTGACGGAGAGGTTCGAAGACATCTTGGCGAAGAAGGAGGAGACATGCGTGAAGCGCTCACACATCAAAGAGGAGGAGAAGGCGGAGAGGTTCAAACTATTGATGGATGCGACGGATAAGAAGATCAAGCTCAAAAAGAGGCGTGATCGAAGAGAGGAAGGTCGCGCTCAAGGAAAAGAAGTTGCAGATTGCCGCCCTAGCGGAGGAAGCCAAGATGTTGACCTTGAATGTGGACTCTTTGGATGCCGACACAAGAATAATCGTGTAATCCGTCCGCTAACAGATGTTGCAGCGGCAGAAAGATTAGTTGGCGGCGGCGGACGGCAAAGACGCGGCGGAGGCGGAGGCTGCCTACGCGGCGGCGGCGAACCACCTTGATCGGGGAGGAAACGGCTAGCATTGCCGGTCCGGCAGGGCATAAATGCATGGACTGACGGACCAATGTTCTTTTGGATTCAGGCATGTAAAAACTAAGCATACTTGCATCTTTTTTATTTTAATCGGGCATGCGATCCGGCGCTGGTGTGAGCTGGCATGATCCGGCACGTTGTGTGAATCGGAGTACAGTTGAATTTGAATTTACCGGCGGACATATACATGCTAGTGTTGTATGGAGGCGTCCACATCCGTGTCCACGGACGGATGTTGGAGGACATTTACGAGTCGCCGTTGGAGATGCCCTTATGAACCTTTGAGAAACTGAAATGTGAAATAATGAAAAACTGAGATGTTAATATAGCTAAGCTAGAGGCTAATCTCGATCGACGGGGACGTCGGTTCTCATATACTACCAAAATCAAACAGAGCAGTACGTGCGCGTGCGAAGTTTCAAATAACCTTCATCTTGTTGTGACAATGTTTGAAAAGAGAAGATGCAAGTGTAGTACGTATGGCGCATGCAGTGCTGTCAAACGGCAACAGGTGCGCGCGTGACAGGAAGACAGGGCCGGTCCTGAGAATTTGGGGGCCCGGGGCGAAACTAGAACTCGGGGCCCCTTTTCGATCATCATCATAATAATAATCATTTTGTAAACACTTTGGATTTTGCGTCACTACGATCTCGTGAGTAAACCCAGGAGTGGACTGCCCGGCCCGAAAGCCCGACATCCAGGCCAGGCTTGGGCTCAGCTTTTGTGCGGGAAGCCCGGCCTAAAAGCCCAAACATGACACAAATGGTTGTTTTATTAGAAATATCGGTATAATATATCATTTAAGTATCCTGAAATTCGTTATCTTCACAAAAAAGGTGCTTGAAAGCCCGACATTTGGGCCAGGTTGGGCTGGGCTTAGGCTTAGGATTTTGAGGTCGGGCTTTGCATATCCCGGCCCGAACCAGGCGTCCTGGAGGATGCCCAGGTTCACTCGCGAGTAACCCAAAATTTTATGTGATGACCTATGGAGGAAGTAAGTAAAGGTATGTGTGTGTCTAAATGTCTATCACAAGACATAGTTGGAAAAGCAAAGCCGTGTTCAGTGTGATGATGTTTGCATTCGATATGCAGTGTAGTCCTTAGACAAACTAATGGTAGGATTGATATTATAAATAGCAATACCTGAAAACTTAATTTAGAATCATAAAAAAATCAATATAAATTATATGAAAAATATTCTTTCATATCTTCAAAATCAAATCACAAGTATGTGATAGTTCATCTAAAACTTAATAAATCGGGACCTAATTACCCAATTTATTCCGTCATTGCATAGTTCATCTGAAAATTCGTCGTCAAAATCAGTATCCAGAACATCACTCTTCGTTCTTGATCTCTTTGAGATTTAGACCACAAGAACAAAGTATCAAACTGCAGAAACATAATGGTTAACGATACTTACCGAATATACATCGGCTGGCCGGCAACCGCCCACATCTATAGGTGACATCCAGCGCCGGTGCCCAGACGCCCCACTCCACGTGCAGCCATATTCCTTGCAATCTGGACGACTGGACATCATCCTCGATCAAAGCTCCCTGGTGTACGACCTCGATTAGGGCGCGAGGCGCAATAGGCGACGCGTTCTATGTTTGTGTCTCCAAGCTGCTGGATCCCGATTGATTCGTTTTTTAGGGTTTCCTGATTGATTCGTGCCTCATGCCGATGCATTAGACGCTCCTGCTACACTGCTGCTACTTGGGCCTGGTCTAATGTAGTATAAGTATATACACGTTGGGCTGGAAGAAGGATAACCAGGACAACTCTGCGTCACAGCGGCTACTGCTGCGTCGTTCCAGTATGCATGTGGCTTGGGCCTTTGGCTACCTACGCACAGGCCGGGAGGGGCCCCTTGGATTTCGGGGGCCCGGGGCGGCCGCCCCCCCTGCCCCCCCTCAGGGCCGGCCCTGCAGGAAGACGATGGCCGCCGCGAGCTGTTGCTAGGGAGCACTGTGGCACTATGTACGTATGGCGGCTGCAGGCTGCCATCATTCGTTTCAGGGGGGAATGCACCTGATCGACCAGAGGATCGGCATGGGGTAGGCGCGGCGGTGCCCGTACGTGGCCCCCGCGCTTCATGTGAACACCACGCGACTCCCTCGCGCGGCTGCCCCCTCCCACCCAGCTTGCTTTCCTCCGCCCACCGCTGGCACACAAACGTCGCGCTCAGCCTAGCCGTACCGGTGCAACTCAGATGGTTTTGCTGCATGCTGCTGGCTGGCCCTGACGTGCACAGTCAATCATTGGCATCCGGCACCTGTTGCCGCCTCATAGGGCCTGCCTCATAACGGATCTGCGCAAAATATTACGGCTCGTGCGCTTTCGCGGCCTAGTACGGTCCGGCGTGATCGAAAGGAATTTTCCAGATCGATCATGCCAATCATCCCAGAGTAAATCTTGGAGCTACAGAAAATTATCATATTCTAGCGATGGTGTGTATGCTTTTGTTTTTAACCTGATGGCCTGTGTATGTTAGCGCCTACTAATTTTTAACACGTGGCAGAAGATATATCAATGACCAATGACCATATACGGTAAAGCATACTGGCATGCAGCTGTTAAGGGCATCTCTAACGCGGATCAGCAAACAGACCTTATCGAAAGTAAAAAAAAAAAGGGTCTGCGGACATGTCATCGCCATACGTGTCCATGGATAACCTGACTATCCAACCATGTGTTGGATTATGGATGGGCTTAGGCCCATATAAGACATAATCTCTGGTTAATGTCTAAGCCCCATTGTTGTGTACGGCAAGTGATGGAAAGTGTGGAAAGTTTACTACCATACTGCTACAGTAAGGAGTCTACGTGCTACCATTTTGAGAGTTAAATACTATCCTCACGGTGACTTGTTATATTGGGAGGTGGGACGTGCATACATGGGATGATATATTTCCTTTTTGTGCGGGGAGGGGGTCCGATCCTTTCTCACGGGGAAGAAGTTCCGAGCAGGGACGGGAGGACGTGGCTTTTTTTTTCTTGTTCTAAGCGAGGACAGGAACACGTGGCGTGGGTGGAGGACATACCAATTGTTGGGGAACGTAGCAATAATTCAAAATTTTCTATGCATCACCAAGATCAATCTATGGAGATTCTAGCAACAAGAGAGGGAAGTGCATCTTCATACCCTTGAAGATCGCGATCCAGAAGCGTTACAAGAACGCGGATGAGGGAGTCGTACTCGCGGCGATTCAAATCGCGGAAGATCCGATCTAACGCTGAACGGACGGTGCCTTCGCGTTCAACACACGTACAACCCGGGGATGTCTCCTCCTTCTTGATCCAGCAAGGGGAGAGGAGAAGTTGAGGGAGAGCTCCGGCAGCACGACGGCGTGGTGGTGGAGCTTGCAGTTCTCCGGCAGGGCTTCGCCAAGCACTACTGAGGAGGAGGTGGAGTTGGAGAGGGGGAGGGCTGCGACAGGGGCAAAGGGTGAAGCTCCCATGCGCCTCCCCACTATATATAGGGGTGGAGGGGGCTGGTTTCTTGCCCTCCAAATCCATTGGGGCGTTGGCAAAGGTTGGAGGAAAGAAATCCCATCATTTCCTTCCCCACCGATTGTTGTCCCCCCTTTTTAGAGATCTTGATCTTATCCCTTCGGGATATGATCTTATTCCTTCTAAGGGGGGATCTTGGTGCGCCTTGACCAGGGGTGTGGGGCCTTGCCCCCACTACCCACATTCATGTGGGTCCCCCCATGCAGGTGGGCCCCACTCCGAAACCTTCTAGAACCTTCCCAGTACAATACCGGAAAATCCCGAACATTTTCCGGTGGCCAAAATAGGACTTCCCATATATAAATATTTACATCCGGACCATTCCGGAACTCCTCGTGACGTCCGGGATCTCATCCGGGACTCCGAACAACATTCGGTAACTGCACACTAATTCCCATAACAACTCTAGTGTCACCGAACCTTAAGTGTGTAGACCCTACGGGTTCGGGAATCATGCAGACATGACCGAGATAGCTCTCTGGCCAATAACCAACAGCGGGATCTGGATACCCATGTTGGCTCCCACATGTTCCACGATGATCTCATCAGATGAACCACGATGTCAAGGATTCAAGCAATCTCGTATACAATTACCTTTGTCAATCGGTACGTTACTTCCCCGAGATTCGATCTTTGGTATCCCAATACCTCGTTCAATCTCGTTACCGGCAAGTCACTTTACTCATTCCGTAATGCATGATCCCGTGAGTAACTACTTAGTCACATTGAGCTCATTATGATGATGCATTACCGAGTGGGCCCAGAGATACCTCTCCGTCACACGGAGTGACAAATCCCAGTCTCGATTCGTGCCAACCAAACAGACACTTTCGGAGATACCCGTAGTGCACCTTCATAGACACCCAGTTACGTTGTGACGTTTGGCACACCCAAAGCATTCCTACGGTATCCGGGAGTTGCACAATCTCATGGTCTAAGGAAATGATACTTGACATTACAAAACCTTTTAGCAAACGAACTACACGATCTTGTGCTATGATTAGGATTGGGTCTTGTCCATCACATCATTCTCCTAATGATGTGATCCCGTTATCAATGACATCCAATGTCTATGGTCAGGAAACCATAATCGTCTATTGATCAACGAGCTAGTCAACTAGAGGCTCACTAGGGACATGTTGTGGTCTATGTATTCACACATGTATTACGGTTTTCAGTTAATACAATAATAGGATGAACAATAGACAATTATCATGAACAAGGAAATATAATAATAACCATTTTATTATTACCTCTAGGGCATATTTTCAATAGTCTCCCACTTGCACTAGAGTCAATAATCTAGTTCACATCACTATGTGATTGTAATGAATCTAACACCCATTGGGTTTGATCATATCTCACTTGTGAGAGAGGTTATTAGTCAACGGGTATGAATCTTTCAGATCCGTGTGTGATTTACAAATCTCTATGTGATCTCCTAGATGCAGCTACCACGCGCTATTTGGAACTATTCCAAATAACTGCTCTACTATATGAATCCGGTCTACTACTCAGATTCATCCAAATTAGTGTCAAAGTTTGCATCGGCGTAACCCTTTACGACGAACTCTTTTACCACCTCCATAATCGACAAAATTCCTTAGTCCACTAGTTACTAAGGATAACCTTGACCGCTGTCCCGTGATCCATTCCTGGATCACACTTGTACCCCTTGACTGACTCATGGCAAGGCACACTTTAGGTGTGGTACACAACATAGCATACTGTGGAGCCTACGTCTAAAGCATAGGGGACGACCTTCGTCCTTTCTCTTTCTTCTGCCGTGGTCAGGTCTTGAGTCTTACTCAATACTCACACCTTATAACACAGCCAAGAACTCCTTCTTTGCTGATCTATTTTGAACTCCTTCAAAATCTTGTCACGGTGCGTATTCATTTGAAAGTACTATCAAGCGATTTTGATCTATCCTTATAGATCTTGATGCTCAATGTTCAAGTAGCTTAATCCAGGTTTTCCATTGAAAAACACTTTTCAAATAACCCTATATGCCTTCCAGAAATTCTACATCATTTCTGATCAACAATATGTCAACAACATATACTCATCAGAAATAATACAGTGCTCCCACTCACTTCTTTGGAAATACAAGTTTCTCATAAAATTTGTATAAACCCAAAATCTTTGATCATCTCATCAAAGCGTATATTCCAACTCCGAGATGCTTACTCCAGACCTTAGAAGGATTGCTGGAGCTTTGCATACTTGTTAGCATCTTTCAGGATTGACAAAACCTTCTGGTTGTATCACATACAACCTTTCCTCAAGAAAATCGTCGAGGAAACAACGTTTTGACATCCTATCTGCAAGATTTCATAGATAATGCAGTAACTGCTAATATAATTCCAACAGACTCTTAGCATCGCTAGGAGTGAGAAAGTCTCATCGTAGTCAACTCCTTGAACTTGTCAGAAAACATCTTAACGACAAGTCGAGCTTTCTTAATGGTGACACTTACCATCATTGTCCGTCTTCCTTTTAAAATCCATCTGTACTCAACAGCCTTACGACCATCCAGTAGTTCTTCCAAAGTCTACACTTTGTTTTATACATGGATCCTCTCTCGGATTTTATGGCCTCGAGCCATTTGTCGGAATCCGGGCCCACCATCGCTTCTTCATAGCTCGTAGGTTCATTGTTGTCTAGCAACATGACCTCCAAGACATGATTACGTACCACTCTGAAATAGTACGCATCCTTGTCGACCTACGAGGTTTGGTAGTGACTTGATCTGAAGTTTCATGATCAATATCATCAGCTTCCACTTCAATTGGTGTAGGCGCCACAGGAACAACTTCCTGTGTCCTGCTACACACTAGTTGAAGTGACGGTTCAATAACCTCATCAAGTCCCCACCATCCTCCCACTCAATTCTTTCGAGAGAAACTTTTCCTCAAGAAAGGACCCGATTCTAGAAATAATCCCTTTTGCTTCCGGATCTGAGACAGGAGGTATACCCAACTGTTTTGGGTGTCCTATGAAGATGCATTTATCCGTTTTGGGTTCGAGCTTATCAGCCTGAAACTTTTTTCACATAAGCGTCGCATTCCCAAACTTTTAAGAAACGACAGCTTAGGTTTCTCTAACCATAGTTCATACGGTGTCGTCTCAACGGAATTGCGTGGTGCCCTATTTAATGTGAATGCGGTTGTGTCTAATGCCTAACCCATAAATGATAGTGGTAATTCGATAAGAGACATCATGGTATGCATCATATCCAATAGGTTGCAGTTATGACATTCGGACACACCATCACACTATGGTGTTACAGGCGGTATTAGTTGTGAAACAATTTCCACAATGTCTTAATTGTGTGCCAAACTCGTAACTCACATATTCATCTCTATGATCATATCATAGACATCTTATCCTCTTGTCACGACGATCTTCAACTTCACTCTGAAATTACTTGAACCTTTTAATAGTTCAGACTTGTGTTTCATCAAGTAAATATACTTAGCATCTACTCAAATCATCTGTGAAGCAAGAACATAATGATATCCACTGCGTGCCTCACCACTCATTGGACTGCACACATCCAAATGTATTACTTCAAACAAGTTGCTTTCTTGTTCCATCTCACTGAAAACGAGGCCTTTCAGTCATCTTGCCCATGTGGTATGATTTGCATGTCGCAAGTGATTCAAAATCAAGTGAGTCCAAACGATCCATCTGCATGGAGTTTCTTCATGCGTATACATCAATAGACATGGTTCGCATGTCTCAAACTTTTCAAAAACGAGTGAATCCAAAGATCCATCAACATGGAGCTTCTTCATGCGTTTTATACTAATATGACTCAAATGGCAGTGCCACAAGTAGGTGGTACTATCATTACTCTCTTATATCTTTTGGCATGAACATGTGTATCACTACGATCGAGATTCAATAAACCATTCATTTTAGGTGCACGACCATTAAAGGTATTATTCAAATAAACAGAGTAACCATTATTCTCCTTAAATGAATAACTGTATTGCGATAAACATAATCCAATCATGTCTATGCTCAACGCAAACACCAAATAACAATTATTCAGGTTTAACACCAATCCCGATGGTAGAGGGAGCGTGCGATGTTTGATAACATCAACCTTGGAAATAGTTCCAACACATATCGTCACCTCACCTTTAGCTAGTCTCTGTTTATTCCATAGCTTTTTATTTCGAGTTACTAACACTTAGCAACCGAACTGGTATCTAATACCCTGGTGCCACTAGGAGTACTAGTAAAGTACACATCATAATGTATATCCAATATACGTCTGTCGACCTTGACAGCCTTCTCATTTACCAAGTATCTAGGATAGTTTTGCTTCAGTGACCGTTCCCCTCATTACAGAAGCACTTAGTCTCGGATTTGGGTTCAACCTTGGGTTTCTTCACTAGAGCAGCAACTGATTTGCCGTTTCATGAAGTATCCCTTCTAGCCCTTGCCCTTTTTGAAACTAGTGGTTTTACTAACCATCAATAATTGATGCTCCTACTTGATTTCTACTTTCGCGGTGTCAAACATCACGAATAGCTCAAGGATCATCATATCTATCCCTGATATGTTATAGTTCATCACGAAGCACTAATAGCTTGGTGGCAGTGACTATGGAGAACTATCACTGTCTCATCTGGAAGATTAACTCCCACTCGATTCAAGCGATTGTAGTACTCAGACAATTTGAGCACATGCTCAATGATTGAGATTTTCTCCCTTAGTTTGCAGGCTTAAGAAACTTGTCAGAGGTCTCATACCTCTTGACGTTGGCACTAGTCTGAAATCCCAGTTTCAGTCTTTGGAACATCTCATATGTTCTGCGACATTTCAAAAATGTCTTTGGCGCCTCAATTCTAAACCATTTAACATTACGCACTGAACTATCACGTAGTCATCAAAACGTGTATGTCAGATGTTCGCAACATCCACAAACGACGCTCGAGGTTCAGCACATCGAGCGGTGCATTAAGGACATAAGCCTTCTGTGCAGCAATGAGGACAATCCTCATAATACGGACCAAATCCGCATAATTGCTACTGTCAACTTTCAATTAAATTTTCTCTAGGAACGTATCTTAAACAGTAGAACTAAAGCGTAAGCTACAACATAATTTTCAAAGATCTTTTGACTATGTTCATGATAATTAAGTTCATCTAATCAAATTATTTAATGAACTCCCACTCAGATAGACATCCCTCTAGTCATCTAAGTGATACATGATCCGAGTCAACTAGGCCGTGTCCGATCATCACGTGAGACGGACTAGTCAACATCGCTGAACATCTTCATGTTGATCGTATCCAGTATACGACTCATGTTCGACCTTTCGGTCTCTTGTGTTTCGAGGCCATGTCTGTACATGCTAGGCTCGTCAAGTCAACTTAAGTGTTTTGCTTGTGTAAATCTGGCTTACACCCATTGTATTCGAACGTTAGAATCTATCACACCCGATCATCACGTGGTGCTTCGAAACAACGAATCTTCGCAACGGTGCACAGTTAGGGGGGACACTTTCTTGAAATTTTAGCGAGGGACCATCTTATTTATGCTACCGTCGTTCTATGTAAACATGACAAACATCACATGCAAATCATAGAGTGACATGATATGGCCAATATCATCTTGCACCTTTGATCTCCATCTTCGAGGCGCGACATGATCACCTTCGTCACAGGCATGACACCATGATCTCCATCATCGTGTCTTCATGAAGTTGTCTCGCCAACTATTACTTCTACTACTATGGCTAACGGTTAGCAATAAAGTAAAGTAATTACATGGCGTTCTGATTGACACGCAGGTCATACAATAAATTAAGACAACTCCTATGGCTCCTGCCGGTTGTCATACTCATCGACATGCAAGTCATGATTCCTATTACAAGAACATGATCAATCTCATACATCACATATCATTCATCACATTCTTTTGGCCATATCACATCACATAGCATACCCTGCAAAAACAAGTTAGATGTCCTCTAATAGTTATTGCATATTTTACGTGGCTGCTATGGGTTTCTAGCAAGAACGTTTCTTACCTACGCAAAAGCCAAAACGGTGATATGCCAATTGCTATTTACCCTTCATAAGGACCCTTTTCATCGAATCCGATCTGACTAAAGTGGGAGAGACTGGCACCCGCTAGCCACCTTATGCAACAAGTGCATGTCAGTCGGTGGAACCTGTTTCACGTAAGCGTACGTGTAAGGTCGGTCCGGGCCGCTTCATCCCACGATGTCACCAAATCAAGATAAGACTAGTAATGGTAAGCATATTGAACAAACCAACGCCCACAACTAATTCTGTTCTACTCGTGCATAGAATCTACGCAATAGACCTAGCTCATGATGCCACTGTTGGGGAACGTAGCAATAATTCAAAATTTTCTACGCATCACCAAGATCAATCTATGGAGATTCTAGCAACAAGAGAGGGAAGTGCATCTTCATACCCTTGAAGATCGCGATGCGGAAGCATTACAAGAACGCGGATGACGGAGTCGTACTCGCGGCGATTCAAATTGCGGAAGATCCGATCTAACGCCGAACGGACGGCGCCTCCGCGTTCAACACACGTACAACCCGGGGACGTCTCCTCCTTCTTGATCCAGCAAGGGGAGAGGAGAAGTTGAGGGAGAGCTCCGGCTGCACGACGGCGTGGTGGTGGAGCTTGCAGTTCTCCGGCAGGGCTTCGCCAAGCACTACCGAGGAGGAGGTGGAGTTGGAGAGGGGGAGGGCTGCGCCAGGGGCAAAGGGTGAAGCTCCCATGCGCCTCCCCATGATATATAGGGGTGGAGGGGGCTGGTTTCTTGCCCTCCAAGTCCATTGGGGCATTGGCAAAGGTGGGAGGAAAGAAATCCCATCATTTCCTTCCCCACCGATTGTTATCCCCCCTTTTTAGGGATCTTGATCTTATCCCTTCGGGATATGATCTTATTCCTTCTAAGGGGGGATCTTGGTGCGCCTTGACCAGGGGTTTGGGACCTTGCCCCCACTACCCACGTTCAAGTGGGTCCCCCCATGCAGGTGGGCCCCACTTCGGAACCTTCTAGAACCTTCCCGGTACAATACCGAAAAATCCCGAACATTTTCCGGTGGCCAAAATAGGACTTCCCATATATAAATATTTACCTCCGGACCATTCCGGAACTCCTCATGACGTCCGGGATCTCATCCGGGACTCCGAACAACATTCAGTAACTGCACACTAATTCCCACAACAACTCTAGCGTCACCGAACCTTAAGTGTGTAGACCCTACTGGTTCGGGAATCATGTAGACATGACCGAGACAGCTCTCTGGCCAATAATCAACAGCGGGATCTGGATACCCATGTTGGGTCCCACATGTTCCACGATGATCTCATCGGATGAACCACGATGTCAAGGATTCAAGCAATCCCATATACAATTCCCTTTGTCAATCGGTACGTTACTTGCCCGAGATTCGATCGTCGGTATCCCAATACCTCGTTCAATCTCGTTACCGGCAAGTCACTTTACTCGTTCCGTAATGCATGATCCCGTGACTAACTACTTAGTCACATTGAGCTCATTATGATGATGCATTATCGAGTGGGCCCAGAGATACCTCTCCGTCACACGGAGTAACAAATCCCAGTCTCGATTCGTGCCAACCCAACAGACACTTTCGGAGATACCCGTAATGCACCTTTATAGCCACCCAGTTACGTTGTGACGTTTGGCACACCCAAAGCATTTCTATGGTATCAGGGAGTTGCACAATCTCATGGTCTAAGGAAATGATACTTGACATTACAAAACCTTTTAGCAAACGAACTACACGATCTTGTGCTATGCTTAGGATTGGGTCTTGTCCATCACATCATTCTCCTAATGATGTGATCCCGTTATCAATGACATCCAATGTCCATGGTCAGGAAACCATAACCATCTATTGATCAACGAGCTAGTCAACTAGAGGCTCACTAGGGACATGTTGTGGTCTATGTATTCACACATGTATTACGGTTTCCAGTTAATAGAATTATAGGATGAACAATAGACAATTATCATGAACAAGGAAATGTAATAATAACCATTTTATTATTGCCTCTAGGGCATATTTCCAACACCAATAGCTTTGGGAGGAGGTCTAACCATCATGATATTCGATCCTCCTTTAATAGTAGACTAGTATGATGTACATCGCTTGGACTTCATCCTTATAGTGATATGTTTTCTTCTAATAGAGAAACTCTTTCAATGTGTTCAATCTGTGAATACAACTTATTACATTAACTTGAACTACTAATCATGCCAACTAGAGATATATGTTACCGATAATGAAACAAAGGTCAATCAAAACCAAATCTCTTATATAAGCAAATTTCCAATCCTTTCAACTCGAAAATTTCAACAGGCAATAATACCACTCCGTCCAATTCAAAATAAGTGTCACAGTTTTGAACTAAGTTCAGTTCAACCTTTGTTCAAAATGGCGACACTTATTATGGATCGGAGGGAGTACATGAGAAAATGGCATGTGTGTCGTGAGCTCCAGGTGGCAGTCTTCTGAAACATATATTATTAGTTCCTTATTTTGTTGTCCCCTTTGCCATCTCTTCCAAAAACAAAGATAAGAAAACAAAATTCCAATTCTAGAACTGATCAGAGGAATAAAAGATGTGCTGCATCAGAGAGCAGAGTCCAATGAGCTTCACCCTTAGCACTTGTTAAAATCAGTACATTAGAAATATCAACAATGTCAATGCACTTGTATTAACCCTGTTTCAACTATGTCTGAAATAAAATTCAGCAAAGTACCTTTCTGTATGACTTTATGTGTACTTTTAGTAGAAATATCCAATTGAGAACTAAAATCCCGGTAATACTTAGATGATGATTGCGCCTAATATGTCAAATGGCTGAACATTTATTCTTTTATGAAGCTTTCTAATATAAATTGCCCTAATCATATTGCAAGAAATATGCCACTGACTTTACCAAAGATGAAAATTCCTATCAGAACGAGTAACAAAAATTCAGACAAATATATAGATGGAGTATACCAAGTAGTATGGTTTATACCCCCACATATTAGACTATGGCACATTGCCCTGTCCAACCAGCTAGTTCGACGAGTATAGAAACAGAAGAATAAAATCTTACTTGTCTGAAAAAGAAACCCTGTCAAACTACATATACTGCTACCAAATCCCAAGGAAAAAATTCTAAAGAACTGGGGTATGTTTACTGCAACACCAGAAGGAAAGCAATTTCTACATCAAACAAGTACAAACTGAAAATCTAGAGGTAAGATGTACTCCCTCTATAAAGAAATATTAGAGCATTTAGATCACTAAAGTAGTGATCTAAACGGTAAACGCTCTTATATTTCTCACGGAGGGAGTATAATATATGCAATAGTTAGTTTACACCCTTAAATACCAAAGAATATGATTAATCATTTCCATGTTTCAACATTTTTTTTACTTCATATAAAGCAATTTCTACATCAGACAAGTAAAGCTTTTTTTTGCAGAGAGAAACTAGAAATACTTCTTCTTTTCTGTAGAGAAACTAGAAATACTTTGAAGAGACGAGGTCTATAAATTACAGTGAATACTTGTGTTAATTGAAGTTGACGATCTGAGTTGGCAATACTCGTGTCGAACGTTATACTGTGTAGTTGTAATCTAATAACCAGTAAGATCAACAAATAATTGGGGGTGACATGACAAAATTATCATACTATATGGTAATACAAGATAAAACTAGCTGCGCAAAGCGCGAGCCATATGGCCCACACCGCAAATTATTATTTGGCGAATATGTTCTGTACTATGTACAACTTACTACATATAAAATCAAGTCTAAGAATGATCATCCAGATATTGTGACAGACCATGGAAAAATCCTGGCACATGCTACATGGATGATAGATTTTGCGTCATAAGTAATAATCCAATTAGCAATATAGGTCATGAGTCTTACATGTTATTTGGAGTCATACTTGCGACATGCATGCTTCCCAAGTTTGTTCAGTGGTACTGAGCTTAATATATACCCTCTGGTATTTCGCCTGTTCATTCATGTTTGCATTATCCAGCTGCCTGCTTATTTAGCCAGAAATTCAAATTCATCTTTTATGTACCAAAGATTGTACTGATGATCTGGGTATTATATCTAGAATATATTTTTTATGTGTTTGATGTGACGGTGCAAGTTGAGATATTGGAGGGAACTGAGAGGCTTATATTTCATCTCTGCCTTCAATGCTTCCTCTGTCCACCTCCACCTGTCACACAAGACAAACGCAAATGGATCAAGATCAAGAACCACTCCGGGTGGTTCTTGAGCGGAAAGAACTGAAAGATTGGCCATCAGATTCGGTTCAAGAACCGTTCTTGCGGAAAGAACAAAAGAAACCAATCAAATTCAAGAACTCTGATCTTGTTCTTGCGACCCAAACCCAGAAGCATCGTGATCAAGAACTATCAATGGTTCTTGCGCCGCAAGTACCCAAAGAAACTTGTTGTTACCTCTTGAGCGACAGGGAAACCCGAGCTTCTGGCCCCGGCGCAGCACCCTGCTCACCGGGCTCCCTAACGGTACTGCTCCCCAGCCTTGACTCCGGCGAACATGAAGAAAACAGAGAGCGTCAATTTGGATATTGGGAGGCAACAAGAAGGAGGTTTGGATATTGAGAGGATAGTACCATTTTGAGAGTCAAATACTATGTGCTACCACTCGGCCTACACACACATGTCGCACTCATGCGCGCCGTACCGGTGCAACTCAGATGGTTTTGCTGCAGGCTGCTGGCCGGCCCTGACGAGAACAATCATTGGCATGTGGCACCTGTTGCCGCCTCATAGGGCTTGCCTCGGAACGGATCTGCAGAACATGAGGTTGGTTTCATTACATTACGGCTCGTGCGCTTTCGCGGCCTAGTACGGTCTAGCGTCATTGGAAGGAGTAAATCTTGGAGCTACAACAAATTAGAGCGTCTAAGGCGAATGTATCTAATCCGACCTCTCAAACCCCGCGGACGTGCACATTCTCGTCCACGGGCACTTAATGGTCACCTTTTATTTGGTTGTTTCATAGTCATGTCACTCATATCCAAACACTTAAATCCATGCAACACATGCAATGCTACATATATGGACACGCTTAATAGCACCAAATGGACGAAATCCGCATAGTACTTGGGAACCACATTAGTAGTCCGACACAAAAGATCAAAGTTTGTCTCTGGACATTGCAAAAGATGGAGGAAATGGGTGCAGCCCACGCCTCGGATTCGAGCGTCCTCGTGCACTGCAGCATCAACAAGGGCATGAGCACCCATTGATGGCCTAGGACGCCCTCAGGCACTGGTCGAACAGGAGCGTACGGGTAGTGTAGCTACATGGGCACGGAAAGGCTAGAGCTACATGACGTACGTGAGGGGCCGGGCGACAGGTGCCACTACCAAACCTAAGCTTCTCCTGCTGTTGCCCCGGTCCTAGAACAACTAGCGCAACGCGATGCGGAGGACGATCTCCTCCACGTAGTCCTTGGCGCCAGATCCGCCACTGGAGGCGGCGCTTCTGCCATCACCGGCAATAGATCAGAATCGGATGGGCGGGGAGAGGAGGAGAGGAAGCGAGAGAGTGGAATAGAATGGAGTGGATTTATGCGGGGTCAAGGTGGGCCACAATGGGCCTATCCGACGTGACGGACGCGCCCAAACGCCTTCCCAAACCGGCACCAGATTTAGGCTGGGTTTAAGAAGTGCCAAACAGCCTAGGCGTTTGCGAGCCAGCTTGAGGAGCTGGACAGGGTTGTATTTTTTGACCGGTTGATGACCAGGCCATCCGCCTAGATGTATAGCGAACGATTGTGTTATGTTTTTTCCCCATCGAACAGTAAAGCATACCGGTAAAAAAATATATCAATGACCAATGATAATGCATGATTTCAACTCCAAATTTTTCCTATTCAGTAGCAAAGATATATACAGCCTTTAAGGGCATCTTCAACTCAAATCACCCAACGGACCTCATCAAATATAAAATAAGGGCTACACACACATCATGACATGTTTGGGGATAGCCTAACAATTTAACCGTATCCTCAAAGCTCAACCGCGGGCTATAAATGACAGTGGGCCAGGCGGACCGAGAGGGTAAAGGAAAGAATGGGAGACATAGGCTGTGTTGAGATGCTATCCAACTAACAGTGTGCCGGGCGGATAATCGGAATCCCATAGTGTTGGGGAACATAGTAATTTCAAAAAAAATATTCTACGCACACGCAAGATCATGGTGATGCATAACAACGAGAGGGAGAGTGTATATTCATACCCTTGAAGATCGCTAAGCGGAAGCGTTTATCAACGCGGTTGATGTAGTCGTACGTCTTCACGATCCGACCGATCCAAATACCGAACGCACGGCACCTCCGAGTTCTGCACACGTTCAGCTCGATGACGTTCTCGTCTTCTTGATCCAGCAAGACGGGCAAACTAGTAGGTGAGTTCTGTCAGCACGACGACGTGGTGACGGTGTTGGTGAAGAACAATCTCCGCAGGGCTTCGCCTAAGCACTACGGAAACTATGACGGAGGATAAACTAGAGGGGACGGGGTTGCCGGCACACGGCTTGGTGTTTCTTGATCTGTCTTTGGTGCTAGCCCTGCCCCTCTATTTATATGTTGAGCCTTGGGGTCGAAACTTCGAGTAAAAGCTTTCACAAAGTCGGTTTCACCCGAAAGGCAAGAGTCCTTCTCGGACTCCGGAGCCAGACGCCAGGGTTCCCGGCGTCTGGATCCAGACGCCAGGGACCCTGGCGTCTGGCCCTCGACTCCGCAAAAACTTCATTTTGCTCTTTCCAAAAACCTTGTGGGCTTTCCCCTTTGGCCCAAATAACGTGTTCTCATACCCAAACATTTCGGGAAACATCCGGAACCCCTTCCGGTGAATTTCGGAACCCTTCCGGAGACCAAACAACATTATCCCATATATTAAACTTCATCTCCGGACCATTCCGGAGTTCCTCGTCATGTTCGTGATCTTATTCGGGACTCCGAACAACATTCGGTTACCAACATACATAACTCATATAATACTATATCGTCAACGAGCGTTAAGCGTGCGGACCCTACGGGTTCGAGAACTATGTAGACATGACCGAGACATCTCTCTGGTCAATAACCAATAGCGGAACCTGGATGCCCATATTGGCTTCTACATATTCTACGAAGATCTTTATCGGTCAAACCGTATAACAACATACGTTGTTCCCTTTGTCATCGGTATGTTACTAGCCTGAGATTCGATCGTCGATATCTCAATACCTAGTTCAACCTCATTACCGGCAAGTCTCTTTACTCGTTACGTAATGCATCATTCCGTAACTAACTCATAAGCTACATTTCTTGCAAGGCTTATAGTGATGTGCATTACCGAGAGGGCCCAGAGATACCTCTCCGACAATCGGAGTGACAAAACCTAATCTCGAAATACGCCAACTCAACATGTACCTTTGGAGACACTTATAGAGCTCCTTTATAATCACCCAGTTACGTTGTGACGTTTGGTAGTACACAAAGTGTTCCTCCGGTAAACGGGAGTTGCATAATCTCATAGTTGTAGGAACATGTATAAGTCACGAAGAAAGCAATAGCAACATACTAAACGATCAAGTGCTAAGCTAACGGAATGGGTCATGTCAATCACATCATTCTGCTAATGATGTGATCCCGTTAATCAAATGACAACTCATGTCTATGGTTAGGAAACATAACCATCTTTTGATTAATGAGCTAGTCAAGTAGAGGCATACTAGTGACATTAAGTTTGTCTATGTATTCACACATGTATCATGTTTCCGGTTAATACAATTCTAGCATGAATAATAAACATTTATCATGCTATGAGAAAATAAATAATAACTTTATTATTGCCTCTAGGGCATATTTCCTTCAGTCTCCCACTTGCACTAGAGTCAATAATCTAGATTACACAGTAATGATTCTAACACCCATGGAGTCTTGGTGCTGATCATGTTTTGCTCGTGGAAGAGGCTTAGTCAACGAGTCTACAACATTCAGATTCATATTTATCTTGCAAATCTCTATGTCTCCCACCTAGACTTGGTCCCGAATGGAATTGAAGCGTCTCTTGATGTGCTTGGTCCTCTTGTGAAATCTGGATTCCTTTTCCAAGGCAATTGCACCAGTATTGTCACAGAAGATCTTCATTGGTCCTGATGCACTAGGTATGACACCTAGATCAGAAATGAACTCTTTCATCCAGACTCCTTCATTTGTTGCTTCCAAAGTAGCTATGTACTCCGCTTCGCATGTAGACCCTGCCACGATGCTTTGTTTAGAACTGCACCAACTGACAGCTCCACCGTTCAATATAAACACGTATCCGGTTTGCGATTTAGAATCGTCCGGATCAGTGTCAAAGCTTGCATCGACGTAACCATTTACGAATAGCTCTTTGTCACCTCCATAAATGAGAAACATATCCTTAGTCCTTTTCAGGTATTTCAGGATATTCTTGACCGTTGTCAAGTGATCCACTCCTGGATTACTTTGGTACCTCCCTGCTAAACATATTGCTAAGCATACATCAGGTCTGGTACACAAAATTGCATACATGATAGAGCCTATGGCTGAAGCATACGGAACATCTTTCATTTTCTCTCTATCTTCTGCTGTGGTCGGTCATTGAGTCTGACTCAACTTCACACCTTGCAATACAGGCAAGAACCCTTTCTTTGCTTGATCCATTTTGAACTTTTTCAAAACTTTATCAAGGTATGTGTGAGGGAGTCCTGGACTAGGGGGTGTCCGGATAGCCGGACTATCATCATCGGCCGGACTCCAAGACTATGAAGATACATCATCGGCCGGACTTTCCTTGGCGTGGAAGGCAAGCTTGGCAATACGGATATGTAGATCTCCTACCATTGTAACCGACTCTGTGTAACCCTAGCCCTCTCCGGTTTCTATATAAGCCGGAGGGTTTTAGTCCATAGGATGGACAACCATTACAACAATCATACCATAGGCTAGCTTCTAGGGTTTAGCCTCCTTGATCTCGTGGTAGATCCACTCTTGTACTACCCATATCATCAATATCAATCAAGCAGGAGTAGGGTTTTACCTCCACCGAGAGGGCCCGAACCTGGGTAAAAACATCGTGTCCCTTGTCTCCTATTACCATCCGCCTAGACGCACAGTTCGGGACCCCCTACCTGAGATCCGCCTGTTTTGACACCGACATTGGTGCTTTCATTGAGAGTTCCTCTGTGTCGTCACCGATAAGCTTGATGGCTCCTTCAATCATCAACAACAACGCAGTCCAGGGTGAGACTTTTCTCCCTGGACAGATCTTCGTGTTCGGTGGCTTTGCACTGTGGGCCAATTCGCTTGGCCATCTGGAGCAGATCGAAAGCTACGCCCCTAGCCATCAGGTCAGATTTGGAAGCCTAAACTTCACGGCTGACATCCGCGGAGACTTGATCTTCGACGGATTCGAGCCACAGCCGAGCGCGCCGCACTGTCACTATGGGTATGATTTAGCTCTGCTGCCGGACAGTGCCCTGGAGGCCGCACATGAGTCCGCTCCGACCCTTAGTTCGGAGCTGACCGTGTAGATCGAGGACGGGTGGCTAGACACTGCCTCGGGGGCTGCAACTTCTACGGCGATGGAGCCGAATACTGACCTTGTCCCTTGTAAAGCTCGTGACTCCGAGGTGCCGGACTCCTCGCCGGACTCCGAACCTCCTGCCCCCCTACCAATCGAATCCGATTGGGGGCCGATCATGGAGTTCAGCGCCGCGGACATCTTTCAGCACTCACCCTTTGGCGACATCCTAAATTCACTAAAGTATCTCTCGTTATCAGGAGAGCCCTGGCCGGACTGCGGTCAGGATGGTTGGGATGCGAACGACGAAGAAATTCAAAGCCCACCCACCACCCACTTTGTGGCCACTGTCGACGACCTAACCGACATGCCAGACTACGACTCCGAAGACATTGACGGTATGGACGGCGATGCCGGAGATGACCAAGAACCAGCGCTTACGGGGCACTGGAAAGCCACCTCAACTCATGATATATATATGGTGGACACCCCAAAAGGAAGCGATAACGAGGAACAACGGGACGCGGCGAAGAATAATTCCCCCGAAAAACAACCAAAACGGCGACACAAGCGCCGCCCCAAGTCCCGCCTCGATAACAACAGCACCCATAATGACCCAGCCGTAGAGCAGGGCAAACCAGTGGACGACGAACATGCAACCAAGCAACCATCCAAACAGGATGAATCGGACAATCAACCCATCCCCGGCGAAAACAACAGTCCAGACGATCTTACGCCGGACACACCACCGGAGCATAAGAACCTTCACAAAAGGCTTGTCGCCACTACAAGAAGTTTGAAGAAGCAGAAACGGAAGCTCAAAACAGCGGAAGACATACTCAGAATGAGGTGGAGCAAAGTACTCAAGACCGCGGACAAATACGGCAATATCCACCAAGCAAAGAGCTACCCGAAGCGAAAGCTGCTGCCCAAATTCGACGAGGAGGCCTAGAGCCCCCACAATCAAAAAGCAAAGAGGCCGCCTGGCCGGATAGACGATCAGATGACAGGCCAAGAGCGGCAAGCGGCGCCGCACACAAGCCGGCACATGACACACATAAAGATCCTCGCAAAAAGGATGGCCCGGTCAGGTCCATTTATGGGCCAAAGAAGAGGGCCTCAGGAAGCAACACAACACGCCGAGTGTTCAAAGATAACGGCACACCTAAATACAGGGGCGCCGCACACCCACTATGTTTCACCGATGAGGTGCTGGATCATGAATACCAGCGGGATTCAAGCCCGTAAACATAGAGGCATACGACGGAACAACAGACCCCGGAGTCTGGATTGAGGATTACATCCTACACATACATATGGCTAGAGGAGATGATCTCCACGCCATAAAATATCTACCCCTCAAGCTCAAAGGGCCAGCTCGGCATTGTCTCAAAAGCCTCCCAGAAAATACCATTGGAAGCTGGGAAGAGCTTGAGGACGCGTTTAGAGGAAATTTTCAGGGGACTTATGTCCGCCCTCCGGATGCAGACGATTTAAGTCACATAACCCAACAGCCCGGAGAGTCAGCGCGCAAATTCTGGAACAGGTTCCTCACCAAAAAGACCAAATAGTCGACTGTCCGGATGCCGAAGCCTTAGCAGCTTTTAAACATAACGTCCGAGACGAATGGCTCGCCAGACACCTCTGCCAGGAAAAGCCAAGAACAATGGCCGCGCTAACAAGCCTCATGACCCGCTTTTGCGCGGGGGAAGATAGCTGGCTGGCAAGATGCAGCACCAGCGACCCGAGTACATCCGAGATCAGGATGGAAATGGAAAATCATGGCGCAGAAAGGATCAGCGCCGAAATAAATAAAATGGCCCAAAGAACACGGCGGTCAACGCCGGATTCAAAAGCTCGCGGCCGAACAACAAAACACTACCTCTTAAGGACAACAGTGACGAGCTATCCAACCTAAACAAAATTTTGGATCGGATATGTCAAATCCACAGTACCCCCGGGAAGCCTGCAAACCACACCCACCGAGATTGTTGGGTCTTCAAACAGTCTGGTCGACTCAACGCCGAACACAAGGGGCTCGACATGCCAAGCGACGACGACGACGAACCCCACCAGCAGAGCGCCGGAAAACAAAAGACTTTCCCACAAGAAGTCAAAACAATAAACTCACTTCATGTGATAATACGGAACAATAGTGCGGCACCTGCCAAAGTGCATACCGCATGGTCCACCCCAGCGGAATCCCGAGATTGGATGTCAAAACCAATTACTTTCGACCACCTAGATTACTCCAGAAGTATTCGAAACGCAGGCTGGACTGCTCTGATATTAGATCCTATAATCGACAGACTACAATTTACACAAGTCCTAATGGATGGCGACAGCGATTTAAACCTGCTATATCCGGACACAATCCGCAAGTTGGGGATAGACCCTACTAAAATTCGCCATAGCCGCACTTCCTTCAAAGGAGTGATGCCAGGCCCTTACGCCAAGACCACGGGCTCCTTACTACTAGAAGTTGTGTTCGGTTCACCCGACAACTTCCGTCGCGAAAAGCTAATCTTCCACGTCGCCCCATTTAAAAGTAGCCATCAAGCACTATTGGGACGTGAAGCTTTCGCCCGCTTTAACGCAATACCGCACTACGCATCTCTTACACTTAAAATGCCCGGTCCACGCGGCATCATCTCCTTACAAGGTCGCTCAAGACCCCGGACACGGCTAGGCGAGTCCGGCCCAAATAAACTAGGGGCTTCCTAGCCGCACACCCCTTCACAAGGGGCTGTGCGTATGAACGATAAGAGCCAATAAAAGCTCAACTTTATTTATTTATTCATACTCCGTTTTAAATACATTTTTTGCACGATTTATTTTCAAGCTAAGTTCCTCTCTTTTACAGATGAACAGCGTGTACACCCGTCCAGGATACGACACAACGGAGACACGGACGCAGACGTGCAGCAGGGACCCGTGGCAAGGATTATTTTCAAATTAAGACCCTGCGTAAACCTTTCTTACTGTCTCTTGTTGATTCACATCCCCCGGTTTTTCACCATAACCGACGAGGAGGCTGGCGTTTTGGCATCGGCCGCGTCAGAAATTTTCGCCCGTACCTGGACACTAGGGGCTTAGGGCATTGTTCTGCCCGTTATCATAAAGACCGAATACCTTAGGGAGTGTTCGGCGTCTCGAGTTAGGCCTTATATACATCGGCTCCGAATCATGTCTTTGGTCAAATGTTGGGTTTGCCCGGCTCCTATGTTTTGCTGCCTTACGTTCTGTATCATCGGCTAACGCGACACCAGGAGAACTACTGCGATTGTGCCCCGGTTCGGCCGGGCGAGCACCTCAGTAGAGAAAGCCGAAAACTGACTATCATGATACAGCGAGAGACTGGTCAACCACTCGATCGACTACTGGAATGTCTAGAATTCCTCCGCTTTGATGAAGGACCGTTTCCCGGTCAGGCACATACGTGCCCCGAATTCGGAGAGCGCGGTACCCCTAGGGGCTATATCGTAGCCCCACCTTCGAACTCCTATGGCTAAGTGAAAGTGATAAAGCATCATAGTCCGGTTGCCTCGTTTGCTACGCTACCACCTCCTTCACAGGACCAAGACGTTGGATTAAGTGTGAAAATGCGCTATTTTGCAAACACCCCCGCACCATGTGCGTGGGGGTTGAAGCCGAAGACTGTCATCTTTCAGGTTATACTCAAGTATACATTAACGGCCGCACAGGAGATATTTCAATACTTGAACGCACAAGTATAAAAAGCACTTATATTATGAACATTGTTTTACATATCATAAAGATCATTTGAACATGACATTTTTTGAGCACTGCGACTCTATTACACGAGCACCCCGCAGAACTTCCCCAAAATAGTGCTCGGCGGGTAACCGGCTCTCGTCCGAACCCCGGGTTGCAACAGCGGTGGCATCCATCTCTGTCCAGTATGTCTTCACACGGGCGAGAGCCATCCGTGCACCCTCTATGCAGGCCGACCGCTTCATCGCCTTGATATGCGGCACCGCCCCAAGGAATTGCTGCAATAAGCCAAAATAACTCTTCGGCTTGGACCTATCCGGCCAGATATGAGCCACTACATCCATCATGGCAAGCCTGGACAATCTATTCAGCTCAGCCCACTCAGCCAACCGATCGGTCAACGGAAGTGAACGCTCCGGATTGTGGAATTGAGACCAAAAAAGCTCTTCCGTCTCGTGATCCTTCTGACTTCGGAAGTGCACAACAGCATCTGCCGCACTCGCCGCTAAATCCATATAAGGATCCTCCGGACCCCACAGCTGGACAAGCTGAGCATACTTCTGATTTGTGAACTTCCTGTGCAGCAGAAAGGGCTTGCCAGCCGTAATGTCTCCGGCCTGACGCAGCTCCTCCTTTATAGCCCTCATTGCAGAACGGGCATCCTTGGCTTCGGCGGTGGCCCCCTTCAGGTTTTCCTGCTCCGCTCGGCGTTCTTTTTCAAGAACCTCATAGCGGTCGGTAACATATTTCAGCTTCACGGCCATTTCGGCCATCTCCTCCCTGCTTCGGCAGTGAGCAGCCCTTTCGGCTTCTAGCTCTTCGGCCGCCTTTGATACAGCCGCATCACTCCTTTTGGCCTGCTCCTTGGCTCGAGCAAGCTCTGCTCGAAGGTCCTCCACAGCAGCGGCACCATCTGCATTAAGCATACATGTTGTAAGGAGTGAGCATCAGCTCCCTTACTAGGTGACCATGGAGAAACAACCTACCTTGTGACTCTGTCAAGTCGCTTATTGACCAGCGCGATGTCCGCATCCGCAACGTCGAGTCGCGCTTTAGTTCGGCAACTCCATCAGCCCGGCTGGCCACCGGACTATCCTCCACCTGCATAGGAAAGGCAAGAATTAATACCTGAGATTATGATCCTCGGCACGCTGTCGCTTTCGACAACATACCGAGTCTCAGGGGCTACTATCTATACAGGGCGCACTTTATGTGCAAAACTGTCAAAAGGTATGTCATTTTTACGTACCTCAAACCCCGCCAGCAAACTTCTGACGGCATCATGCAACCCGCCCTCGGCGGATGAAATTCTTTCAATCACCGTACTCATCAATGTACTGTGATCTTCTGAGATAGATGCCTTCTCAAGCAGATCCTTCAGCTCCCCCGGCCGTACATCAGTTGGTGCCGAACTCTCCGGCCCTGCCGGACTCGAGGATACCCTCCGTGACGACACCTCAGGGTCGTCCGCCCCGCCTGACGGTGCGGCAGATGGAGGCGTCTCGCTCTCCATCATCTCCGGATGAAGGTCCCCCGAAGACGAGCTCAGCTGAGAAGGACGGAGATCCGAACTACAAGGTAAAAACTTCGGTTATCCTCAGAAGCAAAAATAGGGATATCCCTTATTACAAAACTCCCCTTTCCCTACTTACGGCTCGCTGGAGGGCTGATTCCTTAGGGGAGATAGTGCGGCCGGGGCCTCCCCAGACGCAGGACCCTCTGGAGAAGATCTCTTCCCCCGCTTTGAGGCCTTGGCCTTCGGGTTTTCGGAAGCGGTCCTCTTCTCCCCTTGGAAGGAGGTATTCTCAATCCCCCCTTTCTCGAAAGCCTCCTTGGTAGAGGCGGTAGTTTCTCTGTTTTCCCCCTTCACCTTCCTCTGAAGGCGCAACCTCCAGCATCCTGACCAGCACGGGATCCGGCGCGGTCTCCGGGAGGGGGGCCGGACACCGTATCAGTTTCGCTTGCGCTATCCACTCCTATTCAAAGGATGATTGGTTAAAAGGCAAATTCAAGAATACGCAAACAAACGGTGTGTCCGGACACAGGGCTACTTACTTGAGCATACGGGCGATTGCAGCTTAGGCCGGCATCCTCGGTCAATTTCGGACACACTTCTTGTGATCCGAAGAACAATTTGTATATTTCCACGGGCGTCGCACCCATGAAGTGTTGGAGAGCTCGTGGCCCTCTGGATTGAATTCCCACAGGCGGAGGGGGCGACGTTTGCAGGGCAGAAGACGCCGAATCAGCATAACCTACATCACTACGACCAGATTGATCTCCCTCTCTTGGAGGTCTCGAATCCGACCCTGCAATAGGGGTACGTCCTTTGACGTCCCCCAGTTGAGCCCTTGGTTGACCCATGACATCAGCCATTGTGGAGGGCTCGAGCGAAAGATGGGCAGCGGCTTCTGCCTGCTGCCCCTGGGAGCGGTAATATAGAACCACTCCTGTTGCCACAAGTCGAGCTCCTCTTGGAAAGAGCCCTCGGGCCATGGAGCATCGGTCCTCTTGCTTACAACTGCCCCGCCGCACTCTGCTTGACGCCCCTTGATCATCTTCGGCTCCACATTGAAGGTTTTGAGCCACAAACCGAAGTGAGGGGTAGTGCGGAGGAAGGCTTCGCAGACGACAATGAATGATGAGATGTGGAGGATGGACTCCGGAGCCAAGTTGTGGAATTCCAACCCATAGTAAAACATGAGCCCTCTCACAAAAGGATCCATCAGGAAGCCTAAACCCCGACGGAGGTGGGACACAAACACGACACTCTCACCGGGCTTGGGAGTAGGAATGACTTGCCCTTTGGCGGGCAACCTATGCGAAATCTTGTAGGTCAGGTACCTGGCTTCTCTCAGCTTTAGCACGTCCTCTTCCGTGATGGAGGAGGGCATCCACCGACCCTGTAGGTCGGGGCCGGACATTGTTGAAGGTCCGAGGTGCTCGAATCTGGGGCTCTGGGTGTTGGAACTCGGGGCGAGGGGCAGATTCGATTGAGGATTGAAGAAAAGAAACGAGCCTTGGTCTCATTATAAAGAGGAAGAATACCAAGAGCCATCCCCGTAACCGTTTGGAGCTAACCTTCGATGGAGGAGGCGTGGCAACGGGCACGGTTGGGTTACCCACGTCCGTATTGATGGGAATCCCGGAATAAGGGGAACACAATCTCTGCTTCGACAAGACGTGCCAAGGAAACCGCTTCGCTAAACGCGTTGAGGTGGTATAATAAAAACAATTCAAGTAAAGGCTTGGTAGTGGTGTGACTTCACGCCACAAAATACGTCAGCAGATTGAACTTGTGTAAATATTATTCTCTCTACGGTGGTATGTGGAATTTATTTTGCAGAGCCGGACACTATCCTGGTGTTCAAAATCTTCTATGAATTATTCGGAGGAGGAACCCGCCTTGCAATGCCGAAGACAATATGCGCGCCGGACTCATCGTCATTAAAGCCTAGTTCAGGGGCTACTGAGGGAGTCCTGGACTAGGGGGTGTCCAGATAGCCGGACTATCATCATCGGCCGGACTCCAAGACTATGAAGATACAAGATTAAAGACTTCGTCCCGTGTCCGGATGGGACTTTCCTTGGCGTGGAAGGCAAGCTTGGCAATACGGATATGTAGATCTCCTACCATTGTAACCGACTCTGTGTAACCCTAGCCCTCTCCGGTGTCTATATAAGCCGAAGGGTTTTAGTCCATAGGACGGACAACCATTACAACAATCATACCATAGGCTAGCTTCTAGGGTTTAGCCTCCTTGATCTCGTGGTAGATCCACTCTTGTACTACCCATATCATCAATATCAATCAAGCAGGAGTAGGGTTTTACCTCCACCGAGAGGGCCCGAACCTGGGTAAAAACATCGTGTCCCTTGTCTCCTGTTACCATCCGTCTAGACGCACAGTTCGAGACCCCCTACCCGAGATCCGCCGGTTTTGACACCGACAATGTGCTTTGTGAAAGTCCAATTAAGCGTCTTGATCTATCTCTATAGATCTTGATGCCCAATATGTAGCAGCTTCACCGAGGTCTTTCATCGAAAAACATCTATTCAAGTATCCCTTTATGCTATCCAGAAATTCTATATCATTTCCAATTAACAATATGTCATCTACATATAATATCAAAAATGCTACAGAGCTCCCGCTCACTTTCTTGTAAATACAGGCTTCTCCAAAAGTCTGTATAAAACCATATGCTTTGATCACACTATCAAAGTGTTTATTCCAACTCCGAGAGGCTTGCACCAGTGCATAAATGGATCACTGGAGCTTGCACACTTTGTTAGCACCTTTTGGATCGACAAAACCTTCCGGTTGCATCATATACAACTCTTCTTCCAGAAATCCATTCAGGAATGCAGTTTTGACATCCATTTGCCATATTTCATAATCATAAAATGCGGCAATCGCTAACATGATTCAGACAAACTTAAGCATCGCTACGGGTGAGAAAGTCTCATCGTAGTCAACCCCTTGAACTTGTCGAAAACCTTTCGCAACAAGTCGAGCTTTGTAGAGAGTTACATTACCATCAGCGTCAATCTTCTTCTTAAAGAGCCATTTATTCTCGATGGCTTGCCGATCATCGGGCAAGTCAACCAAAGTCCATACTTTGTTCTCATACATGGATCCCATCTCAGATTTCATGGCCTCAAGCCATTTTGCAGAATCTGGGCTCATCATCGCTTCCTCATAGTTCGTAGGTTCGCCATGGTCAAGCAACATGACTTCCAGAATAGGATTACCGTACCACTCTAGTGCGGATCTTACTCTGGTTGACCTACGAGGTTCGGTAGTAACTTGATCTGAAGTTTCATGATCATTATCATTAGCTTCCTCACTGATTGGTGTAGTTGTCACAGGAACCGGTTCTTGTGATGAACTACTTTCCAATAAGGGAGCAGGTACAGTTACCTCATCAAGTTCTACTTTCCTCCCACTCACTTCTTTCAAGAGAAACTCCTTCTCTAGAATGGATCCGAATTTAGCAACAAAAGTCTTGCCCTCAGATCCGTGATAGAAGGTATACCAAATAGTCCCTTTTGGGTATCCTATGAAGACACATTTCTCTGATTTGGGTTCGAGCTTATCAGGTTGAAGTTTTTCCACATAAGCATCGCAGCCCCAAACTATAAGAAATGACAACTTTGGTTTCTTGCCAAACCACAGTTCATAAGGCGTCGTCTCAACGGATTTTGATGGTGCCCTTTTTAACGTGAATGCGGCCGTCTCTAAAGCATAACCCCAAAACGATAGCGGTAAATCAATAAGAGACATCATAGATTGCACCATATCTAGTAAAGTACGATTACGACGTTCGGACACACCATTACGTTGTGGTATTCCGGGTGGCGTGAGTTGCGAAACTATACCGCATTGCTTCAAATGTAAACCAAACTCGTAACTCAAATATTCTCCTCCACGATCAGATCGTAGAAACTTTATTTTCTTGTTATGATGATTTTCCACTTCACTCTGAAATTCTTTGAACTTTTCAAATGTTTCAGACTTGTGTTTCATCAAGTATATATACCCATATCTGCTCAAATCATCTGTGAAGGTGAGAAAATAATGATACCCGCCGCGAGCCTCAATGTTCAATGGACCACATACGTCAGTATGTATGATTTCCAACAAATCTGTTGCTCGCTCATAGTTTCGGAGAACGGCGTTTTAATCATCTTGCCCATGAGGCATGGTTCGCAAGTACCAAGTGATTCATAATCAAGTGATACCAAAAGTCCATCAGCATGGAGTTTCTTCATGCGCTTTACACCAATATGACCTAAACGGCAGTGCCACAAATAAGTTGCACTATCATTATCAACTCTGCATTTTTTGGCTTCAACATTATGAATATGTGTATCACTACTATCGAGATTTAATAAAAATAGACCACTCTTCAAGGGTGCATGACCATAAAAGATATTACTCGTATAAATAGAACAACCATTATTCTCCGATTTAAATGAATAACTGTCTCGCATCAAACAAAATCCAGATATAATGTTCATGCTCAACGCTGGCACCAAATAACAATTATTCAGGTCTAAAACTAATCCCGATGGTATATGTAGAGGTAGCGTGCCGACCGCGATCACGTCGACTTTGGAACCATTTCCTATGCGCATC
The DNA here is from genome assembly GCA_963921465.1 of Triticum timopheevii. NCBI lineage: Eukaryota > Viridiplantae > Streptophyta > Magnoliopsida > Poales > Poaceae > Triticum > Triticum timopheevii. Next base: position 437,884,795 of record OY997262.1, read on the forward strand.
GTCACCTCGTCCTTAGCCAATCTTTGCTTAACCCGTAGTCCCTGTTTTGAGTTGCAAAGATTAGCAACAGAACCAGTATCAAATACCTAGGTGCTACTGCGAGCATTAGTAAGGTACACATCAATAACATGTATATCACATATACCTTTGTTCACCTTGCCATCCTTCTTATCTGCCAAATACTTGGGGCAGTTCCGCTTCCAGTGTCCAGTCTGCTTGCAGTAGAATCACTCAGTCTCAGGCTTAGGTCCAGATTTAGGTTTCTTCTCTTGAGCAGCAACTTGCTTGCTGTTCTTCTTGAAGTTCCCCTTCTTCTTCCCTTTACCCTTTTTCTTGAAATTGGTGGTCTTATTGACCATCAACACTTGATGCTCCTTCTTGATTTCTACCTCTGCAGCCTTTAGCATTGCGAAGAGCTCGGGAATAGTCTTGTCCATCCCTTGCATATTATAGTTCATCACGAAGCTCTTGTAGCTTGGTGGCAGTGATTGAAGAATTCTGTCAATGACACTATCATCAGGAAGATTAACTCCCAGTTGAATCAAGTGATTATTATACCCAGAAATTTCGAGTATATGTTCACTGACAGAACTATTCTCCTCCATCTTACAGCTATTGAACTTATTGGAGACTTCATATCTCTCAATCCGGGCATTTTCTTGAAATATTAACTTCAACTCCTGGAACATCTCATATGCTCCATGACGTTCAAAACATCTTACAGCTATGGCACTTTGAACTATCGAGTAGTCATCAACTTTGCTCTGCCAGGCGTTCTTAACGTCGTTAGTTGCATCTGCAGCAGGCCTGGCACCCAGCGGTGCTTTCAGGACGTAATTCTTCTGTGCAGCAATGAGGATAATCCTCAAGTTACGGACCCAGTCCGTGTAATTGCTACCATCATCTTTCAACTTAGCTTTCTCAGGAAAGCATTAAAATTCAACGGAACAACAGCACGAGCCATCTATCTACAACAAACATAGACAAGAAAAATACTATCAGGTACTAATTTCATGATAAATTTAAGTTCAATTAATCATAATACTTAAGAACTCACACTTAGACAGACATCTCTCTAGTCATCTAAGTGATCACGTGATCCAAATCAACTAAACCATGAACGATCATCACGTGAGATGGAGTAGTTTTCAATGGTGAACATCACTATGTTGATCATATCTACTATATGATTCACGTTCGACCTTTCGGTCTCCGTGTTCCGAGGCCATATCTGTATATGCTAGGCTCGTCAAGTTTAACCTGAGTATTCCGCGTGTGCAACTGTTTTGCACCCGTTGTATTTGAACGTAAAGCCTATCACACCCGATCATCACGTGGTGTCTCAGCACGAAGAACTTTCGCAACGGTGCATACCCAAGGAGAACACTTCTTCATAATTAGTGAGAGATCATCTTAAAATGCTACCGTCAATCAAAGCAAGATAAGATGCATAAAGGATAAACATCACATGCAATCAATATAAGTGATATGATATGGCCATCATCATCTTGTGCTTGTGATCTCCATCTCCGAAGCACCGTCGTGATCACCATCGCCACCGTCGCGACACCTTGATCTCCATCGTAGCATCGTTGTCGTTTATGCCATCTATTGCTTCTACGACTATTGCTACCGCTTAGTGATAAAGTAAAGCAATTACAGGGCGTTTGCATTTCATACAATAAAGCGACAACCATATGGCTCCTGCCAGTTGCCGATAACTTCGGTTACAAAACATGATCATCTCATACAATAAAATATAGCATCACGTCTTGACCATATCACATCACAACATGCCCTGCAAAAACAAGTTAGACGTCCTCTACTTTGTTGTTGCAAATTTTACGTGGCTGCTACGGGCTGAGCAAGAACCGTTCTTACCTACGCATCAAAACCACAACGATAGTTCGTCAAGTTAGTGTTGTTTTAACCTTCGCAAGGACCGGGCGTAGCCACACTCGGTTCAACTAAAGTTGGAGAAACAGACACCCGCAGGCCACCTGTGTGCAAAGCACGTCGGTAGAACCAGTCTCGCGTAAGCGTACGCGTAATGTCGGTCCGGGCCGCTTCATCCAACAATACCGCCGAACCAAAGTATGACATGCTGGTAAGCAGTATGACTTGTATCGCCCACAACTCACTTGTGTTCTACTTGTGCATATAACATCTACGCATAAAACCAGGCTCGGATGCCACTGTTGGGGAACGTAGTAATTTCAAAAAAAAATCTATGCACATGCAAGATCATGGTGATGCATAGCAACGAGAGGGAGAGTGTATCTTCATACCCTTGAAGATCGCTAAGCGGAAGCGTTTATCAATGCAGTTGATGTAGTCGTACGTCTTCACGATCCGACCGATCCAAGTACCAAACGCACGGCACCTCCGAGTTCTGCACACGTTCAGCTTGATGACGTCCTCGCCTTCTTGATCCAGCAAGACGGGCGAAGTAGTAGATGAGTTCCGGCAACACGACGGCGTGGTGACGGTGTCGGTGAAGAACAATCTCCGCAGGGCTTCGCCTAAGCACTACGGAAACTATGACGGAGGATAAACTAGAGGGGACGGGGTTGCCGGCACACGTCTTGGTGTTTCTTCATCTGTCTTTGGTGCTAGCCCTGCCCCTCTATTTATATGTTGAGCCTTGGGGTCGAAACTTGGAGTAAAAGCCTTCACAAAGTCGGTTTCACCCGAAAGGCAAGAGTCCTTCTCGGACTCCAGAGCCAGACGCCAGGGTTCCCGGCATCTGGACCCAGACGCCAGGGACCCTGGCGTCTGGCCCCTGGACTCCGCAAAAACTTCCTTTTGCGCTTTCCAAAAACTTTGTGGGCTTTCCCCTTTGGCCCAAATAACGTGTTCTCGTACCCAAACATTTCGGGAAACATCCGGAACCCCTTCCGGTGAATTCCGGAACCCTTCCGGAGACCAAACAACATTATCCCATATATTAAACTTCATCTCCGGACCATTCCGGAGTTCCTCGTCATGTTCGTGATCTTTTTCGGGACTCCGAACAACATTCGGTTACCAACATACATAACTCATATAATACTATATCATCAATGAACGTTAAGCGTGCGGACCCTACGGGTTCGAGAACTATGTAGACATGACCGAGACATCTCTCTGGTCAATAACCAATAGCGGAACCTGGATGCTCATATTGGCTCCTACATATTCTATGAAGATCTTTATCGGTCAAACCGCATAACAACATACATTGTTCCCTTTGTCATCGGTATGTTACTTGCCCGAGATTCGATCGTCGGTATCTCAATACCTAGTTAAATCTCGTTACCAGAAAGTGTCTTTACTCGTTACGTAATGCATCATTCCGTAACTAACTCATTAGCTACATTGCTTGCAAGGCTTATAGTGATGTGCATTACCGAGAGGGCCCAGAGATACCTCTCCGACAATCGGAGTGACAAAACCTAATCTTGAAATATGCCAACTCAACATGTACCTTTGGAGACACTTGTAGAGCTCCTTTATAATCACCCAGTTACGTTGGGACGTTTGGTAGTACACAAAGTGATCCTCCAGTAAACGGGAGTTGCATAATCTCATAGTTGTAGGAACATGTATAAGTCATGAAGAAAGCAATAGCAACATACTAAACGGTCAAGTGCTAAGCTAACGGAATGGGTCATGTCAATCACATCATTCTCCTAATGATGTGATCCCGTTAATCAAATGACAACTCATGTCTATGGTTAGAAAACATAACCATCTTTTGATTAATGAGCTAGTCATGTAGAGGCATACTAGTGACATTAAGTTTGTCTATGTATTCACACATGTATCATGTTTCCGGTTAATACAATTCTAGCATGAATAATAAACATTTATCATGATATGAGGAAATAAATAATAACTTTATTATTGCCTCTAGGGCATATCTCCTTCACATAGACCTTCTCCAGATTTGGTTCTGGGCTAGGGGATTTCGGTGATCGACGTTGGAGATGCCCTAATAGTACAAATTCAAATTAGCCGCTGATAAGGTTTTCTTTTCTATTGTTATTCACAACTAGGCATTTTTAAAGTGTATGAGTAAGTTTTTTGATTTAATTTTGGTTAGCATTTTAGATGTAGCGCGCGTCGATATACTTATATTTGTTGTTAAAATTTCATCACATATTTTCTCATCATATTTTGACTTGGGAAATGGTAGCACTACAAGCCGCGGTAGCAATGTGTATTTGTGTTTCTCTCTTTTTTTTGTTTTGCATGTGCGGTGTGTTCCTCTTTCTTTTCGACTGGGAGAAGGGTCCCAATGCTCCATTAAATATAAGGCAGCGACCCAATAAGAGCATCTTCAGCCGTTGGCCCCCCAGGAGGCCTGAAAATCGCCACCTAGGGGCGAGCCGGTGCAAAACTCGGCACTAGGGGCGATTGGGTTCCCAGTTGGCACCCCCAGGCGCCGATATCGGCCCATCTGTTTCGCAAAGCGCCTGCTTTTCGGCGACAAATCGGCCCGATATTGGCGCAAATTCGCCATTGTTTGCCGTGGTTGGGTGCAAATTCAACACAAGTAATTTTTCTATCACATAGTTCATTACCGAAAATCAATAGAAATCAAATAGTTCAACAACAAATAATTCAATACATATTAAGTTCAACACATAAAAACTCTTATTTCATCACACATCGAGCTATGCGGCGTTGCCCTTGAGCCTTGATAGGTGCTCCACCAGATCGTGCTGCAGTTGTTGATGCACCTGTGGGTCTCGGATCTCCTAACGCATATTGAGGCAGGCAGTCCAGGTTGTCGGTAGCTGGTGATAAACTTGCGCAAGAGGACCCTGCCTGTAATATGGTCCAGTGTCAAACACACTAGCTCTTCCTGCTCGCTCTCAATGATCATGTTGTGCAATATGACACAACAAGTCATGATCTCCCACATTTGATATTTCGACCAGGTCTGAGCAGGGTACCAGACAACAGCAAATCGAGATTGGAGCACACCGAATGGCTGCTCGACATCCTTCCTGCAAGCATCCTGAACCTTCATAAAGTGGGAGTTCTTGCCTCCTGGCACAGGGTTTGAGATAGTCTTCACAAATGTAGACCATCTCGGACAGATGCCATCAGCTAGGTAGTACCCCTTGTTGTAGTGCCGCCCATTGACCTCGAAGTTCACCGAAGGAGAATGACCTTCAACAAGCTTGGCAAAGACAGGGAAGCACTACAGGACGTTGATGTCATTGTGAGTTCCTGGCATCCCAAAGAAAGGGTGCCAAATCCAGAGGTCCTGCGCGGCCACTGCCTCAAGTACCACACTGCAACCACCTTTGGCGCCTTTGTACATCCCCTTCCAAGCAAATGGACAGTTCTTCCATTTCCAATGCATGCAGTCGATGCTTCCAAGCATCCCAGGAAATCCTCTTGCTGCATTCTGTGCTAGGATCCGAGCAGTGTCTTCAGCATTGGGTGATCGCAAGTATTACGGTCCAAACACTGTCACCATTGCCCTGCAGAACTCGTAGAAACACTCAATGGTCGTGGACTCGGCCATGCACCCATAGTCGTCGAGTGAATCACTGGAAGCTCCGTATGCAAGCATCCTCATAGTTGTCGTGCACTTCTGGATTGAGGTGAATCCAAGTGTGCTGGTGCAATCCTTCTTGCACTTGAAGTAGCCGTTGAACTCCAGGATGGAATTCACAATCCTGAGGAAAAAGCTTTCGGCTCATCTGATAACGGCACTGAAATGTTTTCTCGCCGTGTAATGGAGCATCGACGAAGTAGTCAGAGTAGAGCATGTAGTAGCCTTCCAGACGATGCCGGTTCTTTGCTTTCAGTCGCCTCGGTGCCGAGCCACCTCGCCGCGGCTTTTCATTGCTCGCGAGCAGGCCGACGAGGGCGGCGAGGAACATGAGATGCTCCTCCTCCTGGACGTCGGCTTCGGTTTCCTCCTCCAGCAACACCGCGAGCGCCTCCTCGTTGTCCGAGTCCATCGTTGGGCCGGGCAGACAAATCGCTGAACACCTGGCGGGCATTGTAGGCGCACAGCCACCGGTATGCCGCCCTGCGCGGCCGGGGCACAGGAAAACTCGCCTGGAAGGTGATGACGAGGTTGTCGCGGCGAAACTTTCCCTTCTTTCCGTTGGGGAATGGCCTATCTAGCGGTGTTGGGCGGTGGACGGCGCCGGGGTCGGCAGGGGTGGTGGCTGAGCGCCGGGGGGGGGGGGGGGGGGTGGTGGCAAATCTAGACGATTTCGTTGACTTTTCGCCTGACATTGTGGCCCATGCGTGTTTTTTCCCTTCCGCCAGAGCCTCCGAGCGCCCCCCCCCCCCCCCCAGCGCGCTGGGTTCAGCCTGGGATAGCCGGGCTCAAAAACGGAACGAGCCGGCGGATTTCGGCGTCTTGGAGGCGCGACTAGGCTTTTTTCGGCGCCGGCGCCCAAAAAGTCGCCCTAGGGGGCCTGTTGGCGGCGCGGCTGGAGATGCTCTAAGTCTTACAATACTCCCTCCGTGCCAAAATAAGTATCTCAACTTTGTACTACTAAAGTTGAGATATTTATTTTGGAACGAAGGGAGTACAAGATAATAAATACTCTACAAATTAGTCCCTGAATTTATAAAGAAAGCATGAAAAGAGAATGAAGATTGCAGTCAGATCCACACCAGCTCTCGCATGGATCATCGCTGGGCACAAGACCATGACCTTCACAGCACCACCTCCGGCATGCCATGGATTCCAAACTGAAACCGAGTTGCCTTGGGCCAAAAGAAGCGAGGTTCAAATATGTGCACAGATCGTTCCCCGAGGATAAACTTGCTCCAACTAGAAAATGAAAACTGAAACTTGCTCCATCGTGAAGCAAATTTCTTGTGTAGTTATGTGGACCATGTGTGGTAGTGCATACATATTGTTTTTTTCTTGCGGATACATGTACTCCCTCCCTTTTTACTCTGAATATAAAATTTGTTCGAAGTCAAACTTCGTAAAATTTGATCAATTTATAAAAAAAATTAACATTCACAATACGAAATCAATATCATAGATGCATCATGAATTCAAATTTTATATTCTCAAACTTTAGTGTTATTGATGTTGATTTGTTTTATATAAATATGATAAAATTTTATGAAGTTTGACTTTAGGCAAATCTTTATAGGCCGCATTACAACTTGGTAAACTACTCATTGACAACTTCCAGTGAATTTAATGAGTATGTACTACTGCAGTCCCACTCGTTGTCCGCCCATGCAAAAAAGTCTTTGGTCTGGATTAATTAGCTTGGCCCTGGATCGACGCATGTTGTCTTTAGCATGTTTTTTATATCCTTATAATTTAAAGATCGCATATTTTACACTCCACTCGATTAATTCCACGAGCCTTGAGGTGGACTTTGCGATGCCAGGTCTTGCACCAAGTCGTGGTCTGTGGCAATTACTCTCCTGTCTGCTCCGGTGCTCCCACACCAACTTGCAAGTATGGTCACCACGTGACGGCGCAAGCAGGCCGGAATACGTAGCAACTAGCCTGGCCATGCATGTATGCAGCTAGATGGTTTATTTTCTTTCTCGTATCTATAGTATATATATGTCTATTTTTTGCGGACTGATTAAACTCTGTGGGGTCATCTATACTGTATCCAGCTACATAGGTTGTACGTACCTGTCGACTTTATTGTACTAGTAATTTAATATAAGAGTCAATTAGTTCCAAACTATATAAACACAAACAAATACATAAACAGGTAGGTTGAAACGGCCCTGCTAAAATATCCAACGCTAGCAGCCGCTAATACTGTCAAGCCTCTAAAACGTCCTACATCAATTTACAGAAGGAGTGCGATATTAATTGGTGCAGTATAAGTGATTAACTATGTATTACATCATATATGTTGAATATATGGTTTGTGCATATATATTGTATAGCCTGGCCCACCTCCTAGTCTTTGTATAGTTGAGGTTGTGGCCCACTTTGTATTTCATATATACGTGCGCTTTGCACCGATCAATAAATCGTGAAGCATTGCCAAAACAATCGTTTCCAACATGGTATCAGACCTAGGATCCTAACCCTAACCCGTGCTGCCGCCGCCGCCGCGATCCCATCGCCGCCGCCGCCGCCGCCGCCACCCGCCGCCGCCGCCGCGTCCCTGGTCCGCCGCGCCGCCCGCGCTTCCGCCAGCCACCGCCGCGCCGCCCCCAAGCCGCGCCGCCCTCTCCCCCGTCGCGCCGCCCCCGCGCCGCGCCTCCCTCTTCCCTGCCGCGCCGCCGCTCCCGCGTCGCCGCACCAACCCCCTTCGCCCATGGCCTCCCCCGGTTCCACTGGCACCTCCCGCAGCCGCCGCACCAACCCGTTCGACGGTCCCGATCCCGTCGTCATCCGCGACCTCAACATCCTCGTCCGGGTTCCAGTCGTCCTCGACCACCTCACCTCCACGTACTATGCCTGGAAGACGTACTTCTCCCTTGTGTTCCGTGAGTACAATCTCCGGGATCACATCGATGGCTCCATGGACTCCCGCTTCATGGAGGACGATGAGGAGTGGACGGCCATCGACGCCACCCTCATCCGTTGGTTCTACACCACCATCTCGAACGACCTCTTCCACACGGTGGTCTCCGCCGACGATGACGCTCACGCCGTTGGACCAAGCTCAACGGCCTCTTCACCGACAACGCGCTCCAACGCAAGGTCTTCTTGCACGGCGAGTTTTTTGGGTGCCAGCAGCTTGAGTCGTCTGTTGACGATTATTGCATGCGCCTCAAGAAGCTTGTTGACGAGCTCCGTGACCTCGGCGAGAAGGTCTCCGATGAGCTTCTCCTCAGCACCCTCATCGCCGGACTGAACGACGACTTCGGGAACACCGCCTCCAACATCCCCCTCATCACCAACCCGACCTTCCCCAAGATCCTCGCGTACCTGAAGCTGGAGGAGAGGCGGATGCGGATGTCACGCACCCGGGCCACGCACACGGCCCTCACCGCCGGCACCCGTGGCGGTGCGCCGCCCACCGCCCTGGCCCCACCACCGCGGCCCGCCTGGGGCCCCTTCCAGGCGCCGCCGCAACCCTGGTTCCCCTACCCGGTGCCGCCGCAGGCCCCTCCGCCCCCTGCCGAGCAGCAGCAGCGCCTGGGCGGGCGTCGCTACCGCGGAGGCCGCAAGCAGCAGCAGCCGCAGCAGCCCGCTGCCCACGGCGTGGCCCCCCGCTGCCGCCGGCGCCCCGGCAGGCCAGCCATAACCCGTGGACGGGGGTTGTGCACGCGTACTCCATGCCTATACCGCGTGCCCCCGTCCCCGGCTCCTTTGGCGCCCGCCCGGCCCCTCATCAGGCCCTGTACGCGGCCCCTCAGGCGTACCAGCCCGCGCTGCTCTACGGCCCCTCGGGCTATGGGTATGTGGCGCCACCGCCTCAGCCGGCGCCGTCTGCCCTGGCCCTCCCGCCGGCGCCTTGGGATCCCGCGCCACGGGTCGAGTCTCTCCCCGTTTGGCTGCCCTAGGGGCTGCACCCCCCTCGACGCCCGCGATGCCCCCGGCGTCCCCGGCCTTGACCCTGCCGGCGGCCTCGTCCGCCGCCACGCCGGCGGCCTCCGCCACGCCGGCGGTCTCATCCGCCGCCCCGCAGGCGGCCTCGCCCACTGCATCACCGGCGGCTTCGCCAGCCACCTCGCCGGCGGCCTCGTCCGCAGAGGCCTCGCCAGCGGCGGTCCCATCGGAGGCGGGCTCGTCTTCGTCCTCGCCCGCCTCACCTCCGGACCCACTGCCCCGCTCGATGAATCGCTCTCGGGCTAGCACCCTTTGCCCGAGCACGCGGTACCCCAGCGATGAGTATCTTCTCGCTGCTTCCGCCGCCGAGCCATCTCCTCTCCCATTGTCAGCTCGAGCCGCCCTTCGGGATCCTCATTGGCTCGCTGCGATGCAGGAAGAGTTCGATGCGCTCCAGCGGAACCGTACCTGGCAGCTTGTTCCTCGGCCGCCCCGTGCCAACATTATCACGGGCAAGTGGGTCTTTCGGCACAAGACTCGCCCGGATGGCACTCTCGAGCACTATAAAGCTCGCTGGGTGGTTCGGGGTTTTCGGCAACGCGCAGGCGTGGACTTCACCGACACAATTGCCCCAGTTGTTAAACCGGGCACGATCCGCGCCGTGCTCCAGCTAGCCGTGTCCCGAGCATGGCCTGTGCATCAGTTGGACGTGTCCAACGCCTTCTTGCACGGCCACCTGGCTGAGCAGGTGTTCTGTGAGCAGCCCACTGGCTTCGTCGATGCCACGCATCCAGATCATGTGTGCTTGCTCTCTCGTTCTCTCTACAGGCTAAAGCAGGCACCTCGAGCCTGGTACCAGCGCATCGCCGCCTTCCTGCAGACGCTCGGATTTACATCGACTCGCTCCGATGCGTCCCTCTTCGTGTATCATCACGGAGTTGACACGGCCTACTTGCTGCTGTACGTCGACGACATCATTCCGACTGCATCCACTGTCGCGCTCCTCCAGCGGCTCACTGCTCGTCTTCGCGATGAGTTTGCCCTGAAGGATTTGGGTCCTCTGCATTATTTCCTTGGCATTGAGGTAGTTCGACGGCCAGATGGGTTCTTCCTGCATCAGCAGCGCTATGCCCATGAGCTTCTCGACCGAGCTGGCATGCTTAACTGCAAGCCTGCTCCCACGCCAGTCGACACCAAGGCCAAGGTCTCCGCTTTGGAGGGTTCACCTGCATCTGATGCGGCCTTCTACCGCTCCATCGTGGGCGCCCTGCAGTACCTGACCCTGACGCGCCCCGACTTGCAGTATGCCGTTCAGCATGTCTGTCTTCACATGCATGCACCGCGCGACTCTCACTGGACTCTGGTGAAGCGTATCCTCCGATACATACGCGGCACCCAGTCTTTGGGACTTACGTTGACGGCCTCCGCCTCCACCGACCTCGTCGCCTACTCTGATGCGGACTGGGCTGGCTGCCCCGACACACGGCGCTCCACCTCGGGGTACTGTGTCTACCTTGGGCCGTCCCTGATCTCTTGGTCTTCCAAGCGACAGCCCACCGTCTCCCGCTCGAGAGCCGAGGCTGAGTATCGAGCAGTGGCTAACGCCGTTGCTGAATGCTCTTGGCTCCGTCAGCTGCTCCAGGAGTTGCTTTGTGATGTTCACAAGGCTACGCTCATCTACTGCGACAACGTCTCCGCCGTCTACCTCTCCGCCAACCCGGTCCATCATCGTCGAACGAAGCATATTGAGCTTGATATACACTTTGTTCGTGAGCAGGTGGCTCTTGGGCGCATCCGGGTCCTCCACGTCCCGACGGCGCAGCAGTTCGCCGACGTCATGACGAAAGGACTGCCTACTTCTGTTTTCGAGGAGTTCAGGTCCAGTCTTTGCGTCTCCGACGACGCTTCGACTGCGGGGGGTGTTGAATATATGGTTTGTGCATGTATATTGTATAGTCTGGCCCAACTCCTAGTCTTTGTATAGTTGAGGTTGTGGCCCACTTTGTACTCCATATATACGTGCGCTTTGCACCGATCAATACATCGTGAAGCATTGCCAAAACAATCGTTTCCAACAATATATATGTGCAATTGGATCGGCCGTTGACCTCCTTAATGTTTGGTCGCTGATCATTATCATCAGCTAGTATTGTTATGTATTTTTTGTAATCTAGAAGTTCCATGGCATGCGGTGAATAGTCAAGTAAAAGATCAAAAAATATCATAAAGCGATCCACACCGATGCGGACATATGCTCATCGATCTGGAAGTTACAGAAAATTCTACGGCACCATCGATCGGCGTCACCGTTTACTACGAGAGACCGGCACACAACAACGTATTACCTGCTTGCTGCATAAGCGCCAAAACAGAAATGGGTCAGCAGCTAGCTCAGCTCACACATTTTGTTCTTCCACTTGTAGGCGTTACTAAGAGGAGGAGATGCCTTACTTGGCGTGCTACTACTTTTCCTCCTCCCAAACAAAGTTAAAACTAGAAGGCAACAAAAGGAAATGCAGGGATGCCACCCCGAGTTTCCCACGCAACCTTACCATACCATACTGCGTGCGTAGCACTTTGAGTTCATCATCATCTTCATCGTCGTCTTTGATCTTTTCTTTTCCTTTTCATGAATGCCATAAAATATCTACTAGTGCCTACATCAAGGCATGTATAAATATCAAAAATAAACTACGCCGATATTCACGACACGTGTGGCATAATGGACACCCGACCACGCAACTCGTCCGGTCGTACCCAGGAACCAGCCCACGGGATCCTGTGTGGGCGAACATTAAAATTGCACACACGTTCGGGCGCACCTACGTCGGTCCACACGACCCTGTGTGGCAACTGCTCACCCCCATCCCGTGAGCGCGAACGCGTGTGTAATTAACTTTAGTTGCCATGTGTGATTAACTTTAGTTGCCATGCATCACTAAATATAGTTGACATGTGTAACTAAATGGAATTGCCACATGAGGTCAAACCATAGTTACCTTGTGCGATTTACTAGTTGCCACATATACACAACTGTAGTTGCCATCTATCACCGTGCGAGCGTCGTGTGGGCGAAGAGCAGTTTCACGCACACGTTCGGGCGAGCATCGTGTGTCCGTTCGGATAAGGAGCGTCCACACGTGTGTCACTAAATGATAACGCCCACACGAGAGTTCTTACGTGGCTCTCGTCCCAGATGACAACTGCTGCAATATTCGTGCAAATGAATCGAATGACATCGACTGCGTATGGGCCATGTTGAGAAGTGCCGTACATGTGGGCATTATCGTTTAGGAAAATGAATCATGTCCAAAATATAACTTTAAAACAATACTAATATCTACTATGCAAATGTAAAGCAACACAAGCATGTATGCATATACATAAAAAGAAACACCAGCATGGAGTATATGCATGTGTTGTCTACTACACACATATATGAAAGACAAAATCAAAACCATAAGCCCATGTGTAGAAATAGTATATAGAGATAGAACAATAGAATATGGTGTGGTTGATGTATGCACCACCTAGCTTAGCCACACTCACACTCACCTCCTCAATCCTCTATATAACACACGCACTTGCCTCTGCTGCTCCTCTACCTACCTACTGCCTCCATTCCCACCACAGTTAGCTTCAGCATTTAGCTAAGCTCGACTTCTCTCCCTAGCTAAGCATCTTCTTGATTTCTCGGTGGTCGGATTCGGATGGACAGCGCGAGAAGCTGCCTCGTGGACGACGTGAGCAGCGGCGCGTCCACGGGCAAGAAGGCGTCTCCGTCCCCGGCCGCGGCGGCGACCAAGCCGCTGCAGCGCGTGGGCAGCGGGGCCAGCGCGGTCATGGATGCGCCGGAGCCCGGCGCCGAGGCGGACTCCGGCCGCGTCGGCAGGCTGCCGTCGTCCAAGTACAAGGGCGTGGTGCCGCAGCCCAACGGGCGGTGGGGCGCGCAGATCTACGAGCGCCACCAGCGCGTCTGGCTCGGCACGTTCACGGGGGAGGCCGAGGCTGCGCGCGCCTACGACGCGGCGGCGCAGCGCTTCCGCGGCCGCGATGCTGTCACCAACTTCCGCCCGCTCGCGGAGTCCGACCCGGAGGACGCCGCCGAGCTCCGCTTCCTCGCCGCCCGCTCCAAGGCCGAGGTGGTCGACATGCTGCGCAAGCACACCTACCCCGACGAGCTCGCTCAGTACAAGCGCGCCTACTTCGTCGCCGCTGCGGCGTCCTCCCCTACATCGTCCTCGTTGCATCCCCCCTCGTCGCCCTCTTCGGCGGCTGCACCCTCGCCGGCGGCGCGGCGCGACCACCTGTTCGACAAGACGGTCACGCCCAGCGACGTGGGGAAGCTGAACCGGCTAGTGATCCCGAAGCAGCACGCCGAGAAGCACTTCCCTCTCCAGCTTCCCTCCGCCGGCGCCGCCGTCTCCGGCGAGTGCAAGGGCATGCTGCTCAACTTCGACGACGCTGCCGGCAAGGTGTGGAGGTTCCGGTACTCGTACTGGAACAGCAGCCAGAGCTACGTGCTCACCAAGGGGTGGAGCCGCTTCGTCAAGGAGAAGGGCCTACACGCCGGCGACGCCGTCGGGTTCTACCGCTCCACCTCCGGGAACAACCAGCTCTTCATCGAGTGCAAGCTGCGGTCTAAGACCAAGACCACGACGACGACGACCCTCGCCAACGCGACGGCGGCCACCCCGTCGCCGGCACCTGTGGCGAGGACCGTGCGTCTCTTCGGCGTCGACCTTCTCACCGCGCCGGCGCGGAGGCATGCGCCCGAGCACGAGAACTACGGCATGACCAAGAGATCCAGGGACGCCGACGTAGCGGCGCCCACTCCGGTGCACGCGGTCTGGAAGAAGCGGTGCATGGACTTCGCGCTGACCTAGCTAGCTAGCGTTTTTCTCCTCCATGGTTGCTTGCTTCCGATTTTCCATGCTAGTTAGCTTAGAGCTCTTAATCGATCCAAGCGTTTGCCTTTTTTTCTCTTCTTCTCATACACAAGTTAGCTCTAAATCGAGTCTTCTTTAATTAATCTACTGTAAATTAAGCCCGTTCTCGAAATGGCAAGTGTACACCGAAGAAATGCTACCAGTTATGCCCTAGATATCTCTGGAGAGAGAGATCTGGATGACTACTCCATGCCAGAAGCACGCAATATGTTATGCATATTTGGAACTTTCATCTAGCTATCCCCTTCGTTTCCCAAACTGCGATGCAAGGAGACGTCGGTTTCGCGGCTACATGTCGCGATTTGACGCTCTCGTTTTGGTGCCCTTCTCATGTCATGTGGGTTGAGAGGACTGCGACGCGTGCTACAGGCGACTGTCCAGGCCAGGTGCATGCATGTGGCGCAGCCGCAAGTGCAGAAAGGCTCCGGGAGTTATCTGATCCCCGGCCCATAATTGTATGCATGCAGATGCATGCACCTCACCTGGCCATGAGATGATATGGCCAATGGCGATGGATGTGATACGCTCGATCTGCATATGTGTACTTAGCAACAGCAGGGAACTAAAGTGGGCACTGGTACTGTGTGAATGTGACAGCTGGGGGGGGGGGGGGGGGGGGGGGGGAGATGGGGCTAGCGGCTAGCTAGCAACAGGGGAATAATGTTAGGGAAGCATTATTGTGGCAAGCTACGCGTGCTTGTCTATTCATCCGTTTGCTCGAATTTTTTCTAGATCAAAGTATTCATATCCTTTTAAGTGATTGGGTTAGCATCAAGTCATCATCCTCGTGAAGCTTAATTTGATATAAACCTTACAATCTAACAATAGCACTAATATTTCCTCTCACAGAAGTTGCACGACATTATTGGAGAATGCATGTAATTTTCATGCTTACAGATAAAGGCGGACAGCGAGATAATATACAATTGTAACTACTACGTGATTAGATACCACCATGCAAGCTAGGTTGTGTTCCTTCATGTCAAAGTTGCGGTAGAGTTGCATTTGTTTCAAAGATGGAAGTTTCTATGTTAATGGATTTGTTAGTTGAGAGCCACATCCTTGGCATTGTGATAAGAGTTGTGTATATGACTCTACCCACTTAATGTCTGAATCTGGTGCTCACATTCAACTATCTGAGTTTAGCATACGGTTTTAGTGGGTGGGACCCACAGATTTATCTGTGTTCTGCATCTTTCTAGATGTGGTTTACAGGCTTTAATCTGTGTGTATCCTCATTTTTTCAATGAAGGCATCACCCCAACTTCATTTAGAATGAAACTGATAAAAGGGTATTTTACGTGCATCGGGCTGACACAAAGCCACCATGTACAATAACAAACTAACATGGACAAATTACGCTATACAAGCACGGCTAAAATATTTGTTGGAAGTTTGCGTCAACGGGCAAAAAATCAGAACGATCTAAGTATCCAAGGAAGAACAAAGATAAGCCGCATCAACTGGTGACCCTTCTCTCCATCAGCTCCCATCCCTCTATCCGATGAATAATCTCAACTGGCCTTTTTGCTGCATAAGGTTGCACTTTATCTGAGTTTTGGCTACTGAATACCAGACAAATTAATAACACAACAATTAAGAAATTTTAGACAAATATCCCAGTTTATATAATGGATGTCTGGTTCTAAAATTATTAGATACCTGGTCTTCCATGTCATGTTTGCTAGTCACCATGTTTTTTCAAACAAACAAACAAAAAATCTTAGTACATGTGTTTTTGACACAATACTATCATATTCCCTCCGATCTGAGTTAATTGTCGCAACCTATATATGATGTCGGAGTACATGATTTGTGTTCTCTAGATGCAGGTGCTGGTGTATTTGTTCGTTGTTGTCTTTTTCTTTTTGCGGAAAGACATGCGCACCAAATGCAAATGTGTTGCGATAATCCATAAAGATGATTATTCCTTCCTTGGGAATTTTGGTACCTGATCAGAACAGCGGAATGTTCGCCGATTTTGAGACTTTGACAAGAACGAAAATGTAGAAAAGGATAGACCAATAATTCTCCAGTTGGATGGAATCTACGGCGCATGCACGCCGGTTTCTAGGATACAAGTGTACGACGTCCCACCTATAGTTGACAACGACGACGATAGCCGCAATATAATGGTGTACTACTATATATGTATACAGACACTAGTACTCCAGTTTTGGCGTGAGTCGATTAAATTCCAAGGAAGGAAGAGACAGTAGCGAGCAAACTATGGGTCCAAAAATGTTCGGTCAGGATAAGCCCGGCCGTGGTTTGTGACCAGGTTCACTAGCCGGCCGACTAACTGCACCTATCTCTCTTCTATCCATCCAGGCCGAAATTAACAGATAAAGTATGCTGCCCTGTGTACAGGAGAAGGCGCCCACACGGCTCTCGTTTCAAAGAGGACGAGTATATCCATCTCGATCGATCAGATGCTCGTGTGGCCCCGTTTCGACCGATAGAAGAATATGTCTGTCTCCATCCATCGACCAAATATATACGTATTTCCTACCCCATCTGATCCAAAATAAGTGTGCGGGTCTTAGATCAAATTAGAAGTAAAACCACGATACTTACTTTGGATCCGAGGGAGTACCTTAATACGTCACTAATTATAACGCTGGTTTATAAACATGTGCGAACTCAGCATAACTCAGATGGTTAGCTTCCTTTTGATGGAGCTAGCCCATCAGAATTAAAGTCCTAAACTTAACACTGATGATGTCCGAATTTATTTATATCAGACTTTTCGATGATGTTCGTTCAGTGGGAGAAGGATGAGTGTATGTGTGTGTTTGTGGGAATCTTCGATTATACCATGTTTAAAAGAAGTGCACAATCATCCAGCACAAAAAAGGGCCTTTGCGAACCCAATTAAAAACCTTCATCTACCGAAGGTGCGTAGTTGGGGGGGGGGGGGGGGCTTTGCGAACCCAATTTAAAACCTTCATCTACCGAAGGTGCGTAGTTGGGGGCGGGGGGGGGGGGGGGGGTGGGCATATGGACAGAAAAAGATGTTTGTGCTTCCGATCTGCAGACGACCCAAGCACACCGACCGAGGGATGTGCATACACAAAGGTGACGGTTGTGTACACACATGCGCGAAAGGATCACACACGGTTACTTTTTCTAAAACCATGATCAATGATAGGCTACGTTGAACATTTTCTTTTTACAAAAACTATGTGCATGGCATCACACGCGATTGCGTTTCTTTAAATTGTGTGTGATGGCAGGTTACTCACACATGCATCTTTTGCAAAAACTGCGTGAAGGACATCACACACGGCTTCATTTTTAAAACTGGATGCAGTAATAGGCCAGATAGCGCACACGTCTTTTGCAAAAACCAGGTGCAAAGCATCACTCACGTTTGTGTTTTTAAAATCGTTTGCAATGATAGCTACATCACACATACATCTTTTCTAGAAACTGTGTGCATGGCATCACATACAATTGCGTCTTGAAAGCTGTGTGATATTACGATATCACACACTTCTTTTAAAACAGTGTACAATATTACATCACATAGTATTTGTCTAGCGTGTATGATATGTGTTGTCTTTATAGCACCATTCTGTACTAGTGTGTCCTCATTTCACCCAGCTGATAAAACTGTGGCAAGCTGGGCAGAAGGATTAACGGACGCGCCCTTTTACTTCAAAACGCAAAGGAAACGGGTGGAAGATGCTTGGATGCTGCAGTTGCACGCGGGCACACCTGCTGTACATCTGAACAACCACGACCTGCATGTCAACAGCAACATGCACACATACATCCATACATCGAAAGGCGAAGAAGCACGTGATATGGTCCACACGTATGTACCTCTTGCACATGTCGACGCGTCCCAAGTCTTTCCTTTGTTAGTTGGTCACCGCCAGTGTCAGATCCAGAACGAATATAATGTGTTAGGGGTAGTACAGTAGTACTCCTTCCGTTCTAAAACCGATGACTCAATTTTATAGTACTAACTTTAGTTACGATGATAAGAGTGGAGCAGGATCCATCGATGCCATTGCTAGCTAACTTCACAGGCTAGGTGATGAGTACTAGATCGACGGCAAGTAGGCACCTCACGGTTCATTCTTGGAAGTTTCTGCCGGCGACGACGACCGCGTCATGTATACACACGGCGGCGACCCGACCCGACACACGCAGCACGTCGATCCAGAGGCGCGGGGACAGCTAGCTCGCCCGACTTCGGCGACCGTTGACTACTTAGAGAATAGGACACTACTAAGTACTACTCCCTCCGTCCGAAAATACTTGTCATCAAAATGGATGAAAAGAGATGTATCTAGAACTAAAATACATCTAGATACATCCCCTTTTATCTATTTTTGATGACAAGTATTTTCGAACGGAGAAAATACTTACTAGCTTTCGATCTCAGCACGTTGAAAGTCGGAACATATATATACGAGTAGATCAGGATTCAGAGATCAGAGTTAGGGGACCCTGCAGTTAAGTTGGCAACAGTGGCCGCGGTTGGAACGCTGCGTATGACATGGATGACACGCTCATACTCCCTCTGTTCTTAAATTTTGTCTTTTTAGAGACTTCAATAAGTGACTACACACGGAGCAAAATAAATGAATCTACACTCCAAAATATGTCTTTATACAGTTATATGTGGTAGTTCATTTGAAATCTCTAAAAGACAAATATTTAGGAACGGAAAAAGTACTATGCAGTAATGCAAGTTGCATCTTAGATATACATGCATGCTTGGCTCGTTCGACGAACGCGACGACGACGACGACGAAGATCATAATACCGCGATGCCACGAGAGTGAACCCAGTATACTGCTGCATGCTGCCTAGCTCCTCCAAAGTCTCCAATTATGACGAGTCAACTTTCCATCGCGTTGCAGGTCCCGGCTGGCTCGCATCCACGTACGCTCCAGCGGCTTTATAGGTCGTCGTTCTTCTGTCACAGGGTCTTCTCCATTATGCATTTCGTGTAGCTAGGACTGATGGCATCTCCAGCCGTTGGCCCCCAGGAGGGGCAAAAAATCGCCCCCTGGGGCGCACCGGCGTTAAATCGCGCACTGGGGACGTGATGCCTCTCAGTCGCGGCGCCCACGATTCGAGCAAAAAAGTCAAACACGGCGCAAAACGACTAAAATTTAACGCAAACACGGCGAGTTCGTTCAAACTTAAACATATTTTACAAAAAAAAACTGCCGCGGGCTACCCTCGCCGTCTCCCCCGCCGCCCACCCACGCGGTTCTACATGCCGAGGAGGCTGTAAAACCGCGTGTAGTCGTCGCCGTCGTCGTCGTCGCCGTCGTCGTCGTCGCCGCCGCCGCCCCCGCCTAAGCCTCCGCCGTCCCTGCTGCCCCCTCCCACGGTTGGCGCGGCGGGTTGGAAGGTCCGGGGGCGTCGTCGTCGTCACTGTCGAGGATCACGACGCCGTGCTCGTCCTCGCGCCCACGCTTGCGGGCGGCGATCTCCTCCAGGGCCCGGCGCTGCCGGACCGTCTCGTCGCGGAGGTAGTCGTCCCACGCCCACTGCATGGCGTCCTCGTCGGAGAAGCCGCGCCGGGCTATCTCCTCGTACTCCGCGGGAAGGCCGGGCTCCGGCTTGGGCTCGACGAGGACGAAACGGCCGGTGGGTGGAGAGGCGTTGGCGCCGATACGGACGCCGGAGCTGCGGGTGCGCGCGGCGACCGGCGTGTCCTGGGGCTCCGGCTTGACGGGGCGGAGGCAGGGCGAGCCGCCGGACGAGGAGGAGGACCCCCCGGTCTCCATGCGCCTCGGGGTCCAGGAGCTTCCCCGGCGGCGTGAGAAGGAAGGGGGAGCGGGGTAGTCGAGGCGCGGCGTGTTGCCGCCCTCGATGTACTCGAGGACGGCCTCCAACGTGCGCCCTGGCACGCCTCACCACCGACGCCGGCCGGCGGAGTTGAGCCTGCCGGAGGGCACGACGCCGTTGGTGGCCTCGAGCTGCTGGGCGTGACGGCGGCGGAAGTACGGTTCCCGGAGCGGGCTGTCGGGGACGTACCGTGACCCCTCCCTCGCCGCACGCGGCAGGTTCAAGCGGATGCGTGCGATCTCCGCATGCCGCGCCGCGCCGGTGGGTATCGGGGGCACCGGCACGCCGCCCGCGCTGATCCTCCACGCCCCGGGCACCCGCATGTCCGGCGGGACCGGGTACTCAGCCTCGTAAAGGAGGCGAGCCTCGCCTTCATGAAGATGGCGGCGGCCGAAGCCTCTTCGCCGCCGCGCCATCGCCTGGGAAGCGCTCGGCCATTGGTTTTGAACTGGAGACGGCGAAAGGGAGGAGAGGAGAGGGAGGAACGACGGCGGCGGGAAGTGTGAGTCGCCGAGTGCGCCGGGGCGCGTCATATATAGGCCGAGGCGCCGCCCACACGCGCCGTGCGTACGCGTGGCGGGCGAGGCGAGGGCGAGGGACGCGCGTCGTCCGTCCTTCACTGCGCCGCCCTTGAGGCATCAATGGCGCAGGCTGACCGGCGCGGCAGCGCGGCAGTTTTGGCATTGATTCGCCGCGGGAAACGAGGCGATGAGGACGACGAAGGGCCGAGAAGAGAGCCGTGTCGCTGACGCGTCGGGCCCGCGGTTTCTTCGCGCCAAAAAAGTTCGCCCGGCGCCCCCGAGCGCCCCCCAGCGCGCCGGGTTCGGGCTGGGTCCGCCGGCGCTGTTTTCGGTCCAAGCCGGCGAAAATCGGGCTCCTGGGACGCGACTGGGCCGTTTTTTCGGCGCCGGCGCGAAAAAAAACGCCTGGGAAGGCCTTCTTGGGGCGCGGCTGGAGATGCCCTGAGGACTGATATTCGGGCCAGATGATTTCGCTGTGGCTCACGTGTAAATGTTTTTTAATTAATTTTGTATGATGACCTAGCTAATTACCTCTACACGGTTTCTAGCAGCCGGGTCAATAAGCAACCCAGCTGATAGTACGTACTAGTACGCAGCAAGTTGGAGTAAATTTTGTTGGTTCTTGGAGCGCACGAATTAAACAATTTGGCATAAGAAAATTGGAGGGATGCCGACAGAGGATAAGCACGTAGAGTACTTAGTAGACATGTGGTGTGGTGGATGTATATATGTTGGGAGGGCATGGAACGCCATTGGGTGGAGTGGAGACTCGTCAAACTTGACAGAGCTAGGCCATGCCCACGTTACCACATGATCAGTTCGGAACTTGGTCAAATGCGTAATTAATTTAGTACACCCCATTAGGGCACCACCATTCACCCATCGAATCGATTATACTTGTTGTTTTACTACTTATTACATGATTTGGTCGAAAGAAAATGCATAAGATCAACCCTATGTCATTCCATACTTTCTCTCGATAAGGGGAAAATATAGTACTAATTACTAGTAGTAAGAAAAGAATTCAGGGGTAAATAAGGCCAGTGTCGACGAGCTTAATTGCGCTCTTCAACCATTTATAAAAGGTAAAATAAAAAAGACTACTACACATAATCCTCCATTAAATGCTTTTGCACCACCTCAGTTTCCTCCATCAACAACGTCAGATTGCTCCCAGCCTGAGTGCTGTTGGCGCCCAACATCTATTTTCATGCTGTCCAAAACAGATGACGGAACCGATCCGTTTTCTCAAAGCCGGATTGACCGTGACCCCCTCATCTCATCTGCTTTCGGCAGATAATTATTGGATAGCGTTGCGGATTAACATCTAGCGATCAAGCACATACGTACCTTGTTGACCGACATCCATGGAATGGAATCCTATTATATACCTACCGCCCATCAGCACGCAGCAGCATTCAGAAACCAAAGGCCACTCTGCTCTATGTTGATTTGATGTGCTAAAACCAAGTGCCATCGACCGTTTATTTTTCTGCAGATACATCTACAACTAGCTGTCGACCGAGGAAGCAAGCGACGAGGCAGCCAAATTCTGAAGAATTTTCCGTCCATTTCTGTAGCCATCCAGAGATATTCCTACCGACCTAACAAGTCCAACCCTTTCGCCTAAAGCAACCATGCCCTTTAGTCTTCTCTTTGTTTTGTTCCTGCAAGCTAGCATCAGGTGCCAACAGGGAGTTCACGCTTCACAGAAACCAACACCAACAGCGACGCCCTAGTTGGGACATTGTCACCGGCAAAGTGTGGACATGCATGTGAACAGTAATTTTTTGCCTGGTCATGAATGCCAAGGATAATCATAATGTACTACTCCCTTCGTCCGGGTTTATTAGGCCTAAAGACAACTTCTCTTAGACCAAGACACATAGTAAATTGCTCACATTAATTCTTTCACCCCGCTCCCAATGCACTCTCCCACATGCATGCAGCCAATGAAAAAACACGCATGAAGTGTATTAATTTCTCAGCCATGACACCAACAACAATGGCTTTCAATGCAACCAATGTAATGGTTGCATGCATGCACCTTTTCAAAGCTAGGCCTTATAAAAAGGACACACTTGTGATGCTGAGAGGCCTAATAAACCCGGACGGAGGGAGTACTACTATTGAAGAAAAGACAACACATTTCAACTACGGCAGAGAAATATTTTCTGACAATGAGTGCTACTACTACCTCCTTTTCGGTTTATAAGTCTTGCGTGTATTTCTAGATCTATAATTTGACCAACATAGGATGAGTTGCATAGTCTAAAAATTATACCATTAGAACGTATATGATTTGAAATTTCTAATGACATATTTTTTGATATATATAACTTGTATTAAGGTGGTCTATTTGTCAACCTAAATATACGCTCAAGCCTTATAAACTAGAAAGGAGGTAATACTATTCAGCTTAGCCTTCGGAGCAAAGAAATTTGGAAGTCTAGAGTCCAAGTCGCCGTGTTAGTCTAAGCTCACTTTTTTTCTCTGCCTCCATGTGGGCGATGTCTCCAACACTGGTGCACACAAGTCCCTTCTAGTCAAGCTCTGCAGGTCGTGAAAGAAGCATGATGATGGTTCCATTGAGCCTTCCTTGATTTGTAGGATTTCTAAAATGACTAAATAAGAAAAACCCATGAAGGAAATGTCATGCCATCTTTAATGCTATAGGATTCCATGAATGTTTGATTGTACACGGGAAAACATAGGATTCAAAACAAGATGTTGGCGTGGATCTAAATTTTTGTATTGAGTGTAGTGCAAATGAACCCTTAAGACAAATCCCTTTGGATTGTTATCCTAGGAATCAAACAACACCAGCAGATAAAACCTCTGTGGACTAGATTCCTCCAAAATTTCTTTAATCTTTTGAATCAAAGAGGCTCTATACCTTTCCAGTCTGTAGTCAAGTAGCATTGATTTGAAGAGCTTAGAACCACATAACTAAGCAGTGGGCCACAGAGGGAAAACAATTATTAAGGCGTCTATTGAATGCAAGATATGTAAAAAAAACATGGAGATAGGGGGAAGTACATGTTGTATGTCGTGATATAGTTGAATTTTACAAGATTTGTGAGCAATGGGGGCATGTAATTAGATGTTGGTTGGTTGTGTCAGAGGAAGAGCATTGCGATTAGTCTGACAGATTAGATCTATTCCATATTAATTGTTGAACCAAATAAAAAACCCATGAGACTAGTCTCAATGAAAATTTTGGCTTCTATATTTTTGCGAGGGCTGGAAATTTTCCATTAGGCCTTATTCGGTTGCATTGGGGTTGAGGGGGATTAAAGGGGATTCCGAGGGATTAAATCCCCTACAAGTCAAAGTCCTCGCCAATCCCCTTCAAACCTCTCCAATCCCCTTGGGGAAGGGAGTAAATGGACAAACCCTTAGAGTTGCATGTAAATACACCATAGAAAGGAGATACTATGGTCTCCAATCCTACAAAGCAAATAAGTAGGATATATTTTTAAACATTCAAATCCTCCAAAATTCCAATGTAATTTTTGAAAAAAGGCCTTTTACAATGCTGATATAAACCCTAATTTTTTTAAAAAAAATTCTGAGGGAATCCTAATTATTTGAGAGGCAGAAAAACTCCATGGTTGACTTGGACTAATCAAGATGAAGTCATGGTGCCATAGAACTTGATACGCTGGTCGGGATAGATTGTACGGCAGCCACTACTTTTCATTGGGCTCTATTTACTACTAATTTTCCATGGTTCTTGTGTGTGTACTAGTCAAAGGATAGCAGTTGGAGCTGGAATTGTCATGTGTGATTCCAAGACTAAGGTTGTATTTGGTTGAGCTTTTTTCACCAACTTCTGCTTTGAAGAAGCTAAAAGCTAACCAAAGGGGCCTCACATCAGTTTTTGAGAATCTGTAGCTTCTTTTTAGTGCAAATTTACCCCAACTTCACTGCTTCTTAACATGCCACTTTTGGCTGTCCCCTCAGAGTTGAATGTTCTTTACCCACCAATGCCACTGCCAAGTGATACCGCTTCGATCTGTTTTCACACACGCTCGCAGGACATGCACATAGGAGCCTCGCAGGACACACACGATAGATATCATCGAGCCGTCGCACTAGGCGCTAGGGTTGGCCGACCCCCCCCCCCCCCCCCCCCCCCCCCGGCCTGCTCCGGTGCGCCGGACTTTTTCCTCCTACTCCCTCCTCTCTTCTCCACCTACTCCTTCCATCCACCTCCCTTTTCCTCCCACCTCCCTCCCCTCCCTCCCGTGTTCCTGGCAGCCCTGGTCCGGACGACCGTTCGGTGGCACCAGCCCATCGGCCCTCTGTTCTCCTCCCTCCTACTCCCTCCTCCCTCCTGTGCACCTGAGGCACGCATGCATTGCATATAAAGTATTTTCTTGAAGAAGCGTCGGTTTTGACCTCTATATATGCACCTGAAGCACGCGCGCATTGCATATAAAGTATTTTCTTGAAGAACAATAGAGCATTGCAAAGTTTGCCTACATGATTGTTAATTCAGAATGATTGTTGGCTTGCTGCATATGAGCTCAGGTGCCAAAGGTAGCGATTGAAGGAAGCTAGGAGATCACCAACAACGTTATAGTGTTTAGTAGTTGAGCTGATTATGGACAAATTTCTTACACACTAGCTGATGTCGCCTTCTGTTTGGCCAATTGGATCTAGATTTTCTATCTTGTCTTTGGCTCAGTTGGGTCCCGAGCTACATTGTATATCATGCTTATATGAAAATAAACTTCTCTCTTATTTATGCTTGTCCTGTAAAATCAAAGATGTATAATGCTCTCCTATTTGTACATACATGTATGCACTCTTTACACTTAACTATCCAGTGCATAGTATAGTCATTTATGTGTGTAATGCAACATTTATAAAAATTGAAAATTTCCTTCCCACAATTTTCATTTATATGTCAATTATATTACATATCAGTGTTTTACGATCAGTTAGCATATAAACAATCTCTCAGGCCCTCGGGCCACTATAGATCATTCACGGCCAAATCTATAGTTTTACAGTTATTTCAACCAAACAATTTCCAGCTTTTCCACATCTGGAAGTTGACAGCAGCTTTCTCACAGCTCACAACAGCTTTTTCAGAATCTGCAGCTCAACCAAACACAGCCTAAAGAGTAAAGACCAAGATAACTTCACCCGGTGGCGGAGCCACATGGTGAGGATTTTGCAACCGACTCATATACTTCAACCCAAAGTACAACAGTGTGCCCACTACCCAACAGTGTCCATTGGGTGGAGGTAGGGTCCCAACGGCTGGCAATGCGCGACATGCCGAGGCGGGAGCACCAAAGGCACATATGCTTTTGCCTTTCCTATATGAAAATCCTAGTCTTCTGATCAAGAGTTTTGATCAAATCTAAACTATTTTGTTGGCTTTTTTGGTAAAAAAAATGTGTCGATTATGTTTGAGTCTATCTTCAATGTAAATGCAAAAAATGAAAAACTTTTGCGTGTGTCCTTTTTTGGTAGAACATCATGCATGATTTGTCTAAAACATGTTGTTTCATACAAGGGTTGTTCGTTCGTTCTGAGACGTGTGCATCAAATACAAAATGTACTGCGATGCTAATCAATGAGTTCCTTGCGAATCTTGGTACCGGACAGGAACAGCTATCGGAATGTTCACCGGTTTTGAGACTTTGACAAGAACGAAAACGTAGAAAGGAGAGAGCAATAATAGGCCAGTTAGATGGAATCTACAGCGCACAACGGTTTCTAGAGTACAAGTGTACGAAGCCTTATCTAGTTGATGACAATGATAGCCTCGATATAGTGTTCTCTTTAGCTCCCTCCAATATAATTTGTGTAGTGTATATATGCAATACTACAAGTAGTTTTGGCGTGAGATATTTAAATTCCTCGGAAAGAAGGAATGAAGAGACAGGAGCGAGCAAAGTATGGTTCCAAAAATATCCAGGCAGGATAAGCCCGGCCGTGGTTTGCGACCAGGTTCACCGGCCGACTTCATGTATTTCTATCCATACTATCCAGGCCGAAACTCGGAGATAAACTACGGCTGCCATTTGTACAGGAGAAGGCGCCCACACGGCTCTCCAAGAGGACGAGCATATCCGTCTCGTCTCGGTTGGCCGGATGTTTCTGTGGCTCCGTTTTCAACCGGAAGGAATACAGTAGTACGTATATATGTTTCGTACTACATTATGCCATGAACTATAGCTTCTTCTGCTGCTATTCTTCTCATCGACCACCTGTGGCAAATTAGCTATACAAGGATTAGTGGCCGGACACGCGCGCCCTTTTTGTTCAAAAGGCAAAGGAAGCGGATGCATGCACATGCACATGCACACCGGAACAACCACGACCTGCATGGAGACACGAAGCACGTGATCGAGCGATGTCTATACGGTCCACATGCACCACGTCTGTGTCAGATAATGAATAATGATGTAGTAGTGGTACCACCTCATACGACGGTGCAAATGGACCAGGATCGATACATTCATGTGCTAGCTAACTTCACAGGCCAGTTAGTATGCGTACCAGATCGATGTCGGTTCACTGTTCATTCCTGGTAGTTTCTGCCGGCGACGACGACCGCGGGACGTATACACACGGCAGCGACGGCTCGACTCATCGAGCAGACCGAGGGTCCCCGATTCGACCCGAGACACCGCTCCACGGGCGTGGGGACAGCTAACCCAGCCCGACTTCAGCGACCGTTGATGAATCATGGCACTCGATCTGCGCACGTTGAAAAGTTGAAACATACGAGTAGGTCAGTACTCAGAGATCAGAAATGAGAGTCAGGGGACCGGCGAGCTAGCGCTGTTCTGCAGTTAAGTTGGCAACAGTGGGCGCGGTTGGAACGTCGGCCGGAGGTTCATCGCCCGAAACTGCTTCCCACACGATAAACTTTTGGACGATCTGTGCATCATTAAAGAATCCACCGGCCGTTGCTATGCCGTGAACAAGATTGCACGGCTGGATTCAATTGTCGGCTGCAAATCGTCCAAATAATGTCGTCTGGATAGCACTCCTCTTCATCGGCACGGCACATGACACGGTCGTATGCAAGTTGCGTCGGTCGATCAGATAGATAGATAATGCATGCATGTTGGTGTCGTGATACTGTTGGGTGAGCGCGATGGCGACCAAGATCATACCGCGATAACACGATAGTGAACCCAGGATACCGCTGCTGCATGCTGCCGAGCTCCTCCAAAATCTGCAATAATGACGGGTCAACCTTCCATCACATTGCAGGTCCGGCCCGCCTCCGTGGCTGGCTCAGATCCACACGGCTAAGGTTGTCGTTCTTCAGTCACAACGTCTCCTGTAGTACCTCTTTTTGCAGGGAACCCCTCGTCTCCCCTGGTAGTTTCACGGTTTTCTGCGACAGGCCAGAAACACGAGCCAGATAATTTTATTGTGGCTCAAGTGTAAATATTGCTTAATACTAGCTGATTTGTATTGCCTCCACGCGGTTTCTACTGACCGGATCAAGAAGCAACCCAGCCAGTAAGTTTTACTCTGCCTTCTCCACATTCGTACGCATGCAGCAAGTTGGAGTATTTTGTTGGTTCTTGGGGCGCACGAAATAAATAAATATGGTAGAAAAATCAGTGGGATAACGTCAGAGGATAAGCACGATGTTGGGAGGGCATGGGATGCCATTGGGTGGAGTGGACACTCGTCAAACTTGACAGCCCATGCCCATGTTATCACATCAGAGCAGATCAGAGCAAACTTGGTCAAATGCTTAATTAATTTAGTACAGCCCCACTTGGCCACCACCATTCACCCACCCATCAAATCGATTACGTGTTGGAGTATTCACATGATTTGGTTGGAAGAAAATGCATAAAACATCTATCTATGTCTGACAGAGGGTTGAATGTTTCACAGGGAAGAACATGGTACGTGTCATTCCAGATTTTCTCTAACGGGGAAACTGTATACTAATTATTACTCCTACTAAGAAACAATATCAGGCGTAAAAAGGTCCAGCGTCGACGAGCTTAATTTGCAAACATTCAGTCGCACTCAAATGATCTTCTGTATCGACACCGTCCTAAACAGATGACAGCGATCCTCTCATGTGCTTTCAGCAGATAATTATGGATTGCATTTCAGACTAACAACTAGCGATCGAGGACAAACGAGTGTACGTTGCTGATGGAGCACCACGGAATGGAATCCTGTATACCTACCGCCCATCAGCAAGCGGCAGCATGAGAAAACCAAAGGCTACTCTGCTCCAGCCTAATTTTTGGTGTTAAAAAGACACAAGTGGCATCGACCGACGGTGCTATACGTCTACAATAGCTTCACGAATCTTGGGTACAACAAGAGAAGCTAGTTGTCAATCGAGGAAGCGATCGATCTGTGAGACAGGTTCTCAAGAACTTTCTATCGACTCCCCATCCGAAGATATTCCCACTCAACAACACTTTCGTCGAAAGCAACCATGTTGTGGCATTGTTACCCGCAGGTGGGGCCACGCATTCTGTTTTTGATAGTTTTATTTATGCTTATCGAAATGTATACGTGCTTGGTCATCAACAATTCAAACAAGCAGAAGATTGCAAACAAAATTAATCGTAATCTACCACTAGTATTTGTGAAGAAAATTTGACAGATTTCAATCACGACAGAGAAACATTTTCTGGCAGTGAGTGCTACTACTATTCAGCTTAGCCTTCGGGGAAAAGAAACTTAGAAGTCTAAAGTCCAAGTCATCGCGTCTGACTGCCGCTTCCATGTGGGCGATGTCTCTAGCAATGTTGCACACAAGTTCGTTCTAGTCAAGCTCCGCAGGTCACAGATAGAAGCCTGATTGATCCATTCAAACATTTTTAGTCGGTATTCAATCGACGTTGATTCTAAGAGTTTAGAACCACATGATGACACGACCAACAAAGCCGTGGAGCAAAAAGAAGAGGGCCACTCCGAATAGTACAAGATGTGTATCATTGCTTATCAATGTATATTTCAAAGCTATCCTCCAACGTCATGTCCCTCCTCTTGCTAGGATCATGCAGAGAATCACACTGTCTTTCTCGTGTCTTTGTTCTCACTTGTACAAGAATTATCGTTTGTGGCTGAAATGGTGGGCTCTGTTTTGTCTTACGTATGTTGACAACACTAAGCATTCGCCCCTTGAGAAATGTGAAATACATTAATGCCAACATTGATGCCAGATGCTTGTTACGCCAACTCATTTGCTCTGTGTTTTTCATGTCAAGATATATTAGCACAAAACAATCGCAGGTGGAAGTTATCAAAATAAATATCAAGTGATTCAAAAAAATATTGAAGTCCTTGACAGTAATAATCACCGGAAATGTTGCACCACTTTTGCGCACAACGATTTGTGCTCTGAGCGATAGAGGTCAAAGGTGCTACTAGATATCTCAGGCTTATCCTAAACAAATTATGGCTTCGCTTCTCTTCTTCCTGGTGATGGATATAATCCGATGGCTTTGCCCAAGTATGGCATAAAAGTCAAATAGGATATCTTTCAAAAGGGAATTTCATGTGTGAGCACCTTGCCTCTTTTAGGGAAGGCTATTTACCAAGTGAGTCTGCGCAGGATGCTAAGAAACATAAGAATCATTTTGAATCCCATTTGCACCCGGATTCAGCTTCTTTAGAACTAGCAAATTCACTTTCGACTTTGTATTCGATAGCCTGACCATAGTGATGTTAATTATGGGCCGTAGAGAAATGAGAACTCTCATCTCTTTCAATTCTCGTACTTGTAATTGGAAAGTTATGGAAGGAGACCCATCATTTTGCAATGAGAACAACATATAAAACTCTGGACAATTTTGAAATCATACCAAGCGTCTTAATACATATGCAAAAAAAATTCATTATTGGCGAAAAATACAAAACTTCTCGGCTTTTACCCATTTTTTTGGAATGAACACATCATTCAATTTGGCACACAGAGTACTAAAGATTTCATCGAAAACTTATAGCAGCTTGCCAAACAAAGGCTAATAGAAAAAATAATAGAGGTATAACAACACTCTCTTTCAAGACCTAAAAGCACACCCTCGAACTGGCATTCAAGATACCCAAAGAAAAGGATGTTTTTTTATACAAGAGCTCCTGCCTTTCGTGCAATCAAAACTTAGAATAGAAGAAAAGGAGTTCCCTCGGGACCCATCCTTTTCTCCTTTGCTTGTGTGAGCGAACGGGAATGGATAAGAGGCTTGTGGGATTGACGTGATAGGGTAGGGTTGGCTATACTGCTGGTGGCAGCAAAACCAATTGTTCACTTGATTTCTAAACAACAGCTTTCGTCGTACGGCAGGGCCAAGGATATATATGCCCTTCTCTTCATTGCTTTCCTGAAATGCGTAAGTAATCACCTTCGAAATGGTACCAAAAGGCCGGCTCAAATCCTTTATTACAGGATTTGAATCTAGGTATGCTTTATAAGGATTGCGCTGCGCCTAGCCTACCTTTACAAACATACCTTTGTCTTTCAAACAAGGCCCTGTGTGTGGAACTACTTAGATTTGTTTTTAGGCTTCTTGATCCTCCAATCACTGGTAGTCACAAAGCCCGCACATTCCAATTTGATCATAACATGACTAGTTTCCCAAGGCGTGACTTATCTTCCCAGAATAGCAAGCATATCGTAGCTATTTCACATAGTGTCCTGAGATATCAGTAGTTCTAGTCAATGCTGGCCTTACTTCCCTTTCCTCCATGGTGCAC
Source organism: Triticum timopheevii (assembly GCA_963921465.1). Lineage (NCBI taxonomy): Eukaryota > Viridiplantae > Streptophyta > Magnoliopsida > Poales > Poaceae > Triticum > Triticum timopheevii. Next base: position 437,916,246 of record OY997262.1, read on the forward strand.
TGAGATGAAAGGCTGTCTTGGACGTGCGGCCCCTTAGCCCCATCCCTTTGTTGATGAATCCCATGCAACGCGCCTTTGCTTGGATGAAAAAATGTCATAAGGGGGGCTCGTTTCACTTGATTCGTTCCGTCGCACCCGAACTATTCCTAAATTTCTTTTTTGTTTCTATTTTGAAAAAAAAGTCAAACTCATTTCGTATAGAAAGAAAGATGTGTCGGGTTTGGATCGAGTGGCACGGGAGGTGCTTCTGCGTGGCACTCTTTTTAATGGGCTTTACCGTCTTTCTTTACCTTTAGAACACAAAACTTTGCTTGGCGAAATAACTCCTGCCTATATTCATGATAACAACTTTTGCAGATTACTTCATCCGAGGACTTCATATTTTTTTGATTGAATATGCGACAAACACCTTTTCAAATTTCTTCAACTTCTCAAAATGAGTAGTCAATGTACAAATTTAACGTCAATGATGGCTAGAAAGTAAGTACTCTAAAAGATTCGATAGCTGACAATTGTATTTATTCATCTTGATCATTGCTTTCATCAAAATGCTTCTTACATTTAACTTGAAGTTTTCTAGGAAATTTTGGCTCAATCTGTTTGAATTATCTGCAATGGCTTTTGCAATCACAATACTAGCATGAGGATACAACTCTATACTTCTGAAAATATGCTATGACCTCTTATGTTTGTTTGTTAGTAGCACCGATGCACCCAATCTTTTCCTGCAACTTTTGCCGCACCATATTGCAGAAAGAAAACATCATGCCACACAACCATACCAACTAAAGTTTCAAAATTCTCAAGCACATTGAACAATGATTGAGCATCACTTAAGACTATTTTTTCATCATAGAAGGCTCGATCCTCCAATTCCTTGATACCTGATAGTTCGTAGGCTCTTTGTTGGAATTACCCAATGAGTACTGGCCAAAGGTTTGAGGGTTAGTTTTGGTCCTTTAGGAAGATTGTCAAGCAAAACCTTACACATTTTAGTAGAACATGAAAACAACACATATATATCTTGTATAACAATGAATAATTTAATACCTTGTTTGCAACGCATGCCATATATAACGCTTTAAGGTTAATTTGAAGCAAACGACTCTGAACACCTTAGAGTCGTCCCTTCATATTGGAAACATTGTCATAAGTGTGACCTCTCACATTAGCAACATTCAAATCTAGAGAACCCGGTGTGCCCATGAATACTTTAGAAATCCCCAAACTTGACGTGTCATGAACCTTTCAGAACTCTAGGAAAAACTCCTCCACTCACATGTTCTTCGTGTCTCACATATGGGGTATAATCCAAGATGATAGAGAAATATTTGGCATATTTGATTGTCTTTAAGATAACCTTTCTCACAACATTAGTAAGAATTGAAATTAACTCAGTCTAAATGCTCTGTCCAAAATAATGATGATGAATTTTGTTGTTTTGAATGTGTCTATTGTGTTCTTGTATCACATGATCATAATAAAAAATTATTTAAATTGTGCTCAGATAATTACGTTTATTATCTTGATACCACAAAAAGTCAAAGTATGATTTGCAAAAAACTTTACAGCAGAAATTATTCTTACCAAAACATGTCTCCAATCCTCCTTTACCATTGCAATTTCCCATTGCATGTCATCATCACTTGTTTTATTTTTGCTAAGTATACCTAATTTCATACCATTTTCATGTTTGTTAAAGGCTCAACATTGTTCTCATGTTCTTTGAGTCTCTCACTGAAATGCTTCTTGTCATCCAATCCATTAGATGCTACCTAAGAAGATATGTGATTAAGTACGACCATGAAAGGTTGTGTGTTCGATCATGTCAAATTAAGCTGTGGCAGATTGACCATTTGCTTTCAAAAATGGAAGCTTCTATGTAATGAAATTGTTAGTTGAGAATCACCTCTTGGTAGGGTTATGGCCATAGTGTTTTGTGCGCGACTCCACAAAGTGTTGTAGCCACATAGTGGATAGGGTTGTCCACACACCATCCTTGGATTTTGCAAGCGGATCATATACTTCAGCCCAGAGAAAAGTATAACACAACTACCTGAGTCCACATGATTCAAATTGGACTAAAAAAGTATGATCCATGTTCCCTCATTGTTTTAGTATGATCCAACTCGAATAGAGGTGTAATGTTGTCCTCCTGAAATGTAGTGGACAAAGAGCTTAGTGACACGAAGACGATAAGTGGTGTGTGGCAGGTGAAGGTATGTGGGGCGCCCAGCAGTGTGCATCGGGTGGAGGTAGGGGCGCCAACGGCCGGCGATGCGCGATAGGCTGATGCGGAAGCATCAAAGGCATGATCATTTTTCATCTCCTTTGAAGTACCCATTTGCTTTTCCTTTATGCAAATTCTAGTCTTGTGATCGACGGTTTTGATAAATTCGGTACTAATGTGTTGGCATGTTTTTTATGTGAAAAAAGGTTGCGTCTCTTGGACCACACTGTTTCAAACTCTAGCTATGCCACTGACCCCACCCACTAAGGTTTAAATCCGGCACTAACATTTACACACGCCCGGGTGGCATGAACACTGGAATCCACTGCGATTCACAGATTTATCGACGGTCAGTAGCTTTTTGTTTTTGTTTTGTTAGCTATGGTTTGGTGCCGCACTCGTGTGGGTGTATGTGTTTGCCTATATCCTCACTGTAATTGCAAAAATAAAGGAAAAGTGTGGTGTATTCTTTTTTGCTACAACATCATGCATGCATGCATGATTTGTGTTCTCTAAATGCAGGTGGTTTCATAAAAGGGTTGTTCATCTGTTTTCGGTCGTGCGCATCAAAAACGAAATGTGCTCCAATGATAACCAATAAAGGTTATTCGTTACTTGCGAATCTTGGCACCTGACGAGAACAGGGGAATGTTCACCTGATTTGAGACTTTTGACAAGAACGAAAATGTAGAAAAGGATAGGCCAATAATGCTCGGGTTGGATGGAATCTACGGCGCACGCGCGCCACCGGTTTCTATCTAGATTAAAAGTGTACGACGTCCTCCTAGTTGAGAACAACAATGATAGCCGCATATGTACACTGGTAGTTTTGGCGTGAGATATTTCAATTCCTAGGAAGGAAGGAAGAGACAGGAGCGAGCAAACTATAGTTCCGAAAATGTTCGGGCAGGAGAAGCCCGACAGCATGCGCAGGACGTGGATTGCGACCAGCTTCACCGGCCGACTGCATCTATCTCTATCCATCCTATCCACGCCGAAATGAACAGATAAACTACGGCTGCCATTTGTATAGGGGAAGGCGCCGACACGGCTCTCCAAGAGAGGAAGAGCATATCCGTCTCGTCTCGATCGACCAGATGCTCATGTAGCTCCGTTTCAACGTATCGGAAGAAGAATATGCCCGTCTCCATCCGTCCATCAAATATATACTGTATTTCGTACTACTACATTATGCCATTAATTAACTATATTGTAGTATATACTAGTAGCTTCTTAAACCAGATAATGCATGTGGCTCGATCGGCGTCTGATAACCACCTGTGGGAAACTAGCAACAAGGATTATTTAACGGACGAGGACGCGCCCTTTTTCTTTAAAAAAACGCAAAGGAAGTGGATGCATGTACATGCACATGCACCACGACCTGCAATGCATTTATGCATGCAACTAGGGACGCATACACGGAGGCGCGAAGCACGTGATCGAGCTAGATGTCCACATGCACGTATCTTCCACGTCTCGACGCCTCCCAAGTCTCAACTCCCAAGTCTTTCCTTTTAGTTAGTCACGGCCTGTGTCAGATAATGAATGATGTAGTGGTAGCAATTCGTACCACGGTGAAACTGGACCAGCATCCATCCACCGATGTGGTAGGTAACTTCACCACAGGCAAGCTAGGGCATCTCCAACGCGGTTCCTCAAACATTCCGTAACCGTTTGGGCCGCGTTGTCCGGATCGCGGGAGCCATAACGCCGACCTATATCCACGGTGCGGTCCAGATATCTTTTCTCCCGCAAACCGAAGGCAAAATGAGGAACGTTTGTGTGAGTTCGATCGATCCCAAGCCCGCTTTTGACCGCCCTCGCCAACAAAAAACCCCTCCCCCGCACGCGCTTCCCATCTGGCGCCAGCTGCCCGCATTCATGTTCTTGTAGAGCGCGCGCTCAGTATCGAAGGCAACTTAGGGCAGACTCGACCTCTCACTGTCTTTGCCATTGAAGCGGCGCGCCGGTCAATGGGGCCGTCCGTTGCACGCCCGGCTGAGCATGCCTCCTCGCCGCATTCATATGCCTCCATTAAACCCACGTGGAACCCGAGAAACATACTCCGGCCACGAGTTCGTTCATGAGCGGGCCGGCATTAAACGCAAACGTCGGCCGAGCTCCTCCCGTCCGCCCTCTACCTAAACGAGGCTAGACGCCGGGTAAGAATCGCACCCCTCTGCCGCTCCCCCATCTACTACTTCACCATTTTCTACACTCTTCTGATAGCTTCCGAAGAGCAGTTCTCCAGCATACAAGCCGGCTAGGTGGCCCACCGAGCCCGCCAGATATGAGTGAGGCAGCTCGCTGTTCCACCTTCCTCGCCTAGCCCGATGGAGCCAGTTGCCACCCCAAGCCCGCGTGTGGTTCAGCAACTCACGGCTCCAGGTCAGCTCGATGAGGAGTGGCGAGTTGCATCACGCCAACACGGCGGGGAGCACGGCCGCACGGGCATCGCCGCATCCAGTGCCTGCGACCGTGCCATCCGCCATCGACGCACGCGTAGCCGCGCCATGCACGAAGAGAAAGAAGTCGTGTGCGCGGATGTCGACGAGGTGGAGGCCAGCATGTCCGCGCCTGCCGCCATCATCAAGGAGCAGTAAAACACGGGAGGCAACCGCCGCCGGCGCGTCGCCGGTTTGTACATCCGGTGACCTGTCCGGTTCCTTTTTTATCTTAGACCATCATGAGCATCCGCCTGAGCTTTATGGAAGCACCCTTCCCCTCCGGCAGCTCCCTCTTCGCCGGACATAGGGTAGATATAGATACGGGGGAAGAATATGCCTCCAGGACTCCTGACAGTCCGGTGAGCGTGTTGTCGGATATGGGAAAGACAAAGAGATCCGCCGCGGCAGGCCGTAGACTAGTGTAGTGCATTCATATCGTGGGAGTGGAGCTCCGCGCGACTGTACATGCACATAGTTTAACCTTGTTAGTTAAAATATGTCCAAAATGTAACTGTTTCGTTCAGTTTGTATGAAATCTGTCATGTTTATATGAAATTCGGCCGTGTTTGCATGTATTTTATCCGGTTTGCTTAAAAAGAGTTTGAAATATTTGCGACTAGCATTGGATGGCGTTTGCGAACTGATCCCCTGTCCGCGGACGGACGCGGAAGAAATTTTACGGTAACAGGTTGTGGTTGGAGATGCCCCTAGTACGTGTACCAGATCTATGTCAGTTCACTCTTCACTCTTGGAATTTTCTGCCGCCGCCGACGACCACCGGACGTATACACACGGCAGCGACGGCTCGATTCATCGAGCAAACCGAGGGTCCCCGATTCGACCCGACACAGCGATCCACGGGCGTGGGGACAGCTAGCTAACTTAGCCCGACTTCGGCGACCGTTGACAAATCATGGCACTCGATCTCTGCACGTTCAAAAGTTAAAACATACACATACGAGTAGGTCAGTATTCAGAGATCAGAGATGAGAGTCAGGGACAGGCTAGCTAGCTAGCTGTTCTGCAGTTAAGTTGGCAACAGTGGGCGCGGTTGGAAGGGCCGGCCGGAGGTTTCATCGCCATGGCACATGACACGGTCCTATGCAAGTTGCGTCGGTCGATCAGATAGATTGATAATGCATGCATGTTGCTCTCGTGATTCTGTTGGGTGAGCGCAACACGACGACGAAGATCATACCGCCATACCACGACAGTGAACCCGGGATACTGCTACTGCATGCAGCCGAGTCAACCTTCCATCACGTTGCAGGTTCGGCCTGGCTCCGTGGGTGGCTCAGATCCACGCGCCGGCGGCTTAGGTCGTCGTTCTCAGTCACGGTCACAGGGCCTCTTCACAATGCATTTCCTGTACGTAGTGTACCTCTTTTTGCAGGGAACCCCTCGATAGCTTCACGGTATTCTGCGACAGGACACAGACAGCGTGGACCGAGGAGCGATATTCGGGCCAGATAATTTCACTGTGGCTCAAGAGTAAATATTGCTTAGTTGATTTGTATAACCTAATTACCTACACATGGTTTCTACTGGCCGGATCAAGAAGCAACCCAGCCAGCTGGTAGGTTTTACTTCGCCTTCTCCACACACGTAGAGTACGTATGCAGCAAGTTGGAGTATATATTGTTGGTTCTTGGGGCGCACCACATAAATAAATCCCATAGAAAAATCGGAGGGATATCGTCAGAGGATAAGCACGATGTATATATGTTGGGAGGGCATGGGATGCCATTGGGTGGAGTGGACAGTCGTCAAACTTGGACAGCCCATTCCCATGTTATCACATCACAACAGATTACACCTTGGTAAAATGCTTAATTAGTTTAGACCCCCACTTGTGCACCCACCACCATTCACCCGTCGAATCGACTACTTGTTGTAGTATTAGGATTTGGTTGGAGGAAAAGTGCACAAGAACCCTCTGAGCAGCGTAAATTTTTCCACTGGGAAGAACATGGTGCGTGTCATTCCATGTTTTTTCTAAGTAGAAAATGTATACTAGTACTAGTTACTACTCCAGTGTCGACGAGCTTAATCTTTCAAACAATTCAATCGCAGTCAGCTAATCTTCTGTGTCACTACCGTTCTAAACAGATGACGGAATCGATCCATTTTCTTAAAGCTGGTTTGGGAGTGATCCTCATGTGCTTTCGGCAGATGACATTAGCGATCGAGCCCAAAAGTACGTACGTTGCTGGACAGCTGATGGACAACCACGGAATGGAATCCTGCCCATCAACAAGCAGCAGCATTCAGGGAAACCAAAGGCTACTCTGCTCCAGTCTAATTTGGTGTTAAAACCACACAAGTGGCATCGGCCGCTTCTTTTTCTCCGCATAAGAATAAAATGGAGCTATACGTCTAAAGCCCAAGTCAGAGAAACATTTGGTGTTAATCATAATCTACTACTAGTATTTGTGAAGAAAATTTGACACATTTTAACCACGACAGAGAAACATTTCCAGGCAGTGAGTGCTACTACTATTCAGCATAGCCTTCGGGGCAAAGAAACTTACAAGTCTAAAGCCCAGATCATCGTGTTAGACTGTCAGGCTAAGCTCGTGATTTTCTCCACCTCCATGTGGGTGATGTATCCAGCACTGATGCACACAAGTTTGTCTAGTCAAGCTCCGCATGTCACATATAGAAGCATGATAGATCCATTCAAACGTTTTTAGTCTATATTCAATCGATGTTGATTTGAAGAGTTTAGAACCACAGAATGACACGACCAAGAAAGCCGTGCAGCAAAAGAAGAGGGCCGCTCTGACAAATACAAGATGTGTATCCTTGCTTATCAATGTATATTTGAAAGCTATCCTACAACCGCCATGTCCCTTCTCTTGCTAGATAATCACACTGCCTTTCTCATGCCTTTGTTTTCACATGTATAAGATTTTTCATTAGTGGCCAAAATGGTGGGATCCGGTCCGTCTTACCTATGTTGACAACACTAAGCATCAGCCCTTGAGAAATGTGAAATACATTAATGCTAGCATGGTGGTTGGATGCTTGTTGCACCAACTCACATTTGCTCTACGTTTTTCATGTCAAGATATATTAGCAATACAAAACAACCATAGGTGGAAATTATATCTAGACATTTATCAAAATATTAAGTGATTCAAAAAAAATCTAAAATCTTTGGATGGTAATAATCAGCCATGGAGACAGGCCCCAGGTAGCCAGGCCACTGCCTGGGACCTGAAGGTTGATTCCTTCGTTGGATGTAGCTACAGTGTTGCACTGTAAGAGCAGGAAGGTGGCCTAGGGTGGACGGGGGCGTGGAGCAGTCCTAGCACCGCCACTGGTAATAATCAACAAAAATGTTGCACTAGTTCTGCATGATTTCTCATGATAACTACTTTTGCATATTAGTGTCATCCAAGGACTTCATATTATTTTGAATTGAATATGAAACAAACACATTTTCAAATTCTTCAGCTTCTCAAAACGAGTAGTTAGTGAATGAATTTCACGTTAACGATGACTAGAAAGTAAGTAACTCTGAAGGATTCTATAGCTGACAACTGTATTTCTTCATCTCGATCATTGCTTTCATCAAAATGCTTCTTATGATTACTTTGAAGTTTTGTACGAAATGTTCGCTCTATATGTCCGTATCAGCTGCAATGGCTTTTGCAATCTCAATACAAGCATCAGGCTTAAACTATGTACTTCTGAAAATATGCTATGACGTCTTCAATGTGTTTGTTAGTAGGGCCGATGCACAAAATCTTCTCCTTCAACTTTTTGGTGCACCATGTTTGTAGAAACAAAACATAATGCCACATTTCCATACCAACTAAAGTTTCAAAATTCTCAAGTGCACTTAACAAAGATTGAGCATCAATTATGACTATTGGTTCATCATAGAAGGCTCCTCCAATTCCTTCAGAGTTGATCTTGCTTGTAGAGTTTGGTACCTTACACTCTTTGTTGGACTCATCCAACGAGTACTGAACAAAGGTATGGGGATTAGTTTTGGTCCTTTGGGAAGATTGTCAAGGAAAACCTTACACCTTTTAGTAGAACATGACAACAATACATATATCCATTGTATAACAACGAATAATGCAATACCTTGTTTGCAAGATTTCACCATATCACAAAGAGTGAGATTCAAACAATGAAAATATGCATGCCATATATAACGCTTTGAGGTTAATTTGAAGCAAACGACTCTGAACACCTTGGTATCATTCCTTCATATTGGAATCATTCTCATAAGCACGACCTCTCACATTAGCAACATTCAAGTTAAGAGAACCTAGTGTGCCCATGAATACCTTAAAAATACCCAAACCTGACGTGTCATCGACCTTTCAGAACTCTAGGAAGAACTCCTCCACTCATTTGTTCTCCATGGCTCACATCTGGGGTATAATCTAAGATAATAGAGAAATACTTGGCATCTTTGTTGGTCTTTAAGATAACCTTTCTCACAACAGTAAGAATTGAAATCAACTCATTCTAAATGTTGTGTCCAAGATAGTTATGATGAATTTCATTGTTTTGAATGTCCCTAATGCGTTCTTGCATCACATGATCAAATTCCAAAATTATTTAAATTGTGCTCAGATAATTTCCATTATTATCTTGATACCACAAAAAGTCAAAGTATAATTTGCAAGAAACTTCACAGTAGAAATTATTCTTGCCAAAACATGTCTCCAACCCTCCTTTTCCATTGTAATTTCCCATTGCATGTCATCATCAATTGTTTTATTTTTGTTTTATATACCTAATTCATACCATTTTCATGTTTGTTAAAGGATCAACATTGTTCTCATCTTCTTTGAGTCTCCCAGTGAAACACTTCCAATCATCCAATCCATCAGATGTTGCCTAAGAAGCTATGTGATTAAGTACCACCATGGAAGTTTATGTGTTCGATCATGTCAAATTAAGTTGTTATAGATTGACCATTTGGTTTTAAAAATGGAAGTTTCTATGTAATAAAATTGTTAGTTGAGAATCACATCTTGGTAGGGTTATGGTCATAGTGTTTTGTGCGCGACTCCACAAAGTGTTATACCCACATAGTGAACATGGTTGTCCACACACCATCCTTGGATTTGACGAGTGGACCATATCATATACTTCAGCCCATAGAAAAGTATGATACTGCTACCCGAGCCCACATGATTCAAATTGGACTAAAAAAATAGTATAATCCATGTTCCCTCATTGTGTTAGTATGATCCGACTCGAATAGAGGTGTAACATTGTCCTCCCGAAATATAGTGGACAAAGAGCTCAGTGACACGAAAGACGATGAGTGGTGTGGCAGGTGAAGGTATGTGGGGCGCCTAGCGGTATGCCTCGGTTAGAGGTATGGGGTCAACGGCTGGCGATGTGCGATAGGCCGATGCGGAAGCATCGAAGGCACGGCGACTTTTCATCTCCTTCGAAGTATGCATTTGCTTTTTCCTTTATGCGGTTCTAGTCTTGTGGTCGACGGTTTTGATAAATTATATTTCGTACTAGTACTATGTTGGCATGTTTTTCTGTGAAAAAAGCTTGTGTCTCCTGGACCACATTGTTTGAAAATTCTAGCTATGCCACTAACCCCACCCACTATAGGTTTAAATCCGGCACTAACATTTACACACACACACCAGGTGGCATGAACAATGGAATTCACAGCGATTCACAGATTTATCCACGGTCAATTTCCTTTTTTTTTGTTAGCTATGGTTTTGTTCCGCACTTGCGTGGGTGTATGTGTTTGCCTGTATCTTCATTGTAATTGCAAAAATAAAGGAGAAGTGTACGTGTATTCTTTTTTGCTACAACATCATGCATGCTTTTTGTTCTCGAAATGCAGGTGGTTCATACAGGGGTTGTTCGTTCATTCTCAGACTTGTGCATCAAATACAAAATGTGCTGCAATGATAATCAATAAAGATTATTCGTTCCTTGCGAATCTTGGCACCTGAGCAGCACAATAGGAATGTTCACCAGATTTGAGACTTTGACAAGAGCGAAAATGTAGAAAAGGATAGACCAATAAAGCTCCAGTTGGATGGAATCTACGGCGCCGGTTTCTAGAGTACAAGTGTACGACGCCCTCCTTGTTGACAAGGACGATGATGATAGCCGCATATATACTCCTATGACCTATATGCAGGAAGGAAGAGACAGGAGCGAGCAAACTATAATGTTCGGGCAAGATATGCCCGGAGCGCGGTGGCTGCCATTTGTACAGGAGAAGTCGTCCATCCATCAATCAAGTATCTCATCCATCCTGCAGGCACGCACACGCATCCATGGAGACGCGAAGCACGTGATCGAGCCATGTCCGTATAGTCCACACGTATGTACCTTGCACATGTATGTCGACGCGTCCCAAGTCTTTCCTTTAGTTAGTCACCGCCGGTGTCAGAGAACGAATATTGTAGCGGTAGCATTTGGTACGACGGTGAAAGTGGACCAGGATCCATCGATGCCATTGCTAGCTAACTTCACATGCCAGATCGAAGGCAACTCACTGTTCATTCTTGCGGCGGCGACGACGACGACCGCGCGACGTATACACACGGCGGCGACGGCTCGAACCATAGAGCAGATCGACTGATCGAGGGTCCCCGATAGGACCCGGCACACAGAGCACGTCGATCCAGACGCGTGGGGGACAACAGCTTGCTACTCCGACTTGTGCGACCGTTGACAAATCATTGCAGTCGATCTCTGCACATTGAAAAACTGAAACACACTAGTACGAGTAGTTGAGGATTCAGAGATCAACGTCACGGGACCTGCGGACAGTTAAGTGGCAACAGTGGCTGCGGGTGGAACGCTGGAGTTCTATCATCATGTCTGTCTCGTGACTCTGCTGCTGCTGCCGCTGCCGAGCTCCTCCAAAATCTGCAATTATGACGAGTCAACTTTCCATCTCGCTTCGTAGGTCCGGGCCGACTCAGTGGTTGGCTTGGCCTCGGATCCACGCGGTCGTCCTTCTTCTGTCGCAGGGTCTTCCCCTTCTCTACAATGCATTTCCTGTCTGTACAGTAGTTTTTTTTTCCATGGAACCCCCCGTCCTTGATATCTTCTTAGTTTTGTGCGACAACCCAGAGAAGGCGAGGACCGGGGAGTGATTCTGAGTAACAAGATTTTGCTGTGGCTTAAGTGTAATTTTTCTTGAGTTGATTTGTAGTATAACCTAATTACCTCCACACGGTTTCTACTGGCCGGATCAAAAAGCAACCCAGCCAGCTGGTAGGTTTTACTTTGCCTTCTCCACATACGTACGCGTATGTTAGAGTATATTTTGTTGGTTCTTGGGAGGCACAACAAAATCGCATAGAGAAATGGGAGGTATGGTTAATAATATAGCCAACTGATGGCGGAACCACCATGTCATCTATAGTCATCATTTATATGCACTCATACAATAGTGTGGGCTATAAGGTTGGCTATTACATAATACTTTTTTTCATCTTCTCTCTATCTTTTTCTTCATATTTATTGCATTTACCTAGGAATGCGTATATAGCTAGACTCTTGCAAGAGAGCCCACCCCCTTTACTTTTTTACATCTCCCTCCTCCACATAGCTGAAAAATGCCATGTAAGCGGGCTATAAGCCCATTTTTTTTTTGCGGGCAAGCCCACTATTATACTTGCTCTAAGCGCGTACACATGTGGGTGTATATATGTTGGGAAGGCATGGGATGCCATTGGGTGGAGTGGACACTCGTCAAAATTGACAGCTAGGCCATATGCCCACAGATCACAGCTTAGTCAAATGCATAATTAATTTAGTACAAAATGAACTGGCTACAAAAACACAGGTCGAGGAGAAGTTACGAGTAGTTCTCGGAGGAGAAGAAATGAAATGAACACTAAGAGCGAAAGTGTGACAGGTTATCGAGGAAGATGACAACACACAGTTCTTTCCTATGATTGCAAATGAAAAGCATAGAAAAAAGATCTTTAGCTTGAACAAGATAAGAGTACAATTGTAGGGCATGAGAACCTAAAGATAATTATTACAAACAGCTTTTTGGAGCACCAGAGAACAAGATAAGAGTACAATTGTAGGTCGCGTGTTTCCCAATCAATATACATGGGGCTATGTTTCTTTAGTGAGTCCATACCCAGTATTGCATCATATGCTCCCAAAGATATGATGAAAAATATTTGATAGAAATCTTGATTGATTATCTACGTGGAGTGCAATGTTTGATTGGTGGTTCTTCTCTCCATTACATTAAAATTCAAATATTTGTACTAATATTTTTACTTTGTCATAACTCATTTTAATATTGAATATTTATTATTATTTAAAAACACATAGTTCACTATGCTATTATTGACACTAATTTGTAGGCATAATTTGCATATGTTGCTCCAAAAACTGTTGGTTGTTTCTTGTTCTAAGTGAATGCAACAAAAAATCCTTCCTTTCTAAAATTAAAAATTATCATTACAAATGCATTTTCTAGTGTTAAAATGAAGCTATATTTCATTGATAACATTATACATTTAATTTTGCAGTTTTAATAAAAATATTTGATTATAATGGATTGCATTATAAATATAAGTGAACCAATATTATCACATTACTCCATGAATTAATGTATGCTCCTTAATGTATAGTTGTTTATACTTGTTTTTTCATAGTGCCTTCAAATATCTACATTACTTGGTAGAGCATATTAGAGTGCATGTATATAGCTAGCATAACATGAATTAGGTTTGTAGAGTACAAGACTTTAATTTTATGTTTAATTGAATAGCTACTTCTAGATTGTATGAAGAGTCAGCTAGTAGTGTGTCCTCAAATCCCATATTCCACTCTCGTCCGTTGGTTGTGTTTGATGCCTATTTGAAAGGAAAGATAAGCTTGTTAGGCCTAGTTTGGTAGCACAATAAATTTAAAACAGTGATAAGGTAAAACTTTGGTATTCTAAAGGATTAGCAACAAATACTCGTTTTTTTTAAATCTCAGTTTCATTTACAAAAAGGAAGTCAAAACCTATTTTAAAAGTATTGTGTATCGCCATAATTGATGGACCTCACTCCATAAACGAGCCCGTAGCCTCATATTTGGAGGTCCTGGACGTCTAGTATGGAGCTTGCTCCAAACCTCGTTGATACGTCTCCAACGTATTTATAATTTTTTATTATTCCATGCTATTATATTATCTGTTTTGGATGTTTTATATGCATTTATATGCTAATTTATATTATTTTTGGGACTAACCTATTAACCTAGAGCTCAGTGCCAGTTTCTGTTTTTTCCTTGTTTTTTGAGTTTTGCAGAAAAGGAATATCAAACAGACTCCAAATGAGCTGAAAAATTACGGTGATTTTTTATGGACCAGAAGAAGCCCCCGAAGCACAATAGTTGGGCCAGAAGTTCCGAGTCACGACAAGGGTGGCTGACCCAACCCCCCCCCCCCCCCCCCCCCCCCCGCCTTGTCGCTGACTCCTGGACCCCCCCCCCCCCTGACGTGAAACCGGCGTAAAAAAATCCTATAAATCCAGAAACCCCCAGAAAGAAACCTAACCTAGATCGGGAGTTCCGCCGCCGCGAGCCTCTAAGTTCACGAAAAAACAATCTAACCCCGTTCCGGCACCCTTCCAGGGGGGAATCATCACCGGTGGCCATCTTCATCATCCCGGCGGTCTCCATGACGAGGAGGGAGTAGTTCACCCTCGGGGCTGAGGATATGTACACGTAGCTATGTGTTTGATCTCTTTCTCTCTAGTGTTCTTGATTTGGCACGATCTTGATGCACCGCGAGCTTTGTTACTATAGTTGGATCATATGACGTTTCTCCCCCTCTACCTTCTTGTGATGAATTGAGTTTTACCTTTGACGTTTCACTATTATCGGATTGAATACTATTATGGATTCGAGAACACTTGATGTATGTCTTGCGTGGGATACCCGTGGTAAAATGGGGTGTTCTATTTTTTCACTTGACGTATGTTTTGGCACTCAACTCACAGATTCTCAGTGTTACATTGGGGTAATCTATGCATAGGGGTTGATGCACGTTTTTGTCCTTTTTTCTCCGGTAGAAATCTTTGGGGCACTCTTTGAGGTTCTTTATGTTGGATTGAATATTATGAATCTGAAGTTGTTTGATGCATATCATATAATTGACCCACGGATACTTGTGGTGACATTGGAGTATCTAGGTGACATTAGGGTTGGTTGATGTGTGTCATATGGTGTTCTTTTACTACGAACTCTAGGGCTATTTGTGACACTTACAGGAATAGCTCAATGGATTGACCGGATAGAATAACTTTGAGGTGGTTTCGTACCCTACAAGCAATTTCATCGTATGTTCTCCATAATAGGAACTTTGGAGTGATTCTTCGTTGCACGTTGAGAGATTGTTATATGATCTAATTATGTATCATTGTTGAGAGAACTTGCAATAGTGAAAGTATGAACCCTAGGCCTTGTTCCAAGCATTGCAATACCGTTTTACTCACTTTTACTACTTGCTATCTTACGTTTTTATTTATTCAGATTATAAAAGTATATTTCTACTATCCATATTACGCTTGTATCACTATCTCTTCGCCGAACTAGTGCACCTATACAATTTACCATTATATTGGGTGTGTTGGGGACACAAGAGACTCTTTGTTATTTGGTTGCAGGGTTGTTTGAGAGAGACCACCTTCATCCTATGCCTCCCACGGATTGATAAACCTTAGGTCATCCACTTGGGGGAAATTTGCTACTGTCCTACAGAACTCTGCGCTTGGAGGCCCAACACAAGTCTGCAAGAAGAAGGTTGCGTAGTAGACATCAGTCGTCAACGCAGGACGGAAGTTTCAGCTTCCTCATCAGGAAATTAAGCGTGAGTCATGAAGCGACCCAGCCTCCCACACACTATCGGCGATGGGCACCCAACCATTAATATATGCCACACCGCTCCCTTTGATTCTCGTAGACCGTCTGATAACCGCCACACGACATCATCTCCTAGCTTGCTTGCGAGTAGACGGAGAGGTGTCATGTAAGCAGCCACGAAAATGAGCAGGGGACATTACCTGCTCACTAGGAGATGCACCCATTAACCACCTCCTTAATGGCTCCTATGGCATCCTATAGAAGACCGGTGATCTCCCCTCCGTTGCTTCAATCCTCTCTTCGACGCGTCTAATTCTCATCTCACCCGCCTCCAATCCGCCACCCACTTCCTCCTCAATGGCGCAATCGGAGGAGCTCCCCATCGTCTTTAATTTTGAGGATGAGGAGGAGGAGGAGGCGAAGCTAGATCTCCTCAAGGAATAGTGGGCCGATATGGAAGTATCCAAAGAGGCCTGGCATTGGAGGAGGAGGAAAGGGAGTAGTAGATATGGGATCATGCCCCCACCCCACCGCCGACATTGACAAATGGCCGCCCTGGGACTCGACAACCCAGGTGCATTTCTAGGCCATGGAGGCTAACCTTGATGAATTTAATGCCAACCATGATGGTGGTCGTGGCCATATGGCAACTAATTTAACTAATTTGTATAGTTTGACTAATTATTAGGTGTTATATGAATGTAAGTCGTAGTGTGACTAATTTTTCGTCCCGTTCTATGAATGTAAGTCACAGTGTGACTAATTTTCACTCCATATGTGATATGGAGGTTTCTCATACGATGACTCTACCAGAGTTGTTCCGAGAGAAGATCTAGCAAAGTTAGAACAAATCCAGGAGAGTCGCCATATGACCATGGTCGCCATAATAACTAGTATTATGATGTTTCTAGCCGAAAATGACACTAGCAGAGTCGCCATATGGCTCTGGATTGCCACAATTTATGGAGCTCGCCCATGAACAAGCTCGTAACTATCCAGTATGGATCTCGCTCCAAACCCAGCTTCCAACATGGAAGGGGAATTTCAGCTTCTTCCTCCTCGAGTCGCGCATGGGATTTGAAGCAGCCTAGTCTGCCACACACCATATGCGACTTACACCCGTCCATTAATGCCATGCCCTATCCCTTGGATTATCATGGTGACTTGTCCGATGGACGTCATGCAACATCATCTCCTGTCTTGCGTGCAAGCTGGTCCGGAGTAGTAGTATGAGCAGACATGAGGTGTTTGAGCAGCCACTACAGTGAGTAGGGTGCCACATTTGCTCCTATAAATGGTGGGTGCCCTCCCCTCTGTCGCTTGAATCTCAGAGGCCCCTCTTGTTCTCATCTTGTCTGCCTTTAGGCCACCACCCACTTACTCCTCAATAGCGCACCCGTAGGAGCTACTCCTCATCTTGAATTTTGGAGATGAGGAGGAGCAACTGAGGGCATCTCCAGCCGCGCCCCCAACAGGCCCTCCCCAGGCGATTTTGCCGCGCCGGCGCCGAAAAAAGGCCCCAGTCGCGCCCCCAAAAGCCCGTTTTTCGCCGGCTCGGGCCAAAACTGGTGCCGGCGAACCCAGGCTGAACCCGGCGCCCTGGGGAGCGCTTGGGGAGCCGGCGCAAGCGAAAAAGGTGCATGGGCCCGCACTGGAGGCGACCCGAGGGCCTTTCCCGCCGTTTCCTTGACGCTTTTCTCTCTTCTCTCCCGCGCGCTCGGCTTCCTCCCGCCATTCTCCCCCTTTCTCCCGCCAAACCCCACTCGCCATGCCGCCGAAGAAGTACTCCATGCCGCGAACCATTGGGGGCGTATCCAGTTGGCGTGCAACAAATGGCATGGAATCGTCGAGGAGGTCGCGGCTCGCCCGGAGAGCGGCGCCAGCGTTGAGGATCAGGTACGCACGCCGTTCGTCCTCACATCTTCGTCCCATACGCCCGCCGTTCGCCAACTGTTCGTCCGTCCACGCAGCTGCTGCGCATGTTCGCCATGTTCCGGGGTGACAACCAAGACGCCGACTTCAAGCACCTCCACGTTTACAAGCGCATTGACAAGTGCGAGAAGTGGGCGGAAGTTCGGCGTGCCCTCGACAAGGCCAAGGAGACGTACAAGCCGGACGCGCCGACTCCGGGCGCATCGGAAGGGCGGCCGGACGGCCACAAATTGGCCAAGAAGGGGAAAACCGCCGACACGGCAACCGCGCGAGTGCAGGAGTCCATCGAGCACTACCTCGCCGACGTCCAGGCCCGGGCCGTCCTACGCGAAGAGAAGACCGAGGCGCGGTGGTCGGCGCTAATGAAGAACAACGCCATCAAGCTCGACCTGCTCCGGACGAACGTCGCCGCGAAGAAGAGGAACACCGACATGGCTTTCCTGATGGGTGGGGCGGACATGCTCCAGAGCAACGACGAGAAGCTCAAGGCGTGGTACCTGGTGCAGCACGGCCTCATCCTGAACGAGCTGCCGACGGCAACGCTGACGACGCCGACGACGCCCACGGTCACACGGACGCCAAGCCCGAGCGAAGACTCTACATCGCCGCCCAGCAGTGCCGAAGCCGCGCCGACGCAGCCCAACACCGAAGCAGCTCCGACACCGCCGAGCTCGCGCACGCCGACTCCGCCAACACCTGGGACCAACCCCGCCGAGTGAACCAACCCACCGAGGCGGCGGCGCTCTGTTTTTTTGTAACGCCTGACTACGCCCAATCGCCGGATTTGCGGCGTCTTTTGGGAGCGGGAACGATCAAGTTTGAATTTACCGCGTCCTGGGGCCGGCGTGTGGGTGCGTGACTGGGAGCTAGCTCGCCCCCAGAGGCCGAACTAGCGCCGGCACGTCTCCAGGATGTCCAATTTAGTCGCCCTGGGGGGCCGAACGGCTGGAGATGCCCTGAATCCCCTGGCTGAATAGTGGGCTAAGATGGAGGTTGAAAAAGGGGCGTGGAGGCAGGTGGAGGCGGAAAGGGTGCATGAATGGGACCACATGCCCGGCCCCAACGACAAATGATTGGCCTGAGTGGACGACGCCACTAATGCTCGGGTTGGGACTCGACTGCCCAAGAGCATTTATTGGCCATGGAGGCCCGCTTTGCCACATTCCACGCCGACCGTGGCGGTGGCCATATGCCAACTCGTTTAGCTAATTAGTATAATTTAATTAATTATTAGGTGTTATGCGAATGTAAGTTGCAGCGCAACGAATTCTCCGCCGCCCATTATAGGCATGAAATTGATGCTTCTAAACCTTTCTATGAGTTCACAAGGGCATCTTCAAAGAGGATCCTCCGACGTTTCGTAAGTGCCTGAACGTGATTTGCCATTCAAAGTTGTTCTGCATTGGTCCACGGATCAGTTCAGACTTCAACTTTCTCGCAAACCAGAGAAAATCAACGTGTGATTCTAGACATCAACCACGTAGGACTCTGACATCCCTGATTCACTAAATATCCCAGCCAAAACCCCGGCTGAACCCTGCATCTCCATCCTTCCTTCTTTCTCTGCATCCGGTTTCTCTCTCGCCAACACCACCGCTCCACCACTCCTGGGCACCCACCAAACCCTTTCCGAAATTCCACGACCTTCGCGACCTCCACCGCTACACCCGGCCTCCACGCCGCTTGTCCCCCGCCACTGGTCCACTTTGCTTATCCGTCCGCCGCGCAGGTACAATCCGCCCCTTTGGTAGTCACCACAACCGGAAGTGTTTCTTGAAATTCCTGGCTAATTTTTATGCCCCCTTTTTAAAACAATGGATTCGAACATGGGGTACATATACGAGCACTACGTCGAGTCTTCTGACGAGGAGGACTACACGGATGAAAAGGTGATAATGTAGGCAGTCCTTGCAGACGTGAGACATTGCTCAGAACGCTAGGGCGTGCTATTACCGTAGCTATAGCATGCTATGTTTTTTGCTGGTTCAAATGCATCAACAAATTCAGCATCGAGCAATTCAACTAAGATTTGATTGAGCACATGTGGCTGGTTAAAGGGGACAACTAGAATATATGTGCTAGTTGATTTAAAGTTTGAACTAATTTAATTTGAAAACTTTGTTGGGTTATAATTGTTAAATTACAACTATTGTCGCATTTAAACATTTTCAATCATCTACAATTTGATATGCGGTCATTTTAAGCTTGTGGACCTTAAAAAGGATACGAAAATTAAGGGAACAATTTTGGATTGCCGGCTTCCGCATGACTGTTTGCGGACCGGTCCCACCGGTTTGCGATGCCTGCAATGGATAGCCGGAAGTTTCCAAAGTGATGAAAACGGTTAACTAAGGGCATCTCCAAGGCGGACTCTCAAACCTCCATTATATGTCCGAATCGTAATGTTCGGATCATTTTTGTCATCCAACAGAGACTTGTATATGTCTGCTTAGCAGTCCGGACATACGGATTTCGGTATCCATGAAACTACGTGAGGAAGCTTTGCCGGAGTCCAGACATGCACTTGACCAATCACATGCATGGTCCCTCTCTCTATCTCTCCTCCCATCCGCATATGCATGGTCCCCCTCTTCTCTCTCTCCCCCAACCGGACACTAAACCACAAATATCCCATCATATATATGGTCTTAAGATATTTTTTTCCTTCTAACCGGATACTTTGTTATTAGCATTGGATGGCTCACCTTGTATCATGCCTGTGGACTACATCCGGACATAAAAACCAACATATACCGGAGGAATTTGCGGGCGTTGGACATGCCTTAATTAACCGTCCTGAATAGACGACGGAATGGGTCGATTTTCTTGAAGTCGATTCATTTGACAGTGACCCTCTCATCATGTGCTTTCGGCAGATAAATAACTAAACTAGTGTGCCTCCAGATTAACATCAAGCGATCGAGCACAAAAGTACTTGGTACGTTGCTGACGAGCATACACGGACGGAATGGAATTCTATACTGCCCATCAGAACCAGCAACGGCATCCCGCCCGTCAGCCTCAGGAAAATCGAGGCTATTGTATTCTTGGTACCAAGACTAAATAGGCGATCTAGCTGATTGCATTCAGGTCTTCAGAGCCCTGATCAATGTGGTGTAAAAACCAAGTTGGATCAGTCACTTTGTTTTCGGGCAGAAGACTATAATGGCGCCATCGCGCTAGCTGTTGCCAGCTAAATTCTGAAGAATTTCCCGTACCTACCTAGCCATCCGGAGATATTCCTCCCGCCTGTAACAGGTACTCCAACCCTTTCTTCCAAAGCAACCACTACGCACGCGCTGCCCATTTTGTCTTTCCTTTGCGTGGGCTTTCCTGTTCACTTGTTCCGTTCGGTTTCTGCAAGCCAGCATCAGGTGCCAGACACACATGGAGTTCAGATTTCACGGAACTCTCAACAAGCAACAACATGAACAGCGACTGCCCAGTTGGCGGTGCTGGCAAGTGGGCCAGGATTGCGTACATAGCCGTGGACTATTCAAATAAGGGCATATTTGAAATTTTGACCTCTGAACGAAATCAATTCACAGAATGAACTGGGTGTGAAACTATTTCACACACCTGACCCTATTGTGTAGCGCCCGCGACGCCGGCGCCACACCCTACGGTGCAGCGCCTAGCTAGCGGGCGTTGCACGCCGGTCCACCGTGGCAGCCCTGGGCCCCGCACCTAGCTGTGCAACGCCTTGGTGCTAGCTAGGCGCCACACAATGTGCAGCGCCTAGCCGTCGGGCGCTGCACTATGAGTTATGTCCAGCCGTGGCGGCCCTCTCCTCCCCGACCCACCCAATTGCAGCAGTTACAGAAACAAAAGAAGCCGCGGCGGCGGCCTTATCCACTCCCCCTCTCAATCCCCTCTCCTAAATCCTTCAAATCCGACGA
This sequence comes from Triticum timopheevii, assembly GCA_963921465.1. NCBI lineage: Eukaryota > Viridiplantae > Streptophyta > Magnoliopsida > Poales > Poaceae > Triticum > Triticum timopheevii. The sequence goes on from OY997262.1 coordinate 437,937,596, forward strand.
TTTGGTCCGTGGATTTCGTCACCAATCCATCCTAGAAGGTACTCTCCTCCGATCCCCTTCTTTCTATACATAGAAAATATAGTATTTTGCAGATTTGGGAAACCTTTGTTTGATTTGATAGATTAGAATCTTGCATGTATTAGAACTCTTGTTTGTTTGATTTCGGGAACCCTAGTTTAGTTTATTTTTTCGAAAGAAATATGGTTGGATACATACGTTGACATGTTATTTCTATGGAAAATATATTTGTATGAAGTAGGCCTAGTTTAGTTCATTTGTGTTGAACTTATATTTGTTTTGACAAGAATGCTTTGGATACATATGCTTTGAATTTTGCATCTAGTAGGCGTAGTTTAGTTTATTTGTATTCGAAAGATAATTGTGTTGACAAGAAAGTTTTTTTTTAATTGTTAGGATGGTTTGGCTTCTCGATGATCACTGGGACAAACAACGCCGGTCGTATGCTATGTCGGTCGAGCAGCGGGTAATAATGAAAGTTGCCGGTGTTATGAATTTCATGTTTATTTCAAACACAAATGCCCCTTATGTAATGATTTGTTTGTTTGTTTGTAGGAGCTTGCACCTTTGAAGATTCGGTCTCACGGGGTCACCCTTGGGTGGATGCGCTATGATGAGCGGTACACACCGTATGTAAGGGAGACAGGACTTCTCCCTTTCATTTAGTTGGTCAGCCGATCGACGCCACCCAACAATGCTGCAAAACTCACAGCGCTTATTGATCATTGGAGGCCGGAGACACACACTTTCCATCTTTGGACCGGGGAGATGACCGTGACGCTCCAGGATATGGCTATGATCACCGGTCTTCCTATCGATGGGAACCCTTTGTGTATGAACACCGATTCTGATGGGTGGCGCGCAGATGCATGCCCTTATCGATATGGTTCCTCCGAAGCCTCGTGAACCAGAAGCAGAAGACAAGAAGAAGGAAAGAGTCGCAGCCGGTGCTCCTTTCACGTGGATTCAATCGAACTTTGGTACTTGCCCTGAGGATGCTAATGAGGACACAGTGAAGACATATGCTCGTGTGTACATGTGGTACCTGATATCCAGGACTATGTTTGCTGATGGCACAGGCAAGAATGCTCCATGGATGTGACTGAAGGCATTGACCGTTGTCGGTGTCAAAACCGGCGGATCTCGGGTAGGGGGTCCCAAACTGTGCGTCTAGGCGGATGGTAACAGGAGACAAGGGACACGATGTTTTTACCCAGGTTCGGGCCCTCTCGATGGAGGTAAAACCCTACTCCTGCTTGATTGATATTGATGATATGGGTATTACAAGAGTGGATCTACCACGAGATCAAGGAGGCTAAACCCTATAAGCTAGCCTATGGGATGATTGTTGTAATGGTTGTGTGTCCTACGAACTAAAACCCTCCGGTTTATATAGACACCGGAGAGGGCTAGGGTTACACAGAGTCGGTTACAATTGTAGGAGATCTACATATCCGTATCGCCAAGCTTGCCTTCCACGCCAAGGAAAGTCCCATCCGGACACGGGACGAAGTCTTCAATCTTGTATCTTCATAGTCTTGGAGTCCGGTCGATGATGATAGTCCGGCTATCCGGACACCCCCTAGTCCAGGACTCCCTCAGTAGCCCCTGAACTAGGCCTCAATGACGATGAGTCCGGCGCGCATATTGTTCGGCATTGCAAGGCGGGTTCCTCCTCCGAATAATTCATAGAAAATTGCGAACACCAGGATAGTGTCCGGCTCTGCAAAATAAATTCCACATAGCACCGTAGAGAGAATAATATGTACACAAGTTCAATCTGCTGACGTATTTTATGGCGTGACGTCACACCACCACCAAGCCTCTACTTGAATCGTTTTTTATTATACCACCTCATTGCGTTTAGCGAAGTGGTTTCCATGGCACGTCTTGTCGAAGCAGAGATCGTGTTCCCCTTATTCCGGGATTCCCATCAATACGGACGTGGGTAACCCAACCGTGCCCGTCGCCACGCCTCCTCTATGGGAGGTGAGTTCCAAACGGTCACGGGGACGGCTCTTGGTATTCTTCCCTCTTTATAATGAGACCAAGGCTCGTTTCTTTTCTTCAATCCTCAACCGAATCTGCCCCTTGCCCCGAGTTCCAACACCCAGAGCCTCAGATTCGAGCACCTCGGACCTTCAATGATGTCCGGATCCGACCTTCAGGGCTGGTGGATGCCCTCCTCCGTTACGGAAGAGGACGTGCGAAAGCTGAGAGAAGCCAAGTACTTGACCTACGAGATTTCGCATAGGCTGCCCGCCAAAGGGCAAGTCATTCCCACTCCCGAGCCCGGCGAAAGCGTCGTGTTCGTGTCCCACCTCCATCGGGGTTTAGGCTTCCCGATCCTTTTGTGAGAGGGCTCATGTTTTACTATGGGCTGGAATTCCATGACTTGGCTCCGGAGTCCATCCTCCACATCTCGTCATTCATTGTCGTCTGCGAGGCCATCCTCCACACTACCCCCCACTTCGGTTTGTGGCTCAAAACCTTTAACGTGGAGCCGAAGGTGATCGAGGGGCGCCAGGCAGAGTGCGGCAGGGAGGTCGTAAGCAGGAGGGTCGATGCTCCCTGGCCCGGGGGCTCCTTCCAAGAGGAGCTCGGCTTGTGGCAACAGGAGTGGTTTTATATTACCGCTCCCAGGGGCAGCAGGCAGAAGCCGCCGCCCATCTTCCGCTCGGGACCTCCACGACGACTGATGTCATGGGTCAACCAAGGTCTCAACTGGGGGCCGTCCAAGGACGTGCCCCTATTACAGGGCCGGATTCATGACCTCCAAGCGAGGGAGATCGATCTGGTCATGGTGATGCAGGTCATGCTGATTAGGCATCTCCTGCCCTGCAAACGCCTCCCTCTCCGGCTGTGGGAATTTAATCCGGAGGGACCACGAATTCTCCAACACTTCATGGGTACGACACCCGTGGAGATGTACAAATTGTTCTTCGGATCACAAGAGGTGTGTCCGGAATTGACCGAGGACGCCGGCCTAAGCTGCAATCGCCCGGATACACAAGTAAGTAGCTCTGTGTCCGGACATACCGTTTGTTTGCCTTTCTACGATTCGCCTTTTAACCCATTCCCCTTTAAATAGGAGTGGATAGCGCAAGCAAAACTGATATGGTGTCCGGCCCCCCTCCCAGAGACCGCGCCGGATCCCGTGCTGGTCAGGATGCTGGAGGTTGGGACTTCAGAGGAAGGCGAAGGGGAGAACAGAGGAACTACCGCCTCTATCGAGGAGGCTTTTAAGAAGGGGGGGATCGAGAATCCCTCCTTCCAAGGGGAGAAGAGGACGGCTTCTGAAAACCCGGAGGCCAAGGCCTCGAAGCGGGGGAAGAGATCCTCACCGGGGGGTCCTGCGTCCGGGGAGGCCCTAGCCACACTATCTCCTCTACGGAATCAGCCCTCCAGCGAGCCGTAAGTAGAAAAAAGGGAGTTTCGTAATAAGGGACATCCCTATTTGTGCTTCTGAGGATAACTTAAGTTTTTACCTTGTAGTTCGGATCTCCGTCCTTCTCAGATGAGCTCGTCTTCGGGGGACCTTCATCCGGAGATGATGGAGAGCGAGACGCCTCCATCCGCCGCGCCGTCAGGTGGAGCGGATGACCCTGAGGTGTCATCACGGAGGGTATCCCCGAGTCCGGCAGAGCCGAAGAGTTCGGCGCCAACTAGTGTACGGCCGGGGGAGCTGAGGGATCTGCTTGAGAGGGCGTCTATCTCAGAAGATCACCATGCATTGATGAGTATGGTGATTGGAAGAATTTCGTCCGCCGAAGGCGGGTTGCATGATGCCGTCAGAAGCTTGCTGGCGGGGATTGAGGTATGTAAAAATGACATACCTTGTGACAGTTTTACACATAAAGTGCGCCCTGTATAGATAGTAGCCCCTGAGACTCGGTAGGTTGTCGAGAGCGACAACATGCCGAGGATCAAAATCGCAGGTTTTAATTTTCGCCTTTCCTATGCAGGTGGCGGATAGTCCGGTGGCTAGCCGGACTGATGGAGTTGCCGAAATAAAGAGGCAACTCGATGTTGCGGATGCGGACATCGCGCTAGTCAACAAGCGACTTGACGAGTCGCAAGGTAGGTTTCTTCTCCGTGGTCACCTAGTAAGGGAGCTGAAGCCCGCTCCTTACAACATGTGTGCTCAATGCAGATGGTGCCGCTGCTGTGGAGAGCCTTCGAGACGAACTTTCTCGAGCCAAGGAGCAGGCCAGAAGGAGTGATGCGGCTGCCTTAAGGGCGGCCGAAGAGCTAGAAGCCGAAAGGGCTGCTCACTGCCGAAGCAGGGAGGAGATGGCCGAAATGGCCGTAAAGTTGAAAGATGCTACCGACCGCTATGAGGTTCTTGAAAAAGAACGCCGAGCGGAGCAAGAAGACCTGAGGAAGGCCGCCGCCGAAGCCAAGGATGCCCGTTCTGCAATGCGGGCTATAAAGGAGGAGCTGCACCAGGCCGGAGATATTGTGGCTGGCAAGCCCTTTCTGCTGCGCCGGAGGTTTACAGATCCGAAGTACGCTCAGCTTGGCCAGCTGTGGGGTTCGGAGGATCCTTATATGGACTTAGCGGCGAGTGCGGCACATGCTATTGTGCACTTCCGAAGTCAAAAGGATTACGAGACGGAAGAACTTTTTTGGTCTCAATTCCATAGTCTGGAGCGTTCACTTCCGCTGACCGGTCGGTTAGCTGAGTGGGCTGAGCTGAATAGATTGTCCGGACTTGCCATGACGGATATCGTGGCTCATGTCTGGCCGGATAGGCCCAAGCCAAAGAGTTATTTTGGCTTATTGCAGCAATTCCTTGGGGCGGTGCCGCATATCAAGGCGATGAAGCGGTCGGTCTGCATAGAGGGTGCACGGATGGCCCTTGCCCGTGTGAAGACATACTGGACGGAGATGGATGCCACCGTTGTTGCGACTCAGGGTTCGGACGAGAGCCGGTTACCCGCCGAGCACTATTTTGGGGAAGTTCTGCATGGTGCTCATGTAATAGTGTCGCAGTGCTCAAAAAATGTCATGTTCAAATGAACTTTGTGGTTTGTAAGACGATATATAATAGAAGTGCTTTTTATACTTGTGCGTTCAAGTATTGTAATATCTCCTGTGCGGCCGTTAATGTATACTTGTGTATAACCTGAAAGATGGCAGTCTTCGGCTTCAGCCCCCACGCACAAGGTGCGGGGGTGTTTGCAAAAATAGCGCATTTTCACACTTAATCCGATGTCTCGGTCCTGTGAAGGAGGTGGTAGCGTAGCAAACGAGGCAACCAGACTATAATGCTTTATCACTTTCACTTAGACATAGGAGTTCGAGGGTGGGGCTACGACATAGCCCCTAGGGGGCACCGCGCTCTCCGAATTCGGGGCGCGTGTGTGCCTGACTGGGAAACGGTCCTTCGTCAAAGCGGAGGAATTCTAAACATTCCGGTAGTCGATCGAGTGGTTGACCAGTCTCTCGCTGTATCATGACAGTCAGTTTTTGGCTTTCTCTATTGAGGTGCTCGCCCGTCCGAACCGGGGCACAATCGCAGTAGTTCTCCTGGTGCCACATTAGCCGATGATACGGAATGTAAGGCAGCAAAACACAGGAGCCGGGCAAACCCAACATTTCACCAAAGACATGATTCGGAGCTGATGCATATAAGGCCTAACTCGAGACGTCAAACACTCCCTAAGGTATTCGGTCTTTATGATAACGGGCAGAACAATTCCCTAAGCCCCTAGTGTCCAGGTACAGGCGAGAATTTCTAGCGCGGCCGATGCCAAAACGCCAGCCTCCTTGCTGGTTATATTAAAAAAAACCGTGGGATGTAAATCAAGAAGAGACAGTAAGAAAGGTCTACGCAGGGTCTTAATCTAAAAAGAATCCTTGCGACGGGTCCCTGCTGCACGTATGCGCCTGTGTCTCCGTTGTGCCGTATCCTGGACGGGTGTACACGCTGTCCATCTGTAAAAGAGAGGAACTTAGTTTGAAAAGAAGTCGTGCAAAGAATGTATTAAAAATTGAAATATGAATGAATGAATTGAGCTGAGCTTTTATTAGCTCTTTTATTGCTTATACGCACAGCCCCTTGTGAAGGGGTGTGCGGCTAGGGAGCCCCTAGTTTGTTTGTGCCGGACTCGTCTAGCCGTGTCCGGGGTCTTGAACGACCTTTTAGTGAGATGATGCCGCGTGGACCGGGCATTTTAAGTGTAAGAGACGCGTAGTGCGGTATTGCGTTAAAGCGGATGAAAGCTTCACGTCCCAATAGTGCTTGATGGCTACTTTTAAATGGGGCAATATGGAAGATTAGCTTTTCGCGACGGAAGTTGTCGGGTGACCCGAACACAACTTCTAGTAGTAAGGAGCCCGTGCACTTGGCGTAAGGGTCTGGCGTCACTCCTTTGAAGGAAGTGTGGCTATTGTGGATTTTAGTAGGGTCTATCCCCAACTTGCGGATTGTGTCCGGATATAGCAGGTTTAAGTCGCTGCCGCCATCCATCAGGACTTGTGTAAATTGTAGCCCGTCGATTATAGGATCCAACATTAGAGTAGTCCATCCTGCGTTTCGAAGACTTCTGGAGTAGTCCAGGTGGTTGAAAGTCATTGGTTTTAACATCCAATCTCGGGGTTCCGCTGGGGTGGACCGTGCGGCACGTGCTTTAGCTGGTGCCGCACTATTGTTCAATACTATCACACGAAGTGAGTTTACTGTTTTGACTTCTTGTGGGAAAGTCTTTTGTTTTCCGGTGCTCTGCTGGTGGGGTTCGTCGTTGTCCTCACTTGGCGCGTCGAGCCCCTTGTGTTCGGCATTGAGTCGGCCGGACTGTTTGAAGACCCAACAATCACGGTGGGTGTGGTTTGCAGGCTTCCCGGGGGTACTGTGGATTTGACATATCCGATCCAGAATTTTGTTTAGGTTGGATAGCTCATCACTGTTGTCCTTAAGAGGCAGTGTTTCGTTATTTGGCCGCGAGCTTTTGAATCCGGCGTTGACCGCCGTGTTCTTTGGGCTTTTTTCTTTATTTCGGCGCTGGTCCTTTCTGCGCCGTGATTTTCCGTTTCCATCTCTGATCTCGGATGTACTCGGGTCGCTGGTGCTGCATCTTGCTAGCCAGCTGTCTTCCCCCGCGCAAAAGCGGGTCATGAGGCTTGTTAGCGCGGCCATTGTTCTTGGCTTTTCCTGGCCGAGGTGTCTGGCGAGCCATTCGTCTCGGACGTTATGTTTAAAAGCTGCTAGGGCTTCAGCGTCCGGACAGTCGACTATTTGGTTATTTTTAGTGAGGAACCTGTTCTAGAACTTGCGCGCTGACTCTCCGGGCTGTTGGGTTATGTGACTTAAATCGTCTGCATCCGGAGGGCAGACGTAAGTCCCCTGAAAATTTGCTCTAAACGCGTCCTCGAGCTCTTCCCAGCTTCCAATGGTATTTTCTAGGAGGCTTTTGAGCCAATGCCGAGCTGGCCCTTTGAGTTTGAGGGGTAAATATTTTATGGCATGGAGATCGTCTCCTCTAGCCATATGTATGTGTAGGATATAATCCTCGATCCAGACTCCGGGTTCTGTTGTTCCGTCGTATGCCTCTATGTTTACGGGTTTGAACCCCGCTGGAAATTCATGATCCAGCACCTCATCGGTGAAACATAGTGGGTGTGCGGCGCCCCTGTATTTGGGTGTGCCGTTGTCTTTGAACACTTGGCGTGTTGTGTTGCTTCCTGGGGCCCTCTTCTTTGGCCCATAAATGGACCTTACCGGGCCATCTGTTTTGCGAGGATCGTGTGCTGACTTGTGTGCGGCGCCGCGTGTTGCTCTTGGCCTGTCGTCTGGTCGTCTATCCGGCCAGGCGGCCTCTTTGCTTTTTGATTGTGGGGGCTCTATGGCCTCCTCGTCGAATTCTGGCAGCAGCTTGCGCTTTGGGTAGCTCTTTGTTTGGTGGCTATTGCCATATTTGTCTGCGGTTTTGAGTACTTTACTCCATCTCATTCTGAGTATATCTTCCGCTGTTTTGAGCTTCCGTTTCTGCTTCTTCAGGCTTCTTGCAGTGGCGACAAGTCTTTTGTGAAGGTTCTTATGCTCCGGTGGTGTGTCCGGCGTGAGATCGTCTGGACTGTTGTTTTCGCCGGGGATGGATTGATTATCCGATTCATCCTGTTCGGATGGTTGCTTGGTTGCCTGTTCGTCGCCCACTGGTTTGCCCTGCTCTATTGATGGGTCGTTAGGAGTGCTGTTTTTGTCGAGGCGGGACTTAGGGCGGCGCCTGCGTCGCCGTTTTGGTTGTTGTTCGGCGGAATTATCCTTTGCCGCGTCCCGTTGTTCCTCGTTATCGTTTCCTTTTGGGGTGTCCACCATGTATACATCATGAGTTGAGGTGGCCTTCCAGTGCTCGGTAGGCGCTGGTTCTTGGTCGTCTCCGGCATCGTCGTTCATACCGTCAATGTCTTCGGAGTCGTAGTCTGGTATGTCGGTTAGATCGTCGACAGTGGCTACAAAGTGGGTGGTGGGTGGGCTTTGAATTTCTTCATCGTCCGTATCCCAACTGTCTTGACCGTAGTCCGGCCAGGGCTCTCCTGATAACGAGAGATGCTTTAGCGAATTCAAGATGTCGCCAAAGGGTGAGTGCTGAAAGATGTCCGCAGCGGTGAACTCCATGATCGGCGCCTAATCGGATTCGGTTGGCAGGGGCGCAGGAGGTTCGGAGTCCGGCAAGGAGTCCGACACCTCGGAGTCACGAGCTTTGCCAGGGACAGGGTCAGTGTTCGGCTCCATCGCCGTGGAGATTGCGTCCCCCGAGGCGATGTCCAACCACCTGTCCTCGATCTGCGCGGTCGGCTCCGAACTAGGGGTCGGAGCAGACTTATGTGCGGCCTCCAGGGCGCTGTCCGGCGGCAGAGCTAAATCGTGCCCATCGTGACAGTGTGGCTCGCTTGGCTGTAGCTCGAATCCATCGAAGATCAAGTCTCCGCGGATGTCAGCTGTGAAGTTTAGGCTTCCAAATCTGACCTGATGGCCAGGGGCGTAGCTTTCGATCTGCTCTAGATGGCCGAGTGAATTGGCCCGCAGTGCAAAGTCGCCGAACACGAAGATCTGTCCGGGGAGAAAATTCTCACCCTGGATTGCGTTGTTGTTGATCGAAGAAGCCATCAAGCCTATCGGTGACGACACAGAGGAACTCTCAATGAAAGCACCAATGTCGGTGTCAAAACCGGCGGATCTCGGGTAGGGGGTCCCGAACTGTGCGTCTAGCCGGATGGTAACAGGAGACAAGGGACACGATGTTTTTACCCAGGTTCGGGCCCTCTCGATGGAGGTAAAACCCTACTCCTGCTTGATTGATATTGATGATATGGGTATTACAAGAGTGGATCTACCACGAGATCAAGGAGGCTAAACCCTAGAAGCTAGCCTATGGGATGATTGTTGTAATGGTTGTGTGTCCTACGGACTAAAACCGTCCGGTTTATATAGACACCGGAGAGGGCTAGGGTTACACAGAGTCGGTTACAATTGTAGGAGATCTACATATCCGTATCGCCAAGCTTGCCTTCCACGCCAAGGAAAGTCCCATCCGGACACGGGACAAAGTCTTCAATCTTGTATCTTCATAGTCTTGGAGTCCGGCCGATGATGATAGTTCGGCTATCCGGACACCCCCTAGTCCAGGACTCCCTCAACCGTCTTCGATAGCAAATGGAGTTGGGGTTCGGCGACACTGGCTTACTTGTATCGATGCAATCTTGTATGCGATCTTGTATCTTCATAATCTTGTATGAAGTTGTTTCCTTTTCACTTCATTGCTACATTATCAATGCGATCTTGTTGTTAATTAAACCATGTTCTCTTTTATGTGCAGCTGGACAAAGCCTGTTGTAGGCCATCTGGAGGTATTGGTGGTTGTATGCTCGTACTTTCCATATGGAGCCGGGAGCGTTTGCCGGTTGGACGGCCGAAGAGCGTGAAGTACGAGGATTGGGACGACAAACACAACCCACTACGGCGCCCCACTTGGGCTTACAAGTGGGATGTGTTAAATGAGACGATGGATGATCCGTCGGTCATGTACAAGTTGTACAAGAGCGAGCTGGACACGATCACGCCTGAGCAGGTGAATCGACATTGCATAAGTGATTATCATGCTTCTATCGTAACTCGATATCAATTTTGCATTCTATCCCATTTTGCAGGTGGAATGGGAGCCGTATGGAAAAGGAGAGAGTTTTGGTAACCCTATAGAGTTCAGTCTGAATCCGATGTGCACTAGGGATAGGGATCTCTGGCATATGCGGTGCCCACTCATATGCAACTGGGCGGTTGAGCTTCACCTGCCACATCGGGTGTTCCGCCAGTTTGGTTTGTTCCAATCATTTCCGCCGGAGTGGCATGACACGGAGAAGGTGCTACATGGGTAAGTTTCTGTTTCTAACTAGCACTTAACGGCTTCTCGGCGGTTTCAATGGTGGTAATATTCTGTTTCTAACTTGCAGGTTGGATAGGAAAAAGCAGCGGAAGATCAAGGATTGGGCCAAGCATCACATGAAGTATGTCATACAGTTCGCGCTTAGTGTGGAGCAAACTAGGGCTGGAAAACGAGCCCAGCTTTGTGAGCACTGCCCGATCGCGTTCAACAACTGTCTCACATGGTTTCTTGAAAGTACCCATGTGGAGGTATGAAAGCTGGCGTATGCTGATGAGATCTTGGAAGATCCGACCATTTTTGATGAGCTAGCCCAGCACCAGTACAACGCATTAGTCAGGAAAGGCAACTCAGTGATCCCTGCGGGGCCAATGATGAACTTTGTGGTATTTGTTCTTTTTGCTTTTCCATTCGCACTATTCTCATTTTTGCTTGCCTACACGTTAATACCGTTTCTGTTCATAGCGTGCCCAGATCAAGAAAGCAGCTGATGAGACCGAGACTATTCAGGAAACAACCCCGGTTGGCAAAAGCGATGGGGAAGGTGCACTTCGAGCATTCATTAAGGTTCACATCTCCTTCAAACTAGCACTTAACATGTTTTGCTACGTTCGATGTCTCATTCACTTGTACATGTTGCAGCGCTAGGGCCAAAAGTTAAGGCGGCTATCAAACCTTTTCGGTTGTCGTGACCCGGAGTATGTATCACCAGAACGGTCTAGGTCGGCGACACCATCAGATCCCACTTCGGGCCAGGGCCATGGTGATCCTTTGGAGGATGAGGATGTGGGTGTGATCACCCAAGAGGTATAGCATGAGCATATATCCAATTGTTGATGCATTGCATACTATATCCTCACACACGGTCTCTCATCTATCTTTTGTTGATGCATAGGTTGCTGATGAGGGGACGTATCAGGTTCGGTCTGCAAACCAGTTAAAGCCTAGGAAGGGAATCAACAAATACACACCTGAAGACTTCACCCAAAGAGGCAAAAGGACGGTCGGCACCTTGCGGATGGCGGCTTTGGATGACTATTTGGAGGACGATGTGGATGATGTGGAGGCGCCGGAGCTGGAGCCGGCGCGGGTTCCTCTTCCTAGGAAGGTGAAGAAAATCTCCGCCAAGAGGGGGGGAGGAGCCAACAAGCGCTCAAGGAACTAGTCATCGTCCTCTATTTGTAATGGTCACTCTAGGTTGTAGCTCAAGGAACTAGCTCTATGTTGGTTGTAGCTCTATGTTGAATTTGTCGTGATGGTCACTCTAGGTAATGTTGAACTTGAAGCTGTTATTAATGTTGAACTTGTCGTGATGGTCACACTATGTTGAATTTGTCGTGATGGTCACATTATGTTGAACTTATCGTGATGGTCACTCTACAAAATGTCTTAGCTCATAGTAATGTTGAAATTACTGGACAGTGCAACGCCCACGTGCTAGGCGCTGCACTGTCCAGTGTGGCGCCTGCACTCTAGGCGCCACACAGGTCTGTAACTTGCAATACTTCTGTTGTTCTCTGGATAGCTACATACCTGTGCAACGCCTAGCATGCAGGCGCCACACTGGACAGTGCAACGCCCATAAGCTAGGCGCTGCACTGGGACTTAGTAATTTTTTTGCATATGCAGACATAGTAAGATGATGTGAAGTAGTATTGATACATAGCAAGCAAAGAACTGTGAAGACAACATATGCACAAAGTAATTCACGACACATAGTAGTTCATAACACATAGTACTTCAACTTGAGGAGTAGTTCATACAACCAAATTTAGGACGAAATACATAGTACTTCACGACACATAGTAGTCCACAACCAAATCGAGGAGGAGGCATAGTAGGCCATTACACATAGTAGTTCACAACCAAATCGAAGAGCATGGTTTAGAGGATAACACGATCATCGTCCACAAGCAAGTTGAAGTTGAAGATGACATAGCTCTATTGCGTAGAGCAAGGCCCCTTTCCCTTCTTCTTATTCCTCTCTTCTTCCTCTTCCTCCTCCCTTTTCCTTATGAGGTGAGCCTCCTTAACCACCCTCTCCATGAATATCTTGTTCTTCCTCTCCTCTTTTTCAGCTGCGAATGCCCAAAGTTTCATGGTTCTTTCTTCAAAATCCTTTTGACGCTTCTTCTGTGCCTCCTCACATTTCCTCACCAACGCTTGCTCCCTAGCCCACATCACATGTGTCGCTCTCTCTCTCTTTCCTTCCTCTCCTTCTCAATCTCCTCTTCCTTCTTCTTCTTTAGTGCGGCTTCATCCTCATCTCTAAGCTTCTTAGCAGCCTTCTCCCACCATCCCGCCGTCTCATCTTCGCCATCCTCCTTCATTGTTGGTTTGTTGGGTTGGGAAGCCGCCATACCTACAATGAGTGAAACATAATGGTTAGTAAAGAGAATAAAAACAAATGTAAGAACATGTGCAACAAGAACATATGAAAAAGAACATATGAAACATTATAGTTAGTGAGCAACATACGGAAATGGTCCATTGAGGTATCCAAACATTCCTCTATAACGACCTTGTCCCTGTCCATCACCACGGCCAAGTCCACCACCAAGGCCAAGACCATCACCACGGCCAAGACCATCACCACGGCCAAGACCACCACCACGAGCTCTACCACCACCACGTCCTACACCACCACCACGAGCTCTACCACCACCATGGCCTCTTGTAAGCCCTAGTTGCCGACCTCTTTGTTGTTGGGGAACGTAGTAATTTCAAAAAATTTCCTACGCACACGCAAGATCATGGTGACGATATAGCAACAAGAGGGGAGAGTGTATGTCCACGTACCCTTGTAGACCGTAAGCGGAAGAGTTAGCACAACGCGGTTGATGTAGTCGTATGTCTTCACGATCCAACCGATCCAAGCACCGAACGTACGGAGCCTCCGAGTTCAGCACACGTTTAGCTCGATGACGATCTCCGGCCTCCGATCCAGCCGAGCTCCGGAGATGAGTTCCGTCAGCACGACGGCGTGGTGACGATGATGATGTTCTACCGACGCAGGGCTTCGCCTAAACTCCGCGACGATATGACCGAGGTGGAATATGGTGGAAGGGGGCACCGCACACGGCTAAGGAACGATCCGTAGATCAACTTGTGTGTCTATGGGGTGCCCCCTGCCCCCGTATATAATGGAGGGAGGGAGGAGGAGGCCGGCCCTAGGAGGGGCGCGCCATGGGGAGTCCTACTCCCACCGGGAGTAGGATTCCCCCTTTCCTAGTCCAACTAGGAGTCCTTCCATGTAGTAGGAGTAGGAGACTAGGAAGGGGAAGAGAGAAGGGAAGGAAGGAGGGGGTGTGGCCCCTCCCCCTAGTCCAATTCGGACTAGGCCATGGGGGGCGCGCAGCCTGCCCTAGGCAGCCCCTCTCTCTTTCCCGCAGGGCCCAATAAGGCCCAATACTTCTCCCCGGCGAATTCCCGTAACTCTCCGGTACTCCGAAAAATACCCGAATCACTCGGAACCTTTCCGAACTCCGAATATAGTCGTCCAATATATCGATCTTTACGTCTCGACCATTTCGAGACTCCTCGTCATGTCCCCGATCTCATCCGGGACTCCGAACTCCTTCGGTACATCAAAACTCATAAATTCATAATATAACTGTCATCGAAACCTTAAGCGTGCGGACCCTACGGGTTCGAGAACCATGTAGACATGACCTAGAACTATTCTCGGTCAATAACCAATAGCGGGACCTGGATGCCCATATTGGCTCCTACATATTCTACGAAGATCTTTATTGGTCAAACCGCATAACAACATACGTTGTTCCCTTTGTCATTGGTATGTTACTTGCCCGAGATTCGATCGTCGGTATCCAATACCTAGTTCAATCTCGTCACCGGCAAGTCTCTTTACTCGTTCTGTAATGCATCATCCCGTAACCAACTCATTGGTCACATTACTTGCAAGGCTTATAATGATGTGCATTACCGAGAGGGCCCAAAGATACCTCTCCGACAATCGGAGTGACAAAACCTAATCTCGAAATACGCCAACTCAACATGTACCTTCGGAGACACCTGTAGTACTCCTTTATAATCACCCAGTTACGTTGTGACGTTTGGTAGTACCCAAAATGTTCCTCCGGTAAACGGAAGTTGCATAATCTCATAGTTACAGGAACATGTATAAGTCATGAAGAAAGCAATAGCAACATACTAAACGGTCAAGTGCTAAGCTAACGGAATGGGTCAAGTCAATCACATCATTCTCCTAATGATGTGATAGCGTTAATCAAATGACAACTCTTTTGTCCATGGCTAGGAAACATAACCATCTCTGATAAACGAGCTAGTCAAGTAGAGGCATACTAGTGACAATATGTTTGTCTATGTATTCACACATGTATTATGTTTCCGGTTAATACAATTCTAGCATGAATAATAAACATTTATCATGAAATAAGAAATAAATAATAACTTTATTATTGCCTCTAGGGCATATTTCCTTCAGTCTCCCACTTGCACTAGAGTCAATAATCTAGTTCACATCGCCATGTGATTTAACACCAATATTCATATCTGTATATGATTAACACCCATAGTTCACATCATCATGTGACCAACATCCAAAGGGTTTACTAGAGTCAATAATCTAGTTCACATCGCTATGTGATTAACACCCAAAGAGTACTAAGGTGTGATCATGTTTTGCTCGTGAGAGAAGCTTAGTCAACGGGTCTGTCACATTCAGAGCCGTATGTATTTTGCAAATATTTTATGTCCACAATGCTCTGCACGGAGCTACTCTAGCTAATTGCTCCCACTTTCAATATGTATCCAGGTTGAGACTTAGAGTCATCTGGATCAGTGTAAAAGTTTGCACTGATGTAACTTTTACAACAAACTCTTTTATCACCTCCATAATCGAGAAACATCTCCTTAGCCTTACTAAGGATATTCTTGACCAATGTCCAGTGATCTACTCCTAGATCACTATTGTATTCCCTTGCCAAATTCAGAGCAAGGTATACAATAGGCCTGGTACATAGCATATCATACTTTATAGAACCTATGACTGAGGCATAGGGAATGACTTTTCATTCTCTTTCTATTTTCTGCTGTGGTCGGGATTTGAGTCTTACTCAATTTCATACCTTCGCAACACAGGCAAGAACTCTTTCTTTGACTGTTCCATTTTGAACTATTTCAAAATCTTGCCAAGGTATGTACTCATTGAAAATCTTATCAAGCGTCTTGATCTATCTCAATAGATCTTGATGCTCAATATGTAAGTAGCTTTTACTGAGGTCTTTTCTTTTTAAAGAACTCCTTTAAAACACTCCTTTATGCTTTGCAGAAAAATTCTACATCATTTCTGATCAACAATATGTCACTCACATATACTAATCAGAAAGGCTGTAGTGCTCCCACTCACTTTATTGTAAATACAGGCTTCATCGTAAGTCCATATAAAACTATATGCTTTGATCAACTTATCAAAGCGTATATTCCAACTCCGAGATGCTTGCACCAGTCCATAGATGGATCGCTGGAGCTTGCACATTTTGTTAGCACCTTTAGGATTGACAAAACCTTCTGGTTGCATCATATACAACTCTTCTTTAGTAAATCCATTAAGGAATGCAGTTTTGACATCCATTTGCCAGATTTCATAAAATGTGGCAATTGCTAACATGATTCAGACAGACTTAAGCATTGATACAAGTGAGAAAATCTCATCGTATTCAACACCTTGAACTTGTTGAAAACCTTTTGCAACAAGTCGAGCTTGGTAGATAGTAACACTACTATCAGTGTCCGTCTTCCTTTTGAAGATCCATTTATTTAACATGACTTGCTGATCATCGAGCAAGTCAATCAAAGTCCATACTTTGTTCTCATACATGGATCATATCTCAGATTTTATGGCCTCAAGCCATTTCGCGGAATCTGGGCTCATCATCGCTTCCTCATAGTTCGTAGGTTCATCATGGTCTAGTAACATGACTTCCAGAACAGTATTACCGTACTACTCTGGTGCGGACTGTACTTTGGAAGACCTACGAGGTTTTGTAGTAACTTGATCTGAAGTTTCATGATCATCATCATTAGCTTCCTCACTAATTGGTGTAGGAATCACTGGAACTGATTTCCGTGATGAACTACTTTCCAATTCGGGAGAAGGTACAAATTACCTTATCAAGCTCTACTATCCTCCCACTCACTTCTTTCGAGAGAAACTCCTTCTCTAGAAAGGATCTGAATTTAGCAACGAAAATCTTGCCCTCAGATCTGTGATAGAAGGTGTACCCAACAGTTTCCTTTGGGTATTCTATGAAGACGCACTTCTCCGATTTGGGTTCGAGCTTATCAGGTTGAAACTTTTTCACATAAGCATCGCAGCCCCAAACTTTAAGAAACGACAACTTTTGGTTTCTCGCCAAACCACAGTTCATAAGGCGTCGTCTCAACGGATTTTGATGGTGCCCTATTTAAAGTGAATGCAGCTGTCTCTAATGCATAACCCCAAAATGATAGTGGTAAATCGGTAAGAGACATCATAGATCGCACCATATCAAATAAAGTGCGGTTACGACGTTCGGACACACCATAACGTTGTGGTGTTCCAGGTGGCGTGAGCTGTGAAACTATTCCACATTGTTTTAATTGAAGACCAAACTTGTAACTCAAATATTCATCTCCATGATCAGATCGCAGAAACTTTATTTTCTTGTTACGATGATTTTCCACTTCACTCTGAAATTCTTTGAACCTTTCAACTATTTCAGACTTATGTTTCATCAAGTAGATATACCCATATCTGCTCAAATCATCTGTGAAGGTCAGAAAATAACGATACCCACCGCGAGCCTCAACACTCATCGGATCGCATACATCGGTATGTATTATTTCCAATAAGTCAGTTGCTCGCTCCATTGTTCCGGAGAACGGAGTCTTATTCATCTTGCCCATGAGGCATGGTTCGCAAGCATCAAGTGATTCATAATCAAGTGATTCCAAAATCCCATCAACATGGAGTTTCTTCGTGCGCTTTACACCAATATGACCTAAACGGCAGTGCCACAAATAAGTTGCACTATCATTATTAACTTTGCATCTTTTGGCCTCAATATTATGAATATGTGTATTACTACGATCGAGATCCAACAAACCATTTTCGTTGGTGTGTATGACCATAGAAGGTTTTATTCATGTAAACAGAACAACAATTGTTCTCTAACTTAAATGAATAACCGTATTGCAATAAACATGATCAAATCATATTCATGCTCAACGCAAATACCAAATAACACTTATTTAGGTTCAACACAAATCCCGAAAGTATAGGGAGTGTGCGATGATGATCATATCAATCTTGGAACCACTTCCAACAAACATCGTCACTTCACCCTTAACTAGTCTCTGTTTATTCTGCAACTCCCGTTTCGAATTACTAATCTTAGCAACCGAACAAGTATCAAATACTCAGGGGCTACTATAAACACTAGTAAGGCACACATCAATAATCTGTATATCAAATATACCCTTGTTCACTTTGCCATCCTTGTTATCCACCAAATATTCAGGGCATTTCCGCTTCCAGTGACCATTTCCTTTGCAGTGTAAACACTCAGTTTCAGGCTATGGTCCAGCTTTGGGCTTCTTCGCAGGAGTGACAACTTGCTTGTCTTCCCACTTGAAGTTCCCTTTCTTTCCCTTTGCCCTTCTCTTGAAACTAGTGATCTTGTTAACCATCAACACTTGATGCTCTTTCTTGATTTCTACCTTCGTTGATTTCAGCATCATGAAGAGCTTGGGAATCGTTTTCGTCATCCCTTGCATACTATAGTTCATCACGAAGTTCTAGTAACTTAGCGATGGTGACTAGAGAATTCTGTCAATCACTATCTTATCTGGAAGATTAACTCCCACTTGATTCAAGCGATTGAAGTACCCAGACAATCTGAGCACATGCTCACTAGTTGAGCGATTCTCCTCCATCTTTTAGCTTTAGAACTTGTTGGAGACTTCATATCTCTCAACTCGGGTATTTGCTGGAAATATTAACTTCAACTCCTGGAACATCTCATATGGTCCATGACGTTCAAAACGTCTTTGAAGTCCCGATTCTAAGCCGTTTAAGCATGGTGCACTAAACTATCAAGTAGTCATCCTTTTGAGCTAGCCAAACGTTCATAACGTCTGCATATGCTCCTGCAATAGGTTTGTCACCTAGCGGTGCATCAAGGACATAATTCTTCTGTGCAGCAATGAGGATTAACCTCATATCACGGATCAAATCCGCAACATTGCTACTAACATTTTTCAACACAGTTTTCTCTAGGAACATATCAAAACATATGAAAGCAACAATGCAAGCTATTGATCTACAACATAATTTGCAAGATACTACCAGGACTAAGTTCATGATAAATTTAAGTTCAATTAATCATATTACTTAAGAACTCCCACTTAGACAGACATCTCTCTAGTCATCTAAGTGATCACGTGATCCAAATCAACTAAACCATAAGCGATCATCACGTGAGATGGAGTAGTTTTCAATGGTGAACATCATTATGTTGATCATATCTACTATATGATTCACGCTCGACCTTTCGGTCTCCGTGTTCCGAGGCCATATCTGCATATGCTAGGCTCGTCAAGTTTAACCTGAGTATTCCGCGTGTGCAAAACTGGCTTGCACCCGTTGTAGATGGACGTAGAGCTTATCACACCCGATCATCACGTGGTGTCTGGGCACGACAAACTTTGGCAACGGTGCATACTCAGGGAGAAAACTTCTTGATAATTAGTGAGAGATCATCTTAAAATGCTATCGTCAATCAAAGCAAGAATAAGATGTATAATAGATAAACATCATATGCAATCAAAATATGTGACATGATATGGCCATGATCATCTTGCGCCTTTGATCTCCATCTCCAAAGTACTGTCATGATCTCTATCGTCACCGGCACGACACCATGATCTTCATCATCTTGATCTATATCAATGTGTCATCACATGGTCGTCTCGCCAACTATTGCTTTTGCAATTATTGCTATCGCATAGCGATAAAGTAAAGCAATTATTTGGCACTTGCATCTTATGCAACAAAGAGACAACCATAGGGCTTCTGCCAGTTGCCGATAACTTCAACAAAACATGATCATCTCATACAAAAACTTATATCTCATCACGTCTTGACCATATCACATCACAACATGCCCTTCAAAAACAAGTTAGACGTCCTCTACTTTGTTGTTGCAAGTTTTACGTGGCTGCTACGGGCTTAAGCAAGAACCAATCTCACCTACGCATCAAAACCACAACGATAGTTTGTCAAATAGACTCCGTTTTAACCTTCGCAAGGACCGGGTGTAGCCATACTTAGTTCAACTAAAGTTGAAGAAACTGACACCCGCCAGCCACCTGTGTGCAAAGCACAGCGGTAGAACCAGTCTCGCATAAGCGTACGCGTAATGTCGGTCCGGGCCGCTTCATCCAACAATACCGCCGAACCAAAGTATGACATGCTGGTAGGCAGTATGACTTATATTGTCCACAACTCACTTGTGTTCTACTCGTGCATATAACATCAAACCATAAAACCTAGGCTCGGATGCCACTGTTGGGGAACATAGTAATTTCAAAAAATTTCCTACGCACACGCAAGATCATGGTGATGATATAGCAACGAGAGGGGAGAGTGTATGTCCACGTACCCTCGTAGACCGTAAGCGGAAGCATTAGCACAACGCGGTTGATGTAGTCGTACGTCTTCACGATCCAACCGATCCAAGCACCGAACGTACGGAGCCTCCGAGTTCAGCACACGTTCAGCTCGATGACGATCTCCGGCCTCCGATCCAGCCGAGCTCCGGAGATGAGTTCCGTCAGCACGACGGCGTGGTGACGATGATGATGTTCTACCGGTGCAGGGCTTCGCCTAAACTCCGCGACGATATGACCGAGGTGGAATATGGTGGAAGGGGGCACCGCACACGGCTAAGGAACGATCCGTAGATCAACTTTTGTGTCTATGGGGTGCCCCCTGCCCCCGTATATAAAGGAGGGAGGGAGGAGGAGGCCGGCCCTAGGAGGGGCGCGCCATGGGGAGTCCTACTCCCACCGGGAGTAGGATTCCCCCTTTCCTAGTCCAACTAGGAGTCCTTCCATGTCGTAGGAGTAGGAGACTAGGAAGGGGAAGAGAGAAGGGAAGGAAGGAGGGGGTGCGGCCCCTCCCCCTAGTCCAATTCGGACTAGGCCATGGGGGGGCGCGCAGCCTGCCCTAGGCAGCCCCTCTCTCTTTCCCGCAGGGCCCAATAAGGCCCAATACTTCTCCCCGGCGAATTCCCGTAACTCTCCGGTACTCCGAAAAATACCCGAATCACTCGGAACCTTTCCGAACTCCGAATATAGTCGTCCAATATATCGATCTTTATGTCTCGACCATTTCGAGACTCCTCGTCATGTCCCCGATCTCATCCGGGACTCCGAACTCCTTCGGTACATCAAAACTCATAAATTCATAATATAACTGTCGTCGAAACCTTAAGCGTGCGGACCCTACGGGTTCGAGAACTATGTAGACATGACCTAGAACTATTCTCGGTCAATAACTAATAGCGGGACCTGGATGCCCATATTGGTTCCTACATATTCTACGAAGATCTTTATCGGTCAAACCGCATAACAACATACGTTGTTCCCTTTGTCATTGGTATGTTACTTGCCCGAGATTCGATCGTCGGTATCCAATACCTAGTTCAATCTCGTCACCGGCAAGTCTCTTTACTCGTTCTGTAATGCATCATCCCGTAACCAACTCATTGGTCACATTGCTTGCAAGGCTTATAATGATGTGCATTACCGAGAGGGCCCAAAGATACCTCTCCGACAATCGGAGTGACAAAACCTAATCTCGAAATACGCCAACTCAACATGTACCTTCGGAGACACCTGTAGTACTCCTTTATAATCACCCAGTTACGTTGTGACGTTTGGTAGTACCCAAAATGTTCCTCCGGTAAACGGGAGTTGCATAATCTCATAGTTACAGGAACATGTATAAGTCATGAAGAAAGCAATAGCAACATACTAAACGATCAAGTGCTAAGCTAACGGAATGGGTCAAGTCAATCACATCATTCTCCTAATGATGTGATCCCATTAATCAAATGACAACTCTTTTGTCCAGGGCTAGGAAACATAACCATCTCTGATAAACGAGCTAGTCAAGTAGAGGCATACTAGTGACACTATGTTTGTCTATGTATTCACACATGTATTATGTTTCCGGTTAATACAATTCTAGCATGAATAATAAACATTTATCATGAAATAAGGAAATAAATAATAACTTTATTATTGCCTCTAGGGCATATTTCCTTCATTTGTTGCCTAGATCCTCTTTGGCTAACACTTGGTTGGCTTGGCACTTGTTGGCTACCACTTGGTTGCCTTGGCACTTGTTGGCTACCACTTGGTTGGCTTCCTTCTGTAGATCCTTGTTGGCTTGTGCTTGCATCATTTTTCTTGGACCTTTTCCTTGGTTTCGTACATTTTCTTTTGTTCTGGCCATGACCTTTGCAATCCCCACAACGGGAGCTCTCACGAGGCTCTTGGAATTGTTCGTTGCCTGCTTCACGGCGGCCACCATGGCCCCATCCATCCATGTCGCCTCTAAGACGCTTTGTCTTACGTCTACCCCGTTTAACAACCTTCAACTCCGGATCCGGCCATAGTTGAACACCATGGTACTCCGGCCATTGTGATTGGTCAAGATATGGGTGAAAGCGGGGAGCCCATGTTTTCTTGACCGTCATGATTGAGAACTCCGACTCCCTCATGGTGCGTGGGTGATTGATGTCCACATTCCTAACGCGACCGGCGGTATACAAGTGTGAGCATGGAAGATGAAGCAACAATGGCCTCCCGCAAGAGCAATCACATTGTGTTAACGACACCTTGAAAGCCCGACCTCCATGTTGGCGGCCATCGTTTGTGGTTCCTCCTGGCTCTTTCACTTTGTACTTCCACTCTTCGTTGTCATATAATATAGCTTCTTTTGAGTCCGCCTTCCGTGATTGAAATACCAACCATTCATCAACCTTGGGTGGGAACTTGTACTTGTACTTGCGCGGGTTCTCACCCGCTATCTGTGCATCCGTTTCCATCGAGTACTTTAGAAAGTACGCATTCATCTTGTCAAATGTGTATTGAACTATTGCCGTCACGGGTAATCCACATGCACCTTTGAGCACCCTATTGAAGCATTCGGCCATATTGCTTGTCATTTGACCGTATCTCCGGCCATATTCATCAAAAGCACGTGCCCACTTGTTCCGGTATTGAATGTGCCTACTGAGAAAGTCTTGACCCCCGGCATCAAGTTTTTTGTGTTCAAGCAATTTGTTGTACAAAGTGGTGAAGCACTTGTCGGAGAAAGCGAGACAACAATCTTGAAGATCATCGGCCAACTCCTTAAGGCCACATGCCCTATAGAAGTTCGAACAAAAGTGCCTCATGCACTATCGATGGTGCAACGGAACATGCCCGGGAATGTCAATCTCCACCGCGTTAAGAATACCTTGATTCCGATCCGATATGACACAAATTTCCCTCTGAGCGGGTAACACCTTCGTCCTCAAAATACGCAAAAACCACTCCCAGTTGTCATTGTTCTCCACCTCAACCAAAGCAAATGCCAATGGCAACACCCAGTTATTGGCATCACTTGCTATCGCAACCAACAAGGTGCCCTTGTATTGTCCGGTCAAGAACGTGCCATAAAATGGCGATGATCGGCCTACAGTGTTCGAAAGCCCTCACACATTGTTCGAACGCCCAAAATGCATGGACAAATACTCGGACTTTCCTTCCTTCATGAACCGTTGTTTGGTTCCCATGAGGCTCGACCACATGAACCAAGCCCGGGTTTGTCGCGGCCATGGCTAACAACAACCTAGGGATTCGGTTGTATGCTTCCTCCCAAGTACCATACAACATCTTAAATGCGGCTTGCTTTGCCTTCCATGCCTTGCCGTACTTCACCTTGTAATGAAAGATGGCTTTCACAAGGTCAATGACATGTTGGACGCTCATTGTTGGAAGTGTGGATATTGAGTTGGAGAGCCTGTAAGCGATGAACTCGGACGTGAGTTGTTTGTGGTCTTGGGACACAATCTTGCCATCCACCCTTTTGCCTTGGCACATGTGAGTTGGCACACAACTCACTACGTGCCAAGTGGGACCTCCTTTCCATGGTCTTGCATGCACAATCCACGGACATATTTCATCTTCACATGCACATGCAACCGTGTAACGCACATTGACGTCCGAGTGCACCACCTTGTGTGGACGATAATGCGTAACCAAGTAGTTGTCGAGCCACATCTTCAATTCCAAGAAGGTTTCGATCTTAGACCCTTTTGCAATCCGATTCTTGTCATCTCCCAAATCACGGTGAGAGCTTGGCCTAACCCCAACAGATATGCATTGGCCACCATCTACCACGGCTTCATCTGCGAGACTAACATCCTTGAACAATGTAGTCCGATGATCACGACCGAATACCTTCTGGAAAGCTTCGGCCTCCTTCACCGTGAACCCCTCCGCATCAACTTGTTCGTTGGGACCATCG
Organism: Triticum timopheevii; assembly: GCA_963921465.1. Taxonomy (NCBI): domain Eukaryota; kingdom Viridiplantae; phylum Streptophyta; class Magnoliopsida; order Poales; family Poaceae; genus Triticum; species Triticum timopheevii. The sequence goes on from OY997262.1 coordinate 437,961,602, forward strand.
TCATCCGAGTCTGATGCATATGCACGGGAAAAAGGGCTGGAATGGTCCATTGTCTCTTGCAAATGATATTTGTCGAGATCACCCACATTGTTGTCATGGAGATCAACTTCATTGTCATCGTCCGCATATTCATCATTCTCCTCTTGCAAAGCTTCATCTTGGTTGCTTGTAAACAGGCTCAATGTTGGCCTCACTTTCTTGGGTCAAAAGAGGTTCAACAATTTCATCTCGCTTCAAGGGTGGGGGGCTACTAGCAACCAAAGGAGAGGGGCTCCGGTTCAAGTCCAAATGCAACCTTGAATCAACCTTCTTCGTTGCAAATAACTCAAGAGCCTTGTCTAGTGATTTGGCCACCGTCTCCTTGTATGCAACCCAACGTTGCTCCGAGTTGGCACGCATTGTCTTCCAATGGACGTGCATTCCAAAACCAAAATTATGCCTTCCTTCCAACTCAACTATATCACTAGGGTCCATCCAGTTCAAATCTTTCCTAACTTGTTGCAAGAACTCCGCATAGCTAGGACTACTATCAAACACCATGTCAAGCTCATCCGGGTCTGGTTCAACATTGCCTTTCAAGAAGGCGTCTTTGTCCCCATGATGAACAAACACACATGTTCTTTCCATCCCTATAAGCATTCAAAGAACATAAGGTAACATTGCTTCCATGAGTACTAATCCAAGGATACAAACCCTGATATATATATGAAACAACAACCCTAACCCTAACCATAACCCTAACCAAAACCATAACCCTAGCACCAACATAAGAACACCCATAAGAATAACCCTAACATAATAACAAAGCCTAATCATAGGAAATTGGCAAACAAACATCTCACATCCCCATGCAAATATCTAGATCCAATCAAAACTAGGGTTTCACTACAAGAAATATGTCAACTTATGACCACCACTATTGGTCACTGAATGGTCACAAATTTCCATTTATGACCTTTTTGTGACCAAAAACATAAGGTTAAAAGTTGGGCGTCGTAAACTGACTATAGCGACCTTTCTTCTGGAATGGTCGCAAACGTTTATGACCAAAATAAGCCTACTGTGGCGTTTTGGTCACTAGCAACCTCCTCAGGCCACGTAGGCATCCAGCGTGGCAATCTGACGTGGCACAAGATTCAGCCCGGTCCAACTCAATTTTCTACATGGGCCTAGCCCAACAATTCGACCTATTTGTGTTTTTTCTGTCTGTCAATTTTTGGTTGGGTTCATGGGCCAAGCCCAATATTGCAGCCTTTTTATTGTTGGGTTGTGGCCTTTTTGTCTAAACGAATTTAGTTTTTTTTTTCAAAAGAAGGGTCCACTAGTCAGATGGGTCCCAGTTGTCAGGTTCTAGTAAGGTTCCCATTTGTCATGTTGTGGTAAGTGGGTCCCATCAATTGAGACTCATATTCTTCATATTTCAAGCATTATTTAGATTTTCGGAGACAAAAACACACATGATACTTAAATAAGAGCAACCAGATCACATAATACAAGCTCTATCCATTCCAATACAGAAGACCATACTGCTTTACAAGTTGTACAATTGTAATATAGTACTGCTTTACAAGCTCCTTCCATGTGATCACAAACTACCTGCTCCTGTCGTGAACATACTGGACTCACTGGATGAACATAGTTGCCAACAAACAAAAGTAAGAAAAACAGGGTGAGTTCTTAGATTCAGACTCCTAACAAGCTCTACTAGATGAACAACATGCCGGACTCGCTCGACGACCATAGTCAGGGCTGGGAACAAACAAAACAACAACATGGCTTCCACTGTCATCCTGTTACATGAATCAGAGAAGAATTAGAATAACTGGGGAAAATATATGTCGTAGCTAACAAAGTAAGAAACAATAGTTAACAAGTCTGGGTCATAGAAGCTAGAAGTGTCCCTTCAGAGAGACAAGAACTTAGAATTGATACATGGATCTTATTATAAACAGCATAAACACCATGGCAATAACAAATTAACAGTAACAAGATCAGTGTTAGCAGAATTAAGTACAAGGCAATCACGGGTACCAATCCAGTGCAAGTTAATAGAGAAAATATGTCAAAGTTACTCAGATTTACTAATGTGTTTTTCATACTACCAAATTGAAGGAAAAAGATGTGTACTGATTCAACACTGCAAACTGATTTCTGAAAGCTTTACCAAAACATTCTTTAGTCGCTTGGTGCTAAAGCGATAGATGTTGAACACTAACTGCCAGCGATAGTAACAACCAGCAGGTACTGCACCTGCAACCGCCATCACTAGCTTGGAAGCAATAAGCACAGCATAGGTAGGATAGGAATCATCCTGGTTGTGTGTTCACGAATCACCTACATGTACCAGACCCCACCTAGCTATCCAAATTGGTAAACAATTCAGATCTGCTCAATGATCTTGCAGGCTAAAGTTAGAGAATATGCCTAGAATGACAATGCCAAACCGTTTACATGTACCAGACTCCATCCACTGGTCCAAATTGCTAGCTAATCAGTTCACATATACTTGCAGAATATCAACAAACATGAACAACATGGCCAACTCAAACCAGAGCGTTTGGTCGGTCCCAGGCATGGATTTGGCACGCAGATAAGCAGTAAATCAGGAATCTGTGCTAGGTAAGGAGGGATTGAGACCGGAGAACATTACCATCCGGAGATTCCAGCTCGCAGAGGTGCTCTCCTCAAGGTTGGGTCGTGCGCGGATCATAGCTACATTGATGTTGCATCTAGCAATTTGCAGCCGGCCTGTCGTGAACATGAACATATTATGTCAGGGAAAGCGGATACTTCGTCTAAATAAATACATCTTATTGCAGGAACATTTTGTTGATTCCGTGGCGGAAACGTATAACACAGATGATGATACACTAATACACTATGCATACTTGAAAATGCCAGAAGAGTTAAAATTATTAAACTGAGAGCAGTCACAGCAACACAACATACTTGAAAATGCCAGATTTAGCATACCTCTATTCCTACGTACTACTACACATAGGTTAACAACTAGGAGAGCAACAGAGCATGCCAAAACTGCAATTGGCCGACTGATTGCTTTAGGTCATAGTGCCAAGAACAATGCTACATGTACAAGTACAACAAAATAAGAATCTCAGGCCTCTATAATTCTCTAGTTACTTAGGCAGCAAACATCATTGCAAATTTTGATGAAATGCATAGCTCCAGCCGATGATTACACAACAGCAACTATTGCAGACATTGGCTGGAGAAATTCTCATCTTTGTATTCATTGTAAAAGAAATTTTGAGTTCAAGCAGTAGTACTAGTTACTGACTACACATGTAGGTGCATATGCAGGTTCATACTACAGGCTACAGTACAACACCAACTTGACACCCGAGTAGTCCAACTTGATAGATGGGAGTAACATTTACAGTATCAAGCTTGGAAACATGTGATCATCTAAATTAACACTAATTAGAAAGAAAACATGTGATCATCCAATTTACTCTGTAGCTGCCTGATTCATAGCTGCATAGTTCAGCTAGCTACACCAATTTGCTCTCATGCAAAAATTAGAAAGAAAAAAAAGAACAACAAATAAATCAACATTAATTTTTCTAACACATACAGTAACTTGATGATATAACTTGTATATTTGTCGACGCAAAACGGGATGCAAAATCATGTTTCAGTCCAGATCAATCTATCATGAGAAAACATGTATAACTCCCACTAGAATTTTTTAATGCAGTTGTGAATTATCCTGAAAACTTGTGCACTTAATGATGGTTAGATCCATCTTACAGAATAGTCAGCTTCCAATATAAGTTAGGTACAGAACAGAATGTATAAGCACGAAGTAAGATAGGCCATGCATGATTGCATACATACAAATCATGTGCTGGCAGAAAAAAATCCAAGCATGAGCTCATCTTCTCTCTCTGTTTGGTAACTAACAACCTAAATAAAATAAAATAAAAACATGACTTGTTCATACATATCCCTCTAAAATTCCTTGGGACAAGTGCATCACATATTCATCAACTTAGCAGCAGAAGTAGTGAGCACAGGAAGAGGGGGACGGAGATGGAGGAGCTACCTGCCGCGATCGCAATGGAAGCAGAGGAGCAGACCCCTCCTGCCTCTCCCCCACAAGCAGGACAGGGCTGCCGGCTGGGCACGCCCCTACTCCTCCGCCTCTTCGAGCAGGAGACCCCCTTCCCCTACTGCTGCTTCGCACGCCGCATCACTAGTCACCTCCTCATGCAAGAAGTACACAATAAATAGACAGACGGTCAGTGAGGTACATTTTAACAGCAACAGAAGCTTAGAATTAACAGAAATGCACACTCAAATGAAGTCACTAAGATACTTATGTCCACCACATGGTGTAGAATTATGTGGTATATAATTGCAACACATGAACCAAAAGAGGAATAACATCATCACCAAGAGTTTCTGATGATAAGCATAGCTCCCTACAAAAAAGAACTAAGGGCACAGTGACTAAATCATGGCTAAATATGAGTCCTGTCCTAAGTAGGATGTGCAGTTGGTTAAATGATTAAACGATACTACTACATTTCACCACTGCAGTTGGTTAAATGATACTAGTGCATGTTCAACAGGCATAAGCGAACGATATGCAACACAGATAGATAGACATTCGGTAGGTTCCATCTCATCTCACGACCATAAACTAAACCACCACACGAGACTGATAACTTAAACTGCCACACGAGACTTGATAACTTAAACAGAGACGATAAGTTGATAAGCTGGTGGATTTAATGGCCGGCGGCCGACCTCCTAGTTGCTGTTCATGCCCTCCAGCAGAGGGGGCGTTGATTGGCCTGGCTGACGCTGATGGTGCGGCCGCCAAGCTCCTGGCCGTCCTAATCTACACCATGGCTTGCTGACAACCACACAAACAGGCTGCACAATAGCAGAATACACACGAACTAGATTGGAGTGTTACCTCCACTTGCGCCGCGCAACAAGAAAGAGAGGAGAGAGGGGGAGGGAGGGGAGCTGACCTCGAGCAGAGACGGCGACATGGCGGCCGGCGGCGAAGGGAGGCGCCGATTCCGATCTAGGCCAGGGGGTAAGGAGAGGATGTGCGGGGACCTTGACAAAGAACTCGGAGACGGCGGGGACCTTGACGACGAACCCCGCGGCGGGATCCCAGACCTGGTGGGCGGGGACGGCCTTGGCGCCGGTGCCGGGGCGGGAGCGGCGGGTGGAGCCGTGCCGGAGTTGGTGCGGGTGCGGGGTAGCAGGTCGCGGGTGCGGCCCCGCAGAGCGAGACCCTCCTGGCCGCGGTGGCGTAGCCCTCGACGCCGCGGAAGCGGACGCCAAGAAGGGCAATCCCGCCGAGGAGGCAATGGCGAGGGCGGGTGAGGCAGAGGCCTTGAGCGCGAACATCGACGGTGGAGGAAGGGGACGATGGATGGGGGGGCTTGGATAGGATCTGGAGAGAATGGGTGCGGCGGCTGGATCTGGAAGGAGAGGGGATCGAGAGGAGCTCCACCGGATCTGGAAGGGGAGAGGAGGAGCAGAGAGCGAGTGAAAGAAAGGAGGCGGGGGGGTGGATGGAAAATGACCACGGGACAGAGCTAGGGTTTCGGGGACACATCCATGTTTGGTGCGGGCCGTTGGATCCAGGGGATCCGACGGTGATTTACCCATGATCCGCGTGAGAGGCCCCTGGACCAATCAGAACGCAGTATACAGGTATGATATTTTGACCATTTAAATTGGTCATAATCGACTAAAATTATGTGCTAAATCGTGTTAGCTATTTTATTATGACCTGAAAATTTGAAAAAAAAACGTTTTATCGTGTCAGCAAATTTGACTATTGTTTTTAGGAATAATCATAAATTGAAATAAGATAAATATTTTTTTAAAGAGTTATGAGAAATGAGTTCTTTTAAATTATTTTTTCATTTTTTGAGTGTTCGAAATGAGCTTTTTTGTGAAGGACCTACCAAATATTTATTGCAAAATTGTACCAACTCAATTTTCTAAAATACTAGGACATATTTAATGCACAATTGACCAAATGGTTGGGTGTCAGAAGCTTTGATCCACCTCTCGTGAAAAAGACAAATTTCCGTCGATTCAGTAGGAAGCGGGTCAAATTTGAACTGTAGCTGCCTTCTAGTTTGCTCTTTATTTTTTCCAAAAATCATTTCTAGATACATAAGTACCTATTTAATCAGAGAAACACCAATAAAATTCCAAGATTCAACCACTAGCTAGGAACGGTCATTCCCGCCGTTTTGACCGCATTTTGAAAACGGGCATAGAAAATTCAAAAAAAACCAAAAAATTGGGAAACCTTCGCATTGTGTCATATATGTGGCCAAGTTCCCAGGAAAAATAACAAACTCGTAATACGGCAATTATTTTAAAAAAGTGTTCTCGGAAACGAGCTATCACGTGTGGAGATCAATGACTTTCAAGCCAAATGATCAATCTTATGGCCACATTCATGGCATAGTTTGTTCAAATGATCTCATATTTTACACAAGGGTGCATATTGGAATGGAAAACAATGTTGCCTAAGGAAGTTTTCATTTTCTTTGTACAAAAAACCATTTTTCATTTTTCGAGTGCCCAAAAGGAGGTCTTTTTGTGAAGGACCTCCCAAATAATTGTTGCAAAATTGGAGCAAATCATTTTTATAAAATACTAGGCCATATTTAATGCAAAATTGACCAAATGGTTGGGTGCAAAAAGTTTTGATCCACCTCTCGTGAAAAAGACAAATTTCCGCCGATTCAGCTGGAAGCGGGTCAAATTTGAACTGCAGCTGCCTCATAGTTTGCTATTTATTTTTTCCGAAAATCATTTCTAGGTACATAAGTATCTATTTAATCAGATAAACACCAAAAAAATTCCAAGATTCAACCACTTGCTAGGAACGGTCATTCCCGCCGTTTTGACCGCATTTTGAAACGGGCATAAAAAATTCAAAAGAATCAAAAAATTGGGAAACCTTCGCATTGTGTCATCATATGTGGCCAAGTTCCCAAGAAAAATAACAAACTTGTAATACGGCAATTATTATAGAAAAGTGTTCTCAGAAACGAGCTATCATGTGTGGAGATCAATGGCTTTCAAGCCAAATGACCAATCTTATGGCCACATCCATGGCATAGTTTGTTCAAATGATCTCATATTGTGCACAAGAGTGCATATTGGAATGGCAAACAATGTTGTCTAAGGAAGTTTTCATTTTCGTTGGACGAAAAAACCATTTTTCATTTTTCGAGTGCCCGAAAGGAGGTTTTTTTGTGAAGGAACTACCAAGTAATTGTTGCAAAATTGGACCAAATCATTTTTATAAAATAATAGGCCATATTTAGTGCAAAATTGACCAAATGGTTGGGCGCAAAAAGTTTTGATCCACCTCTCGTGAAAAAGACTAATTTCCGCCGATTCAGTTGGAAGCGGGTCAAATTTGAACTGCAGCTGCCTCATAGTTTGCTATTTATTTTTTCCAAAAATCATTTATAGTTACATAATGACCTATTTAATCAGAGAAACACCAAAAAATTCTAAGATTCAACCACTAGCTAGGAACGGTCATTCCCGCCGTTTTGACCGCATTTTGAAACGGGCATAAAAAATTCAAAAAAATCAAAAAATTGGGAAACCTTCGCATTGTGTCATCATATGTGGCCAAGTTCCCAAAAAAATAACAAACTTGTAATACGGCAATTATTATAAAAAAAGTGTTCTCAGAAACGAGCTCTCATGTGTGGAGATCAATGGCTTTCAAGCCAAATGATCAATCTTATGGCCACATCCATGGCATAGTTTGTTCAAAAAATCTCATATTGTGCACAAGAGTGCATATTGGAATGGCAAACAATGTTGTCTAAGGAAGCTTTCATTTTCTTTGGACGAAAAAACCATTTTCCATTTTTCGAGTCCCCGAAAGGAGGTTTTTTTGTGAAGGAACTACCAAATAATTGTTGCAAAATTGGACCAAATCATTTTTATAAAATACTAGGCCATATTTAATGCACAATTGACAAAATGGTTGGGTGTAAAATTTTTTGATCCACCTCTCATGAAAAAGACAAATTTCCGCCGATTCAGTTGGAAGCGGGTCAAATTTGAACTGCAGCTGCCTCATAGTTTGCTATTTACTTTTTCCAAAAATCATTTATAGTTACATAAGGACCTATTTAATCATAAATACATGGTTTGGTGGCGATACGTCGAGGTTTGGGCAGCGGCCGAGGGCCCCAACTCTAGAGCGCGTAAACTCGCATGCCCGCCGCGTGGTCACCGCATGACCGTGACATTGCCATGTGTTCTGCGCGGCCTAGGCATGTCTAGTGGGTTGGGCACTCCCCAGGTTGGTGCTAGGAAGAAAATTACAACATAAGATTCTCACGAGGAGACCGATCGATGCTCAAACATGAATTAGCAGCCAAGTGTTTGATTAGCGGTACGGGAAATGTACATGGATAATGGGCGTGAGTTTTGGCTGAGGATGATCAGTTACTAAGAAGACCGTGTTCACAAATTTTCAGCTCAAAAGGAGGAGCCTATGTGGTACTTTCTTTGCAAACTACCACACTGGACATAACTACGAATGTTGAAGCTCGGCTCAAAATAATGAATGTATTGAGCTAATATTTGGTGGAGGATGGTTATTTGGGCATAGGAAAGCACTGTAGAAAATGGATACTATTTGGACATGCCAAAGTGGTACTTCCTTCACAAATTGTTGTTCTGAACGGAATAGGAAAATGAATATTTCTGAATTATTTTTGAACTAGGAAAGGAAGGTTTTTAGATATTAGACGAAGATATGACCCAAAGAATTTATGAGATTTTTATGGGAATTTTGGGAATGACAGAAATATAGGTTGCTTCACAACCTAGGGCAAAAACTGCCACATGGACATGACACATAGGCAAAACTGATGAGATGGCGCCTAGTCATCGCATTCCACCACAATTTACAAGGCTATGACCATCTATATTGGTCGTTAACAACTAGAAATAAGGCAGCGGACTAGCGCTGTTTGCTTTATGACTATTTCGTGTAAGGAAATTATGACCTTTCTGACCAAAATGATCGCAATGGTTTAGGGTTTGGAGCCCCCCAGACAGCTTTTGACCAATTGGTCTAAAATGGTCATAAATTTATGACCATTTCTTCCAGGGTCACTGACAGAAGGTCATAAGTTGACATATTTCTTGTAGTGTTTCCCCAAACTAGCAACAAATGAGTAAATTGATAACATTACTTGGATCAAAACAAGGGGATCGGAGAAGATTACCTTGAGGGAGGGTTTGACTTCGAAATCCATGGACAAATTCTTCATATTTGCAAGATTTGGGAGAGGATTTGAGAGGGGGAGAGAGTGGGAGAGGGGGCAAAGCTCGGGTTGGGAGTGGGAGAGTGTGTGGTGTGGGGGAGTGGGGGAGGGAGGGCAGCCGGATAAGTCACTGTGCAGCGCCCAAGCGCTAGGCGCTGCACTTTAAATGTGTGGCGCCTAAGCTCTAGGCGCTGCACATTGTGTGGCGCCTAGCACCGAGGCGTTGCACTGCTGGGTGCGGGGCCCAGGTTTGCCACGATGGACTGGCGTGCAACGCCCACGAGCTAGGCGTTACACCGTAGGGTGTGGCGCCGGCGTGGCCGGCGCTACTCAAAAGGATCAGGGGAGTGAAATAGTTTCACAACCAGTTCGTTTTGTGAATTGATTTCGTCCACAGGTCAAAATTGTCAAATTTGCCTCAAATAAGCAGGTGATCCCAGCGTAGAGGTGATCATCGCTGGTTACTATTATTGATTGAAAGAAAGATGAACATGTCATCTAACCTTTCAACAGCAGCAGTCGACAGAGAAAAGTTTCCTGCCACTGAGTAGTGAGTACTATTAGTAGCTGATGATGACGTATATCCTTTGGGCAAAGAAAGTGGCTTACGAACAAGAATAAGGAGATCAACGACCGTAGGAAGTACGAGGCGGCGAGGGCGGCTGCTGCACGGATGCAGGCGGATGAGGCAACCCAGGTGTAGGCGGAGGAGGCAGCCCGAATCCAGGCGAAGCAGGACGTATTCCGCCTAGAGCACGACACATTCCGCTCGGAGTAGGCGCCCGACCAGTGATCCAGGGCCATCTGTCACGTTCGAACATTGATTTTATTTTTGCATGTCCAGTTTGTTGCTATGATTTGCATTCCTTTGTTTTGAAGTTTGGAATTCGAACAATTTGTATCGTATGATCGACGTTCATGAATTGCATGGATTTGAGAATCAAAATTAGAGGTATATGGATGTGCGGCACAACATTTCAGGGATGACCGATCAGGCGCGTCCACGAGTGTTTGAAGGGTCGGATTTGCCAAGTCCGACTGTTTGAAGGGTTGGATTTGTCAAGTCCGACTGTAGATGCTCTAATCCATGCCAGGTTCAACAGCCGACTCCATCCCAAAACGGGCTACCATTTGCACAGCAGCCGGGGCCCACACGGCTCTTAATTTCAAAGTGGAAGATGTTCTTGAAGAAGATTATATGTCCGTCTCCATCCATGGACCAAAATACATATCTTATTTTATTACTAGCAAACATGTCCGTGCGTTGCAACGGAGAATACACTGTACATGACCCTGAAAACGGCAACGAAAAAAATAGAAAATACTTTTTCATAGATTCAATATTTTCAAAAAATGTTCAAAAAAAATAAAAAATGTTTGATAATCCAAACTTTGTTCATGATTTCAAATTGGTTCATGTTTTACAATTTTAGTTCACATTCAAAATAAGCTCAAAATTCCAAATTCCATTTTTTTTTGAAATTACACATGTTGATCATCTTTTAAAAACTGTTCACTTTTCAACAAAAAGTTCACCGTATTGAACAATAATGTTCATTGTGTATAAAAATGTTCATCTTGTATAGAAATTTTGTGTAACATGCATGAAAAAAGTTCATCATATATTTTCAAAATGTCCAATCTGTATTTGAATATTGTTCACCATATACTAAGAAAATGTTCAGTGTGTATTAAAATTTTCTTTCAAAAAACAATTCAGAGTTCAAACTAATTGTTCAGAATTCTATGTTTTCAGAACTTCAAAAAATGTTCACATATTTTTTAAAAATATTTACGTTTTTCAAATTTTGTTCACTATTTAAAAAAATAGTTCATGCTATTATTAGAATTTTGTAATTTGTGCACGACTTTTAACATTTTTTGGATTTTTTAAATAAATTTTCTTCACGTTTTCTTCAATGAAATGTTGAAAATGGATCTGCCGATGTCGTTACACTTCAATTTTAATGGCCCTTCTTGGCTGTCCGGTGTTGCTAGGTCGGACGGATAGCCTCGCATATCCATTGTGAGGTCGGTGGTTCGATTCCTATGGTTGCTATTTTATTTTTCGTCTTTTGTTCCAGGCGTGCGAATTGGGCCGGCCCGTTTGTGTGTGCTCCAATCTATATCTATATCTATATCTATATCTATACCTACTATTAAAGGGAGGTGATATTTTTGATTTCGTCCCGCTTCGTTTGGTCCCAATTCAATTAATTTCACGTAAGCTATTTGGTTTCGTTACTTGCCATCCGTTTTGGCCCAACAGAGGAAGCCCACCTGACAGCGCACTGTGGCCCACGTCCGGAGAGATAGCAAAAATTAAAATAACCGATGGCAGGGTTAGATCTCATAACCCACCAAGCGGCCATGCACGGTTTGTCCAACTGACCCAGCTAGAGATATAAGAGAATTTTTTTTCTCCCCCGTTGCAACGCACGGGCCTTTTTGCTAGTTTAAACTGATGTTCGATCAATAAAACTGAGGTTCGATCGCTGAGATTGGCGTACGAAGGGAGTAAAAAAAAAACTTTAACCAAAAAATGAAGAAACAATCCTCCTTTTAATATTAGATATAGATATAGATTACATCACTGATCATATTTCTCCTTCACCGGATATTGCATGTGGCTCGGTCGGTATCTGACCAACGAAGATCGGGCGCGCGCTTTTCTTTCAAAACGTAAAAGAAATGGCACGGATGCAGCATGCACACGTGTTGTACATCTGAACAACCACGTCCTTCATGCCAACAGCAACCTGCACAAGGCTCAGTGATCAGTGCTAGATCAAAGGCATGTACTCCCTCCGTTCGGAATTACTTGTCGCGATAATGGATGTATCTAGTACGTACGAGTAGATCAGGATTCAGAGATTAGGGAACAGGCCGGCTAGCCCACCAGCAGTTAAGTTGGCAACAGTGATTATAGCCGTCCCTAGGTCTAGACCTAGATGTAATTTGTTTACTTTTGGTGTTTTTTATTAGATGAATAGATCAAAAGTTTTTTCGCCAAAAAAGTTGGCAACGGTGCCGTGGTTGGAACGCTGGAGATCCCATCGCCACGGCACATGACAGATGACACGCATGACACGGTCGTGTGCAAGTTGCACCGGTCGATCAGATTAGCACGAGAGTGAACGCGACGACGACTACGAACATCACAATAGCACGAGAGTGAACCAGGATACTGCTCGCAACCTGACCACAATTGTGACGAGTCAAACTTCCAGCGCGTTGCAAGCCCCGGCCGGCTCCGTGCCTCCGTGGGTGGCTCAGATCCACGCGATGGCGGCTTAGGTCGTCGCCGTCGTCGTCCACAGGGTCTCTTCTCCACAATGCATTTCCTCTTTCTGCAGGAACCCCTTGTTCATAATTCTGCGATCGTGTACAACACCACAGACAGCGATGACTCAGGAGTGAATATGAGTAGCAGGATTACATTTCACCGTGGCTTTAGTGTAAGAAAAATGGAGTTCATCTGAACCTAATTACCTCTACGCGGTTTCTACTAGCTTTAGCTACCCGGGTCAAGAAGCAACCCAGCTGGTACGTACGCAGCAAGTTGGGGTACATTTTGTTGGTTCTTGGGGCGCATGAATTAAACAATTGACATAGAAAAACCGGAGGGATAACGTCAGAGGATAAGCACGAACACATGTGGATGTATACATGTTGGAGAGAGGATGGAATGGGATGGGATGCCATTGGGTGGGGTGGACAGTCGGCGAGCTTGACAGCTAGGCCACGCCCATGTTAGCACATCAGAGCAGATCACAACCTGGTCAAATGCTTAATTATTTTTTGTACACTCCCACTAGGCCATCACCGCCCGTCGATTAGTTGTTGGACGGCGTACTGCATATGGTTTGGTTGGAAGAAAATGCAGCAGAACCCTCTTGTGTGCCCGTCTGACAGAGGGTTGAATTTTTCGCGGGGAAGAACATGGTGCGTGTCATCGCGGGTTGAATTTTTCAGAAAGGAGAAATAAATACTAAACAAACAGTCTCCATGAGTAAATAAGTCCAGCGTCGGCGAGCTTTTTTCTTTTCAGGGGGAAAGGATAATTCATTAATTAAGCAGCAGCCATGTTTGCGTTACATAGGTCCGGAACCTCCTCCGGACCGGATCGAAGCCACACTACCGTGCGCTTCTTTATTCGGCCAAAGTTTGCTAAAAAGTGGCTTACAACATTTTGTTCTTGCCTCACAAGCTTAACTAAGAAGTCACCCCGTTCCTGCAGACGCGAATTTTTTTGAAAGATCCAGCAAAATGCCGGCTTGATTCGATTTAGCAGGAAGCAGCGGAAAAACAACATGATGAAGATCCGAAGATCAAAGAAAAAGAAACGACGGCCCTATTAGCTGTCGAGCTACCCATCACAGACAACACGACCACAAAGCAAAAAGGGCCTGTCCTAGGCTAAGCATCACTGCCGCGTCTCTTGACCAACGCCGATATCCTCCGAAGACAGCAGCAGCTCTAACCGAGACTTTCTTTGTCAACGCACCATCCACCCTTGAAGCAGAGTGCAGGCAGATGGCGGAACTCGGTCGGTCCCAGAAAAAGCTTCGTCTTGGACTTATCAGTGATGGCGTACATTGCGCCTGGAGCTTCACCAAAAACAGCGGCGAGCACCGGAGGAGCGCCACATAGAACCTCCAAGCAGTGTCTCAAGAATGTGATGCTCCCAACAGAGGAACGACGTCGGAGACGCCGCCATCACCCCGATCCAACTCCGGACCTAGGCTTTCGCCCGGAGACACTACTAACCAAGCCCGAGGAAGATGTCGACACACCTCGGTGGCGCCTCCAAGGAGGAAAATGACACCCTCAGGCGCCATCGGCACCGACTCTTGTTGTGCAGGACTTTCGTGTATCGTCACACACCTCCGCTCAAGCCCTTTGGAGCTCGTCCATGTCGTCTCACACCGCCACCGCCGCAGCACCTTATTGTTGAAGCCGTGAAGGTATGGTCTACCTCCCCACGGCGAGCATGCAGAGGCCAGATCGGGCCTTGCATCCCGCATCTACCACGGCTGGAGCCTCCCTGCTCCAGCAAGCGCAGCCCTCCCAGATCCAGCGCGGCCCATCAGTGCCCTCGACGCCCTCCACTCGCCGCCCGGTGCAGTGCAGATGCCGCCCTCCGCGGCGCCCACCTCCGCGCCAGGCCAGGAGCAGCACGGGGCGGAACTCGGGCCCTCGTGGCGGCGGCGCGCCAGATCCGCGCCACTGCCACTGCCGGACCGCTGCCCAGCCCTACGCCGGCCAGATCCGCACCGACCCTCCACCCCGCGCCCTCCTCCTCCTTTACCACGACACCTCTCGGCACCCTCCTCCTCCACCTCGCCATCTCCCGGGCGCCGCACCAGATCTGCTCGCATGGACGCGCCGCTCGTCGCTGCAAGCCGCAGAACAGCCGCCCACCGCCAGAAGATGCCTCCCCCAGCAGCCAACCATAGATCGCCTTCGATCCGAGGAGATCCGCCGTCGGGCCGCAGGCCCGCCACGAAGCCGGTCGTCCCGCGCCGACCTGGCGCCTCGCGGGGAGGGGAAGGGCCCCGCCGCCGCCGACGTACGCGCGGGCTTTGCCCGGCGCCGTCCCTGGCGGCGGCGAGGGAGGGGACGAGGGTGGAGAGGGGCTGCGGCGGCGAGCTGAGTTTCTCGCCCGGCCGCTCGCGGGAGCGGACGAGCGAGCCTGTGCCACCACAAATCCAATTGTAACGACACCTGCAGACGCGAATTAATCTCACGGATCAACATAATATGCTCCGACCAGTCGCCATTACCTCCCTCGATCAGTTTTGCCACTTCTGCGCAGTCCGTTTGAATCACAATAGGAAGCTCAGACCACTGGGTAGCGAGGGAGACGCCTTCTGAACATGCAGCAAGTTTATTTACCAAACCCTTGACGAGCTTAATTTACCAAACCCTTGAAGTCGATTTGACGGTGATCTCCTCTCATCATGTGCTTTCGGCACGTCAAGGGAAAAGTGTTCCAGAGTATGTACTTAGCATCGAGCATAAACGTACGTACGTTGTGGACGAACAGCCACGGAGCGGAATTTCATACTGCACATCGGATTCAGAGAAACCAAATGCTATTCTGCTCCAACCCAAATTTGGTGTTAAAACCAAGTGGCGTCCATCACTTGTTTTTCTCCACAGAAGAATCAAATGACTCCATCGAGCTTGCTATACGTCTACAATAGCTTCACGCATCTTGGCTTCTTGGGTACATCAAGCAACCATGCATGTGTGGCTGCCCTGTTTAGCTGTTCTGCTCTGTTTCTGCAAGCAAGCATCAAGTGCCAGACACGTCGGGAGTTCAGACTTCAGAGAACTCTCAAGTAGCACGAACAGCGGCGGCATTTTTCTTACGGAATCACGTATGTATGTGGTCATGGAAAATTCAGAGGCGGGAGACTGCAGCAAAAGTTGATCATCATCTACTATTGCCGAAGAAAAGATAGGTTTGGCTGGCAATTAACATTTGAGCAACGACAGAGAACTATTTCCCAGCAAGAACTATTTTTGTTTTGTTTTGAGGGACAGTAAATACTATTGTTCAGCTTAGCCTTCAGGGCAACGAAAGTTAGAAGTCTCAAGTCCCAGTCGTCGTGTCAGACGGAGCTCGCGGTCTTCTCCACCTCCATGTGGGTGATGTCTGCTGGTGCACACACATTCGTTCTGGTCAAGTTTTGCAGGTCGTAGATAGAAGCCTGATTATGTATCCATTCAAACCTTTTCGGTCTGTATTCAAAGTGCATTGATCTCGAGAGCTTACGGCATCTATAACCAGACTGAGCATACCCCCTCAAACATCTGCCGACGCGTCCGGTCAGTGTGTCAATGTGTCCATTTTGAGCCCCTCCAGTAGCTACACATGACGCCATCAAGCTAGCCATACATTTACAGTAGCTAGCTAGCTTCACGCATCTTGGCTTGAGGTACAACCGAGCTAGCTATCTATCGATCGAGAAAGCGATGTGACAGCCAGGTTCTCAAGAATTTTCCATGGACTCGCGTAGCCATCCAGAGATATTCCTTCCGACCTAACAAGTCCAACGATTTCCTCCAATGCAACCAGGACGCACGCGCTTGCCCGTTTTGTCTTTCCTCTGCGTGGGCTTCCGTGTGCACTTGTTCCGTTCTGTTTCTGCAAGCCAGCATCAGACTTCAGAGAACTCTCAACAAGCAACAAAATGAACAGCGACAACCCAGTTGGCGGTGCTGGGAAGTGGGCCCGGATCACGTACATAGCCATGGATCATTGCCGGTTACTACTCCCTCCGTCCGGAATTACTTGTCATTAAAATGGATGAAAATAGATATATCTAGAACTAAAAAACATCTAGATACATCCATTTAAATGACAAGTATTTTCGAACGGAGGGAGTATTATTGAAGGAAAGATGAGCATGGCATCTAACCTTTCCACAACGACAGTCGACAGAGAAAAGTTTCGTGGCACTGAGTAGTGACTAGTGAGTACTACTAGTAGCTGATGATGATGTATATCCTTCGGGGAAAGAAAGTTATATGAAGTCTCAAGTCCAAGTCGTCGTCGTCGTGTCCGGCTAAGCTCGCAGTTTTCTCCGCCTCCATGTGGGCGATGTCTCCAGCACCGCTGCACACAAGTCCGTTCTATTCAAGCTCCGCGGGTCGTAGATAGGGGCCTGATGGAGTGATGGATCCATTCAAACGTTTCCGGTCTGTGTTCAAACAGCGTTGATCCAAGTGGAAACAGAGTGGGCACAAGTGGAAACATAAAGACAACGCTGTTTCCTTTGCATCAAATTCCAACAACAGCTTTATACATTTGGTACTATCCCTGGAAGAAGGGGAAGTTCTCTTCCATGCAACTGTACAAGTGGATTCACAAAGGCAACTCTGCTCCCCACATCTTTAAAAATACTTGGAAAACTGCAACGCACAGATACAAAATCTTCTTTCGGCTGCTGGTGTATGATCGAGTTAGCTCCAGGAACCTGCTCCAAAGGAAAATTTTCTTTCTCCAATCCTACCTCTCTGAGATGTGTCATTCCAACACTGAAGAAACTGCTCTCCATTTGTTCTGGGACTGTGCTTTTGCTCTAGAATGTTGGAACCCCATTATTCCACTAGAAGAAGAGGCATTTCTCTGCTTGATCAAGTCTTACTAACACTTGAGGCTCTTCCCCACAAGTTTGCAATGAATATTTTCATCATGGGCTGCTATATTTTGTGTTGCCAAAGCTGCAATCATGTAATAGCATCTGTTGATTTACACAGCCCAAAAGATGATGTTCCATTGTTAATTTCTTTGTAACTCTCTGCCTCATAATCATTTCCAATGAATCTCAAGGAGTGATGGAGCTGGCATAGTGCAGTATTTGTTAGCTTGTTGATTTTACAAGAGTCTGCCTACGAGTTTCATGATTCATCTGAACTCGGGTTCAAATTTGTTGGGGTCTCTGAATTCTCGGCATCACATCGTTCGCTATCTGAAGATTTCCAGTTTCATATAAAGGATAGGATAGAATTCCAGCAAGACATGACACATGTTCTCTACAAGTGTGACATTTTTGCAGATCTACATGCAAAAGTGCTTACATATCATGGCACACTGTGAAATTACATGCATCGCTGACAAGAAATGCCAACATTTCTCCCGTTCCTCCATAAGCCGGGTGGGATAATAGATATAACAAAACTATAACGCGGTCTTTGCACATGAAGCCCAGCCTACTTATGCCAGTACGACATCGCCGCCATTATCTACAGCGTGCAGGGGCTGTTGCCATTTTGCTTCAAAGTCCTCCAAGTATTCTCTGCTGTTGAGCTCTGTCAACCTGTAACAACACAGAGCAAATGAAGGGGGAAAAACAGGTTTAAGAGGGAACTAAAGTTCAGAATGAGAGCTGATAACCTCCTAAAGCACGGCCCTCGTTACCTGCTGATCGTACGATCTTTGGCGAATCCTAGCTCGTTGTCCACACAGAGATCGGGATCGTCACTTTTCCGCGAGCGTGAAGATCTAGGTGCACTCTTTTGTGCTTCAGCGACCGTCACGACGTTCTCAAACAGCTCTATCGGCTCGGCCTCGGCTGTGCATAATAGCCTCCCCTTGTTCTCGTACATAACCTGAAAAACATTAGCGCCGTCAGAGACAAGATTATTTGTGCTGCCAGTATACAGTATACAGTATACATGCCTATTATCAGGTTAACACTAGCTTCACCATAACGCTCGTTAATAATGCTAACATAACAAAGTGAACTACTACTAAGCAAACTGTATATGTGCCACGCCTGTAAGTTCCAAGTCTTCAAGGTGTCTTGTTCAAATTGGAGCGGAAGGATGCCTGAACACGAGGCTAAGGCAAGATAATAAAACATAAAACATGTGACAGACTTAAGGGAAGATGAAACATACATCAACCAATGTGACAAACCGATACGCCGCTGTTCTGTTATGATATCCAAACTTAGGGACACCTTCAACTGCAAGGGTGTGAAACTTCTCTGCACATTAACATTTTGGTGTCAGTTAGATCGCATCCAGAGTAGCATTTTGTAATCCCTAACTGTAGAAACTGCACTGAACAACTATACTTACTAAATAGCCCGAAATAGTCTGCTGCGCCTATAGGTCTGTCACAAAGATCTTCAAACTGGAAATATGCACATCCATTTGCTCCCAGTGGGACCTGAATAGCCAAGGTTCAGTCATTACAGAGTGATTCCATGAAAGAAAAGTAGCCAACTCTGAATATCTAACTTCCAAGACCTGCAAATGTCGTCCCATAACGACTTCAACTGTTTGTGGAGTAGGTTCCTCATCTCCAATCAAAGATTGGAATTTCTGTTTAAGAACTGTACTGCAGTCGTTTCCAATAAAATAGAAACCTTCTCCAGCCTGCTCATAAGATCAAAGATGTCATGAAAGGGAAAACTGGAAAAAACAAATACATAACTTGTAACAGTAGGCAACATACTGAACCCAGTTGACGGTAGTCTACTGCAGAGCCAATGGGGTGCGAAATGCACCTTTCCTGCAACAATCCACAAAACTTAACATGAGTACACTGGCAGATTGAGCTTCAGACAGCAGAGAAACTGACAAATAAAACAACACGTACTTTCAAGGTGTCAATGAAAGGTAAGAAAAGGTTTCGCTGCAAGCCACCTTCGTATAGCTGATCTGGGGCACGATTAGAAGTCGAAACTAGAACCTGAGCACAAATAACCATGCAAAAGAATGAATACAAAATACTGAGGTATTCTTGTGTGAGTAACAAGGTTGTTTCAGTGCCATAAGAAAATGGAAATGCAGTAGTCACATACAACGCCTTTGCTGAACAGATGTCTGAACAGGCGGTTCAGTATCATAGCATCAGCAACATCAGTTACCTGTAAAGTATGTGTCGAATGTGTTAGCAAACGAGCATTGAAAGCTAATACAACTATCACAGTAAGGATATACATACCATAAACTCATCAAGACATAATATTATGGCTTCATCTGAAATCTCAGCTGCTACCATATCAAGGGGATCTGAAACACCTTTATGCATCTGCATGTAGATGACTGTCTATGAAGAGATCCAGACTGAAGAAGAAAGATGCATATGTCATAACCACAAAAAATACCTGCAGACGACTATGAACATTCAACATGAAATCGTGAAAGTGAATTCGCTTTTTCCTCCAATTAGCTGGCCTGACAAGAAGTAGTACCGTCAGGATAGCAATGGATTACTGAAGAAATGCATACAAGGGAAAATATGTGCAAGTACCAAGTTGTTGTCTAGTTAATACCACATAGCAAAAGAACCAAGGAAGATAGGCTACAGTTTATTTTCCAGGCATCTTCATCAGAACTTAGACAACATTGGTTATGTTGATTAATAAAATTACAATGATCACCATTGGTTCCTAACAGCTGGAAGTTTGAATTTAGACAGTAAATGGAGCCAACAGCTTGTCAACTGCTTCTACGCATGTCTCAAAATTACTATGACTTTCTATGAAGAGATCAAGACTTCAGTATGTATGACTAAATTGATGAAAGAAAAGAAAATTACTGTTACTACTTGTGTGTATTGGTTTCACATGTCATTTTTCTTAAAAAATGTGAAGAACATTGAAAAATGAATAGAATAACTTCGGCATGTATAGTTGCACACGAATGTGGACTGTTAATGAACACATTCGGGTAAATCATATCTAATAGAAGAGCACTAAATGTACTTCTGAACTGATACACCGTCATGAATATATCCGGTGACATGTTCAGTACTAATGCACTTTTAAGTTCGTGATTTGGTTATGTTAAAGCAGCACAAAGTAAGTCCAAAAATGTTATAATTGATTCACTTACAGTTGCTCATAGAACAGGTCCATAAGCATCGTCTTCCCTGTACCGACCCCTCCATATAGATACAATCCCTTTACTGGTGATTGGGTAGAAGGCTGAGCAATGAGGCGAGACCATAGCCACCTTCTCCTGTCAAACAAAAACCACTAGGGTTAGGATCACTCTGATCAGTCCCTAGCTTACTATGTGAATTCACTGCTTTTAAATAGCACTTACCTTCCAGATTTCTCAGATGACTGATATCTATCGAGCTGGCAGGCTTCTTCATTCTCTACAAGATCCTCATAAAGCCTTTGTAATTGTTGAATCGTATCAACCTGCGGCAATTGGTAAAAGTTCAGAAGAATCATCAGTAAAACACTCAAGGAAATCATGCAAACAAAAAAAAACCTTCATCAGGTCCAATTCAATAACCTGAAAGCTATCACCATCTACAAGATCTCCTGATGCAATTCTCTTCTCGTATTCCACCATTGGACCACCTCGTGGAACATCTGGGAAAGTAATCGAGTTGATTCAAATGCCTCCATCAGAAATCAGAACATGAAAAGAGGTTACGAGCATAAACATGTAACAGAAATGAACCTTTAATCGAATCAGCCGCGGCAGTGGAGAACATGTTCCTCAGTGACTCCACAGCTGGACTCACAAATCTGCCATGTTCATCATTATGGCGCACTGTGCACAGTGAACGGGATGAGGAACTACGCAAGATGAGAGCGTTCTGCTGCCTGGTCAGCCTGTTTATTGGTGCGCGCCCCTCTGCATGGTGCCGCGCCAAACGGCGAAGCTGGCGCAGCGAGCGAGCTACTGCTGCTCTCATCTTTCTCGATGTACTTTCTAGGCCAACTCAATCAACAGTTGAAGTTATGGAACCTGTAATAATCATAGCAGAACAAGAATCCATTAGAATACAATAGGGAGCTTCTCCTAATCATTACCGGGCCATGTGTTGGAAGATGCAAACTCCATGTGGAATTGGAATATACATACGGGGAAAATCTCAAAAGTAAACTGATAGGTTGGGAGCATGTGATTTGGAATCAGCTAGCATGAAAGGCTACCGCGAAAATGACATGGAAAGGGTGGCCAGTAGTGAAGTGGAATAATGCAACTGCTGCACGCCGCTTTCCAAGTCCATCCAAGGGATAGAAAAGAAACCGTGAGCTCTCAAGGTGTCGTGTCAATGGCCTATTGATTCCAAGGAATAAAAAAGAGGCTTTAGGCGGTGCTAATCAGCTGCGTTTGGGTCCAGGGGGGATATACTCGGATGAATTAAACTGACCAGGAACACGAAACTCGCATCAATGAACTACTAGAGTACTAGGAAATTAATACAGCAAGATGAATTATTGTTGATTTTATTTTTTTGCGACGGATAATAATCATCGGTCATCAGGGGATTAAAAGCGAGATATCATGAAAAGATCCTGGAGCAGGGAGCTGAAGGGTAGCAGAAGCTCCATGACGGTGGGAGCAGCGGTTACAAATCCAGAAAATCTGGAGCCCCAACATTTGGGGAGCAACGAACCACCGCGGCGGAATAGGAGAAAAGAGGGATTTGTCGCACGCACCTACCCAATGTTTTGGCCGCGGAGACGCCGGCGTTCCTCGGCGGAGCGGAACCCCGTCGCGCGCGGCGTGGACGGCTGGCTGGTGGCTGCCTTCCCCCGACCTCCGGCGGCGGTGGCGGTAGCCTTTGGCGGCAATCCAATCGTAGGAGAAGAGGAAGGTGAGAACAAGGGAACGAGAGGCGCAAGAACAGGGACCGTACGGGAGAGGAGGAGGAGGAGGCAATACCGAATCGAAGTCGGGCGGAATCAGGCCGGAGCGGTGCCGGCGTCGGAGTAGATGGACAGCGACGTGGCCTGGCCGCCGCGTCGGGTCGCCGCGCGGAGAAGGGGATTATTCCTGGCTGGCTGGCTGGCTGGCTCTCCTGGGGATGAGGGGGCAGGGGTGGGGCGGCTCCGGCGACGAGGAGAAAAGAAACAGGCAGGCAAAGGGGGTCGGGAACGGGAACGGGATGGGAAACGTGAGCTGGAATTGAGTTGGTGCCGCGTGTTGTGTTTTGTTGCTTGGGACAATGAATGAATGAATCCATAAAATAGTCCCAACCGTGTTGGACTCGTCCTCGTCACCCCCTCGTGGCCAGGCTCGGCTCGGAGCGCCGGCGGCACACTACTCGGCTGCTTCTTTCGCCTGCGTCACGGACGACGGGCGCCGTGCCAGATTAACCTGATGTTGGATTTTTCTCCCAGGAGACGAGAAACTAAAGGCCACGGCATCTCTAATGTGTTTTTTTTTTTGTGTGTATATGAGACCAGTCCGCGGACACTGATGCCAAAGACCATCGTCCAACGTTATCCGCATATATTTCAACCATTGTTGAAACTAAGCAGACGAAATCCATACAAACCGGACGGATTTTTATATAAACCGAAAAGAAATTCATGCAAGCACGGTGGATCTTGTCATTACATTTCGGACATATACTTCAACTAAAAGCGGAGCTCGTACGACTGGCATGATTTCGGGCATACTTCTGTTCTAAACCTAATCTAAATGATTGTCGGTGGTCGTTTCCTGTGTCGGGCCATGAGCCCCGAGAACTGGATCTCCGGTACTTGCATTTGCCTTCTCGAGCTCCGCCTCGACGCTCTCCAGCTCTGTCTCTGCAGTCTTTGCCTAGAAGCGTGAGCGACTAACCGGCCGCCGATTATCAGCCTGCCAAGCTTGGCTTCAAGCAGAGGGAAAGAGCGGTGGCCTTTCTGGGACCCAAGCGGGGGCATCCTACCAGGCACTACTCTTTCTCACTACCGACGGCTCCCATGAACGTGTCGGCTTCGTGGTCGTGGCGGCGGGGCGCGGCCTCGGTGGAGCCGACAATGTCCTTGTCGGCGTCGGTCTTGCCCCACACCTTGTCTGCCGCCTCATATCGAACTCTTTGTAGGCGGCCTCCAGTTCCGCCTGATGCTGGCGCAGTACCGCTAGCGGGCGAGGCAGATCTGGAGTGGTAGGACTCGAGTAGCGCCACCTGCTTCGCCACGTCCACGCCCGGCATGATCGCCCTGCCGGTGTCAAACTACTCCTCCGCCTGCTGGTGCTCCCGGAGAAGCTGGAGGTTGTAGGCTGCGTCAGCCTGCGCCTCGCCGATGGTCATGGTCCAATGCACTGGTGAGGGTGACGCCCGCGAGCAGGGTGCGGTCAGCTCGTCGTCGACCGCGTCCTCCATTGTGACATCGTCGGCCTCCGGTTGCCTGCCGGGCGGCAGCAATGGCGGTCATCTCTTTCTTCTGTTTCGACGATAGTTCGTCCCAGAAAGGTTTGGAGTGCGAGGAGACCATGGTGGGAGTGGTACAGAGAGGAGAAAGGGACCGGAGGAGGACAAATGTGGCTATGGTTGGGGCTGCAATTTATATAGCGGGCGAATCGCACTGGTGGGCGGCAGACGGATGACTAGATAGCGCCGGAGTAGGTTCCTCGGCAACCGCGTGTCATTAATGTCAAAGGTGACGGACGGCCGGCCGGCTGTGGTGTCGTTTGAACGCGGAGCAGTCGCTTGCGCCGACGCGCCGCTTGAATGCCAGCGCTAGTGAGAGGTCTTGTCTGCTCTGGCCAAGCATGAATGCGGCACTGGCGCTTTAGAGCGCCTCAGACCGTTTCGGGCGGAAGCGCGCGCGGGCGAGGAATGGGGTTTGGGTGGGCCAGGGCGGTCAGTAGCGAGCGTGGCAGCAGTCCGGACGCCCGTAAAGCCCTCCGGTTTTTCTCTAGTTTACGGGATAAGGTGCGTCCAGATTGTTTGGTGGACCGATATAGACCCAGTTGAATGGCACAAATGTCCGGATCATATGATCCGGATGTACGGGACGGTTTGAAGGTCCGTGTTAGAGATGCCTGCCCTTGAACACTTGCAGCAGCAAAGGGGTAGGTTGTGTCTGCGTTGATTATACTTAGACAAATCCGAACTGAACGGGAAAACGACTCGTATGTACGTGTGGCGCTCTACTGCCGTCGCGTCTGCATCGAAAAATTAAAATTTGAATGGGCAGTCCGCATCAATAGTGGAGTGATTAGGTTATGTAGCCCACTTTTCGTTCTATCCCAGCCAGGTCCAATCGTTCTCTGCTTGGCGGATCGACACAGGTCCGTGTTGCTCGCTTGGATATGCTCTTACTGTCTTGTTACACACCTGCAGCAACAAAGGGTAGGTTTGTATCTGCATTGATTATACTTAGACAAATCTGAACTGAACGGGGAAAACGACTCGTACGTATATGCGGCACTCACTGTTGCCATCCCGACCAATAGTGGAGGAATCGGGTAAGACCTATCCTCTCTCCTTTTTTCAGCCAGGCCCAATGGCGCTCCACTATTGAGATGCTGAGACGATTCTGCAACAGGCACATCTCGCCAGGCTCTACTACCGCATCCAAAGCACAAAGCAGCACCAGGATAGGATAGAGCGATAGAGAGAAGAATCGAAAGAGGGGAAGTACTTTTTTTTTGAAAAAAATAAATAAGAAGGGGAAGTAGACAGCGCAGATCCGAGGATCTGGGATGGATAGATGCGTAGATCAGAGCAGAAACTCACTCGGTTGTGGACCGACCGGGACGAGGAGGCCGGTGTCAAGCTACTCCACCTGCCAGCCTCCCACGATTTGTTGGAGACGTGGTTGGCGTGGCCAAGGCGACAGTGCTGCTCCACCTGGTTGCCGCGACGTGTCCCGGAGAAAAGAAAAGAAAAGAAAAGCGTGTACGGTGCGCTCTCCGGCCCGTCCGTAATAACAACACGATGATGATGGCCCGGTTGATGATAACATCCATCTCGTTGTCCATCACGATCCCCACTGCGCACTGTGTCCGTGTGTGCCACGTTTTTCTGCACAGTACCAAGTTTTTGAAATAGCTCAGAAAAAAACTTGGTACAAGGCAAAAAATCTACTACTTTTTCTTTCTGCCTTGTACTAAGATTCTTTTTGAAATAGCTTCCCTATAAAAATGTTTTTCACATAGCCCATCATTCATGTCGAATGGTTGCCATGTGGTTCTGTAGCTTGTTGTAGGGGTAGTTCCGTGATGTTAAATTGATCATCACACCTCAGTTTTCTAAGTGCAATGTGAAACAATTCATGCCAAAGACTATTCACATTCACTTATATCACCTGGAATTCTAAATGTGAGCACAGTCGAGGCCTCCTTTGTTCAATGGAAAAGCGGAGGCAACAATAGGAACAGGGAAATTTCCTATTATAATGGACTTATACGTCACCACGGTGACATTATTCAAGCTTTTGGTTCAAACGAATGTAAAACCCTTTTATAATGGACTTATACGTCCGAACGGATGGTTCCGTCAATGACCAATCAAGAAATTGTGATCCAGTAGGTCCCCTCAAACCGATGTTATACATCCGAACTAACCGGCACCACGTCCAGTGGCGGAGCTTGAGCCGAAACTATGGAGGGGCCATGGGCTGGAGGGGGGGGGGGGGGGGCGCAAATGTAACTATTTTAGCTGATTTTTAGTTGAAAACATGCCTAATACAAAGAAATATATAGATGTTTTCTTGTGAGCTGGGGGGACCATGGCCCAGGTTGGCCCCCAAGAAGCTCCGCCACTGACCACGTCGGACCCGATAGACAAGACCACCCCAAATTCCAACAAATCGCCCTTGTCGTAGCCGGACCTGCACTTCTTCTCTCCCCTCTCCTCCCTCATCTGCGTCGTCCTGAGGCCAACTCCAACACACGACCCCAAATGGTCCGCCCATGTCCGTTTGGCGGTAAACGGACAAAACAGGCCCTCGCGCGGCTGCAAACGGACCATTGTCCGTTTTTTGTCCACTTTCTACCCATTCCTGGCCCAAGTTTAAGCCGAGTTTGCGCCCGAACGGACAGCGCGCGGACGGGCGGGACGCGCGCCCTTGTCCTCCCCTGGCCCGTCCGTCAGTGGCACAGACGGCCACTTTCCCTCCATTTCGTCCAAAACGCTCCCGCGCCCCGCCCTTCCTCCCTCCCTCCATCCACCATGGCCGACGAGGCAAATCCTGTCGACCCACCAGCTGCCGCCTGCCCCACGGCGAACAAAAAGAAGCCTCGGCCGGCGCTCACGCCGGCGGAGTCCGCCAAGCTCGACGTTGAATCGGCCAAAAGAGGAGGAACCGGCAACTATCGCGGCGGAGAAGAAGGCCGCCGCCGAGTATGCTGCCAAGCGTGCCTTGCCGTGTGCGTTGCAGCACCAGGCCGACGTCGATTTTTATGTCTACCAAGAATTACAGTGTAAAATCCACTAAAAATACACTAAGAATTACACTGAAAAAATCCACGTAAAACGTTGAGTTTGACACTATGAATTCAATATCAAGAAAAGAGAATAAAATACACACAAAAATGGTGTGGAGAATAAACTAAATTACGCTGACTTGAACTTAGAATTACAATGATCTTTCAAATGTAATTACTATGAAGATCACACTGAAACTAAAAAAAAAGCTATGCACTGATACTACATGGCAATGGCACACACAACTAACCAAAAACCATTATCAGGCAAGTATCCATAAACACCCTGCAAAAAACACCAAAAAGTAAGATTAGCAACACGCATGACAACAAACAGTACCTAAAAAACAAAAAAAAAATGACCAAAAAATAATTAACTACATGCTCCTTCGCTCGGATTACATGCTACTGAAAAAGTAAACTCAGTTGCTGCACACTACAGTGTAATCAAATAAAGATTACGGTATAAATCCAATAAGGATTACAGTGTAACTCCACTAGCTAGGATTACAGTGTAAAACCTACTAAGGATTATAAATCCACCAAAAATTATACTGTAATCAGTGTAAATCCACTACGATCACTAAAAATCACAGTGTAACTCCATTAAGAATTACACTGTAATCTAATAAAGATTACAGTGTAAATCCACTAAGATCACTAAAAATTACAGTGTAACTCCACTAAAAATTACACTGTAATCCAATATAGATTACAGTGTAAATCCACTAAGATCACCAAGGATTACAGTGTTCCTCCAATAAGAATTACACTCTAAAAATCAAAGAGTTACAGTGCATAACCAATAAGAATTACACTATAAAATCAACTTAAACTACAGTGTAAATCCATCAAGAATTACAGTGTAAAAACCCATTACAAATTACAGTGTAAATCCACTGAAAATTGCAGTGAAAATCCACTAAGGAGACAACACTTTGTTAACAAGGCCATACAAAAGTACAATTCAAAAGGGGTAGTACAAGAATGTAAATCTCTTTGCTACCAGAAGAGCTTAACCAAAGCAAGACAAGGGGTTGTTTATGTTACAACAGTATTGTGCATACAGATTGGGCCAAGTTCATGGTCGGTGAAAATTACATCATGCAAAGAAACAAAAAACCCCACCACGGGCTGCAAACACAAAATGAACCGGGGCTGATGCTGCCTAAGAATTGAGTAAAGAAACTATATGATGATAGCTAAATCTCAAAAAAAAAAATCACAGGTAGATGCTATCATAATACCACGGGAACAAAAAGAGGGTTTGACATTATGCATTTGAATGCAGGACAGACAGAATTTACAGACTGACCACACCCATGAACTGGAACACTTGATAAGAATTACAGTGTGACTCCACTAAAAATTACACTGTAATCCAATAAAGATTACAATGCAAATACACTTAGATCACAAAGGATTACAATGTAACTCCAAATAAGAATTACACCGTAAAAATCAAAAGTTACAATGCAAAAACCAATAAGAATTACACTGTAAATTCAACTAAAACTACACTGTAAATCCGTCAAGAATTCCAGTGTAAAAACTGACCGAAAATACAGTGTAAATCCACTGCAAATTGCAGTGTAAATCCACTAAAACCCCACTAAAAGTTCTAACTCAGGTGAAAACGCTAGCAAGCAGAGAAAAATCCCATTGAGTCCTTACACAAGTAGCTAAAATAACTCATGTGCAAAATACCGTAGTTGCCCTACCAATCTTCCTCAAACGACCATTTTAATCTCCTCCTACACAAAACACCACCTAGCCCATAGATTCAGGGGAATTGATTGCAGCGACAACCATAGAGCAGTCAAATGTATACTTGGTACAAATTTCAGCTGGAATGGTAGAGGCGAAGTGATTCAGGGGAAGTGATTCTGCGCATGACAACTAGACGAATTCAAACAACTAAACTAACATAGAGCAATCGATCCTACAAAGACAAACCCTAAACTAGCTCACAAGACATATGAGATTCGATGCCAGTAACAATGCAACCACAAATCTACACCACCAAAAATCGCTGCGGGGATTACCAGATGGAAGATCCCAAAGGGACTAAGCAACAGACTAAGCAGCAGATTAACATAAAAATATAATTTTAGTTACAAAACAAGTCATAATACACCATCAATATGTGATTATATGGTGCAAACAATGATTATAATGTATTCAACTATAAATAACTATTGAATAAATACAAACTGGTGGGGGGGGGGGCATATGTCCCCTGTCCATGTTGATTTTTTGTTCGTGGCCTCCTCCCTCTCCGCCATGCCTGCTCCGCGGCTGCCTAGGCTACCACCAGAACGACTACAAGTATCCAGTGGATCACGGCATCGAACGACACGACGGTTCCTTCTCCTACCTGTAGCTCTCTCCCTTCCCCCCGCCAAAAATGGTGAACAAAGAACATCCAGGGTACATCATCGGTGCATGCGCCTTAGCTGTGGTTATCTTCATCGCCGCCTGGACAATCTACCTGTGCGTGCAGCGCAGACGCGCTGCGCGCGCAACCGCCGCCGACCTGGAGCGCGTGGAACCGCCGCCAACCTCTCTGCCACGTCGCGACGGCGAGTGCGTGCAGGCGCCGCCTGCTCCGCGGCTGCCTGGGCCGACGCGCCATGGTGGCGGCGCCCTCCACCAAGGACGAGCTGCGACCCAGTATACGCCGCGGACAATGATCGCACACCACGCCCTCGCATGGCTGCTCCGCCCGGTGCTGCTACCCCGCTTCGGTTCTACAAGGCGGCCGTCGTGATGCCCCCGGTCAGTCGTCCTTCCCTCTATGCTTTCCTTTGCCGACGAAATCGTCATCCCAGGCTACTTCTCGCCTCCCCTCCGGCTTCCTCATCGCGTCCCATCCGTCCTACGCGACTCCACGCACAGCCGCCGACGAGTGCTTCCGCTGCTCCACTATGTTTTCAGATCAACCGCCCTCATCGCGTCCCTCCATCCTGCATGACTACGCGCACAGCCGCCGGCGAACGCTTGCTCTGCTGTCGAGATCGTCGGGCCAACCGCCCTCATGCGTCCCCTCAGTCCTGCATGACTCCGCGTGCAGCCGCCGGCGAGCACTTGCTCTCCTCCCCAAGGATCCCAGGAGGAAACCCGATGTTCGTTGTTGGACTCGCTCCGGTGGGAAAATCGTTTGCCTCTGCACAAGTGGGGCTTGGATCCAGCGGCATCGAGGACATGAGAATAGGACTATTTTTCTGTATATGGCTTAGAAATGAAGTGTTTGATTATATATTAAATTAATGTTATAAACTTTTTTAATCATTTTATCATGGTATGTTAATTTATCTAATTTTGATTTTATGTTTCAATTTGCTTTATGACTTGTTGCCACGATGGACATGCTTGCGAGACCTTGTTCTAAAGAGACCTAAGCCGAACATTACCTCCGAAATTGAGTTAAAAGGGAAGTGTTAGAGCATCTCCAGCCGTTGCCCCCCCAGTCGCGGCGCCCACGTTTTTTTGAAAAACTTAAACACGGCGCAAACATGGCTCAAATTTAACGCAAACATCGGTGAGTTCGTTCAAATTTAAACATATTTTTTAAAAAAAGAAAAAAAACTACTAGGGGCTGCTCCTCGCCATCCCCATCGCCGCTCCTCGCCGTCTACCTCGCCGCTCCCCGCCGCCCGCCGCCCGCCCTTGCAGTTCTACATGCCGAGGAGGCTGTAGAACCGCGTGTAGTCGCCGTCGTCGTCGTCGCCGCCTCCGCCGCCGCGGTCCTTGCTGCATCCCTCCCACGGTTGGCGCGGCGGGTTGGATGGTCCGGGGGCGTCCTCGTCATCGTCGCTGTCGAGGATCACAATGTCGTGCTCGTCCTCGCGCCTATGCTTGCGGGCTTCTATCTCCTCCAGGGCCCGGACCATCTCGTCACGGAGATAGTCGTCCCACGCCCACTTGAGGGCGTCCTCGTCGGAGAAGCCGCGTCGGGCTATCTCCTCGTACTCCGCGGGGAGGCCGGGCTCCGGCTTGGGCTCGACGAGGACGAAGCGGCCGGAGGGGGGTGGATTCGCCGATGCGGATGCAGGAGCTGCGGGTGCGCGCGCTGACAGGCGTATCCTGGGGCTCCGGCTTGACGGGGCGGAGGCAGGGAGAGCCGGACGAGCGGCCGAACGAGGAGGAGGATGCCTCGGGCCGCTCCATGCGCCTCGGCGTCCAGGAGCTCCCATGGCGGCGTGAGAAGGACGGGGGAGCGGGGTACTCGAGGCGCGGCTCCCAGAGCGGGCTGTCGGGGGTGTACCGCGGGCCTTCCCTCGCCGCCCGCAGCAGGGACGCGCGGATACGTGCGATCTCCGCACGCCGCGCTACCCCGTGGGTGGTGGTGGCACCGGCACGCCGCCGACGCTGATCCTCCACGCTCCGGGCACCCGCATGTCCGGCGGGGCCGGGTACTCGGCCTCGAAAAGGAGGCGAGCCTCGTCCTCGTGAAGATGGCGGCGCCCGAAGCCATTCGCCGCCGCGTCGTCGCCTGGGAAGCGCTCGACCATTCTTCTGAACTGGAGACGGCGAGAGGAACTGGAAGGGGGGAAATGGGCGCGTCGGCGGTGGAGGATCTATGCGTGTCTCCGGCGCGCTTGTGGTCAGCTTATATAGGCGGAGGCGCCGCGTAGTACGCGTGGCCGGCACGTTACGCGTGGCGGGAGGCGTGGCGGGTGAGGGGACGCGCGTCGCCCGGCCTTCACTGCGCCGCCCGTGAGGCATCAATGGAGACTGACCGGCGCGGCAGCGCGCGCAGCTTTGGCATTGATTTGTCGCGGGAAACGAGGCGATGAGGACGACGAAGCGGCGAGAAGAGAGTTGAGTGGCTGGCAAGGGGGGCCCGCCGTTCTTCGCGCCAAAAATGATTCGCCCGGCGCCCCCGAGCGCCCCCCAGCACGCCGGGTTCGGGTTGGGTCCGTCGGCGCCAATTTCAGCCCGAGTCGGCGAAAACTGGGCCCTTGAGCGCGACTGGGCCGATTTTTTGGCGCCGGCGGCCGAAAAATCGCCTGGAGGCCTTGTTGGGGACGCGGCTGGAGATGCTCTTACTCCCTCCAATCCAAAATAAAATGACACTTATTTTAGATCGGAGGGAGTATTATGTAACATATAATGCCAAGCAAGCAGATGACAAGCACGATAGAACATGTCCATGTTTCCAAATGTTGATATGTTTAGACACGACAGGTCACACACTCAAACGTGTTTTGAAAAAAAATCACCAGTGTGCTCTTCTTCGGCATGAGTAACCTCGGGATTCTCCGGTACTAGGATAGCAGGGCGTACCGGTGCACGACAAAAAGGAGATACGACCTCGACGCGAGGAAGAGCACCTTCGGGATCCCCTTCTTCCTTGGTGGCAACCCAATCGGTTGGTGGTCCCAGAAGCAAAAGTGGTGGCCACTTCGTCATGTGAGGCGGAGTACATCGCCGCCGCCATCGCAGCATGCCAGGGGATTTGGCTCTTAGGCCTCCTCGGAGAAATCCGGAACCAGGAGGCTGCCACATCACTGCTCGTCATCAACAAGTCAGCAAGCATATCAATCTCCGCTATCGCTTAATTAGGGATTGTGTTGAGAACAATACTGTGCGCGTGGAGTTTATCAGCACGAGCAAGCAGAAGCCCGATATCTGGCAGAGTTTTTGACCCAACCCAAAAACTGTTGCCGGGCCAACCCTTTTCGGGGTTCTATTTTGACTTTGTAGGCGCCTATCTCGAATCGTGGGATATCTGAAACGGTCGGTAGTGGAGTGAGAGCTACTCCATTAGTACCGTACCTTTTCTGGAGAACTAAGAGGTAACATTTTCTGAAGAAACAAAAGGAGCTCGAGCATGTATGAGCAATTTTAAAATGGTCCCTCTTTTCACGTGAGAGGTAAGAAAGTAAGAGTTACTCAGACCTACCATAGGTTACGAGACATTTAGCAAGGTTTAAGCATCTTTTATCTTTCCACCCAATGCCTCCTCTTTCAAAGTTTCAGAAAATTAGGGGCAATCCATAGCAATGGGGAGGAGCAGAGAGCATCCATTCCTCATCCACCAAATTCATAGTACCTGACCATCCATAGACGCTACGGTTCTACATTTCTACTACACAAAAGTGGACGACACTGCAGGCTAAGACGTCCAGCCTGACAATACATTCTAACTGCTACACACACGATCAGTACTTACTCTGACGAAGCACTGCTTCCAGCCCTAGGGGTGATCGTCAAGACGAGCCCGAAGTGGTCGCTGGGCAGCACAGGCAGCATCCGCTCGCGACGCTGCCGGTAGACTTTCTCCTTAATCTTCCAGCGGGCTACATCCACCTTCACGTACGAGACGCCGGGTATAGGCTCCTTCCCAACCATCTCGATGCCTTGGACCTCGAAATCCGGCAGCTTGCAGACGAACCGATCCAGCCTCAGCTGTAGTTTCTTGGAACCTTTAGACAGCATGGCGTTGGCCTCCGTGTCGTACGTCCAGCCATCTTCACCCGGCTTCAGCTCAGCCCAGGCGTCAACCCAGCCGTCCGGCAGAGGGAAGGGCCCGTCTGCCTTGTCGTCCCAGTTCATGTCCCCGCAGAATATCAGGTTGCAGGATCCTCTTCCTCCCAACAACATGAGGGACTCCTTTGCCTGAGCGACTCGCTCGTTGCTGCGCAACCGAGGAGGCCGGCTCGGGCTCTCTAGGTGGCTTGTACCCAGCACCAAGGTCACGCCACCAATGTTGATATTTGCCATGCAAAGCTCCCTTCCCATTACTGAATTGGAAAATGGAACGCCGTCGAAAGAATCCACAACCAACTTGCTCATCTGCATTTGTTGGCAATTGGATCAGGGAACACATAAGACAGGAATATGGTTTACTTTTGGTACATACTGAAATAATTACATTTCGGTCAGAATGTTCAGAAATTTCAGTAGTACACACAAATTCAAATTAATTTTATTTTTTTAATTTTCAATATATTTGGTTGGATCTCAGTCAAATTCAA
Source organism: Triticum timopheevii (assembly GCA_963921465.1). NCBI lineage: Eukaryota > Viridiplantae > Streptophyta > Magnoliopsida > Poales > Poaceae > Triticum > Triticum timopheevii. The sequence continues at coordinate 437,995,539 of OY997262.1, forward strand.
TTGCAAAATTTGGTCATTTGCCCAAACTGAAAACCAAAATGACTGAATCGGCAACAGCTGAAATATTAAAGTTTAAAACCATCACACCATACACTTCCGAAATCTGAAAATGTAAAATGGTAACAATGCACCATTCATGGATTCAAATCAAACACCTTTTTTTTTTTTTGCTAAATCAAACTCCGTGTTCATCATAGGTGTCTGAGCAATTTCCTCTTTGTCTGATCCAAGGTACGGTAGTGTTAGCAATATCCACAGGATAGTGACTTGGCTCACGTCAGTGCAACAGCCTTAAAAAAACTATATAAAGTACCAACGGAACTCTGAGATACTAAATATATCAGCATCTTCTCATAATAAAATACTACCATGAAATGGGATGAATTCCAACCATGATTTCAAAATGTAGAAAAGGCTATACCTGCATGCAGAAATATGATCTCCATTTTTGTCCTTTCGACAATGGTTTCCCCGCCTCTGTGTAATATTCCATCCCACGTGACATCAAGCATTTGTATTCTGGCCACCAGTCGGATCTTTCCAGAAGCCCATGTACCTCTGGTGTAACCTCCTGCAATCTCACATGAGGCCTGTTCAGAAGAAAAAAGAAAAGAAAGTAATGGACTGTTTTTGACAAATTCTGTACCTGGAGGCATATAAGATCTGGGCTGTGGAGCCGAATAATATCTCCAAGAGCAAGAATCCTATTGTGCAGTTTATAATCCTTCCTGGAACACAAATTGTACGTCATGATTTTAATGGCCTTGCTACACAAACTAGTCTTAGAATCTCCTGTGGAAAGATATTCAGTTTTTCCTGCGAACATTACACAAGCATACGGAAAATCAGTCATAGTTGAAAGATGAAATCAGATTCTAAGTTGCATATTTTTAAGTAGCTAATTTGAACTAAAACAGAGTCACTTATTTCCAAATTGAGGTCTTTGTCAACCTGTCAAATGGGTTGGTGTCACCGTAAATGTCTCCAATTCAGGGAGCAATCTGTGGCAATCTGTGGGCGACACTGCAGGTAACAAAATTGGAGGCAATCCGTGGCATTGGGTTGGAGCACAGTGCATCTTCATCCACCTATGTCATAGTCCATACACGTTACGCTTCTACTAGACAAAAGTGGGCGAGACTGCAGGCTAAGACGTCCAGCCCGACGATACATCGTAACTGCTACACACAGGATCAGCACTTACTCTGACGAAGCACTGCTTCCATCATGAGGGGCGATGGTCAAGACAAGCCCGAAGTGGTCGCTGGGCAGCACAGGCAGCGTTATCTCACGACGCACCTGGTGGACTTTTTTCTTAGACTTACTGCAGATTACATCCACCTTCACGTGAGAGACGCCAGGTATAGGCTCCCTCCCAACCATCTCGATGCATTGGACCCTGAAATCCAGCAGCTTGCACACGAACCGATCCAGCCTCAGCTGTCGTTTTTGGACCGCTGCAGACAGCATGGCGTTAGCCTCCGTGTCGTACGTCCAGCCATCTTCACCTGGCTTCAGCTCAGCCCAGGGATCAACCCAGCCGTCCGGCAGAGGGAAGGGCCCGTCTGTCTTGTCGTCCCAGTTCATGTCCCCGCAGAATATCGCGTTGCGTGATCCTCTTCCTCCCAACAACATGAGGGACTCCTTTGCCTGACCGGCTCGCTCGTTGCTGCGCAACCGAGGAGGCGGGCTCGGGCTCTCTAGATGGCTTGTCCCCAACACCAAGCTCACGCCACCAATGTTGATATTTGCCATGCACAGCTCCCTTCCCATCACTGAATTGGAAAATGGAACGCCGTCGAAAGAATCCACAGGCAATTTGCTCATCTGCATTTGTTGGCAATTGGATCAGGGAACACATAAAACGGGAATATGGTTTACAGTCTCAGTGTAGTTTCGTCAAAATTTCAGAAATGTCATTACTTTTGGTACATACTGAAATTATTGCATTTCGGTCAGAATATTCCAGCAATTTCGGCAGTGCACCCAAATTAAATTTAAATTATTTTTGAATTTTCAAAATATTTGGTCGGATCTCAGTTAAATTCAATTGGAAATTTCGGTCCTTTGGCAAAATTAGAATGAATGACTGAATCAGCAATAGCAAAACTAAAGTTTAAAACCATCACAAGATACACTTCCGAAATCTGAAAAGGAAAAATGGCAACAATCCACCATTCATGGATTCAAATCAAACATCTTTTTTCTTTGCGAAATCAAACACCTTGCTTCATCATGATTCTCTCCTCGTCTAATCCAAGGTTTGTTAGTGTTAGCAATCTCCACAGGATAGTGACTTAGCTCACGTCTGTGCAACAGCCTTAAAAAAATACTAAACAAAGTACCAACGGCACGCTGAGATACTAAATTAATATATCAGCATCTTCTTGTAAAAAAAAAAAATACTGTATCAGGATCAAAACCATGACATGGGATGAATTCCAAACATGATTTTGAAACTTAGAGAAGACTATACCTGCATGCAGAAATATGATCTCTCCATATATTTTTTTCGTTTCGACAATGGTTTCCCCATATTGGAACGGGCGATGTCCTCCTTCTCCTTCATGTAATATTCCATCTCACGTGACATGAAGCATTTGTATTCTGGCCACCAGGCGGATTTTTCCATAAGCCCATGTATCTCTGGTGTAACCTCCTGCAGACTCACATGAGGCCTGTTCAGAAGAAAAAAGAAAAGAAGTAATGGACTGTTTTGGGAAATTCTGTACCTGGAGGCATATAAGATCTGGGCTGTGGTGCTGAATAATATTTCCAAGAGCAAGAATCCTGCTGTGCAGTTCATAATCCTTCCCGAAACACACATTGTACGTCATGATTTTAATGGCCTTGCTACACAAACTTGTCTCAGGATCTCCATCTCCCGTGGAAAGATATTCACCATTACACAAGAAGCATACGGAAAATCAGTCACAGTTGAAAGATGAAATCAGATTCTAAGTTGCATAGTTGTGAGTGGCTATAAACAGCTGCCGCATTTGCTTTGTCAGCCAGTCAAGTGGGTTGGTCTCACCTTAGTAAATGTCTCCAGTTCAGGGAAATAAGCCCTACTAACAATTAAGAGGCTAGCATATTATCTCAACAAAAATTGACCGAACAAAGTGAACGTATACTGTGTGAAAGAGCACTGCATTTAGGCAGGAACTGCAAACTTTGTGTTGTAATTTTCTTTAGCAGCCTTTATGCCATAGTAATTAGCAACCAAGATGAAAACTTCAATAAATTTACAAGTATATCCATTTTCCTTGGTGGTTCACTGTGTAATGCATCCCTATCAGTGTAACTCTGAACTGTTAAGTGTTGACACGCGACAGATCCAAATGAAAAGACCGCATCCAACACAAGAGCAAAGATACGGAAACAAGAATGGAGAAGTGATCCTTGGCACATTCATCGATGCTAGAGCGAAATTTGCCACACACAAAAAAAAGAAGAAGAGAGAGATGAAATCCGAGGATGAACCTTCCTTGGCGGCCGCCTGGTGTGCCCCGTTGGCGCCCACGCCCTTGTCGGCGGACACCTCGGCGACGTCGGTCGACGCCGCGCGACCCCTTCTCATGCGCAACGGGAGGGACGATGCGCCTGGAGCAGCGGCCAGGCCAGCGTCGCAGGCCCCTGAGTTCTGAGGGTTGGAGTACGTCCATAGGGCGCGGTGCCGGTGCCACTGCCACTGCGGCGGCGCACTCCATCCTGACTCTCTCAGTCCCAGCGGCGGAATCGTCCTCGCCGGGAGATCGTGGGAAGGGGAAGACGAGGCCAATGTCGGGGAGAGTAGGGTTTGGGGCTTGAGGAAGCGGAGGAGGCGCCGAGGCGAACGGGAGAGGAGCGTGGCCATTCGCAAAGTTCTCTCTTTCTACCGAAATGAGGACGTCTGGTTCGATCGGGCTGTAGGTCTTCCATAAATACAACCGGACTCATCCAAACCCTCCTAAACAGCTAGGCAGACTTCCGGTCATTTACCTAGGCACACTGCTCAGTCACAAAATTAATTCAACCGGACCTTTTAAATTCACCCCAAATGTCTGGGCTGTCTAACACTTTTAATTTCAGATTATATGTGGAGTGAATATGAGACGCACGGACACATTGTCACCTTAGACCGGCCCACTCCGACCTCAAAATACTCCGTTCATATCCACAATCCGAACCCCCCTTAGAAGAAAATCCCATCTCGGACCAACCCTAGCCATTTGCCACTTCATTACATTTTCAGTCCGCTCCGCCTCCCAGTAGCTCTCCGATGATTTCCGGCCTTCTCCAACATAGCAAGCACTAGATCCGAGTCCGACAGCTCCAGATTCGACGACTGGGACCTCATCCCATGTGGAGATGAGGAGTTAATCGTCTGGCTAGCTCTCCGTCGATCCTGGGAGGTAACCCGAGCTCCATTGTTGGAGTTACTCCAGCAGGAATCCGCTGCCTCTGCGCAACTGGGCTTGGGAGGCTTGGATCCAACTGCGCCAGTGACACGAGGCGTGTGACCACGGTGAATCCACAGATGGCGAGCGGCGAGCGGCTCGAGGTACAGGCACGCCCAACCGGACGGTCCCGGACTGGCCGCACAACCCCTGTCGTGGTTCCTCGCGCCCATAACGTCAAACTCCGATTGAAGGTGACGATGTACATGAGGTTGAAGATGAAGAGTTTGATCATCTTTCCCTTAATGATCCAATTGGGCAAGCTAGAGTACAGACAAGAGCATGAGCATAATCTGTATGTTCGTGGTCAAGATCCCGATGTTGATCGTTGCTTCCGAAATCAGTTTCATCATAGGAAAAATGAAGAGATTCTCAAAGTAAAGAAGTTCAAGGTGGCTGCTCATCGCAATTTGTACCTTGATTATGTGTGTTTCCACACTGAGTTGTATGCTGATGTGCACTCACCAAGACAGGGTTAATTCCATTTTTGCAGTTCAACAACACCTATAATAAAGACCTTGTTCTCTAGTTATTTCCCATAGTGTTCTTCAAGACAGACGAGGCTCGCTCATTTCGTTGCATGTTTGGCACTCCCCGTATGAGCGCATCTGTGGTTGATTTTGTTTGATCAAGACGAGGCTCACGATCTTGATCCCCATCAAGTCGTATGGGCCACCAACAACGGATTCAAATACGACAGATCTCGGGCAGAGGGGTCCAAGCTAAGTGTCTTGACATGATGGTAACATTTTTTCTATACACATTTAACATTTTTTCAAATGCTTTATTAATATTTTTTAAATGCAATATAAACATTTTTCGAACACATGGTCAACATTTTTTTCTATACACATTTAACATTTTTCCAAAATGCTTGATTAACAATTTTCAAATACTTATTCAATATTTTTTTAAATGCTGGATTTACATTTTTATATACATAAAAAAATTCATCATTTTTTAATACATGGTCAACATTTTTTGTATACACATTTAACATTTTTGAAATGCTTGATCAATTTTTTTAAAATACTTGTACATTTTTTCAAAAGCTTTATTAATAGTTTTATGTACATGATAAAAATTCATCATTTTTTAATACATGGTCAACATTTTTTGTATACACATTTAACATTTTTGAAATGCTTGATCAATTTTTTTTAAAATACTTGTATATTTTTTCAAAAGCTTTATTAATAGTTTTATGTACATGATAAAAATTCATCATTTTTCAATACATGTTCAACATTTTTTATACACATTTAACATTTTTTAAAATGCTTGATCAACATTTTTCATATACTCGTTAAAAAATTCAAATGGTTGAATTTTAAAATACATTGTAAAAAAACTTGTATATATTTTTCATATACATGATAAACGTTTTATCTATACACATTTAACATTTTTTAAATGCTTAATCAACATTTTATAGATGTTTTTTATAGAGCGTTTTTTGTAATATAGTATATATTTATTAGAATATATAAAAGTATAAACAGAAGTAAAAAATAAAGCAAAAAACGAAAACAGAAAACGTAAAAGAAAAACAGAAAAAGGAGGCTGTGGCCTCCCGCGCTCCTGCACAACGAAATGGCCCGGCCCCGCGCTCCTGGGGACAGAGGCTCGCTGCTGTTGGACGCAGCGAGCGTCACATAGGAGGTTTGCCTAAAAAAAAACATAGAAGGTCAAAAAAAAAAGAGGTCCCGGGCTCATCGTTCTCGTCTCCGCCCCTTTCGCGCGGGTGTGCTCAGCCCGAGCCCCAGATCGGAGCCACGCCACCGGCGGTTGGCCGGCACCCCCCTCCGCAAGGTTCTTCTACATCCATCCGGGATCTCCCTTCTTCGCGCCACCGCGGAGTGTGGCCGTCCAGGGACCTGCCTGTCCTGGCGCCGGAGACGGGAGGGGAATCGCCGGCGACGAGACGGGCCTGAATCCCAGTGTTCCCGCGCTGTCGGTGCCGAGGAGAGGGAGCGGGGGGAGTCGCCGGCCGGCGGCCGTTGGCCACTCCGGTAAGTGTGCGCGCAACTGTACGCTACCATTCCAGATTTTTAGTCCCATTGCCAATTTAGTTGCGATTCCACCGTTTTATAAGGCTCGCCCTTAGCAGGGCTATCACCAAGTAGAAGTAGAAGACAAGTTGAGAGTGTAGAGTAGAAATGTAGAACAGGATAGCTGTGATGCAATACAGTTTTATCCCTCAGGAAGCCAAATGCAGTTTGGCTATAATTGCGTGCTCGCATTGCTATTTGAAATCCAGCAGGAAAATATGCTTGGGAGAGGGAGATTGATGAAGAGGTTAGTCTGACCCGGCGATGTCTTGATACTGCTTCCTGGTTCGAAATTTCCTTGCGATGGTATTATTATTCTCTGGGAAACAAGCCCTATCGAGTATGATAACTGATGAATCTGCACCTATGCTATGTCAGGTGGCTAGTACTCGTATGTGCTAATGATGTTCTTCCGTAAGTAAGAATATATTATTGATAATATTGTTCTTTTTCTACTCCTATTATGCTTTTTATAAGCCTGTCAGGCAGTTATGCAAAATAGGGAAAAACCGTTGCAGTATACTCCCTCCGTTCCCCAATATAAGGTGTATTATTTTTCCAAAAAGTCAAACTTCTTTAAGTTTGACCAAGTTTATAGATAAAAATATCAATATCTAGAATACCAAATCATTATCACTAGATTCATCATGGACTATATTTTTACATTTTATATATTTAGTATTATAAATCTTTGTATATTTTGCTGTAAAGTTGGTCAAACATAGACAACAGTTGACTTTTTGGAAAACTAATACACCTTATATTTAGGAACGGAGGGAGTATTATTACCCAGAGACCATTATCAGATAACTCAAGTGAGACAGTTATGCAAATAAACAACTAAGACTCATCACTTTTTTCAGAAAATATCTTCAATTGGATTCTCTAGGTTGTGATCAAGTCCCGCAGCTTGAAGCTGTAAGTAACACTTCAAATGAAGATATGGATATGGCTTAAGTCTTAGATAGCCTACTCCTGTTATGGCACCATGTTGCTCAGCTCATGGATGGTTGATTTCACATTATGAAGAGCCTCAGCTCTCCGCTTGTAACTACCCTGCTGCTGCTACTAAAGATGGTTTCAAACATAAGTGGTGATACAACAATGTTCTCCTCAAAGTTACTACAGATGTAACACCTACATAATCCAGCAGTTCAGTACATATGTTAGTGTTGTGCAGTTTAGCTATCAATCTGATACTCGTTCCTCATATGTACAAGAATGAAAAAACCCGTCGATCAGTAGTTTATAGTCAAGTGCAGAGAGGTCTAGCACGATCTGAGACAAGCGATGTATTTCCTGATTCTGTTGCAGGCCACCATTCTACATCCTGATTCTGTTGCAGGCCACCATTCCTCAGTATGCTCGTCAAGATGGCAATGGTGGATGTCAGGGGTGACGATGTTAGATCATGGCCGCAAGCAAGAGCAGCTCAGATCAAGCACAGCAGCCCAGGCAGCAGCGGCCGTCGCTTTCATGCCCGCCAGAGCTTGTGCAGTGTGCGGAAGGTGATGGTGCCGCTGATGCCGACAACACGCGCAGTGAGGTCGGTACCATTTGCCAAGTTCGCCGGGCAGGAGTGCTCTGTTTGTTTTGAGATGCTTGCAGACACTCAGTAGTCAGTATGATCGTCTTCCTGCTTCTCTTCCCAGTTGAATAATATGAACCTATGTACTCCCTCTGTTCCCAAATATAAGTCTTTTTTAGATATTCCAACAAGTGACTACATACGGAGGAAAATGAGTGAATCTACATTCTAAAATATGTCTACATACATCCGTATGTCGTAGTCCACTTGAAATGTCTAAAAAGACTTATATTTAGGAACGGAGGGAGTAGTTGATTGTTAGTATTTGATTGCCTTACAATATCATTTGACTTAAAAATTATATTTACACATGAAAAAGGAATATTTATTTAATATGTACAATTTTTTTGCAATTAGTTGATATGTTGCAAATGCATAAACAATTCCTAGTTTGTTTGCTAAGTAGTAGTTACTTCCGATTACATAGAAAACGAAGCCATCAATAGCATCACACGCCATGCACTCCAATGCTAATATGTGCATGACCAACATGTTGCAATGGGTGGTGTGTGTTCCACGTTTGGGAGTAATGCATGCTTTATTAGTTCTCTTGCATGAAGTGATCTATTTATGATAGTAAATGTTTCATTAATGATGCCAATTTATAAAGCCATAAAACTAACTTAACTTGTGCTGTTTAAGGGCCATAAGTTCTTGTTTAAATATAACGTGACATGCTACGCCAATGCCTCCTCCTCTGAGAGATGCAGGTAAAAGAGGAAGCATCAATGCATCATCCAATCTCTCGCTCCCCCTAGCTAGCTTCTGACTCCCCCCCACCTCCCATGGGTTTCAGTTGCTTCCAGCTCCATTCAGGGATCTGTGATCACGTGCCACTTGATTTCCATTTGCAGCAAAATGGCCACTATGAGCTTCATTCTGTTGATCGTCCATTTGAACCTGCCGGAGGATCGATTGTTCCGTTTGCAACCTTCTATCATGAGTACGATCCACAAGGCACTACCAAGAAGGATGTCGCTGACGGCGCCTCATCGATCATTCATAATTCTGGGCCTCACTTGCCTCTCTTGACGCCAAAACCTGAAGTTTCACATCTCATAGGAGGTGGCCTGGGTTCATACAAGACGTATGAGATGAGTGGCAGGTTTATTCCAAGAAGGAACGCCTCGAGTAAGGCTGTCAAGAAGACTAATGTTGTCAAAGGGTAATGGACACCGGAAGAAGACAGGTAAATTAAACTGTTTATGCATGCTTTGTTAAATATTGCCTCCACCCAAAAGTGAAAAATCGTCGCATTACTGTAAGTCTATGCTATTAGCTGCTCTACATGTTATCAATGAGTTTGTTCTTGCCAATTTTAACAGGAAGTTAGTAAAGTTAGTGGAACAGTTTGGATTGGCGAAGTGGTCTCAGATGGCACAGATGCTGCCTGGAAGAGTAGGAAAGCAATGCAGAGAAAGATGGCACAACCATTTGAGACCTAACATCAATGTTTGTCTCCACTGTTTGAACTGGGGAGTCCTGTTAGAGTATACGCGTCAGTGTATGTATTCTGTATGTAGCGTGACTTGAGTCAGCGCTAGAGCGTGAGTAGTGGGCACGATGTAGCTCACGATCGGCCTCAGGTAGTGGCACACGATCAGCCTGTAAACTGTATATAAATCTCAGCTGCAGTGCTAATACAAGTGTGTTGAATCCCATAACCTTTCTCCCTCCTTCATGGTATCAGATACCACCGATCGGCTCAACCCTTTTGCTCCGGCGACCCTGCTTCTGCTGCTATGGGCGACGGCCCCGGTTCCTCCTCCGCCCCCGTTGCCGATGGCTCCAGCGCTCCTGCCGCCGTCGAACCACCGCAACTACCACCCGCTCTCCTTCTGGCCAACCCCGTCGCCGCTGTTCCTGCTACCCCAGCCACCACCGTCTCCCCTTCGGTGCTGCAGACGATCGACATTCGCCGCCACGTCCCCGTCACCCTCGATCTGCTCGCCGGCAACTACGCGCAGTGGCGCCGCCGACACCGCGATCGGGATGTTCGGGCTCCGCGACCACGTCGACGTTGCGGCCGTTCCCCGCTTCGACGACCCTGACTGGGCGATGGCAGATCATGTCGTCGTTCACTGGCTGAACGCCACGGTCGCCCCTGATCTTCTGGACGCCATCATGGCGGACGAGGACACCGCGCTCACCGTCTGGACGGCGATCGACGGCATCTTCCGCGACAACCAGCTTGCGCGCGCCGTCTACATCGACGCTGAGTACCATGCCGTGGTGCAGGGCGACATGACCATCATGCAGTACTGCACCAAGCTGAAGATGTACGACGACCAGCTCCGCGACCCCGGCCAGCCGGTGACGGAGCCGCGACAAGTTTTTCATCTCCTGTGCGGCCTCAATCGCCAGTACCACGGCGCCATCCCCCACATCACATCCCAGTCACCGCTGCCCTCGCTCCTTCAGACGCGCTCCTTCCTTCTCCTGGAGGAGCATCATGCCGAGTAAACCGCGCGTCTCCAGGGTGCGCATGCGCTCGTTGCCGGGTGTGGCGCTGCTTCACCACCAGCCCCGGCCCCAGTTGCGCCCTACGTCAACAACGGTGGCCGTGCGCGTGGTGGGCGTGGGCGTCGCCGCGGCCGCGGCAACGGCCCCGCTGGTACGCCCCTGCCAACGCCGCCTCCGCGCGTTCCTGGCATGCCCGTCCCCGCTTCGAGCACCAACTCCTGGACCGGGATTGTCCAAGCCTGGCCCATGCCGTGGCGTGCCCCCGGCTCTGGTGTGCTCGGTCCGCGCCCCGGCACGCCGCACCAACAGGCCATGTATGCCGCACCAGCGCCGCTCGCGCCCGGTGCGCCTGGCTACCCGTACGGCTACGCGCCACCGCCAGTCTACACCAACACTCCTCCAGGCGTGCAGCAGCAACAGCCCCTGGACATGCAGTCCCTCCAAGCCGCGCTTCACAGCGCCACGGCCGACCCGTCGTCCTCTAGGAGCTCCTCCGAGTGGTACATGGACTCCGGTGCGGCTGCACACATGACTCATTCTCCTGGTACACTTCATTCCCTCCTCCCGTCTACTTCTTCTTCTCACATAATCGTTGGGAGTGGTGAGCATCTTCCCATCACCCACACCGGAGCTGGCTCGCTCATCTCCGGCACCTCTCCGATCCAACTTCGCAATGTTCTTGTCTCGCCGTCTCTCATCAAAAATCTTCTTTCAGTACGCCAAATTTGTCGTGACAACCCTGTCTCAGTTGAGTTTGACTTGTTTGGTTTCTCTGTCAAAGAGCTCCGAACCCGGGCGGTGATCCTGCACTGTGACTCCATCGGCGATCTGTACTCTGCCCGTGCCTACACTCCGCGTCCATTCGCCGGCATCGTCACTACTGCTCGCCTGCATCAGCGGCTCAGACATCCAGGGGCTGCGCAGCTCCAACATGTCGCTAGCTGCTCTTCATTTAGCTTCAACAAGTCCGCGCCGCATCCCTGCCATGCCTGTCATCTTGGCAAGCACACGCGCCTCCCGTTTTCAGAGTCGCTTGGTTGCAGTTACTTTCCTTTTCGGTTGCTTCACCTTGATGTATGGACCTCCCCTGTATCTAGCATTACTGGATATCAATTCTACTTAGTAATTCTCGATGATTACACACATTATGTCTGGACGTTCCCGCTCAAACACAAGTCCGAGGTCCTCCCAATCTTGCGCGATTTCTACGCCTATGCACGCACCCAGTTTCAGCTGCCCGTGTTCTCTGTGCAGACTGACAGTGGCCGTGAGTTCGATAGCCATGCCTCGCGCGAGCTCCTCGCCTCTCATGGCACCGTGCTCCGTCTGTCCTGTCCCTACACGAGCCAGTAGAACGGCAAAGCTGAATGCACTCTGCGAACGCTCTTCTGGGCTGAAGCCCTGAATACTGCCACTCTTCTGCTCAACATGCACCCCTGCCACAGCAGCTCGCCGTGCACCCCTCACGAGCTTCTCCTCGGCGTAGCTCCTGACTACAGCACGCTCCTCGTCTTCGGGTGCCTTTGCTACCCAAACACTACCTCCACTGCGCGCCACAAGCTTGATTTTTGCTCTGCAGCCTGCGTTCTCCTCGGCTATCCTGCCGATCATCGCGGGTACCGCTGCTTCGACCTCGCGTCCAAGCGGGGTCTCACCACACGACATGTCTACTTTCATGAGGATGTTTTCCCCTTCGCACGAGACGCCAGCCCTACGCCACCGGCTCTGCCGTCCCTGGGTGCTCCGCCTGTTCTGCAGGTTCTTCGCCCCGGGCTCAGTTCTTCTTCACCGTGCCAGTGTCCAACTGCAGGCACTGGATCGGGCCTGGCCTGCTCCCCTAGCACCGTTGGATCCTCCACGAGCGGCTCCGATGCCTCCGCGCCCAGCGCGTGATCTATCGGTTCAAGCTCCACCGTTCGATCTGCCACGGGTGGATCTGACGACTCCGCGCCCAGCGCGCGCTCCACCGGTTCAAGCTCCACTTGTCGTGGTTCTAAGTCTGACAGTAGAGTGGGGGGGTAGGTATGGAGAGACAAGGTCCTAGCTATGGAGAGGTTGTAAACACAAGCGATGTACGAGTTCAGGCCCTTCTCGGAGGAAGTAAAAGCTCTACGTCTCGGAGCCCTGAGGCGGTCGAGTGGATTATGTGTATAGGTGTTACAAGAGTGCGAACCCTTCTGCCTGTGGAGGGGGGGTGGCTTATATAGAGTACGTCAGGACCCCTCCAGCCCACGTAATGGAGGGTTTAAAGTATATTAAGTCTGGGGCGTTACTGGTAACGCCCCACATAAAGTGCCTTAACTATCATTAAGTCTATTCAATTACAGGCCGTTGCAGTGCAGAGTGCCTTCTGACCTTCTGGTGGTCGAGTGTATCTTCATGGTCGAGTGAATCTCCATGGTCGAGTCCTTCTGGTCAGTCGAGTGGGTTCCTCGTTGGTCGACTGGAAGGTGATCTCTTCTAAGGCTGTCCCTGGGTAGGACATTCAGGTCAGGCCTATGACCCTACCCTAGGTACATGAATCCATCATTAGCCCCCGAATGGATTGAGGCTTGAATGAGGAAGGAGTTGATGCTGTTTCCGATTGACTTTTGCATACTGGCTATGCGTCGTTCCGGATTAAGATCTTCTTTGTTGATAATCGAACAACTTTTCTTCAGTCAACTCGATCCATTCTTGTCTTTCGTCGAGTGATCTTTTAGACTTTGCTGGTTCCCGAGCGACGGATCGCAGGAAATCTCGCGTCTGACAGACCGATCTGCCGTTCGCGGATTCCATGGGATACGAAATTTGGGGAAGCGCGCGAAGTGGAACGAACCGTGGCGCTCGGACGGGACGGGACATAGACGCCTCGATCTCCGTGCTGCTTTTCCGCCACGTATCGTGTCGATGCAACTGTTTCGGGATATGATTAGGTTGCCTGGGTCCACCTGTCATCCACTCGGAAGGGATGTTATAAATGCAACCAGCGAGGGTTTTCTGAACAGTGCTCCATTCTTTCTCTTCTGCTCTCCTCGTCTCCGCCCAACGCGCCCGCTTTCGCCCCCGCAAAGCTCTTCCTCGCGCACCTCGCCGCCAGCCATGGTCAAGGAGAAGACGGCGGCGCTGGAGCGCGCAAAGAAGGCGTCGGCGACGAAGAAGGCGTCGGCGGCGGAGAAGGCGAAGGGGAGATCCACCAGCCGCAGTGGGTCTTCGTCGAGATCCCGCCTGCCGAAGGGCTGGGTCCAGGGAGATTGGATCCAGTCGACCATCAGGGAGAAGGATCTCCTCGACATGGCCGACGACGGGCTGATCCCTCATGGCGCCGCAAGACTTCCAGGGAAAGAGTGGCAACCTCAGCCGGAAGAGGGTGAGTGTGTGCTCCTGGCCACTCATATTGATCGAGGATTTTCTTTGCCACCGAGCATTTTCTTTCGTGGTTTTTTGAACTTCTTTGGATCCCAACTCCACCACTTTACTCCGAACTCCATCGCGTATCTTGCTGCGTTCGTATCCATGTGCGAGAGTTTCCTGGGCTGTCGACCGCACTGGGGCTTGTTCAAGCACATCTTCACGTGTCGTTCTCAGACCGTGAAGAAGGCGAGTCCAGGCGATGAGAAGACCCAAGTTGTCCAAATGTGCGGGGGTCTGGGAATTCAAGTGAGGAACAAGAGCACCTTCCCAGCTATGACGTTCTCGAGTCGGTCAGGGGCTGGTAGTCGACTTGGTTCTACTGCCAGAACGAGCTGACGCCGGGGCAGTCGAGTGGACTCCCCCCATTCACCATGAGTCGAGTGAACAATCCCTCCTCTCTGAAGGTGGTTCCGGAGGAGAGGGCTGATGTGAAGATGTTGATGGATCGCGTGGTGCAGTTGGTTCGGGACGGCGTGACTGGCATGGACCTTCTGGAGGTTTTCCTTCGGCGGCGAATCCAGCCTCTTCAGTTCCGGAGCCATGGCATGTGGTTGTACTGCGGGACTGAAGACGAGACTCGAGTCCACCCAGAAGCAGTCGACGACGCCACGGTGGAAAGATGGATGGCCGCAGTCACTGGGAACAAGGATAATCCCCGTGGATCCAGGAGGATTCCCCCACTCGACCATCACACCGTTCCAGATAAGGTATATTTGCTCTGCCTTCCATTGTGTATTTGTCAAATTTGTTTTTGTATGTTCTGCGACTTGGTCGACTGATCTCTATCTTGACGTCTTCCAGGCCCTCACCGACCTGTATTCGATGCCCAATGGAGCTCAGGCTCCGACTGAGGAGGGAGAAGCCAGCGGGGGCGAGAGCCAGGAGGAGTGGGATTCAGATGCTGCCGAAGATGACGATGATGACGACGACGATGATGAGGACGAAGAGGAGGAGGAGGAGGAGGAGGTTGCACCACCGCGCTCGGAAAGGCGGTCGAAGCTTGTCCATGACCCCGCGACTGAACGCGGTAAGGGGGTGGCGACTGCCTCGCAGTCGACCAAACGCCCTCGGACCGCTTCTCCGGTGCCGAGTGAAAGGGCTCCGAAACAGTCGAAGGTGGCTCCGCCGAAACCCACCAAGCTCCTGCCGAAGATGAAGGTGTCCATCCCCACCATATCCGGGTAAACATGTTACTTGAGTTCTCTTGTTTTGTATAAGCTTTATCTCTGGTTGATACTTGAGTTGGTCGACTGATTCTTTGGAACTTCAGTGCTGCAACTTCTGAGACCTCAGGCAAGGCTGACAACCATGAGATGGAGGACGCAGCAACCTCAAATCCTGGTACTGTACTCTCAATTCTGTCCTTAGTCGACTGACTCATGATTTCTAACTTTGATTCCTTTTCTGAAGCTCCACCCCATGACATTATCACCCTTCCCGAGGATGATGATGATGAGGATGAAGAACCGCTGAGGCACAGGATGAGCAGGAAGGCGTCTACTGGTACGGCGACCCCGGATGCAACGGCGCCCGAGACTGTGGTCACGGAGGGGGAGAACCCCACTCGACACACCGTGTCTTTCGCGGTGCCGTTGACGAGTGCTCATACCACTTCGTCGAGTGCTGCCCAACCCTCGCTCTTCACAACACATCACGTCCCAGAAGACCAGGCCAGCGCTGCTAAGGAGGCGATACGCCAAGCGGGGATTATGATGGAGCAGGTGAAGATCGTCCGGGATGCAAGCCAAGCAGCTTATGACGCTAGCTCCGCCCTTCAAAGCAATGTTCAGGTCAGTCGACCACCGCCTGTTCTGTTAGGATATGCTATCAAAACTTTCTCTTTCTGAAATCCATAGCAATCACCCGGTGGGTGTGTCGAGAAAAAACTCCGTGTTAGCGGGGGCACGCTGAGTGCACCCGCTGGGTGTAATCCCCAAGGCTAAGGTCGACTGCTGGCAGTCGGCTTTAGGCTTTATAAGTAAAGGTTGTTCATCATTCGACTTGATCGAATGGTTTCCGACTGGTCGACTGGTCGACTCTATCTTGAACAGAACTAGTGGGGGCACGCTGAGTGCACCCACTAGGTGTAGTCCCCGAGACTGTGGTCGACTGCTTGCAGTCGACTACAGTCTGAAGAGCACGTCTCTTTTTTTTTTGGTCAACTGGTCGACTCTGTCTTGAACAGAACTAGTGGGGGCACGCTGAGTGCACCCACTGGGTGTAGTCCCCGAGACTACGGTTGAATGCTTGCATTCGACTGTAGTCTTAGAAACGTATGATTTTCCCTATCCACTCGGAAGTGAACCATCTTTGATATTTTGTCGATTGGTTCTTCATAGAAATCCTGTGACCTTGCGGCTCGCTATACGGAACTGGAGCAGAAGCACATTCAGCTCGAGCTGGATCTGAAGCTGGTGCAGGAGAATCTGACGAAGGCGAAGGAGGAGGCCAAAGGTATGTTTGGTGAGACCTCGACGACTCCTTTTTCCTTCCATTTGTTTCAAAATCTGACTTTGCTGTAACTTGCAGGCAAGGTGAGGGAGGCCCAGAAGAAGAAGGACCTTGAGCTAGCTGAGAAGACCAAGCTTGCTGACGAGAAGTTAGCTTCAGTCACCAAGCTAGAACAGGAAAATACCAATCTGAGAGCTGCTCTGGCGATTGCCTCCAAGGATGTTGACCGACTGAAAGCTGACAAGACTACCCTGACCGAGAAGATCAACCAATTGACTGGGAAGAAGAATGACCTGGAAGGCTTCCTGGGTGGTCTTGCCAAGAAATTGTTCCTTATGCTCGAAGGTAATCTTTTTCACTCGACCAACATTTTCAACTGTGATGCTTCCATTCGACCATTGTCTTGATTCGGCGTTTTGTTCTTGCAGAATTCTGTCGGAACTTTGAAGAAGAGACTAGCCAGTTGGAGCCGAACCTTGACCCTGTCAATTCTCCGGTGAATGATGAAGTTGCTATGAATGTCTTCCGACTGGAGTCCCGCGTTGCAGCTGTTGTGGACTATCTTGCAAGGCTGAAGGCCGCCACTTCTCGCATCGAATCGACGCTTTGGCCCGGGGCAACACTTCAGAATGACCTCGAGTCGTTGATGGCTCGACTAAACGCGGTCCCCGACCGTGTGCAAGAGTGGAAGAAGTCCTCGGCTCGGTGCGGCGCAGATGTTGCCCTGTGTCTGGCCCGAGTCCACTGCAAGGACGCGCGAGAAGAGAAGCTGGCGGCTCTCCGAGTGGCCAACACCAAGAAACACGACTTCAGGTCGTTCATGGAAACTTTCATCGCTGCTGCTACCCGGATCGCAGACGGGATCGACCTCGACGAGTTCGTTGCTCCTTCCAGCCCTCCACAGGAGGGGTAAAAAACTTTTCTTTAAGCCCGACCCTTTAAATTTGCCTCGGTATGCCGAGTGGAATTGTAACCGGTAAACCTTAACAGGCTTAGTGCGTGAGCACTCTCGGTTCCTTTAGGTATCGACCTAAACTTGGATTTGATATTTGGATATGATTGCTCTTGGTTCGAACTGTCCTTTGCAGGTTCACAGCAAGATGCCCACTATAGTCGACTTATTCCTTAGGCGAGCACTGGGCTGCAGCTAAGCCTCCGAGTGAGAGGTTTGCTCTTCACTCGGTAGGATTTTTTATAACTTAGGCGAGCGCTGGGCTGCAGCTAAGCCCCCGAGTGAGAGGTTTGCTCTTCACTCGGTAGGATTTTTTATAACTTAGGCGAGCGCTGGGCTGCAGCTAAGCCCCCGAGTGAGAGGTTTTCTCTTTACTCGGTAGGATTTTTATAACTTAGGCGAGCGCTGGGCTGCAGCTAAGCCCCCGAGTGAGAGGTTTGCTCTTCACTCGGTAGGATTTTTTATAACTTAGGCGAGCGCTGGGCTGCAGCTAAGCCCCCGAGTGAGAGGTTTGCTCTTCACTCGGTAGGATTTTTTATAACTTAGGCGAGCGCTGGGCTGCAGCTAAGCCCCCGAGTGAGAGGTTTGCTCTTCACTCGGTAGGATTTTTTATAACTTAGGCGAGCGCTGGGCTGCAGCTAAGCCCCCGAGTGAGAGGTTTACTCTTCACTCGGTAGGATTTTCACGTTGTATTTGTGGCGAAGCTCGGAGGAGAGAGTCGCAGTCTATCTGCACCTCGTCCTCCTTGCGAGCCCACATTATATTTATGGCGTAGCTCAGAGGAGAGGGTCGCAGTCGACCTGCACCTCGTCCTCCTTGCAAGCGTATGTTGTACTTAGGCGAGCACTGGGCTGCAGCTAAGCCTCCGAGTGGAAGTCTGGCTTATCACTCGGTAGGATTTTTATAACTTAGGCGAGCACTGGGCTGCAGCTAAGCCCCCGAGTGGAAGTCTTGCTTACCACTCGGTAGGATTTTTATAACTTAGGCGAGCACTGGGCTGCAGCTAAGCCCCCGAGTGGAAGTCTTGCTTACCACTCGGTAGGATTTTTATAACTTAGGCGAGCACTGGGCTGCAGCTAAGCCCCCGAGTGGAAGTCTGGCTTACCACTCGATAGGATTTTTATAACTTAGGCGAGCACTGGGCTGCAGCTAAGCCCCCGAGTGGAAGTCTGGCTTACCACTCGGTAGGATTTTTATAACTTAGGCGAAACAGATTCGCGGCTAAGCCTCCGAGTGGAAGTCTGGCTTACCACTCGGTAGGATTTGTACAAACTTAGGCGAAACGGATTCGCGACTAAGCCACCCACTGGGGGAAAAAGTGACAAAAATTATGAAGGAATTATGGCACTATTATTTCGAAATCCATGAACTACAGAAGTATTTTATTACAACTCATCCGAGTGGAAAACTTTTAAGTGTAAAACGGGCGGAGCAGATCCGCATTCCAAGCTCGGGGCTCTTCGATATTGTGTTCGACGTTGTAGAGACGGTATGCCCCGTTGTGGAGAACTTTGGTGACGATGAAGGGTCCTTCCCAAGAAGGAGCGAGCTTATGCTGTTTCTGCTGATCCACTCGGAGAACTAGATCTCCTTCTTGGAAGGCTCGACCCCTCACATTCCTGGCGTGGAAGCGACGCAGGTCTTGTTGATAGATGGTCGATCGGATCAGAGCGATCTCCCTTTCTTCCTCTAGAAGGTCGACTGCGTCCTGACGCGCTTGCTCAGCTTCTGCTTCGTTGTAGAGTTCAACTCGAGGAGCATTGTGAAGAAGATCACTCGGCAAGACTGCTTCAGCTCCATATACCAAAAAGAATGGAGTTCTTCCGGTCGACCGATTGGGTGTGGTCCGCAAACCCCAAAGCACCGAAGGAAGTTCGTCAACCCATGCTCCAGCCGCGTGCTTGAGATCACGCATCAATCGGGGTTTTAAACCCTTGAGGATTAAGCCATTGGCTCGCTCCGCTTGTCCATTCGACTGGGGATGAGCGACTGAAGCGTAGTCGACTCGTGTGCCTGGAGCGTTGCAGAAATCCTTGAATTCTTCCGAGTCAAAGTTTGACCCATTATCCGTAATGATGCTGTGCGGGACCCCATATCTGAACGTCAACTCCCTGATGAAGGTAACTGCAGTACCGGCGTCAAGATTCTTGATTGGTTTAGCCTCAATCCACTTCGTGAACTTGTCGACTGCGACCAGTACGTGCGTGAAACCACTTCGACCTGTTCTCAAGGGACCGACCATGTCCAACCCCCATACTGCGAACGGCCAAACGAGTGGAATGGTCTTCAGAGCTGACGCGGGCTTGTGTGACATATTGGAGTAGAACTGACATCCTTCGCACTTGTCCACTATTTCCTTTGCCATCTCATTCGCCCTTGGCCAGTAAAATCCAGCTCGGTATGCTTTGGCTACAATGGTCCGAGAGGACGCATGGTGACCACAGGTCCCCGAGTGGATATCATTGAGAATGATTCGACCTTCTTCTGGCGTTATGCATTTTTGACCAACCCCAGTCGGGCTTTCTCTATACAGCTGTCCTTTGATAACGGTAAAGGCTTTGGATCGACGGACGATCTGCCGAGCCTCTTCCTCATCCTCTGGGAGCTCTTTTCTCAGGATATACGCGATATAGGGAATTGTCCAGTCGGGAGTGACCACTAAAACCTCCATGACCAAGTCGACCACTGCTGGGATCTCAACCTCAGTCGGATCTGTGGCACTCTTGGGCTGTGGAGCTTCCTCTGTGAAGGGATCTTCTTTAACTGACGGAGTGTGTATATGCTCCAAAAACACACCACTCGGAATGGCTTCTCTTTTGGAACCTATCTTTGCCAGATCATCTGCTGCTTGATTTTTCAGTCGGGGGATGTGATGGAGCTCCAACCCCTCGAACTTCTTTTCCAGCTTCCTCACTGCATTGCAGTATCTAGTCATGGCTGGGCTTCTCACGTCCCACTCCTTCATCACCTGGTTGACCACTAAATCTGAATCGCCATAAACCATCAGGCGACGGACGCCGAGTGAGATGGCCATGCGCAATCCATATAAAAGGGCCTCATACTCTGACTCATTGTTGGAGGAATCAAAGTGAATCTGGAGCACATATCTAAGCTTATCTCCTCTGGGGGAAACCAGAACAACCCCAGCACCAGAACCATTCAGCATCTTAGAGCCATCGAAGAACATGGTCCAATGCTCCGAGTGAACTTCAGTCGGCTGCTGTTGTTCAATCCACTCGGCGAGGAAATCTGCTATTTCCTGGGACTTAATGGCTTTCTTTGCCTCAAACTTGATATCAAGGGGAAGAAGTTCGATCGCCCATTTCGCCACTCGACCAGTTGAATCTCTGTTGTGCAGAATCTCTGATAGTGGGGCGTCGCTGACGACTGTGATAGAATGATCAGAGAAATAATGAGCAACTTTCTTCGTGGTCATGTATATTCCATACACAAGCTTCTGATAATGAGGATATCTCTGCTTGGATGGAGTCAAGACTTCAGACAAATAATACACCGGGCGCTGAACTTTGAAGGCTTTTCCTTCTTCTTCCCGCTCGACCGTAAGTACTGTACTGACGACTTGTCCTGTGGCTGCAATATAAAGCAACAAAGGCTCTTTGCTGATTGGAGCAGCAAGCACCGGCTGGGTGGAGAGTAGAGCTTTTAGCTCGGCAAACGCTGCATCAGCTTTTGGAGTCCACTCGAACTTGTCTACCTTCTTCATCAGTCGGTAAAGAGGCAATGCCTTTTCACCGAGTCGTGAGATGAATCGACTTAATGCGGCCAAGCATCCAGTAAGCTTCTGGACATCGTGCACTCGCACAGGGCGTTTCATTCGGAGAATAGTGCCGATCTTCTCTGGATTAGCTTCGATCCCTCGCTCGGAAACGAGAAAACCGAGTAACTTTCCACCAGGAACTCCGAATGTGCACTTCGATGGATTGAGCTTGATATCGTACCTTCTGAGGTTGGCAAATGTTTCAGCGAGGTCAGCAAGCAGGTCGGAACCTTTTCGTGACTTAACGACGATATCATCCATATACGCTTCCACATTCCGACTGATTTGAGTGAGAAGACACTTCTGAATCATACGCATAAATGTGGCTCCGGCATTCTTGAGGCCGAATGGCATGGTGATATAGCAGAAGCACCTGAATGGAGTGATGAAAGCTGTTTTTACTTCGTCGGGTCCATACAGACGGATCTGATGATACCCGGAATATGTGTCTAGAAAAGACAATCTCTCACATCCGGCGGTCGAGTCAACAATTTGATCTATGCGAGGGAGAGGAAAATGATCCTTCGGGCAGGCCCGATTGATGTGCTTGAAGTCAATGCACATGCGGAGTGATTTGTCCTTCTTAGGAACCATGACGACATTAGCGAGCCACTCGGAGTGGTATATCTCTCGGATAAATCCTGCCGCCAACAGTCGAGCCACTTCCTCACCAATAGCTTTTCTCTTCTGGACGGCGGACCGCCGAAGATGCTCTTTGACTGGTTTTGCTGATTTGTCGACTCTGAGGCGATGCTCAGCCAGTCCCCTGGGAACACCTGGCATGTCAGCTGGCTTCCATGCAAAAATGTCCCAGTTCTCACGGAGGAACTGGATGAGCGCTTCTTCCTATTTCGGGTCGAGTGTCGTGGAGATGTGGGTCGGGGCTGCATTGGGGTCGGTCGGGTGAATGTGAACAGGCTTTGTCTCACCAGACGACTGAAATGCAGACTCTGTGGCTGGTTTCTTGGATCGCAACAAATCACTCGGATCTGCGTTTTGCTTGTATTCTTCGAACTCGACCGCTGTCACCTGGGAATCGGCAATCTTCGAGCCCTTTTGAAAGCACTCTTCTGCCTTTTTCCGATCGCCAGTGACAGTGATCACCCCTTTGGGACCTGGCATTTTCAGTTTGAGGTACACGTAACATGGTCGAGCCATGAACCGTGCGTAGGCGGGCCTCCCCAAAATGGCGTGGTACGCGCTCTGAAAATCCACAACCTCAAAGGTCAACTTTTCCTTGCGAAAATGTTTTGAGTCGCCAAAAACCACGTCCAGGGCTATTTGGCCGAGTGAGTTGGCTTTCTTCCCTGGTATGACTCCGTGGAAACTCATGTTGCTGGTGCTCAGTCGGGACATCGGGATGCCCATTCCCTTCAGTGTGTCTGCATACAACAAGTTCAGCCCACTACCACCGTCCATCAGCACTTTCGTCAGTCGAGTGCCTTCGACAACTGGATCGACCACCAAAGCTTGCCTCCCAGGGGTGGCAATATGAGTCGGGTGATCAGATTGGTCGAATGTGATGGGTGTTTGGGACCATCTCAAATAACTTGGTTTTGCTGGGGCAACCATATTCACCTCACGGTTAATGACTTTCAGTCGACTCTTGCTTTCCACATCCGCGAAGATCATCAGAGTGGAGTTGATATGCGGATATTCTTCCTCACTGTCCTCTTTGTCTCCGGCCTTGTCTGACTCTTTCTCCTTGTCCTTAGACTGTTTTTCCTGAAACTGCTGGATCAGGAGTCGACACTGGCGAGTGGTGTGCTTTGGGTAAATAATGTTGCCCTCTTCATCTTTCTTCGTGTGGATGTGGCACGGCATATCCATCACGTCGTTTCCTTCTTTATCCTTTACTTTCTTAGGATTCCAGGATCCTTTTGGCTTCCCTTTGAACTTTCCCTGAGCCACGGCCAGGGCCTCTCCAGGAGCTGCTGGCTCGGCTTTCCGCTTCTGTTTCCGACTGGAATTTCCCTTCTCCGACTTACTTGGCTTATATTGCCGCTTCGGAGTCGGTCCTCTTCCTCGCCATTGGCGTACTTGGTAGCAATCTCCATCATCCGACTCAGGGTCATGTCCCCGGTTCGACCAAACTTCAGACTCAATTCCCTGTTCTTGATGCCATCTTTGAAGGCGCAGACTGCTTGATGATTAGACACATTTTCCACAGTATGGTGCAGAGTGATCCACCTCTGAATGTACTCTCTGAGAGTCTCATTGGTCTTCTGCACACAAACTTGCAGCTCTGTCAAACCAGCTGGTCGCTTGCAGGTTCCTTCAAAAGTTCTGACGAACACTCGGAACAAATCTTCCCAAGTGTAAATACTGCTAGGAGGTAACTGATTCAACCACGCTCTGGCTGAACCTTCCAGCATGAGGGGCAAATGCTTCATGGCCACCTCGTCATTCCCACCGCCAATCTGAACAGCCACTCGGTAGTCCTCAAGCCAAGTTTCAGGCTTGGACTCCCTAGTGAACTTGCTGACTCCTGTCGCCAACCTGAAATTGGGGGGAATCACTGCGGCTCCGATAGCCCTGCTAAAACACTCTGGACCAGAAACATGCACTCGACTGCTCGTGGGTGCATCTCTCTCGGGTCCACCTCGATGGGCTCTGTTCCGGTCGACCAAGCTTTGCACGAAAATGGATCGCGCGTCGAAGCCTGGTCCCCTGGGGTCGACTGGAACTCTTCGCCCCGTATTGAACTGACGCCTGTCATCCTGTCGCCGAGGAGCGTAAGACCCTTCCCTCGAAGGGGAAACGGGCACTCGACGCCTGTCATCCTGGTCGAGTTGGTCTCCATACTGATCTCGCTGATTGTCGCGCCCTTCCCGCCGCGAAGGCGATCTAGGACTGTGAGCCGACTGAATCGTATTCGCAGCGACGGATTGACTGTGAATTCGGTTGCGTGACTGCGACACGGCTGAGTTCTGGTCCCCAGCTGCTCGGAGCAAATCTCTGATCTGCATCAAGCCTCTCCCAGCTTCCGATTGTGAAGGCTGGATGGACTCTGCTATACGGGTTGCAGCTGCTAAATTCTGAATTGGCGTGCGGTATACCTGAGTCGGCGGGAAGAGCCGACGTCGACTGGCTTCGGGGACTCGTTGCCGCGCGCGCTCGTCGAGTGCTCGCTGAAGGTTCTCCAGACGAGAGCGTTCAGCCACATTGGCCAAACGTGCCTCCTCCAAGGCGCGAGCCTCAGGGGTTTCTCCCGCAATGGGAGTATGCAGGGCATCCATGTTCTTGCGGCGAAGCTCTTCTCTCTGCAGAGAGTCGAGTGTCTTGGGCTGGTACTCCTCGTGGTCCTGAGCGGGGCCACCTCCACCGCCCGCTCCACCACCATGGGCGAAGCCGGGAGGACTGCGGGGTCCGTCGACCATGAGAATTTCCGCCGCTGGATCACTGCTATCGCATTCGGATGCAGTCTCTACGGAGCCAGTCGACAGATCGAACAGGCCATAGAGAGATTCGTCGGGCTCGATTGCCGCAACTTGTGCGATGGCCGCCTGGCGAGCCACCGCGTGCTTCACCCACCGCTGAAGCCTCGACCGACCAGAGCGCTTGCGCTGGTGGGAGACCGGACGGGCGACCGATAAAGGTGTCGACCGATAGGGGGCCGACGGTTGCCGCAGCAGAACGCCGCGGACACATGCGCGAAAATGCGTCGCACCGCGGACGGGGAGCGCATCAACGTCGAGTGGAGCCTCCTGGAGCCACGCGGAGTCGTCGGCGACAAAGGCGAGAGCGCCAAGACGGATCTCGCGTCCCTCGACCAAAACTCCAGCATTCATCATGATGAAAGTACTCGGAAATACTGCAACTTCTCCACAAAATCGCTAAAACACCGGCCCCACGGTGGGCGCCAACTGTCGTGGTTCTAAGTCTGACAGTAAGAGGTGGGGGGTAGGTATGGAGAGACAAGGTCCTAGCTATGGAGAGGTTGTAAACACAAGTGATGTACGAGTTCAGGCCCTTCTCGGAGGAAGTAAAAGCCCTACGTCTCGGAGCCTGAGGCGGTCGAGTGGATTATGTGTATAGGTGTTACAAGAGTGCGAACCCTTCTGCCTGTGGAGGGGGGGTGGCTTATATAGAGTACGCCAGGACCCCTCCAGCCCACGTAATGGAGGGTTTAAAGTATATTAAGTCTGGGGCGTTACTGGTAACGCCCCACATAAAGTGCCTTAACTATCATTAAGTCTATTCAATTACAGGCCGTTGCAGTGCAGAGTGCCTTCTGACCTTTTGGTGGTCGAGTGTATCTTCATGGTCGAGTGAATCTCCATGGTCGAGTCCTTCTGGTCAGTCGAGTGGGTTCCTCGTTGGTCGACTGGAAGGTGATCTCTTCTAAGGCTGTCCCTGGGTAGGACATTCAGGTCAGGCCTATGACCCTACCCTAGGTACATGAATCCATCACCACTGCCCACTCCACATCGGACGGCGTTGGCTCTTTGTCAGCTTCCAGCAGGGGCGCTCCATGCGCCGCGCCCGCTGCCCCGACACACATGGTGACACGAGCTCAGGCCGGCATCTTCCGGCCAAATCCCAAGTACTTCGCCGCCACTGCATCACCGACGACTGCCCTCTCTTCGTTGCCGAGCTTCGTGCGGGTTGCCGTGCGCGATCTGAACTGGCTTGCCGCCATGCGCAACGAGTTCGCCGCGCTCGTCTCCAACCGCACTTGGGAGCTGGTCCCGCGGCCGCCGGGCGCTAACCTGATCACTGGTAAGTGGGTCTTCAAGCATAAATTTTGACCGGATGGCTCCCTTGAGCGATACAAGGTGCGGTGGGTCGTCCGCGGCTTTTATCAGCGCGCCGGCGTCGACTACAGTGAGACGTTCTCTCTGGTGGTCAAGCCGGCCACTATCCGCGTCGTCCTCACCATTGCTGCCTCGCGGCGGTGGCCCGTTCGACAACTGGACATCAAGAATGCGTTCCTGCACGGAACGCTCGTGGAGGAGGTCTACTGTCTTCAGCCCGCCGGCTTCGTCGACGAGCAGCAGCCGCACCACGTCCGTCGTCTGAACAAATCGCTGTACGGCCTCAAACAGGCTCCGCGTGCGTGGTTCCAGACGTTCTCCGGCTTCGTCAAGACGCTGGGCTTCATGGCGACTCGGTCTGAGTCCTCCTTGTTCACCTACGCCAGCGGTGACGACGCCGCGTTCCTGCTCCTCTATGTCGACGACATCGTCCTCATTGCCTCGTCCCCGGCTCTACTCCAGCGCATCATTCTCCGCCTCACTGGTGAATTCGCCATGGAGGACCTGGGCGCTCTTCGGTTCTTGCTCGGCATTCAGGTGACGCGCACTGCTGCTGGCTTCTTCCTTTGTCAGCGGCAGTACGCCGAAGACATTCTGGAGCGCGCCAGCATGGACACGTGCAAGCCGTCCCCGACGCCAATCAAACTCCCACAAGCTGAGGGGCCGCGTCTCGCTGATCCATCGGCATATCGCAGCCTCGCCGGCGCCCTGCAGTACCTCACCATCACTAGGCCGGAGCTCGCGTACGCCGTGCAGCAGATCTTCCTGCACATGCATGACCCACGGGACTGTCACCACGCCCTCATCAAACGCGTAATGTGGTATGTGCGCGGTGCGCCGTTCCATGGCTTGCATCTTCGCGCCTCTCCATCGCTGGACCTGCGGGAGTTCACTGATGCCGACTGGGCCGGCTGCCCCGACACGCGCCGGTCGACGTCCGGCTTCTACATCTACCTCGGCGACGCGCTCATCTCCTAGTCGTCTAAGCGCTAGGCTACGGTGTCACGGTCCAGCGCCGAAGCTGAGTATCGCGGCGTCGCCAATGCCGTTGCCGAGTGCGTGTGGCTCTGACAACTCCTCGGCGAGCTCCTGCTTCCCCTGCGCTCGGCGACCGTGGTCTTCTGCGACAATATCTCGACCTGCTACCTCTCCGCTAACCCAGTTCACCATCGCCGCACCAAACATGTGGAGCTCGACATCCATTTCGTTCGGCAGCACGTGGCACTTGGCGAGTTTCGCGTTCTTCAGATCCCCACCAAGCAACAACTCGCCGACATCATGACTAAGGGCTTGCCTACGGACGTTTTTCTTCAGTTTCGGGCCAGTCTTTGCGTCGAGCCGGCCGCCGCCAAGACGCGGGGGAGGTGTTAGAGTATACGCGTCAGTGTATGTATTCTGTATTAGCGTGACTTGAGTTAGCGCTAGAGCGTGAGTAGTGGGCATGATGTAGCGCATGATCGGCCTCAGGTAGTGGCACACGATCAGCCTGTAAACTGTATATAACTCTCAGCCGCGGTGCTAATCCAAGTGTGTTGAATCCCATAACCTTTCTCCCTCCTTCAAGTTCAATACTTCAATAAATTGTAGGCCCAAATGGTTCCGTAAATAGTTAAATTGAGATAACAGTCAATGTTGGAAGAAGCAAAAGGGTTTGAACTTCGAAGTAAGTGATAGTAATCCTGTATCGGCTGTACCTGTTTATTATTGGTAGGAAGAGGCTCTTTCAGGGCCCTGGTCTGAATTTCCCTCTCTTTCAGAGTCATTAGTTCTGGAAGGATAGCTGGATTGGCAATGTTGCTCTCTCTGTTTAAAATTTCCTCGTTTGTACATTGTTAACGTTAGTTTTGATATTACAGCGGCTAAGTTTTTTTCTTTCGAAATAGAGGCAAAAGATTTGCCTTATACATTAAATAACCGGAAGAGAGTTGCCCAGTTAATTAGTGGAAAACCGGGCGAAACCATCATAAACCGTTGAGCGGCACACACAAGATACCCACACATGCCGCTCCAAAGTGGGCCTCGTCAAGACTATACAATGACGTCGTCGTCATCACTTCTCCCCTAGAGAGCATCATCGCCATCACAAACTCTAAGAAACGACTCCAACTTCGCCGAAGACTGTCGTCGAACCAATCCACACTGAAAAGGCCATGTGGACTCACACGAAGATTGGCGGGAGACCTCAGCCACCGCGACGAGACAACACAACTCCGACACCGACGGGGAGCTACGAAGGAGAACCATGCAAGGATGGCGTCGACGTAGAAGATTACCGAATGACCCACCTGCCACCCGTCATCATATGCCACATGGCCCGCCACCACAGCTTCGACTTCAAAGCAACGAACCAGCCGAGGCCATCCCAAGAACACGTCGGAGAAGAGCCGACTACCTCAATCAAAGCCGAGTCTCCTATATAGCTCCCTGCGACACCATTGTCATAGAAGCCTCAATGTGGAAAAGTATAAAATTCGGAAGGAGTCTGAGAGGGGACCTCTTTGATGCTTGGCAGCAGCCTAACTATCTGATGTGATATCGATAGATTTATTTGGAAACTTTTCTCTTTCTCGTAGTTTTTCTGTTAAATCTAAAGCGTTATCGGTTAAATCCTTTTGGGAAGATTTTAGTTTATCAAAAGTTCCTTTGAAGATCAAGGATTTTCTCTGGCTCGTGTTCAAAAATAGTAATCTGACTAAAGACAACTTGCTAAAGAGAGGTCATTCCCGTTAAAACTGACCGAACCTTTGGATCGATATGTGACGATGTTGCCTTATCAGTTTGATTGACTGATAAAATTGGGGGCTAATTCGAAAGTAACTTCGTGCTACTTGCGCGGGGACAAAAAGGAGAGGAAATGATTCCGCAATATTACTGCTACGATCTCACATGAGTTTAGAGTTTATGGCAGTAGAATTACATTTTTTTTCATTGTATTCAGACAACGCTCCAGCCACGAGCTTTAACAAAAGCCAAGTTGGCAAGTCCAGAACTCCAGATCAGATGCACGTGATATATGTAGTACTGGTAGGACGCAGCGGCAAGCTTTAAAAACTCACAAGTCAAAAATCTACTGCGCTACCTTGTGCTACTTGCGTAGAGAGAGAAAAGGGAATCAATTCTCCATGTACGTATATGACAGATGAATTACTTTTTTTGGGGGGTATTCTGTGAAAGCTCCGCCATGATGTACTCTCGAAAGAAAACATATACTCCCTCCGTAAAGTAATATAAGAGTGTTTAGATCACTACTTTAGTAATCTAAACGCTTTTATATTAGTTTACAGAGGGAGTACTAGACAAATTGCTGATTCGTGATCTGATGCACGTGAGGTGAGCTCTTGGAAAACTCACAAGTCAATCCGCGTGCACCTCGCTGAGTACATAAATAATCTTATCAGCCATGCGCGCGCTGTCACCGACTATGCAAGTCAACTCCGGCAACGTTGGAAGGAGGCACCGACGCATAACGGCACATGCATGGCAGCTGGCCGGAGACCCTATAAATGCAAACCGTCGAAAGCTGGAGAGAGCACAGCACATACACTGCCCACCTGATCCATCAGCATATCGTAGTAGCAAACGCAAGTAGCCACCCACCACCATGGCCATGGCCAAGCTCGCCCTCCTCATTCTGGTCGCCGCCGTCCTCGCTGGCACCAGCAACGGGGATTGCACCTACAACGTCGAGGTCAAGGGGCCTGCCTTTGGCTGACAGAGATGCACAAATCGACCTCCAGTTGTTCAACCAGGAAGGCAGCGGCATGATCCACCACATTGGCAGGTTCGCCCACGGCTCCTTCGTGGTCACCTTCACGGACGAGAAATGTTTGGTGCCGTGCCTCCTCATCTTCCGCCTTAGGGGAAACGGTTTTCCTCCCTTCTGCGAGTATGTCCACGTCGACGTCGTCGGGGGCAACTCGGTCTCCCAGCACTTCACAGTGAATGAGCTGGCTGACTATGGCCGGCCCGTCCGGAGATCACTGTGTGCTAAGTGCTAACTAACACGGCGGCGCCTTGGGATGTACGTTGTGATTGCACTGCATGTATTTCCGCGCTTTTTTCATCCTCGTTGTCGTCGTCATTGTTCTTGTTGTCGCTGCTGCTTGCATTGCTACCAACAACTTTAGGTTAGTGAGCTTGATTCCATATTGTCTGTCGTCATTTGTATTCAAATCAATCGTTGTTATTTTCTCATTTCAATAATAAGCGGAAAGATTCTACATTCATTGTTTCTTTTGCCTTGTTCGCGTTGACTTGTGTCAGCCAGGCGCCTGCAATTTTGATGTGATGAGTTGATGCATAAATTTGCGGAACTGCTAATTTTCAGCCAGATGAAAATCAATTGGCGTTCATTCATATTTTTGTCCGTCCGATCTATGTGTTGAGATGCATGCTTTTCTGTTTAATTTCCAGCTCTGGACTGGTTGGTTGTTATCGGGCCCACAAAATCTTTTAGGCAGACCCGTTAATTCTTGTGCGTGGCGTCTTGTGGTCTGACCGTCTG
This sequence comes from Triticum timopheevii, assembly GCA_963921465.1. Taxonomy (NCBI): domain Eukaryota; kingdom Viridiplantae; phylum Streptophyta; class Magnoliopsida; order Poales; family Poaceae; genus Triticum; species Triticum timopheevii. The sequence continues at coordinate 438,025,915 of OY997262.1, forward strand.
AGCCCCTCACCTTTTTTTTCCTTTTCCCCTTCCTGTAGTAGCCTTTGTCTCTTTCCCTTCTCATTTCCAGCGGCGGATGCAACGAGAGGGAGAGAGAGGAAGAGAGAGAGAGACAGAGAGAGAGAGAGCTCTCCTCGTTGCGGCCTTGAGGAGTTTGAATGTCAGACGTCCGGTGCTCTTCAAAGAGTTCTGTATGGTTTCATCCCCCTGTCGCATCTCCCCCAGTGCTGCTTCTCCCCCAGTGCTTCAAAGAGCTGTGGTTCGTTTTCTCGTTGCTCGGATCCGCGGGTTGCTTGTGTTCTGTGCTGTGTAAGTTTGTTCATGCTCCCCCGTTAAATGCATGTGATAGTTTCACCACATGTTTTCGCCTGATTTTATTTCTTTAGTTATATGCATGTCGTTGTGATGTTCGTGTGCTAGGTTATTGTCGGGGGATGAACCCCGGGTAGGCAACGGAACCCGGATCCTTTTCAAAAACAACAGGGCCAGCATCGCCCCTCAAGCCGGCTCACGCTTGACCGGGTCGCTCAACTCGGCCAAGCCCCTCGACCCGGCCAAGCTCTCCAACCCGGCCAAGCTCCCCAACGGCCAGCTCAAGGCGGCCGAAATCGGCACACCAAGACTTCCCCAACAAGTCAGCTCCATCCTTGGCGTGTTTCTCAAGCCGGCCACGGGTCAGCTCCCGTCCCATCCAGGTCGTACGACGGGACGATTCTCCATCTACCGATGACCGAGGCAACAATGCCCTGCCCATGCCTTCGGTCAGCCGTGGCATGGCAACAGTGCCCCCACCTACCCGCTGACCAGGGCCGACGTGGCAACAGTGCACCCATCATCACTGCTGATGCCAGCAAGCAGCGACCTGACGGAGCGCTACTGTACCCGACTCGACCCGGCCACTCCCTGACGATTGACAAGACGGCAAATAGTGCCCCTAGGCATGCGGGGCCCATGCCCCGAAGAACCCGGCGAGTCCTGATACCCGGCGGGTCCCAGCTCCGGGTTCCCAGACGCTGACAACCCGACCCTACGGCCTTGTAACATTACCATTGTACCCCTGGGGGGTTGACCTATAAAACCCCCCAGGAGCCCGCATGCATACGGGCAAGAAGCAACTGAGCAAGCATATGATAGAGAGATCCACAGCTAGCAGCACTCCACCCATACACCAGGGGAAGGGTGTTGGGGAACGTAGTAATTTCAAAAAAATTCCTACGCACACGCAAGATCATGGTGATGCATAGCAACGAGAGGGGAGAGTGTTGTCCATGTACCCTCGTAGACCGAAAGCGGAAGCGTTATGATAACGCGGTTGATGTAGTCGTACGTCTTCACGATGGACCGATCCTAGTACCGAACATACGTCACCTCCGCGATCTGCACACGTTCAGCTCGATGACGTCCCACGAACTCCGATCCAGCAAAGTGTCGAGGGAGAGTTTCGTCAGCACGACGGCATGATGACGGTGATGATTATGCTACCGACGCAGGGCTTCGCCTAAGCACCACAACGATATGACCGAGATGGATTATGGTGGAGGGGGGCACCGCACATGGCTAAGAGATCAATGATCAACTTATGTGTCTATGGGGCACGTATATAAAGGATGGAGGGAGGAGGAGGCCGGCCCTCATAGGGCGCGCCCAAAGTGTGGAGTCCTATAAGGACTCCCTAGTCCTAGTAGGATTCCACCTCCCACATGGAATAGGAAAAAGGGAAGGGAGAAGGAGAAGGAAGGAAGGGGGCACTGTCGTGGTACTAAGCCTGACAGTAGAATAGGGGGGTAAGTATGGAGAGGCAAGATCCTAGCTATGGAGTAGTTGTATACGCAAGGGATTTACGAGTTCAGGCCCTTCTCGGAGGAAGTAACAGCCCTACGTCTCGGAGCCCGGAGGCGGTCGACTGGATTATATGCGTATGAGTTACAGGGGTGCGAACCCTTTACACTGAGGAGGGGGGTGGCTTATATAGAGTCTGCCAGACCCCTCCGGCCCTTAGTTATGCGGGGTTTAAAGTACATTAAGGCCTGGCGTTACTGGTATCGCCCTACATAAAGTGCTATCATGGCCATAAAGACTACTTAATAACACACCGTTTGGGTGCAGAGTGACCCTAGATCTCCTGGTGGTCGAGTGAGTCTTCATGGTCGAGTGTCTTCGAGTCCGTCGAGTGGAATCCTTCCAGGTCGACTGAAAGGCAGTTTCTTCTAGAGATGTCCTTGGGGAGGGTACCTTTGGACAGGTCCATGACCCTACCCTAGGTGCATGGCTTCATCATTAGCCCCCGAATGGATCGAGGTTTGAGTGAGGAAGGAGTTGAGAATTCTTCCGACCTGTTTTTCATGCTGCGAGTGTGTCTTACTCTGCACCAATGACTTTTAGTGATGGCATCAACTTCTCTTTCAGTCGCCTTGATCCATTCTTTGTATCTGTCGAGTGAACTTTATTAGCTTGGAGATTTCCGAGCGACGGATCGGAGGAAATCTGCGATCTGACAAGTTGCTCTGCTGTTCGCGGATTTAGCGGGATCCGAATTTCAGGAAGCGCGCGAAGCGGAGGAGGCCGCGGTACTCGGATGGGATAAGGCAGGGACGCCTCGATCTTTGCGCCACCTTTTTCGCCACATATCGCGCGCGCGACTGTTGCGGGATTTGACAGGATCGTCCGGACCTACCAGTCAGTCACTCGGAAGCGACTTCATATAAGGCGCCGGATGGAGTTTTTTGAACAGTGCGCCCTCATTTTCCCCCTCCCTCTTCCTCAGATTCATCTGCTGTGCTCGCTACCTTCTCAGCGCTGCTGCTCTGTGCCTGCTTTGCCAGCGACGATGGTGAAGGAGAAGACGGCGGCTTTGGAGCGGGCGAAGAAGGCGACGACGAAGGCGAAGGGGAGGGCGACCAGTCGGGCTAGATCCTCGTCGTCGGCCGGCCTGCCGCAAGGCTGGATCCAGGGAGACTGGATCCGCTCGACCATCAGCCAGAAGGACATCGACGACCTGGCCAACGAAGGACTGATCCCCCATGGGTCAGCGAGGCTTCCGGGGAAGGAGTGGCAGCCGCAGCCTCAGGAGGGTGAGTGCGTCCTCTTAGCCACCCACGTTGACTGCGGGTTTTCTCTACCGCCGAGTCCTTTCTTTCGGGGATTTCTGAACTTCTTTGGGGCACAACTCCACCACTTCACGCCCAACTCCATTGTCTATCTCACCGCTTTCGTGTCCTTGTGTGAGAACTTCTTGGGTTGTCGGCCGCACTAGGGCCTTTTCAAACACATATTCACCTATCGCTCCCAGACGGTGAAAAAGGCTAGTCCGAATGACGACAAAACCCAAGTAATCTAGATGTGTGGGGGTCTTGGGGTTCAGATGAGGAGTAAAAGTGCCTTTCCATTCATGATCCTTCTCGAGTCAGTTCGAGGGTGGCAGTCGACCTGGTTCTACTGCCAAGACCAGCCGACGCCAGGGCAATCGACTGGACTCCCTCCTTTCTCCATGGACCGAGTAAACAAGCCATCCTCTCTGAAGGTGGTCCCGGAGGAGAAGGCTCAGGTTAAGATATTGGTAGAGCGCGTAGTTCAGCTCATCCGCGACGGGGTGACTGGCATGGATCTTCTGGAGGTTTTCCTTCGACGGCGCATTCAGCCACTTCAGTATCGAGGCCATCCAATGTGGATGTACTCTGGTACCGAAGACACCACTCGGTTTCACCTAGAGGAGGTCGACGATGCCACTCTGGAGAGGTGGATGACCTCCATCACAGGGAACAAAGATAACCCCCGTGGAGCCAGGAGGATCCTGCCACTCGACCAGTCATACGAACCAGACAAGGTCTGACCACGTATCTCCGACCGTTACCCTGTTTCCTTCATTCTGCTTTGCTACCATTCGGTCGACTGACTTCTGTCTTGTTTTGCTGTCTTCCAGATCACTACTGAGATGTATTCGATGCCCAACGGGGCGCAAGAACAGACCGAAGAGGAGGAAGGGAGCGGAGGCGAAAGTCAGGAGGAGTGTGAATCGGATGGCGAGGAGGGTGAAGAAGACGCTGGCTCTGACGAGGAAGAGGAGGAGGAAGAGGAGGAGGAAGTCCAGCCTCCCCGTACTGAAAGACAATCCAAGCTCGTCCATGACCCTGCAGTCGAGCGCGGCAAGGGGGTCGTGCCTGTTGTGCAGTCGACCAAACGTCCTCGGACGACCTCTCCGGCACCGACTGAGAAAGCGCCAAAGCAACCTCGAGCGGCGTCAACAAAACCGACGAAGGCCCTGCAGAAGATGAGGATGGTGATTCCCACTATTTCTGGGTAATGGCCTAACTAGTGTTTTGTTTAACATGGATACACTCTTGGTCCACTCGTTCGCTGACCGACTGATTTCTGAAATTGCAGTGCTGCTACTTCTGAGACCTCAATCAGACATGACGATCAAGAAATGGAGGATGCTGTCACTTCCAACCCTGGTACGATCTCTGTAGTTTTGCTTTCGGTCGACAGGATCTTCATTTTTAACTTTGAATCTTTTCTGTAGCTCCACCTAATATCATTATTGATCTCCCTGATGATGACGATGAGGAGCCACTGAGGCAGAGGAGGAATAGGAAGACGTCAGTTGGCAAGACTGCTCAGGTTGTATCAGCACCTGAGACGCTGGATCTGGAAGGGGGCAACGTCACTCGGGCTACCGTATCCTTTGCTGTGCCGCCGACGAGTGCTCGCCCTTCGTTGTCGAGTGCTGATCCGCCTTCCCTTTTCTCCACCCACCACGTCCCGGAGGACCAAGCAGGCGTTGCTAAATAAGCTATACGCCAGGCGGGGGTCATGATGGAGCAGGTGAAGGCGATCCGAGACGCCAGCCAAGCAGCTTATGATGCAAGTTCGGCCCTTCAGAGCAATGCCCAGGTTAGTTGATCACCGCCCGTTCTGTTAGGATATAGTACCTGAAAACTTTTCTTTCTGAAGATCTTAGTATCTGTACACCCACTGGGTGTGTCGATTGAATATCTGGATTGGTGGGGGCACGCTGAGTGCACCCACTGGGTGTAGTCCCCGAGGCTATGGTGGATTGCTGGCAGTCGACCATAGTCTTTATACCTTGAACTTTTTCTCTTTACTTTCTCCAGTCGATCTGGTCGAATGGAATCATGGAACCAGTGGGGGCACCCTGAGTGCACCCACTGGGTGTAGTCCCCGAGACCGTGGTCGACTGCTGGCAGTCGACTATGGTCTTAAGAACTTTTTTTTGAGGTTAACTGCTGGCAGTTAGCTATGGTTTTGGATCATAACCTTTTTGTCTCTTTCAGTCGACTGATCGAACCGAGTCGGTAGAACCAGTGGGGGCACGCTGAGTGCACCCACTGGGTGTAGTCCCCGAGACTACAGTTGAATACTTTGATTCGGCTGTAGTCTTAGAAATACTACGATATTTCTCTTAGTCACTCGAAAGTGACCTATCTTTGACGTCTGTCGATTGATCTTTCGCAGAAATCTTGCGAGCTTGTGGCTCGTTATACTGAGTTGGAGAACAAGCATATCCAGATCGAACTTGATCTGAAGCTTGTCCAGGAGAAATTTACGAAGGCGAAGGAGGAGGCAAAAGGTATGTTTGGTGAGAACCTTGACGACTGCCCTTATTTCTTGTCCACTCCTGAGTCTGATCTCACTGTCATTTTGCAGATAAACTGAGGGATGCTCTGAAGAAGAAGGACCTTGACCTCGCCGAGGCGCAGAAAGCGGCTTCGGACAAGACGAAACTCGCAGAAGAAAAGATGGCTTCAATCAGCAAACTTGAAGAGGAGAATACCAATCTGAAAGCTGCTCTCGACGCGGCCAACAAGTAGGTCAGTCGACTGAAGAATGACAAGATAGCCTTGAGCGACAAGGCTAGTGAACTGGCGGGAAAGAAGAATGATCTAGAGGCTTATCTGGGAGGGCTCGCCAAGGAGCTATTCCTCATGCTTGAAGGTAATCCCTCGTATCCGACAGGCTTGTAATTATGGTCTTACCACAAAACTGCTGGCTTATCTTTGAGTTGTGTCTACCGAGTTCTGCCAAAACTTTGAGGACGAGACTAGTCGATTGGAGACAAGCCTGGATCCCATCAACTCTCCTGTAAAGGATGAAGCCGCCATGAACATGCTCTGACTGGAGTCTCGTGTTGCTGCTGTGGTCGACTATCTTGCTAGACTGAAGGTTGCAACGGTGTGCATCGACACAGCACTCTGGCCGGGGGAAGCACTTCAGAATGACCTCGAGTTTCTGATGACTCGACTGAATGAAGTTCCAAGTCGAGTGCAAGAATGAAAGAAGTCTTCTGCTAGGTGTGGTGCTGATGTTGCTCTGTCTCTGGTCCGAGTTCACTGTAAGGACGCGCGAGAGGACAAGCTGGCGTCTCTCAAGGTGGCCAATACCAAGAAGCATGACTTCCGATCTTTCATGGAGACCTTCATTGCTGCTGCCACTCGGATTGCAGATGGAATCGACCTGGACGAGTTTGTCGCGCCTTCCAGTCCTACATAGGAGGAGTAAAAAACTTCTATGCTTGATGCCTTAAATTTGCCTCGGAATACCGAGTGGTTTTTGTAACCGGTAAACTTTAACAGGCTTGGTGCCTGAGCACTTTTGGATCCGTAGGACGCTATCTGAGCTTGGGTTTGCCGTTGAATATGTTTGCATCTGCCTTCGAACGAACATTGTTCTTCGCTTTGGAATATATGCTAGTGTTTGTGATGCACTTTTGCAGGTAGGAATGAGGCACAGATTGCAGTCGACTTGCGTCCTTGTGGATCGGGATGGAGTGCACATTGTATTTGTGGCAGAGCTCTGAAGGGGTAGGTAGCAGTTGACTTGTACCTCGTCATCCTTGCAGAGCGGAATGAATCTCATACTTAGGCTAGCACTGGGCTGCAGCTAAGCCCCTGAGTGGAAAGTTTGCTCTCCACACGGTAGGATTTTCAAAAACTTAGGCGAGCGCTGGGCTGCAGCTAAGCCCCCGAGTGGAAAGTTTGCTCTCCACTCGGTAGGATTTTCAAAAACTTAGGCGAGCGCTGGGCTGCAGCTAAGCCCCTGAGTGGGAGGTTTGCTCTCCACTCGGTAGGATTTTGTAAAACTTAGGCGAGCATTGGGCTGCAGCTAAGCCCCCGAGTGGGAGGTTTGCTCTCCACTCGGTAGGATTTTCAAAAACTTAGGCGAGCACTGGGCTGCAGCTAAGCCCCCGAGTGGGAGGTTTGCTCTCCACTCGGTAGGATTTTTGTGACGTACTTCCGAAGGAGAAGGCGGCAGTCGACCTACACCTCGTCCTCCTTGCGGAGCGCATGTTGTATTTGTGGCGTAGCTCGGAAGGAGAAGGTAGCAGTCGACCTGCACCTCGTCCTCCTTGCGGAGCGCACGTTGTATTTGTGGCGTAGCTCGGAAGGAGAAGGTAGCAGTCGACCTGCACCTCGTCCTCCTTGCGGAGCGCACGTTGTATTTGTGGCGTAGCTCGGAAGGAGAAGGTAGCAGTCGACCTGCACCTCGTCCTCCTTGCGGAGCACACATTGTATTTAAACTTAGGCGAGTACTTGGACTGCAGCTAAGCCCCCGAGTGGGAGGCTGGCTCACCACTCGACGGGATTTTGTTAAACTTAGGCGAGTACTTGGACTGCAGCTAAGCCCCCGAGTGGGAGGCTGGCTCACCACTCGGCAGGATTTTGTTAAACTTAGGCGAGTACTTGGACTGCAGCTAAGCCCCCGAGTGGGAGGCTGGCTCACCACTCGGTAGGATTTTGTTAAACTTAGGCGAGTACTTGGACTGCAGCTAAGCCCCCGAGTGGGAGGCTGGCTCACCACTCGGTAGGATTTGAAAGTACTTAGGTGAAACGGATTCGCAACTAAGCCCCCGAGTGGGAGACTGGCTCACCACTCGGCAAGGATTTTTTTACGAACTTAGGCGAAACGGATTCGCAGCTAAGCCACCCACTGGGGGACTGCTCATGTAAACAAAAGTAACAACAATCACTGGGAAAATTGTCTTTGATAAATAAACTATAGAAGTACTTTTATTACATCTCATCCGAGTGAATACTTAAGTATAAAAGGGCGGAGCAGCTCCGCGTTCCAAGTTCGGGGCTCTTCAATCTGGTGACCGACATTGTAAAGGCGGTACGCCCCGTTGTGGAGAACTTTGGTGACGATGAAGGGGCCTTCCCAAGTAGGAGCAAGCTTGTGTGGCTTCTGCTGATCCACTCGGAGAACCAAATCTCCTTCTTGGAAGGCTCGACTCTTTACGTTTTTGGCATGGAAGCGACACAAGTCCTGCTGATAAATGGTCGATCAGATCAAGGCCATCTCTCTTTCTTCTTCTAGAAGGTCGACTGCGTCCTGTCAGGCTTGCTCTACTTCATCTTCAGTGTAGAGTTCGACTCGAGGTGCGTTGTGAAGGAGGTCACTCGGCAAGACTGCTTCAGCTCCGTAGACCAAGAAGAACGGAGTTCTCCCAGTCGACCGATTAGGTGTGGTCCTTAATCCCCAAAGTACTGACGGAAGTTCATCGACCCATGCACCAGCCGCATGCTTGAGATCGTGCATCAGTCGGGGTTTCAGCCCTTTGAGAATTAAACCATTTGCTCATTCTGCCTGTCCATTCGACCGGGGGTGAGCGACTGTAGCATAGTCGACTCGTGTGCCCTGAGATGTGCACAAGGCTCTGAATTCCTCGGAATCAAAGTTCGACCTATTATCAGTGATGATGCTATGTGGAACTCCATATCTGAATATCAACTCCCTGATGAAGCTGACAGCAGTGCCGGCATCAAGATTCTTGATGGGTTTAGCTTCAATCCACTTAGTGAACTTGTCGACTGCCACTAGCACATGGGTGAAGCCGCTTCTGCCTGTTCTCAGTGGTCCAACCATATCCAATCCCCATACAGCGAAAGGCCAGACAAGTGGGATGGTCTTCAAGGCTGAGGCGGGCTTGTGTGACATATTGGAGTAAAATTGACATCCTTCACACTTGTCGACTATCTCCTTTGCCATTTCATTTGCTCTTGGCTAGTAAAATCCCGCTCGGTATGCTTTAGCCACAATGGTCCGAGAGGACGCATGATGGCCACAGGTCCCCGAGTGGATATCGTCAAGGATTATCCGACCTTCTTCTGGCGTTATACACTTCTGACCGACTCCAGTCGCACTTTCTCTGTACAACTGTCCCTTTATTATGGTAAAGGCTTTGGATCGGTGGACGATCTGTCGAGCCTCTTCTTCATCCTCTGGGAGCTCTTTCCTTAAGATATACGCGATGTACGACACTGTCCAATCGGGAGTGATGACCAACGCTTCCATGATCAGGTCGAACACTGCTGGAACTTCAACTTCAGTCGGATCTGTGACACTTTTTGGCTGCGGAGCTTCTTCGGTAAAAGGATCTTCCTGAACTGATGGAGTATGGATATGTTCCAAGAACACATCACTGGGAATGGCTTCTCTCTTGGAACCTATCTTTGCCAAATCATCAGCCGCTTGATTATTCAGTCGGGGTATATGATGGAGCTCTAACCCTTCAAATTTATTCTCAAGTTTTCTTACTGCATTGCAGTAACCAGTCATGGCTGGGCTTCTAACGTCCCACTCCTTCATCACCTGATTGACCACAAAATCTGAGTCACCATAAACCATAAGGCGAAGGACGCCGAGTGAAATGGCCATGCACAACCCATACAAAAGTGCTTTGTATTCTGCTTTAGTGTTGGAGGAATCAAGGTGGATGTGGAGCACATATCTGAGCTTATCTCCTCGGGGGAAACCAAAACTACCCCAGCACCGGAACCATTCAACATCTTAGAACCGTCAAAGAACATGGTCTAGTGCTCCGAGTGAACTTGAGTCGGTAGTTGTTGTTCAATCCACTCGGCGATGAAATCTACTACTGCTTGGGACTTAATGGCTTTCGTTGCCTCAAACTTGATATCAAGGGGAAGGAGTTCAATTGCCCATTTTGCCACTCGACCAGTTGCATCTCTGTTGTGCAGAATCTCTGACAATGGGGCGTCGCTGACGACTGTAATGGAAAGATCAGAGAAATAATGAGCAACCTTCTTCGTGGTCATGTAAATCCCATATACAAGCTTCTGATAATGAGGGTATCTTTGCTTCGATGGGGTCAACACTTTGGAAAGATAATATACTGGGCGCTGAACTTTGAAGGCTTTTCCTTCTTCTTCCCGCTCGACCGTAAGTACTGTACTGACGACTTGTCCTGTGGCTGGAATGTAAAGCAACAAAGGCTCTTTGCTGATTGGAGCAGCAAGCACCGGCTGGGTGGAGAGCAGAGATTTTAGCTCTGCAAACGCTGCATCAGCTTCTGGAGTCCACTCGAACTTGTCTGACTTCTTCATCAGTCGGTAAAGAGGCAATGCCTTTTCACTGAGGCGAGAGATGAATCGACTTAACGCGGCCAAGCATCCAGTAAGCTTCTGGACATCGTGCACACGCACAGGGCGTTTCATTCGGAGTATAGTGCCAACTTTTTCTGGGTTGGCATCGATTCCTTGTTCGGAAACGAGAAAACCGAGTAACTTTCCGCCAGGAACTCCGAACGTGCACTTTGATGGATTAAGCTTGATATCATACCTCCTGAGATTGGCAAATGTTTCAGCGAGGTCAGTCAATAGGTCGGAACCCTTCCGTGATTTGACCACAATATCATCCATGTATGCTTCTAGGTTCCGACTGATTTGAGTGAGTAAACACTTCTGAATCATCCTCATGAACGTGGTCCGGCATTCTTGAGGCCGAATGGCATGGCGACATAGCAGAAGCACTCGAATGGAGTGATGAAAGCTGTTTTGATCTCGTCGGATCCATATAGACGGATCTGATGGTAACCGGAATAAGCGTCTAAAAAAGATAGGCGCTCACATCCCGCAGTCGAGTCGACTATTTGGTCGATGCGGGGAAGAGGAAAATGATCTTTCGGGCAGGCCCGATTGATATGTTTGAAGTCAATGCACATGCGAAGTGACTTGTCCTTCTTGGGGACCATGACGACATTTGCGAGCCACTCGGAGTGGTAAATTTCTCGGATAAACTCTGCTGCCAGGAGCCGAGCCACCTCCTCGCCAATGGCCTTTCTCTTCTGGACGGCGGACCGTCGAAGATGTTCTTTGACAGGTTTCACCTTTGAGTCGACTCGTAGACGATGCTCAGCCAGTCCCCTGGGAACACCCGGCATGTCAGCAGGCTTCCATGCGAAGGTGTCCCAGTTCTCACGGAGGAACTGGATGAGCGCTTCTTCATATTTAGAGTCGGGTGTTGTGGAGATATGAGTCGGAGCAGCACTGGGGTCGGTCAGGTGAATGTGAACGGGCTTCGTCTCACCAGATGACTGGAACACTGACTCTGTGGCGGGCTTCTTGGCCCGCAATAAATCACTCGGATCTGCATTTTTCTGGTATTCTTGCAGCTCCACCACTGTTATCTGAGCATCAGCAATCTTTGAACCCTTCTGAAAGCACTCTTCTGCCTTTTTCCGATTGCCAGTGATGGTGATCACACCTTTGGGACCAGGCATCTTCAATTTGAGGTACACATAACATGGTAGAGCCATGAATCGTGCATAAGCTGGCCTGCCCAAAATAGCATGATAAGCACTCTGGAAATCCACAACTTCAAATGTTAACTTTTCTTTGCGGAAATGCTTTGAATCGCCGAAAACCACATCAAGAGCAATTTGGCCGAGTGACTCAGCCTTCTTCCCAGGAATGACTCCATGGAAACTCATGTTGCTGGAACTGAGTCTGGACATCGGAATGCCCATTCCCTTCAACGTCTCTGCATACAATATATTCAGCCCGCTGCCACCATCCATCAGAACCTTAGTCAGTCGAGTGCCTTCGACGACCGGGTCGACCACCAAAGCTTGCCTCCCAGGGGTGGCTATGTGTGTCGGATGATCAGACTGGTCGAACGTGATGGCGGTCTGAGACAATTTCAGATAACTGGGTGTCGCCGGAGCAACCATATTCACCTCACGGTTGATAACTTTCAATCGACTTTTGCTCTCAACATCGGCAAAACTCATCAGGGTGGAATTGACATGGGGGTATCCTCCATCACTTTCCTCTTTGTCCTCAACCTTGTCTGACTCCTTTTCCTTATCCTTGGGCTGTTTCCCCTGAAACTGCTGGATTAAGAGTCGGCACTGGCGAGTGGTATGTTTCGGGTAGATGAAGTTGCCCTCTTCGTCTTTCTTCGTGTGGATGTGGCATGGCAAATCCATCACGTTGTCTCCTTCCTTGTCCTTCACGTTCTTGGGGTTCCAAGATCCTTTGGGATTCCCTTTAAACTTGCCTTGAGTCACGGCCAAGGCTTCTCCAGGAGCAGCTGGCTCGGCTTTCCACTTCTGCTTCCGATTGGAGTTCCCTCCTCCGGTTTCATGAGCAGTCGGCTTGTACTTGCCACTCCGGAGCCGATCCTCTTCTTCATCATTGGCATATTTGGTGGCAATCTCCATCATTCGACTCAGAGTCATGTCTCCGGTCCGACCAAACTTCAAACTTAACTCCATGTTCTTAACGCCTTCCTTGAAGGCACAGACTCCTTGGTGATCAGATACATTCTCCATCGTGTGATGCAATGTGATCCACCTCTGGATGTAATCCCTCAGGGTCTCATTCGACTTTTGCACACAAACCTACAGCTCCGTCAACCCTGCTGGTCGCTTGCAAGTCCCTTCAAATGTCCTGACAAACACTCGGGCAAGATCTTCCCAAGTGTAAATGCTGCTAGGTGCCAACTGATTTAGCCATGCTCTGGCCGAGCCCTCCAACATCAGGGGTAGGTGTTTCATGTGAAGGAAATATGCCCTAGAGGCAATAATAAAGTTATTATTTATTTCCTTATTTCATGATAAATGTTTATTATTCATGCTAGAATTGTATTAACCGGAAACATAATACATGTGTGAATACATAGACAAACATAGTGTCACTAGTATGCCTCTACCTGACTAGCTCGTTTATCAGAGATGGTTATGTTTCCTAGCCATGGACAAAAGAGTTGTGATTTGATTAACGAGATCACATCATTAGGAGAATGATGTGATTGACTTGACCCATTCCGTTAGCCTAGCACTTGATCGTTTAGTATGTTGCTATTGCTTTCTTCATGACTTATACATGTTCCTGTAACTATGAGATTATGCAACTCCCGTTTACCGGAGGAACACTTTGGGTACTACCAAACGTCACAACGTAACTGGGTGATTATAAAGGAGTACTACAGGTGTTTCCGAAGGTACATGTTGGGTTGGCATAATTCGAGATTAGGATTTGTCACTCCGATTGTCGGGGAGGTATCTCTGGGCCCTCTCGGTAATACTCATCATCTAAGCCTTGCAAGCATGTAACTAATGAGTTAGTTATGAGATGACGTATTACGGAACGAGTAAAGAGACTTGCCGGTAACGAGATTGAACTAGGTATTGGATACCGACGATCAAATCTCGGGCAAGTAACATACCGACGACAAAGGGAACAAAGTATGTTGTTATGCGGTTCGACCGATAAAGATCTTCGTAGAATATGTAGGAACCAATATGGGCATCCAGGTCCCGCTATTGGTTATTGACCGAGAATAGTTCTAGGTCATGTCTACATAGTTCTCGAACCCGTAGGGTCCGCACGCTTAACGTTACGATGACATTTATATTATGAGTTTATAAGTTTTGATGTACCGAAGGAGTTCGGAGTCCCGGATGAGATCGGGGACATGACGAGGAGTCTCGAAATGGTCGATACGTAAAGATCGATATATTGGACGACTATATTCAGAGTTCGGAAAGGTTCCGAGTGATACAGGTATTTTCGGGAGTACCGGGGAGTTACGGGAATACGGGGAAGAGTATTGGGCCTTGATGGGCTTTAGTGGGAAGAGGAGAAAAAGGCCTAGGGGCTGCTGCGCCCCCCCTCCCCTCTAGTCCGAATTGGACTAGGGAAAAGGGGGCCGGCCACCTTTCCTTCTCCTCCACTTCCTTCTCCCTTCCTCCCCTCTTGGTGGACTCCTACTAGGACTTGGAGTCCTAGTAGGACTCTAGATCATGGCGCGCCCTCCCCTAGGGCCGGCCTCCTCCTCCCTTGCTCCTTTATATACGGGGACAAGGGGGCACCCCATGACACACAAGTTGATCTACGGATCGTTTAGCCGTGTGCGGTGCCCCCTTCCACCATATTCCACCTCGGTCATATCGGCGCGAAGCTTAGGCGAAGCCCTGCGCCGGTAGAACATCAAGATCGTCACCACGCCGTCGTGCTGACGGAACTCTCCCTCGACACTCGGCTGGATCGGAGTTCGAGGGACGTCATCGAGCTGAACGTGTGCTGAACTCGGAGGCTCCGTACGTTCGGTGCTTGGATCGGTAGATCGTGAAGACGTACGACTACATCAACCGCGTTGTGCTAACGCTTCCGCTTACGGTCTACGAGGGTACGTGGACGAACACTCTCCCCTCTCGTTGCTATATCATCACCATGATCTTGCGTGTGCGTAGGAAATTTTTGGAAATTACTACGTTCCCCAACAGTGGCATCCGAGCCTAGGTTTTATGCGTTGATGTTATATGCACGAGTAGAACACAAGTGAGTTGTGGACGATATAAGTCATACTGCCTACCAGCATGTCATACTTTGGTTCAGCGGTATTGTGAGATGAAGCGACCCGGACCGACATTACGCGTACGCTTACGCGAGACTGGTTTCACCGTTACGAGCACTCGTGCTTAAAGGTGGCTGGCGGGTGTGTGTCTCTCTCACTTTAGTTGAACCGAGTGTGACTACGCCCGGTCCTTGTGAAGGTTAAAACGGAGTCTATTTGACAAACTATCGCTGTGGTTTTGATGCGTAGGTAAGAACGGTTCTTGCTAAGCCCGTAGCAGCCACGTAAAATTTGCAACAAAAAAGTAGAGGACGTCTAACTTGTTTTTGCAGGGCATGTTGTGATGTGATATGGTCAAGACGTGATGCTATATTTTATTGTATGAGATGATCATGTTTTGTAACCGAAGTTATCGGCAACTGGCAGGAGCCATATGGTTGTCGCTTTATTGTATGAAATGCAAACGCCCTGTAATTGCTTTACTTTATCACTAAGCGGTAGCGATAGTCGTAGAAGCAATAGATGGCGTAACGACAACGATGCTACGATGGAGATCAAGGTGTCGCGCCGGTGACGATGGTGATCACGACGGTGCTTCGGAGATGGAGATCACAAGCACAAGATGATGATGGCCATATCATATCACTTATATTGATTGCATGTGATGTTTATCCTTTATGCATCTTATCTTGCTTTGATTGACAGTAGCATTTTAAGATGATCTCTCATTAAAATTATCAAGTAGTGTTCTCCCTGAGTATGCACCGTTGCCAAAGTTCGTCGTGCCGAGATACCACGTGATGATCGGGTGTGATAAGCTCTACGTCCATCTACAACAGGTGCAAGCCAGTTTTGCACACGCAGAATACTCAGGTTAAACTTGACGAGCCTAGCATATACAGATATGGCCTCGGGACACGGAGACCGAAAGGTCGAGCGTGAATCATATAGTAGATATGATCAACATAGTGATGTTCACCATTGAAAACTACTCCATCTCACGTGATGATCGGTCATGGTTTAGTTGATTTGGATCACGTGATCACTTAGATGACTAGAGAGATGTCTGTCTAAGTGGGAGTTCTTAAGTAATATGATTAATTGAACTTTAATTTATCATGAACTTAGTCCTAGTAGTATTTTGCAAATTATGTTGTAGATCAATAGCTCGTGTTGTTGCTTTCATATGTTTATTTTGATATGTTCCTAGAGAAAACTGTGTTGAAAAATGTTAGTAGCAATGTTGCGGATTTGATCCGTGATCTGAGGTTAATCCTCATTGCTGCACAGAAAAATTATGTCCTTGATGCATCGCTAGGTGGCAGACCTATTGCAAGAGCAGATGTAGACGTTATGAACGTTTGGCTAGCTCAATATGATGACTACTTGATAGTTTAGTGCACCATGCTTAACAGCTTAGAATCGGGACTTCAAAGACGTTTTGAACGTCATGGACCATATGAGATGTTCCAGGAATTGAAGTTAATATTTCAAGCAAATACCTGAGTTGAGAGATATGAATTCTCCAACAAGTTCTATAGCTAAAAGATGGAGGAGAATCGCTCAACTAGTGAGCATGTGCTCAGATTGTCTGGGTACTTCAATCGCTTGAATCAAGTGGGAGTTAATCTTCCAGATAAGATAGTGATTGACAAAATTCTCTAGTCACCATCACTAAGTTACTAGAACTTCGTGATGAACTATAGTATGCAAGGGATGACGAAAACGATTCCCGAGCTCTTCGTGATGTTGAAATCAACGAAGGTAGAAATCAAGAAAAGACCATCAAGTGTTGATGATTGACAAAACCACTAGTTTCAAGAGAATGGCAAAGGGAAAGAAAGGGAACTTCAAGTGGAAAGACAAGCAAGTTGTCACTCCTGCGAAGAAGCCCAAAGCTGGACCATAGCCTGAAACTGAGTGTTTACACTGTGAAGGAAATGGTCACTGGAAGCGGAAATGCCCTGAGTATTTGGTGGATAAGAAGGATGGCAAAGTGAACAAGGGTATATTTGATATACAAATTATTGATGTGTGCCTTACTAGTGTTTATAGTAGCCCCTAAGTATTTGATACTTGTTCGGTTGCTAAGATTAGTAACTCGAAACAGGAGTTACAGAATAAACAGAGACTAGTTGAAGGGAAAGTGACGATGAGTGTTGGAAGTAGTTCCAAGATTGATATGATCATCATCGCACACTCCTTATACTTTCGGGATTAGTGTTAAACCTAAATAAATGTTATTTGGAGTTTGCGTTGAGCATGAATATGATTTGATCATGTTTATTGCGATACGGTTATTCATTTGAAGTTAAAGAATAATTGTTATTCTGTTTACATGAATAAGACCTTCGATGGTCATACACCCAATGAACATAGTTTGTTGGATCTCGATCGTAGTGATACACATATTCATAATATTGATGCCAAAAGATGCAAAGTTAGTAATGATAGTGCAACTTATTTGTGGCACTGCCGTTTGGGTCATATCGGTGTAAAGCGCATGAAGAAACTCCATAATGATGGATTTTCGGAATCACTTGGTTATGAATCATTTGATGCTTGCGAACCGTGCCTTTTGGGCAAGATGACTAAAACTCCGTTCTTCGGAACAATGGAACAAGCTACTGACTTATTGGAAATAATACATACCGATGTATGCGATCCAATGAGTGTTGATGCTCGTGGCAAGTATCGTTATTTTCTGACCTTCACAAGATGATTTGAGCAGATATGGGTATATCTACTTGATGAAACATAAGTCTGAAATAGTTGAAAGGTTCAAAGAATTTCAGAGTGAAGTGGAAAAATCATCGTAACAAGAAAATAAAGTTTCTGCGATCTGATCGCGGAGACGAATATTTGAGTTAGGAGTTTGGTCTTCAACTAAAACAATGTGAAATAGTTTCACAGTTCACGCCAACGGAACACCACAACATTATGGTGTGTCCGAACGTCGTAATCATACTTTATTGGATATGGTGCGATCTATGATGTTTCTTGCTGATTTACCATTGTCGTTTTGGGGTTATGCATTAGAGACAGCTGCATTCACGTTAAAAGGGCACCATCTAAATCCGTTGAGACCACACTATATGAACTGTGGTTTAGCAAGAAACCAAAGTTGTCGTTTCTTAAAGTTTGGGGCTGCGATGCTTATGTGAAAAAGTTTCATCTTGATAAGCTCAAACCCAAATCGGAGAAGTGCGTCTTCATAGAATACCCAAAGGAAATTGTTGGGTACACCTTCTATCACAGATCCGAAGGCAAAACATTCATTGCTAATAATGGATCCTTTCTAGAGAAGGAGTTTCTCTCGAAAGAAGTGAGTGGGAGGAAAGTAGAACTTGATGAGGTAACTGTACCTGTTCCCTTATTGGAAAGTAGTTCATCACAGAAATCTGTTCTTGTGACTACTATACCAATTAGTGAGGAAGCTAATGATGATGATCATGTAACTTCAGATCAAGTTACTACCGGACCTCGTAGGTAAAACAGAGTGAGATCCGCACCAGAGTGGTACGGTAATCCTGTTCTGGAGGTCGTGTTACTTGACCATGACAAACCTACGAACTATGAGGAAGCGATGATGAGCCCAGATTCCGCGAAATGGCTTGAGGCCATGAAATCTGAGATGAGATCCATGTATGAGAACAAAGTGTGGACTTTGGTGGAGTTGCCCGATGATCGGCAAGCCATAGAAAATAAATGGATCTTCAAGAGGAAGACGGACGATGATAGTAGTGTTACTATCTACAAAGCTAGACTTGCCGAAAAAGGTTTTTGACAAAGTTCAAGATGTTGAATACAATGAGATTTTCTCACTCGTATCGATGCTTAAAAGTCTGTCCGAATCATGTTAGCAATTGCCACATTTTTTTTGAAATCTGGCAAAAGGATGTCAAAACTGCATTTCTTAATGGATTTATTAAAGAAGAGTTGTATATGATGCGACCAGAAGGTTTTTGTCAATCCTAAAGGTGCTAACAAAATGTGCAAGCTCCAGCGATCCATCTATGGACTGGTGCAAGCATCTCGGAGATGGAATATATGCTTTGATAAGTTGATCAAAGCATATAGTTTTATATGGACTTACGATGAAGCCTGTATTTACAATAAAGTGAGTGGGAGCACTACAGCTTTCTGATTAGTATATGTGAGTGACATATTGTTGATCAGAAATGATGTAGAATTTTTCTGCAAAGCATAAAGGAGTGTTTTAAAGGAGTTCTTTAAAAGGAAAATACCTTAGTAAAAGCTACTTACATATTGAGCATCAAGATCTATTGAGATAGATCAAGACGCTTGATAAGATTTTCAATGAGTACATACCTTGGCAAGATTTTGAAATAGTTCAAGATGGAACAGTCAAAGAAAGAGTTCTTGCCTGTGTTGCAAAGGTATGAAATTGAGTAAGACTCAAATCCCGACCACAACAGAAAATAGAAAGAGAATGAAAAGTCATTCCCTATGCCTCAGTCATAGGTTCTATAAAGTATGCTATGCTATGTACCAGACCTATTGTATACCTTGCTCTGAATTTGGCAAGGGAGTACAATAGTGATCTAGGAGTAGATCACTGGACATTGGTCAAGAATATCCTTAGTAAGGACTAAGGAGATGTTTCTCGATTATTGAGGTGATAAAAGAGTTTGTTGTAAAAGTTACATCAGTGCAAACTTCTACACTGATCCAGATGACTCTAAGTCTCAACCTGGATACATATTGAAAGTGGGAGCAATTAGCTAGAGTAGCTCCGTGCAGAGCATTGTGGACATAAAATATTTGCAAAATACATACGGATCTGAATGTGACAGACCCGTTGACTAAGCTTCTCTCACGAGCAAAACATGATCACACCTTAGTACTCTTTGGGTGTTAATCACATAACGATGTGAACTAGATTATTGACTCTAGTAAACCCTTTGGATGTTGGTCACATGATGATGTGAACTATGGGTGTTAATCATATACAAATATGAATATTGGTGTTAAATCACATGGCGATGTGAACTAGATTATTGACTCTAGTGCAAGTGGGAGACTGAAGGAAATATGCCCTAGAGGCAATAATAAAGTTATTATTTATTTCCTTATTTCATGATAAATGTTTATTATTCATGCTAGAATTGTATTAACCGGAAACATAATACATGTGTGAATACATAGACAAACATAGTGTCACTAGTATGCCTCTACTTGACTAGCTCCTTTATCAGAGATGGTTATGTTTCCTAGCCATGGACAAAAGAGTTGTCATTTGATTAACGAGATCACATCATTAGGAGAATGATGTGATTGACTTGACCCATTCCGTTAGCCTAGCACTTGATCGTTTAGTATGTTGCTATTGCTTTCTTCATGACTTATACATGTTCCTGTAACTATGAGATTATGCAACTCCCATTTACCGGAGGAACACTTTGGGTACTACCAAACGTCACAACATAACTGGGTGATTATAAAGGAGTACTACAGGTGTTTCCGAAGGTACATGTTGGGTTGGCATAATTCGAGATTAGGATTTGTCACTCCGATTGTCGGGGAGGTATCTCTGGGCCCTCTCGGTAATACTCATCACCTAAGCCTTGAAAGCATGTAACTAATGAGTTAGTTATGAGATGACGTATTACGAAACGAGTAAAGAGACTTGCCGGTAACGAGATTGAACTAGGTATTGGATACCGACGATCAAATCTCGGGCAAGTAACATACCGACGACAAAGGGAACAAAGTATGTTGTTATGCGGTTTGACCGATAAAGATCTTCGTAGAATATGTAGGAACCAATATGGGCATCCAGGTCCCGCTATTGGTTATTGACCGAGAATAGTTCTAGGTCATGTCTACATAGTTCTCGAACCCGTAGGGTCCGCACGCTTAACGTTACGATGACATTTATATTATGAGTTTATAAGTTTTGATGTACCGAAGGAGTTCGGAGTCCCGGATGAGATCGGGGACATGACGAGGAGTCTCGAAATGGTCGAGATGTAAAGATCGATATATTGGACGACTATATTCGGAGTTCGGAAAGGTTCCGAGTGATACGGGTATTTTCCGGAGTACCGGGGAGTTATGGGAATACGGGGAAGAGTATTGGGCCTTGATGGGCTTTAGTGGGAAGAGGAGAAAAAGGCCAAGGGGCTGCTACGCCCCCCGTCCCCTCTAGTCCGAATTGGACTAGGGAAAAGGGGGCCGGCCACCTTTCCTTCTCCTCCACTTCCTTCTCCCTTCCTCCCCTCTTGGTGGACTCCTACTAGGACTTGGAGTCCTAGTAGGACTCCACATCATGGCGCGCCCTCCCCTAGGGCCGGCCTCCTCCTCCCTTGCTCCTTTATATACGGGGGCAAGGGGGCACCCCATGACACACAAGTTGATCTACGGATCGTTCCGTAGCCGTGTGCAGTGCCCCCTTCCACCATATTCCACCTCGGTCATATCGGCGCGAAGCTTAGGCGAAGCCCTGCGCCGGTAGAACATCAAGATCGTCACCACGCCGTCGTGCTGACGGAACTCTCCCTCGACACTCGGCTGGATCGGAGTTTGAGGGACGTCATCGAGCTGAACGTGTGCTGAACTCAGAGGCTCCGTACGTTCGGTGCTTGGATCGGTAGATCGTGAAGACGTACGACTACATCAACCGCGTTGTGCTAACGCTTCCGCTTACGGTCTACGAGGGTACGTGGACGAACACTCTCCCCTCTCGTTGCTATATCATCACCATGATCTTGCGTGTGCATAGGAAATTTTTTGAAATTACTACGTTCCCCAACATCATGGCCACCTCATCATTGCCGCCGCCAATCTGAATAGCCACTCGGTAGTCCTCAAGCCAAGTATCGGGCTTGGACTCACCAGTGAACTTTCTGACTCCAGTCGCCAACCTGAAGTTGGGAGGAATCACTGCGGCCCTGATGGCTCTGCTAAAACACTCTGGTCCTGAGGCATGAACTCTGCTGCTGGTGGGCACATCTCTGTCATGGCCTTCTCGGTGAGCTCTATTCCGGTCGACCAAACCCTGAACGATAATGGATCTCGCATCAAAGCCTGGTTCTCTGGGGTCGACTGGAACCCTTCGCCCAACATTGTGCTGGCGTCTGTCATCTTGCTGCCGAGGGGCGTACGACCCACCCCTTGGGGGAGGAGTGGGCACTCGACGCTGATCATCGGGATCGAATCAGTCATCATACTGATCATGCCGACCTCCACGTCCCTCACGCCACGGGGGCGATCTTGGGCTATGGGCCGACTGGACTATATTCGCAGTAACAGATCTACTGTGAATCCGGTTTCGCGACTGCGATATAGCTAAATTCTGATCTCCTGCCGTCCGGAGCAAATCTCTGATCTGCATCAAGCCTCTGCCAGCCTCTGACTGGGAGGGCTGAATCGACTCTGCTATTCGGGCTGCAGCCACTAAATTCTGAATCGGAGTTCGATATACCTGAGTCGGTGGTGGAAAGAGTTGACGTCGACTGGAGTCCGGAACTCGCTGCCGCGCGCGTTCGTCGAGTGCTCGCTGGAGGTTCTCCAGTCGAGTGCCCTCAGCCAAGTTGGCCAAGCGCGCGTCCTCTAAGGCACGAGCCTCGGGGGTTTCTCCTACGATAGGAGTATGCAGGGCATCCATGTTCCGGCGGCGAAGATCTTCCCTTTGCAGCGAAGTGAGTGGCTCGGGTTGATACTCCTCGTGGACCTGCGCTGGGTCGCCTCCGCCGTCCCCTCCATCGGCGCGGGGGAAGCCGGGAGGACTACGTGGTCCATTGACCATCAGGACCTCCGCCGCTGGATCACTGCTGTCACACTCGGATACAGTCTCTACGGAGCCAGTCGACAGATCAAAAAGGCCATAGAGAGATTCATCGGGCTCGATCATCGCGACTTGGGGGGTGGCCGACTGGCGGGCCGCTGCGTGTCTCACCCACCGCTGAAGCCTCGACCGATCGGAGCGCTTGCGCTGGTGGGAGACAGGAAGGGAGGACGACGCAGGGGTCGACCGATACGGGGCTGACGGTTGCCACAGCAGGACGCCGCGGACATATGCGCGAAAGTGCGTCGCCCCGCGGACTGGAAGCGCGTCGATGTCGAGTGGAGCCTCCTGGAGCCAAGCGGAGTCGTCGGCGATGAACGTGAGCGCGCCGAGATGGATCTTGCGGCCCTTAACCAAAACTCCGCCAGAAACCATGACGAAGGTGATCGGACCAATCGCAACTTCTCCAATAAGTCGCTAAGACACCTGCCCCACGGTGGGCGCCAACTGTCGTGGTACTAAGCCTAACAGTAGAATAGGGGGATAAGTATGGAGAGGCAAGATCCTAGCTATGGAGTAGTTGTATACGCAAGGGATTTACGAGTTCAGGCCCTTCTCGGAGGAAGTAACAACCCTACGTCTTGGAGCCCGGATGCGGTCGACTGGATTATATGCGTATGAGTTACAGGGGTGCGAACCCTTTAAACTGAGGAGGGGGGTGGCTTATATAGAGTCTGCCAGACCCCTCCGGCCCTCAGTTATGCGGGGTTTAAAGTACATTAAGGCCTGGCGTTACTGGTAACACCCTGTGACACCCCAAAATTTTAACCTTGTTTTATTAATTAAAATTTTGCCAGGAAACTTAAACTTTTATTTTCTGGATTTCCTTTTGATTTCAGAACCATTCTCTTTCTTATTATTATGGAGTTTTTACCCCAAGTGAAAAAATTTCAGTCATTATTGGACTTATTTTCCACTCTTAAGAAAAACAAATCTTTTATCAGTGGATTATTTATACAATTATTTTTCCCTGAGCTTTATTTCTCAAAAAATGGTTTTTCAAGGTTTTAGGGTTCCATTTGCACTGCAACCCTTTGATAAATTTATTTAAAATTCCAACCAAAATTTGGGGATGACATATGATGTCCCTAAATCACTTTTATGCAAAAATAAACTTTGATCATTTGGAGATTTTCAGCTTTATCTCTAGTTTTTAAATCTGGTCAAAATTCACTTTTGCACTGCAACCTATTTAAATATTTCTTTAAAACTTCCACAAAAATTAGGGGATGTCAGTAGGGGTATATTATCCACCTTTATGCAAAAACCTCTTGTTGCTCTTTGAAAAAATTGAGTGAATCAACCTCTTTTTCATTCTGGTCCAGCATGATGATTTGTACTGCAACCATATTTTAACTTGCCCTTTTTGCTGTGATCCCTTTTCCTACTTATAGCCCATCCTACAAAACCCTTAAGTCCAGGAGAGTGGAACCATTGGAGGAATTTAAGTGCTTGCAATCATGCCCTTTCTTTCTGTCCAAAAACTGGAGATTTGCAAAACTTGCACTAGCAAGTTTCTTCTTTTGCCCAAATGACCTTCCCACTCTCTTTTGCATCTAAATAGACCCCAACCTGGAGATTCTGGCCACCCCAAGAAATGCCTTAGTGCCCTTGGCATTTTGTCAAACACCTTATGGGCATGATCAGTTTTGGCATAGTTTCTGGTTTGTGCAATGGACCTGGTTCCTTTGCCTAACCACCTTGTCCACTAAACTCCTAGCAACTCCTAACCTAGGTCTGCTAATTGCCAGCCTCACCCAAGCTCTATGGCATGCACTGGCATTTCACCGAGAACCTGGTGGGCATGCTCTGGGCGCGCCCAGAGCGTGCGTTTTGCATGTGCCGCGCCCGAGCCGCCGCGCCCCTGGCCTGTTCCCCCGAGCTTATCCAAACCCTCTGCCGCTCGCAGCGTAGGGCCAAGCCTCGACCCGTACTCCCTCACGAGCACCACAGCCCCTCGTCATGTCTCCGGCAAGCCAGAAGCTAGCCGCCACTGCCGCCCGAAAGCCTCTGCACTGGTCGGCGCCGCCCGAGCCACTCCCGCTCGCCAGCTCGCCCCTGGAGCAGTGCCCACTAGTCCGCTAGCTCCTTCCGCCATCCCCAGCCTCGACACGGTGCCCTGCAAGCTACAGAACGGCGGTCGCCGACGATCTTATCCACGGCCATCGCAAACCGACCTTGTTGCGCTATAAAAGGAGGCCCCCGGGCTCGTCCGACGACTCTGGATGCCTCAGGACACTCCCATGGCACCTCCGTAGCCAGCAATCATCGGGGGGAAGCCATCTTCCCCGACTCCGGCCGGTTCGGCCGCCGCCACGTCCCAGCTCCGTTCACCGCAACCAGAGCCCCTCCCGTCCGTCCAACGCCACCACTAGACTCCACATGATCTTGCGGAGCCGCCCAGACCATCAGCCTCGATGGAGAGCCACCGTAGCGCGGATCCCCAATCGTGCCTGAAGCCTTCTCCGTCGCGAAGCTCGTCGCCGGCGACTCCGTCCATGTCGGCGACCATGGCGGGTACCCACGGGTTTGTCTCGACCACCGGAGCACACCCGTGTGCTCAGATCACCGAGGGATGCCTCTGTTCTCTGGCAAGCCTCGCCGGAGCTCCGCCTCTGTTCGGTCGGAGGAGGCGACTCGCGCGTGGACTGGTCAAACCTGACCAGTGGGCCAGGCGGGCCCACCATCAGTGAACTAGCGCCGGTCCACGCTAGATAAGTGAAGGCGTATTCCCAGAGTACGTCTTCGACGTGTATTTATCCGAAGCATTTTCTTTTTTTCTGTTTTATTTAAAAACCAGAAATTTGACTAAACTTTGACTGGCTATATCTTTTTAAATAAAACTCCAAATGAGTTGATTCTTTTTCCTACCTCTCTCAAATTTAATCTAGTTTATTTTAAGATTTATTTGAAAAAAATTCAGACAACTTCTTTGTACTGTTTTTGAAGTATGTGTTATTTGAATATTTTCAAAATAGGATTTTTGGAGAAGAAGAAAACTTTCAAAAGTTTTAGGATGCACCCTGCCTCTACACAACTTGAAGGCAAGCATTCTGAACCCTGGCATAATATCCTTATGTGTTGGTTGAGACGATTATAACACCGCCCTAATACGGAGAACTCGTTATTTGATGTGGTGACGTGATCATTTGCCTTAATTGCATGTTAGTGATTTCCTTGCCGTTGGGAATGAATATACTTGCGATGGTAAACATCCTCATGTGCCTTGCATGCATGCCGGAAAAGAATCTGGGAAAGCCCCTGCCTTGGGTAGGCGTGAGCTTGTCGCTGGTCTCTATCGCGACGGTTATGACCGGTATGGCATAGTAAGGTATAATGAGTGGTGATTCTGTTGGTTGAAATATTTTTGTTACACCTATCATGCAGGGAATTTATAAACCTTCTGAGTCGACCATAGATCGAGTCTTGTTCCAGTAATCCCCATACTTGTTTCGTACTACCACTTGCCCTGCCACAGGTAGGGTGCAGTTCAGTAAGTTGTCAACCCCTTTCTTGTCACACACCATACAGAGAGGCCATGGTGGAAGATACCGACTGCAGCCGGTAGGCAGGCCACCTGGTCCGGGGGCATGGGTGTTTTTGGTTGGGACCGAGAGGGGGGCACCCCTTAGAGCGCGTGTCATAAATTTGATCCCATGCTACGCGAGGTTGTAGCCTCCCCACTTAGAGTTTTACTTGACAAGTGTTGTGGGTAATTCCAGACACCGGTAAGTTAAGCTGGTGTGTGCAAGTCAGGTGTGTTTTCAATTAAAGACCGTAGACGGAATTAGTCCCGATGGACTAAAGGAATCCGTTACTCGTGGGTAAAGAGTACACCCTCTGCAGAGATAATATCTATTCGAACAGCCGTGTCCATGGTTAAGGACTACAGTCTGGGTTGGGTCAAGTGTCGGTCTTAGTGTCGGTCTTCGGAGGAGAAACTACTAAACCAGAACATGGATCATGACCTGTGACTTAAGATGATTGTGATTATTATCGTTATGGACTAACACTTTATATTATTAGATTTATTGAGTATCCCTGGGAAGGTTCTACCTCCTGGATATTCACTGTGATTATTTTTCTTACAAGCCCTTTTAGTGGTGTCGCTCAGACGCCCGACTGTGGCATGCTTGTTATTTACTTTATAAGCCCTTTATGTGGTGTCGCGCAGACGCCCGACTGTGGCATGCTTGTCGTTTATTTACCTTATAAGCCCTTTATGTGGTGTCGTTCAGACGCCCGACTGTGGCATGCTTGTTATTTACTTTATAAGCCCTTTATGTGGTGTCGCACAGACGCCCAACTGTGGCATGCTTGTCGTTTATTTACCTTATAAGCCCTTTATGTGGTGTCGCTTAGACGCCCGACTGAGGCATGCTTCATATCATGATCCTTTCGAGGCGTCGCTTCAGACACCCGATCGGTGCATGTTATTCCTACCCCAGTATTGCATATTCGTGTTGCATATAAATAACCTGCTTGCATGCATCAGGGATTTTATTTTATGACTGGCATTGTGATCATAGTATAATTCAGAGCATGATTATCATTTGTTATATTATATCGGTGTTCATAATGTTTGCGAGTATATTCAAAGTACTCACTGGCTTGTCCCTGGCTATTGTCTTGGCCAGATTGCTTGCATGGAGAGGACCGTTGCGATGACAGCCCTGGAACCTAAGCAACGGTGATAGTAGCCTCGTGAAGATAGGAGTTAACCTGGTCAGCTGTTCCTGTTGGGAAATGGAGTCCCATAGACACCGATGATCCACAAACCGCTTCCGCCATCAACCTCTAGAAACCACTTGTTGTACTCATAGGCCAGAATGGTCTTGTACTACATATTTTGTATTTTGCTTGGAATTTCTGTATCAAGTTGGTGCCTCATCAGCTAACAGTAATCCTGGGGCTGGTGAGCACAAGGGCTATTTTCTGGAAATTAATACCCGGAAAACCGGTCCTGACACGCCCTACATAAAGTGCTATCATGGCCATAAAGACTACTTAATAACAGACCGTTTGGGTGCAGAGTGACCCTAGATCTCCTGGTGGTCGAGTGAGTCTTCATGGTCGAGTGTCTTCGAGTCCGTCGAGTGGAATCCTTCCAGGTCAACTGAAAGGCAGTTTCTTCTAGAGATGTCCTTGGGGAGGGTACCTTTGGACAGGTCCATGACCCTACACTAGGTACATGGCTTCATCAGGCACCCCCTTTCCCTAGTCCAATTCGGACCAGTCCATGGGGAAGGGGCGCGGTCACACTTGAGGGTTTTCTCTCCTTTCCCGTATGGCCCATTAAGGCCCAATACGAATTCCCGTAACTCTCCGATACTTCAAAAAAAATACCCGAATCACTCGGAACCTTTCCGATGTCTGAATATAGCCTTACAATATATCGATATTTACGTCTCGACCATTTCGAGACTCCTCATCATGTCCCCGATGTTATCCGGGACTCTGAACAAACTTCGTTCATCAAATCACATAACTCATAATAGAAATCGTCACAAAACATTAAGCATGCAGACCCTACGGGTTGGAGAACTATGTAGACATGACTGAGACTCATCTCCGGTCAATAACCAATAGCGGAACCTGGATGCTCATATTGGTTCCTACATATTCTATGAAGATCTTTATCGGTCAAACTGAAAGAAATATGCCCTAGAGGCAATAATAAAGTTATTATTTATTTCCTTATATCATGATAAATGTTTATTATTCATGCTAGAATTGTATTAACCAGAAACATAATACATGTGTGAATACATAGACAAACATAGCGTCACTAGTATGCCTCTACTTGACTAGCTCGTTGATCAAAGATGGTTGTGTTTCCTAACAATAGACATGAGTTGTCATTTGATTAACGGGATCACATCATTAGGAGAATGATGTGATTGACTTGACCCATTCCGTTAGCTTAGCACTTGATCGTTTAGTATGTTGCTATTGCTTTCTTCATGACTTATACATGTTCCTACAACTATGAGATTATGCAACTCCCGTTTACCAGAGGAACACTTTGTGTGTTACCAAACATCACAACGTAACTGGGTGATTATAAAGGAGCTCTACAGGTGTCTCTGAAGGTACATGTTGAGTTGGCGTATTTCGAGATTAGGATTTGTCACTCCGATTGTCGGAGAGGTATCTTTGGGCCCTCTCGGTAATGCACATCACTATAAGCCTTGCAAGCAATGTAGCTAATGAGTTAGTTACGGAATGATGCATTACGTAACGAGTAAAGAGACTTGCCGATAACGAGATTGAACTAGGTATTGAGATACCGATGATCAAATCTTGGGCAAGTAACATACCGATGACAAAGGGAACAACGTATGTTATTATGCGGTTTGACCGATAAAGATCTTCGTAGAATATGTAGGAGCCAATATGAGCATCCAGGTTCCGCTATTGGTTATTGATCGGAGACGTGTCTCGGTCATGTCTACATAGTTCTCGAACCCGTAGGGTCCGCACGCTTAAAGTTAGATGACAGTTATATTATGAGTTTATGTTTTCTGATGTATCGAAGATAGTTCGGAGTACCTGATGTGATCACGGACATGACGAGGAGTCTCGAAATGGTCGAGACATGAAGATTGATATATTGGACGACTATATTCAGACACCGGAATGGTTCCGAGGGTTATCGGATGTATACCGGAGTACCGGGGGGTTACCGGAACCCCCCCCCCCCCCCCGGGGAGGGGCGGCCAGGGCCTCATGGGCCCAAAGTGGAGCAAAGGAGGGGCGGCCAGGGCAGGCCGCGTGCCCCCTCCCCCTCTAGTCCGAATAGGACAAGGAGGGGGGCGGCGCCCCCCTTTTTCCTTCCTCCTCTCTCCCCTTCCTTCCCCTGTCCTACTTGGACAAGGAAAGGAGGGAGTCCTACTCCCGGTGGGAGTAGGACTCCTCCCTAGCGCGCCATCCCCTGGCCGGCCACCCCCTCCCCCTTGGTCCTTTATATAGGAGGGCAGGGGGCACCCCATAGACACTACAATTGATCATTGATCTCTTAGCCGTGTGCGGTGCCCCCCTCCACCATAATACACCTCGATAATATCATAGTGGTGCTTAGGCGAAGCCCTACATCAGTAGAACATCATCATCGTCACCACACCGTCGTACTGACGAAACTCTCCCTCAAAGCTTGGCTGGATCGGAGTTCGAGGGACATCATCGAGCTGAACGTGTGCTGAACTCGGAGGTGCCGTGCGTTCGGTACTTGATCGGTCGGATCGTGAAGACGTACGACGACATCAACCGCTTGTGCTAACGCTTCCGCTTTCGGTCTATGAGGGTACGTGGACAACACATGAATTTTTTTTGAAATTACTACGTTCCCCTACAGTAGCATCCGAGCCAGGTTTTATGCGTAGATGTTATATGCACGAGTAGAACACAAGTGAGTTGTGGGCGATACAAGTCATACTGCTTACTAGCATGTCATACTTTGGTTCGGCGGTATTGTTGGATGAAGCGGCCCGGACTGACATTACACGTACACTTACGCGAGACTGGTTCTACCGACGTGCTTTGCACATAGGTGGCTGGCGGGTGTCAGTTTCTCCAACTTTAGTTGAACCGAGTGTGGCTACACCCGGTCCTTGAGAAGGTTAAAACATCACTAACTTGACGAACTATCGTTGTGGTTTTGATGCATAGGTAAGAACGGTTCTTGCTCAGCACGTAGCAGCCACGTAAAACTTGCAACAACAAAGTAGAGGACGCCTAACTTGTTTTTGCAGGGCATGTTGTGATGTGATATGGTCAAGACGTGATGCTATATTTTATTGTATGAGATGATCATGTTTTGTAACCGAGTTATCGGCAACTGGCAGGAGCCATATGTATGTCGCTTTATTGTATGCAATGCAATCACCCTGTAATTGCTTTACTTTATCACTAAGCGGTAGCGATAGTCGTAGAAGCAATAGGTGGCGAAACTACAACGATGCTACGATGGAGATCAAGGTGTCGCACCGGTGACGATGGTGATCATGACAGTGCTTCAAAGATAGAGATCACAAGCACAAGAAGATGATGGCCATATCATATCACTTATATTAATTGCATGTGATGTTTATCCTTTATGCATCTTATTTTGATTTGATTGGCGGTAGCATTATAAGATGATCTCTCACTAAATTTCAAGGTATAAGTGTTCTCCCTGAGTATGCACCGTTGCGAAAGTTCTTCGTGCTGAGACACCACATGATGATCGGGTGTGATAGGCTCTACGTTCAAATACAATGGGTGCAAAACAGTTGCACACGCGGAATACTCAGGTTAAACTTGATGAGCCAAGCATATATAGATATGGCCTCGGAACACTGAGACCGAAAGGTCGAGCGTGAATCATATAGTAGATATGATCAACATAGTGATGTTCACCATTGAAAACTACTCCATCTCACGTGATGATCGGACATGGTTTAGTTAATTTGGATCACGTGATCACTTAGATGATTAGAGGGATGTCTATCTAAGTGGGAGTCCTTAAGTAATATGATTAATTGAACTTAAGTTTATCATGAACTTAGTACCTGATAGTATTTTACTTGTCTATGTTTGTTGTAGATAGATGGCTCGTGTTGTTGTTCCGTTGAATTTTAATGCATTCCTTGAAAAGCTAAGTTGAAAGATGATGGTAGCAATTACACGGACTGGATCCGTAACTTGAGGATTATCCTTATTGCTGCACAGAATAGTTACGTCCTGGAAGCACCGCTAGATGTACGACCTGCGCCAGTAACTGCAGACATTGTGAATGCCTAGCAGTCGCGTGTTGATGACTACTCTATAGTTCAGTGTGCCATGCTTTACGGCTTAGAACTGGGACTTCAACGACATTTCGAACGTCATGGAGCATATGAGATGTTCCAGGAGTTGAAGTTAATATTTCAAGCAAATGCCCAGATTGAGAGATATGAAGTCTCCAATAAGTTCTATAGCTGCAAGATGGAAGAGAATAGTTCTGTCAGTGAACATATACTCAAAATGTCTGGGTATTGCAATCACTTGATTCAACTGGGAGTTAATCTTCCTGATGATAGTGTCATTGACATAATTCTTCAATCACTGCCACCAAGCTACAAGAGCTTCGTGATGAACTATAATATGAAAGGGATGAACAAGACTATTCCCGAGCTCTTCGCAATGCTAAAAGCTGCGGAGGTAGAAATCAAAAAGGAGCATCAAGTGTTGATGGTCAACAAGACCACTAGTTTCAAGAAAAAGGGTAAAGGGAAGAAGAAGGGGAACTTCAAGAAGAATGGCAGACAAGTTGCTTCTCAAGAGAAGAAACGCAAGTCTGGACCTAAGCCTGAAACTGAGTGCTTCTACTACAAGCAGACTAGTCACTAGAAGCGGAACTACCCCAAGTATTTGGCGGATAAGAAGGATGGCAAGGTGAACAAAGGTATATGTGATATACATGTTATTGATGTGTACCTTACTAATGCTCACAGTAGTACCTAGGTATTTGATACTGGTTCTATTGCTAATATTTGCAACTCGAAACGGGGACTACGGATTAAGCGAAGATTGGCTAAGGACGAGGTGATGATGCACGTGGGAAATGGTTCCAAAGTCGATGTGATAGCGGTCGGCACGCTACCTCTACATCTACCTTCAGGATTAGTTTTAGACCTGAATAATTGTTATTTGGTGCCAGCGTTAAGCATGAACATTATATCTGGATCTTGTTTGATGCGAGACGCTTATTCATTTAAATCAGAGAATAATGGTTGTTCTATTTATATGAGTAATATCTTTTATGGTCATGCACCCTTGAAGAGTGGTCTATTTTTATTGAATCTCGATAGTAGTGATACACATATTCATAATGTTGAAGCCAAAAGATGCAGAGTTGATAATGATAGTGCAACTTATTTGTGGCACTGCCGTTTGGGTCATATTGGTGTAAAGCGCATGTAGAAACTCCATACTGATGGACTTCTGGAATCACTTGATTATGAATCACTTGGTACTTGCGAACCGTGCCTCATGGGCAAGATGACTAAAACGCCGTTCTCTGGAACTATGGAGCGAGCAACAGATTTCTTGGAAATCATACATACTGATGTATGTGGTCCAATGAACATTGATGCTCGCGACGGGTATCGTTATTTTCTCACCTTCACAGATGATTTGAGCATATATGGGTATATCTACTTAATGAAACATAATTCTGAAACATTTGAAAAGTTCAAAGAATTTTAGAGTGAATTGGAAAATCATCGTAACAAGAAAATAAAGTTTCTAGAATCTGATCGTGGAGGAGAATATTTGAGTTACGAGTTTGGTCTACATTTGAAACAATGCGGAATAGTTTCACAACTCACGCCACCCCGAACACCACAACGTAATGGTATGTCCGAATGTCATAATCGTACTTTACTAGATATGGTGCGATCTATGATGTCTCTTACTGATTTACCGCTATCGTTTTGGGGTTATGCTTTAGGGACGTCCGCATTCACGTTAAATAGGGCACCATCAAAATCCGT
Source organism: Triticum timopheevii (assembly GCA_963921465.1). Taxonomy (NCBI): domain Eukaryota; kingdom Viridiplantae; phylum Streptophyta; class Magnoliopsida; order Poales; family Poaceae; genus Triticum; species Triticum timopheevii. The sequence continues at coordinate 438,058,855 of OY997262.1, forward strand.
TGAGACGATGCCTTATGAACTGTGGTTTGGCAAGAAACCAAAGTTGTCGTTTCTTAAAGTTTGGGGCTGCGATGCTTATGTGAAAAAACTTCAACCTGATAAGCTCGAACCCAAATCGAAAAAATGTGTCTTCACAGGATACCCAAAGGAGACTATTGGGTACACCTTCTATCACAGATCTGAAGGCAAGACTTTTATTGCTAAATTTGGATCCTTTCTAGAGATGGAGTTTCTCTCGAAAGAAGTGAGTGGGAGGAAATTAGAACTTGATGAGGTAACTGTACCTGCTCCCTTATTGGAAAGTAGTTCATCATAGAAACCGGTTCCTGTGACGACTACACCAATTAGTGAGGAAACTAATGATATTGATCATGAAACTTCAGATCAAGTTACTACCAAACCTCATAGGTCAACCAGAGTAAGATCCGCACTAGAGTGGTACGGTAATCCTATTCTGGAGGTCATGTTACTTGACCATGGCGAACCTACGAACTATGAAGAAGCGATGATGAGCCCAGATTCCGCAAAATGGCTTGAGGCCATGAAATCTAAGATGGGATCCATGTATGAGAACAAAGTATGGACTTTGGTTGACTTGCCCGATGATTGGCAAGCCATCGAGAATAAATGTATTTTCAAGAAGAAGACTGACGCTGATGGTAATATTACTGTCTACAAAGCTCGACTTGTTGCAAAAGGTTTTCGACAAGTTCAAGGGGTTGATTACGATGAGACTTTCTCACCCGTAGCAATGCTTAAGTCTGTCCGAATCATGTTAGCAATTGCCGCATTTTACAATTATGAAATATGGCAAATGGATGTCAAAACTGCATTCCTGAATGGATTTCTAGAAGAAGAGTTGTATATGATGCAACCAGAAGGTTTTGTCGATCCAAAAGGTGCTAACAAAGTGTGCAAGCTCCAACAGTCCATTTATGGACTGGTGCAAGCCTCTCGGAGTTGGAATAAACGCTTTGATAGTGTGATCAAAGCATATGGTTTTATACAGACTTTTGGAGAAGCCTGTATTTATAAGAAAGTGAGTGGGAGCTCTGTAGCATTTCTGATATTATATGTAGACGACATATTGTTGATTGGAAATGATATAGAATTTCTGGATAGCATAAAAGGATACTTGAATAAAAGTTTTTCAATGAAAAACCTTGGCGAAGCTGCTTATATATTAGGCATCAAGATCTATAGAGATAGATCAATACGCTTAATTGGACTTTCACAAAGCACATACCTTGATAAAGTTTTCAAAAAGTTCAAAATGGATCAAGCAAAGAAAGGGTTCTGTTGCCTGTATTACAAGGTGTGAAGTTGAGTCAGACTCAATGCCCGACCACAGCAGAAGATAGAGAGAAAATGAAAGATGTTCCCTATGCTTCATCCATAGGCTCTATCATGTATGCAATGTTGTGTACCAGACCTGATGTATGCTTAGCAATAAGTTTAGCAGGGAGGTGCCAAAGTAATCCAGGAGTGGATCACTAGATAGTGGTCAAGAATATCCTGAAATACCTGAAAAGGACTAAGGATATGTTTCTCGTTTATGGAGGTGACAAAGAGCTAGTCGTAAATGGTTAGATCGATGCAAGCTTTGTCACTGATCCGGACGATTCTAAACCGCATACCGGATATGTGTTTATATTGAACGGTGGAGCTGTCAGTTGGTGCGGTTCTAAACAAAGCGTCGTGGTGGGATCTACATGTGAAGCGGAGTACATAGCTGCTTCGGAAGCAGCAAATGAAGGAGTCTGAATGAAGGAGTTCATATCCGATCTAGGTGCCATACCTAGTGCATCGGGTCCAACGAAAATCTTTTGTGACAATACTGGTGCAATTTCATTGGCAAAGGAATCTAGATTTCACAAGAGAACCAAGCACATCAAGAGACGCTTCAATTCCATCCGGGACCAAGTCCAGGTGGGAGACATAGAGATTTGCAAGATACATACGGATCTGAATGTTGCAGACCCATTGACTAAGCCTCTTCCACGAGCAAAATATGATCAGCACCAAGGCTCCATGGGTGTTAGAATCATTACTGTGTAAACTAGATTATTGACTCTAGTGCAAGTGGGAGATTGAAGGAAATATGCCCTAGAGGCAATAATAAAGTTATTATTTATTTCCTTATATCATGATAATGTTTATTATTCATGCTAGAATTGTATTAACCGGAAACATAATACATGTGTGAATACATAGACAAACATAGTGTCACTAGTATGCCTCTACTTAACTAGCTCGTTGATCGAAGATGGTTGTGTTTCCTAACCATAGACATGAGTTGTCATTTGATTAACGGGATCACATCATTAGGAGAATGATGTGATTGACTTGACCCATTCCGTTAGCTTAGCACTTGATCGTTTAGTATGTTGCTATTGCTTTCTTCATGGCTTATACATGTTCCTACAACTATGAGATTATGCAACTCCCGTTTACCAGAGAAACACTTTGTGTGCTACCAAACGTCACAACATAACTGGGTGATTATAAAGGAGCTCTACAGGTGTCTCCGAAGGTACATGTTGAGTTGGCGTATTTCGAGATTAGGATTTGTCACTCCGATTGTCGGGGAGGTATCTCTGGGCCCTCTCGGTAATGCACATCACTATAAGCCTTGCAAGCAATGTAGCTAATGAGTTAGTTACGGAATGATGCATTACGTAACGAGTAAAGATACTTGCCAGTAACGAGATTGAACTAGGTATTGAGATATCGACGATCGAATCTCGGGCAAGTAACATACCGATGACAAAGGGAACAACGTATGTTGTTATGTGGTTTGACCGATAAAGATCTTCGTAGAATATGTAGGAGCCAATATGAGCATCCAGGTTTCGCTATTGGTTATTGACCGTAGACGTGTCTCGATCATGTCTACATAGTTCTCGAACCCGTAGGGTCCGCACGCTTAAAGTTAGATGACGGTTATATTATGAGTTTCTTCATTTTGATGTACCGAAAATAGTTCGGAGTCCCGGATGTGATCACGGACATGACGAGGAGTCTCGAAATGGTCGAGACATGAAGATTGATATATTGGACGACTATATTCGGACCCCGAAATGGTTCCGGGGGTTATCAGATGTATACCGGAGTACCGGGGGGTTACCGGAACCCCGGGGGGGGGGGGGGGTTAATGGGCCTCATGGGCCCAAAGTGGAGCAGAGGAGGGGCGGCCAGGCAGGCCGCGCACCGCCTCCCCCTCTAGTCCGAATAGGACAAGGAGGGGGGGTGATGAAGTCATATACCTAGGGTAGGGTCATAGACCTCACCTAAGTACCCTTCCCAAGGACACCTTCAGAAGAAACGGCCTTCCAGTCGACCAAGAGGGACTTCACTCGACGGACTCGAAGGACTCGACCATGAAGACTCACTCGACCACCAGGAGATCAAGAGCCACTCTGCATCCAAACGGTCTGTAATTAAGTAGTCTTTATGGCATTTAGGACACTTTATGTAAGGCGTTACCAGTAACGCCTAGCCTTAATGTACTTTAAACCCTACATAACTGAGGGCCGGAGGGGTCTGGCAGGCACTATATAAGCCACCCCCCTCCTCAGTGTAAAGGGTTCGCACCCCTGTAATCTATACACTAATAATCCAGTCGACCGCCTCCGGGCTCCGAGACGTAGGGCTGTTACTTCCTCCGAGAAGGGCCTAAACTCGTACATCCCTTGTCTTTACAACTGCTCCATAGCTAGGATCTTGCCTCTCCATACCTACCCCCCATTCTACTGTCAGACTTAGAACCACGACAGTTGGCGCCCACCGTGGGGCAGGTGTCTTAGCGATTTCTGGAGAAGTTGCAATTGTTCCGATTGCCTTCATCATGGTTTATGGTGGAGTTTTGGTCGAGGGACGCGAGATCCGTCTCGGCGCGCTCACCTTCATCGCCGACGACTCCGCTTGGCTTCAGGAGGCTCCACTCGACATCGACGCGCTCCCCGTCCGCGGGGCGACGCATTTTCGGGCGTGTGTCCGCGGTGTTCTGCTGTGGCAGCCGTCGACTCCTTATCGGTCGACTCCCCTATCGTCCTCCCTCCCAGTCTCCCGCCAGCGCAAGCGCTCTGGTCGGTCGAGGCTCCAGCTGTGGGTAAGGCACGCAGTGGCCCGCTAGTCGGCCACCACCCAAGTCGCGGCAATCGAGCCCGATGAATCTCTCTACGGCCTGTTCGATCTGTCGACTGGCTCCGTAGAGACCGCATCCGAGTGCGACAGCAGCGATCCGGCGGCGGAGGTCTTGATGGTCAACGGGCCTCGTAGCCGTCCCGGCTTGCCCCGCGACGACGGGGTGGATGGTGGAGGCGACCCCGCTCAAGTCCATGAAGAGTATCAACCCGAGCCACTTAACTCCCTGCAAAGGGAAGAACTTCGCCGCAGGAACATGGATGCCCTGCATACTCCCATCGCAGGAGAAACCCCCGAGGCTCGTGCCTTGGAGGAGGCGCATTTGGCCAACTTGGTTGAACGCACTCGTCTGGAGAATCTCCAGCGAGCACTCGACGAGCGCGCGCGGCAACGAGTACCCGACTCCAATCGACATCAACTCTTCCCGCAGCCGACTCAGGTATATCGAACCCCGATTCAGAATTTAGCAACTGCAACTCGTATAGCAGAGTCGATTCAGCCCTCTCAGTCGGAGGCTGGCAGAGGCTTGATGCAAATTAGAGATTTGCTCCGGGCAGCAGGAGATCAGAATTCAGCCGTGTCGCGGTCACGCAACAGGATTCACAGTCGATCCGTCGCTGCGAATACGGTTCAGTCGGATCACAGCCCTAGATCGCTTACGCGGCGTGAAGGACGCGAGAATCGACGGGACCAATATGGTGACCGATATGATCGTGATGATAGGCGTCGAGTGCCCACTCCTCCCCCGAGGGGTGGGTCCTACGCTCATCGGCAGCAAGATGACAGGTGCCAGCTCAGTGTGGGATGAAGAGCTCCGGTCAACCCCAGGAAACCAGGCTTTGACGCGCGATCCATCATCGTGCAAGGCTTGGTCGATCGGAACAGAGCTCATCGAGGTGGCCACGACAGAGATGCACCCACTAGCAGCCGAGTGCATGTTTCTGGTCCGGAATGTTTCAGCAGGGCTATCAGAGCCGCGGTGATTCCCCCCAACTTCAGGTTGGCGACTGGAGTCAGCAAGTTCACCGAGTCTAAGCCTGAAACTTGGCTTGAAGACTACCGAGTGGAGGTGCAGATTGGTGGCGGAAATGATGAAGTGGCTATGAAGCATTTACCACTCATGTTGGAAGGTTTGGCCAGGGCGTGGTTCAATCAGTTAACTCCTAGCAACATTTACACTTGGGAAGATCTTTCCCGAGTGTTCGTCAGAACATTCGAGGGAACTTGCAAGCGACCAGCTGGATTGACAGAGCTGCAAGTTTGTGTGCAGAAGTCGAATGAGACCTTAAGAGAGTATATTCAGAGATGGATCACTTTGCATCATACCGTGGAGAACGTGTCTGATCATCAGGCAGTCTGCGCCTTCAAGGATGGTGTTAAGAATAGAGAATTGAGTTTGAAGTTTGGTCGGACCGGAGATATGACCCTTGAGTCGGATGATGGAAATTGCTACCAAGTACGCCAACGGCGAAGAAGAGGACCGACTCCGGAGCGGCAAGTACAAGCCTAGTCAGTCGGAGAAAGGGAGCTCCAGTCGGAAGCAGAAGCGGAAAGCCGAACTAGTGGCTCCTGGAGAGGCTCTGGCCGTGACTCAGGGCAAGTTCAAAGGAAAACCCAAAGGATCCTGGAACCCCAAGAAGGTGAAGGATAAGTAAGGAAATGACGTGATGGATCTGCCGTGTCACATCCACACGAAGAAAGACGAAGAGGGTAATTTCATTTACCCGAAGCATACCACTCGCCAGTGCCGGCTCCTGATCCAGCAGTTCCAAGGTAAACAGCCCAAGGACAAGGAAAAGGATTCGAACAAAGCCGAAGACAAGGAGGACAGTGATGGAGGATATCCTCATGTTAACTCCACTCTGATGATCTTTGCTGATGTTGAGAGCAAAAGCCGACTGAAGGTTATCAACCGTGAGGTGAATATGGTCACCCCGGCGATGCCCAGTTATTTGAGATGGTCCCAAACTCCCATTACATTCGACCAGTCTGATCACCCGACTCACATAGCCACCCCTGGGAGGCATGCTTTGGTGGTCGACCCGGTCGTCGAAGGCACTCGCTGACGAAGGTGCTAATGGATGGTGGTAGTGGATTGAACATATTATATGCGCAGACGCTGAAAGGAATGGGCATTCCGATGTCCCGACTGAGCACTAGCAACATGAGTTTTCATGGAGTAATACCCGGAAAAAAGGCTGAGTCACTCGGTCAAATAGCTCTGGACGTGGTGTTCGGTGACTCGAAGCATTTCCGCAAAGAGAAGCTGACGTTTGAAGTCGTGGATTTTCAGAGCGCTTACCACGCTATTTTGGGGAGACCAGCTTATGCACGGTTCATGGCTCGATCATGTTACGTGTACCTCAAACTGAAAATGCCTGGCCCCAAAGGCGTGATCACTATCACTGGTAATCGGAAGAAGGCAGAAGAGTGCTTCCAGAAAGGCTCGAAAATTGCTGATTCCTAGATAACAATGGTCGAGCTGGAAGGGTACAAGCAAAATGCATATCCGAGTGATTTGTTGCGGCCCAAGAAGCCTGCCACAGAATCAGCATTTCAATCGTCCGGAGAGACGAAACCTGTTCACATTCCCCCGACCGACCCCAATGCGGGTCCGACCCATATTTCCACAACACTCGACCCTAAATAGGAAGAAGCGCTCATCCAGTTCCTCCGTGAGAACTGGGACATCTTTGCATGGAAGCCTGCTGACATGCCGGGTGTTTCCAGGGGGCTGGCTGAGCATCGCCTTAGAGTCGATTCAGCAGCAAAACCAGTCAAAGAACATCTTTGACTGTCCGTCGTCCAGAAGAGAAAAGCCATTGGTGAGGAGGTGGCTCGACTACTGGCGGCAGGATTTATCCGAGAGATATACCACTCCGAGTGGCTCGCCAATGTCGTCATGGTTCCCAAGAAGGACAAGTCACTCCGCATGTGCATTGATTTCAAACACATCAATCGGGCCTGCCCGAAAGATCATTTTCCTCTCCCTCGCATCGATCAAATTGTTGACTAAACTGCGGGATGCGAGAGATTGTCTTTTCTAGACGCTTATTCCGGGTACCATCAGATCCGTCTGTACGGACCCGATGAGATAAAAACAGCTTTCATCACTCCATTCGGGTGCTTCTGCTATATCACCATGCCATTCGGCCTCAAGAATGCCGGAGCCACGTTCATGCAGATGATTCAGAAGTGTTTACTCACTCAAATCAGTCGGAACGTTGAAGCGTACATGGATGATATTGTGGTCAAGTCACGAAAGGGTTCCGACCTGTTGACTGACCTCGCTGAAACATTTGCCAATCTCAGGAGGAATGATATCAAGCTCAATCCGTCAAAGTGCACATTCGGAGTTCCTGGTGGAAAATTACTCGGTTTTCTTTTTTCCGAACGAGGAATCGATGCTAACCCAGAAAAAGTTGGCACTATACTCCAAATGAAACGCCCTGTGCGGGTGCACGATGTCCAGAAGCTTACTGGATGTTTGGCCGCGTTAAGTCTATTCATCTCTCGACTCGGTGAAAAGGCATTGCCTCTTTACCGACTGATGAAGAAGGTAGACAAGTTCGAGTGGACTCCAGAAGCTGATGCAGCGTTTGCCGAGCTAAAAGCTCTGCTCTCCACCCAGCCGGTGCTTGCTGCTCCAATCAGCAAAGAGCCTCTGTTGCTTTATATTGCAGCCACAGGACAAGTCGTCAGTACAGTACTTACGGTCGAACGGGAAGAAGAAGGGAAAGCCTTCAAAGTTCAGCGCCCAGTGTACTATCCATCTGAAGTTTTGACTCCATCAAAGCAAAGATATCCTCATTATCAGAAGCTTGTGTATGGAATCTACATGACCACGAAGAAGGTTGCTCATTATTTCTCTGATCATTCCATTACAGTCGTCAGCGACGCTCCACTTTCAGAGATTCTGCACAACAGAGATGCAACTGGTCGAGTGGCGAAATGGGCGATTGAACTCCTTCCCCTTGATATCAAGTTTGAAGCAAAGAAACACATTAAGTCCCAAGCAATAGCAGATTTCCTTGCCGAGCGGATCGAACAGCAGCAGCCGACTCAAGTTCACTTGGAGCATTGGACCATGTTCTTTGATGGCTCTAAGATGTTAAATGGTTCCGGTGCTGGGGTAGTCTTGGTTTCCCCCAGAGGAGACAAGCTCAGATATGTGCTCCAGATTCACTTTGATTCCTCCAACAATGAGGCAGAATACGAAGCCCTTTTGTATGGATTGCGCATGGCCATTTCACTCGGCGTCCGTCGCCTTATGGTTTATGGCGACTCAGATTTGGTGGTCAATCAAGTGATGAAGGAGTGGGGCGTTAGAAGCCCAGCCATGACTGGATACTGCAATGCAGTAAGGAAGTTGGAAAAGAAGTTTGAGGGGTTAGAGCTCCATCATATACCCCGACTGAAAAATCAAGCGGCTGATGATTTGGCAAAGATAGGTTCCAAGAGAGAAGCCATTCCCAGCGATGTGTTCTTGGAGCATATCCATACTCCATCAGTCAAAGAAGATCCTTTTACCGAAGAAGCTCCGCAGTCCAAGAGTGCCACAGATCCGACTGAGGTTGAAGTCCCAGCAGTGGTCGACTTGGTCATGGAGGCTTTAGTGATCACTCCCGACTGGATAGTTCCATACATCGCGTATATCCTGAGAAAAGAGCTCCTGGAGGACGAGGAAGAGGCTCGACAGATCGTTCGTCGATCCAAGGCCTTTCCTGTGATCAAAGGACAAGTATACAAAGAGAGCGCGACTGGAGTTGGTCAGAAGTGCATAACGCCAGAAGAAGGTCGAATAATCCTTGATGACATCCACTCGGGGACCTGTGGCCATCATGCGTCCTCTCGGACCATCATGGCCAAAGCATACCGAGCCGGTTTTTATTGGCCAAGGGCGAATGAAATGGCAAAGGAAATAGTCGACAAGTGCGAAGGATGCCAATTTTACTCCAACATGTCACACAAACCTGCATCAGCTCTGAAGACCATTCCACTCGTCTGGCCCTTTGCAGTATGGGGTTTGGATATGGTTGGTCCCTTGAGAACAGGATGAAGCGGTTTCACACATGTACTGGTAGCAGTCGACAAGTTCACCAAGTGGATTGAGGCTAAGCCCATCAAGAACCTTGACGCCGGTACTCCGGTCAGCTTCATCAGAGAACTGATATTCAGATATGGAGTCCCACACAGCATCATCACTGACAATGGATCAAACTTCGATTCGGAGGAATTCAGGGTGTTCTGCACATCTCAGGGCACACGAGTCGACTATGCTTCAGTCGCCCATCCCCAGTCGAATGGACAAGTGGAGCGGGCCAACAGCTTGATCCTCAAAGGGTTGAAACCCCGACTGATGCGTGACCTCAAGCATGCGGCTGGAGCATGGGTCGATGAACTCCCCTCGGTGCTGTGGGGTCTAAGGACCACGCCTAACCGGTCGACTAGAAGAACTCCATTCTTCTTGGTCTATGGAGCTGAGGCAGTCATACTGAGTGATCTACTCCACAACGCTCCTCGAGTTGAGCTCTACACCGAAGCTGAAGCAGAACAAGCGCGCCAGGATGCAGTCGACTTCCTAGAGGAAGAAAGGGAGATGGCTCTGATCCGGTCGACCATCTATCAACAAGACTTGCATCGCTTCCACGCCAAAAACGTGAAGAGTCGAGCCTTCCAGGAAGGAGATTTGGTTCTCCGAGTGGATCAGCAGAAACCACACAAGCTTGCTCCTTCTTGGGAAGGACCCTTCATCGTCACCAAGGTTCTCCACAATGGAGCGTACCGTCTCTACAACGTCGAGCACAATATCAACGAGCCCCGAGCTTGGAACGCGGAGTTACTCCGCCCATTTTACACTTAAAGTTTTCACTCGGATGAGTTGTAATAAAAGTACTTCTGTAGTTCATGTTTTGCAAGATAATAGTGTCATAATTTCCCCAATGATTTTTGTCACTTTTATTTGTTCAAGTAAAATTCCCCCTCATTGGGTGGCTTAGCTGCGAATCCGTTTCGCCTAAGTTTGTAAAAAAAAATCCTTACCGAGTGGTGAGCCAGCCTCCCACTCAGGGGCTTAGCTGCGAATCCGTTTCGCCTAAGTTTCAATAAAATCCTACCGAGTGGTGAACCAGACTCCCACTCGGGGGCTTAGCTGCAGTCCAAGTACTCGCCTAAGTTTCAATAAAATCCTACCGAGTGGTGAGCCAGACTCCCACTCGGGGGCTTAGCTGCAGTCCAAGTACTCACCTAAGTTTCAATAAAATCCTACTGAGTGGTGAGCCAGCCTCCCACTCGGGGGCTTAGCTGCAGTCTAAGTACTCGCCTAAGGTCAAATCCAACATGCGCTCCACAAGGAGGACGAGGTGCAGGTCGACTGCTACCCTCTTGTCAGTGTCAAAACCGGCGGATCTCGGGTAGGGGGTCCCGAACTGTGCGTCTAGGCGGATGGTAACAGGAGACAAGGGACACGATGTTTTACCCAGGTTCGGGCCCTCTTGATGGAGGTAAAACCCTACGTCCTGCTTGATTAATATTGATGATATGGGTAGTACAAGAGTGGATCTACCACGAGATCAAGGAGGCTAAACCCTAGAAGCTAGCCTATGGTATGATTGTTGTAATGTATGTTGTGTCCTACGGACTAAAGCCCTCCGGTTTATATAGACACCGGAGAGGGCTAGGGTTACACAGATTCGGTTACAATGGTAGGAGATCTACATATCCGTATCGCCAAGCTTGCCTTCCACGCCAAGGAAAGTCCCATCCGGACACGGGACGGAGTCTTCAATCTTGTATCTTCGTAGTCTTGGAGTCCGGCGGACGATGATAGTCCGGCTATCCGGACACCCCCTAGTCCAGGACTCCCTCAGTAGCCCCTGAACCAGGCTTCAATGACGATAAGTCTGGCGCGCATAACGTTCGGCATTGCAAGGCGGGTTCCTCCTTTGAATAATCCAGAGAAGATCATGAACACCAGGATAGTGTCCGGCTCTGCAAAATAAATTCCACATTCCACCGTAGAGAGAATAAAATATACACAAGTTCAATCTGCTGACGTATTATGCGGCATGACGTCACACCACTACCAAGCCTTTACTTGAATCATTTTTTATTATACCACCTCAGCACGTTTAGCGAAGCGGTTTCCTTGGCACGTCTTGTCGAAGCAGAGATCGTGTTCCCCTTATTCCGGGATTCTCATCAATACGGACGTGGGTAACCCAACCGCGCCATTAATGGTGGCGCTTGGGAGATAAGCGAGTTTTACCAGGCTGGTGGGGGACGCATAGTCTTCGCCTGCCTATATATAAGGGATAAGGATTCACCTTTTCACCCACGCCTTCTTCCTCCTTTGCTTATTCACCTCCGCGCACTCAAGGTCCAACGCCCAAGTTCGTGCACCTCATCTCAACCTTCTCCGACCATGTCCGGAGGGGGAGGCAAATGGTTGGCTTCCACCATTAAGGAGGAGCACATCACAAAGCTGCGCAGCGCCGGATACCTTTCCGGCGACATCGCGCACCGGCTGCCCGACGAGGGGCAGCTCATCCCTAACCTCGGGCCCCATGAGAGGGTCGTTTTCCTTCCCCACTTCCTCCGCGGATTGGGATTTCCACTTCACCCCTTTGTCCGGGGGCTCATGTTCTACTACGGCCTGGATTTCCACGATCTGGCGCCAAACTTCATCCTCAACATCTCGGCATTCATCGTCGTGTGCGAGGCCCTCCTCTGCATCCGGCCCCACTTCGGCTTGTGGCTCAAGACCTTCAACATCAAGCCAAAGGTAGTGAAGGGCACGCAGGCGGAGTGCGGAGGCGCCATGTTGGGCAAGATGCCCAACGTCCTCTGGTTTGAAGGGGCCTTCGTGGACTCCGTCAAGGGGTGGCAATCGGGGTGGTTCTACATCACCGAGCCGCGCGACCCTACGTGGGCGGCGGCCCCCGAGTTTAGATCTGGTATCCCTACGAAGCTCACCTCCTGGAAAGAGAAGGGCTTGTTGTGGGGTAGTTCGATGGAGCTGACGGGACTCCGAGCCTGTATCCAGAAGCTAGTGAACAAGAAGCCAGGCTCGTCGATGTGGTCCAAGTCATGCTCGTCCGCCGGATTCTCCCATGCCAAGAACGGGCATTCAATCTGTGGGAGTTCGATCCGGAACAGCACCAGGCGCTGAGCGAGCTCTTCGACACGACGTACGAAGGCGCCTGGAGGGTGCTATTTAAGGGCGCCGAAGCCCCCGCATCCGTGACGGAAGATCGCGGATTTCACTCGCAGCATCCGGCTGACGAGGTAAGTGATTCTACCCCTTTATGGGACACTTATTGCAAATAAATTGATTCTAAGAAGGTTTCAATTTCCCTTTTCCTTTGACAGGAATGGATGAAGAAGGCCGAGCAGCTCATCTGCCCGGCTCCCATGCCAGAAGACCGAGTGGGTGCCCGTCTAGCGGGGCTGCTGGTTCCGGCACCACACGTGGTGCCGGAGAAGAAGGCCAAGAAGGTGGCCACGGGCACTCGAAAGAGTTCCCGTCATCAGGCGTCCGACGACGAGGCGGACTCCTCCCCCGAAGACGAGGAGGAGGAAGAAGCCTCTCTTCTGGAGGGGGGAGAGAGGAAAAGGAAGGCTTCCCCAGCAGGGGAGGCCGAAGGGTCCAAGAGGGGGAGAACTATTCCCCCGGACAGCTCCGCCAACACCGACGTTGGCGACGAGGAGTGGCCTTCAAGGGCCAGGCCTCCGGCGAGATCGTAAGTATCCGGATCCCTGATATGCAATTTCTTTTGTGTCACATAGTGTCCTACTAATGCCGCATATTGCCCGCAGTCCGGCCGATGATGATCTCCCCGCTTCATCGAGCGGGTCGTTGGCCCCATCGGATGTGGATTCACTTCCGACTGCCTCTACCCCCCGCGCCGATGAGGACACCAAGGTGGGATCCCGGAAAGGGACCCATCAGGAGGAGGCTCCGGAGGCGCCACAAGGCAGCCTCCCGGACTTTGCACCGGACTCTACGTCGGAACCTGCAGTGGTTCCAGAGTCCGACAGGCGGCTCCTTCAAAAGAAGGGCAAGACCGTGACGCCGGCGGCCTCCGTCCAACCGGAGGCGCCGGACAACTTGCTGGAGGCGCTCAAAGGCGCTTCCATCGAGGATGAACACCGCACTGTTATGAGTGCGGTGATTCAGAAGGTTCAGCTCACCAAGAGCGGGCTGACCGAAGCCTGCAGTAGCCTTCTAACAGGCTTTGAGGTAAGAAGTTAAAATTATGTAATGTAATACCGCATAGACAGTAGCCCCTGATGCTCGGTTCGGTGTTCGGAAAGAGAAGACGGACTGAGGATCTAAAAAGATATTCGCAGGTTGCTAATAAATTATGTCAATATGGGTTTGCAGGCTGTGCTGCTGACCTCTGCCGCACTTACTGCGGAGGTTGGTGCATTAAAGCAAGATCTCGAGCGGTCCGAGCAAGAGCTCAGCCATGCCAAGAGGCAGCTCGAGGACAAAGAAGGTGAGTAGCACCTCTTTGAATTTTTACCTTACAGAAAAGGATTTTGGTTGCAATAAAATTAACAAGGATAGTATGTGTGCTGCAGGGGCCACAAACGAGGTGGCAGCCCTGAAGGAGGCTGTGTCCGCGGCCGAACGTAGTGCGGCCGCGGCAGAGCGAGAAAAGCAGGAGGCACAGGTGGCGGCAGTGCGGCAAGAGCTCCAGGCTCTCATGGAGAAGCATGAGAGTTTGGGGCGCGACTCCAAGACTCGAGAGTCCGAGCTCGCCTCGGCTCTCGAAAGTGCCAAGTCCGCCAAGGCCGAGGCCCGTAAGGCCCTTCAGGAGATTGAAGATGTGAAGAAGATAGCGACGGGTAAGGCATTTTTCATGCAAAGCAAGCATGTTAGTGTAAACTACCTGACACTTACCCGCATTCGGAGCTCTCCAGGGGCGTTTGCAGATCTGCCGCGCGGTGTATCCGATGCCGCCGCATTCTACCGTGGCAAGGAGGGGAGCTCAACGGAGAAGGTCTTCTGGTCTCAGTACACTGAGGCCGGCCATCCGGTGCCCCCAAGCGACCAGCTAAAGCAGCTGGTCGAACTCCACAAGGTAGCTGAGGAGGCCATGAAGGGCCTTATAGTCCGGCTGTGGCCCGGACAGGCCATGCCTGGGAGCTACTTTGGCCTCGTGCGGCGGCTGGTGGATGCGTGCCCCTGGGTGGATGTGATCAAGCGCTCCGCCTGTATTGAAGGTGCTCGTCGGGCCCTTGCCCGCGCAAAGGTGCACTGGGGCAGGCTGGATGCGGAGAAGCTTCTTACTAACCCGCCGCTAGCGGGCAAGGAGTATCGTACGCCCGAAATGTACTATAAGACTGTCCTGAAGGGTGCCCGCAATATTGCGGATGAATGCCCCAGAGATGTAATTATTGAGTAAAAAACTCGCTATGTATTATCCTGTGCGCTGAAAACTTTGTTCATATGCGCTTTAAGCAACGCTTGTTTAATTTAAAATATTACCTTCTGTGCGGCCGTTTATAAAATCTGAGAGATGGCAAGTCGTTGGCTTCAGCCCCCAAGCCACGAGTGCTGGGGTGTTCGGGATAAACTTGAGCGCTCTTGTTCCCATTTGTGGGTCCATCTAGGGAGGCGCTCAACACAACGAACAAGGCAACCAGACTTATAATGCTTGAACACTCTCACTTAGCCATAGAATTCTATAATTTTAAATTTCGGCGAAGCCCCTAGTATTCGGAAGGCCGAATTTGGGGCGCTATCCACGCCTTCGTCGGACATTATCCGGAACTTCGCTCGAAGCGGCGTGAGTCTTTAGGGACCCGAAAATACCTCTCGAACAGCGACCAATCTCTCGCCTTATCATGCCAGTCAGTTTTAGCTTTCTCCACTGAGGCGCTCGCCCGGCTCAACCGGGGCGCAATCGCAGTGGTTCTCCCAGTGCCACCTTAGCCAACAGAACGGAATGTAAGGCACCAAAACGTGGGAGCCGGGCAAACCCAACTATTGACCCAAGACATGATTCGGAGCCGATTCATATAATGCTATAAGTTCGGGGTGCTGCACTTGTGAAAGTGTTCGGACTTATCACACCATAATGCGGGGAACATAAGCCCCTGGTGTATTCGGCCGTACCAATAATATACGGGTGCGAGATGTCATCAATGAACATATGTGTAAAGTAATGCAATAACAGGCAAAAATGCTGCATTATTTATTAAAGAGTTCTGCTATGAGTGCGGAATGATACAAATAGTGCGGTAAGCAAGGGATTGGACTAATCAAACATGTCCCCCTCCAGGGATGGGCTGCGGACTGGTAGATATAATCAAATTTAATGCTCGTAATTGAGACCACCTGAGTGTTTATCGCAGTCTTCTTTCTTCCCTGGCTGTTGCATCGTGAGTTCGGCGAGTCCACCGCCGGACAGGGCCTCTGGTGAACGGAGTCCTGTGTACATAAAGAAAGAAAATAATGATAAAAAGGAGTGACACACTTGTGAGCCCGTGGTGTGGTCGAGCCGCACTCTGGGTCTGTTGTGGTCGTGCCCCTTCCCCTAGGCCCATGGTATCTCCAGAGCGTAATGATGTACGCGGAGGGTTGGTCTTGCAATTATGCGAGGACTGGGGTTGGGGCCGCATTGCTACGCGTGCTCGGAACGTGCCAGGTGGTCTTGGTTGATGTTGCTCCGGGCGCGTTTAGCCGTGTCCGGCAGTTTAGCGGCCGGACTCGAATATTGCCTTAAAAGGCTGCTCTGTACTTCTGCCGCGAGAGCCGCTGTGTGTTCCTCCGTTCGGAGGGAGCGTTCCGTATTTCCATTGACCGTGATGACTCCACGAGGGCCTGGCATCTTGAGCTTGAGGTATGCGTAATGCGGTACCGCGTTGAACTTTGCAAACGTGGTTCGTCCGAGCAGGGCGTGATAGCCACTGCGGAATGGGAATATGTCGAAGATTAACTCCTCGCTCCGGAAATTGTCCGGGGATCCGAAGACCACTTCCAGTGTGACTGAGCCTGTACAATTGGCTTCAACACCTGGTATGACGCCTTTGAAGGTCGTCTTTGTAGGTTTAATCCTTGAGGGGTCTATGCTCATCTTGCGCACTGTATCCTGATAAAGCAGGTTCAGGCTACTGCCGCCGTCCATCAGGACTCTCGTGAGGTGAAATCCATCGACGATTGGGTCTAAAACCAATGCGGCGAATCTGCCATGGCAGATACTGGTCGGATGATCTCTTCGATCAAAAGTGATTGGGCAAGAGGACCACAGATTGAACTTAGGGGCGACTCGCTCCATCGCATATACGTCCCGTAGTGCACGCTTCCGCTCCCTCTTGGGTATATGGGTCGCGTATATCATGTTCACCGTCCGCACTTGTGGGGGGAAACCCTTCTGTCCTCTATTTTTCGGTGGTCGGGTCTCTTCCTCGTCGTCGCTGTGCAGCCCCTTGTCATTGTTTTCGGCAATTAACTTGCCTGCCTGCTTGAACACCCAGCAATCTCTGTTGGTGTGATTAGCTGGCTTTTCAGGGGTGCCATGTATCTGGCATAAGCGGTCGAGTATTCAGTCCAAATGGACGGACCCGGAGTGGTTCTTTTGAATGGCTTCTTTCGCTGACCGGGTTTGGAGCCTCGGAATCCGGCGTTGACTGTCGTATCCTCCTTGTCATCGCCGTTAATGCGGCGTTTGTTTTTGTTTCGACGCGACCTGCCATTGTGGTCCTTGGTATCCGGACTGCCAGAATTTTTACTGAGGTTGTTGCTGCGAGCTAGCCAGCTATCCTCTCCCGCATAGAAGCGGGTCATTAATGATGTGAGGGCTGCCATGGATTTCGGCTTTTCCTATCCTAGGTGCCGGGCTAGCCACTCGTCGCGGATGTTATGCTTGAAGGCTGCGAGGGCCTCTGCATCCGGACAATCGACGATTTGATTTTTCTTTGTAAGGAACCGTGTCCAGAATTGTCTGGCCGATTCGTCTGGCTGTTGAATTATGTGGCTTAGGTCATCGGCGTCTGGTGGTCGCACATATGTGCCCTGGAAGTTGTCGAGGAATGCGGCTTCCAGGTCTTCCCAACACCCAATTGACTCTGCGGGCAAGCTGTTAAGCCAATGCCGAGCTGGTCCTTTAAGCTTGAGTGGGAGATACTTGAGGCGTGGAGATCGTCGCCGCGGGCCATATGGATGTGAAGGAGATAATCTTCGATCCAAACTGCGGGGTCTGTTGTGCCATCGTAGGATTCAATGTTTACAGGTTTAAACCCTTCGGGGATTTGATGATCCATTACTTCGTCAGTGAAGCATAGAGGGTGTGCGGCGCTTCTATATTGAGAAATATCACGACGTAGCTCGAGAGAGCGTTGTCTGCTGTGTTCGGCCCGGCCGGAGGTATTATATCTGGCGCGACGGTATTCGTCGTGGGTCGTGGGGCGCCCCCGTGATCCGTAGATGGATCTGGATTGCCTTGCTTTGTCCTCCAATATATCTCGCAAGTCCGGCGCGTTCCCTCTTGGCTTCGTACTTTTGGAGCGATGCCGGGGTACGGTCTTGGTGGAGGGCCTAGATGCCTCTCTGTCTCGGCCACGGGGTGGTCGGTCGGCCGTATTGTGCGCTGGCGATGAAGGTATGTATGTTTCCTCCTCTAATCAGGGGAGCAACTTGCGTCTTGGGTAGCTTTTGAAGGGGCGTTCGAGTTTATACTCTTCGGCCGCGAGGACCTCGGTCCATCGATCGGCCAGCAGGTCCTGATCAGCTTGAAGCTGCTGCTGCTTTTTCTTTAGGCTATTTGCCGTGGCGATAAGCCTGCGTTTAAAACGCTCTTGTTCGACGGGATCCTCGGGCACGACGAATTCGTCGTCGTTGAGGCTTGCCTCGTCTTCGGAGGGAGGTATATAATTATCATCCTCGACCTCTTCGTTTGCCGCCCTCTCGTGAGGGCTTGCTTCTGCATCCTCCTGCGCTGAATCCTGCTGGAGGGGATTATCTTCGGCACTCTCTGGGGTATTATTATCTCCTGTGCCTGAATCTCCATTCTTGCTGTGGCGGGATTTAGAGTGGCGCCGCTGACGTTGGCGCTTGGGCTGTTTCTTTGAGGAATCTGCCTCCGCTGCTTCTTCGCCGTCCCCCTCTTTTGGGGTGTCCACCATGTATATGTCATATGACGAGGTGGTCTTCCAGTGTCCTATAGGCGCTGGTTCTTGTTCGTCTCCGGCATCGTCGTCCATACCGTCGATGTCCTCGGAGTCGTAGTCTAGCATGTCTGTTAGATCATCGACAGTGGCTACCAAGTGGGTGGTGGGTGGGCTTTGAATTTCTTCATCGTCCGTATCCCAACCGTCCTGGCCATAGTCCGGCCAGGTCTCTCCGGATAGCGGGAGATGTTTTAGTGAATTTAGGATGTCGCCAAAGGGCGAGTGTTGGAAGATGTCCGCGGCGTGAACTCCATGACCGGCGCCCAATCAGATTCGATTGGCAGGGGCGCGGGAGGTGCGTAGTCCGACAGGGAGTCCGGCACCTCAGAGTCGCGAGCTTCGCAAGGGACAAGGTTAGTGTTTGGCTGCATCGCCGTGGAAGTTGAAGCCCCCGAGGTGGTGTCCAACCACCGGTCCTCGATCTGGGCGATCGGCTCCGGATTAAGGGCCGGAGCGGATTCTTGTGCGGCCACCAAGGCACTGTTCGGCGGCAGAGCTAGATCATGCCCATTGTAACAGTGCGGCACGCTTGGTTGTGGCTCGATCCCGTCGAAGATCAAGTCCCCGCGGATGTCGGCCGTGAAGTTTAGGCTTCCGATCCTGACCTGATGGCCAGGGGCGTAGCTTTCGATCTGCTCTAGATGGCCAAGTAATTAGCCCGCAGTGCGAAGCCGCCGAATATGAAGATCTGTTCGGGGAGAAAATTCTCACCCTGGACAGTGTTGTTGATTGAAGAAGCCATCGAGCCTATCGGTGACGACACAGAGGAACTCTCAATGAAAGCACCAATGTCGGTGTCAAAACCGGCGGATCTCGGGTAGGGGGTCCCGAACTGTGCGTCCAGGCGGATGGTAACAGGAGACAAGGGACACGATGTTTTACCCAGGTTCGGGCCCTCTTGATGGAGGTAAAACCCTACGTCCTGCTTGATTAATATTGACGATATGGGTAGTACAAGAGTGGATCTACCACGAGATCAAGGAGGCTAAACCCTAGAAGCTAGCCTATGGTATGATTGTTGTAATTTTTGTTGTGTCCTACGGACTAAAGCCCTCCGGTTTATATAGACACCGGAGAGGGCTAGGGTTACACAGAGTCGGTTACAATGGTAGGAGATCTACATATCCGTATCGCCAAGCTTGCCTTCCACGCCAAGGAAAGTCCCATCCGGACACGGGACGGAGTCTTCAATCATGTATCTTCGTAGTCTTGGAGTCCGGCGGACAATGATAGTCCGGCTGTCCGGACACCCCCTAGTCCAGGACTCCCTCACCTCTCCTTCGAGCTACACCACAAGTACAACGTGCGCTCTGCAAGGAGGACGAGGTGCAGGTCGACTGCTACCCTCTCCTTCAACCTACGCCACAAGTACAACGTGCGCTCCGCAAGGAGGACGAGGTGCAGGTCGACTGCTACCCTCTCCATCGAGCTACGCCACAAGTACAACGTGAAAATCCTACCGAGTGGAGAGAAAACCTCCCACTCGGGGGCTTAGCTGCAGCCCAATGCTCGCCTAAGTTTTGAAAATCCTACCGAATGGAGAGCAAACCTCCCGCTCGGGGGCTTAGCTGCAGCCCAGTGCTCGCCTAAGTTTTGAAAATCCTACCGAGTGGAGAGCAAACCTCCCACTCGGGGGCTTAGCTGCAGCCCAGTGCTCGCCTAAGTTTTGAAAATCCTACCGAGTGGAGAGCAAACCTCCCCACTCGGGGGCTTAGCTGCAGCCCAGTGCTCGCCTAAGTTTTGAAAATCCTACCGAGTGGAGAGCAAACCTCCCACTCGGGGGCTTAGCTGCAACCCAGTGCTCGCCTAAGTTTTGAAAATCCTACCGAGTGGAGAGAAAACCTCACACTCGGAGGCTTAGCTGCAGCCCAGTGCCTGCCTAAGTGAATTGGGAAACAAGTCGATTGCAATAAGCACCTCGCTTTAACCTGCAAAAAACATCTCAAACCAAATGCAAGCATATTCAAACGTCGAATCCAAGTTCGGATAAATACCTAACGGAACCGAAAGTGCTCAGGTGCTAATCCTGTTAAGGTTTGTCGGTTACAAAAATCACTCGGCATACCGAGGCAAATTTAAAGTGTCGCGCTCAAGAAGTTTTTTACCCCTCCTGTGGAGGGCTGGAAGGTGCAACAAACTCGTCAAGGTCGATCCCATCAGCAATCCGAGTGGCGTCGGCGATGAAGGTCTCCATGAAAGACCGGAAATCGTGCTTCTTGGTGTTAGCCACCCGAAGAGCCGCCAACTTGTCTTCTCGTGCATCCTTGCAATGGACTCGGGCCAAGGATAGAGCAACATCTGCGCCACACCTGGCAGAAGACTTCTTCCGCTCCTGCACTCGACTTGGGACTGTGTTCAGTCGAGTCATCAAAGACTCGAGGTCATTCTGGAGCGTCTCTCTGGGCCAGAGCGTAGCGTCGATACGGGAAGTGGCAACCTTCAGCGTTGCAAGATAATCAACGACAGAAGAAACACGAGATTCGAGCCAGAGCACGTTCATGGCGAGTTCGTCATTCACGGGAGAGTTGATGGGGTCCAGGTTTGGCTCCAGTCGACCAGTCTCCTCTTCAAAGTTCTGGCAAAATTCTGCAAGCGCAACCACCGAGTCAAGATAACAGTCGAATGGAAAGATCACAGTCAAAATACCCGTTTGGTGCAAAAGATTACCTTCGAGCATGAGGAATAGCTTCTTGGCGAGTCCGCCCAGATAAGCCTCCAGATCTTTCTTTTTCCCCACCAACTCACTGGCCTTGTCACTCAGGGCAATCTTATCACTTTTCAGTCGACTGACCTCTTTGTTGGTAGCATCAAGAGCAGCTTTCAGATTGGTGTTTTCTTCTTCAAGCTTGGTGACCGAAGCCAACTTCTCGTTTGCGAGCTTGGTCTTTTCTAAAGTTGTTTTCTGCATTTCAGCCAACTCAAGGTCTTTCTTCTTCTGGGCCTCCTTCACTTTTCCTGCAAAATTACAACAAGGTCAGACTTTGAAACAAATGAGGGGCAAAGGCAGTCGTCGAAGCCTCACCAAACATACCTTTGGCTTCCTCCTTCGCCTTCGTTAAATTCTCCTGGGCCAGCTTCAGATCAAGCTCGAGCTGGATGTGTTTATTCTCCAACTCAGTGTAACGAGCCGTGAGGTCGCAGGATTTCTACGAAGAACCAATCGACAGTTGTCAAAGACAATTCACTTCCGAGTGACTAAGGAAAAGTCATACGTTTCTAAGACTATAGCCGAATACAAACATTCGACCATAGTCTCGGGGACTACACCCAGTGGGTGCACTCAGCGTGCCCCCACTAGTTCTATCAAGTCAGAGTCGACCAGTCGACCAACAAAAAAAACAAACGGGAGATGTTCTTTAGACTGTAGTCCACTGCCAGCAGTCGACCACAGTCTTGGGGACTACACCCAGTGGGTGCACTCAACGTGCCCCCACCGGTCTGGAAATCCATTCGACCTAGTCGAATGAAGGAAAAAATTATACTATAAAGACTATGGTCGACTGCCAGCAGTCCACCATAGCCTTGGGGACTACACCTAGTGGGTGCACTCAGCGTGCCCCCACTAAACCGGAATTCCGATCAACACACCCAGTGGGTGTAGGACAATTACTATGGTTTTAGAAAGACAAATTTTCAGATATCATATCCTAACAGAACAGGCGATGACCGACTAACCTGAACGTTACTCTGAAGAGCTGAACTGGCGTCATAGGCGGCCTGGCTAGCTTCTCGGATGGCCTTCACTTGCTCCATCATGACTCCCGCCTGACGTATTGCTTCTTTCGCAGCACTGGCTTGGTCCTCTGGGACGAAGTGGGTTGAGAAAAGTGACGGTTGTGACGGCTGTGCAGCATCATGATGAGGGGAGAGCACTCATCAATGGCACCGCAAAAGATACGGTGGGCCGAGTGATATTCTCTCCCTCCGCAACCAGTGTCTCGGGTGCTGGCACGTCTTGAGTCGCCTTGCCAGCAGACGCCTTCCTACTCCTCCTGTGCCTCAGTGGTTCCTCATCATCGTCGTCAGGAAGGGTGATAACGACATTAGACGGGGCTACAGAAAAGAATCAAAATTAGAGACAAAGAGCCAATCGACTGAAGACAGAATTATGAAAATCATACCAGGTTTTGAAGTAGCAGCGTCTTCCATCTCGTGATCGTCAGCTCTGGCTGAAGTATCAGAAGTAGCAGCGCTGCAGTACCAGAAGTCAGTCGGTTGATTCATGAGTCGACCAAAAATAAGTTCATGTGGAACAGAAAAACTCAAGTGGCATCATTACCCTGAGATAGTGGGGATCACCACCTTCATCTTCGGCAAGACCTTGGCCGGTTTCGACGGCGCCACCCTGGATTGCTTCGGAGCTTTCTCGGTCGGCACCGGAGAAGTGGTTCGAGGGCGCTTGGTCGACTGAATGACAGTTGCGACCCCCTTACCACGCTCGGTTGCAGGGTCATGGACGAGCTTCGAGCGTCTTTCCGAGCGAGGCGGTGCAACTTCCTCCTCCTCCTCCTATTCTTCCTCCTCACCAGAGTCATCACCTTCATCATCATCAGCAACATCCGAATCCCACTCCTCCTGGCTTTCGCCCCCACTTCCTCCCTCCTCCTCAGTCGGCGTCTGTGCTCCATTGGGCATCGAGTATAGTTCGGTGGTGGCCTGACAGACAACAAAACAAAGATCAATCGACCAATTTGCAGCAAAAGCAGAATAAGTATAGCAAGATTACAATTGAAGATAAAGTGGGCATACTATATCCGGAGTGTAGGAATGGTCGAGTGGCGGAATCCTCCTGGCTCCTCGAGGGTTGTCTTTATTCCCTGTGATCGCGGCCATCCACCTCTCCAGTGTGGCATCGTCGACTGCTTCTGGATGGACCCGAGTTTCATCCTCGGTTCCACAGTACAGCCACATAGGATGGCCTCGGTACTGAAGTGGTTGGATGCGCCGCCTAAGGAAGACCTCCAGAAGGTCCATACCCGTCACTCCTTCCCTAACTAGCTGGACTACACGCTCCATCAACATCTTCACTTGGGCTTTCTCCTCAGGAAGCACCTTCAGAGAAGAGGGCTTGTTCACTCGGTCCATGGAAAACGGAGGGAGACCAGTCGACTGCCCCGGCGTCGACTCGTCTTGGCAGTAGAACCAAGTCGACTGCCACCCTCTGACCGACTTAGAAAGAGTCATGGCCGGAAAAGTACTCTTGCTCCTCATCTGAATCCCAAGACCCCCGCACATCTGAATAACCTTAGTCCTATCGTCATCCGGACTCGCATTTTTCACTGTCTGTGAGCGACAAGTGAATATGTGCTTAAAGAGACCCCAGTGCGGTCGACAGCCCAGGAAGTTCCCGCACATGGACACGAAGGCAGCAAGGTAGGCGATGGAATTTGGATTGAAATGGTGGAGTTGCGCCCCAAAGAAATTCAAGAAACCACGGAAGAAAACACTCGGAGGCAGAGAGAATCCACGGTCGACGTGAGTAGCTAGAAGAACGCACTCACCCTCCTGCGGCTGTGGTTGCCACTCGTTCCCCGGGAGCCTCGCTGCCCCGTGAGGGATCAAGCCCTCGTTGGCCATCTCAGTGAGATCTGTCTCGGTGATGGTCGAGCGGATCCAATCCACTTGTACCCAGCCATGCGGCAGGCGGGACCTGGACGAGGATCTGCCCCGACTGGGCGCTCTCCCTTTCGCCTTCCCCGTCGCCGTCGCCTTCTTCGCGCGCTCCAAAGCCACCATCTTCTCCTTCACCATTGTCGCTGACAAAGCGCTCGAGGAGTGGATGGGCAGGGGCGAGAACAGGCACGGCGGGCAGAGAGGAAGAGGGCAGGAGGAAGAATGGGGGGATACTGTTCAAAAAACCCTCACCTGACGCCTTTTATGAGGGCACTTCCGAGTGGCTGACGAGTGGGCCCGGACGGTCCTATCACATCCCGAAACAGTCGCGCGTACGCGATACATGGCGAAAAAGGCGGCGCGGGAATCGAGGCGTCTATGCCCTATCCCATCCGAACGCCGCGGTCCGCCCCGCTTCGCGCGCTTCCCAAAACTCGAATCCCACAAAATCCGCTAACAGCAGATCAATCTGTCAGACGGGAGATTTCCTGCGATCCGTCGCTCGGAAGTTTACTAAGTTCAAAAGTTCACTCGACGGGAGAAAAGAATGGATCAAGGCGACTGAAAGAAAATTTGATGTTATCAACAAAGAGATTATTGGTCCAAGATGATACATGTTCAGAACACAAAAGCAGGTCGCAAATATTATCAAATTCTCCCTCACTCAAACCTCGATCCATTCGGGGGCTAATGATGAAGTCATGTACCTAGGGTAGGGTCATAGACCTGACCTAAGTACCCTTCCCAAGGACACCTTCAGAAGAGACTGCCTTCCAGTCGACCAAGAGGGACTTCACTCGCCGGACTCGAAGGACTCGACCATGAAGACTCACTTGACCACCAGGAGATCAAGAGCCACTCTGCATCCAAACGGTCTGTAATTAAGTAGTATTTATGGCATTTAGGACACTCTATGTAAGGCGTTACCAGTAACGCCTAGCCTTAATGTACTTTAAACCCTACATAACTGAGGGCCAGAGGGGTCTGGCAGGCACTATATAAGCCACCCCCCTCCTCAGTGTAAAGGGTTCGCACCCCTGTAATCTATACACTCATAATCTAGTCGACCGCCTCCGGGCTCCGAGACGTAGAGCTGTTACTTCCTCCGAGAAGGGCCTGAACTCGTACATCCCTTGTCTTTACAACTGCTCCATAGCTAGGATCTTGCCTCTCCATACCTACCCCCATTCTACTGTCAGACTTAGAACCACGACAGGGGGCCTTTTCCTTCCTCCTCTCTCCCCTTCCTTCCTCTCTCCTACTTGGACAAGGAAAGGAGGGAGTCCTGGAGTAGGACTCCTCCCTGGCGCGCCCTCCCCTGGACGGCTGCCCCTCCCCCTTGGTCCTTTATATACGGGGGCAGGGGTACCCCATAGACACAACAATTGATCATTGATCTCTTAGCCGTGTGCGGTGCCCCCCTCCACCATAATCCACCTCGATAATATCGTAGCGGTGCTTAGGCGAAGCCCTGCGTCGGTAGAACATCATCATCGTCACCACGCTGTCGTGATGACAGAACTCTCCCTCAAAGCTCGGCTAGATCGGAGTTCGAGGGACGTCATCGAGCTGAACGTGTGCTGAACTCGGAGGTGCCGTGCGTTTGGTACTTGATCGGTCGGATCATGAAGACGTACGACTGCATCAACCGTGTTGTGCTAACGCTTCCGCTTTCGGTCTACGAGGTATGTGGACAACACTCTCCCCTCTTGTTGCTATGCATCACTACGTGTGCGTAGGAATTTTTTTGAAATTACTACGTTCCCCAACACAAACCGCATAACAACATACATTGTTCCCTTTGTCATCGGTATGTTACTTGCCCGAGATTCGATCGTCGGTATCTCAATACCTAGTTCAATCTCGTTACTGGCAAGTCTCTTTACTCGTTCCGTAATGCATCATCCCGCAACTAACTCATTAGTCACATTGCTTGCAAGCCTTATAGTGATGTGCATTACCGAGAGGGCCCAGAGATACCTCTCCGACAATCGGAGTGACAAATCCTAATCTCGATCTACGCCAACTCAACAAGTACCACCGGAGACACCTGTAGAGCACCTTTATAATCACCCAGTTATGTTGTGACATTTGGTAGCACACAAAGTGTTCCTCCGGTATTCGGGAGTTGCATAATCTCATAGTCATAGGAACATGTATAAGTCATGAAGAAAGTAATAGCAATATACTAAACGATCAAATGCTAAGCTAACAGAATGGGTCAAGTCAATCACATCATTCTCTAATGATGTGACCCCGTTAATCAAATGATAACTCATGTCCATGGGTAGGAAACTTAACCATCTTTGATTCAACGAGCTAGTCAAGTAGAGGCATACTAGTGACACTCTGTTTGTCTATGTATTCACACATATACTAAGTTTCTGGTTAATACAATTCTAGCATGAATAATAAACATTTATCATGATATAAGGAAATATAAATAACAACTTTATTATTGCCTCTAGGGCATATTTTCTTCAAAGGAGAAGCCCGAGCCTTGGCCTGCCTTCCTTCTTCCTCAATAAAGCTCTAGGAGCAACTCTGTACTGTTGCATATCAACCACACTCAGCAGGACTAGGGGTGTTATCTCTTCGGAGAGCCCCGAATCTGGGTATGTCTTGCGTCCCGCGCTCGCTCATGCCGACCTCGCCTATGGAGCCCACCAGTGCCCTCGAGCCTCCTCCTAGGTCAAACGTTATTGAGGGTATTTTGACAACCTTTTTCCCCTAGGTCAAACGTATTCATGATATTTGTACTAGAGTTATCAGGTACGCAGTGCATAAATCACCATGAAGTTTACACGGAAGTTACTAATGACCCACAAGTGTAGGGGATCAATCGTAGTCCTTTCGATAAGTAAGAGTGTCGAACCCAATGAGGAGCAGAAGGAAATGATAAGCGGTTTTCAGTAAGGTTTTCTCTGCAAGCACTGAAATTGTAGGTGATAGATAGTTTTGTGATAAGATAAATAGTAATGAGTAACAAGTAAATAAAGTAAATAAAGTGCAGCAAGGTGGCCCAATACTTTATGTAGCAAAGGATAAGCCTGGACAATTTCTAATAATGAGAAAGGAGCTCCCGAGGACACATGGGAATTATCGTCAAGCTAGTTTTCATCACGTTCATATGATTCGCGTTCGGTACTTTGATAATTTGATATGTGGGTGGACCAGTGCTTGTGTACTACCCTTACTTGGACAAGCATCCCACTTATGATTAACCCCTATTGCAAGCGTCCGCAACTACAAAAGAAGTATTAAGGTAAACCTAACCACAGCATTAAACATATGGATCCAAATCAGCCCCTAACGAAGCAACGCATAAACTAGGGTTTAAGCTTCTGTCACTCTATGTCGTGGGGAACGAGCACCTATGGGGCAGGGCCCCTTTTTCGGTCCGGCAAGGGAGCGGAGGGCGCACGCAGAGCAGATCGAGGCGAGAGCACGCGGGGGATTTTACCCAGCTTCGGAGCTCTCCGGAGAGATAAAACTCCTACTGCTGCTTTGTGTTTGTATTCTGTTCTTACTTGAGAGCGTGGGTGTGCTGTGGCTTCGAATGAGTCGAAAAACCCGAACCCCCTCTACGTGCGCATGGGCCTCCTTTTTATAGGTTAAAGGGGTCACCAACAGGTGGCAACGTAGAAAGAGGGGTAAAAGAGTAAAAACGCGGGTTGGTACAACTGCTACCAATAGTGCCCCCTACCTAACTCTGATGGCAGGGGACAAGGGCATTTAATGCCTGTCTGGTCGCTCAAACAGTGTAGGAAACGACCGTTAGGGGCGCCACCGATCGCCACGATGGCCTCCTTGTCATCTTCGTTTGCCACCTCGCACCGCTAGGCTGCACAGCTACCCGCCACGTGCAGCAGGAGCGATCCTGTGGCGACACGTCGTCGGATGTGCTGGAGCGCGGGTGCAGAGTGGTAGCCTTGCCGCGGCAAGCGCCTTGCCGCGGCCGTTGTCTTGTCGTATCCGCAAGCTTGCCGCTCGCCGGGCCTTGCTGGGACGCGCGGGGCGTCGCGGCAAGTTTCTTGGTTGGCCTTCCCGGCAAGCTCCTCTTGCCGGGGTCTTGTCCTTCCCGGCAAGCTCCTCTTGCCGGGGTTCTGTCTTCTCAGCTAACACTTTGTTCTTGAATGGCAGTAAATAGGAATAGCGGAGGATCTTGGCGGACGCCCGGCAAGCCTTGCTGCGGGACGCTACGACTGCCCGTGCACAAGTTCGGGGTACTAAGGTACCCCTACTTTAGTACACCGACAGGAGCCCCCGGGCCTGGGCCATACACGGTGCTGAGCGCTGTTGGGCCAGGCCCAAAACAGGGCACGGGCACACGCGGCCTGGGTCCACATTAAATCTGACTCCGTGTCCACCGCGCCCTCCCGCAACGGCACGCGTCAATCATGGCGTCGTGGGAGAGAACGTGGGCAATACTTAATTCCAGGAAATGCGTAACGTTCGCATCCCCCGTTTATAAGCAGAGGAAACAGGGCCATTCCCCCACCTTCGCCACTTGCAGTTCCTTCCTCCGAAAGCTCCGCCGCTCCCCTCCGCTTCCCAAGCCGAAAGAGAGCAGCGCTCCGCCGCCCATCGCCGCCGTCGCCCTCGCTTTCCCCCATCGCTTCCGCCATGGCTCCGAAGACCGGGAAGGCTGCGAAGTCGGCCGAGGCGCTGCAGCTTGAGGCGCTGCGCAAGAAGCGAGCGCTTTTCTCCCCCGAGCTTACCCCGAAGGCGCTGCGGGAGGAGTTCTACCTCTTCTGGTCGACGGAGACGCGGGCGCATCCGCGCACGCAGGTACTCTCTGCCGAAGCTTCCACTTCGAAAAAGTGCCCCAGAGGATACTACTTCTTTCCTGTGTTCTTCTATTGCGGGCTCTGCCCCCCTTTTTCCGATTTCCTCTGCGACATCATGAATACCTACGGGTTTCATCTTCTTGATTTCACCCCCAACGCCGTTCTGACAATGGCGGTTTTCGCACACCTCTGCGAGAACTTCGTTGGCATCCTCCCCAATGTCGCTCTTTTCCGTCATTATTTCACTCCCCGGGCCGAGAAAGGGGAGCCACTGGCTGGCGGAATCGCCTGGACCTCACGGATTGGCATGAAGGAGGTGTACTTGACGGGCGAGCTCCGCAGTAAGTGGGATGAATGGAGGGCGGAGTGGTGCTGGATCGTTGACGCCAACCCGCAGCCATTCACCAACCCGCGCCAGACCCGGGTAGTGCGCGGCGGCGACTGGAGCGCTTTGTCGCCGGACGACGCCAAGCTGAAGATTGCCACTACCCGAATCCTCCGGCTCAGGCTTGCCGGGCTCACAGCAGGGGCAGTTGGCGCGGATTTCCTTCGTCGTCGCATCGCCCCTCTGCAGAAGAGGGGGAGGCCCGCCTGGATGTTTGGCGGCCCGGCGGATATCATGAGGTTGTGTCCAGGCCTCAACTTCAACTTCACGGTTCTGGAGCTTGATGGGATGCTGAGGGAGCTATTCAAGCATGACGCCAATCATCCAGAGTGGTTCAGGTTGCCGCAGAGCGTCATCCCGTTGTGCAACAATTCCCAGCGCGATCGCATCTGCGCAATGATGCCAGAATGCGACTCGCACGGGATAAGTGCAACTTGGATAGAGCCCGCCGACGACGTCGTGCGGCAATTTTTCGATAGCTTGACGGAGGTAGCAGTCAACTCCGATGAGCAGAGGCTCCTCACCCGCGACACCACCGACGACGAGATGCGGTATATTGCCACCAGGGCCGAAGAGGCGGCGGCAGCCGCCGCCGCGGGCGAGTTTGGCTTCACGCTGGAGGAGGCGGATGCGGCCGAGGCGGCAAGCCTTGCCGACCGGGAAGACCTTGCCGAAGAGGTCGTTGGCGAGGGGGAGCCCGAGGCCGAAGCGAGCGAGCCCGCTGGGGACGCGAGCGGCCTACCGTCTTTGAGTGGCTTGCCGCAGGCGGAGCCCCCAGCGCAGCCCCAATTCCAGCCAAGGAGGCGCCTCCGTCGAGTTGGAGATCCAGCAGGGCGGCAAGCAGGCCAGCAGCCGCAGCGTCGTGGGACGCGCTCCACCGCGGCAAGTACGGTTGCCGCAGGAGCATCCTAGGTCATGCCGGCAACTGAGGCGGGGTCTTCCCGGGCTGCCACACCCGAGCCTGCCGCAGCTCCCGGCAAACGTCCAAGGGAGCCCACTCCTCCGCTTTTCCGCGCAGAAAGGGTACCAGACTTCGACCTCTCTGCGCTGAGTTCCGACGAGGAGGAAGAAGAGGAGGAGGAGTAAGGCTTTCTTCTCACTGTACTTGTATTTCTTCAATCTGTGTTGTTGCTTGTTTTGCATCTGATTTGCTTCTCTCTGAATCCCTGTTCTATTTCAGGACTCTGGCCGAGAGAGCGGCGAAGAGGGCCAAGGTCCCCGTGGTTGTCATCGAGGACGATCCTGCTGTGACGGCAGAAGATACGTCCGAGACCACCTTGACGGACCCGGTTCCTTCTCCTCGCAGCAGCCCCCAGCACAGCCCCCAGCGTAAGTGTTTGGTTCACTTCCTGTTGTGGGGCGCGCATGGGTGCTTCTTCTTTTGCTGACATCTTGATTGCTGATCCATTCGTGTAGGAGTAGAGCAGGCCCATCAGGGGCAATCAGAAACTGCCCCAGAGGTGCCGTCTGCTTTGACTACGCCGCCAAGGGGCGATTCCCCGACAAGGGAGCGCTCCCCGGCAAGGGACGGAACCAGTGAGCCCTTGGTGGAGGAGCCCATGGTCACTAAGCCCAGCACAGGTAACCTTCCTTGTCGGAAATCTTCCCTTGGGTTCTTCTTCTGATCTTCTTTTTTGGATATTTGCTTGACTTTTATTTCCTCTTCCTATCCTCTGATCCCCCTCTCGTAGACCCGATGGAGACCGAGGCCGCCGGCGAGGAAGGCGCATGCGGCAACACTGAAGATGCCGCCGCTGGCGAGGAAGAGGCCGGCGCTGACGAACCCGCCGACGAGGAAGCTGCCAAGGCTGCTGGCGCAGGAGCCGGCGAGGGGTCCGGTGATTGCACTGACGACCCAGAGGACGCAGGAGCGCAAGGCGCTGCACCGTCCGCCGACCCCTCCGTCGCTGATGCAGCGCCGGGCTCCGAGGAGCCCCAGCCAGGCGCATACTTGAAGGCCGGCGAGGGCGTATACATCAAGCTTCCCTGGGCGTCGAGCTCCAGGGCGCCGGTGGAAGGAGAGGAGTTTGACGGGGAAGTACTCGCCTCTGCTGGGTTGGCAGTGGTTGACAAGCCAAGCAGCAGTAGCGGCGAGTCCGAGGAGGAGCAGTTGCTCCGGAAGTTAGTGTCACTCTACCGCGCCCGGCAAGCGAAGTTGAAGTCCCGGGAGGCGCTTGTCGCACGGGCGGGAGTTGACATGGAGAAACACGTGGAGGAGCTCCGGAACCGCAACTAGGAGGCCCTCCGGTCCATTGCTGAGGAGAGGGCGCAGCTCGATGAGGCGAAGAAAGCGTTCATCCTGGAAAAGGCTGAAGCCGAAGAGCGGCAGAGGCTCGCCGCCGAGGAGCTGTCCAAGCGGGATGGTGAGCTGATACAGAAGAAGGTGAACTTGGACAGCCACGAAGAGGAGCTCGCCGTCCGGGAGCAATCACTTGGCGGGGCACTCAAGGAGGCGAAGGATGCCACCGCAGCTGCCGAGGCCGCCAAGAAGGAGTTAGAGGTGAAGGTGACGCAGCTGGAGGCGGACATGAAAAGGAAGAATGAAGAGCTTGCCGCACTCCAGCGCGAACGCGAGAAGGATGCACGCGCCCATGGCGATCTGCAAGTTCATCTTGCCGACAAGATCAAGGAACTGAACGCCACCAAGGATTCGAGCGCTGATCTGGAGATGAAGCTGGCCACCTTGACGGATACGCTGGGCGCCGCCAAGAAGCGAGAAGATGACTTGAAGAAAGAGGTCAAGGGCAACGAAGAGCTGCTGACGAGGGCCACCGAGACTCAGAACACTTTCAAGGCCACGGTGGAGCTTTGGACGGAGGGCCTCGTCAACATCGCTGCAGCCATCGACGAGGAGTTGGCGGAGCTGGACTTGGCGGGCTTCGGGTACTCCCCCGACGAGAACCTCCAGCCCAGCGCCAAGCTCACTCTTTTCTTCAAGGGCGTGGTGACGGCCCTCCAGTAGCTCCGGGAAAGGATCCTGAAGAAGCTGGCGGACGAGTCGCGCGCAATCTGCGCCAAGGTCTTGGAGAAGGTGCTGGTAAAGATCCTCTTCCGCAATCCAGGCCTCGACCTCTCCCGCGTCCTCAAGAAGCTGCCGGCGGGTGCTGATCTTGAGGAGCTCAAAGCCATCGTCGCACCCATTGTGGACAAGGTGAACGAAGTCAGGAGGATCGATGGCGAGCGCGCGGATTAGGCCACTCTTCTTCCCCTTTTCTTCTTCTTGCCGCTGCTAGATATGTCATGGAAACAATCTATTAGAGCGCGGCAAGTTATTTATTGTAATATAACTTTATTCTGGGTACTATCTGCTATGTTACTTCCTTTATTCGATTCCATCCCTTGTATGTTTTTACCCTACGCTTTTAGGGAACTTGCCGGCGCAAGCACGCTTCCCGCGAGCGCTGAGTGCGGAACATCAGCAGCCCGCTGGCGATGTTGCCTCCAGCAAGAAACCTTGTCGGGACTAGTTGCAGCACGCTTCCCTTGTTGAGCGGACTCGAAACAAAGTAAGGGCGCAACTTAGCCACGAACCGGTTCCTCCGCGCACAGGTTTTCCATACAAGGCACGGTCGTTCAAGGAATATAACTTAAAAATTTAAAACTGACTGTGCTCAAACTTTGGCAACTTAGCTTTTCTGTCGTCTGTGTCCCGGCAAGGCCATACTTCTTTGAACGACGCCTGGTCCACCCCTTTATCCTCTCCTCCTCCCCCCCCCCCCCCCCCCCCCCGTGAACTTGTGGGCGAAGGAACCTTCTTTTTGAGAAAAAGAAAGAAGAGAAAATAATGGTATGGGGCCTTAGGGCTCGTTATTGCTTACCGGGGGAAGTGCTGCACAAAGTGTCAGATAAAACATGCAAAAAAGAAAGAATGCATGAAATTTGACAGGATGTGTGAAGCACACATGAATTTTATTTATGCACGGGATCTGCGCCCGGCTTTGTACAAAGGGTTACATGCAACAGCGGCAAAGCTTGTACAAAAGGTGGTTGCCGGAACAGATTCCGGCAACCGCGCCTTATGGGTAAAACTTGCGAAGATGTTCTATGTTCCAGGAATTGCTCACTGGAAAGCCATCTTCGGTCTCAAGGCGGACAGCGCCAGGCCTAGTGACTCGTTTCACCCGATAAGGGCCTTCCCACTTCGGCGTCAACTTGTTGGAATTCTTGGCGGATTGAACACGCCGAAGAACAAGGTCGCCTTCCTCGATGCTTCTGGCATTAACTTTGCGGCTATGGTAGCGATGCAAAGCTTGCTGGTAACGAGCATCTCGTACAGCAGCCTGAAGACGATCCTCCTCGAGGAGCAGCGCGTCATCTTGCCGCAGTTGCTCTTGCTCAAGCTCATCATAAGCGAGCACTCGAGGCGATCCGTATACGAGTTCCGTGGGGAGAACTTCTTCTGCTCCATAGACTAGAGCAAAAGGTGTCTGGCCAGTGGCTCGATTTGGTGTCGTCCTGATCGACCAAAGAACCACCGGCAGCTCCTCGATCCAATTTCTTCCGCACTTGCGCAGCCTGTCGAAAGTTCTGGTCTTGAGCCCGCGTAGCACTTCAGCGTTCGCCCTCTCCGCTTGACTGTTGCTTCTCGGGTGAGCAACAGAAGCGAAGCAGATCTTGGTGCCAAGATCTTGGACGTACTGCATGAAGGTGCGGCTCGTGAATTGTGTGCCGTTGTCGGTGATGATCCTGTTAGGGACTCCGAAACGGCAAACAATTGACTTGAAGAACTTGACTGCTGACTGTGCTGTCACCTTCCTCACTGCTTCCACCTCCGGCCACTTCGTGAACTTGTCGATTGCTACGTATAAGTACTTGAAGCCCCCAACAGCTCGGGGAAAGGGGCCGAGGATGTCGAGCCCCCAGACCGAAAATGGCCAGGATAAAGGGATTGTTTGGAGAGCTTGAGCTGGTTGATGTATCTGCTTGGAGTGGAACTGGCACGCTTCACACTTGGTTACTTGTGCAGTTGCATCCTGGAGGGCTGTCGGCCAGAAGAAACCTTGCCGGAAGGCTTTGCCGGCAAGTGCTCTTGCGCCAATGTGGTGACCACATATGCCTCCATGTATCTCTGCCAACAGCTCCTGTCCATCTTCCCGGGAAATGCACTTCAATTTCACTCCGTTGAATCTTCTTCTGTACAGTATGTCATCGACAAACTGGTACATACTTGATTGCCGGGCTACTTTCTCCGCTTCTTCTTGTTCCTCGGGAAGTTCTCCTGTCTGAAGGAAATGGACGATCTGCTGTGCCCATGCCGGAGCTTGTGGCTCAACGACAAGGACTAAAGGCGCAAATGCTGCTGTGGGAACATCTGCTTCTACGGCAAGAATCTGTGATTCCGCCGGAGCACGATGCTCCCCGGCAAGCGTGTCGGGACACAGCTTGTCGGGAGCGTCTGCTTCAACGAGACAAGCCCTGGGGCTTGTCGGAGCAGACTGCTCCTCAGCACTCTTTGTGTTGATCTTAGGGACCTTCTTGACGGCGGCTTCAGGGAGCTCTGCCGGAAAGTAGTCACCAGTAACCAACTTCCTCTTCTTGTTCTATCCAGTTGATGGTGTTACAGATGGCTGAGTCAGCTTGAGCACAAAAATTCCTGGTTCCACAGGTAACTTGAGTGCGGCGCACTTTGACAGGTCGTCTGCAATGTCGTTCTGGGCTCTTGGAACATGTTCCATCTGCAAGCCTTCAAAATGCTCTTCCAGCTTCCTCACTTCATCAATGCAGGCTTTCATCAACGGACTCTGATAATCTTTGTTTACTTGACGGACGACAAGCTGTGAGTCACCCCTGACAATAAGCTTCTTGATCCCAAGGTCTGCCGCGATCCTGAGTCCGGCAAGCAAGCCTTCATACTCTGTAGTATTGTTTGTTGCTTGCTCCTTGGGGAAGTGCATCTGGACCACGTACTTGAGGTGCTCTCCGGTGGGTGCGACAAGTAGCACGCCCGCACCGGCGCCTTGCAGCGAGAAGGCACCATCAAAGTACATGACCCATTCTTTGCTCGCTTCCTTGACGGGGATGCTCCTCTCCGGAGTTTCTTCATCAGGTGTTGGCGTCCATTCTGCTATGAATTCTGCCAATGCTCGGCTCTAGATAGTTGAGGTACTTTCAAACTTGAGGCCAAATCTTGACAATTCCAGCGCCCACTCGACAATCCTGCTTGTTGCCTCTGGATTCTGCAATATCCTCTTTAACGGAAAGCGAGTGACTACTGTGATATCATGTGCTTGAAAGTAATGGCGCAGCTTCCTCGAGGCCATGAGAAGGCCGAAAAGCAATTTCTGCACACCAGAGTACCTTGATCTAGCCCCCTGCAAAAGGGAACTGACAAAGTAAACTGGGCGCTGCACCATCTTCTTCTGTTTATCTTCTTGTGGCTGTGCAAATCCATCCTTGTCGGGACCAGAGCTTGTCGGGGAAGCCCCCTGCTTGTCGCCGGGTTCGCTTACCGCGGTCGCTGGCTCATCATTCGCTTCCCTCTCCGCTACTAATGCAGCACTAACCACTTGATTGGTTGCCGCCAGATATAGCAGCAACTTCTCTTGTGGCTTAGGTGCGACAAGTGTTGGAGTGGAGGATAGGTATCTCTTCAAGTCTTGCAGCGCAGTCTCCGCTTCCGGAGTCCATTTCATTGGACCTGCCTTTTTCAAAATTTTGAAAAACGGCAGGGCGCGCTCAGCAGACTTAGAGATGAACCTACTGAGAGCAGCAACGCAGCCGGCAAGCCTTCGTACGTCCTTGACTCGCTTCGGTGCTTCGATTTGCTTGATGGCCTTGATCTTGTCGGGATTGACTTCAATCCCCCTCTAGGACACAAAGAACCCGAGAAGCTTGCCGGAAGGAACTCCAAACACGCACTTCTCGGGGTTCAACTTGAGGTTGATCTTGCGCAGATTTGTGAAGGTTTCGTCCAAATCCTGGATCAGAGTTTCTTTGTCCTTGCTCTTGACCACTATGTCATCCATGTAAGCTTCTACATTTCTGTGCAGCTGTGGCTCAAAAGCATGACTGACTACCCTTGCAAATGTTGAACCAGCATTCTTTAGTCCGAAAGGCATCCGTACAAAGCAGTACGTGCCACATGGAGTAATGAATGCGGTTTTCTCTTCATCCTCTTCAGCCATGAAGATCTGATGATATCCTGAGTATGCATCAAGGAATGAAAGCAGATCACATCCTGCCGTGGAGTCGACAATCTGGTCAATGCGCGGCAAGGGAAATGGATCCGTGGGACAAGCTTTATTAACATCAGTGAAGTCAATACAAAGCCTCCACTTCCCGTTTGCTTTGCGCACGACTACTGGATTGGCTAACCACGTCGGATGGAGTACTCCTCGGACCAGGCCTGCTGCTTCCAATTTCTTGATCTCCTCTGCAATGAACTCTTGGCGTTCTACTGCTTGTTTTCTGACTCTCTGCTTGACGGGCCGCGCGTGAGGGCAGACGGCAAGGTGGTGCTCGATTACTTTCCTGGGAACACTGGGGATGTCAGATGGTTTCCATGCAAACACATCGACATTCGCCTGCAGGAAAGCAACGAGCGCGCTTTCCTATTTAGGGTCAAGCGTGGCACTGACGGTGAAGGTACCACCAGTGCCGTCCTCCTTGGCGGCCACTTTCTTGGTCTCTGGTGAAGCCGTCTTTGCCTTCTTGCACTTGCCGGTGGAGCTCGATGGTGCGTCCTCGACGGTAGTGCAGCACTCCGAAGAGGTGCGCTTCCCGGAGTGGGCATCAGAGCTACTCTTGCCGAACTTGGTCTTCTTCTTCCCCCTGGGAGCTTCAACGGCAAGTGGTTTGTGTTCTGCTGTGGCTGCTGCTTCCCGGTAGATCTTGTCGGTACAGATAAGTGCATCTTTCTTGTCGCCATGGACGGAAATGACACTTATCGGACCAGGCATCTTGAGCACATTGTAGGCGTAGTGAGAGGCTGCCATGAACTTGGCAAGTGCTGGACGGCCAAGTATCCCATTGTAGGGCAATGGGAAATCAGCAACGTCAAATGTGACTCTCTCTGTCCTGAAATTCAGCTCGCTGCCAAACGTCACTAGCAGCGTGATCTTCCCCTTCGGCTTGCTCCTTCCCGGGTTGATTCCTTGGAAGGTACCAGTCTCTTCGAGCTCGCTGTCGGGGATCTGGAGCTTCTTGAGCACTGCGGAGGAGATCAGATTCAGGCCGGCCCCGCCGTCAACCAGCATCTTCGTGACCTTGAGGTTGCGGATTGTTGGCGAGACCAACATCGGCAAGCACCCGACCGCAGTGATGCGATCAGGGTGATCCTCAACATCAAAGATGATGGGCGTGCTGGACCACTTCAGGGGCTTGCGCGACTCAACGGACGGTTCTGCTGCGTTCACTTCCCGCACCCACTGTTTGAGTTGGCGGTGCGAGGTGTGCAGAGAAGCACCGCCGTCGACGCACAAAACCTCTGTTGCCTTCTGGAACTCCTGCTCGTCAGTCTCATCCTCGTCCATCTCATCATCTTCATCTTCATCTTCATCTTTGTCGCGGCCACGGGGAGGCCTATCTCCTTGGCGCTGCTTGACCTTGCCGCGGCGCCCTCCCCGGGCGGGACGCTTCTTGCCGGATCCTCCGCCACCTTCCTGGGCCTTCTCCTTGTCGCGGCGTTCGTATTCAGCTTTCTGTAGCTCTGCCATCTGCTCAACCTTCTTGCAAGCTTGGAGGTCGTGGCCCTTGGTGCAGTGGATCTTGCAGTACTGCTTGCCGGAGCCGTCCTGCTTGTCGGCGGCTACCACAGCCTCGCCGGAGTCTCCAGCCTTGGCCTTCTCGGAACCGCCTCCGTTGCCGGACTGCTCGACAACTAGCACATCCTTAGCCTTCCTTTTTCTGTTATTCTGCCTCCGGTTCCTCTTTGCCGGAGGGGCGTCCTCACTGTCAGATCCTTCTGCTCCTGCGTTTTCTCCGGGGAGTCTCCTCCCCTCTTCAGCCCGTGCACACTTGTCGGCCAGAGCATATAGCTCGCTGACATCTCTGATCTTGCACATCGCCATCTCCTCCCTCATCCTGCGGTTACGCACGTTCTGATGGAACGCGCTGATAACCGCGGCAGGGTGGACGTCTGGGATGTTGCGCTGCACCTGGCTGAATCTCTGTATGTACTTGCGCAGGGGTTCTCCTTCCTTCTAGGCGAGCAAATGAAGATCGCTTTCCTGGCCATGGGGTTTGTGGCTGCCTGTGAAGGCGCCTACAAACTGATGGCACAGGTCCGCCCACGAAGAGATGGAGTTGTCCGGCAAGTGCATGAGCCAAGATCTGACGTTGGGCTTGAGCACCAGCGGGAAGTAGTTGGCAACGATCTTCTCGTCGTGCCCCCCGGCAGCCTGCACCGCGATGGTGTAGACGCTGAGGAACTCTGACGGATGTATCCTGCCATCATACTTCTCGGGCACGTCTGGCTTGAAGTTCTTGGTACTGGGCCACTGGACCTGCCGCAGCTCACGGGTGAACGCAGGGCAACCTACCGCGTACGGCAAGTCGCCTGGTTCCCCTGGCGCATGCATATCGACAGTGGGCCCAACGCGCTGGTCAGATTGACGCCGCGCTTCTCTTCGACGCTCGATGCGAGTGCGAGCGTCTTCGTGTCGTCGTTCTTGGAGAACTTGGCGTTGATCGCGGCGAGCTCGCGGGTCCGACGACGCGGTGGAGTCGGTGTCGAGGTTGGCCTGGCGAGTTGGCGATCTTGGCCTTCGAGGCGGGGAGTGCACGGTGGTGGCACCCCCAGCGGTCTTGTTGGCATTGGCTTGCGCCTGGGCGTCTTGCCGGGGTTTCAAGGTGCTCGGTTGCCGGGGCTTGTCGCCGTTGGCGAAGCCGATAAGGCTCTGAATGGTGGCCCTCCAGTCGTCGATCTTGTCTGGCGCTGGAGGGTAATCTAGAAGCAGCTGGGCTCGGGCCAGCGCTTCCTCTGGAGTGTTGGGTGGCGGTGGCGAGCGACGCGAGGTACGGGATATGCTCAAACTTCTAACAGTGTTAGAAGGAGCAGCATCCCGTCCAGGCGACCGTACTGCGCTCGTGCCAGCGTGTTGACGCGCACGTTGGCCTTGAGCGTCCCGCGACCCACCAGCTTGGCCTTGTTCCAACGCGAGTACGGTGCTAGGAGCACCGTGGCGTTGTCTATCCTGCACCCCTTGGGAGGGTTGCGGTGGATGTACAGACGTTGAAGCTTGCGGGGCCTTGTCCTTGGACCTGGTGACGACGTGAGTCCCACCGTCGGCGCCCGCTCCTCCGCCGGCGTCCACCCCACCGCCCGTTTGCTCCGGTGGCGGCAGGATAATCGCAGATGGAGCGGCCACCTCCAAAGTCTTCTTCTTCGGTGGCATGTCGATGTAGATGTTGATGTAGCATGCGCGAACGCCGGATCAGATACGCACGACCTCGACGCCCCTCCTACCTAGCGCACCAGAGATGTCGTGGGGAACGAGCACCTATGGGGCAGGGCCCCTTTTTCGGTCCGGCAAGGGAGCGGAGGGCGCACGCAGAGCAGATCGAGGCGAGAGCACGCGGGGGATTTTACCCAGCTTCGGAGCTCTCCGGAGAGATAAAACTCCTACTGCTGCTTTGTGTTTGTATTCTGTTCTTACTTGAGAGCGTGGGTGTGCTGTGGCTTCGAATGAGTCGAAAAACCCGAACCCCCTCTACGTGCGCATGGGCCTCCTTTTTATAGGTTAAAGGGGTCATCGACAGGTGGCAGCGTAGAAAGAGGGGTAAAAGAGTAAAAACGCGGGTTGGTACAACTGCTACCAACAGTGCCCCCTACCTAACTCTGACGGCAGGGGACAAGGGCATTTAATGCATGTCTGATCACTCAAACAGTGTAGGAAACGACCGTTAGGGGCGCCACCGATCGCCACGATGGCCTCCTTGTCATCTTCGTTTGCCACCTCGCACCGCTAGGCTGCACAGCTACCCGCCACGTGCAGCAGGAGCGATCCTGTGGCGACACGTCGTCGGATGTGCTGGAGCGCGGGTGCAGAGTGGCAGCCTTGCCGCGGCAAGCGCCTTGCCGCGGCCGTTGTCTTGTCGTACCCGCAAGCTTGCCGCTCGCCGGGCCTTGCCGGGACGCGCGGGGCGTCGCGGCAAGTTTCTTGGTTGGCCTTCCCGGCAAGCTCCTCTTGCCGAGGTCTTGTCCTTCCCGGCAAGCTCCTCTTGCCGGGGTTCTGTCTTCTCAGCTAACACTTTGTTCTTGAATGGCAGTAAATAGGAATAGCGGAGGATCTTGGCGGACGCCCGGCAAGCCTTGCCGCGGGACGCTACGACTGCCCGTGCACAAGTTCAGGGTACTAAGGTACCCCTACTTTAGTACACCGACACTCTAGCAACCCATCATCTACTTATTACTTCCCCATGCCTTCCTCTAGGCCCAAATAATGGTGAAGTGTCATGTAGTTGACGTTCACATAACACCACTAGAGGAAAAGACAACATACATCTCATCAAAATATCGAACGAATGCCAAATTCACATGACTACTAATAGCAAGACTTCACCCATGTCCTCAGGAACAAACGTAACTACTCACAAAGCATATTCATGTTCATAATCAGAGGGGTAATAATATGCATTAAGGATCTGAACATATGATCTTCCACCAAGTAAACCAATTAGCATCAACTACATGGAGTAATCAACACTACTAGCAACCCACATGTACCAATTTGTGGTTTTGATACAAGATTGGATACAAGAGATGAACTAGGGTTTTGAGAGGAGATGGTGCTGGTGAAGATGTTGATGGAGATTGACCCCCTCCCAATGAGAGGATCGTTGGTGATGATGTTGGTGATGATTTCCCCCTCCCGGAGGGAAGTGTCCCCGGCAGAACAGCTCCGTCAGAGCCCTATATTGGTATATTGGTTCCGCCAAGGTTCCGCCTCGTGGCGGCAGAGTTTCATCCCGTAAGCTTGCCCACGAGTTTTTCCAGGGTAAAAGCTCTTATATAGCAGAAGATGGACACCGGAGGCCCACCAGGGGGCCCAGGAGACAGGGGGCGCACCCAGTAGGGTGGGCGCCCCCCACTCTCCTGGCCAAGCTGTGGGCCCCCTAATGTATTTCTTTCGCTCAATA
This sequence comes from Triticum timopheevii, assembly GCA_963921465.1. Lineage (NCBI taxonomy): Eukaryota > Viridiplantae > Streptophyta > Magnoliopsida > Poales > Poaceae > Triticum > Triticum timopheevii. The sequence goes on from OY997262.1 coordinate 438,100,045, forward strand.
ATTCTTATTAATTCCAAAAACATGTTTCGTGGAGTTTCAGGATTTTTGGAGCAGTGCAGAATAGGTTTCCAATGTTTGCTCCTTTTCCAGCCAGAATTCCAGCTGCCGGCATTCCCCCTCTTCATGGTAAACCTTGTAAAATAAGAGAGAATAGCCATAAGTATTGAGATATAATGTGTAATAACAGCCCATAATGCAATAAATATTTATATAAAAGCATGATGCAAAATGGACGTATCAACTCCCCCAAGCTTAGACCTCGCTTGTCCTCAAGCGGAAGCCAAAATCGAAAAATATGTCCACATGTTTAGAGATAGAGGTGTCGATAAAAATAAAATACGGACATGAGGGCATCATGATCATTCTTATAACAGCAACATAAATGGATTTTATCATATGATTTCTTATGCTCAAGTAACAATTAATTCACAATGTCAAGTATGGTTCAAAAACTTCATTGAGAACTAACAAACTATAATCTCAGTCATTGAAGCAATTGCAATTTATCATAACATCAGAAAGAGTCAACAATAGAGCTTTTCAGCAAGCTCACATACTCAACTATCTTGTAGTCTTCTATAATTGCTAACACTCACGCAATACTTGTGGTTATGGAGTTTCAGCCGGACACTGAGAAAGATAGGGGCTTATTGTGTTGCCTCCCAACGTATTCACCTTTAGGTGATGTCAACAATAATAGCCCATGCTAACTTACATCCAATTGGATATATATATATATATATATATATAAGAACTTGCCAAAGGATAAAATGAAAAAGGGAAAGGTGTGGATCACCTTGACTCAAGCATAAAGTAAAAACATAAAGTAAAATATAGGTCCTTTGCAGAGGGAAGCAGAGGTCGTCATGTGCGTTTAGAGTTGATGCCCAAAATCTTAATGCAAAAGAATGTCACTTTATATTGCCCCTTGTATATGGACCTTTATTATGCAGTCCGTCGCTTTTATTACTTCCACAACAAGATCGTACAAAGCTTATTTTCTCTGCACTAGTAAGTCATACATATTTAGATAGCAATTTTTATTGCTTGCAACATGACAACTTACTTGAAGGATCTTACTCAATTCATAGGTAGGTATGGTGGACTCTCATGGCAAAACTGGGTTTAAGGATATTTGGAAGCACAAGTAGTATCTCTACTTGGTGCAAGGAATTTGGCTAGCATGAGGGGTAAAGGCAAGCTCAACATGTTTGGAAGGTCAATGACAATATACTTTAACTGAGATGTGCGAAAACATAAACCATTACGTTGTCTTCCTTGTCCAACGTCAACTCTTTTAGCATGTCGTACTTAATGAGTGCTCCCAATTATAAAAGGTGTCCAAGATAATATATTTGTATGTGAACCCCTCTTTCCTTATCACTTCTTATTAATTGCAACGATGACCAAAACTACGTTCGTCAACTCTCAACAACTTTTATGCCTCATACTTTCTATGTGTGAAGTCATCACTATCCATAAGATCAATATGAACTCTTTTATTCTTTCTACTTTCTCAAGATCTTAGCAACATAGCAAAGCCCTTGACTCAGCACTAATCTTTATTATAGATAGCTCACGGACTCGATTACAAAAAGAGATCATTATGCAAAACTCAAAACTACTTGATATCAAAACTTCAATCTACTAGATCAAGATACTACTAAAAGGATCAAACTAAATAAAACGGTAAAGATAGGGGTGTGATGGTGATTCGATACCGGGGCACCTCCCCCAAGCTTGGCAGTTGCCAAGGGGAGAGCCCATACCCATGTGATTATGTCCTTGGAGGTGGTGAAGCAGGAGTTGTTGATGATGTAGGCTTGTCGTCCGTCTTCCAAGGCATAGGCTCTCCATCATAGAAGGATGATCGAGTCTCCGGGATCCTTAAATCTGCAGCCAAACTCATCCTCTTGAATCTATATTCATATTCGTAGTTCTGGTTTTGCAGGTCATAGATCTGGGCTTGGAGGTGCTCGATTTTCTCTTAAAGTTTGAAGATGGTCTCCCCAATGACTTTGGCATCCAGCTTGTGGTTGTTGGTGAACTCCATGATCATCATCTGGTTGGCGTTGACTCCACGCTCCACCATCCCTTGGCACTTGAAAACTTGCTGCTCCACGGCTTCGAGCTTTGTCTCCACGCTTCCGGTACGCCTTGGTCCCTCCACATCGCGGATGTGCAGCACCCCCTCACGCATCTCAATGGTTTGAGGGTGTTGCAGCACCTCCGCGAGATAGGGGTTGATAACCCTCTCGAAAAACTTGTCATTGGGAGCGCTTGGAGACGACATGATGCTCTAGATCTGAAACAGAAACAGCTCGAAACGAAAACAGAGGATATTCGCGTGATACGGTGGTTAAAACCTTCGGGAGTATATATAATGAATTTTTACCGACAAAAATACGTAACGTGCAAGAAAACGGAGTCCGGGAGGCACACGAGGTGTCCACGAGACAGGGGGGTGCGCCCAGTAAGGGTGGGCGCGCCCTCCACTCTCGTGGAGGCCTCATGTCCCTTCGGACTACTTCTTTCTTCCTAAAATTTTTAAATATTCCAAAATTGATAAAAATTGCCATTGGAGTGGTTTTGGAGTCGGTTTACTTACCGTACCACATACCTATTCCTTTTCGGAGTCTGGAACGTTCTGGAAAGTGTCCCTTCTATATTCCTCAGGGGTTACGGTTTCAATAATATTAGTTTCAACATTGATAGGATTACCTAAAATATAATGTTTAATTCTTTGACCGTTTACCACCCTTGGAGTTGTGCCTTCAAAGTTGTTGATTTTTATAGCACCAGAATGATAGACCTCCTCGATAACGTAAGGACCTTCCCATTTTGAGAGAAGATTTCCTGCAAAAAATCTTAAACGAGAGTTGAATAATAATACATAGTCTCCTACATTAAACTCACGCTTTTGTATCCTCTTATCATGCCAGCGTTTGACTTTTTCTTTGAATAGCTTGGCGTTCTCATATGCCTGGGTTCTCCATTCATCAAGTGAGCTAATATCAAATAACCTCTTCTCACCAGCAAGTTTGAAGTCATAATTGAGCTCTTTAATAGCCCAATATGCCTTATGTTCAAGTCCAAGAGGTAAATGACACACTTTTCCATAAACCATCTTATAAGGAGACATACCCATAGGATTTTTGTATGCAGTTCTATAGGCCCATAATGCACCATCAAGTTTTTTGGACCAATTCTTTCTAGATCTATTCACAGTCTTTTGCAAAATTAATTTGAGCTCTCTATTGCTCAACTCTACTTGACCACTAGACTGCGGATGATAAGGAGATGCTATTCTATGATTGACATCATACTTAGCAAGCATCTTACGGAAAGCACCGTGAATAAAATGTGAACCACCATCAGTCATAAGATATCTAGGGACTCCAAACCTCGGAAAAATAACTTCTTTAAGCATTTTAGTAGAGGTGTTATGATCAGCACTACTAGTTGGAATATCCTCTACCCACTTAGTAACGTAATCAACAGCAACTAAAATATGTGTATAACCATTGGAGGCAGGAAAAGGTCCCATATAATCAAAGCCCCAAACATCAAACGGATCAATAACAAGAGAATAATTCATAGGCATTTCTTCACGTCTACTAATGTTACCTACTCTTTGGCATTCATCACAAGATAAGACAAACTTACGAGCATCTTTGAAGAGAGTAGGCCAATAAAAACCAGATTGTAGTACCTTGTGTGCAGTTCTATCTCCAGCGTGGTGTACTCCATAGGATTCAGAGTGACACTTGCTTAGGATCTTTTCATGTTCATGCTCAGGCACACAACGTCTAATAACACCATCTACTCCTTCTTTATAAAGGTGTGGGTCATCCCAGAAGTAATGTCTTAAATCATAAAAGAACTTTTTCTTTTGCTGGTATGTGAAACTAGGCGATATAAATTTAGCAACAATGTAATTAGCATAATCAGCATACCAAGGAGCAGTACGAGAAGCATTAATGACCGCTAATTGTTCATCAGGAAAACTATCGTCAATAGGCAGTGGGTCATCAAGAACATTCTCTAACCTAGACAAGTTATCTGCAACGGGGTTCTCAACTCCCTTTCTATCAATATTGTGTAAATCAAATTCTTGGAGCAGGAGAACCCATCTAATGAGCCTAGGCTTAGCATATTTCTTTTCCATAATATATTTAATAGCAGTATGATCAGTGTGAATGGTAACTTTGGAATCAACAATATAAGGTCTAAACTTATCACATGCAAATACAACTGCTAAGAACTCTTTTTCGGTAGTAGCATAATTTCTCTGGACAGTATCAAGAGTCTTACTAGCATACTGGATAACATTCAATTTCTTATCAACTCTTTGCCCTGAACAGCACCTACAGCATAATCACTAGCACCGCACATAATTTCAAAAGGTAAATTCCAATCAGGTGGCTGGACAATAGGTGCAGTGATCAAAGCTTTCTTAAGTATTTCAAATGCTTCTACGCAATCCTCATCAAAGACAAAAGGAATATCTTTTTGCAATAAATTAGTCAGAGGCCTAGAGATTTTAGAAAAGTCCTTAATGAACCTCCTATAAAAAATAGCATGACCAAGGAAACTTCTTATACCTTTTATGTCCTTGGGACATGGCATGTTTTCAATAGCATCAACTTTGGCTTTCTCAACTTCAATACCTCTCCCGGAGATCTTGTGCCCCAAGACAATGCCTTCATTAACCATAAAGTGACACTTTTCCCAATTGAGGATGAGACTAGTGTCTTCGCATCTCTGCAAAACTCGATCAAGGTTGCTCAAACAATCATCAAAAGAGGATCCATAAACGGAGAAATCATCCATGAATACCTCATAAATTTTTTCACAAAAATCAGAGAATATAGCCATCATGCATCTTTGAAAGGTAGCAAGTGCATTACATAAACCAAACGGCATACGTCTATAAGCAAAAGTACCAAAAGGGCAAGTAAAAGTAGTTTTAGATTGATCCTTCGCTGACACAGGTATTTGAGAGAAACCAGAATAACCATCTAGAAAGCAGAAATGTGTGTGTTTGGATAGTCTTTCTAGCATTTGATCAATAAAAGGAAAAGGGTAATGATCTTTCTTAGTAACTTTATTTAACTTACGGAAATCAATTACCATCCTATAATCTGTAATAATTCTTTGCGAGATCAATTCATCTTTATCATTAGGAACAATGGTAATACCTCCCTTTTTAGGAACACAATGGACAGGGCTTACCCATTCACTATCAGCAATGGGATAAATAATACCTGCCTCAAGGAGCTTCAATATCTCCTTTCGTACCACCTCTTTCATCTTGGGATTTAGTCGTCGTTGAGGATCTCTAACTGGTTTGGCATCTTTCTCCACTGTAATTTTGTGTTGACATAATGTGGGACTAATGCCCTTAAGATCATCCAGAGTATATCCAATAGCTGCTCGGTGCTTCTTCAGAGTTTTCAATAATCTTTCTTCTTCTTGCTCTAAAAGGTTAGCACTAATAATAACAGGATATATTTTCTTTTCATCAAGATAAGCATACTTAAGATTATCAGGTAAAGGTTTGAGTTCAAACACGGGATCACCCTTGGGTGGAGGGGGGATCCCCAGGAATTTCAACGGGAAGGTTATGTTTCAGCATAGGTTCCTGTTTGAGGAACACTTCATCTATTTCCCTTCTTTCCTTCATAAACATATCGTTTTCATGGTCTAGCAAGTATTGTTCTAACGGATCAGTAGGAGGCACAGCAATGGAAGCAAGACCAATAATCTCATCCTTACTAGGTGGTTCCCTATCACGAGGTTGTCTATGAAACTTAGCAAAATTAAATGCATGAGACTTACCATCTATGCCAACGGTGATAGTATCTTTTTCACAATCAATCTTAGCACTAGCTGTATTCAAGAAGGGTCTACCAAAAATAATGGGACAAAAATCATCTTGTGGGGAGCCAAGAACAAGAAAATCAGTAGGGTATTTAACCTTCCCACACAAGACTTCAACATCTCTAACAATCCCAATAGGTTTAATGCTATCCCTATTAGCAAGCTTAATAGTAACATCAATGCTTCTAATTCAATGGGTGCAATATCATGCATAATTTCTTGATATAAGGTATAAGGTATTGCACTGGCACTAGCACCCATATCACATAAGCCATGATAACAATGATCTCCTATTTTAACAGAAATAACAGGCATGCCTACGACAGGTCTATGTATCTTAGTATCTGGTCTATCAATATTAGCAGTTTCACCACAGAAATAAATAACATGCCCATCTAAATCATCATCCAAGAGATCTTTAACAATAGCAATACTAGGTTCAACATTAATTTGCTCAGGAGGTGTATAAGTCCTAGTATTACTCTTACGAACAACAGTCGAAGCTTTAGCGTGATCTTTTATCCTAACAGGAAAAGGAGGTCACTCAACATAAGTAGTAGGAATAATAGGATCACTATAGGTGGCACTCTTTTCTTCAACTGTAATAGGTGCAACTACTTTCACTTCAACATGAGGATTATATTTAAACCACTTCTCTTTAGGGAGATCAACGTGAGTAGCAAAAGATTCACAGAAAGAAGCTACTATCTCAGAGTCAAGTCCATACTTAGCGCTAAATCCACGAAAAGCATCGGTATCCATAAAAGATTTAACACAATCGAACTTAGGTGTCATACCTGACTCCTTACCATCGTCGGAACCCCAATCTTCAGAGTTGCGTTTAATTCTTTCCAATAAGTCCCATTTGAAATCAATAGTCTTCAGCATATAAGAACCAGCACAGGAAGTATCGAGCAGGTTGCGATTATCAAGAGAAAGCCGAGCATAAAATTTTTGAATAATCATTTCCCGGGAGAGCCCATGATTGGGGCATGAATATAACATTGACTTAAGCCTCCCCCAAGCTTGAGCGATGCTTTCTCAACCGCGAGGCCAGAAATTATATATGTAATTACGATCACGATGAACAAGATGCATAGGGTAGAACTTCTGGTGAAATTCCAACTTCAATCGCTTATAATTCCAAGATCTTGTATCATCACATAGCCTATACCATGTCAATGCATATCCCTTCAAAGATAAAGGGAAGACCTTCCTTTTGACAACATCATCGGGAATACCTGCAAGCTCAAATAATCCACAAAGATAAGGTGTAAATCGGGATGCAATGTTCCATTTCCTGCAAATGGATTAGCTAGTAGTTTCTCTATCATACCCGAAGGAATCTCAAAGTAAATATTTTCATAAAGTTTAGTAGGTTGAGGAGAAACTCTTTGCTCTTCTGGTTGGGGTGAAGATACCCCGAACAAGCCCCTCAAAGGATTAGTTTCCATAGTGACAAGTAACAGAAAACTTCAGCACACTATATAAATGTTTTCTTACCAAGTTCCACTCACCAAAAGCGCTACACTCCCCGGCAACGCCGCCAGAAAAGAGTCTTGATGACCCACAAGTGTAGGGGATCAATCGTAGTCCTGTCGATAAGTAAGAGTGTCAAACCCAACGAGGAGCAGAAGGAATGATAAGCGGTTTTCAGTAAGGTTTTCTCTGCAAGCACTAAAATTATAGGTGATAGATAGTTTTGTTATAAGATAAATAGTAACGAGTAACAAGTAAATAAAGTAAATAAAGTGCAGCAAGGTGGCCCAATCCTTTATGTAGCAAAGGATAAGCCTAGAAAATTTCTAATAATGAGAAAGGAGCTCCCGAGGACACATGAGAATTATCGTCAAGCTAGTTTTCATCACGTTCATATGATTCACGTTCGGTACTTTGATAATTTGATATGTGGGTGGACCGGTGCTTGGGTACTACCCTTACTTCGACAAGCATCCCACTTATGATTAACCCATATTGCAAGCGTCCGCAACTACAAAAGAAGTATTAAGGTAAACCTAACCACAACATTAAACATATGGATCCAAATCAGCCCCTAACAAAGCAACACATAAACTAGGGTTTAAGCTTCTGTCACTCTAGCAACCCATCATCTACTTATTACTTCCCCATGCCTTCCTCTAGGCCTAAATAATGGTGAAGTGTCATGTAGTCGACGTTCACATAACACCACTAGAGGAAAAGACAACATACATTTCATCAAAATATCGAACGAATACCAAATTCACATGACTACTAATAGCAAGACTTCACCCATGTCCTCAGGAACAAACGTAACTACTCACAAAGCATATTCATGTTTATAATCAGAGGGGTAATAATATGCATTAAGGATCTGAACATATGCTCTTCCACCAAGTAAACCAATTAGCATCAACTACAAGGAGTAACCAACACTACTAGCAACCCACAGGTACCAATTTGTGGTTTTGATACAAGATTGGATACAAGAGATGAACTAAGGTTTTGAGAGGAGATGGTGCTGATGAAGATGTTGATGGAGATTGACCCCCTCCCGATGAGAGGATCGTTGGTGATGACGTTGGTGATGATTTTCCCCTCTCGGAGGGAAGTGTCCCCGGCAGAACAGCTCCGCCAGAGCCCTAGATTGGTTCCGCCAAGGTTCCGCCTCGTGGTGGCGGAGTTTCGTCCCGTAAGCTTGCCCATGATTTTTTCCAGGGTAAAAGCTCTCATATAGCAGAAGATGGACATCGAAGGCCTACCAGGGGGCCCAGGAGACAGGGGGCGCGCCCAGTAGGGGGGGCGCCTCCCACTCTCCTGGCCAAGGTGTGGCGCGCTGATGTATTTCTTTTGCTCAATAATTCTTATTAATTCCAAAAACATGTTTCGTGGAGTTTCAGGATTTTGGAGCAGTGCAGAATAGGTTTCCAATGTTTGCTCCTTTTCCAGCCAGAATTCCAGCTGCCGGCATTCCCCCTCTTCATGGTAAACCTTGTAAAATAAGAGAGAATAGCCATAAGTATTGAGATATAATGTGTAATAACAGCCCATAATGCAATAAATATTTATATAAAAGCATGATGCAAAATGGACGCATCAGTTACCGGGGTAGGTCCCAACAACTTTTCCCCCGGGACAAAGTTACCATGCCAAGGTTACCTAAGTTATCAGGTCTGTGGTTTATAAATTAGAGTGCTAACTACACATAATTTACGGTTGTATGTTTCAACAAACTCTCTTCCCCATCAAAGTTACTAGACCCGAGGATACATATGTTATCAGGTATATGACGTGTACATTACCATGTTATTCACACAGAAGTTATTGGGGGTATATATCATCAATTTTTTTCTCATAAAAAATGGTTATTATGGTGTTGGCACGTAATTTATCGGGTCTACGATGACTAAATTACCATGCTATTCACAAAGTAGTTACCGGGGTATATTTTATTAAGAAAAATCAGGGTCAAAAGTTACCTGGGTGTTTGCACGTAAGTTATCAGGTCTGCGGTGCATAAAATTATCATGTTATTCACACATAAGTTACCTAGGCTATTTTATCAAAAAAATATTCAAGGATCAAAACTTTCGGTGGTGTTTACACGTAATTTATCATGCTATTCACATGTAAGTTATCGGGCGGTATGTTTCAAAAACCTTTTTCATCCAAAGCCAAAATTATCATGATGTTTGTACATAAAAGCTATCATGCTTGCGGTGTGTAAAATCCTATCCTTTCGAGATGACCTACCACCTACCCTTCGCTAACATCTCCTATCCTGTAGAAGCCTAATTGATTTCATAACCAACATTATCGTCATCATCATCTAAGCGTTGGCAGATATGCCTACTTCCATGATGAGGTGGAACCACAACGGTGCACTAGAGAAAAAGTCATGATAAAAATCAACAAATGTAAACGGCGAAGCCTGTTTGAGTGGTTAGTGATGCAGTAGTGAAAACCAGGTCGAAAACTTTAGCTTCGTACTCCCTCCGTCCCAAAATACTTGTCGAAAAAATGGATAAAATTGAATGTACCTATAACTAAAATACGTCTAGATTCATCCCTTTCTCCAACAAGTATTTCCGGACAGAGGGAGTACTATAGAACAGAAAATGGAATGTGCTTGAGTGGCAGTGCATCAGGTTGTTTGACATTACCCCGTGACGTACTAAGTTCGACTCCCATTCTGCCCCTTTTTTCTTGCGATTTTTAGATGCTAAAAAAAAGGAAGTGTTTGGCGTGATTTCCGCTGAGGACGGAGGGAATAGAGGTTGTTGCCACGTACAAAGCGGGAGCGCCTCGGACGTACAGTTGGTCTTCAAAACCGCGACCCCACGATCCCGATCGAACGACGTGGGATGGGTTCGAACTTCTATCGGGTCGCTCCACCAGATCCGTCAGATGTGGATCAAACGGTTGGCGGGTCATTCAGATATGACGCTAAATTCCGACCGACTGGATTTTAGCTTTGTCATTTTCCAATAAGTAACATTTTTCAAATGGTTGATTTGCATTTTTATATACATAAAGAAATTCATCATTGTCTAAATACATAATCAACATTTTTTGTATACACATTTAACATTTTTCAAATGCTTGATCTAAAATTTACAAATATTTATTCAATATTTTTAAATGCTTTATTAATATTTTTATATACATGATAAAAAAATCATCATTTTTTAATACATGTTCAACATTTTTTCTGTACACATTTAACATTTTCCAAATACTTGATCAACATTTTTCAAATAATTGTTCAAAAAAATTCAAATGTTTGATTAAAGTTTTAAAATACATGATCAAATTTTTATATACATTTTTCGTATAAGTGATAAACATTTTTCTCTATAAGCATTTAACATTTTTCGAATGCTTGGCCACCATTTTAAAATGTTTTATAGAGTTTTTTTGTAATATATATTTGTAATATTTTAAATTATAAACAGAAGTAAAAATAATATAGCAAAAAATAAAACATAAAACGTAAAAACGAAACAGAAAAAAGGAGGCTGTGGCCTCCCGCGCTCCTAGGTCGCCCGTGCTAGTACGTGCGTATGAAGGAATACACGATACAGCTCAATGGGCCGGCCTGGGTTCGCTCGCTGCTGTTGGACGCAGCGAGCGTCACATAGGAGGTCCCGAGCTCATCGTCCTCGTTTAGCCCCAGATTGGAGCCACGCCACCGGCGGCTGGCCGGCAACCCCCTCCGCAAGGTTCTTCTACATCCATCCTGGATCTTCCTTCTTCGTACCACCGCGGAGTGGCCGTCCAGGGACCAGCCTGTCCTTCGCCAGCGACCGAAAAGGAGAATGGAGTCGCTCATCGGAGAGGGAGCGAGGGGTAGCTATGCCTCTCAGGGGCGGGGGGGGGGGGGGGGGGGGGGGGGGGGGGGGCTATGCCTCTCAGGAAAAACGCCATAAAAGGTTTTTCCAATACATTTTTTTGTGTAAAAAAAAACCTTGTAGCTGACAAAGAATACCTCTCAGGAAGGGGGATCTTTTTCTGTTACTGTTTGGGAAAAGTATCTTGAGGTTTCTGCATCGGATGATATTAAAAAGTTTGTAGAACTTGTCCCTGCTACTGCTCTTTTCTACTCCCTCCGTTCGGAATTACTTGTCGTAGAAATGGATGTATCTAGACATTTTTTAGTTCTAGATACATCCATTTCTGCGACAAGTAATTCGGAACGGAGAGAGTACTATATATTGCATGCTCACATTACTATTTGAAATCCAGAGAGAAAATATGTTGGGGAGAGGGAGATTGATGAAGAGGTTAGTCCGACCCGGCAATGTCTTGATACTGCTTCTTCGTTCGAAATTGCCTTCCGATGGTGTTATTATTCTCTGGGAAACAAGCCCTATCGAGTATGATAACTGATGAATCTGCACCTATGCTATTTCAGGTGACAAGTACTGTATCTGCTAATGCTGTTCTTCCATATAAGTAAGGATATATGTTCTTTTTCTACTCCTATTATACTCCCTCCGTTCCAAATTACTCGTCGTGGTTTTAGTTCAAATGTGGAACGGAGGGAGTACTTTTTATAAGTCTGTCAGACAGTTATGTAAAATAGAAAAAAAACTGTTACAATAAATTATTATTTGGTAAAGTCGCTCTCCCTGTTGCGGCACCATGTTGCTCAGCTTATGGATGGTTGATTCCACGTTATGAAGAGCCTCAGCTCTCTGCGTGTAACTACCCTGCTGCACTACTAACTGCTGCTGCTACTAAAGATGATTTCAGACATAAATGGTGATGCGACAATGTTCTCCTCCAAGTTACTACGGATGTAACACCACACAATCCAGCGGCTCAGTACATATGTTAGTGCTGTGAAGTTTAGCTATCAATCTGATACTCGTTCCTCATATATACAAGAATGAAAAATCATGTCGATCAGTAGTTTATAGTCAAGTGCAGAGAGGTCTAGCATGATCTGAGACAAGCGATGTACTTCCTGATTCTGTTGCAGGTCACCATTCTTCAGTATGCTCCTCAAGATGGGGATGGTAGATGTCAGGGGTGATGATGTTAGCTCATGGCTGCAAGCAAGAGCAGCTCAGGCTGGGATCAAGCACGGCAGCCCAGGCAGCAGTGGTCGTCGTTTTCATGCCCGCCAGAGCTTGTGCGGTGTGCGGAAGGCGATGGTGCCGCTGACGCCGACGACACGCACAGTGAGGTCATTGCCACTTGCCAAGTTCACCGGGCAGGAGTGCTCTGTTTGCTTCGAGGTGCTTGCAGACACTCAGTATGATCGTCTTCCTGCTTCTCTTCCCAGTTGAATTATCTGAACCTATGTAGTTAATTGTTGGTATTTGATTGCCTTACAATATCATTCGACTTAAAATTATATTTACATGTACAATAAAATTATGTGCAACTAGTTGATCCTACGTGCAAATGCATACATAATAATTACTTTGTTTGCTAAGTAGTTGTGCTTACTTTTGATCACATAGAAAACGAAACCATTAATAGCATCATATGACATGCACTCCAATGCTAATATGTGCATGACCAACATGTCGCAATGGGTAGTGTGTGTGCCACGTTTGGGAGTAATGCTTGCTTTATTAGTTCTCTTGCATGAAGTAATTTATGATAATAAATGTTTCACTAACGATGCCAATTTATAAAGCCATAAAACTAACTTAACTTGTGGTCTTTAAGGGTCATATGTTCTTGTTTAGTAGATATAATGTGACATGCTGCGCCAATGTCTCCTCCTCTGAGAGCTGCAGGTAAAGAGGAAGCATCATCCAATCTCTCGCTCCCCTAGCTAGCTTCTGAAACCCCTCCCATGGGTTTAAGTTGCTTCCAGCCCCATTCAGGGAGCTGTGATGACGTGCCACTGGATTTCCATGTGCAGCAAAATGGCCACTATGAGCTCCATTCTGTTGATCGCTCATTTGAACCTGCCAGTGGATCGATCGTTCCATTTGCAACCTTCTATCATGAGTCCTATCCACAAGGCACAACCAAGAAAGATGTCTCTGATGGCGCTTCATCGATCATTCATAATTCTGGGCCTCAGTTGCCTCTCTTGTCGCCAAAACCTGAGATTTCACATCTCATAGGAGGTGGAATGGGAACATACAAGACGTATGAGAGGAGTGGCAGGTTTATTCCAAGAAGGAAGGCCTTGAGCAAGGCTGTCAAGAAGGCTAATTTATTTAGATACATTAAAACTGAACACCCTCCCAGCCCTCTCGGGCCATCAACGCTCCCAGCCATCGGATCGACACTTTTAAGTATTTTGAGCCGTCAGATTTGCAATGAATCGCTCCTAATCTGCCTTCTTCGCTAATAACGATCGCTAACCATGCCGGGCCGCTGCTCCGGTAGCTTTTTTGTGCGTCTCGGGATAATATGGGCCTAATGGGCCTCTAGCAACCTCCCTGGCTCCCCGCACACAGCGAGTGCTCCGGAGAAAAAGGTACGGATTTGATCCGTTGAAAAGGGCAACGGCGATGCTGGTCCTGTCGTGAAAACTAGGCATGCCTCCGCCGCCGCCGCCGCCACCACCACCGTCACCTCCTCCGTCGATATCCTATTCCTTTTTGTGCCGACGCAGCTGAGAGCCACGACCTGCACACGGTGGTGTGGAGACAGCAACGCAGCAGACGGAAAAAATACGCCGGTGGAATTCTGCTGCGCGTACGGCTCTACCATCCTCCACGCCAGCCGCGACGGGAACTCCACGGTTGACTACATCCTTGGCGTCGCCGTCCTCCTCCAGTGGCACTCCCGACGCAGGCTAGGTACACCCAGCCCTCCTTCTCTGCCCCTTCTCTGCCCCTTCTTGCATCCTTTGTAGCTTATCATGTCTGTCAAACTGTTCCTCTCTGTTTGTTTGATTTGATGCTATCATGCATGGGTTGCAGTACTTGGTGAGGAATCAACGCATTACTCTAGCTGTATGGCGCGTCGTACGCTCTCATTTCCCCAAACATATCATTGATAGAAACAAAACAATGGCCATATCAGGTGAGCCCAAGATTAACAAGTACATAGCGTGCCTTTAGCATTCGTGTTGACTAGATTTTTGTTAGGGCACTCACAGCCTCTCCTTTTTATCTGTATACAGTGGTTGAGAGATTGTCTACAGATTCTGTGTAATGTGTTCATCTCATATTTAAGTACATGACCACAAAATAACCAGGGAATGACAGTGTTCTGTATATGTTGTAGCACAATGGTAATTTCTCTGTTCTTTAGGAAGTCAAAATATGCACCCCATGAATTTATCAAGCAAGTAAGATTGTGACTCGCTTTTCCAAGATCAGAAGTCATTTAGCTCGATCCTTCATATACTCACTTAATTTCGGTGGCAGTTACCATTCTTCAAGAATTTCTAATAGGATAAAATGAACAGTTTTAGATGTTATGTATTCTAAACTGAGACTTAAGGAATATAATTTTGAACGGTGTTGTATATAGATGGATGGAGTATAATGTTATTATACTTTCATTTACTTTTTTAACTGAACCAAGTTCTAAAATTCTCGATACCCTTGAAATGGTTCACAGATGTTGGGAGGGTAAGTCGAGCTAGGAGCCTAGAACACGGTGAAGCTCTGCTTTTTTCCTCCTCGTCATGCAAGCATCCCGCTTCCCCGACCTCGACCTCGAACAACGGCACCTCTTGTGTGACCTCTGCCACGCGCACTGGCGGCCACCACGGCTTTTTAACTCTGCACGATAGCTGGCCGGTTGAACCGGTGTCCCTGGCATAGTGGCATGCTGCCGTCCAAGTCGTCCCATGTTGGCCATGCCTTTTTTCTGCAGGTATGTTGCCACAAGAAGAATCGGATATAGAAAGTATAGTACATGATGTTAACTATCAGATGAATTTCTTGGTCTGAATAAAGGCAGTTTGCTGAATACATTTGCTTTAAGTTTGTAGATTAGTTTTGTAGAAAGGCAAGAATGTCTCGATAGCTTCATCATCTATTGTGTAAGATGTTATAGTTTCTAGATATTTACCATACTTACAGAAATAAGCATCTCCGATTTTAGAATTCAGCTTTCAGTGTACCCTAAATGTGCAGCGTTTATACATTACCAGTTCATATTTGTGTACTTGCATCCACTTCACTGCTATATGACTTCTTTTTCGTTTTTTAAATAACCCACTGTAATCTGCAGTATCATTTTTAGGAAGCCGTGGACAATGCCATGGAAACAGCACCCCATATGAAAGAGCTAATAGATATGAACAGCTGGTCTGATGTTATTGCTGCAAAACAACAAGAGGAGCTGCAAAGGGTTGCCACACTCTTCCAGAAAATATATCCAATTCAGTATAGCAGTTTATTGAACTTTATTCTCTTTCTCAAGGTTTGCCTTCTTGTTATTCTTGACAGCTCAATTTTTATGAGTCAATTTAGGCAGATGAACAACAATTTGAGTAAAACAAACGTATAGAGATCCACCATTTCCATATCTTGGTATATTTGTTACACTATGCATCCCCTTTAGTAGATTTGGATGGGAAGAATGAAATATCACCAAGAATAATCAGAGACAGGTGAGCTAAAGATGTTTAGTTTTCTGATATGGTAAGGCGGATTATAAGACTTATAGAATACTCGTGAGCTTCTCTTTCCTACAAGGTTTCTTACTCCAATTAAACCACGGCACCAACATCCCTCCATACAAACAAAGACTATAAACAAACAGAATAGCACTAACTATCACCTACCCTTTTTCCATGGCTAGAATGTGTGATTGATGTGATCTTGGCACATGAGACATTGGTCCAAGTCTGAGAGCAATATGCATGCATGAGAAGGAGGGCGAAGACCAAGAAAGAAAAGCTAACAGCCAATACCAGACCAGGGTGCCCTTTTAAACTTAACATCAAGACCTCTTATTTGGTCTAAAGTCTAAAATGAGATTTTACATGATTATATGTTTACATGGATGAAGCAAAGCTATTTCTACACATAGCATGGTTGATAATCTTACCAATCCCTGTTTTTAGTGTTCAACATGTGTTATACTACCGCCCTCTACCATGGTGTAGATGCTCATTTCACATTATATTTATGCCTGTAATAAATTCTCTTACCAAATTCTGTACATTGGTCTATTATTATGAATGGTTACTAGCTGTGTAAATTTTATCCTTGCAGCAACTTCAAATATAAACAGGAGATATTTGATTGTCTTTCTGCATATGGAACATTTTAGTTAATTGCTCCCTTTGTTCCATTGCTATTTTGGTTGCCATACTCAGCGATGATTTGAATGGTGTCACTATAGCATGTGATTTTTTGTATTCTATACCTATAGTTTTCAAAGTGTATTATGGGTTGCCTGTCTACATCAAAGCAATGTATTTGAAATATTCAAAGTTTCTCAACATTTCTATTTTATTGTAAAATATCCTCTTTGATCACTAACCAATATGTAAACTTAGCTTTCATGTTCATATATTTACAAAAATTCTTATAATTATACATTCAAATAGACGGGCGCAGCAACGCGCGCCATCAATGATCTAGTATTGTTAAAGGGCAATGGACACCGGAAGAAGACAGGTAAAAAGACTTTTTTATGCATGCTTTGTTAAATATTGCCTCCACCAAAAGTAAAAAAAATCGTTGCACTACTGTAAGTTATGCCATTAGATGCTCTCGGCATGTTATCAATGAGTTTGTTATTGCGAATTTTGACAGGAAGTTAGTGAAGTTAGTGGAACAGTTTGGATCGAGGAAGTGGTCTCAGATGGCGCAGATGCTGCCTGCAAGAGTAGGAAAGCAGTGCAGAGAAAGATGGCACAACCATTTGAGACCTAACATCAAGGTTAGTCTCTCTAACTTCTGTTTGAACAATGCTTCAATAAATTGTAGGCCTAAACGGTTCCGTAAATAGTTGAATTGAGATAACGATCAATTTTGGAAGAAGCAAAAGGGGTAAAAGTAAGTTATACTAGTCCTGTATCTGCTGTATGCCTGTATCTGTTGATTGGTAGGAATGCTCTGTTAGGTCCCTGTCTGAAGTTCCATCTCTTCAGAGTCATTAGTTGCTGCCAATTCGAGCTGCTCTAGTAGTTTAGTGGTGCCAAAACATGCTCGCACCACGTTGGATTCACTCTTCCCTGGACAATACTGTGCCATTGCAAGCAATGCCCTTAAAACATTATTGTTAAAACCAGCTTGTGAAGAATTGTTTTGTACACGTAGTACATGGCCAAGGCAGCACCAAGTTGTGGAAAAGATCCTCATAATTTCTTGTTTAGGTTGTTCATGATTTAAATTGGGTAGATATTTCTTAGCTTAGGCCTTTGCCCGTAAGCAAATTAGACAGAAGATATATGATTTGTTATTTTGTTTGGACAGTCAGGTGTCTATGAGAAATTAACTGAGCGAGTACTCTCTGATCCTATATATTAACTTAAAAAGTCCACACAAAGTTTAATGGTAAATAACCATAATGGGTAAATTTCATGGCAGAACACAAAAAATGGGCATCAATATTGTCCAAATTCTGAAATAAGTTTTTGTGAAGTCCTTTGTTTTCCTGAAAACACATCATATTGTCTGTGTAGTATTCATGCTTCCACTGAACTTTTTGTGCATGCAACCAAAAATGCAGAAAGATACTTGGAGTGATGAGGAAGACATGGTTCTGATACAAACACACAAGGAAGTGGGCAACAAATGGGCGGAAATAGCTAAGCACCTCCCTGGAAGAACAGAAAACTCCATAAAAAATCATTGGAATGCAACAAAGAGAAAGCAATCTGCGCGGAGGCGGGCCTGCAGTAGAGCCAAGAATCCCAAATCAGGGACCCTTCTACAAAACTACATCAAAAGCCTTGGGATTGCCTGTAGCAAGGGCATTGCTCCTCAAGATCCGAAGGAAGCTCCATTGTCAGCATCTTCACCAGCACCCCCAACACAAAATCTGACACAGATGAACGATAATTGGCCAGAATCCGACCCATCCAACATAATGGTCACCCAAGGAATATTCAGCACAGATGACGGACAGATTCAGTCATGTGACGAAATTCTAGTTCCCACATCTGGTGACATTTTTGTGGACATGTGTGATGGTTTATTTAACACAGAGGAGGTGCAATACCAGGATTACAACATAGATGATGATGTTGACATTGACTATATCATCAGCCATATTGATTATGCTATTAAGATTGACCATGAGATAGATATGGAGATGACATGGGATGACGACGCACTTGTAAACATTGAATCTGGACCATCGCTAGCTGTTGGAGACGCTGGCAGGTCCAGCAGAAATGAGAACTATGCATGTGAAGGAGGATATGGATCGAATTGAGCTGGTCACAATCCAGAAACTTGCAGCTACTGGACAAGAAAATAACCAGTGATAATATTATATCTCAATACTATATGTAGGTAATATGACGACCTTTTGGATGTACTGTGGGACATGCTATTTATAGATGGTATGACGACCTTCTGAATGCTTTCTACAGATAATATGATGGCCTTTGAATGTATTACGAGAATCCATGCTAGAACAGACGGTGGTAAATAAGACCATGTGTATGTACATGGACTGAAAATGAAGTGTTTGATTACATGTTGAATCAGTGTTCTGTACTTGTTTCTCATTTTATTATGGCCCATTGGTCTATGTAATCTTGATTTTCTATTTCAGTTTTGTGCTTGTAAGCAAAAGAATTTCTAAACATCAAAAGATAAAGAGAACCTAAGCAGAATATTAACGTAAACTTGAGTTAAAAGGAAAACATTACTACTCATCAAATATATAATGTCAAGCAAGCAGCGCATATGCCCAAAAGAACATGCTCATGTTTCCAGACGTTTCGACATATTCAGACGACAGGCCACATGTACACTCAGGCTTCCTGCTATTTCATTACAGCGAACCCACACGAACGGGGAAAGAGCCATCAAATACGGGACCCAAGTCCACGCAAAAAAATAGGGGCCCAAGCTAGCAAGGCGTGTCTGTCATGTCTTCAGGTTTGAGCTTGTACGCCCACAACTTCAGATTGTCAGCCGCAGCACGCACGGCCCGGCTGATGGCTGGACGCTTTTCGGCGAAACACGACGCCGTGGCGGTGGTTGCAGACACACCAGAGAAGCAGGGGGAGCCTGACTGTGTTCCAGTGCTTGTCCGGGGCCGGCGCTGGGGGCTTCAAGTTCCAGATTGGCCGGCAGCCTTGCTACCAGTTACAGGACTCAAAAGTAAAAACTACTGTAGGAAAACTTCAGCTTACCTTCGCAAGTTTCAGCGCCGGGATGCATGTCAGATTGTTGGGGAAGGGTTTCACTGGAAGTCCTTGTTTGGAGCAAAGAACACCCTTACGAAAAAACTTGCCATACCCAAAGATCGAGTCACCAGGAGAACAAAGAGCCCCAATATGTCCATACTGAAACGTACGTCCATAATGTAGAGAGTGTCATTGAACAATGCGTGGATCTCTAGCTCGGCGTACGTGGAGAGACTCCTAGTGTACAGCTAGTGTCCAAAAGCGACTCTAGTGTTTCCCAGGGCAGCTCTAGCTCTTAGCTAGTTTTCGGAGGCAACTCAATAGCGTGGAGCTACTTGCCAATGGAAACTCTTGTGCTAGTTTCCAATGGCAACTCTAGCTATAATTTGTTATCATGATCAAAAGGTGGTATACACCTCCACACTACGATTGCATGCTAATTAGGTTCAAAGAAGTGTTCAACCAAAAAAATTCAAATATATTGTTAGGTCCAGAGAAGGGTTTAACGAAATGTTGTAAGTTGTTTCTTTAATTTACCACCATTCGGCAAGAGATCAGCGAAAGGAGATCAACCCTCCACTTCAATGGCTTCACCTCATGACCACAGTGCGAACAAAGCCATGACGAATGTGTCGGTGACCACATATGCACAGCCGAGCCTAGAGAAATAGGGAACGGCGTAGTGCCTTTTAGCTCACATTTAACATAATACCCTGGAATAACCCCCTCAACTTTGTTCATGCCCCTTTAGGCAAATCTATAATCCTATTGAAGCACGGCCGGCATAGAGAAACTAGGTAGGGGTAGAGAGACTCACTAATCTCAGTCTCTCTATCATTGTTGTTTACAAATGCAAACATATACTCCCTCCGTCCGGAAATACTTGTCATCAAAATGAATAAAAAGGGATGTATCTAGATGTATTTTTAGTTCTAGATACATCTCTTTTTATCCATTTAATTTGATGACGAGTATTTCCGGACGGAGGGAGTATATCACATGTGGCAAATTATCTCAACTTCTAAAATAGCGTGAATGACAAAAAAGTAAAATGAATATCAGGTATTTATATGGAATCCTATATATCTAACAGAGTGATCCTCACTATTTCTAACTATCTTAACATGTGTGTTTCACATCATCGAAATTATTATAGTTGTTAAATTTACTAGCTTGATCTACTTGCATCCATTAGATCTACCCATGAGAATCCTCTGCGATGCAACATGAATTAGTGGATTCTAAAAGGATTTTAAATCACATTGCATTTATATATGATATACACAACATTTTATATTAAGATATTCCGCAAACATCTGTGTGATCTATGCATGAGAATCATCTACCATGCAATATGCATTACTGCATTCTAAATGGGTTTATTTTATTTAACTGTGACATGCACAACTTTTCATACTAGGATCTGGTTATGCAGAAGTTTTTCACGTAGTGGTGAAAAGTGTAAGGACTGAAATTCTACACAATATTTAGAAGCTATATACCCAATTATGTGTCGATGCGCAATGACCGAGACATCCCTTTGCTGAGCCAACACTAGTTAGGACATGTTTTATAATCTTGTCTAGCTCGTTCAGTTATATTTTTCTTTCTTCTAACATAGTTTTGGTCTCAGCTTTAGTTCAAAAGTAATTTAGGCATAGTTTTTTTTGTAACTTTCAGATTAAAACAAGGCCCAAAACTAAGTTAAGAAAATGCTAGGAGTTCTCACGTGATTCATCTCTATCCGCACCCGAACACACGAGCGTGAGTACTCCTTCGAGATTCTGCTCCGTGTTCAAATGCATTCTTTGAACAATAATTTTTTTAAAAATTCTGATTTTTTTACAGCAAACATTGTCTACATATTTTTTGTTGACCAAAGACAAAAAATATGTAGACCAAATTTTCGTGAAGAATAACATTTCTATTTTCTAATGCTCTGAGCAAAAAAAATAGATGCTGCAAAAATAGAATTTCTGAAAGCATTTTTAATTACATTTTTTTAGAGCGTTTGGAAGTGTTGATTTTATTAGTCTAGCCCGTATCTTCATGAATGTGCTAACAAAAAGCTAAGGCCTTCTTTGGATCGAAGGATTTTCACACGATTTTTGATGAATTGTAAACCTCAGGATTGTATCCTACGGATTGCATTTGGATCACAGGATTGCATTCTCAAAATTCCTTAGGATTGGGTCCCCAAGAACATTCCCCCCCCCCCCCCCACCCTCAGTTTTAATGTTGTGCATTTGAGCTGGAAACTAGAAGAACCTTCCGCTAGAAACGAGACACTGTTCGTGCTGCCATATCCGTATGATCACCGACCTAGGCTCGTCCTTGGGTTGGCCACGTACCCTGATCCGTGGCAGAGCGCTCGGGTGCCTTAGCCATGGCGGCTTGGCACGTGGACATGATCTCACGTGAGGCGCCCTCGTGTCCTCTCGCCGCTCAGTGCCTTCGCGCCCGATGAAACCCCGCCGCTTTTCGCAGCTCTCTATATCCTCTCTGCTCTGCACGTGTCGCCGTGTCATGCTCCGTACGCCGCGTCGACCTCGACCGACTCGAGACAAGCCGCCGCTGCCGCCGCTCAGCGGGACCATTTTAAGCGGACCTCGCCACGGTCGTCTGCCAATCAAGAAAGAACTGGCAAAGCTACTCACTCACCAGACAGCAGTCACCACGTCCGGCTGCACACACACCAGCTTCCGAGTTCGCACTCGATCGCGCCTGCCTCGCTGAGCCACTGACAATGGCGTCGCAGCAGCAGAGCAGGAAGGACGCCGCGTCGAAGCGGGAGGAAGGCGGCCAGGGCGGCGTCAACCTGGAGGAGATCGGCAAGTTCCGCGCGGAGGCGCAGCAGAACTCGGCGGACGCCATCCGCGCCGCGCAGGAGCGGTACAACCAGAACCTGCAGCACGGCACCGGCGGCGGCGCCAGGGGGGCGGTCACCGTCACCCAGGCGCCCGGCGCCACAGTCGTCTCCTACCAGGAGCACAAGGCCATTCCCGAGGGCGCCCAGCAGGGCCGCGCGGCGGCAGGGGGCACGACGGCGTCGTCTCGGGGCACCGAGATGCAGCACGCCACGAAGCAGGAGGAGGGCCGTGGGCATGGCACGGCCCACAAGGGGCAGAAGGGCTCGGCGGCGGTGAGCCGCGCCGCCGAGGGCGGCCACGACAAGCAGGGCAAAGAGAGCGCCGCGCGCGGCACCAACGCGCCGGCAGGCGCCGCGGTGGCCTCATCTCGGGGCGCTGAGAAGCAGCACCACACGAAGCAGGAGGAGGGCCGTGGGCATGGCACGGGCCACAGGGAGCAGAAGGGTTCGGCAGCGGTCACCCACGCCACTGAGGACAGGGGCAAGGAGGGCGACTCGGCAGCCGCCTCTGCGCGCGGCGCCAAGGACGCGGCCATGCACGCGCTCGGCATCACGGGAGACCAAACTGTGGCCAAGGGCGCCGGAACCAAGGACGCCGTTGCGCATGCCGCACAGGTCCGTGGGCATGATACGGGCCACAAGGAGCAGAAGGGCTCAGACTCGGCCGCGCGCCAGCTCGGCTCCACCGGAGACCACGCTGCGGCCAAGGGAGCCCAAGCCAAGGACGCCGGCGCGCATGGCGCGCAGGCCACCGCGGAAGGGACGGAGGAGGCCACGGCTACCGCCGCCGAGTACGCCAAACAGGCGGCGGCAAAGGCGAAGGAGGTTACCTTGACCACGGGCGAGATGACGGCGGAGTACGCAAAGCAGGCCGCTGTGAAGGCCAAGGACGTCACGGTGAGCACCGGCGGGACGGCGGCAGAGTACGCCAAGACGGCTGCCGAGAAGGCGAGGGAGGCGGCGCTGGCGGCCGGCAAGACGACGGCCGAGTACACGCAGCAGGCGGCGGTGAAGGGCACGGACGTCACGGTCTCCACCGGCGAGACGGCCGCGGAGTACGCCAAGACGGCCGCAGCGAAGGCCAAGGACGCCGCGCTGGCGGCCGGCAAGACGACGGCAGATTACACTCAGACGGCGGCGGTGAAAACCAAGGACGTGACGCTGTCGACCGCCGCGCAGGCGGCACAGAAGGCCAAGGAGGTGACCGCGGTCACGGCGCAGAAGGTGGCGGAGTATACCAAGGAGATGGCGGAGCAAGGGAAGACCGCTGCTGCCCAGGCCGAGGAGAAGGCGAAGGAGGCTGCAGCCCGCGCCGCGGACAAGGCGGAGGCGCCGAGCTTCGACACGGGCACACAGGCCACGGACAAAGCCAAGAGCACAGCCGCAGGGGCGGCGGACAAGACCCGCGACACGGCCGCGCAAACCATGGACAAGGCCAAGGACGTAACCGGAGACACGGGGAACAGGACCGGAAGCATGGCTGCGCAGGTGAAGGACACGACCGGAGCCATGGCGCAGAAGGCCACTGACACGGCTGCGTACATCAAGGACTCGGTGACGGGCGCAGCAGGAGGCACGGCGGACAAGGCCCGCGATACCACCGAGCAAACAATGGGCAGGGCCAAGGACGCAACCGGAGACGCGGGGAACAGGACCGGGAGCATGGCCGCCCAGGTGAAGGACGCGACCGGAGCCATGGTGCAGAAGGCCGGCGACACGGCCGCGTACATCAAGGACTCGGTGACGGGCGCGGCGGGAGGCGCCGTGGACAAGACCCGGGACGCCACGTCGCAGGTCGCGCAGAAGGCAGGGGAGGCGACGAACAGGGCGGTGGAGACCGGCAAAAGCGCCACCGGCGGCGGCATGGCCAAGGCGAAGGTACGTGCGCCATCGTGTCCTGCCGCAAGCGTCCGATCCTACGGTGTTTGTGTAAGTGTTCATGTATCCATGGTTGATGGCTCAGTTGTGATGTGTGCATGCAGGGTGAAGGCACAGAAGACACCAAGATCGTGGAAGACGTGCTGGAGGTGGTGGGCGCGACCGTGGAGGCGGTGGGCGCGACCGTGACCGGGCTTGCGCAGCACACCAAGGGGATCGTCGCCGGCGAAGAGGAGCTCATCCCGGTCGAGGGGGAGGCCGGGAAGGTCGCCGGAGCCGGTGAAGGCAGGGAGAAATCCGAGTGAGCAGATCAGAAGTCGCAGCAAAAATGTTAGAGAGAATGTTGGTTGTGCAGTCACTTTGATCAGACACCTTTAAAAGGGTGTTGTATATAGTTGTAATAATAAGTAGTAGTGCACTATATGGAGTGCTCAGGTGAGCCGAATAATGGTCGTTTATAGTTAAGAGGGACTATGTCCAGATGTTTAAGCTACTACCAGTAGGTTTGGAAGCGCTCAGCTAGTCGAATACTTGAATCTTATGAAATGAAATGGCTATATAGTGTGATACATCGTGTATTTAGCCAAGTGAACTAGACAAATGTTCGTGTAAATCTGAAGTGATACTTGTCCACTTCAATATTAGAATCATCAAGCTCTGGGAAACTTATCACCTTGGGCTTAAGAGCATCTCTAGCTCTAAAAACATTATACAGTTCCGAGCAGTTTTACGCCTCCTTTGGTTCTAATCCATAGGAATTCTATAGTTCTAATGGACTTAAGATAGGAACTAATCCTTTTGAAGGAAAAACATTAGCCAAGACTCGATGAAAAAATTTCTATCCTATGCATCATAGGAATTGAGATGCACTTTTTACGATTTTCTATTCCCTATATCATACCTATCTTATAAACCAAAGGAGGCCTAACATGCTCCCTCTTACCTTCTCTTTTCACATGAAAGGTTAGTTTATGTTCCCTCTTACCTTCTCTTTTCACATGAAAGCTAAGTCTATATAAT
Organism: Triticum timopheevii; assembly: GCA_963921465.1. Classification (NCBI taxonomy): domain Eukaryota; kingdom Viridiplantae; phylum Streptophyta; class Magnoliopsida; order Poales; family Poaceae; genus Triticum; species Triticum timopheevii. The sequence goes on from OY997262.1 coordinate 438,125,421, forward strand.
AGATCTGAGTCATTGGTTTTATTAATTAGTGATTTGCTTGCTCTTATCTTCTTAACTCATATGTAAAAAAAAAGTAAAAAGGAACATGCTAAATTTTGCATACATTTCTCCCAAAACAAATTTGCGGGAAGGAGTACTAGAGTCTGATAATTTTGTTGTTTTGTGACTATAATTCTGCTGTTATTGGAGTCAGTAGAAGTGAAAATTTTGAAGCACCCACGAAGGAATCAATATGTCCTTCAATATGCTGAAGAATCACTCTTTTGTAATATTTGAGGATCCTCGTGCCCGTAAACCGTGGAGGAGCCGCCCGTAGAGGTGATCGCCGTGGTGGAGCAGAAGCCGCGGGTGGGTGTCGGTGCAGGTTGGCCTTCATCATGCCCTGGGCCCTACGACGGCTGCCGACGGTTCCTGCCGCCGGCGACGAGGGAAGGAGGAACTAAGCCCACGACATGCTTTTCTGGACAAAGGGAGTATTTGTGTTAAGTGTTACTAGCACATATACCTGTGCGTTGTAATGGGAGAGATTTTTTTGCAAGAAGCAACGGGAAAGATAATTGATTTTAAAAAAATTCAATATTTTTAAAAAACACGAAAAAAATTAGAAACATGAATAGTTTTTGAAATTCACAAACAATATTTACAAATATTTTTTGTATTTTTAATTTTTTGAAAGGGAAACATTCAGAATTTTTTTGAAAATGTTTTCCTAGACGTAAATATTATTTTCGATTTTTGAAAATTTCACTAAAACAAGAATATTTTAAAATATGGAACATTTTATGAAATTTTCAGTTTTGTAAAAACAATCTCAATTTTTTTGGAAAAACACAATGTTATTCTAAAAGTGCGAAAATTTATTTAAAAACAGAACACATTTTTTGAATTTAAGAAAATTTTGAAACGAGAATTTTCATAAATTTCGAACATTTTTCAAAATAGGAACAATATTTTGAAATTCTGACCATTTTTTAATATTTGAAAAAATATATTTCTCAGTACTTTTGTAAATTTTACTTCACAAAAAATAAGAAATAAAGAAGAAGTAAAGGAAAAGTAAATATAAAAAAGAAAGAGAAAGAAACAAAAAAAATATAAATAGAACAACCGAAAATGAGAAACGGACCGGCCCATTCTCAGGAGCCCTATGGGAAGCTTCTGCTATTTAGCCCTCCATGCGGCTAATAAGGTCTTCCCAACTGAATGTGCAATATTAAGTGGGCTGGCTTCGTTGAGCCAGAGCGTGCGTGGCCCATTTTCTTTTTAAAAGGGAAACATTCAAAAAAAATTAGAAAATGCTTTCTTAGACGCAAAAGTTATTGAAGATTTTTTAACATTTCACTAAAACATGAATATTTTAAAATATGAAACATTTTATAATATGTTTATTTTTGTAAAAACCATATCGATTTGTTTATAAACACAAACATTTTTCTAAAAATGTTAACATTTATTTAAAAAGAGAAAACATTTTTTGAAAGTTGATAAAATTTTGAAACGGCAATTTTTATAGGTTGTGAACATTTTTAGAAAAAACAGGAACAATGTTTTGAAATTCTGACCATTTTTTAGTATTTGAAAAAAATCTAATTATTTTTGTAAATTTTTTACTTTACAAAAAATTAAATATACAGAATAAATAAAGGAAAAGGAAATATAAAAGAGAAAGAGAAAGGAACAGAAAAAAAATAGAAATAGAACAACCGAAAACGAGAAACTGGCCGGCCCATTCTTAGGCGCCCTATGGGAAGCTTCTACTATTTAGCGCTCTATGCGACAACTAAGGTTTTCCCAACTACATGCGCAATATTAAGTGGGCTGGCTTCGTTGGGCTAGAGAGTGCGTCGCCCAATTACGGAATTCTGGACAAACCTTTTTCCATTTTTAGCGGATAGACGCACAAAAATTAAGTACCATCTCGGATAGAAAAAAATCTTTTTCGATGATGAGCGGATGAAAATTTTGGAGAAACGCACCTTGCTTTATTAGTAGGTATAGATATAGACTCGCAATGGGCGACCCCAGCCCCGCGCCCCTCCACCAGTCCCCACCGGTGGCGGCCACCCTTCCGGCGCCTCCCGGTGACCAAAGCCATGGCGAACGCGAACAAAATGGAGTCCATGCGGGAGTGGAAGCTTGCGCTGCACCGGAACGTAGGTCAAATATATCTTAATTTTCGTTGAGGATGGTTCTCTGCACTGACGTGACCGTGACCGTGACCATGTAAAGTTCGTACCTGCATTCTGAAACACTGGAGCATTGACTTTCTGTTTTAGGATTCTAAAACCGTGTTGTGTTGTGAGCAGATGGTGGCACTTCTAACAAAGAGGGCTAACCAGAGTTTAGGGGGGGGATAAGATAAGTTATCCATGAAGTCTGACAAATTTTGATATTCAAGCGTAATAATTAAGGGTACACTTAACAAATTTTCTAGAGTAGGGGGACAATGGCCCCCTTTGGCCCCATGAAGCTCCGCCACGGATGTGGACTACCGGAAAAATAAATGGATTAAGATGAAGACAGACGGTTCAATTAGCGAGCATGGCTGTACAAGCACTTCAATTTCTACCCGGTGATGCGGCTGAAGGGACAGCCGCCTGTCTGATGGAGCGGTTCTTGTTCCTTGTGACGAATCTGGATGGCGTTGCTCTGGTAGCTCGCCTCGGTTGACCTCGTGGGGCTCTCCCATCAGCAAAAGCTAGCCTTATGGATCAATATCTATAACTCCTGCATGATGAATGTGAGCTCAATTGACACTCGTGATCATTGCAGCCATCTTAGTTTCCCTAAATTATACTCATCTCCGATTCAGTCTATCTATCTTATACTTAACAGATCATCGAAGGCATGCGTTGCAGCGCCCGTCCATTTTTACAATAGATTGCTAGGTATTTATGACGTGAAAATACCGTGTAAAGTTCGTACCTGCATTCTGAAACCTCTAGAGCATTGACTTTCTGTTTTAGGATTCTGAAACCGTGTTGTGTTGTGAGCAGATGGTGGCACTTCTAACAAAGAGGGCTAACCAGAGTTTAGGGGGGGTGAAGAAGATAAGTTATCCATGAAGTCTGACAAATTTTGATATTCAAGCATAATAATTAAGGGTACATTTAAAAAAATTCTAGAGTAGGGGGACAATGGCCCCCTTTGGCCCCATGAAGCTCCGCCACGGATGTGGACTACCGAAAAATAAATGGATTAAGATGAAGACAGACGGTTCAATTAGCGAGCATGGCTGTACGAGCACTTCAATTCTACCCGGTGATGCGGCTGAAGGGACAGCCGCCTGTCTGATGGAGCGGTTCTTGTTGCCTGTGGCGAATCTGGATGGCGTTGCTCCGGTAGCTCGCCTCGGTTGACCTCGTGGGGCTCTCACATCAGCAAAAGCTAGCCTTATGGATCAATATCTATAATTCCTGCATGATGAATGTGAGCTCAATTGACACTCGTGATCATTGCAGCCATCTTAGTTTCCCTAAATTATACTCATCTCCGATTCAGTCTATCTATCTTATACTTAACAGATCATCGAAGGCATGCATTGCAGCGCCCGACCATTTTTACAATAGATTGCTAGGCATTTATGACGTGAAAATAAAATTTAAATAAAATGTGTCTTCAAAGTAGCACATATTGATTTTTTTACTAGATAAACCTGTACAGGGAATACATAATATATTGAAAGTAGTAATCTAATCGGTTTACAAAAAAATAAAAGAATTTAATTGTTATTATTACTATAAGAAAAGGGACACATGCATGATGCACTCTGCAAACGTTATCTTTTTCATTTTATTTCTATGAGATCATTAGTGGATAAGAAGCAAAATTTACCCTTTCTGTGTGTCCAAATGTTGCATAAGCAGAATGATGGCAACAACTATAGTTACACAGGAGGAAGAATAGTAGGAAAGCTCCGCATGAATGGCAGGGTTCCTCTGCAGTAAACCAAGCCCCCAACCATAGCACTCCATTGTATAACCAACACCGACGCCATCCTTATCAAAAGAGCAAAATGATACATGAATAAATTAACACAGCAAGGTAGAAGAATATTAGATAAAATATGCCACCTTTATAACTCAAATCTAAGTGCCTTCTTGTTCCCAGATAACCCAAATTATATAGATAATATACATGGGTAAGTGATTAATGGCTTTCCTTTAAAAAAGTTGAGATAATGCCCAGCATGGCGATGAGGGAGCTTTGGCAGCCAAGAAAGGTTTTAGTTTCCTGCAATCAGCTCCTCTCTCTGACCTTCTGTATGTGTAGAAATAGTAAGTGCAGAAGACCACAGAGGGCAAAATTTCGTGTTTTGACCCTTTTTGCATACTATTTCAGGATCTGACCCCGGTTCGAAATTTTTTCGGGATTTGACCCTTTTGCTACCGCCAGGGCCTCTGGCGGTAGTGTTAGACAGGCTACCGCCAGAAACCCTGGCAGTAGGGTGTGACGGAGGGGGACAACGGCCGTTAGCCTGTGCTGACGTGGATAGGTACCTTACCACCGGGGATCCTGGCGGTAGGCTGTCTAAACCTACCGTCAGCGTCCCTGGCGGTAGGTTGTGGCAGGGTTCACACTACCGTCATAGGGACTGGCGGTAGGCTGTCTGACCCTACCGCCACATCCCCTCGCGGTGGGTCCCGTGGGTTTAGGTTTTTACAAATTTTATTGATTGTTTGTTTTGTCACAAGTTTCACATAGTTTCACGAATAGCAAATTTTGAACTCACATATTAATAAAGGTTCCACATAGCAAATATCAAAGAGTTTACACATAGATTCATAAGTACGAAATAGCAAATAGCAAACTTGTCCCATAGTTTGACAACCCGTACTAAAACATAGATGCATATCCAACAGACATGTTTATAGGTTGGATATACCTCCCCCCTCGTATGTTAGGCCTGGACGTGGAGACAGATACGGCAGCGGATCCACCAGTTCAGGCGGAGGCGGAAACGCTGGTCGGCATTCGACCGTTCAAGCACTCCCACCTTGCCTTGCCCGCTGGAGTTTTCGCCTCTGCCCTTCCCTAGCTGATGATATCGAACGCAGATGCACTTGGGGGCGGCATCCTGGCTCTCTCCTCCGCAGTGCTCTCGAAGTAGATCCTTCGGCCCAAATTGCGCAGCTCCCAGTTGGAGTGCTGCTTGGCAACTTCAATGGTCTCTTCCCGGCGTTCACGGCAGATAGTTGGATCTCCCTCCATCTCTGCATTCACTCTCTTCCACTTCTTCACACTCTGCGACCAACACTTCACATCGTGGGCGATCCGTTCTGCCCTCTCGTGCCACCGCACTGCTCTCGTCTCCTGTAGGAACTCGTCTGAAAAATCGGTCACCGGCACCAGAAGCTCGGGGAAGGACTCGTACACGTACGGAAGTGGCAAGCCGGACGGGTCGTGTTGGAGATGAATGGGTGATGGTTGTGCCATTGTTCCAGACCTAAACATATGGATCAAATAAATAAAATACATATATCAAGATGTGTCAAATGCAAAATCATGCCATATTATATTTACTCCAACCAAATCCACTACTTGCATCATATATATTCTGTTTACTCCAATATGCATCATATCAACATGCATCATATCATAATAAAAATCCTCCAACATCTTCATATGCATCATATCAACATGCATCATATCATAATAAAAATCCTCCAACATCTTCATATCATCATATCAACATGCATCATAAAACTACTATCAAGTCCTCCCACATGCATTACATCATAAATTTTTTTAACAAAAAATTTTATGAACTAGGGTTCATCTTCACACTAACATATGAACTATTGATTAGAGTTCATATTCAATACCACTACTTACTAAAGAACTAAGAACTACAACTACAATCAAGCTAAAACAATCTTAGGTACAAAAAAATCCAATCTAAGTTCAAAAATATGAGGGATTTGAAGCAAAAAATGCGTTGAATCGGAAGCAAGTTTGCAAAAACTAATTGGAGGGATTGGGGGAGCTTACGTTTCTCTTTTCGGGGACATCTCGATCCGCAAAAATGATGAAGAAACGATGAAGATCCGAGGGGGGGAGTAGAGGAGATGAGAGAGGGAGAGAGGGGCGACTTGGGGGAGAAAATGAGGAACTGCCGACGGGGAGTTAGGGGGAGGGGCGCGGGGGTTTCGGGCAAAATACCTGCTCGGACCCTACCGCCAGGGGCGCTGGCGGTAGGGTTATACAGCCTACCGCCAGGCGCCCTGGCGGTAGGGTGCGACGGAGGGGGACGGCGCCCGTTTCCACGTGCTGACGTGGATAAGTACCCTACCGCCAGGGTCCCTGGCGGTAGGCTGTGTAACCCTACCGCCAGAGGCCCTGGCGGTAGGAAAAAGGGTCAAATCCCGAATTTTTTTCGAACCGTGGTCAGATCCTGAAATAGTATGCAAAAAGGGTCAAAACACGAAATTTGGCCACCACAGAGCCCTGGTACTCCTCTCGGTTGGCAGACAACTTTCTGTATCGGCAAGTGTGGAGGATGCAGAAGCCCGAGCGACCCTCATTGGTCTGCATGCCTTGGCCGTTGTCTACAGGGGTCCAGTAGAGCTTGAGGTGGATTGCACAACGGTAATTATAAGAGAGAATTCCTTATTTGGCCCTTTCTTAAAATTTGCTTCCCTTTTTTACCCAAAAAATATTTTTCTTCCTTTTTTGACACTTAAACTTCATTTTGTGCCCTATGTGACATTTCCATCCATTTTTCCATCCACTCTGTTAACTGCCACGTGCAATTATAATTTTACCCCTGATGGTGGTATGTCACCACAAAGAGAAGGGGGGAGGGGTGGCGCATGGAGAGTGCTATCTGTGATGTCGCTACCAGTAGCACCGCTCCTGTGTCGCTGGAGCTGGCCATGTGCTCGTGCGCGCCGATACTAACGATGAACCAAGCTCTAGACGACGCACGCACCGTAATACAGAGCTGGCTTCCTTAATCCCTAATTGATCCTTTGCTTGAACGTCTACTAGTAGTACTAGTATGTACGAGCACGTTGCTGGAGACCACGACGAAGACGCCGCGTTGCACGCGAGTGGCAAGACGCAGTCGGCGCCCGGGATGAAGGGGCTGAGCAGGTGACGGCCGGGGCTGAAGACCTACCCCGGCGCGTCGACGATGCTCGGAACCCGCGGACCTTCCGCACCGTGGTGCCGCTTCCGAAGAGGGAGTTGCAGTGGCAGCCGTCCTTTGGCCAGCGGCTAATTTTTTTTATTAATTTACAAAAATATTACGCTAATATAATATTTTTCGAAAATATTATCCAATCGGCCTACAGCAGGCCGACTGAGACTAGTCGGCCCACAGCAGGCCGACTGGGCTTCTATCGGCTTTCTGTACGCCGATTGGGTTGTCGGCCAGCAGATCCAAGTCCAGTCGGACAACTGCCGGCCGATAAGGTCCAGTCGGCCATCTGTGGGCCGACAGGAGCTAATTGGCCAGCTGTGGGCCGACAGGGACTAATTGGCCTGCTGTAGGCCGACTGGTGCATGCACCACATTATTTTTTTTTTTTGACCCGTGCGATTTTTTTTTCAAAACTATGACATATTTTCCCGCCAGCTCGTTCCCGCCACCCATTTCTCATCCACCTGTTTCCCGCCATATGTTCCCGCCAACTCTTTCCCGCCACTCGTTTCCCGCCATATGTTCCCGCCAACTCTCTTCCCGCCATATGTTCCCGCCAACTCTTTCCCGCCACTCGTTTCCCGCCATATGTTCCCGCCAACTCTCTACCTATAAAAACCCCTTCAGACCGAGGTGGATAAGCATTTCAGTGTAGTTTAGTTGAGATGTCTCATTATCCTTTCGATCGTAGTTTTCACCCTGGGATGAGCAGGACTCTTCTGAGCCTAGCTACCGATTTCAGGATGGACAATAGGATAGTTCCATGGGACGAACTCACCGGTAGTGACACCATAATGAATGAGTTGGCTCACCAATTACGTAGGTCTGGGTGGCCTGAAAGGACGTATGAAGAGGTACGTAAAGAACTTCTTAGGATACATGAAAGGTGGAAGAAGGTGGTGGTGCCGAAGAGTGAATCTTTCAGAAGGCTTTCAGCAAATAATCCATTATTATGGATTGAGGAGAGCGAGGACGAAGATGATATCTTCATGCCACCGCTTCCGAGTTCTGCATCTTCGAAGGGCAAGAGTTCTTCATCGTCGAAGGGCAAGAGTTCTTCATCGTCAAAGGGCAAGAGTTCTGCATCGATGGAGGATGACGATGATGACTTCATGTAGTTTTATGTTGTATGTTGTAAGTTCACTCGTATGTACCGTTTAATTTAGATGTAGTACTATGTAGTTGTTTGTACTGTCTTGTTGTACGAGCATTCTGTTCTATCTAAATATGATGTTGTAGTTCGGATAACATAGTACTAAAATAGGGTAGGCATATGTCTCATACATAAGTACATAGTCATTTGTCTCATACATAGAATAGACATAAGTCTCACACATAAATAGATGGTAATGTCTGTACTGATAGATAGAAGCGTCAGTGACGACGTCTGGCCTCGCGGGGAGGCGGATCTGGAATCGGCGTCCATCCCCATCTGTCAGGTGCCCTAATGAGACGCGGTGCAATCTCAGACTCTTCCTGGTCATGCTGTGTATCCTGTGTGGGGCCTGGTGGAGGAGTCGAAAACATGTTCATCCAGTGGGTGTGCTGCGACATCGGAAACATGTTCATCCGCTAGCATCGAACTATCTCTTGTGCAGGAAAAAGTTGCATTAAACTACAACACGGTGCATACCTTGCGACGTGTCCAACACAGACCGAAAGTAGGCATGTCGATGCCGTCAACATCAAACATGGCGTCTATAGGCTCATGAACACGTACATCTGGTCGCCCTATAGAGAACCTCTCCCACGACCACAGCTGTAGGAATAGAGGGCATCCAAGAAGGGCTGGCTTTTTCGATGTAAGCTGGGTTTGGAATGTAACGCCTTTCATGTACGCATATGCTCTGGGTTTGGAATGTAACGCCTTTCAGCGGGGTTGACGGTGTTGAAATTACCCATTAATCGAAAACCCATCAGCTCACCAGTCCAGGTATTGAGGACAGACTCTTTCAGAAAATATGGAGACACAAACGATATTGCGTCCATTCCAAGCTGCCCGCAAGCAGCAAGTACATGTGAGCAAGGTAGGTGAAGCAATTTCGGTTTGTTGCATGTGCACTCACACGTTGGCCAGACTTCATTACCAATTTTCACCTCATGCGTCCTCAACTCATTTGCACATCCAAATTTGTTATTGGCTAAGCGGACCTCAAACCTTCTTTCTTGATTACCGATGGCGACTACACTGTGTGACCTAGCTTTTTGCATCTTGTTGTCCATGTACTTTGTGACTCTTTCACAATACCGTGTATTCGGGTTGTTGAAGATATGTTGCTCTGCTTTTTGACGTCTATCTCTGAAATACTTGACGGTGCCATAGAAAATACCCTCAACGATGGCTGTAAGTGGCAATGCTCGGTTTCCTCTAAGGACAAAATTGTATGTTTCCGCGAGGTTCGTTGTCATGACACCGTACCTTGCTCCATGTGTGTCATGTAGCAAAGACCACCTCTCCAGAGGCTCATGCTCTATCCACTGCTCGAAGGTTTTAATCGACCTTCCAAGCCTTCTCCTAGTACCAGGTGGGTCAAAGCCTGGCAAGTCACATAGCCCAACAGGCTCCTCCTCCACGGCCGCTGTTCCTGTTGCCAATTGTGCAGCTACTGCTTCAACATGTGCCCTCACCGCTGCATCTCTTGCAGCTTTCCTGTCCCTCACGTGTCTCTGCGTGCACACATTAAGTCTGTCGCGTATCAAATTGTACTTCCATAACTGGTTCTGCTTGCAGAGTTTTTTGAACAGATTCATCAGGTTCTTATTTCTGAACTGCGAGAAGAAATTAGCCCCCAGATGGCGCATGCACCAACGGCTCTGCAAGTCCTGCCATGGAACTTGTTCCTCGGGGCCTGGGTTTGTCAGTGTCCTTATCGCACTGAGTATACCTGCATGCCTGTCATGAAGGATGCACACATTGGGTTTCTCCTTCACAACTGATATTTTCAACTGCCTGAAGAACCAAGTCCAACTTTCAATGTTCTCACTCTCCACAAAAGCAAATGCGAGTGGGATGACTTGATTTTGGCCGTCTTGACCTATGGCTGTCAGGATCTGACCCTTGTACTTGCCTGTGAGAAAAGTACCGTCAACACATATCACCGGTCGGCAATGCCTGAAAGCTTCGATGCATACACCGAAAGAGAAGAATAGGCGATGCAACACCCTCACAGTTGGGAACTCTGGCATGAACATGTCTTGGATATCGATATAGGTGCCTGGATTCCGCTGCTGCAGGGTGTGGAGGAGCTGGACAACAGAGTCATATGCATCAAAATAAGAACCAAATCTCCTCTCAAGCGCCGCATGCTTAGCCCTCCAAGCCTTTCCGTAAGAAATTCTGTACTTGAACCTGGCAAAGACTTTTGTCTGGACTGCCTTCACTTCCATAGCTTTGCCCTGCACTATCTCATCGTAAAACAACCGAGCTATAAGCGTGGATGAAAGGTTGGCATGATCTTGAGGGATTCAGGAAATAAGACAAGTGTGATTAACTAAGTCACTTATCACCCAACTTGTGCCATACTTGGGGAGAAAACCGTGCACCCTAGCAGGACAATCTGCATTCTTGCATACCATTGTCAGGAATTTCTGACTGGACACCTGAGTTGTGAAAACCCTTTGCGTGGACATTGCCCAATCAATTATTGCATCCTTCAAGGCTTGTTTGTTTGGATACATAGCACCCATTGCAATATTGTTCTGATGATATTGCCAGGTTGAATCATGTCCATCATTCACGGTCATTGAAGATGAGAAGTCATGATTCCACCATGCAGGATTCGGGACCTCCGCTGCATTTTCTTCTTCATCTGACTCGCCAGAATCATCGGCATAACCCCTTTCAACATCAGTGTCTTCTTCTTCCATCTGGTCCTGCATGTGCCCATCTACCTCGTCAGCGTCAACCTCGCCATTGTATTCACCATCGGCATTTCCCCCTTCTACCTGACTATTCTGCCCTGGTTCATAACCATAAGCATTTCCTCCTTCTACCTGACTGCTCTGTCCTTGTTCGTAACCATCATCTCCAGCATTTGACATAGATAGCCGCCTACCTACACTACTCTGCCCAGGATCGTTGCCACCTTGGCCTTCATGTGCATTGACCCCCTTCACGACGGGAAGCACTAAAGCAATAGGATTGCATCCCCTTCGTTCACAACCTTGTAACCACCGCACCCAATCGGAGTCTCGCTCTATTGGCCTCAAATAAAAGTAAATTATTGTACTTGACCGTGTCCACAATGCATGAACACCGACGGTGTGTGTTTCAGTATCAAGACCTAAACTTGCCGCAATCCATTCTTTCAACTGACTGACTGACCATGTTTGAGGTGCGCTCATTGGGACATCTATGTGAGTAAATTCACTCAGATCAGCTCCCATCTCAGTTGTTTGGACAGTACCAGGACCGTAGTAAAATCTGATGTTCACTACATCAGACATCTCGGCTCACCTATTTTTTTTCACAGCGAAATACAATTATTAAGCAACAACTTCAAATACCCGCACTAACAAATATTAGGCAGTACACATCCACATATTACCGGAGCAACTACAAATATTGACACTCCTAAATACTACACATCCAAATATAATCCGAAATATTACCGGAGCAACTACACATTTTTACCATTTTTACGCAACCAATTAGTTGACATCTAAATTAAATGCTAACCGAAACGGGAAATAAAATGCTCACCACGACCACCTAAATATTTACGTTTACTACTCGAGCCAATAACAATAATTGCACGCAACTTCGAAAAATAAATGTTTGCTCAAATATACCCTTGAAGCGTGCGCGCGAACGACGAACGGCGGCCTTCAATCACCGGAACCGGAGCCGGAAACTCCACCAAACTCCTGCAGCTTCACCTCCACCACCACCTCCACCTCCACCACCGCCACAACCTCCACCTCTGCCTCCACAACCTCCACAAATGAGCTGAAAAAATGCTCCAACAAAATCTTCAGCACAACCACCACAAGCTACCCCATCAGTAGATCGAGGTGTCTTTTGGCTCCTCTAGCTAAGTAGAACCCATTCACGGTGCCAAATCCGCGAAAAAATGGGCCATTTTGGTGTATTAATTGGAGCTATTTCGGGTTGGAGAGAGGAGGAAGGTAGAAGAACAGAGAGAAGGAGAAGTGTGCTGCGTGAGGTGGGAAGAAAGGAGAAGGAGAAGGGAAAGAAAAAGAAAAAAGGAGGCAGCTGCGGGCCCGCTCCCTGTCGGCCTGCCGCTGGCCGACAGGGGCGCCCCAGCCTCAGCCCGCGCCGACAGCTCCCGGGCCACGTTGCCCCGGCCACTAGTCGGCCTACGCGTGGCCGATTGCACACCTGTCGGCCTTCTGTTGGCTGATAAGTGCCTGTCGGCCTACAGCTGGCTGACTAGTCTCAGTCGGCCTGCTGTGGGCCGATTGGATAATATTTTCGAAAAATATTGTATCAGCGTAATATTTTTGTAAATTAATAAAAAAAAATGTATTATTTAAAAAAAATTAGCTGGCCAGCGGCGGCGCACCGCAAGAGGTCGGCAAAGCCGGGGGCGCGCGCCAGGATCTCCAGCTCGACGTCTTCGGGCAGCCTCACCAGCGAGAACGCTGCGCGTGCGTGCATGCCAGACTGCCAGTGCCGTTACGCGTGTGTGCATGTCATCGCTGGTATGCGCATGTACGCAACAGGCAAACATGATTAGTTTTTTGCTCTAATTAACCTAGGTACGTCGTACGTATCTAATGGACGCTATCTAGCTAAGAGATGCATGCATATCAGACAAGATTACCTACAAACCTGATTGCTATACATAAGAATAATATGTGACACTTCCGCTTCGGTACATCCCCCTAAACACATCGATGGCTGAGATTACTCCATACCCCTTCATAATAAAGGGCATGATGGTCTTTTCTTCAAAGTTTTTTTTTTCTGAGAAAAGTATTTCTTCAAAGTACGTCGTCTGATGCCTGCATACGATACGAGGCCGTAGAGGCAAGCCTCACTTGGGCCGGCCCATCTGCAGGTGTGCCACGTTCACTAATCACTAGATAAAAATAACAATAAAAAGGACGCCGCTGGGAATCGAACCTGCATCTATCAGTCTATGTGGACGCTAAGCTAATCACTATGACAACCAATCTGCTATGTCAGAGTTCCAGCACGAATCATTAAGAAACTAAAGATCGCCGCAAAAAATTTAAAAATAGTTCGCAAAATTAAGATAAACCAAAGTGTGCAATAGGGATCGAATCAGGGACATAACACCAGTCAACCATGACAGTAGCCACTATACCAACTGAGATTTCGTGTCCAAAAAGGTAACCCAGTCTATATGAACCAAAAGCCGCGACAATATTTTAAAAAAAAATCGGACCTCATTTTCTAATTGGGAAAGGTAAATATTTGTAGAAACACGGTCATTTAAAAATTTGTGATAGTTTAAAAAGAACTAGAACATTTTGTGAAAACGTGAACATTTTTTGGGAATCGTAAAAGGAACAAACTAAAAATGGTAACATATTTTGGAATTGCAAACAATTTTTTGGGAGACTTGAACACAAATTTGTGTTTTTTAAAAAACCTAAAATATTTTGTGAAAACACGAGTTTTGGGACTCTCAAACATTTGTTTTACAAAGGGAAAAAGCAATGAAAAGGAGAACATTTTTTGAAAAATAGGAACTAAACTGAAAACACAATCCCTTTTAAAAATTACGAACAATTGTTTCAAAGTGTGAACATTTTTTTGAAATTCTCAAACATTTATTAAATTTGGGAACAATTGTTGAAATCAAGAATTTTTTTGGAATTTGCGAGCAAATTTTGTAACCTCGTCGTACTGATTACACTACTTGCCATCCGACTACGCTGCCACTCGTGATATTTAAAAGCAGGAATGTATAAGGGTCAACTACTGTATCGATGGAAGAAAACTTGCATTCGTTTACCATGCCTACATGTATAAGCATGCACACACGCCTGTTATCAAGAAACATGTTTTCTCAAACATGATAAGAATAAACTAATTTTCTAAATCTTTTTCAACGAGAACTTTATTGACTTTGTGAACAAATTTTGTGTAAAAAATATAAAAAATGTGAAAAAAGAAAAAAGGAGAAACAATAAATATAAAAGATAAATATAAAATATAAAATATAAATGACAATAAATTTTGCCAACAGTTGGGCATGCCCAATGTTGTCCACCATGCAAGCTTTGAACGAGTTCGGTCTTGTGTTTTAGGGTTTTTTCACCGAAAAATCTAGAACAAAGATATAAAATGTCAGCAACCAACATGCATGCTGGCCATGGTGATGCGAGGGTGTGGAAAAAATTGATTGAGTTCGGAGGTGAAAAAAAGTGGTTCAAAACTTGCCCTTCCGGCCTACCAGAACATACCAAATTGTACACTGTGTGTCTGGTTCCAAGCATAAAACCACTGAAAAATGTTCCATGTGCTCATGAAATTTTTTAAAAGCTCACAAGTTTGAAATAAAACCGCAGACTCAAAAAAGTTCATGAATTTGAAATAAAATCGCAGACTAAAAAAATCATGAATTTGAAAAAAGGTCATGAGTTCGTAAAAAGTTAATTTAAAAAATTATAAATTTGAAAAAGTTGACGAATTTAAAAAAGTTCTGCGAATAAGTATAGGAAGAAAAATATTAAGAAATAAGGAAAAAAGAAAAAAAACAAAGAAAAACGGCCAAACTGAAAAAATAATCAGATGGGAAATGCGTGTTTTTTTATTAGCATTATACTTCGATAAGTAGGAGGAAATAAGTTTAATGACACAACAATTGAAGTAGCGCAGTGGTTAGCAGCTTCATGAGTAGAGGTGGCTGTTATGGGTTCGAATCCCACAAAGCGTTGTATGTATTTTTTGAAGTTTAATAAAACGAAAGAAACAAAATGACACTGTATAGACGCCTACATCCGTATATATCCAGCAAACTGTGTATTGATATGTCAAAGGACCATACTGCCCTTTATACTTTTTGTGAGGGGGGGGGGGGGGGGGGGGTGTACCGAAGCGGGTCTCAATATGTGAATTTAATTTTTACCGTCATAAAAATTTCCGCAGCAACGCGCTTGCAATCATCTAGTTTATTCAACACCACAAAACATATCACATCATCCATGTGTTTGTATGTAAATAATCTGATCACAAACTACACTAGGGGTAAAATAGTCTCTTTAGTTCAGACTTAACATTGTTAGTGGCCAAAACTGACGGAAGTGTCACATAAAGAACAAAATGAAGTTTGAGTGTCAAAAAAGGAAGAAAGGAGAATTTTGGGTCAAAAAGGGAAACAAAATTTAAGAAAGGGCCAAATAAAGAATTCTCTCTAATTATAAAGTGTTAAAAGCTGAAGGCCCGTGTCTGGCTCCTTGGTCGTTTGGTGTGATACGGGATGTGAAAGCTGTAAATGTGGCTCACTGTCAGAATTTGTCCTGATCCCTAGCACTCCATATTAAGAATCATTCTCATCAATGTGAAAGTTTTTTGTTATCTGTAAAAGAAAGCAAACTTCATTTAGAAACTTAGAATGTCGATACAACCAACAACCACAATTACTTTGGAGGTGCATTAACCACAAAATGACCATCTTTAAGTTTGCAACTACACTACAAAGCAAAATGTGGAATGAACTTACGTATTATATAGAAGTATTATAACAATACAACTAAGTGAACCATTCATAAAAAAATACCAAGTGAGCAATCATTTTACAGCAAAACTAACTGAATAGCATTTCAGTTGTAAAGCATGGACTATCCTAAAGCATCATGCTTCTCCAGCAAATTAAAAAAAAAAGCCTCACTTCGGTTATGGAGTCTCACGGACAATAATGAATGGGTCATCTTTGCTGCATCGGACATGACTACTATCTGGATGTGAATTTCTTTTCTTTGCTGCATGGATGCAAACTAATATTACATTCAGTTCTGAAACCAAGGGTGGATGAAAATACTGTAAGATGCAAACATTTACAGGAAACAGTCCTTTAAAATTCAGAGCATGGAGCACTGAATTCAGAGCGGATGTAAATACTTGATAAGAAACACAAAAACGAACTACTGACATATATTGCCACATTCTGCTAGGTATATATAAGTGTAAGAAAAATCATCAAAGAAAGAACAGGGTGCAACAATAATTTACCATGCCTTCTCCAAACGGAAAAGATGCAGCAGGTAAGAAAAAAATGTGTCGGCAAATGAAATATCAAGATTATTTAGTACAATTAACAAAAATATGTCTAACTATTAACAAAAAAAGGAAGAGCGTATATGTATTATACAGAAGTATTGTATTTGGCCACCTCAGTGAATCATTTCATGAATCTGTTAATAGGAAGAAAAATAATAGGCAAATTTCAACATATTTAGGACGGGCATATATTTAATCTTGATGCTTCTATATCTATCATAGACTCTGCAAATACATATAAAGCGCTGGCTTAAAATTTTAGTTGTTACATAATGACCTATTGGGAGGAGCACTTTTACAGTAACATGTTGGATGTAATAAATTGCAACTTCTATACTAACAGTTATCAAATTCAAAGGAAAACGACTGCACCTTGGTGAGTATAAATAATAAAAAAAAATTAGTTAAGTGAAGGTTTAATTTGGGATGAACAAAATTCAATCTGCCACAAAAAGAAATCATACCCAGATGCAAGAAAAGGAGGCATCACTAATACATACTATAACATGGCGTGCTTGTGCCACCAAAATAAATCATAGATATAATTTTGGCAACCCCTTCTTGCACATCATGCCATTAGACATGAATATTGTTACTAAATGACAACTGTAGTATTCATCACCTCATTAGTGAAAGAGTGCGACGGCCCTCGCTGATAGATGATGTGCCATCCTCGTTGGTGGAGCCCTTTGGAAGTTGTCTTTTTTGACCCATCCGCGCTCGTCGCCACTGCCTGCAGCTGCGGAGCAGAGCAATAGTGCACATAAGTCTCACTGGTTGTGCATTCATCAACGATCAGGGAGTCTGGGCGGCCCGCGATGGAATGGCGACCAGGCCCGTGTGCCAACGCAAAAAGAGATGGAGCCATGGAGGCTAGGCAGACCGCCGTGTTTGCCGGAGGAGCAGAGGAGTATATCAATGGCGGCCCAACCACGTAGACAGTGCTGAAATTTGAGATGGGCTTTAGGCCCATATAACAATTTCTGAAAAATCTCTAAGGACTCATGTGAGTTTATTGGCACTAGGTGGAGGTGGGAAGTTTAGTCCCACCCGGAAGTGGAAGAGGAGTTGGACCTCTTTATAAGGAATGTTCTTTCACATGCTATTGGAGCTTGAGAATAGAAGAGGCCATCGCGAACTCCTCCTCCGCCGGCCACCTCGCCACGACGCGGGACTTGGACGTGGGTCCAGCACCCTCCGGTGACTCCATCCCGTCGACGGGAGAGCAGGTCTCCGAAACCACGCCCTTCTGGTTCCTGTACGTACTGTTTTCTGTTTTCTGTTTTAGCCATGCTAGCGTTATACGTAGATCTTTCTGTAATTAGCGCAGTATGTGCTTGCTTGACTGAATATCAGTATGCGTTTATTTGTGTCAATGTCATGCTAGTGATTTACTCATGGATTAATTTAATCGAGAAATTGCCTATTTACTCAACAGACAGGAGTACAAGGCGAGGCAGACTTGCGGCCGTGCAAGAGGAGTGGACTTCACGTCGAGATGGCCTGCGGTCGCCAGATTCTGCTGTAGGGAAAAGTGAATTCTTTTGTTTTGAGCAGGAGATCGGAGTTGTGTGCAGGTTGGGGGAAAAACTGACATTTTCTTATGGAGCGTTGCTTCCGTTAAATAATCTTGTTTTCATTTTTTTATGTGGGCGATCGAGAGGCAGGATTTTTAAGGCGAGAGGTTGTTCGACTGACTCTTACGATTAGGAACGGAACCATTAGTGCTTAAGAAAAAGAAACTGAACTACTAAGAGAGAGGTTGTTCGGCTCTCACGGTGGAAACCGAACTATTAAGGCCTTGTTCGGTTGAGGTGGTTTGTGAGGGGGATTGGCAGGGATTGAGGGGGATTAGATCCCCTACAAGCCAAATTTCTCTCCAATCCACTTCAATCCCCTTGGGAGGAGGATTAAACGAACAAGGCCTAATGGGGAACGAAGCTTCTATCCTTGTTGCTGAACTATACGTGCATGTGCATTCCAGTAGGCACTCAAAAGTAGGAGACTTAATTAATGGTTAGATAAAAAAATAAAAATGATAGACTCATGTGAACGCTGATGTGGCATCAAGCTGATGTGGACAGTGTGCATGTTGAGAGAATTGATAGTAGTGGGGAGCAACTTTTTAATAATGTAAGATGTAAGATAAGGCAGGCATATTGAGTCATCTATCCATATTTTGAGACTATATATACTATCCTGCTATACAAACCTTACATCCTAACTTTGTAAACTTACTTACGAATAGCAAGAAACAAGATAGGATGAATAAATTTTGCTAATAACCACACTTAAATATTTAGACAGCTGGTTACACAACAACAAGCATCTATACACAAGAAGGGAAGCTTCTATATCCTCCAATGGCTAATGTAACAAAACTGGTAGAAAGATGACTTATAGTCATAGTTCTTGGAATCAAAGTGGGACCGTCTGGTCCATCCGTGCCATGGCTCGTGTGGTGCCTCAATGCGGCTGGGTTCAATCTAAACTGGACGAATTATTACACAAGGATCTAACTGAAACTCAGCAACAATGGCATGGTTTTACGAAGTCTGACAAGCCAATGGTATGGCCTTCATGCATTTTTTTCATCCATTCATGTAAATAAAGAACTGTGGGAAAAGGTAACATCAATATATAATCAATGATGACAGGCATTGCCACGCCCGTGTATTAAAAAACATAAGAGAATTTCAAAATTATTTACATCCAAGTATTTTAAATTTATTTCCAACAATTCAAGCTATTGCTCTAAGTATTGTGAGGATTTACAAAATAAATCAAAGTTTTTCAAAGCTACATACGTATCAATCGTTCCAGCAGAAGAAACACATCATGCATGTGCATGCTTAGTTCTGCGAACCATCACAGGAGATATGAAGGCAATTTTGAAATAGTAACATGCAGGAATATCATCAAGTAGAACTACTAATTAAAACCAGTATGCTAAAAATCTGTGTAAAAGCCCAGATAACATAGTAGCAACTAGCAACACTTGCAATTAGCTGTAAAGACTCATTCAGTTGAGAATAGCATAAAATGGACAATATAAATATTTGGTGGAGTTTTAACACATTAAATTATGATTCCTTGATAGAGGTGACAATGTATATTTACATGAAGTTACAAGTGATCCACTAACGTAATAATTTCTTTAAAAAAATCACGCTTTACAACATAAAAAAATATTTTTTGCCAAAAGAATGTGCAATAAACATAGCTAGATTCTAAATACTCTCTTGTTTTGTTTAAACTAATAATGTGTTCATGTTCAAGATTTTAAAAATAATTTAATGTGATCTCTTTTAATCAGGAATGATCTAATGGGCTTCTAATATATCACTATGTTTTTGTCTTCGAATATTATAGAACCAGGCTGTACAGAATAATTGACACATGCAATACATTGTTTCAGTCTCTTTACTTGAGAAACCATAGACGGGTAACCATACAATTATTCATGTGCATACATCAGGAGTGACATGGAACACATGATTTAGTTTTCTAGTGCAGTTAGTTTTTGCGTTTTGATGAGAGCAAGCCTTTATTATCTATAAGTTGGATTTCACAATCATAGGATAGCCACTTAATCCTTTCAGTTCAATATAAACTCAAGCCCTGAGAGCATACATTATTATTGCAAACCTGGAAAGAAAATAGCATTACAAAGGTCATGTGCTTATCATAGGATAGCCACTTAATCCCTTCAGTTCAATAAACTCAATGAACAAGGAAAGTTGAATTGGAGAGTTGATTCAGATTTCTAAACAGGATGAAGGGGAGACGGTTAGATTTTACATGCCGCACGCCTCGCCTCAGCTGGATCCCCACGCGCGCCTCACCTCGCCTTCATCCCCTCAGGCGCTTTCATTGGGCCCGCACCCTCTCCTTTGTATCCTCTTCAGAGATGGTTCTTTCTTGCTCGCTAGAGTTCACTCAGAGGCTGTGGATGGACATATTCAGTGATTGAAGCCTACTCGCCGGAGCGCCACTCGCCAGCGGCGACAGCGACAGCACCAGCGCGCTTGTACTCTAAGTAGAATTCAAAGAACGAACCAAACGATAGACGCATGACGGCAGTCTGCACTAATCAGGTCTTGCACCCAGGGAGAATCCATGATCGACAACAAGTGGGCGGCCTTGACCATGGGGGGGGAGAGGTGCCCTGCCAACGCGCCCTCCTAAATCCGCTACCACCGCCAGGCGCATCCAGGTCATCATCGTCGGCTGGCCTCGCATCAACCTCCCCTTCCGCCTCCACGTCTTGAACAGGCCGCCGCCACCAGCTACCACCTCTCTCCCCTGTACACGCGCTTGGGCGCAGTCCTGCACCGGATTCTACGGCGGAGGATTTCCCCGCGAGGTGGGCAAAGGATGCAGAGGCGTAGGAGGCGACTGTTAGGACTTAGGAGCAAACCATGCCTAGGTGTGCGTGCATGCGTCTATGTCACGTTGGGTGAGTCAGTTTGCGCACCATTAGTAGAAAATGGCCATTTGTCCTGGTTTGTAAGGGCCATCTGTCCCGGTTTGGGAACCGGGACTAAAGGATCGTTACTAATGCCCTATGCCTTTAGTCCTGGTTCTTACACGAACCGGGACAGATGGGCCTCCACGTGGCCGCTGCGGCGAGCCCAGGCAGGAGGGCCTTTGGTCCCAGTTGGTGGCACCAACCGGGACCAATAGGCATCCACGCGTCAGCAGCTGGCAGGAGCTGAGATTTTTTTTCTAAAGGGGGTGGTTTAGGGGTTAATTTAGGTTGTTAGCTAGCTAATAAAGAGAAGTGTCCTCTCTTATCTTCGTGCTTGGTTTACCAACGCTACTGCTATGCCTAAACATGACTTAGATTGAAGTGAAGGCAACATGTGGTGCATGTCGAAAGTAATACTAATCCTAACTTGATGAAGTTCGGATTGTAGTACTTTCGACATGCACCACATGCATGTTGCCTTCTCTTCAATCCAATCCATGTTCATTTCAACCGCTGATATATAATAACTCTTCATGCTCGCATCATGCATCATCATAATAACAAGTCCTACTAATCATCATCATACAACTTCTACTCGTTATTAACAAGTCGTACGATCATCATCCTCATAGTCATCGAACCAACCCTACTTAATTGTTCTTAGCACATGATCATCAGTATTAGGTAGGACCTAAATACCCTCTTTAAGGTAAAATAGCATAAAACAATGTAGACCCTAACTCTCCATTATGGAGAATGGAGATCATCCTGTCTCCAATTCTTGCGCTTCGCTTCCTTTTGCTTCCAAGAACCTCCTTACGACTGTCCATACATTTTTTCCATTTCTTGATTTTCATGTCTCCACTTCTTTTAGAAATCCGATATGGACAGTTGAGATTCGTAGGATAACCTAGCCATATGTTCAAAACATTAAGGTGACCACTCTGATACATCAGATGAGGCACACAATCATTCGGGATTTCCTGTTGAAAAACATATAGTAATAACTTTGTAGTTAGCAATGTAGTTAAGTTTTAAAAGAATTTATGGAAAAGATGCACGGATGTCGTAATACTAAAAAATCTTACCATGGCATCTCCATGGATGTTACCGTAGTTCAACACGTGCACTAGTTGCACGTATTCACCATAATGTGGAGGAGTTTTACAATAGATATTGTAATTCTCAAGATCAGTACAAAATGCGATCAGTTGATTTTTCTCCTTATAATTTAACTCAGAGCCATCGGTGTAGTAGGTTTTGTCTACCATGTTCCGCACATTGTTTGAACAATCAAAATAAGCTGTCAACTATTTTGAAATGAACAATATAAATTAGTTAATAACTATGTTTGAGAAACTCACATAGCGGTAGAATTGGAGGCATATCAACAAGGACCCAAATGTCCATGTTGTCTTGGTTGATGTCAGGATCACCAACACTACAAGAAATATGTCAACTTGTGACCCTCACTATTGGCCACTGAAAGGTCATTGTTTTTCATTTGCGACCTTTTTTGACCAAAAACAGAAGGTCAAAAGCTGGCGGTCGTAAAAATTAACGACCTTCTGTAAAAAGTCGTTGGTTCTTCAACCAAAATTTTTGTCATTAGCAGCCTCCCCAGACCACGTAGGATCCAGCATGGCAAGCTGACGTGGATAAGAATCAGCCCGGTCCAGTTCGGTGTTTTACATGGGCCGAGCCCAACAATTCAGTCTATTTGTGTTTTTTTCCTGTCCATTATTGGATGGCTTCATGGGCCAAGACCAACATTGCAGCTTTTTTATTTTTGGGACATGGCCTTTTTGTCTAAAATGTCTCATTTTCCTTTTTTATTAAATGGGTCCACTAGTCAGATGGGTCGGTCCCATTTGTCATGTTCTGGTAAGTGGGTCCCATCTATCAGGCTCATATTCTTCATATTTCAACCAGTATTTAAATTGGCAGAGAAAAAGCACACATAATACTTTAAGTAAGAGCAACCAAATCAAGTAATACATTGGCAACAATAGTAACAAGCTCTATCCGTGCCAATACATATGACCGTGTGTAATACAGTACTTTAGAAGCTCTACAAGTGTAACGAGCTCTACAAGTATGATACAGTACTACTTTACAAAAAAATGACAACATGACGGACTCGTTCGGACGACCAGTCGGGGATGGGAATGAACAAAACGGCAACATGGCTTCCTCTGTCACCCTGTTACATGAATGAGAGAAGAATTAGAAAAACTAGGGCAAATATATTATGAACAGACCATTCAAGAAAATGACATTTATAGCTGTACCATTGCAAACCAAGAGATACCAAAACAGTGGAAGAGCAACAATTAATAATGTACTAGATTAGTCGGTACGCAAATTAATTGAGTGCAGCAACTAGTTACCAAAATAGAGGCATGCTATGGTAACTGATGGTTGCTGTTGTTGTTTTAGCAGTAGTGGCATACTCGGAATCTAACAAGTATTAGTACTCTGATGTGCTAGTGCTAGTATTAAAAAAAGGATGAATTTGACTAGAGCAAGGAAATGAAAACAAGGACATAAATTCTTTCTTGCAAATTAACGAACACATGCATAGCATAGCTAGCTAATGACCCAGAGGAAAAAAGCTGATGAAGCAACAAGGCCATGACCACCACCAGGTGCATAGCTACTCTACCTAATGGGCCATTAGCAGAAAGCAAGCCGTTTATAACTGGCTAACAAACATCAACCATTATAAAAATTATGATAGCATCATCCCGTGTAGGGAGATTAGCAGCAGGTTAGTGAGTAGAGGGAGAGGGAGGTGCTACCTGCTGGGAGTGGTGCATGGTCATGGCCGGGCTTGACTCGTCGAGCTCAGGCAGGGCAACTTGGTTGCCTTGGAAGCAGAGGAGCAGACCCCTTGTTGCGGGACAAGGCCGGTGCCTAGGTGCGTCCCTCCTCCTCGAGCAGGACAAGGCCATGTTCCCGGCCAGAACTAGCGTCCTCCTGTCGTCGTCGCCGTCCACGCCATGGGAGGTCTGTAGAAAAGGAAGATAACTAGAGAAGGTTAGTTTGCAAAGCTACAAGCTACGGTGTTTAGCAAAGGTATTCAATCTATTCAGCAAAAACAACACAAAAATATATGATAGTCTGCAGAACAACATAGCATCATTCACAAGCAAAGTATATGATGCAAACAATAAGTAGTACCATAATTCCCATCACAGTCATACATTGAATTCATTAAAGGCTACAGATTCATATAATTTATTAAAGGCTACAGGTAAAAAATAGGTAGATCTCTTTCTTCTCTTTGATTTATGCTAGCAGAGATGTAGCAGGCAGGAAGGCAGGAAGCAATCAGATATGCATGTATGTATGAAGCAGATCATGAAAAGAGCAACATCTAATTAACTTGATTGCCTTGCTGATGACACAAAAGATGAAGAGCACTTGGACAGAAAGAAATACGTTTAAAAATAGAGAGAAAGAGGTAATCTTCCGCATACAAGATTTTAATTTAAAAATAGAGAGAAAGAGCTGTGGTCCGCAAAGTTTCTACAAAAGTTTTTATGGACAAATCCTTATTACAACTTGCATGCATGCGAGAAAGGAAGCTGATAGTGAGAGAGAAAAATACGTTTGCATCGTACATCGTCCTGCAAGAGAGCATTCGGTGATTAGGCTTACTAATTGCCCCTTAACCCATACTGCTTGCTGTTATACATACACAAGAGACAACAAGCTGTTCAAGTGTTCACTCTAGGAATGCTTTCTAAATAATTGTATAAACGAAGGCTACTTATCACCGACGAACTATAAGGTTTACAGTGCACTAGAGGAAAATTGGTGATTATCATTTTGTAATTAGATTGTAATAACCATCGAGTTTCCAGTAACACTCAAAGATGAAAGCTTGGAAACTCTTCTCTAACTACTGGATTAACAGAGCTTGCAAGCATTCCGTCGAATAGAAGACTTAAGCAAGAAAGTGACCAATCAAGCTACACACGAATATAAGCCCATGAACAGACACGACAAGCTATTCAAGTTTTCGCTCCAGGAATGCTTCTGCTCTGAACATTTTTTCAAGGGAGAGCTACTATTACGTTAGTAGTACTGAAGAAATAGCAGGTTTGCAGTGTCTGTACTAGACCAGAAAGAGGAACAATGGCTGGTAGAGCACCAAATCAAATTTGGACTTGAGATTGTCAGTTTTCAGTAAGACCACTCTTGTTAGTTTTCAGGAACATGAGACCACTAGCAGCAGCTAGCAAGTGCAAGTGATTAGCAGCAGCTTGCAGGCATTCTGTCGAACAGAAGCTTGACAGACCACAAAGATCAGGGCTCGATGGCGGGGCATGGACAGAAAGAGCACTAGAGAAAACAAAGGAGGGGAAGGTAGTGGCTCACCTACGTCCGCAGAGTCGGACTGAGCGGCCCTGAGTAGCACAAGGTAGAATTGAGAGGAGGGAGCTCGGGGACCAGCAGAGGCATGTCCATCTTATCCCCTCGAGTTCCAGCGACGATTGATCTTGGTGAGGCCCGGATCTTGACCCCTCCTCCGGCACGGCACGGCCCGGGCGAGCGGCTTCATAGGGCACCGACCGCACGGCCGCGTCGTCATCATCGTCGACCACACAACAACGGAAGAAGCAGATGGAGCCGTGGTCTCCTACTAGGCTGTGCACCTGCGCGCATGCATTAGGGAGGGGAGGAAGGAAACCGCATCAGCAAAATCAAACCAAGCAACAGAGAGAGACCAGGAGGAGGATAGAGAGGCGGACCTTGCATGGCGTCGAGCACGGTGAGGGAGGTGGCGAGCAATGCGAGGAGGCGGCGACTGTGCTCCCTGTCCTCGGCCTGGTAGAACACGCCCACGATCTTCCCCAGATCCGTGCCTGCGGTGGAGTCCATGGCCGCAGCGCGTGCTGGGCCTGGGCGTTGGGTCGATGGGATCGAGGCGTGCGGGGAGGGAGGAGGATTCGTCAGGGGACCGAGCCCTTCCTCGCCATCGTCTCCGGCTGCCGTGGGGTGCGGGGTCGGGGCCCGCATGGTGGTGGCACCCTGATCCGGCGATGCAGGAGGCCATGGTGTCGGGTGATGCGGGCGATGCAGAGGGACAAAGCAGGGGCACGACACCGCACTCAGGAGATTGGGTTGGGGATTGGGTTTGGGCGGTGACGGAGAGATCTGGATCGGGGAGCCGGGGGGGGGGGGGGGGAGATAGGCGGCGGCGGGAGAGGGGGAGAGGGGGATTAGGTTGCTGCTAGGGTTTGGGTTGGAGAGGGGGAGAGGTGAATGATAGACGTTGGATCCTTCGGATGCGGACGGTTCAGATCGACTATAGTGGGGTGATCCGTGAGAAGAGCCCTGATTGGTTCAGAAATTTTGTGATTTAAAATAGTTTGGAAGTACTAAAACTAGGGGAATTTTGTGAAGCAACTATCAAAATATTATGCAAAATGGCAAAACCAAATTTTTTCACTCAAGTTAGACCCCATTTTATGGATGATCACCGATTTCCATGCATTTTTTTATCTTTCTATATATTTTAAATCATTTTTCTTGTGGCAAAAACGGTTTTTTTGTGAAGAACCTACAAAATAATTGTTGCAAAATTGGACCAAATCATTTTTATAAGATACTAGGCCATATTTAATGCACAATTGACCAAATGGTTGGTGTAAAAAGTTTTGATCCACCTCTCGTGAAAAAGACAAATTTCCGCCGATTCAGTTGGAAGCGGGTCAAATTTGAACTGTAGCTGCCTTGTAGTTTGCTATTTATTTTTTCCAAAAATTATTTCTAGGTACATAAGTATCTATTTAATCAGAGAAACACCAAAAAAATTCCAAGATTCAACCACTAGCTAGGAACGGCCATTTCCGCCGTTTTGACCGCATTTTGAAACGAGCATAAAAAATAAAAAAAAATCAAAAAATTGGGAAACCTTCGCATTGTGTCATTATATGTGGCCAAGTTCCCAGGAAAAATAACAAACTTGTAATACCGCAATTGTTTTAAAAAAAGTGTTCTCAGAAACGAGCTATCACGTGTGGAGATCAATGGCTTTCAAGTTAAATGATCAATCTTATGGCCACATTCATGGCATAGTTTGTTCAAATGATCTCATATTGTGCACAAGGGTGCATATTGGAATGGAAAACAATGTTGCCTAAGGAAGTTTTCATTTTCTTTGGACGAAAAAACCATTTTCCATTTTTCGAGTGCCCAAAGGAGGTTTTTTGTGAGGAACCTCACAAATAATTGTTGCAAAATTGGACCAAATACTTTTTCTAAAATACTAGGCCATATTTAATGCAAAATTGACTAAATAGTTGGGTGTAAAAAGTTTTGATCCACCTCTCGTGAAAAAGACAAATTTCCGTCGATTTAGTTGGAAGCAGGTCAAATTTGAACTGTAGCTGTCTTGTAGTTTGCTATTTATTTTTTTTCCAAAAATTATTTCTAGGTACATAAGTATCTATTTAATCAGAGAAACACCAAAAAAAAAATCCAAGATTAAACCACTAGCTAGGAACGGTCATTCCCGCCGTTTTGACCGCATTTTGAAACGGGCATAAAAAATTCAAAAAAAATCAAAAAATTGGGAAACCTTCGCATTGTGTCATTATATGTGGCCAAGTTCCCAGAAAAATAACAAACTTGTAATACGGTAATTGTTTTAAAAAAGTGTTCTCAGAAACGACCTATCACGTGTGGAGATCAATGGCTTTCAAGTTAAATGATTAATCTTATGGCCACATTCATGGCATAGTTTGTTCAAATAATCTCATATTGTGCACAAGGGTGCATATTGGAATGGAAAACAATGTTGCCTAAGGAAGTTTTCATTTTCTTTGGACGAAAAAACCATTTTCCATTTTTCGAGTGCCCAAAAGGAGATTTTTTTCGAAGAACCTCACAAATAATTGTTGCAAAATTGGACCAAATAATTTTTCTAAAATACTAGGCCATATTTAATGCACAATTGACCAAATAGTTGGGTGTAAAAAGTTTTGATCCACCTCTCGTGAAAAAGACAAATTTCCGCCGATTCAGCTGGAAGCGGGTCAAATTTGAACTGTAGCTGCCTTGTAGTTTGCTATTTATTTTTTCCAAAAATCATTTCTAGGTACATAAGTATCTCTTTAATCAGAGAAACACCAAAAAATTCCAAGATTCAACCACTAGCTAGGAACGGTCATTCCCGCCGTTTTGACCGCATTTTGAAACGGGCATAAAAATTAAAAAAAAAACAAAAAATTGGGAAACCTTTGCATTGTGTCATTATATGTGGCCAAGTTCCCAGGAAAAATAAAAAATTTGCAATACGACAACTATTTTAAAAAAGTGTTCTCAGAAACGAGCTATCACGTGTGGAGATCAATGGCTTTCAAGCCAAATGATCAATCTTATGGCCACATTCATGGTATAGTTTATTCAAATGATCTCATATTGTGCACAAGGGTGCATATTGGAATGGCAAGCAATGTTGCCTAAGGAAGTTTTCATTTTCTTTGGACGAAAAAACTATTTTCCATTTTTTGAGTGCCCAAAAGGAGGTTTTTTTGTGAAGGACCTCCCAAATAATTGTTGTAAAATTGGACCAAATCAATTTTATAAAATACTATGACATATTTAATGCACAATTGACAAAATGTTTGGGTGTAAAAAGTTTTGATCCACCTCTTGTGAAAAAGACAAATTTCCTCCGATTCAGTTGGAATCGGGTCAAATTTGAACTGCAGCTGCCTCATAGTTTGCTATTTATTTTTTCCAAAAATCATTTCTAGTTACATAAGTACCTATTTAATCATAAATACATGGTTTGGTGGCGACACGTTAAGGGCCACAACTCTAGAGCGCGTAAACCCGCATGCCCGCCGCGTGGTCACTGCGTGACTGTGGCGTTGCCATGTGTTCTGGGCGGCCTAGGCATGTCTAGTGGGCTGGGCACTCCCCAGGTAGGTGCTAGGAAGAAAACTACAACATAAGATTCTCACGAGGAGACCGATCGATGCTCAAACATGAATTAGCAGCCAAGTGTTTGATTAGTGGTACGGGAAATGTACATGGCTAATGGGTGTGAGTTTTGGCTGAGGATGATCAGTTACTAAGAAGACCGTATTCGCAAATTTTCAACTCAAAAGGAGGAGCCTAGGTGGTACTTGCTTTGCAAAGTACCACATTGAACATAAATACGAATGTTGAAGCTGGGCTCAAAATAATGAATGGATTGAGCTGGCATTTGGTGGAGGATGGTTATTTGGTCATAGGAAAGCACCGTAGAAATTGGATACTATTTGGACATGCCAAAGTGGTACTTCCTTCACAAAGTGTTGTTCTGAACAGAATAAGAAAATTAATATTGTTGAATTATTTTTGAACTAGGCAAGGAAGGTTTTTTACATATTTGATGAAGATATGACCCAAAGAATTTATGAGATTTTTTTGGGAATTTTGGGAATGACAGAAATATAGGTTGCTTCACAACCCGGGGCAAAAATTGCCACATGGACATGACACATAGGCAAAACTGATGAGGTGGCGCCTAGTCATAGCAACCCACCACAATTTACAAGGTTATGACCATCTATATTGGTCGTGATCAGCTAGAAATAAGGCAGCGGACCAGTGCTATCTTCTTTATGACCATTTCGTGTAAGGAAATTACGACCTTTCTAACCAAAATGGTCGTTATAGTTTAGGGTTTGGAGCCCCCTGAACAACTTTTGACCAATTGGTCTGAAATGGTCATAGATCTATGACCAATTCTTCCAGGGTCACTGACAGAAGGTCACTAGTTGACATATTTCTTGCAGTGCAAGATCCATGGTGACAAGCATATCCTCATCAAAATCATACATCCTACAAAGTGCTTGCCAATTTTTGCAACCAAAATGGGTTACGCTCTCAGAATTATACAGATTTACTTCAAAATCCATATCATGATGGGTCCTTAGGTGATTTTTCTTTGTTTCTATACTTTCATGGTCTTCAAAACCCATCCTCTCCAAGACATAGCATCTTACATGGCATGGGATAAGCTAGTCGAATTGTAAAATATGAAAATTACACGTTGAAATAGTTGAAGTCGTGCTTAATTACGAAAAAATAACACTTGTTGTCGTTGCATACCGTTTCAACATCGAAGGTCTCCTCTAGCTTAATGCTGAAGCGCCGATCTTCGTCCAGGTGAGGCCTGTCGCACAGACCCCGGTCGTCGTGGCACCAGTCGCACTCCCCCGGGAGACTTTCATCGTCCGAGTACGACATTTCCTATGTTCACAATCAAATATTAAACTTGTACAATTAAATATATGTACTAAAAACCTAAATTAGATCATTATTATTCAACACGGGTTGACTATCGGTCTGTCGAGTCTTTTCTTGAAAATTCTCAGCTCACGTGGTGTACATATTTGACCGTCGGTGATGGTAGCTCCTCCTTTCATTTCCGAGTGCATTACACCAAGTTGTCTAGCACACGGGAATGAAGGAGAAGCTACCCCCACGACAACTGTCGGGATTCTTCATCCTCTCATATATATATGGTGGAGACTCTCCCTCACTGATTCCTCTCTGACATTTGCGACCGTCGGTGATGGTAGCTCCTCCTTTCGTTCCCGAGTGCATTACACCAAATTGTATAGCACACGAAAATGAAGGAGAAGCTACCCCCACGACAACAGTCGGGATTCTTCGTCCTCTCATATATGGTGGAGACTCGACAGACTTAAAGTCAATCCGAAATATCGTTTAATTATCTTTCTAAAAAAGGACATATCGAGCGCCTGAAATTTGCCGGAACGGAAATATACATGTTTTTATCTGTTGGGGAACGTTGCAGAAAATTAAAATTTTTTCTATGGTTTCACCAAGATCCATCTATGAGTTCATCTAAGCAACGAGTCATGGGAGAGAGTTTGCATCTACATACCACTTGTAGATCACGTGCGGAAGCTTGCAAGGTGATGATGGAGTCGTACTCGACGTGATTCAGATCACCGATGTCCAAGTGCTGAACGGACAGCACCTCCGCGTTCAACACACGTACGGGACGGGAGACGTCTCCTCCTTCTTGATCCAGCAAGGGGGAAGGAGAGGTTGAGGAAGCTTGCTCCAACGGCAGCACGACGGCGTGGTGATGTTGGTGCAGTAGTACTCCGACAGGGCTTCGCCAAGCGCTTAACGGAGGAGGAGAGGTGTTGGGGAGGGGAGGGGCTGCGCCTTGGAGATGTCTACCGCAGCCCTCCCCCACCCCTCTATTTATAGGGGAAGGGGCAAGGGAGGCCGACCCCTCTAGATGGGATCTAGAGGGGGGGCGGTGGCCAAGGAGGGGAGGCTTGCCCCCCAAGCAAGGGGGGCGCCCCCCTTAGGGTTTCCCCCCCAACCCTAGGCGCATGGGCCCAAGGTGGGGGGCACGCCCAGCCCTCCAGGGGCTGGCTCCCTCCCCTTTGCGGCCCATGTGGCCCTCCGGGAGGGGTGGCCCCTCCCGGTGGACCCCCGGAACCCCTCCGGTGGTCCCGGTACATTACCGATAGACCCCCGAAACTTTCCGGTGTCCGTATGACAACTTCCCATATATAAAAATTCACCTCCGGACCATTCTGGAACTCCTCGTGACGTCCGGGATCTCATCCGGGACTCCGAACAACATTCGGTAGTCACATACTAGTCTTCCTAATAACCCTAGCGTCACCGAACCTTAAGTGTGAAGACCCTACGGGTTGGGGAGACATGCAGACATGACCGAGACGACTCTCGGG
The DNA here is from genome assembly GCA_963921465.1 of Triticum timopheevii. Classification (NCBI taxonomy): domain Eukaryota; kingdom Viridiplantae; phylum Streptophyta; class Magnoliopsida; order Poales; family Poaceae; genus Triticum; species Triticum timopheevii. The sequence continues at coordinate 438,156,997 of OY997262.1, forward strand.
CAATAACCAACAGCGGGATCTGGATACCCATGTTGGCTCCCACATGCTCCTCAATGATTTCATCGGTTGAACCACGATGTCGAGGATTCGATCAAACCCTATATACAATTCCCTTTGTCAATCGGTACGTTACTTGCCCGAGACTCGATCGTCGGTATCCCAATACCTTGTTCAGTCTCGTTACCGGCAAGTCACTTTACTCATACCGTAATGCATGATCCCGTGGCCAACACCTTGGTCACCTTGAGCTCATTATGATGATGCATTACCGAGTGGGCCCAGAGATACCTCTCCGTCATACGGAGTGACAAATCCCAGTCTCGATCCGTGTCAACCCAACAGACACTTTCAGAGATACCTGTAGTGCACCTTTATAGTCACCCAGTTACGTTGTGACGTTTGATACACCCAAAGCACTCCTACGGTATCCGGGAGTTACACGATCTCATGGTCGAAGGAAGAGATACTTGACATTGGCAAAGCTCTAGCAAACGAACTACACGATCTTTGTGCTATGCTTAGGATTGGGTCTTGTCCATCACATCATTCTCCTAATGATGTGATCCCGTTATCAACGACATCCAATGTCCATAGCCAGGAAACCATGACTATCTGTTGATCACAACGAGCTAGTCAACTAGAGGCTCACTAGGGACATATTGTGGTCTATGTATTCACACGTGCATTACTATTTCTGGATAATACAGTTATAGCATGAATAAAAGACAATTATCATGAACAATGAAATATAATAATACTTTTATTATTGCCTCTAGGGCATATTTCCAACAGTCTCCCACTTGCACTAGAGTCACCAATCTAGTTACATTGTGATGAATCGAACACCCATAGAGTTCTGGTGTTGATCATGTTTTGCTCGCGAGAGAGGTTTAGTCAACGGATCTGCGACATTCAGATCCGTATGTACTTTGCAAATTTCTATGTCTCCATCTTGAACATTTTCACGGATGGAGTTGAAACGACACTTGATGTGCCCGGTCTTCTTGTGAAACCTGGGCTCCTTGGCAAGGGCAATAGCTCCAGTGTTGTCACTGAAGAGTTTGATTGGCCCCGACGCATAGGGTATGACTCCTAGGTCGGTGATGAACTCCTTCACCCAAATCGCTTCATGCGCTGCCTCCGAGGCTGCCATGTACTCCGCTTCACACGTAGATCCCGCCACGACGCTCTGCTTGCAGCTGCACCAGCTTACTGCTCCACCATTCAACATATACACGTACCCGGTTTGTGACTTAGAGTCATCCAGATCTGAGTCGAAGCTAGCGTCGACGTAACCCTTTACGACGAGCTCTTGTCTCCTCCATAAACGAGAAACATGTCCTTTGTCCTTTTCAGGTACTTCAGGATATTCTTGACCGCTGTCCAGTGTTCCTTGCCGGGATTACTTTGGTATCTTGCTACCAAACTTACGGCAAGGTTTACATCGGGTCTGGTACACAGCATGGCATACATAATAGATCCTATGGCTGAAGCATAGGGGATGACACTCATCTCTTCTTTATCTTTTGCCGTGGTCGGTGACTGAGCCGAGCTCAATCTCACACCTTGTAACATAGGCAAGAACCCCTTCTTGGACTGATCCATTTTGAACCTCTTCAAAATCTTATCAAGGTATGTGCTTTGTGAAAGACCTATGAGGCGTCTCGATCTATCTCTATAGATCTTGATGCCTAATATATAAGCAGCTTCTCCAAGGTCCTTCATTGAAAAACACTTATTCAAGTAGGCCTTAATGTTGTCCAGAAGTTCTATATTATTTCCCATCAAGAGTATGTCATCTACATATAATATGAGAAATGCTACAGAGCTCCCACTCACTTTCTTGTAAACGCAGGCTTCTCCAGAAGTCTGCATAAACCCAAACGCTTTGATCATCTCATCAAAACGAATATTCCAACTCCGAGATGCTTGCACCAGTCCATAAATGGATCGCTGGAGTTTGCATACTTCGTTAGCGTTCTTAGGATTGACAAAACCTTCCGGCTGCATCATATACAGCTCTTCCTTAAGATGTCCGTTAAGGAATGCCGTTTTGACTTCCATCTGCCATATCTCATAATCATAGTATGCGGCAACTGCTAACATGATTCGGACGGACTTCAGCTTCGCTACAGGAGAGAATGTCTCGTCGTAGTCAATCCCTTGAACTTGTCGATAATCCTTAGCGACAAGCCGAGCTTTATAGATGGTAACATTACCATCTGCGTCCGTCTTCTTCTTGAAAATCCATTTGTTTTCTATCGCTCGCCGATCATCGGGCAAGTCTGTCAAAGTCCATACTTTGTTTTCATACATGGATTCTATCTCGGATTTCATGGCTTCAAGCCATTTGTTGGAATCTGGGCCCGCCATCGCTTCTTCATAGTTCGAAGGTTCACCGTTGTCTAACAACATGATTTCCAGGACAGGGTTGCCGTACCACTCTGGTGCGGAACGTGTCCTTGTGGACCTATGAAGTTCAGTAGCAACTTGATCCGAAGTACCTTGATCATCATCATTGTTTTCCTCTTCAGTTGGTGTGGGCATCACAGGAACATTTTCCTGCGCTGCACCACTTTCCCGTTCGAGAGGTAGTACTTCATCGAGTTCTACTTTCCTCCCACTTACTTCTTTCGAGAGAAACTCTTTTTCCAGAAAGCATCTGTTCTTGGCAACAAAGATCTTGCCCTCGGATCTTAAGTAGAAGGTATACCCGACAGTTTCCTTAGGGTATCCTATGAAGACGCATTTTTCCGACTTGGGTTCGAGCTTTTCAGGTTGAAGTTTCTTGACATAAGCATCGCATCCCCAAACTTTTAGAAACAACAGCTTAGGTTTCTTCCCAAACCATAATTCATACGGTGTCGTCTCAAAGGATTTAGACGGTGCCCTATTTAAAGTGAATGTAGCTGTCTCTAGAGCGTATCCCCAAAATGATAGCGGTAAATCGGTAAGAGACATCATAGACCGCACCATATCTAGTAGAGTGCGATTACGACGTTTGGACACACCGTTTCGCTGAGGTGTTCCAGGCGGCGTGAGTTGTGAAACGATTCCACATTTCCTTAAGTGTGTGCCAAATTCGTGACTTAAGTATTCTCCTCCACGATCTGATCATAAGAACTTTATCTTTCGGTCACGTTGATTCTCTACTTCACTCTGAAATTCCTTGAACTTTTCAAAGGTCTCAGACTTGTGTTTCATTAAGTAGACATACCCATATCTACTTAAGTCATCAGTGAGAGTGAGAACATAACGACATCCTCCGCGAGCCTCAATGCTCATTGAACCGCACACATCAGTATGTATGATTTCCAACAAGTTGGTTGCTCGCTCCATTGTTCCGGAGAACGGAGTCTTGGTCATTTTGCCCATGAGGCATGGTTTGCATGTGTCAAACGATTCATAATCAAGAGACTCTAAAAGTCCATCAGCATGGAGCTTCTTCATGCGCTTGACACCAATGTGACCAAGGCGGCAGTGCCACAAGTATGTGGGACTATCGTTATCAACTTTACATCTTTTGGCATCCACACTATGAACATGTGTAATATTACGCTCGAGATTCATTAAGAATAAACCATTGACCATCGGAGCATGACCATAAAACATATCTCTCATATAAATCGAACAACCATTATTCTCAGACTTAAATGAGTAGCCATCTCGTATTAAACGAGATCCAGATACAATGTTCATGCTCAAACTTGGCACTAAATAACAATTATTAAGGTTCATAACTAATCCCGTGGGTAAATGTAGAGGCAGCGTGCCGACGACGATCACATCGACTCTGGAACCATTCCCGACGCGCATCGTCACCTCGTCCTTCGCCAGTCTCCGTTTATTCCGCAGCTCCTGCTGTGAGTTACAAATATGAGCAACGGCACCGGTATCAAATACCCAGGAGTTACTACGAGTACTGGTAAGGTACACATCAATTACATGTATATCAAATATACCTTTGGTGTTGCCGGCCTTCTTATCCTCTAAGTATTTGGGGCAGTTCCGCTTCCAGTGACCCTTCCCCTTGCAATAAAAGCACTCAGTCTCAGGCTTGGGTCCATTCTTTGACTTCTTCCCGGCAACTGGCTTACCGGGCGCGGCAACATCCTTGCCATCCTTCTTGAAGTTCTTCTTGCCCTTGCCCTTCTTGAACTTAGTGGTCTTATTGACCATCAACACTTGATGTTCTTTCTTGATTTCAGCCTCTGCTGATTTCAGCATCGAGAACACTTCAGGAATGGTCTTCACCATCCCCTGCATGTTGTAGTTCATCACAAAGCTCTTGTAGCTCGGTGGGAGCGACTGGAGGATTCTGTCAATGACCGCCTCATCTGGGAGGTTAATGTTCAGCTGGGTCATACGGTTGTGCAACCCAGACATCTTCAGGATGTGCTCACTGACAGAACTGTTTTCCTCCATCTTACAACTATAGAACTTGTCGGAGACATCATATCTCTCGACCCGGGCATGAGTTTGGAAAACTAGTTTCAGCTCTTCGAACATCTCATATGCTCCGTGATGCTCAAAACGCTTTTGGAGCCCCGGTTTTAAGCTGTAAAGCATGCCGCACTGAACGAGGGAGTAATCATCAGCACGAGTTTGCCAAGCATTCATAATGTCTTGGTTCTCTGGGACGGGAGCGTCACCTAGCGGTCCTTCTAGGACATATTGCTTCCTGGCAGCTATGAGGATGATCCTCAGGTTCCGGACCCAGTCCGTATAGTTGCTGCCATCATCTTTCAGCTTGGTTTTCTCTAGGAACGCGTTGAAGTTCATGTTGACATTAGCGTTGGCCATTTGATCTACAAGACATATTTGCAAAGGTTTTAGACTAAGTTCATGATAATAAAGTTCTAATCAAATTATGAACTCCCACTTAGATTAGACATCCCTCTAGTCATCTAAGTGTCACACGATCCGAGTCGACTAGCCCGTGTCCGATCATCACGTGAGACGGACTAGTCATCATCGGTGAACATCTTCATGTTGATCGTATCTTCCATACGACTCGTGTTTGACCTTTCGGTCTCCGTGTTCCGAGGCCATGTCTGTACATGCTAGGCTCGTCAAGTTAACCCTAAGTGTTTTCGCTGTGTAAAACTGTCTTACACCCGTTGTATGTGAACGTAAGAATCCATCACACCCGATCATCACGTGGTGCTTAGAAACGACGAACTGTAGCAACGGTGCACAGTTAGGGGAGAACACTTCTTGAAATTTTTATAAGGGATCATCTTATTTACTACCGTCGTCCTAAGTAAACAAGATGCATAAACACAATAAACATCACATGCAATTATATAGTTGTGACATGATATGGCCAATATCATATCACTACTAGGGAAAAGCCTATACACAGAATCTTACTAGTAGCGAGGGAAAAGCCTATACACAGGATACTGCTACTTACTAGTAGCGCAGGTTTTTAAACCTCACTAGTACTAAGTTGATAGCAGTAGCGCGAGCTTTTAACCCTCGCTACTACTAAGCGGTCTCTATCGTGCCCCCCGGGCCATGCCATAGTAGTAGCGAGGGTTATAAACCCGTGCTACTAGTAGTAAAATAGTAATAGCGCGCGAGGTACAATCAGCGTTACTACTATCGTTCGACGAAACCCGTTTTTTGACCCTACTCAATAATAGCGCGTATTTGCTAGGCGGCGCTACGGTTTGGATTGGAGTGGTAGCGTGGCTCAAGAGCATCGCTACAACTAAGGGCACCCATCCCTGTCAAAAAAAAAAAAAACCCCTCTCTCGCGTGAGCCCCCTCTCTCTCTCTCTACTGTGACTCCTTGCCGCTACAGCCACATACGCCGGCCGCCTCGCCTCGCCTCGCTCCGGCGACTCCTTCCACCGCCAGGCACGCTCCTGAGCTTGTCTCCCTCCGCTACTTCGTCCCCTTCGGCTGGATTCGACGCTCGTGCCCACCAGCAACCCTCCCCCGCGGCTAGGGTTTCGGGCGCGGCGGTCGGGCGGAGCGTCATGCGCCGCCGCCTCGCCCTCGCCGGCGCCCCTCCTCCCACCTGCGCTGCCGCCGCCGCCATCCCCAATGTGAGCAAGCTGGCTAGGGTTCACCGCCCCCCTTTGCTGATCGAATTGATTTACACTAGTTACAGCAGCAGCAAGTCGATCTACTCCCCCCTTTGATGAATGTTGATGGAATCGAATGGCGCCATCAGGTGGAGGACGAGGAGCGCTGTTGCGGGGGTTTTCTACCCTGGTTGCGAAGCAAGGCGGGAGCCGGCACCTCGTCGGCGCTGCGCATCGGGACCTTGCCCTTGGGAAGGTCAATCTCGCTCTTCTTGTTTGGGTACTGTCGATTTGCAGAGTAGCAGCCATCCTCTTCTTCGTCTTCTTCAGGTCATTGTTCCCTTCGCGGCCGATACAGTAGTGGGACTGCATATTGCAAGTGCCTCAAAATGCTGTATGTTCCTAGTCCTAAGAAATTTACCTGCTGCAAAGAACATACTACTATTATATTTTTCTAGGACACATTATCCTTGCTAATTTTGATGGCTTGTTGAATCAGTTCCCCCTTTATTTGTAGTATGCGCAGCAACTCAAAGTCTGTTTGTGGCTGTTTGGCGATCTGGTTACCCCGGTGGACCTCACTGTGTTCTAAGCGTCAACCTTGTGCACACAAGAACTTGAGGGTACCCTGCTCCAGCGTCCAGAGGTAATTCAGAGTTAATTTTGTAGCTATTCTAAGCTGCGACCTTGTTCAACCTTGTGGGAACAAGCACCTGTTCTAAGCTGTGACCTTATTTGTGAGGCTGCTACCAATTTCAGATTTACTTCTATAGCATTTTGTTTAGAAAGTATTTTCATTTAGATTTTACTACAACCGTCCATATCATGTGCATAATATTTTTGTCATAGATAGTTAATTGAGTTCTTCCAGTGGACAAAGCACCCTTGCTGTTGAACGCTGCATAATTTGTTTGTTTTCACCAAGGTATCCTCTAGGAGGAGATTCAGAAAGATTTAGAAATTTTGGATCTTTGGAAGTGATATGAAGGGCTACATTTTAAAAATTTAATCATATGAACATATATAGTAGATGATATAATTTGATCCGGAGTAGCAATAGCTTGGAAGCTTAGAACGGTTCTTGAGAAAAAAGCTATACTCAGATAGATATGCATGAGCAGTACAGTAGCTAACCCACTAGCAGCGCCTCAGACATGTGGGTCTTATCTGTGATTCCCCTGCTTGCAGCCTTTGTTTGTTCTGAAAGATTTCTTCATGTATCATAATAATAGAAGGGGATTTTTTGCGGGACAGACCAACTGACTAATGGTTGTTTGCTTTGTAGGAATTGGGATGGGCGCTGTATGTTAGATCCCTTCCATGCAAGGATCAGATGCATAACATAGTATGAACATGCAGTAGAAATGTTACGGAGGGACATGCATTTTCATCTTCTAATATGCACTGCTGGCATATAAGTTCTGTTTGTTTCACACCCACATAGTGACATAAAAGCTTCCATGGTTAATTTTCTGAACCATTATTTGGGCCTTGGGCTTGGTAAATTGGAAAGCCGTTGTGAACCAGCCACCTACATGTAGCCTGTAGGGAAGCCATCAGAGGAATTAGCGCCTCAAAAAATATCAGATGAACTAGTGGAGAAGGCTTCAGCGGTTGGTGCGTGGCTGCGTGCGGGCCTGCGGCAACCCTGGCAACGAGGATGCTAATGCGAGGGCGCGAGGTACGATTGCCGCCGGCGGACAGAGATTGGCGTCCGGCGTTGGCGTCCTGCGTCGTCCTGTGTTCTGCAGGGAACATGTCTGATACGGTGAATTGGTGATAACTTGCAGACTTCATTTGAATCAGGTACTTAGTTATGTGCTTGATGTTACCATATGAACCATGAATCAACGATGTGAAATTCACCATTTATCTTTTATTCATTCTTCCATTGATCACGTGTGGATTACAGATTTTCAAATATTTATTCTACAGGGACTGAGGCAACCAAATAAGTGGAAGAAAAAGTTAGACGTTGTGCAGCCAGTGAGGTATTTATCCATGTCTTACTCCTACCTTTGATCTTATATGTTCTCATTTGAATTGTACATGGTAATTGCAGTAAACTAAATATGGTCATACTAGTGTATGTAGTGTACAGAATAAGGATTGAATGTTATGTTTTCTTCTTTCTTTTCTGTATCTGTGCCAGGCCTAAAATTCAATCTTAGCTTGGGTCGCCTTTACTGTTTTACGATTGGATCCTGGGAGAGCTGTCGTGGTTAGATTTGTGAGCTGTTCTAGATTTACTGCATGGCTTGGTTCTAGATTGGACAGTAATTCGACTACCCAGATGCTAGCCAGTAGCCTCCTGAATCTTGTATTCAGAATTCTCTTGAAATCTGAGCACATCCCACGCTTGAAGAGTTCACTTTAGGATTTGAATATTAATCTCATGGTCCAAACTGCAAACATTGATGCCGGTTGATGTAGAGGCTAACTTGCTAGTGCATTTATTTTAACTGATGGTCCAAACTGCAAACATTGACGCAAGAGTTTTACCGTGGGTGTTGTCCTTATTGATTCTTTATCCAATCCATAGTGAAGTAATGTCGGGGAACCCCCCTCCAGGTGTTAGTTTTAGCATCTAGTTCTGCATCATGGCTGTAAACTGAACTTGGTTCAGTTAAAAACTGCACTGTCCAATTTGGACAGCAAGCTTATATCTGAAAAATGAGTTAGCTAGGCTTAGAATTTTGAGTTGGCCCCTTTACATAAGTTTTATATAAAGTTCCAAGGTTTCTTTAGAATATTTATTTGTGTCGTTTGGATGTACGGTTTGAGAGCAGCCATCAATTTAGTTTGCTGTCCCGAAATATATGTTCCTGGGTACAGTATTTTGATATGCTCGGAAACGACTACATCTTGCTCCATGTTGTCGGCTCAGCTAGAGTCCTTAATCATGAGGAGATGGGACACGTCGATTGTTAGAGTACACTTGACAGGTGCATTTTGTGAAATTCTAGCCAGAAGATTGATAGCATGCTTGCCTGCTTGTTCTTTTCAGTTCAAATAAATGTTCCTTTTCTTATTGAATCCAAAGTAGCTAGCGGAGATCAAGTGGAAAGGTTGTTGATTGTCCCAAAGTTCTTGGACCATTTAGTTTGAGTAGCCAGTGAGGAATTAAGCATATATTTTCGGCATGAGCCCCTTTAAATTGCTAGATGAGAAAGAACCTTAACTTAATTAATGGGTCTTGTGAATTGGAATATACCATTTAGTTGAACTGATGCAATTTGCGTACTAACAAGTTTTCACTTTCTTGACATGGGCGCAGGGGTGATCGACGCTGACTAGCGCAGCCGGTGGGCGCAGGGGTGAAGCTGGTGGCCATGTCGCATAGATGATTGTCCAGGTGATTTCGACGCCGGAGGTCGCCGAGGTGGAGGACCTCGACGCCACCGTCCGGGGGGAGGGAGGATTCGGGTCCACCGGCGTCTAAGCTCCGAGCCTTGGTAGATACATCTAGGGAAGTTGTCTGTTTAGGTTGGTGATGGAACACCAGGGAAGGTACCCACCTTTCGATGATCATTGTGTGTGTCTGATGTTAAATGGAATCTTGAGAATGTTATGTGACGTTGGTTTGGTTTGCACTGGGCGTATTGCCATTCATGAATACTACATCTAACTTTTATTTTTTTTAATTCCTAAATTATTAGTAGTAGCGTGGGAAACAAATGAGCACTACTAGTAGTTAGGTTAGTAGTAGCGTGGGAAATAAGAAATGAGCGCTACTAGTAGTTAGGTTAGTAGTAGCGTGGGATATATGTGAGCGCTACTAGTAGTTAGGTTAGTAGTAGCGCGGGTGCACCCGCGCTGCTACTAACTTTTAGCTGTAGCGTGATACTAGTAGCGCAAGTACCCGCGCTACTAGTAGCATTTTACCCGCGCTGCTAGTAGCCTTTTTCCTAGTAGTGTATAGCTCCATTGATCTCCATCTTCGGGGCTCCATGATCATCTTGTCACCAGCTTGACACCATGATCTCCATCATCATGATCTCCATCATCATGTCTTCATGAAGTTGTCACGCCAACGACTACTTCTACTTCTAAGGCTAACGCGTTTAGCAATAAAGTAAAGTAGTTTACATGGCGTTCTTCAATGACACGCAGGTCATACAAAAAATAAAGACAACTCCTATGGCTCCTGCCGGTTGTCATACTCATCGACATGCAAGTCGTGAATCCTATTACAAGAACATGATTTCATACATCACAATTCATCATTCATCACAACTTCTGGCCATATCACATCACATGATCAATCGCTGCAAAAACAAGTTAGACGTCCTCTAATTGTTGTTGCATCTTTTACGTGGCTGCGATTGGGTTCTAGCAAGAACGTTTTCTTACCTACGAATGACCACAACGTGATTTTGTCAACTTCTATTTACCCTTCATAAGGACCCTTTTCATCGATTCCGCTCCAACTAAAGTGGGAGAGACAGACACCCGCCAGCCACCTTATGCAACTAGTGCATGTCAATCGGTGGAACCGGTCTCACGTAAGCGTACGTGTAAGGTTGGTCCGGGCCGCTTCATCCCACAATACCGCTGAAGCAAGAAAAGACTAGTAGTGGCAAGCAAGTTGACAAGATCCACGCCCACAACAAAATTGTGTTCTACTCGTGCATTAGAGAACTACGCATAGACCTAGCTCTGATACCACTGTTGGGGAACGTTGCAGAAAATTAAAATTTTTTCTACGGTTTCACCAAGATCCATCTATGAGTTCATCTAAGCAACGAGTCATGGGAGAGAGTTTGCATCTACATACCACTTGTAGATCACGTGCGGAAGCTTGCAAGGTGATGATGGAGTCGTACTCGACGTGATTCAGATCACCGATGTCCAAGTGCTGCGTTCAACGCACGTACGGGACGGGAGACGTCTCCTCCTTCTTGATCCAGCAAGGGGGAAGGAGAGGTTGAGGAAGCTTGCTCCAACGGCAGCACGACGGCATCGTGATGTTGGTGCAGCAGTACTCCGACAGGGCTTCGCCAAGCGCTTAACGGAGGAGGAGAGGTGTTAGGGAGGGGAGGGGAGGGGCTGCGCCTTGGAGATGTCTACCGCAGCCCTTCCCCCACCCCTCTATTTATAGGGGAAGGGGCAAGGGGGGCCGACCCCTCTAGATGGGATCTAGAGGGGGGGCGGCGGCCAGGGAGGGGAGGCTTGCCCCCCAAGCAAGGGGGGTGCCCCCCTTAGGGTTTTCCCCCAACCCTAGGCGCATGGGCCCAAGGTGGGGGGCGCGCCCAGCCCTCCAGGGGCTGGCTCCCTCCCCTTTGCGGCCCATGTGGCCCTCCGGGAGGGGTGGCCCCTCCTGGTGGACCCCCGGAACCCCTCCGGTGGTCCCGGTACATTACCGATAGACCCCCGAAACTTTCCGGTGTCCGTATGACAACTTCCCATATATAAAAATTCACCTCCGGACCATTCCGGAACTCCTCGTGACGTCCGGGATCTCATACGGGACTCCGAACAACATTCGGTAGTCACATACTAGTCTTCCTAATAACCCTAGCGTCACCGAACCTTAAGTGTGAAGACCCTACGGGTTCGGGAGACATGCAGACATGACCGAGACGACTCTCGGGCAATAACCAACAGCGGGATCTGGATACCCATGTTGGCTCCCACATGCTCCTCGATGATTTCATCGGTTGAACCATGATGTCGAGGATTCGATCAAACCCTGTATACAATTCCCTTTGTCAATCGGTACGTTCCTTGCCCGAGACTCGATCGTTGGTATCCCAATACCTTGTTCAGTCTCGTTACCGGCAAGTCACTTTACTCGTACCGTAATGCATGATCCCGTGGCCAACACCTTGGTCACCTTGAGATCATTATGATGATGCATTACCGAGTGGGCCCAGAGATACCTCTCTGTCATACGGAGTCAAATCCCAGTCTCGATCTGTGTCAACCCAACAGACACTTTCGGAGATACCTGTAGTGCACCTTTATAGTCACCCAGTTACGTTGTGACGTTTGATACACCCAAAGCACTCCTACGGTATCCGGGAGTTACACGATCTCATGGTCGAAGGAAGAGATACTTGACATTGGCAAAGCTCTAGCAAACGGACTACACGATCTTTGTGCTATGCTCAGGATTGGGTCTTGTCCATCACATCATTCTCCTAATGATGTGATCCCGTTATCAACGACATCCAATGTCCATAGCCAGGAAACCATGACTATCTGTTGATCACAACGAGCTAGTCAACTAGAGGCTCACTAGGGACATATTGTGGTCTATGTATTCACACGTGTATTACTATTTCCGGATAATATAGTTATAGCATGAATAAAAGACAATTATCATGAACAATGAAATATAATAATACTTTTATTATTGCCTCTAGGGCATATTTCCAACATTATCTACATCATATGAGCATTCAAACTTGATGGCCATTACATTTCAATGGTTGAAAATATGAGCAAAAACATTTCAAAATATCTTATAGGACTCATATTGACATGGAGATTTGGCTGGTCTCACCTCGAGGTCGGAGGGGGGGGGGGGGTGACGGGGACGACGGCGGGGATGATGGAGGGGGCTCCTAGATTTCTGCAAAAACAAAAACCCTATAAGCTATCAACTAATCAAATGCATACACCTTGCATAGTGCTCTCCAATTTTAGCATTCAAAGTAGGAGTAGTTTTCCAATTTGAGCATTCAATAAGCAAAACCAAACTGTAAATTCAATTATAAGCAAAACTACATCATCTCTTGCGTCCGTACATCATTGAATATTATCACTAATACACCTCGAATAATATCATACATATAGCATCGCTAATACAGCTAGAACCGTAGCGCCCGATGGGTATCGGCGCAGGCGGTGGACACCCAAAGAGAAGGAACCATCACATGATCACTCCAGTGAGATCCCTGAAGAACCTGCCAGGTATTGTCGAACCTGCCCTCCAATGCAACCATGTAGCGACGGAAGTGCTCATCCTCCTCGCTGACACGGTGACGTACCACCTCCGCGGTGTCCGGAAGCCTCAGCACCGTCACTGGCCCACGCGACCGCCACCAAACAAGGATCGGGTCAACGACGGGCTGTCTCCTCACCAACCTACGCCCCCCGGAAGGTAGCACCTCCCAATACCAGCCCGGCAGGGCCCAGTGATAACCCACAAGTATAGGGGATCGCAATAGTTTTCAAGGGTAGAGTATTCAACCCAAATTTATTGATTCGACACAAGGGGAGCCAAAGAATATTCTCAAGTATTAGCAGTTGAGTTGTCAATTCAACCACACCTAGATAACTTAGTATCTGCAGCAAAGTATTTAGTAGCAAAGTAATATGGAAGTAACGGTAATGGTAGCAAAAGTAATATTTTTGGGTTTTGTAGTGATTGTAACAGTAGCAACGAAAAAGTAAATAAGTGAAGAACAATATGTGAAAAGCTCATAGGCATTGGATCGGTGGTAGAGAATTATGCCGGATGCGGTTCATCATGTAATAGTCATAACATAGGGTGACACAGAACTAGCTCCAATTCAGCAATGTAATGTAGGCATGTATTCCGAATATAGTCATACGTGCTTATGGAAAAGAACTTGCATAACATCTTTTGTCCTACCCTCCCGTGGCAGCGGGGTCCTAATGGAAACTAAGGGATATTAAGGCCTCCTTTTAATAGAGTACCGAAACAAAGCATTAACACATAGTGAATACATGAACTCCTCAAACTATGGTCATCACCGGGAGTGGTCCCAATTATTGTCACTTCGGGGTTGCCGGATCATAACACATAGTAGGTGACTATAGACTTGCAAGATAGGATCAAGAACTCACATATATTCATGAAAACATAATAGGTTCAGATCTAAAATCATGGCACTCGGGCCCTAGTGACAAACATTAAGCATAGCAAAGTCATAGCAACATCAATCTCAGAACATAGTGGATACTAGGGATCAAACCTAACAAAACTAACTCGATTACATGATAAATCTCATCCAACCCATCACCGTCCAGCAAGCCTACGATGGAATTACTCACGCACGGCGGTGAGCATCATGAAATTGGTGATGGAGGATGGTGATGATGACGACGGCGAGGAATCCCCCTCTTCGGAGCCCCGAAACGGACTCCAGATCAGCCCTCCCGAGAGGTTTTAGGGCTTGGCAGTGGCTCCGTATCGTAAAACGCGATGAATCCTTCTCTCTGATTTTTTTCTCCCCGAAAGTGAATATATGGAGTTGGAGTTGAGGTTGGTGGAGCGTTAGGTGGCCACGAGGCAGGGGGCGCGCCCCCACCCTCGTGGACAGGGTGTGGGCCCCCTGACGTGGATTTTTCTTCCAGTATTTTTAATATTTTCCAAAAAGATGTTCCGTGGAGTTTCAGGTCATTCCGAGAACTTTTGTTTCTGCACATAAATAACACCATGGAAAGTGTGCTGAAAACAACGTCAGTCCGGGTTAGTTCCATTCAAATCATGCAAGTTAGAGTCCAAAACAAGGGCAAAAGTGTTTGGAAAAGTAGATACGACGGAGACGTATCAACTCCCCCAAGCTTAAACCTTTGCTTGTCCTCAAGCAATTCAGTTGATAAACTGAAAGTGATAAAGAAAAACTTTTACAAACTCTGTTTGCTCTTGTTGTTGTAAATATGTAAAGCCAGCATTCTAGTTTTCAGCAAAGATTATGACTAACCACATTCACAATAACTCTTAGGTCTCATGTTTACTCATATCAATGGCATAATCAACTAGCGAGCAATAATAATTAATCTCGGATGACAACACTTTCTTAAAACAATCATGATATGATATAACAGGATGGTATCTCACTAGCACTTTCTGAGACCGCAAAACATAAATGCAGAGCACCTTTAAAGATCAAGGACTGACTAGACATTGTAATTTATGGTAAAAGAGATCCAATCATGGTCATACCCAATATAAATTAATAGTAATGGATGCAAATGACAGTTGTTCTCTCCAGCTAGTGCTTTTTAATAAGAGGGTGATCACTCAACACGAAAGTAAATAGATAGGCCCTTCGCATAGGAAGCAGGGATTTGTAGAGGTGCCAGAGCTCGATTTTGAAATAAAGATAAATAATATTTTGAGCGGTATACTTTCATTGTCAACATAACAACCAAGAGATGGCAATATCTTCCATGCTACACACATTATAGGCGGTTCCCAAAGAGAATGGTAAAGTTTATACTCCCCCTCCACCAACAAGCAACAACGAGTGCCTCCAACTAACAACACTACCAGGGAGAGTTTTGTTTGCAATTATTTTGATTTGATTTGCATAAAGCATGGGACTGGGCATCCCGGTGACCAGCCATTTTCTCATGAGTGAGGAGCGGAGTCCACTCCTCTTGAGTATAACCCACCTAGCATGGAAGATACGGACAACCCTAGTTGATACACGAGCTATTCGAGCATACAAAACAGAATTTCATTTGAAGGTTTAGAGTTTGGCACATACAAATTTACTTGAAACGGCAGGTAGATACCGCATATAGGAAGGTATAGTGGACTCATATGGAATAACTTTGGGGTTTAAGGAATTGGATGCACAAGCAGTATTCCCTCTTAGTACAAGTGAAGGCTAGCAAAAGACTAGGAAGCGACCAACTAGAGAGCGACAACAGTCATGAACATGCATTAAAATTAATAGACATTGAGTACGAGCATGAGTAGGATATAATCCACCATGAACATAAATATCGTGAAGGCTATGTCGATTTGTTTCAACTAAATGTGTGAACATGTGCCAAGTCGAGTCACTTAAATCATTCAAAGGAGGATACCACCCTACTATACCACATCACAACCATTTTAATAGCATATTGGCACGCAAGGTAAACCATTATAACTCATAGCTTATCAAGCATGGCACGAGCAACTATGATCTCTAGTTGTCATTGCAAACATGTTTATTCATAATAGGCTGAATCAGGAATGATGAACTAATCATATTTAAAAAAGCAAGAGAGGTCGAGTTCATACCAGCTTCTCTCATCTCAGTCAGTCTATCATATATCGTCACAATTGCCTTTCACTTGCACGACCAAACGATGTGAAAATAATAAGAGTGCACGTGCATTGGACTAAGCTGGAATCTGCGAGCATTCAATAAACAGGAGAAGACAAGGCAATATGGGCTCTTGGTTAAATCAACAATAATGCATATAAGAGCCACTTCAACAATTTAATCATGGTCTTCTCCTATCGACCCCCAAAGAAAAGAAAAGAAATAAAACTATTTACACGGGAAAGCTCCCAACAAGCAAAAGAAGAACGGGAAATCTTTTTGGGTTTTTCTTTTTAATTATTACTACTACAGCAAGAAAGTAAACTAGCTAAAAGCTACAACTAATTTTTTTGGTTTTTCTGAAGGTTTTTCAAACACACAAGAAGAAAGCAAGAAAAATAAAATAAACTAGCATGGATATTACAGTGAAAGAGTATGAGCACCGACATCTAGCAATGAGTGTGTAAACATAAATGTAATGTCGGTGGGAAATACGTACTCGCCCAAGCTTAGGCTTTTGGCCTAAGTTGGGCTATTGCCATGGATGGCCTGGCGGATATGCAAAGTTGCAGTTGGGGTCGTACTGAGATGCAGCGGCTATTGCCTCCTGAGCTGCAGCGTGGCGGCGAGCTGCCTCCGCCCTCCTCTCATACTCATCTGCCTCCTCTCTGGTAATAAAATGTCTTCCTTTTGCCTGATAATCAAAGAAGGCTGGAGCAAGGAGAGTAATACGGACAGCACGACGTCTGTCAAAGATTAAGAGATACCGGAGAGGTGATTCATTCCTCTCGACAAACTGGTGATGAACCATAGTGTTAAAGTCCAAATAAGTAGGAGGCAATTCAATATCATCATTACGTATAGTTACACCGAGAAAATCAGCTAAGTGGGTTGCATAAATTCTACCAAAGAATTCTCCATTAAATCTATTGTGATGCAACCTACGTGCAACAATGGCTCCCAAATTATAAGATTTGTCTCCTAACACAGCACTCCTAAGAATACTGAGGTCAGGGACACACATGTGACATGCTTCATATTTACCATTTATGCATCTACCTATGAAAAGAGCAAAATAATGTATAGCAGGAAAATGAATGCTCCCTATGGTTGCTTTTGTTATGTCTCTAGATTCCCCCACAGTTATACTAGCAAGAAATTCTCTAAATTCAGATTTGCGAGGTTCACTAGCACTACCCCATTGTGGAACTTTGCAAGCAGTGGTAAAATCCTCTAAGTCCATAGTATAAGATTTTTCATAAAGATCAAACAGGATAGTTGGAGAATTGCGTGAAGATGAAAATTCAAATCTCCTCACAAAGGAACTAGTGAGATGGTGGTACTGGCAGCACTTTTCTCCCTCGAAGCTCACAAGATCAGCGTTACGCAAAATATGCGTTAAATTCTTCCTTGATTCCCGCTCGATCCATAAAGTTTTCTAAAGGCCATTCACAAGGCCGCACTGGAGCGTCCCTTGGTGGCTCATCATCAGCATCACGCATTGCAAGCCTGGGTCCTTGCTTCCTTGAAGAACCACCTTGGTACATTTTCCTAAGAATATTTCTTGCTCTGAAATATTTCTGAAATTTTTAGTAACTTCAAAATAAAAGTGAACCAAGCTCAACAAAATTGATAGCAACTACTCCTACAAGTGCCTAGAGCCTATATCAAGCATTAGGACTACTTGGAACCATATAAATTTGACATGCAAGCTCAAGAACATGGTCACCTAGGCAGCGCAAATTTGCTATGAATAAAGCACTAGAATAGAAACTAATTGGACCAATGGAGGAGTCACATATCAAGGAAAAATATCCCCAAGCACTTTTGTGAGAGGTGCTTTGAGCAAGGAGATCGAAAATCGCAGCAAAATGAGCTAGAACTTGTGCTTGAGCTGGATGGTGATTTTTTTGGGAGGAAGAAGAAGTGTGTGTGTGCAGGAATAAGTGGAGGGGAGCCACCATGGGCCCACGAGGTAGGGGGGCGCACCCTGGACCCTCATGTCCAGGTGCTTGCGCCCCCTGCTGTGTTCTCAGTGCCAGATATTCTCAAATATTCCAGAAAAAATCATATTCCATTTTCAGGGCATTTGGAGAATTTTTATTTTTGGGGTATTTTTATATTACACAGATAATTCAGAAAACAGACAGAAAAATACTATTTTTTTACTTTATTTCAACTAAATAACAGAAAGTAGAAGGAGGGTACAGAAGGTTGTGCCTTCTAGTTTCATCCATCTCATGCTCATCAAAAGGAATCCACTAACAAGGTTGATCAGGTCTTGTTAACTAACTCATTCCGAATAACATGGAACCGGAGAAATTTCGAATAACACTATGTTACCTCAACGGGGATATGCACATCCCCAATAATAAGAATATCATATTTCTTCTTGACAGTAGGAAGAGGAAATTCAAAACCTCCAAAAATAATCGATGGATTTTTTCCAATACAATTGATACTGTGGACTTGAGGTTGTTTCCTTGGAAAGTGTACCGTATGCTCATTACCATTAACGTGAAAAGTGACATTGCCTTTGTTGCAATCAATAACAGCCCCTGCAGTATTCAAAAAGGTCTTCCAAGAATAATAGACATACTATCGTCCTCGGGAATATCAAGAATAACAAAGTCCGTTAAAATAGTAACGTTTGCAACCACAATAGGCACATCCTCACAAATACCGACATGTATAGCAGTTGATTTATCAGCCATTTGCAAAGATATTTCAGTAGGTGTCAACTTATTAAAATCAAGTCTACGATATAAAGAGAGAGGCATAACACTAACACCGGCTCCAAGATCACATAAAGCAGTTTTAACATAGTTTCTTTTAGTGGAGCATGGTATAGTAGGTACTCTGGGATCTCCAAGTTTCTTTGGTATTCCACCCTTAAAAGTATAATTAGCAAGCATGGTGGAAATCCCAGCTTCCGGTATCTTTGTTTTATTAGTAACAATATCTTTCATATACTTAGCATAAGGATTCATTTTGAGCATATCAGTCAAAAGCATACGCAAAAAGATAGGTCTAATCATTTCAGCAAAGCGCTCAAAATCCTCATCATCCTTTTTCTTGGATTGCTTAGGAGGAAAAGGCATGGGTTTCTGAACCCAAGGTTCTCTTTATTTACCGTGTTTCCTAGCAACAAAGTCTCTCTTATCATAACATTGATTCTTTGATTGTGGGTTATCAAGATCAACAGCAGGTTCAATTTCTACATCATTATCATTACTAGGTTGAGCATCATCATGAACATCATCATTAATATTATCACTAGGTTCATGTTCATTACCAGATTGTGTTTCAGCATCAGAAATAGATATAACGTTTGGATTCTCAGGTGTTTCAGCAATAGGTTCACTAGAAGCATGCAAAGTCCTATCATTTTTCTTTTTCTTCTTTTTAGATGGACTAGGTGCAACTATATTATTTCTCTGAGAATCTTTCCCAATTCTCTTAGGGTGGCCTTCAGGCTACAAAGGTTCCTGATTCATTTTACCAGTTCTAGTAGCCACTCTAACAGCAAAATCATTTTTCTTACTATTCATTTCATTGAGAAAATCATTTTGAGATTTAAGTACTTGTTCTACTTGGGTGGTACCATAGAAGCATGTTTACTAATGAGTTTAAGTTCACCTTTAACTCTAGACATATAATCACCCAAGTGTTCAATCATATAAGAATTTTGTTTTAATTGTCTACCAAAATAAGCATTGAAATCTTCATGCTTAACCATAAAGTTATCAAATTCATCCAGGCATTGGCTAGCAATTTTAGTAGGAGGGATTTTAGCTTTATCATATCTATAGAGAGAATTTACCTTTACTACCTGTGTCGGGTTATCAAGACCATGAGTTTCTTCAATAGGTAATGGATTAAGATCATATGTTTCTTTAACAGGCGGTAAATTAAGACCATGTATTTCTTCAATAGGAGGTAAATTCTTAACATCTTCAGCTTTAATACCTTTTTCTTTCATAGATTTCTTTGCCTCTTGCATGTCTTCAGGACTGAGAAATAGAACACCTCTCTTCTTCGGAGTTGGTTTAGGAATAGGCTCAGGAATTGGCTTAGGAAGTGTCCAATTATTTTAATTTGTCAACATATTATTCAATAGAATTTCAGCTTCATCCGGTGTTCTTTCCCTGAAAACAGAACCAGCACAACTATCCAGGTAATCTCTGGAAGCATCGGTTAGTCCATTATAAAAGATATCAAGTATTTCATTTTTCTTAAGAGGATGATCAGGCAAAGCATTAAGTAATTGGAGAAGCCTCCCCCAAGCTTGTGCGAGACTCTCTTCTTCAATTTGCACAAAATTATAAATATCCCTCAAAGCAGCTTGTTTCTTATGAGCAGGAAACTATTTAGCAGAGAAGTAATAAATCATATCCTGGGGACTACACACACAACCAGGATCAAGAGAATTAAACCATATCTTAGCATCACCCTTTAATGAGAACAGAAATATTTTAAGGATATAAAGGTAGCAAGATTTCTCATCATTAGTGAACAGGGTGGCTATATTATTTAATTTAGTAAGATGTGCCACAACAGTTTCAGATTCATAGCCATGAAAAGGATCAGATTCAACCAAAGTAATTATATCAGGATCAACAGAGAATTCATAATCCTTATCAGTAACACAGATAGGTGAAGTAGAAAAAGCAGGGCCAGGTTTCATTCTAGCATTAAGAGATTGCTGCTTCCATTTAGCTAATAACCTCTTGAGCTCGTATCTATCTTTGCAAGCTAAAATAACTAGAGCAGCTTCTTTTTCAAAAACATAACCCTCAGGAACAACAGGCGATTCATATTTATTAGGGGGAGAGTCTTCATCATCACTCTCATCAATGTTATCAGTTTCAATAATTTCATTCTCTCTAACCCTAGCAAGTTGTTCATCAAGAAATTCACCAAGTGGCACAGTAGTATCAAGCATAGAAGTAGTTTCATCATAAGTATCATGCATAGCAGAAGTGGCATCATCAATAACATGCAACATATCAGAACGAATAGCAGAAGCAGGTTTTGGTGTCGCAAGCTTACTCAAAACAGAAGGTGAATCAAGTGCAGAGCTAGAAGGTAGTTTCTTACCTTCCCTCGTAGTTAAGGGATAAATTTTTGTTTTCTCGTCTTTCAAGTTCTTCAAAGTGACCAGCAGATATAAATCCCAAGTGACTCAAAGAATAGAGCTATGCTCCCCGGCAGCGGCGCTAGAAAATAGTCTTGATAACCCACAAGTATAGGGAATCGCAACAGTTTTCGAGGGTAGAGTATTCAACCCAAATTTATTGATTCGACACAAGGGGAGCCAAAGAATATTCTAAAGTATTAGCACTTGAGTTTTCAATTCAACCACACCTGGATAACTTAGTATCTGTAGCAAAGTATTTAGTAGCAAAGTAATATGGAAGTAACGGTAACGGTAGCAAAAGTAATATTTTTGGGTTTTGTAGTGATTGTAACAGTAGCAATGGAAAAGTAAATAAGCGAAGAACAATATGTGAAAAGCTCGTAGGCATTGGATCGGTGGTGGAGAATTATGCCGGATGCGGTTCATTATGTAACAGTCATAACATAGAGTGACACAGAACTAGCTCCAATTCACCAATGTAATGTAGACATGTATTCCGAATATAGTCATACGTGCTTATGGAAAAGAACTTGCATAACATCTTTTGTCCTACCCTCCCGTGGCAGCGGGGTCCTAATGGAAACTAAGGGATATTAAGGCCTCCTTTTAATAGAGTACCGGAACAAAGCATTAACACATAGTGAATACATGAACTCCTCAAAATATGGTCATCACCGGGAGTGGTCCCAATTATTGTCACTTCGGGGTTGCCGGATCATAACACATAGTAGGTGACTATAGACTTGCAAGATAGGATCAAGAACTCACATATATTCATGAAAACATAATAGGTTCAGATCTGAAATCATGGCACTCGGGCCCTAGTGACAAGCATTAAGCATAACAAAGTCATAGCAACATCAATCTCAGAACATAGTGGATACTAGGGATCAAACCTAACAAAACTAACTCGATTACATGATAAATATCATCCAACCCATCACCGTCCAGCAAGCCTACGACGGAATTACTCACGCACGACGGTGAGCATCATGAAATTGGTGATGGAGGATGGTTGATGATGACGACAACGAGGAATCACCCTCTCCAGAGCCCCGAAATGGACTCCAGATCAGCCCTCCCGAGAGGTTCTAGGGCTTGGCAGTGGCTCCGTATCGTAAAACATGATGAATCCTTCTCTCTGATTTTTTTCTCCCCGAAAGTGAATATATGGAGTTGGAGTTGAGGTCGGTGGAGCGTCAGGAGGCCACGAGGCAGGGGTCGCGCCCCCACCCTCGTGGACAGGGTGTGGGCCCCCTGACGTGGATTTTTCTTCCAGTATTTTTAATATTTTCCAAAAAGATGTTCTGTGGAGTTTCAGGTCATTCCGAGAACTTTTGTTTCTGCACATAAATAACACCATGGAAAGTGTGCTGAAAACAATGCCAGTCCGGGTTAGTTCCATTCAAATCATGCAAGTTAGAGTCAAAAACAAGGGCAAAAGTGTTTGGAAAAGTAGATACGATGGAGACGTATCAACTCCCCCAAGCTTAAACCTTTGCTTGTCCTCAAGCAATTCAGTTGATAAACTGAAAGTGATAAAGAAAAACTTTTATAAACTCTGTTTGCTCTTGTTGTTGTAAATATGTAAAGCCAGCATTCAAGTTTTCAGCAAAGATTATGACTAACCACATTCACAATAACTCTTAGGTATCATGTTTACTCATATCAATGGCATAATCAACTAGCGAGCAATAATAATTAATCTCGGATGACAACACTTTCTCAAAACAATCATGATATGATATAACAGGATGGTATCTCGCTAGCACTTTCTGAGACCGCAAAACATAAATGCAGAGCCCCCCACCCTCGTGGACAGGGTGTGGGCCCCCTGACGTGGATTTTTCTTCCAGTATTTTTAATATTTTCCAAAAAGATGTTCCGTGGAGTTTCATGTCATTCCGAGAAATTTTGTTTCTACACATAAATAACACCGTGGAAAGTCTGCTGAAAACAGCGTCAGTCCGGGTTAGTTCCATTCAAATCATTCAAGTTAGAGTCCAAAAACAAGGGCAAAAGTGTTTGGAAAAGTAGATACGACGGAGACGTATCACCCAGTCTCGGATATGGCCCCTCTGATCAAGCCGGCCTCCTCCGCTGAGTCGACGACGAGGATGCGGGATAGGCATCGTCGACGCCGATGCGGGAATAATTGCTTGAACTAAAAAAATAAACTAGTTCTATTAATTTTCTTGCTAAAAATAAACTACTTCTATAGTAAAATAAAGTAGTTTTATTATATCAACTATTTCAACTACTAAGCATTTACTATAAATAAAATAAAGTAGTACTTACTAAAAATAAACTACTTCTATAGTAAAATAAAGTAGTTTTATTCAATCAACTAGTTCAACTACTAAGCACTTACTATAAATAAAATAAAGTAGTACTTAATAAAATAAACTACTTCTATAGTAAAATAAAGTAGTTCTATTAAATCAACTAGTTCAACTACTAAGCACTTACTATAAATAAAATAAAGTAGTACTTACTAAAAATAAACTACTTCTATAGTAAAATAAAGTAGTTTTATTAAATCAACTAGTTCAACTACTAAGCACTTACTAAAAATAAACTTGTTTAACTAGTTCTATTATTTATCGACCCCCCCTCATGTCGAAGTTATTGGGGAGGGGGTATATCGACAACGGCATACCCGATAAAAAATAAGAAGAGGAAGAAGAAGAAAAAAAGAGGAGAAGAAGAAAGGAATAGAGGAGAAGATCGAAGAAGAAAAAATAAGAGAAGAAGAAAGGAATAGAGGCTCTCCTCTATTACTTTCTTCTTCTCCTCTTTTTTTCTTCTTTTTTCTCCTTCTTATTTATTTCTCCACTTCTTCCTCTCCTCTTCTTCTCCTTCTTCTTCTCCTTCTTCCTCTTCTTATTTTCCTCCCCCCCCTCATCACATGTCTGAGGAGAAGAAAAAAAAGGAGAAGAAGAAGGAATAGAGGAGAAGAAGAAAAAATAGATTTTAATCTATTTTTTTTCTTCTCCTCTATTCCTTCTCCTTTCTCCTCTTTTTTTCTTCTTCTTCCTCTTCTTATTTTTCTTCTTCTTCCTTCTTGCTCTTTTCTTCCTCTTTTCTTCTTTCCTTAATTTCCTTCCTCGACGACCCTAACCCTAAATAGTGCAACTAACTACAACGGCTTCGCTTGCATACATATGAACAAATATGATCGATCATCTATGAACAATATAAAAACATCATATGATATATGAACAAAAAAACACATCTATGAACAAAAAAAATCATCTAATCATATATTTTTTACGGCGGCCACGGCAGCGGCGGCGGCGGGGGGCAGGGCAGGGGCACGGGGGCCGGGGCTCACTGGGGGCGGCGTCGGGGCAGGGGCGGCGCGGACTGGGGCGGTGACGGTGCGGGGCGGCGCGGCAACGGCGTCGGGGCAGGGGCGGCGCGCGGTGACGATGTTGGGGTAGGGGGCGGTGGCGCGGCAGCGGCGGGGCAGGTGTGCGCGCGACGACGGCGTCGAGGCAGGGGAGCGCGCGGCGAAGAAGAACTGAACCGAAAATTTCACAAGTGTGGCTTATATAGACAGACCTTTGGTCTCGGTTCGTGGCAGAAACCGGGACCAAAGAGAGAGCTCTCCTTTAGTCCTGGTTGGAGCCACCAACCAGGACCAAAGGTCGCTTTTCAGCAGCCCAGAGGGCGGGAAGCAGAGGCCTTTGGTCCCGGTTGGTGGCACAAACCGGGACTAAAGGGTGGTCATTGGTACCGGTTGGTGCCATGAACCGGTACGAGTGTACGCCTTTAGTACCGGTTGATGGCACCAACTGGGACTAAAGGCCTTGTGCTGCCCGCATCGTGGCACGAAAGTTTAGTCCCACCTCGCTAGCTGAGGAAGCTCGAGAGTGGTTTATAAGCCCCACTCCCGCCGCCCTCTTGAGCTCCTCTCAAATGCAGGCTTTCGGGCCTAAATACAGTGTATCTGCCTGTGGGCCTACTGGGCCTTCTACGGGCATGAATCCTGGCCCATAGGTGGGTTTCTAGTCGTATTCAGGCCGTGGTGGCCCACTAGGTGGCATTTTTTTCCATTTTATTGTTTTCTTTGTTGCTTTATTTTTTATGTTTTTTTACTTACAACAAAATACTTAGTGTTGCTATTTTTATTTATTTTATTTTGTTTCTACTTATTTACTTTATAAAAGTTTATTTTATTTTAGTTTATTTTATTTTATTTTGTTTTATCTTCTTTCTACTTATTTATTTTATAAAAGTTTATTTTATTTTATTTTATTTTGTTTCTACTTATTTATTTTATTTTGTTTCAACTTATTTATAAAAATTTATTTTGTTTATAATTATTTGTTTTATTTTCTTTTTTTCTTTTTGTATTTATTTTATGAAAATTATTTTTGCTTTTAATGTTTTGAACAGAAAATACTTTGATAATTTTAGTTGCATAAATTCTATATAATTTTAGTTTCAATAATACTAGAGGTTTATAAAAGCTTTTTAGTTGATTCCTTTAGTACCGATTCTAAGGTTGTTATTGGGGAGGGGGTTATATCGACAACAACGACATACATACATGGGAAAATAATGTTATCAGGGAGGGGGTATATCGACCCCCCCTCGTGTTGAAATTATCAGGAGGGGGTATATCGACAACGACATACCCGATAAAAAATAAACTACGGACAATCTGTTTCGAGATATCAGAGTTTTATATGGAAACTCGTCTGTTACAACAGGCATTTCAAATGAACTACGAAAAGGTTGAAAGTTGGCATGGTATCATCATAATAGTTGTGGAGAGAAAGTCTTAATTTTTTCTTCGCTTGTGTCCTTTGCTTATTGCGCATTAACCATGGATAATCTTCATCGTTTATCAGGATGCTTGGATCAGCCTTGACTTTGAAGGGAGGAATTTCATGAAACTTTTCATAATCTTCGGACATGTCTGTCTTGCCCTCCACTCCCACGATGTCCCTTTTTCCTGAAAGAACTATGTGGCTCTTTGGCTCATCGTATGATGTATTCGCTTCCTTATCTTTTCTTTTTCTCGGTTTGGTAGACATGTCCTTCACATAGATAACTTGTGCCACATCATTGGCTAGGACGAACGGTTCGTCAGTGTATCCAAGATTGTTCAGATCCACTGTTGTCATTCCGTACTGTGGGTCTACTTGTACCCCGCCTCCTGACAGATTGACCCATTTGCACTTAAACAAAGGGACCTTAAAATCATGTCCGTAGTCAAGTTCCCATATGTCCACTAATATGTGTCATTTTCCCTCTTGGTTGCTGCATCAAAGCGGACACGCTGTTTTGGTTGGTGCTCTTTTGATCTTGGGCGATCGTGTAAAATGTATTCCCATTTATCTCGTATCCTTTGTAAGTCAATACAGTCGAAGATGGTCCCCTGGACAATGAGTACAGCTCATCACAAACAATGTTGTCACCTCTGAGATGTGTTTCCAACCAACTACTGAAAGTCCTGATATGTTCATATGTAATCCAGTCGTCACACTGCTCCGGGTGTTTGGAGCGCAGACTGTTCTTGTGTTCATCGACATACGGGGTCACCAAGGTAGTTCTATAGGACTGTGTAGTGTGCTTGAGACCAAGAATGCCCGTCCCTGCATATTATTGAGTCCCCTCCAAGCGTGCCCTTTCCAGTCAATCTCCCCTCATACTGCGATTTAGGAAGACCTATCTTCTTAAGGCAAGGAATGAAGTCAACACAAAACCCAATGACATCCTTTATTTGATGGCCCATGGAGATGCTTCCGTCTGGCCTAGTGCGGTTACGGACATATTTCTTTAGGAATCCCATGAACCTCTCAAAGGGGTACATATTGTGTAGAAATACGAGGCCCGGAATGACAATCTCGTCGACTAGATGAACTAGGACGTGCGTCATGATATTGAAGAAGGATGGTGGGAACACCAGCTCGAAACCGACAAGACATTGCACCACATCACTCCTTAGCCTTGGTATGATTTCTGGATCGATCACCTTGTGAGAGATTGCATTGATCATAGCTTCACAATGGCTAATCGAACATTTTCCGGTAGAAGCCCCCTCAATGCAACCGGAAGCAGTTGCGTCATAATCACGTGGCAGTCATGAGACTTTAGGTTCTGGAACTTTTTCTCTGGCATATTTATTATTCCCTTTATATTCGACGAGAAGCCAGTCGGGACCTTCATACTGAGCAGGCATTCAAAGAAGATTTCCTTCTCTTCTTTGGTAAGAGCGTAGCTGGCAGGACATTCATACTGCTTTGGAGGCATGCCATCTTTTTCATGCAAACATTGCAGGTCCTCCCGTGCCTCAGCTGTATCTTTTTTTCCCATACACGCCCAAGAAGCCTAGCAGGTTCACGCAAAGGTTCTTCGTCACGTGCATCACATCGATTGAAGAGCGGACCTCTAGGTCTTTCCAGTAGGGTAGGTCCCAAAATATAGATTTCTTCTTCCACATGGGTGCGCGTCCCTCAGCGTCATTCAGAACAGCTAGTCTGTCGGGACCCTTTCCAAAGATTATGTGTAAATCATTGACCATAGCAAGTACGTGATCAACGGAACACATGGTGGGCTTCTTCCGGTGATTTGCCTCACCTTTGAAATTCTTTCCTTTCTTTCGACATTGATGGTTGGTCGGAAGAAATCGACAATGGCCTAGGTACACATTCTTCCTGCATTTGTCCAGGTATATACTTTCGGTGTCAGCTAAACAGTGCGTGCATGCGTGGTATCCCTTGTTTGTCTGTCCTGAAAGGTTACTAAGAGCGGGCCAATCGTTGATGGTTACAAACAGCAATGCGTGCAAGTTAAATTTCTCCTGTTTGTGCTCCTCCCACACACGTACACCGTTTCCATTCCACAGTTGTAAAAGTTCTTCAACTAATGGCCTTAGGTACACATCAATGTCGTTGCCGGGTTGCTTAGGGCCTTGGATGAGAACTGACATCATAATGAACTTCCGCTTCATGCACATCCAAGGAGGAAGGTTATACATACATAGAGTCACGGGCCACGTGCTGTGATTGCTGCTCTGCTCCCCGAAAGGATTAACGCCATCCGCGCTTAAACCAAACCATACGTTCCTTGGGTCACCTGCAAACTCAGCCCAGTACTGTCTCTCGATTTTTCTCCACCGCGACCTGTCAGCGGGTGCTCTCAACTTCCCGTCTTTCTTACGGCCCTCACTGTGCCATCGCATCAACTTGGCATGCTCCTTGTTTCTGAACAGTCATTTCAATCGTGGTATTATAGGAGCATACCACATCACCTTCGCAGGAACCCTCTTCCTGCGGGGCTCGCCGTCAACATCACCAGGGTCATCTCGTCTGATCTTATACCACAATGCACCGCATACCGGGCATGCGTTCAAATCCTCGTATGCACCGCGGTAGAGGATGCAGTCATTAGGGCATGCATGTATCTTCTGCACCTCCAATCCTAGAGGGCATGCGACCTTCTTTGCTGCGTACGTACTGTTGGGCAATTCGTTATCCTTTGGAAGCTTCTTCTTCAATATTTTCAGTAGCTTCTCAAATCCTTTGCCAGGCACAACATTCTCTGCCTTCCACTGCAGCAATTCCAGTACGGTACCGAGCTTTGTGTTGCCATCTTCGTAATTGGGGTACAACCCTTTTTTGTGATCCTCTAACATGCGATCGAACTTCA
Organism: Triticum timopheevii; assembly: GCA_963921465.1. NCBI lineage: Eukaryota > Viridiplantae > Streptophyta > Magnoliopsida > Poales > Poaceae > Triticum > Triticum timopheevii. The sequence goes on from OY997262.1 coordinate 438,185,850, forward strand.
GCTTCTCCTTTTGACTTTCGCATTGTGTCCTTGCATAGACAATGACCCGGCGGAGATCATCATCATCGGGCACATCGTCTGGTTCCTCTTGATCTTCAACAGCTTCCCTCGTTGCAGCATCACCGTATTCAGGGGGCACATAGTTGTCATCGTCCTCTTCTTCTTTGTTGTCTTCCATCATAACCCCTATTTCTTCGTGCCTCGTCCAAACATTATAGTGTGGCATGAAACCCTTGTAAAGCAGGTGGGTGTGAAGGATTTTCCGGTCGGAGTAAGACTTCATATTCCCACATTTAGGGCATGGACAACACATAAAACCATTCTGCTTGTTTGCCTCAGCCACTTCGAGAAAATTATGCACGCCCTTAATGTACTCGGGGGTGTGTCTGTCACTGTACATCCATTGCCGGTTCATCTGCGTGCATTATATATAATTATGTGAGTCAAAAGTAAGAAAATTAGACAAGTATCTATCTAAATTAAGAATTTTTTTCTTTCAGAAAGAAGATAAGAACAAGAGGCTCACCACGATGGTGCCGGCGACGAGATCGGCGCGGGCGATCGACGGCGGTGAAGACAGGGACGGGGCGTGACGGACCGCTAAACCAAGAAAAATCTCGGGAAAAATGGAGCTCGGAGGTCGAGCTTCGAGAGGAGAAAGCTTAACTAGTGTGGCTCGGGCATTTCATCGAACACCTCATGTGCATAGGAGGTGAGCTAGAGCACCCAAATGCCCTCCCCTCGCCGACCAGAAAAAACAGAGCACTGTGGAGTGCTCTGCCGTGGCGATGGGGTATATATAGGCAACTTATTTGTCCCGGTTCGTGGCTGGAACCGGGACTACAGCTCCCCCTTCTGTCCAGGTTGTGCCACGAACCGGGACCAATGGCTGTGGGCCAGGAGCGCGGCCCATTGGTCCCGGTTCGTGCCTAGAACCGAGACGAATGGGTCCAGACGAACCGGGACCAATGCCCACGAGGCCCCGGCCGGCCCCCTGGGCTCATGAACCGGGACGAATGCCCCCCATGGGTCCCGGTTCGTGCAGAACCGGGATTAATGGGCTGGCCAGGCCCAAACCAAAGCCCTATTTTCTACTAGTGCACGTTGGTGCATGCGTGGGCACTCTGCTCCCGAGGGCCGCAAAGCCGGGCCATATTCAGTTAGTTAGCTGGATGAGGTTTGTTAGCTAGCATTACGCACAGAGAGTTGTGAGTGGGCTCAATCATTAGATGATAAGCATCATGATGCAGTAGTGGCCGGGAGTTCAGGCAGTTATGCGTGTGTGGAGTTGTGGTGTGTGTGTACAGGGTATAAAACCCCTCTCCTCTGTAATGATCGTTGCGTCGGTTTGTTGCCGAGTCATGGCGTTCGTGCGCCGGAATAGGCCGTATGTGCGGCAATGGCGTTTGTGCGCCGGAAAACCACCATCGTGTCATGTGTCTCCTCTTTCTTCTACCTCCGTTCGTGCGCACGAGAGAGAGAGAGAGAGAGAGAGAGAGAGAGCTGGGCACCGGCGCAAAGAGCAAGCTAGGGCTCGGCGCCAACAGCGACATCCACATGCAGTGATGCGAGGAGGGAGGAGATGCCGTCGTGGGCGGTGGCGGGGAGAGGAAGAGGCGGTGTGAGGAGCGAAGGGATGTACTGGTTCGCTAGTCTTGATCCGACGGCTGAAAATGTCAAGTGCGCGTGAGAGGGCTGGATTTATACTTAGTTTTACTGTCCTTAATATGCTTCTAGCCCAGTGGCGTGAAATTTCATTTTTGTGGCCAGTTAGCAATTATAAACATCGTTTTTCGTAGAACCACTGTCTGTATGCTATAGCTATTTATGTTAAGTTCATAATTAGTGGTGCGTGCGGCAGTACAGTCTGGGGGAAAAAATTATGCGTGTACCGGCTGTAAACTGCTCTCCCTGCGTACCCTGTGTGAGATGACGCCATGTGGTCCACCTCGCCATCCGACGATCCCCTCTGATCCGCTCCCGTGCAAGATTGAAGAAAAATTGAATGTCATGTGTACTACTGAAATTGCTAAAATATTTTGGCCGAAAGGTAAATATTTCAGCGACTTCTGAAATTAATGAAATTCAGTGAATTTCATTAAAATCTCATTGAAAATGAAAACCATGACAGGGACTCAAGTAACTGACCTTATACTTACGATTTTGCCCTGCTACCATGTACTGCGGGCATTCCTGGAGTGAGGGATTAGGGATACCTACCACGCCGAAGAAGCTCATAGCAACGATGCCAAAGGGGACGCAACTCCTCTGACGTACCGTGATGCCCACTGACATGTGGACCTGAGTCCACATGTCAGTGGCTCAACAGTAGTGGGCCGTACGTCAGAGGGTCTCGCTCCCGCCAAAGGTACCACATCCGTTGGTTTTGCTACTCAAGTGAGTCGTGCCTGTCTGTTTCTTGCCCTGACTGACTGACTGTTGTAATAAGATTAAATATACTAGTTGCGTTTTTGCTTGCAGGAGACGATAGAGGTGGGTGGGCGCACGCACAATGCCATCTCCACCGAGCATTTCATCATGCGCGTCAACCATGTACGTGTCACCATCAATAGTGAACCGCTTTGTGTCGGTATCTAGCACTCCCACTCCCAAGCAGAATCAACTGTAAACACATGATGACCCTTGATCGAGCAGGTGAACACTGAAGCCCATGGAATGTATGGTGACGACGCCTTCAGACTGGAGAGGCCCGAGCCACCGGTCACCTTCACACTCTCCTGTGGAAGCTGGTCCTCCCCTGCCGTAAGATGGATCTCTTCATCTTGATTCTATCACTTGTTTAGTACTACTACTACTGAAGATGGCACTAGCAGTAATGGTGACGTGTTGTCTTGTCTTATGATGAAGGTGAGGGTGTACACGGCGGCCCGAGTGAAGGAGGGGCTGAAGGGTGTACACGGCAGGCTTGGATTTGTTAAAATTGATTGTATTCTTTTCTACTATATGATTCCCACCTTATCTTTAGGAGAGCTTTCTTGTCCTCCAAGACTTGTACTCTATATATATACTTGCCCTCGAGACTCAATAATACATCTACCGCATCACGCCAATCTCCCTCTCTATTCTCTTCTACAGATGTCGGCTGCCGGGCAGTCTGTGTTACTGTTGTGTCAAGCTGTCGTGCAGTCCGCATTGGCGTCATGTGCATGAATGCCAGGCAAATTTCCCATCATGTACGTCATCTTGATTGCCCGTCTGCATCAACAGTGGGAGGTGCATGCATACACATAAAGGAATGTATGCTTAGACTAGCACATATGCCTATGCCTTGCAATGAGAGATATATTTCTTTGTGAGAAGCAATGGGAGAGATAACTGATGTCTCCACCAAAAACAATCTCCATAGTGGTGCAATAGAGAGAGGAGTTGTGGTCTTCTCACGGGTCATGTTTGTCCCGCGAGATCTTGATAGTGGTGGGGTTAGTCGGCGTGGCGGCAACCATCCAACTCGTGTCTTTTGTCCTCCGGGTCTGCTTCTGTCTCGGGGTTCTGTCTGCCTCGTCATTTGATAGCTATGTGGCGACCTTCGGGGCATGGTTGCTTTGACCACTCTCTGTTACGATGGCGTAACCGGATGGATTACTAATTGTAAAGCATAAATCTGGTTTCATTAGCATATTTAGCGCATAACTAGACATCAATGTGCCTTCTTTATTAGGGTTTATTCTCTTTGATTATTTTAGCGCTCACGTGCCCATAATTTTTTCATTCTAGCCAAACCAACAAATTCTCTTTTATTGGCCCAAGAAAAAAAATTGCTCCCTCGGACGACCCAGTAGGGGAGTGCGGCTGAGGCCCAATACCGCATGTGCGATGGAGCAACTTTTTTTTTGACCAACTGTGTGGGGGCTACTATATGACGCTAGTTGCATAAAATAGCATGTGAGGCGCACATCAGTTCGTTACGGACCAACACGCTGGTAGGCTCCAAGACGACTTGTGTTTGTAAGGTGTGAAAAATCCAAAAAATGATGAGTTGAAGGATCGAAATCATGCCCTCAAAGACGCAGTTACGTGTTGCTAGCCATTTGAAGAAACGAGCTCTACCAACCAATGGCCAGCTCAAACCTTTAAGATCATACTCCAACATCAGATTGGGAACATTTTTTTGTTTTTTGAAATTTTTAAACAATATATAAATTGCTGAAAATTCTGGGAATTATGAATAATTTTGAAGATCTCAAACATTTTTTAAAATTCTTTACATTTTCAGAAATAAACCAAAAAAATAGAAACATTTGAAATTCACAATTTCATTTGAAAACATGAAGCTTTTGTAATAACATGATTTTTTTGAATTTGTGATTTTTTAAATTTTCAACATTCGTAATTTTTTAAAATGTGTTTCTTCAACTCAGACATTATTCTGAATTTGCGAACATTTCACTAAAACAAGAATATTTTTCATATTTTGAACATTTTTTAAATGCAATTTTTTGAAAAATCTCAAACAACTTTGGAAAATACAAAGAAAAATGGAATATATTTTTGAGAATCTGAAATAATTTTGAAATGAGAACAAAGATTTAATGTTCTGAACATTCTTCAAAATGGAATATATTTCAAAATTCCAAATATTTCTAAAACATTCGAATTTTTCTGATATTATGAACTTTTTCGAAAATTTTAAATTTACTTAAAGAGGGAGAAAAAAACTTGAAAGGAAAAAAGACAAAAGAAACAGGAAAGAAAAATAGAACGAAACGGAAAAGGAAAAATAGAAACATTACAAAGAACAAAAAAAGGAAAACGGTTCAGCCAAGCTTGGGCGCCCTGTTCGAATTTATGACTATTTTGGATTGAGAACAAAGTTTTATTGTTTTGAACATTTTTTAAAACGAAATATATTTTAAAATTCTGAACATTTTTAGAAAAATCATTTTTTTTCATATTATGAAATTTTCTGAAATTTTAAATTGACGAAAAAAGGAGAAAGAAAAATAAACTTGAAAGGAAAAAATACAAAAGAAACAGGAAAGAAAAATAGAAACATGACAGAAAAAAATGGTTCAGCCCAGCTTGGGCGCCCTGTGCGAATTTGTGACTATTTGACGATCATTGCGATAAATAGGGTTTTCCCTACTGCATGGGCACGAAAATAGATGTAGATATAAGTGTGTTCGTTCGTTATTATTTTTATAAAGCTAGTCCAGGAAAGTGTTCCTCAAATAAACTAGTGTGCTGCTGATCGATGACCTCATTCATGTACGCAATATATATTTCACGCTAGTCTATGTATCTCTATATATGCATGTGCGACTAGAATATTGTGTAAGCCTGAGTTGAGGGCTCATATGACTGGAGATGCAACAAAGAACTGTATGTACGTACTCCAAAATAGGACAAGTCTGAGATCTCACATGTGCCGGGAAAAATAATTGGTCTCAGATGGCATGCACGTACGCATGCGCGTTCCCATCCTGTCCAGCGAGCCGAGAACGACGGGAGTGTTGCATGTCTTTTCCATTAAAATAAGGAGTCAAGGAATAATACAACAAGCCACGGCCTCACAGGCGAGAGCTGCGGCAACCCACACTGGAAAGCCGTAGAGGAGGCCCTATGCTCGAAGACCTATTGTTACGCTCCCGGAGATGATAGTGTTGGTGATGATAGTGTTGAGGTCCTTGCGGCGCGCGCCGGAGACTGAAGAGGAGATCGCAGGCCACCATTCATGCAGCACTTGCGCGCCAGACCGGGTGAAACGGTGCAGGCGTAGCAGCAACAAGGTGTGGTATCAAACCTCACGGGAGAAAGAACACCCGAGGAGCATGCAGCAGTATCATCACCAAATTAACCTCAACTTTTGTGTGTGTTTTCTATCAATGAACTGCCACGACCACGCCCTTCCTCTATCAATGAAAACACAATTCTGTGTATTTCTATGTTGCTTTCCTGTGTATGTGTTTTCAGTTTGGTACATGAACTTAAATCCTAAGATTGAATATATAATATATGGTACAAGGAAAGAAACACGTACAACCTCAACTTAGCTCCCTAAATCAGTTACTTATCTAGCCAATCATACCGGCTGAAGTAACTTTGGAACATCTATATAAAGCTACATGTAATATGTAAACATCTCAACACAGTCAGACAGAAAATGAGTGGAATAACTAATATCTATCTTTCCTTAACTTGTGACCTCACTAGCCTAACTGTTCAGAAATGGTGTTTCTTCCAAACATGATCAATAGAAAATGGATCATACTATTACAGAATAAATAGTTCTAATACCGGAACTTAGCTTTCGGTGGAACATGTTGCAATGGCATCAATGCGTTACAATGATGATTGGTTAGGTAGATGGAGGTAGAGGTCTGCTAGGAGATGTGTGTGATGGTACCTGCTGAGGGAGGTCATTGAAGTGGACGTCCATGGCAGCCTCCTTCCGAGCGTCGACAAATGACCTCATCCGGTGGTGTCACACCGGCATGTGCAGATTCCCCACAGCTCGCTTTGTGCTCTTAGGGTGGTGGCTGTTTGGTTGGTCGATCTATGATCGTCCGGTCATCCGCTGCAACACTCACCCCATGATGAAAATAATGCATGGATAGAAAGATGATAGTACGAGGGAGATCAATTGGGTGCAGAAGGTCACATGTGTGAGGACTCTTCCCACAACTACCAATCCACGGACACCGGCATGACCTACCTCACCACGTCTCGTCCTCCTACCAGCGCCGCCGTCCTCATCTTCCCTCTTCCACCTGCTAGTGTCAATCATTAGAGGCAGTGGGGTGGGAACCCGCTTGGCTGCTCCACCCACATTACTCTGGATAGACCATGCACTACTAGGGAAAAACCTAGCCGTAGCGCTAGTTTTTTGTCTAGCAGTAGCGCGAGTGACCGCGCTACTGCTATGACGCTATAGCTAAAGAGTAGCAGTAGCGTTTGTTTACCCGCGCTGCTGCTATACCTTCTTAGCAGTAGCGCTTCTTGAAGAACACGCTACTAGTAGTTACTAGCAGCGCGTCTCCCTACACGCGCTACTACTACTATTATGTATTCTATTTCTTTTTTATTTTATGTCGTATTCATACACCATTATATAAGTTTTCATACAGTAGCAATTTAGAGATTGTTTTTACATCATAATGAGTTATTACATCACTGGGTGAAACTAATCCACGGTTCTTTCACCCAATGATATAATAACTCATCATCATCATCATCATCATAATATCATTAACAACTTATCATCATAATACATCATTGTCATATAACAACTCCTCATGATCATCATTTTCGTCCATGAGGCATCATATAACAACTTGGTCACTACTCATAATCACAACTCCTCCTCCTCCTCCTCATCAACTCTAACACATTGTAGCACATAATAACAACTTCTCATCATCATCGTAGTCATAATCAACACTAACTAATTGTTCTTAATACCTAGGACCTACTCCTCTCTCCTAGGTAAAATACCATAAAAGAGATAAACTGGTCCGTCTCCATAATGGAGAATGAAGATAAACCTATCTCCAACTTGTGGCTTGCGCACATTCATGTTGTATCCAATTAGTTGCGTGTGTGCATTCATCAGTTTGCTCCATTCATTGATTTTGAGCCTTCCGTCATTTGAAGAAATCGAGTATGTAGTATGGTAAGCCTTCGAAGGAGTTGGTCGTAAGCTAATCATATGCAGATAACCTTCGGTAAACAGCATGTAAGGCACAACCTCCTTCGGGAGCCTCTGTTGAAAAACGTAATAGTAACATATATAGTTAGCAATGTAATTTATATACTTAAGAATAATGTATGCAATAAAGTTACCATCATTAACAAAATCTTACCAAGTTCTTGGCAATAAAGTTATCATCATGCAATATATGGACTAGTGGCACGTATCCAGTAAAATTTGGGAGGATAGAGTGATTGGTTTTAAAGGCCTCAACCTCATCTATGAATGAGACAAGATAACCTTTCTCCTCACAATTAAGCCCCGGAGTCATAGCTGTAGTATGTCCTCTCTACAGCCTTCCGAGTATTTTTGGAAAATAAGAAATAAGCTGACAACTATAAATAAAGATGTTTACCGATGAACACCAAATATTTTTATATTAACAATATAAATTACTTAACTTAAAAAATTAGTTTGACAAACTCACATTTAGGCAAAACTGTAGGCATATCCACATCCACCCAGATGTCGACATTATTATCATCATCATCTTCGGGACGAATATCAAATGTTATTTGCATACCCTCATCAAATTCATATGTGCAGAGAGCTTCCCAATTAGAGCAACCGAAATGGGAGTGATTAACCGCATTGTACAGCTTAACCCGAAACGCATAACCATGTTTAGTTCTTAAGTGAGCCCTCCTCGTCTCCATATTCTCAAAGTCTTTGAAATCGAACTTCTGCAATACATATGGTCTTGCATGGCACGGGATGTACTAGTTGAATTGAAAAAATCAAGAAATTACACGTTGAACAAAAGAAGAACAAGTGATGATATTAGTAACGATGAAATGCTTGTCGTTGCATACCGTACAAACATCAAAGGTCTCGTCCAGCTTCACGGTGAAAAACCTATAATTTTGCAGGTGAGGAAACCTTTCACACAAACCCCAATCATCGTAACAGTAATGGCACTCAGGGATCCTATCATCAATAGACATCTGTTGTGTTCATAATTCAAAGATTAAACTTCTGAATATTCACCACGGGTTGACTTTTGGTTTGTTGAATCTTCCATGAAAACTCTCATCTCATGTGGTGTATATGGTGGGCACTCCCTCTCTGATATATTCGGCCGTCGGTGATGGTGTAACACCCCAAAATTTTGACCTTGATTTATTAATTAAAATTTTGCCAGGAAATTAAAATTTTATTTTCTAGTTTTATCTTAATTTCAGATCACTCCGTCCCTCTAAATTTTTGAGTTTTTCCTTCTAGGTGGAAACCTTTCAAAAATATTATTGGACTTGTATATCTTCCCAAGACCATTTCTTTTTATCAGTGGAATTATTTTTACAATTATTTTTCCTGAGCTTTATTTCTTTAAAAATGATTTTTCATAAGTTTTAGAGTTCCATTTGCACTACAACCCTTTCAAATACTTCTTTAAAATTTCCACCAAAATTTGGGGATGTGATGTGATGTTCCCACATCACTTTTATGCAAAAATCTCTTTTAGTCATTTGGAGATTTTGAGCCCTACCTCAAGTTTTCAAATCTGGTCCAGTTTGTAATTTGCACTACAATCTATTTAAATATTTCTTTAAAAATCCCACCAAAATTGGGGGATGTTAGTAGTAGTGTATAATTCAACTTTATGCAAAAAAAACTATTGGTGTTCTTTGAAACATTTGAGCAAATCATCCTCCTCTTCATTCTGGTCCAGTTTGGTGTTTTGTACTGCAACCATGTTTTATCTTGCCCTATTGCTCTTGATTTTTCTCCTGCTTATAGACCAGCCTACCAAACACTTAAGTCCAGGAGATTGGACCCATTGGAGTATTTTTGGTCCATGCAATAATGCACTTCACTTTCTGTCCAGAACTGAAGATTTGCAAATCTTGAAGTAACAAGTTTCTGGTTTTGCCGAAATAGCCTTGCCATCATCTCTTGCACCTAAAGAGACCCCAACCTGGAGATTTGGGCCACCAGAAGAGATGCATAGATGCCCATGGCATTCTATCGAGCACCTTGTGTTCATGGATAGCTTTGGCATAGTTTTATGTTTGCACTGTGATCTTGCCCCTCTAGACAAACCAGCATGTCCACTAATCTCCTAGCCACCTCTAACCTGGACCTGTTAATTGCCAGCCTCACCCAAGACCTCTGGGCCACCCTGGCTTTCTGTCGAGCATGTAGCGTGCGTGCTCTGGGCGCGCCCAGAGCGCACGTTTTGCACACACGCATAACCAAGCCGCCGCGTCTTGCCCCTGGCCTTTGCTCGCCCGCAGAGCCGCGCCCCGTTCTCGTCCGCTCGCCAGAACCCTCCAAGCCGCCCCTGGCGCCCTACATCGCCGCCGTCAGAGCCCACTTGGTGGCACGCCAGCGTCCGCAACACGCCCCTGCCATGGCAGCACCGCCCAAGCCACAGCCGCCCACCAGCTGCCCTCTGGAACAGCCCGAGCTCGTCCACGAGTCTGTCCGCTAGCGCCCATCGCCGCCACGTCGCCCTACTAGCAACAGAACGGCGGTTCGCCGGCGTTCTTATCCGCAGGCGCGGGGACCGACCTCCCCGGGCTATAAATAGCCCTTCCGATCACGCCTAGGCTCGTCAGCAACCTTGTTCGAGTTGTAGGAAGCCCCCCTCCTCCCCGGTTGGCCAGAGGCCATTCTCTCTTCCATCTCTGGCAAGTTCGGTCGCCGCCACGTTCCGGCAAAATCCGGCCAAGATCGAGGCCCCTAACCCCTCCCATGCTCCCATTCTCCTCCCCTCGACCGTGCGGAGCCACCCAACACCTCAGCCTCGACCGGGAGCCACCGTAGCCCAAGCCCCCAATTGCTCCCGAAACCACCGTCTGCCGTGGAGCTCGCCGCTGGTGACCCCCTCCACCCCCGCCAGCCTATCAACCACTAGGAGGACCGCCCTGGACTAGCGGATCTATCCCCGCCCTCAGAATCCCGCAGGGAGCCGCCGTTCGTCGACGACGATCGTCGGAGCCCCGCTACCGCTCGGCCAGAGGAGAAGGAGGCGCGGGCGACTGGTCAAACCTAACCAGTGGGCCCAAGGGACCCACTGTCAGTGACCCACAAGTCGACCCATGCTGGCTTAAGTGGAAACATATTCCACCGAATACGCCTTCGCTAGGGGAAAGCGACTTTTGAAGAAGAAGGCAACTTTCATTCAAAAAGTGCACCCCACTTACGTACTGTTGAAGGCAAGCATTCTGAACCCCGGCATAATATTTGTTGTGTGTCGTTCGAAGCTAATACAACACCGCCTTGACATGAAGTGTTCGGTATTTTTATATGATGATATGATCATGTTCATGAGTGCATAATGGTGATTCCCTACTATTGGACTTTGATATGCTTCTGATAGTAATCACCCTCGTATGCCTTTCATGCCTATCGGGAGGAATCCGAGGAAAGTCTCTGTCTTGGGTAGACACGAACTTGTCTCTAGTAATTCATTGAGACGATTATGTCTGGTAAGGCAGGGTGAGGTATGATGAGTGGTGATTCTGTTTGCTGGTGTGAAATATATTTGTTATACCAATCCTGCAGGGAATGCCTTAACCTCCTGAGTCAACCGTAGATCGAGTCTTGCTCCAGTAACCCCCATACTTGTTTCGTACTACCACTTGTCCCTGCCATAGGTACGGTACGGTTCAATAAGTTGTCAATCCCTTGCTAGCACACACCGTACAGAGAGGCCATGGTTGAAGATACCGGCTGCATCCGGTAGACATGCCACCTGGTCCGGGGGCATGGGTGTTTCCGGTTGGAGCCGAGGGGGTAGCGCCCCTAGTTTGCGTGCGTTATAAACTTTGTGATCCATGCTAGTCGAGGTTGTAGCCTCCCCACTTAGAGTTTTGCTTAACGGGTGTCGTGGGTGATTCCAGACACCGGTAAGTTAGGCTGGTGTGTGCGGTCAGGTGTGTTTTCAATTAAAAGCCTGTAGACGGAATTAGTCCCGATGTACTAAAGGAATTCGTTACTCGTGGGTAAAGAGTACACCCTCTACAGAGACTATATCTATTCGAATAGCCGTGTCCATGATTAAGGACTACAGTCTGGTATGGGTCAAGTGTCGGTCTTAGTGTCGGTCTTCGGAGGAAAAATTGCTAAACCAGAACATGGATCATGACTTGTGACTCATGATGATTATGATTACTATTATTATGGACTAACCATTTACATTATTTGAATTATTGAGTATCCCTGGGACGGCTCTACATCCTGGATATTCACTGTGATTATTCTCTTATAAGCCCTTTATGTGGTGTCGCTCTGATGCCCGACTATGGCAAGCTTGTTATTTAAATTATTTATAAGCCCTTTATGTGGTGTCTCTCAGATGCCCGACTGTGGCATGCTTGTTATTTAAATTATTTATAAGTCCTTTTTGTGGTGTCGCACAGACGCCCGACTGTGGCATGCTTGTTATTTAAATTATTTATAAGCCCTTTATGTGGTGTCGCACAGACGCCCGACTGTGGCATGCTTGTTATTTATTTTATTTATAAGCCCTTTATGTGGTGTCGCTCAGACGCCCGACTGAGGCATGCTTTATATTATTATCCTTTCGAGGCGTCGCTTCAGACACCCGATCGGTGCATTCTATTTCTACTCCCTTATTGCATATTCATGTTGTATATGAATAACCTGCTTGCGTGCATCATGGATTTTTTTTTATTTCATGACTGACGTTGTGATCATGAAATATTTCAGAGCATGATTATCATTCATTATGTTATACCTGTGTTCATAATGTTTGCGAGTACATTCAAAGTACTCACTGGCTTGTCCCTGGCTATTGTCTTGGCCAGATTTCTTGCATGGAGAGGAGCGTTGCGATGACAGCCCCGGAACCTACGCAATGATGATAGCAGCCTCGCGAACAGTGGCGGAGCTTGGGCCATATTCTTGGAGGGGCGATGGGCTGGGGGGGCGACCAGAGCAAGAGTTTGGGCTGATTTTCACTAGTATATGGGCCATCTATTATGGGGTAGTCAAAGAAAATCTCATGGGCTGGGGGGGCGGTGGCCCAGGTTGGCCCTCACTAAGCTCCGCCACTGCTCGCGAAGATAGGAGTTATCCAGGTCAGCTATTCCTGTGGGAAATGGAGTCCCATAGACGCTGATGAACCGCAAAACCGCTTCCGCCATCAACCACTAGAAACCATTTGTTGTACTCATAGGCCAAAATGGTCTTGTACTACACATTTTGTATTTTTCTTGGAGTTTCTGTATCAAGTTGGTGTCTCATCAGATTACAGTAATCCTGGGGCTGGTGAGCACAAGGGCCATTTTCTGGGAAATTAATATCCTGGAAAACTGGTCCCGACAACCTTGGTATCAGAGCCAGGCTGACCAATGGCTAATCCTATCTTAGCTAGGTCAATAAACCTAGGTTAACCAATCCACCAGACCTTAACCTAACCCCGGCCAAGCATCTCGTGTAAGATAGCCACACAGTGACCCCGACACCTTTTGGCAGTCGGTGCCCAACCTATCAACCTAGCCTGTCGGTCACGCGCCAGTGATCGACACCTAAATAGTCTCTTTCGCAAGCGTGCGAAGGAAGACTCCGTCCCCTTTTTCTATAAAAAGGGCACGCTAGCCTCAACCGAGCACAACACAACCTCTTCCCCAAACCGAGCTATAATGCTTAGCCCCATTGTGCACAATGAGACCACATCAACCAACCTTAAAGGTTTTGTGACCGTGCTAGCAAACTTCACCCGCCATGCCCTTGCATTAGAAGAGCCCCCAGAATATGTTGTGTACCAAGGGCCCATGAGCGGTGAGAGCCGTCAATTCTGGGCCACTGTGCACGTCTATGGTAGGGGTCTATCGCCGGAACGCCCCTACAGGTTCACTGGAAGGACAACACCCTTTGAGCCACAAGCCATCCAACTAGCTGCTCGAGAGGCTATAGTTCAACTCCGGCACTTGTCGCCCAGAGTTAACTGTCGCTCGTTCTACTACTACCCTAGCCGTGATGGGTATGGTAGGCCACCCCAGGTTGCCAACGGAGATCACGAGACGGATCCTGCATTGTTGCATCTGGTGCGCTATGTAAGTGCACTAGAGGAACTGTTCGATCAAATCACCCTTGATCTGATCGCAGCTCGTGGAGAACTGGTTCGCCGAGCCCCGGCAAGCGGAGAAGATGAGCCCGACCTCGACAACCCAGTCGTGCTGTTCGGATAACCGATTGAGTCCTTGAGGTCTTCCCCAGCCATCGACCAAAATGCTTTGGTGTCCCCAGAAGTGCTTCGTCGCCTTTTGGGAACACGCTCCAACGGGATTGTGGCCAACAACCCCCGCGATGGTCATCATCGCTACCCCGACCCTGCAGCCCCTCAACTCCATCCAGTTAACCCCGACGGTGAAACCCATGGAGAAGCCTCAACGTCCACAAGGCACGCCCGCTTAGATATTAACGAGGTAGACTAAGTCACTCGAGTAGTACCGAGTCTTAGTATGTCCACACCCTATAATTGTATGATCTTGTATCGCCATAATTAAATGCTGTCTGCTTGTGCGCTCCTATTTTAAATAGTAGCCATGCATAAGTATGTTGGTGTATGGTTGCATTTTTTATTCCGAGTATAGCTACCAAAAACCACCCCGACGACACCCACAATAATACATCACTTTTGTGAGATATGTGTATCTGTTGCATTGACCCCGACCCCATAGAGCAGATTCGACAAACTAGTTGCCCCACACCATAATCAATGACCCAGCCCCAATGCTATATAAAAGGCCACCTCGTGACCTTACCAAGTATCCCTCACCTTGTGCAAAACTCTCACAGCCATTTCTTTGCCACGCCGAGCCCTAGTATTTACCTGAGAACTCCAGATGCAACCCCAGGTAGTTTTGTTAAAATATTGTGGGACTTTACCTGCAGTACCATGAGTTCTACCCATCCACCCCAGTACGAGTTACTCAAATAGAGGATCACCCCATCCACCTCGAAATATTGGGCAGTGGTGCACATCCCTCCCGCAAACCCAAACCAAGACCCAACGGAAGTCTCCTTCATGGGGAAATCTATGCCGACTCCGCAAATGGCCATAGAAGCTGCTGCGTACAAAGCGCTTGCTCGCCTTCGATTCGCGGTACCCTATGCCAGCGAACGAGGGTATTATTACTTCCCGAGTCGTGCAGCACCAAGAGAAGTAGCATCTTTTCCCGGTGGACGAATCGAGAGAGACCCAGTACTAGCCAACCTTGCCCAGTATGTCATCGCTCAAGAGCGTTTGACCCAACGAGTAATGGGTTATCTCCAGAGCCTCGCTGATTTAAATCCTCAGATCGCCATCGGTAGACCACTGAGGCCCGACCAAGAGAGACGCGTTCTTCGACTAGTCAACCCGCTTCCCCTGATAGAAGAGGAGTGTGCCCCAGTACCAGAGACGTTTCCTCAGGACCCTGTCTATTTACCGTTTTCATTGTAAACGTCACTGCTATGTTTATTGTCCCAGCATTTATTTATGTGTTGCAACTTATGCGTGGTATCCTAAATTTGTGCGATGAATTAAATATTTGGTTTCAATTAATGTGAGTAGTTTTTTACTGCTGTTAATTTTGATTAACTGTTTCACTCTCGGTAAATTCTGAAGTGAGATTTTCCCCTGAGTTGTTGCAGCATATATCTCTTCACGACATAGATTTTTATTCACGCAGCACCACGACAGCAGACGCACAACCACAACCACTCGACCATGTGCACTAATTGCAAATCCACGTGCACATTTTGCACCTAACTGATCACCTCCCTAGCACATCACAGCCTCTGAAGGAGAGATGTGTGGGTAATTATCCGGGTGCAAGTTGCCTCCAGCACACTGACAACAGTTAGCACCTGACACCGCACTTAATCCTCATGATCACCGCCACCGCGGAGAGCTAACACTCAAGCGGCAGCATCACGACGATCATCGAGGATCATCACGCACAATAGCACGGAGAACCCCAGCAATGCCGCCAACCCTCCGCACATCAGGATCATGTACCAGTTCGGCATCACCTCCGCCATTAGAGCCTTGTTTTGAGCTCCTGTAAACAGTAATGGAGGAGAAGGAAGGAGAAGCGAGGCCAGGTGTGAGGGAGAAGAAAGGAGCACCTCGGACATTTTATAGCTCGAGATCGGTGTACGGTGGGCGAAGTCCACCAGCGCCGCTCGTCGCTCGATCACCGGTGTTCGGAGGCGAATCCGCGAGCAGTGCCGACAGCGCACTGGCCCGCGAGGTGAGTGCACGCTGCACCGGCAGCTAGCGAGGGATATAAAAGGGCGAAGGTCAATAAAATGGGGTCCTCCGCAGTACGACCTAGATGCTCTACGCCCTAGACGTCACCGGTGGAGAAAGCGCGGGAAAGCGCGCGAGAGAGAGGAAGAAGAGAGAGCCAGAGGTAGAAGAAGAGACTGACAATAAGCCCCGGGTCCATCTGTCATCCAGAGAGAGCACTGTGCTCTCGGGTGCGACCAGCATATTTTAGAAATTTAGAAATTTATTCTAAATTTACTATAACCAAAAGTAGAATTTTTCTCGTTTTCCCCCAACCATAGATTTTTTCCACGCAGCGCCAGTATTCCAAACTGTAGTTTTACACCACTTAATTGCCCACTCACTGTAGCCACATTTTATTGCATGGGTAGGATGGTTATTTTTGTGATATTACTTTGAGATAGTAGGAGTAATTCTTTTCAAAGCAGCCGTTAGCAAATCTCGAGGACGAGATTTTTTTCTTAAGGGGGGTAGTGTTGTAACACCCCAAAATTTTGACCTTGATTTATTAATTAAAATTTTGCCAGGAAACTAAAATTTTATTTTCTAGTTTTATCTTTTAATTTCATATCACTCCGTCCCTCTGAATTTTTGAGTTTTTCCTTCTAGGTGGAAACCTTTCAAAAATATTGTTGGACTTGTATATCTTCCCAAGACCATTCTTTTTATCAGTAGAATTATTTCTACAATTATTTTTCCTAATCTTTATTTCTTTAAAAATGATTTTTCATAAGTTTTAGAGTTCCATTTGCACTACAACCCTTTCAAATACTTCTTTAAAATTTCCACCAAAATTTGGGGATATCATGTGATGTTCCCACATCACTTTTATGCAAAAATCTCTTTTAGTCATTTGGAGATTTTGAGCCCTACCTCAAGTTTTCAAATCTGGTCCAGTTTGTAATTTGCACTACAATCTATTTAAATATTTCTTGAAAAATCCCACAATAATTGGGGGATGTTAGTAGTAGTGTATAATTCAACTTTATGCAAAAAACCATTGGTGTTCTTTGAAAAATTTGAGCAAATCGTCCTCATCTTCATTCTGGTCCAGTTTGGTGTTTTGTACTGCAACCATGTTTTATCTTGCCCTATTGCCCTTGATTTTGCTCCTGCTTATAGACAAGCCTACCAAACCCTTAAGTCCAGGAGATTGGACCCATTGGAGTATTTTTGGTCCATGCAATAATGCCCTTCACTTTCTGTCCAGAACTGAAGATTTGCAAATCTTGCACTAACAAGTTTCTGGTTTTGCCCAAATAGCCTTGCCATCATCTCTTGCCCTAAAGAGACCCCAACCTGGAGATTTGGGCCACCAGAAGACATGCATAGATGCCCATGGCATTCTGTTGAGCACCTTGTGTTCATGGACAGCTTTGGCATAGTTTTCTTTTTGCACTGTGATCTTGCCCCTCTAGACAAATCAGCATGTCCACTAATCTCCTAGCCACCTCTAACCTAGACCTGTTAATTGCCAGCCTCACCCAAGACCTCTAGGACACCCTGGCTTTCTGTCAAGCATGTAGCGTGCGTGCTCTGGGCACGCCCAGAGTGCACGTTTTGCACACACGCGCAACCTAGCCGCCGCGTCTTGCCCGTGGCCTTTCCTCGCCTGCAGGGCCGCGCCCCGTTCTCGTCCGCTCGCCAGAACCCTCCAAGCCACCCCTGGCGCCCTACAGCGCCGCCGTTAGAGCCCTCTTGGCATCACGCCGGCATCCGCAACACGCCCCTGCCATGGCAGCACCGCCCAAGCCACAGCCGCCCGCCAGCTGCCCTCTGGAACAGCCCGAGCTCATCCACGAGCCCGTCCGCTAGCGCCCGTCGCTGCCACGTCATCCTTCTAGCAACAGAACGGCGGTTCGCTGGTGTTCTTATCCGCAGCCGTGGGGACCGACCTCCCCGGGCTATAAATAGCCCTTCCGATCATGCCTAGGCTCGTCAGCAACCTTGTTTGAGTAGTAGGAAGCCCCCCTCCTCCCCGGTTGGCCAGAGGCCATTCTCTCTCCCATCTTCGGCAGGTTCGGCCACCGCCATGTTCCGGCAAAATCCGGCCAAGACCAAGGCCCCTAACCCCTCCCGTGCTCCCATTCTCCTCCGCTCGACCGTGCGGAGCCACCCAACACCTCAGCCTCGAATGGGAGCCACCATAGCCCAAGCCCCCAATTGCTCCCGAAACCACTGTCCGCCATGGAGCTCGCCACCGGTGACCCCCTCCACCCCAGCCAGCCTATCAACCACTGGGAGGACCGCCCTGGAGCAGCGGATCCATCCCCGGCCTCAGAATCCCGCGGGGAGCCGCCGTTCATCGACGGCGATCGCCGGAGCCCCGCCACCACTCGGCCAGAGGAGAAGGAGGTGCGGGCGGTTGGTCAAACCTAACCAGTGGGCCCAAGGGACCCACTGTCAGTGACCACGAGTCGACCCACGCTGTCTTAAGTGGAAACGTATTCCACCGAATACGCATTCGCTACAGGAAAGCGACTTTTGAAGAAGAAGGCAACTTTCAAAAAGTGCACACCACTTACATACTCTTGAAGGTAAGCATTCTGAACCCCGGCATAATATTTGTTGTGTGTCGTTCGAAGCTAATACAACACCGCCTTGACATGAAGTGTTCGGTATTTTTATGTGATGATATGATCATGTTCATGAGTGCATAATGGTGATTCCTTACTATTGGGCTTTGATATGCTTCTGATAGTAATCACCCTCGTATGCCTTTCATGCCTATCGGGAGGAATCCGGGGAAAGTCTCTGTCTTGGGTAGACACGAACTTGTCTCTAGTAATTCGTTGAGACGATTATGTCCGGTAAGGCATGGTGAGGTATGATGAGTGGTGATTCTGTTTGCTGGTGTGAAATATATTTGTTATACCAATCCTGCAGGGAATGCCTTAACCTCCTGAGTCGACCGTAGATCGAGTCTTGTTCCAGTAACCCCCATACTTGTTTCGTACTACCACTTGTCCCTGCCATAGGTAGGGTACGGTTCAGTAAGTTGTCAACCCCTTCCTAGCACACACCATACAGAGAGGCCATGGTGAAAGATACCGGCTGCATCTGGTAGACATGCCACCTGGTCCGGGGGCATGGGTGTTTCCGGTTGGAGCTGAGGGGGTAGCTCCCCTAGTTTGCGCGCGTTATAAATTTTGTGATCCCATGCTAGTCGAGGTTGTAGCCTCCCCACTTAGAGTTTTGCTTAACGGGTGTCGTGGGTGATTCCAGACGCCGGTAAGTTAGGCTGGTGTGTGCGGTCAGGTGTGTTTTCTATTAAGAGACTATAGACGGAATTAGTCCCGATGTACTAAAGGAATCCGTTACTCGTGGGTAAAGAGTACACCCTCTGCAGAGACTATATCTATTCGAATAGCCGTGTCCATGGTTAAGGACTACAGTCTGGGATGGGTCAAGTGCCGGTCTTAGTGTCGATCTTCGGAGGAAAAATTGCTAAACTAGAACATGGATCATGACTTGTGACTCATGATGATTATGATTAATATTATTATGGACTAACCATTTACATTATTTGAATTATTGAGTATCCCTGGGACGGTTCTACCTCCTGGATATTCACTGTGATTATTCTCTTATAAGCCCTTTATGTGGTGTCGCTCAGATGCCCGACTGTGGCATGCTTGTTATTTAAATTATTTATAAGCCCTTTATGTGGTGTTGCTCAGACACCCGACTGTGGCATGCTTGTTATTTAAATTATTTATAAGCCCTTTTTGTGGTGTCGCACAGACGCCCGACTGTGGCATGCTTGTTATTTAAATTATTTATAAGCCCTTTATGTGGTGTTGCACAGACGCCCGACTGTGGCATGCCTGTTATTTATTTTATTTATAAGCACTTTATGTGGTGTCGCTCAGACGCCCGACTGAGGCATGCTTTATATTATTATCCTTTCGAGGCGTCGCTTCAGACACCCGATCGGTGCATTCTATTTCTACTCCCTTATTGCATATTCATGTTGTATATGAATAACCTGCTTGCGTGCATCATGGATTTTTTTTATCTCATGACTGACGTTGTGATCATGAAATATTTCAGAGCATGATTATCATTCATTATGTTATACCTGTGTTCATAATGTTTGCGAGTACATTCAAAGTACTCACTGGCTTGTCCCTGGCTATTGTCTTGGCCAGATTTCTTGCATGGAGAGGAGCGTTGCGATGACAGCCCCGGAACCTACGCAATGATGATAGTAGCCTCGCGAAGATAGGAGTTATCCAGGTCAGCTATTCCTGTGGGAAATGGAGTCCCATAGACGCTGATGAACCGCAAAACCGCTTCCGCCATCAACCACTAGAAACCATTTGTTGTACTCATAGGCCAAAATGGTCTTGTACTACACATTTTGTATTTTGCTTGGAGTTTCTGTATCAAGTTGGTGTCTCATCAGCTAACAATAATCCTGGGGCTGGTGAGCACAAGGGCCATTTTCTGGGAAATTAATATCCTAGAAAACCGGTCCCGACAGATGGTCACTCCTCCCTTCGTCCCCGAGTGCATTATACCAAATTGTCTAGCACACGGGAATGAAGGAGAAGCGACCCCCATGACAACAGTCAGGATTCTTCATCTCTGACATTTGCGACCGTCAGTGATGGTCGTTCTTCTCTTCCTTCCCGTGCATTACCAAAAGGTCTACCACGATAAAGAAGAGGAAGAGAGAGACCCACGATAACAGTCGGCATTCTTCTTCTCTCATATATGGTGGACACTCCCTCACTGTTTCTTGAATGTCATGTATGGAGTCCCAACATACTTAAAGTCAACCCAAAATATCGTTTAATGCTCTTTCCGGAAAATCCAAGGCACTCGATATTTCCTACATTCTAGCACAAGCCATGCTAAAATTCATGGAAAAATCTAGCATGACCTTTACTAGAAAGGACATATCAAGGGCCTGAAATTTGCCGGGACGGAAATTAATCAACACTCCGGCAAAACATAGGCCACTCGGAGGTGTTCCCTGCAAACATAGGCCACTTGGGGAAGCACATATCCTATTTGGCTACATCATCATCATCGACATCAACGACATGGGGATTTGGCTGCTCTCACCTCAAGGTCGAAGGGGGTCGGTGACGGGGACGACGATAGGGATGATGTAGGGGCTCCTTGATTTCTGCAAAAACAAAATATAAACCCTATAAGCTATCAACTAAACATTGTTATGCTGATTCAAAAGACCTACATTTACTAAAAACTCAATATATCTTATAACCCAAATATTTCATTTGGTTAAGAAGCATAACTAATGTTTCTTACTAAAAATTTCCATACCTAAATTTTCCTACTAAAATTTTCTGTTACTAAATTTCTCATATGGCATTGCGATACATTTCTATATTGAAAATTTTGTATACCTAAACAATTTCTATTACTAGAATTTCGATTCAAAAGACCTAAAATTTATGTTACTAAATTTGTATACCTACATTCTACAAGAAAAAAAAGAGAAGGGATGGGGGGAGGGAGGGAGAGGAGGGGGAGGAAGGAGGAAGGGAGGGAGGGGGGAGGAAGAGGTGCCTCACTGGCGGTGGCGCGCCGGCGGCAGGCGACGGTGATGGCCGGGTGGTGCTGTTGGGGAATGTAGTAATTTCAAAAAAATTCCTACGCACACTCAAGATCATGGTGATGCATAGCAACGAGAGGGGAGAGTGTTGTCCACTTACCGTCGTAGACCGAAAGCGGAAGCGTTAGAACAATGCGGTTGATGTAGTCATACGTCTTCACGATCCGACCGATCAAGCACCGAAGCTACGACACCTCCGAGTTCTAGCACACGTTCAGCTCGATGACGTCCCTCAAACTCCGATCTAGCCGAGTGTCGAGGGAGATTTCCGCCAGCACGACGGCGTGGTGACGATCTTGATGTTCTACCGTCGTAGGGCTTCGCCTAAGCACCGCTACAGTATTATCGAGGTGGACTATGGTGGAGGGGGGCACCACACGCGGCTAAAAGATCAAACGATCAATTGTTGTTTCTATGGGGTGCCCCCTGCCCCCGTATATAAAGGAGTGGAGGAGGGGAGAGGGCCGGCCCCTATGGCGCGCCTTGGAGGATTCCTACTCCCACCGGGAGTAGGATTCCTCCCCTTCCATGCAGTAGGAGTAGGAGACAAGGAAGGGGGAGAGGGAAGAGAAGGAAGGAGGGGGCGCCGCTCCCCCCTAGTCCAATTCGGACTAGTCAATGGGGGGCACGCGGCCTCCCTCTCTCTCTCCCCTAAAGCCCAATAAGGCCCATATACTTCTTCCCCGTATTCCCGTAACTCCCGGTACTCTGAAAAATACCCAACCACTCGGAACCTTTCCGATGTCCGAATATAATCGTCCAATATATCGATCTTTACATCTCGACCATTTCGAGACTCCTCGTCATGTCCCCGATGTTATCTGGGACTCCGAAATCCTTCGGTATATCAAAACTCATAAACTCATGATAAAACTGTCATCGAAACCTTAGGCGTGCGGACCCTACGGGTTCGAGAACTATGTAGACATGACCGAGACACGTCTCCGGTCAATAACCAATAGCGGAACCTGGATGCTCATATTGGCTCCCAGATATTCTACGAAGATCTTTATCGGTCAGACCGCATAACAATATACGTTGTTCCCTTTGTCATCGGTATGTTACTTGCCCGAGATTCGATCGTTGTTATCTTAATACCTAGTTCAATCTCGTTACCGGCAAGTCTCTTTACTCGTACTGTAATACATCATCCCGCAACCAACTCATTAGTTGCAATGCTTGCAAGGCTTAAGTGATGTGCATTATCGAGAGGGCCCAGAGATACCTCTCCGACAATCGGAGTGACAAATCCTTATCTCAAAATACGCCAACCCAACAAGTACGTTTGGAGACACCTGTAGAGCTCCTTTATAATCACCCAGTTACGTTGTGACGTTTGGTAGCACACAAAGTGTTCCTCCGGTAAACGGGAGTTGCATAATCTCATAGTCATAGGAACATGTATAAGTCATGAAGAAAGCAATAGCAACATACTAAATGATCGTGTGCTAAGCTAACGAAATGGGTCATGTCAATCACATCATTCTCCTAATGATGTGATCCCGTTAATCAAATGACAACTCATGTCTATGGCTAGGAAACATAACCATCTTTGATCAACGAGCTAGTCAAGTAGAGGCATAGTAGTGACACTCTGTTTGTCTATGTATTCACACAAGTATTATGTTTCCGGTTAATACAATTCTAGCATGAATAATAAACATTTATCATGATATAAGGAAATAAATAATAACTTTATTATTGCCTCTAGGGCATATTTCCTTCAGTCTCCCACTTGCACTAGAGTCAATAATCTAGATTACACAGTAATGATTCTAACACCCATGAAGCCTTGGTGCTGATCATGTTTTGCTCGTGGAAGAGGCTTAGTAAACGGGTCTGCAACATTCAGATCCGTATGTATCTTGCAAATTTCTATGTCTCCCACCTGGACTAGATCCCGGATGGAATTGAAGCGTCTCTTTATGTGCTTGGTTCTCTTGTGAAATCTGGATTCCTTTGCCAAGGCAATTACACCAGTATTGTCACAAAAGATTTTCATTGGACCCGATGCACTAGGTATGACACCTAGATCGGATATGAACTCCTTCATCCAGACTCCTTCATTTGCTGCTTCCGAAGCAGCTATGTACTCCGCTTCACACGTAGATCCCGCCATGACGCTTTGTTTAGAACTGCACCAATTGACAGCTCCACCGTTCAATGTAAACACGCATCCGGTTTGCGATTTAGAATCGTCCGGATCAGTGTCAAAGCTTGCATCAACGTAACCATTTACGATGAGCTCCTTGTCACCTCCATAAACGAGAAACATATCCTTAGTCCTTTTTAGGTACTTCAGGATGTTCTTGACCGCTGTCCAGTGATCCACTCCTGGATTACTTTGGTACCTCCCTGCTAGACTTATAGCAAGGCACACATCAGGTCTAGTACACATCATTGCATACATGATAGAGCCTATGGCTGAAGCATAGGGAACATCTTTCATCTTCTCTCTATCTTCTGCAGTGGTCGGGCATTGAGTCTTACTCAACTTCACACCTTGTAACACAGGCAAGAACCCTTTCTTTGCTTGATCCATTTTGAACTTCTTCAAAACTTTGTCAAGGTATGTGCTTTGTGAAAGTCCAATTAAGCATCTTGATCTATCTCTATAGATCTTGATGCCCAATACTTAAGCAGCTTCACCGTGGTCTTTCATTGAAAAACTCTTATTCAAGTATCCCTTTATGCTATCCAGAAATTCTATATCATTTCCAATCAGCAATATGTCATCCACATAAAATATCCGAAATGCTATAGAGCTCCCACTCACTTTCTTGTAAATACAGGCTTCTCCAAAAGTCTGTATAAAACCAAATGCTTTGATCACACTATCAAAGCGTTTAGTCCAACTCCGAGAGGCTTGCACCAGTCCATAAATGGATCGCTGGAGCTTGCACACTTTGTTAGATCCCTTTGGATTGATAAAACCTTCTGGTTGCATCATATACAACTCTTCTTCCAGAAATCCATTCAGGAATGCAGTTTTGACATCCATTTGACAAATTTCATAATCATAAAATGCGGCAATTGCTAACATGATTCGGAAAGACTTAAGGATCGCTACGGGTGAGAATGTCTCATCGTAGTCAATCCCTTGAACTTGTCGAAAACCTTTCGCGACAAGTCGAGCTTTGTAGAAAGTAACATTAACGTCAGCGTCAGTCTTCTTCTTGAAGATCCATTTATTCTCAATTGCTTGCCGATCATTGGGCAAGTCAACCAAAGTCCACACTTTGTTCTCATACATGGATCCCAACTCAGATTTCATGGCCTCAAGCCATTTTGCGGAATCTGGGCTCACCATCGCTTCTTCATAGTTCGTAGGTTCATCATGGTCTTGCAACATAACTTCCAGAACAGGATTACCGTACCACTTTGGTGCGGATCTTACTCTGGTTGACCTACGAGGTCCAGTAACAACTTGATCTGAAGTTTCATGATCATCATCATTAACTTCCTCACTAATTGGTACAGACGTCACAGGAACCGGTTTCTGTGATGAACTACTTTA
This sequence comes from Triticum timopheevii, assembly GCA_963921465.1. Lineage (NCBI taxonomy): Eukaryota > Viridiplantae > Streptophyta > Magnoliopsida > Poales > Poaceae > Triticum > Triticum timopheevii. Next base: position 438,210,907 of record OY997262.1, read on the forward strand.
CAATAAGGGAGCAGGTACAGTTACCTCATAAAGTTCTACTTTCCTCCCACTCACTTCTTTCGAGAGAAACTCCTTCTCTAGAAAAACTCAGAATTTAGCAACAAAAGTCTTGCCTTCGGATTTGTGATAGAAGGTGTACCCAACAGTCTCCTTTGGGTATCCTATGAAGACACATTTCTCCGATTTGGGTTCGAGCTTATCAGGTTGATGTTTTTTCACATAAGCATCGCAGCCCCAAACTTTAAGAAACGACAATTTTGGTTTATTTCCAAACCATAGTTCATAAGGCGTCATATCAACGGATTTTGATGGTGTCCTATTTAACATGAATGCAGCCGTCTCTAAAGCATAACCCCAAAATGATAGCGGTAAATCAGCAAGAGACATCATAGATCGCACCATATCAAGTAAAGTACGATTATGATGTTTAGACACACCATTACGCTGTGGTGTTCTGGGTGGCCTGAGTTGCGAAACTGTTCCGCATTGTTTCAAATGTAGACCAAATCGTAACTCAAATATTCTCCTCCACGATCAGATCGTAGAAATTTTATTTTCTTGTTACGATGATTTTCAACTTCACTCTGAAATTCTTTGAACTTTTCAAAAGTTTCAGACTTATGTTTCATTAAGTAGATATACCCATATCTTCTTAAATCATGTGTGAAGGTGAGAAAATAATGATATCCGCCACGAGCCTCAACATTCATCGGACCACATGCATCTGTATGTATGATTTCCAACAAATCTGTTGCTCTCTCCATAGTTCTGGAGAACGGTGTTTTAGTCATCTTGCCCATGAGGCACGGTTCGCAAGTACCAAGTGATTCATAATAAAGTGGTTCCAAAAGTCCATCGGTATGGAGTTTCTTCATGCGCTTTACACCGATATGACCTAAACGGCAGTGCCACAAATAAGTTGCACTATCATTATCAACTCTGCATCTTTTGGCTTCAACATTATGAATATGTGTATCACTACTATCGAGATTCAATAAAAATAGACCACTATTCAAGGGTGCATGACCATAAAAGATATTACTCATATAAATAGAACAACCATTATTCTCTGATTCAAATGAATAACCGTCTCGCATCAGATAAGATCTAGATATAATGTTCATGCTCAACGCTTGTACCAAATAACAATTATTTTAACACCAATATAAATAAAGAATGAGTTCATTACAGTACCTTGAAGTGGTCTTTTGTTTTCTTTCGCTAACGGAGCTCACGAGATTTCTGTTGACGTTTGTGTTGTGAAGTTTTCAAGTTTTGGGTGAATTTTTTTGATGGATTATTGAACAAGGAGTGGCAAGAGCCTAAGCTTGGGGATGCCCATGGCACCCCCAAGATAATCCAAGGATACCAAAAAGTCAAAGATTGGGGATGCCCCGGAAGGCATCCCCTCTTTCATCCACTTCCATCGGTAACTTTACTTGGAGCTATATTTGTATTCACCACATGATATGTGTTTTGCTTGGAGCGTCTTGTATTATTTGCGTCTTTGCTTGTTAGTTTACCACAATCATCCTTGCTGTACACACCTTTTGAGAGAGCTATACATGAATTGGAATTTGTTAGAATACTCTATGTGCTTCACTTATACCTTTTGAGCTTGATAGTTTTGCTCTATGTGCTTCACTAATATCTTTTGAGCTTTATACTTTTGCTCTAGTACTTCACTTATATCTTTTAAAGCACGGTGGTGGATTTGTTTTAAAGAAACTATTGATCTCTCATTCTTCACTTAGATTATTTTGAGAGTCTTAAATAGCATGGTAATTTGCTTAAAAATAATATGCTTGGTATTCAAGATTTGTAAAACTTTCTTTTGAGTGCGTTGAATACTAAGAAAAGTTTGAAGCTTGATAATTGTTTTGAGATATGGAGGTGATAATATCAAAGTCGTGCTAGTTGAGTAGTTGTGAATTTGAGAAATGCTTGTGTTGAAGTTTGCAAGTCCCGTAGCATGCACGTATGGTAAACGTTATGTAACAAATTTGAAACATGAGGTGTTATTTGATTGTCCTCCTTATGAGTGGCGGTCGGGGATGAGCGATGGTCTTTTCCTACCAATCTATCCCCCTAGGAGCATGCGCGTAATGCTTTGGTTTTTGATGGCTTGTAGATTTTTGCAATAAGTATGTGAGTTCTTTATGACTAATGTTGAGTCCATGGATTATACGCACTCTTACCCTTCCATCATTGCTAGCCTCTTCGGTAACGTGCATTGCCCTTTCTCACATTGAGAGTTGGTGCAAACTTCGCTGGTGCATCCAAACCCCGTGATATGATACGCTCTTTCACACATAAACCTCCTTATATCTTCCTCAAAACAGCCACCATACCTACCTATTATGGCATTTCCATAGCCATTCCGAGATATATTGCCATCCAACTTTCCACCATACCGTTATTCATGACACATTCATCATTGTCATATTGCTTAGCATGATCATATAGTTGACATAGTATTTGTGGCAAAGCCACCGTTCATTATTCTTTCATACATGTCACTCTTGATTCATTGCATATCCCGGTACATCGCTGGAGGCATTCATATAGAGTCATACTTTGTTCTAGTATCGAGTTGTAATCATTGAGTTGTAAATAAATAGAAGTGTGATGATCATCATTTTCTAGAGCATTGTCCCAAAAAAAAGAGAAAGGCAAAAAAAGAAGGCCCAAAAAAATATAAAATAAAAAGGGGCAATGTTACTATCTCTTTTTCCACACTTGTGCTTCAAAGTAGCACCATGTTCTTCATATTGCGAGTCTCATATATTGTGCTTCAAAGTAGCATCATGTTTTTCATATAGAGAGTTTCATATGTTGTCACTTTCATATACTAGTGGGAATTTTTCATTATAGAACTTGGCTTGTATATTCCAACGATGGGCTTCCTCAAATTCCCTAGGTCCTCGTGAGCAAGCAAGTTGGATGCACACCCACTTAGTTTCTTTTTTTGAGCTTTCATACATTTATAGCTCTAGTGCATCCGTTGCATGGCAATCCCTACTCCTTGCATTAACATCAATTGATGGGCATCTCCATAGCCTGTTGATTAGCCTCATTGATGTAAGACCTTCTCCTTTTTTGTCTTCTCCACATAACCCCCATCATTATATTCTATTCCACCCATAGTGCTATCTCCATGGCTCACGCTCATGTATTGCGTGAAGGTTTATAAGTTTGAGATTACTAAAGTATGAAACAATTGCTTGGCTTGTCATCAGGGTTGTGCATGAGGAGAGCATTCTCGTGTGACGAAAATGGAGCATGACTAAACTATATGATTTTGTAGGGATGAACTTTCTTTGGCCATGTTATTTTGAGAAGACATAATTGCTTAGTTAGTATGCTTGAAGTATTATTATTTTTATGTCAATATGAACTTTTGTCTTGAATCTTTTGGATCTTAATATTCACACCACAATTAAGAAGAGTTACATTGAAATTATGCCAAGTAGCACTCCGCATCAAAAATTCTCCTTTTATCATTTACCTACTCGAGGATGAGCAGGAATTAAGCTTGGGGATGCCTGATACGTCTCCAATGTATCTATAATTTTTGATTGCTCCATGCTATATTATCTATTGTTTTGGACTATATTGGGCTTTATTTTCCACTTTTATATTACTTTTGGGACTAACCTATTTACCGGAGGCCCAGCCCAGAATTGCTGTTTTTTTTGCCTATTTCAGTGTTTCGAAGAAACGGAATATCAAACGGAGTCCAAACGGAATGAAATCTTCGGGAACGTGATTTTCTCATCAGATAAGATCCAGGAGACTTGGACCCTCCGTCAAGAAAGCCACGAGGCAACCATGAGGGTGGAGGGCGCCCCCTAGGGCGCGCCCACCTGCCTCGTGCGCCCCCCGAAGCTCCACCGACGTACTCCTTCCTCCTATATATACCTACGTACCCCCAACAGATCAGATACGGAGCCAAAAACCTAATCCACCGCCGCAACTTTCTGTATCCACGAGATCCCATCTTGGGGTCTGTTCCGGAGCTCCGCCGGCAGGGGATTCCACCATGGAGGGCTTCTACATCAACATCATAGCCTCTCCGATGAAGTGTGAGTAGTTTACCTCAGACCTTCGGGTCCATAGTTAGTAGCTAGATGGCTTCTTCTCTCTTTTTGGATCTCAATACGATGTTCTCCCCCTCTTTCGTGGAGATCTATTCGATGTAATCTTCTTTTTGCGGTGTGTTTGTTGAGACCGATGAATTGTGGGTTTATGATCACGATTATCTATGAGCAATATTTGAATCATCTCTGAATTCTTTTATGTATGATTGGTTATCTTTGCAAGTCTCTTCGAATTATCCATTCGGTTTGGCCAACTAGATTGGTAGTTCTTGCAATGGGAGAAGTGTTTAGCTTTGGGTTCAATCTTGTGGTGTCCTTACCTAGTGACAGAAAGGGTTGCAAGGCACGTATTGTATTGTTGCCATCGAGGATAACAAGATGGGGTATTTATCATATTGCATGAATTTATTCCTCTACATCATGTCATCTTGCTTAAGGCGTTACTCTGTTTTCATTAACTTAATACTCTAGATGCATGCTGGATAGCGGTCGATGAGTGGAGTAATAGTAGTAGATGCAGGCAGGAGTCGGTCTACTTGTCTTGGACGTGATGCCTATATACATGATCATACCTAGATATTCTCATAACTATGCTCAATTCTGTTAATTGCTCAACAGTAATTTGTTCACCCACCGTAAAATACCTATGCTCTTGAGAGAAGCCACTAGTGAAATCTATGGCCCCCGGGTCTATTTTCATCATACTAATCTTCCTACGCTTTATTATTGCTTTGCTTTTTTACTTTGCATTTTTATTTTACTTTGCATCTTTATACCAAAAATACCAAAAATATTATCTATCATCTCTATTAGATCTCACTCTCGTAAGTGACCGTGAAGGGATTGACTACCCCTATTCGCGTTGGTTGCGAGGAGCTTTTTGTTTTGTGTAGGCACGAGGGACTTGCGCGTGGCCTCCTACTGGATTGATACCTTGGTTCTCAAAATCTGAAGGAAATACTTACGCTACTCTGCTGCATCATCCACTCCTCTTCGGGGAAAACCAACGCAAGCTCAAGACATAGCAGTAAGTGACATGCTTTTCCATAAACCATTTTATACGGAGACATACCCATAGGATTTTTATATGCTGTTCTATAGGCCCATAATGCATCATCAAGTTTCTTGGACCAATTCTTTCTAGATCTATTAACAGTCTTTTGCAAAATTAAATTGAGATCTCTGTTACTCAATTCTACTTGACCACTAGACTGTGGGCGATACGGAGATGCAATTCTATGATTAACATCATGCTTAGCAAGTATTTTACGAAAAGCACCATGAATAAAATGTGAACCACCATCAGTCATTAAATATCTAGGGACTCCAAACCTCAGAAAAATAACTTCTTTAAGCATCTTAATAGAGGTGTTATGATCAGCACAACTAGTTGGAATAGCTTCTACCCACTTAGTAACGTCATCAACAGCAATTAAAATATGTGTATACCCATTACAGGAAGGAAACAGTCCCATATAATCAAAGCCCCAAACATCCAATGGTTCAATAACAAGTGAATAATTCATAGGCATTTCTTGGCGTCTACTAATATTACCAATTCTTTGACATTCATCACAAGACAAGACAAACTTACGGGCATCTTTGAAAAGAGTAGGTGTAGGATCGAAAGTATGTCTAGAGGGGGGGTGATTAGACTACTTGACAATATAAAAATTCAGCCTTTTGATAAAGACAAGTTTTTGGCAAGTTCACAATGATGATCAAGTCAAGTATCACCCTACACATGCAATTCTAGAGTATAGGCAGCGGAAAGTAAATTGCACATGTAGTAAAGAGAGGTGGAGAAGAGCAAACGCAATTTGGAGACACGGAGATTTTTCTCGTGGTTCCGATAGGTGGTGCTATCGTCAATCCACGTTGATGGAGACTTCAACCCACGGAGGGTAACGGCTGCGAGAGTCCACGGAGGGCTCCACCCACGAAGGGTCCACGAAGAAGCAACCTTGTCTATGCCATCATGGCCTACGCCCACGGAGGGCTAGCCTTACTCGGGGTAGATCTTCACGAAGTAGGCGATCTCCTTGCCCTTACAAACTTCTTGGTTCAACTCCACATCTCGACGGAGGCTCCCAAGCGACACCTAACCAATCTAGGAGGCACCACCCTCCAAAAGGTAATAGATGGTGTTGATGATGATGAACTCCTTGCTCTTGTGCTTCAAATGATAATCTCCCCAACACTCAACTCTCCTCACTGATTTGGCTGTGGTGGAAGAAAGGATTGAGTGGAAAGCAACTTGGGAAGACTAGATATCAAGTTTCATATGGTGGGAGTGGAGCTACTTGATCTCAACACAAGGGTAGGTAGTTTTCTTCTCAGAAATGTAAGGTAGGAGTGGTAGTTCTTTCTGATGGCTCTCTCCACGAATGAAGAGGGGGTGGAGGGGTATTTATAGCCTCCACACAAAATCCAACCGTTACACACATTTGACCAATCTCGGTCAGACCGAAGTTGACAACTCGGTGAGACCGAAAGTTCAAATCATGTGAACGTTAGGATTTTCGGTGGGACCAAAAATACAAACTCGGTGAGTCCGATTCGTCCAAAGACAAGAGCTTGCCAATCTCGGTGGGACCGACTTCATCATCTCGGTGACACCGATTTGATGACAGAAGGTTACAGAAGCTTGGCAACTCAAGTTTCGGTGAGACCGAGTTCAGAATCGGAAAATCCGAGAATTCTAGGGTTTGGCTATATGGCTGAGGTGGTTCATCTCGGTGTGACTGGGTTTGGAAAATCGGTGGGACCGAGATTACTTATGAGTGTATTATGGAAGTGAGAGTTGCTGATAGTTTAGGAGATGTATCACTAAGCACTTTGAGCAACCAGATCATTATCATAACCTCATCCCCTTTTAATAGTATTGGCTTTCCTATAGACTCAATGTGATCTTGGATCACTAAACCAAAAATGGAGTCTTGAGCTTTTGCCAATGCTTGCCTTAGCATTTTGAGGGGTCCACTTCTTCAGTCCTTGCCATACCCATATCACTGAACTTTCTGAAATGATTCTCAAGAAACTATTAGTTCAATGATATATATGTTGTTATTAATTACCAAAACCACCCGGGGATTAGTTGCACTTTCAATCTCCCCCTTTTTGGTAATTGATGACAACATATAGATCAAAGCTTCGACAAAGGATATAATCAATGAATAATATCGTCGCTTTGAGAAGTATGTGATAAGCAAGAGCTCCCCCTAAATTTGTGCATTATTTAAGATTTGCGTTTGAATGCAAATGCACAATCGATTAGGATCATGGGTCACTCTTCCATGTCACATACATCTTGGTGGAGCGCACAAAATGATAAGAATGAATAGCATGCACCCAATCACCAAGACATGAGTAAATGGTCATACAAGATAGGAATAGCATATGATAAGCATTAAGCACACATTAAGGCATAGTACGACCAAGCACTCATCAAACGTAGTATCAAACACACAGAATGTCACGAAAACCAAAAGAACAAAAGCGCAAAAAAAACAACAGCACTCTCTCTCTCTCGAAGTCCTATGATCTATACAATTTCTCCCCCTTTGGCAACAAGTTACCAAAAAGTTCGAAAAGTATAGAGCTAAACGTCACTAGGGACTCTGTTGGCGGCTCCTGTCTGGGTTGATGTTGGAGTTGAGATGGCTGCATCGGCGAAGACTTCTGCTGATGTCTGTGGAGCTGGAGGAGTGGTCACTGGAGCTGGAGCTGGAGCAACTGATGGAGCTGTGGGAGGTGCTGAGGCTGTAGTCCTGGTGTCTGTCACTGGAATAGCAGCTGATCGGGGTCCTGTGGGAACCGGAGCAGTCTGTTCATAAGCATCCTGGACTAGGTCATCCTGCATCTCACGCATGAGCTCTTCCTTCTCCCTCTTTGCTTCCTCGATATCTGCCTCAAGCTTGTTGACAGTTACTTGCACTTCAGTCAGCTTCACATCCAGAGCATGGATCTTGTCTTCAACAATCCTCTCAAGGCTCTCCTGAGACTGTACAATGCTGGCCAGGCATTGTTCAATCCTTTGGGTAGCTTCAAGGAGCTGCTCTCTAACACTCTTTGGTTTAGCTGCTGCTGCTGCTGCTTCCTTCTCAGCTTTGGCTTTCTTGGCAGCTTCAATCTTTGCTTGACCTTCAACAGAAGTTGGATCCTCCTCATCCATCACAACATCATTGTCCTCATGCTCAGGCTGCAGTGGTAGGTGTTCTCTATCCAACAAGAATGTGCCCGTGCCAAACTTGGCATTGATAAGCATCTGAATATGCGGGACAAATCCACACGACCTTTTCTGGTCAGCTGCAGTTCTCTTAATAGTCTCAACTATCAAGTCCATCACCTTGAACGGTGCCTTCTCATCAAGTATATGCAGCATGTTGATAGAGTACCCTCTGATCATGCGATGATCTCCAGACTTGGGCATCAAGGTATGCCTCAGAATAGTGTTTGTGGTAGGTAGACCTGCCTGGAGATGATACACTGAGCCAAGCTTCCAGATTGCTAAATCCTTAGCTGGAACCTCCTTGTACATATTCTTCATAGATTCATAGTTCTTCTTGGGAATGCCATAGACATCAACATCATCCTCTCTCTGCACTGGAGCATTCAGCAGTTCTGCCCATTCTTCTACAGTTGAAGAGAATCTTTGGCCTTCAGTCATCCATGTGATCTTTCCATCTGGATAGAAATGAGCTGTGGCATAGAATTGCATAATCATTTCATCATTCCAACTTGTCAGCTTTTGACCTACGAAGTCTGCAACACCACATGCAGTGAAGCTCTCATGCACATGTGGAAAGAAGTCTCTGTGCTCTTCACTGTCAATGTATTTCCAATCAACAAATCTGGTGTCTGCCACTATGGGCTTCTTGTCCATCAGCACAGTCTCATAGAAGTCCTGCTGCTCTCTGGTGTGAAATCTGGGATCAACAGCAGTTCTTCTCCTCACAGCATATGGATCAGCTTGTCTCCATAGCCTGAGACCTCTATCCTTCCTTTCCTTCATGTTTTCAGCTTGAGGATGAGCATCATTGTGAAGTGGCAGTTTTGGACGAAGTTTCAGCAAAACTGGTGCCTCATCATCTGACACAGCTGGTGGCACATCATCCTTGTTCTTTTCAGACGCTGGAATGTTTCTGACGGTCTTCTTGGGCTTGGACTTTGAAGTGGCTCCAGCCCTGATGGCATCACCCATGAGCTTAGGCTTCTGAGGAGGCTGGGGTGCTTCCTCATCCTCTACTGCTGCATCTGCATGAGGATCAATATACATATCTGCTCTAGCTCCTGACACATACACTATCCTCTTTCTCTTGGAAGTTTTCTTCACCTTGCTTGTAGTTTCCTCTTCCATACTCAGCTTTTTGGCAACAGTGGACTGCTTCACTTTTCTGGTGCCTTTCTTGGTTTGCTGCCCTTGAGGCTCTTTGGCAACAACCTTTCTCTTTGGCTTGGAGGAGACCTCTTCCTCAACAATGAAATCAGAATCTTCTTCATCAGAGTTCCTCTTCTTTCTGGCCCTGGTGGCTGCAGGAGACAAACCACTTGGTGTGCTCCTCTCACCATCATCTGATGAGCTGCTGGGTTCAGGACTAGTGCCTGCCTCTGGAATATCAGCAATAGGTGACTCAGACCTGTTCTGGCTGTCACTGGCATCTGACATGGCTGACAACCTGTGAATAGATAAGGTGTAGGCAGAGTAGAAGAGTTATCACAAACTGCAGAAGATTTTGCAAACAGAATGAGTTCAAATTCTAGTATTAGGTTTTCATAGAAGACATTTCGGTCAGTCCGAGTTTAAAATTCGGTGAATCCGAAGTGTTCAAACAGAAGCATTCACACCACTTTCGGTTGGACCGAAGTGGGTTTCGGTCCTGCCGATAACACTAGGGTTTCACTAAATCCTCATTTCGGTCACACCGATTTGCACAACTCGGTTGGACCGAAAGGTGCAGTGCAATGGCCAGAGGCCAAATCGGTCATACCGAGAATGTAAAATCGGTCTTACCGAGATGTGTTCGGCGGAAACCTAACCCTAAAACTTTTACTCGAATTTCGTTCAAAGGAACTAATCTTGTGTTCAGGAAGATTTCAATCGTGGCAAGATTACAGGCAAACCAAACGTGCATTGAATCGGAGATGAGAGCACGAGTGGGATCGAAACTCACCCTAACTTGGTGGAGTTCATCTACGGTGGCAACGACGCGGAGAAGATGTCCGTTGACGGCGACGGAGACCTGCGGCGAGGGCGCACAGGCGACGACGGAGACGATCCGGAGACCAGGCGACGGCAGCAAGGGGTGTGGGGGCGAAGCGTTTTGAAGTAGAAATCAACGCGCGGCCCTCGGAGTATATATACCCCTTTGCTGTCGGTGGGACCGAGTTGTAAAACTCGGTGGCACCGAGATGGATAACTGCAGGGCAGTTATGCACTTCGGTCACGCCGAAATTCACAACTCGGTTTCACCGAGGTGAAAACCTAGATCAATCCAAATGCTTTCGGTTTGACCGAGTTTGAGTGGGTTGGTCTGACCGAAATCACTTAGAAGGTTTTGGAAGTTAGCCCTTGACGGATCGGTGCCTCCGAGTGCTCCTCACTCGGAGGGTCCGAAAATGACTTGTTCAAAGTTTGTGATGTAAGCATGAATAGAATTTGAGACAAGAAAGCATAGATAGCTAGGGGAGGTACTTAGGCATTCTTGTCCATCCATTTGGTCAAAAAAAATCAAAAAGACCAAAGCAACAAATGGATGTCCTTGAATGGATTAAATCATGCATCCAACATGCTCACACAATAAGATAGCAAATGAAATATGTGTCAAACATGCACAATCAAAACTCTAGCTACTATCACACAATTTGTCGATGACTAGGTCATCTATATATGAGTATATTGACTTAGGAGTCAAATGAGAACATTTGATCATAGGTCATACTCATCGTTTAAGCACAAGTGGGGTTACCACTTTTACATAAAGCATTGATGTGTTCACATCATTTGAAGATGCTTTAGCTCAATTCTTTAGAGCAAAGCTCCCCCTAGATGTGAGAACCCCTTTTAAACTGTCAAACTAACCTTGGGTTGTCGTAGAAGACTTCATGTAGATGTTGAAGATGTGGATGCTCAATGTTGATGAAGATCAACAAGAGTTGGGAGCAATCCTTTGGATTCGGGCACTTTCAATACCTACATGGGTTAGTCCCACAAGGAACAAACAAGGATATCCATGGACATAGATTGAAGTACACAATGGATGATGTCCATGAGAGCTATGATTACCTTGTCCCTTGACTTACCAACAAGAGGGTTTGTGACTCCATGAACTAGTGCAAGATGTGGAAGTTGATTGCACAAGTTCTTGCCAAAATGAATATGAGTGAAGTATGTTGGCGGAGTCACCCTCAAGAACTCTCTAGTTCTTCTTCTTCGGGATCCACATCATCTTGATGGGAATCCTTGGGGTTGTAGTTGAGCTTGATGAAGTAGAACTTGACGTTTCCTTGGGAACCCACTTGACCATGGCTTTAGGTGCTTCAATAAATGCATCAATCTCCTCTTGAAGCTTGTCCTTGTCTTTTAGCTTGTGGTCTTGTGGTGGAAGATCATCTTGAGCTTGTTCCACATTGGAAGAAGTAGGATCGTACTTCTCCTTTTGAGAAACAAACTTTGGAGTGGGATATTGACCTTCTTCCCATTCAACACCCTCGGCGTTGAACTTTCGCTCAAAACCAATTCCTTGATTCTTCCGGTGCCTCCCTTGCTTGCGAATAATTTCCTCAAAGTTCTTGCTTCCGGCAAGGCTCTTGTAGACACCTTTCTCTATAATCCCTTTCAATAAACTATTTTCTTGCTCAAGTGTAACTTGGCTTGAAACATTGTTAGTGGAATCAAGAGAACTACTAGAACCAATATTGTTGCTTCTAGATGAAGAATTTTTCTTATGCTTGTCATGCTTAGTTTTAATAGGTGGCAAGAAATTAGACAAGAGAAGTCGTTTGGCAAGATATGAAGAACTCTTCTTTCGAAGATCGTCATTGATTGCTTTTAGGAACTCATGTTCTTGCTCTAGATTGAGCTTCTCGAAGCGTAGCTTCTCATGAGATCTTAGGAGCTCTCTATGATCTTCTTGAGTTGTTTCATGAGCTAACTTAAGAGTGTTTAGTTCTTTAGTTAGACGCTCAATCTCCTTCATAGCATTGTCATTCGACTCTTCTCGACTATAAAGACTACTAGCATGTTCATCATTACTAGGCTCACTAGATTTGTCATGTAAAAGCTCATCTTCACCAAGCAAGTCATCCTCATCACTATCAAAGTCAATGAATTCAGGGTGTGATACCTTGGGGCCTTTAGCCATGAAGCATCTTCCAATTCCCTCATTTGGTGAATCAAATAAGTCATAGGAGTTGGAGTTGGAGGACACGAGAGCAAGACCGGCAACACCTTCATCTTGACTGTAGTCGGAGTTGGAGTGATAGCTTCTTTCGGAATGATTGTCGGAGTCGGAGCCGGAGACCCATTCACCTACATGAGCTTGATGTTTTCTTCTTGTGTAGCTCCTTGATGACTTGTCTTTCCTCTCCGAATCCTTGCTTCTCCGAGAGGGTCTTCGTTCATAACGATCATCTCTGCTCCTTCTCTCTTTCCGAGGTGACTCATCTCTTGAGCTTCTTCTTCTTGGAGATTCTTCTCTTCTCTTGTGGGGAGCCGTACACTCATTTGAGTAGTGTCCGGGTCTTCCACAATTGTAGCAGTTTCGGTCACGACTAGAAGATCTCTTTTCATCATATGATCTAGACTTTGAGCTTCTCTCTTTGCCTCTATTCTTGTAGAATTTGTTGAAGTTCTTGACCATTAGGCTTATCTCTTCATTGGAAACTAACTTGTCACTTGAGGTTGTGGGAGCATCACTTGTAGCTTTGTAAGCACCACTTGACTTGTTGTGAAGCTCTTCCTTATCCTTAAGTGTCATCTCATGAGCAACAATTCTTCCAATGACTTCGGTTGGCTTGAGATTCTTGTAGTTTGGCATCATTTGGATCAAAGTGCACACGGTGTCATACTTTCCATACAAAGCACTGAGAATCTTTTTGATGATGAATCGGTCGGTCATTTCTTCGCTTCCTAAGCTGGCAATCTCATTTGTGATGAGAGCAAGCCTAGAGTACATTTCAGCGACTCCTTCACCATCCTTCATCTTGAACTTGTCAAGTTGACCTTGAAGAATATCTAGCTTTGATTCCTTCACGGACTCGGTACCTTCGTGCATTTCAACCAAAGTATCCCAAATCTCTTTTGCATTCTCAAGACGGCTGATTTTGTTGAACTCCTCGGGACACAAAGCATTGAATAGAATGTCACAAGCTTGAGCATTGTTTTGCAACATCGGCAATTCATCCGTTGTAGCTTCGCGATCCAGAAATTTTCCTTCCTCGAAGAACTCACCTTGCAAACCAACACAAATAATGCCCCATGCGGCTGGGTTATGACCAAGAATATGCATTTTCATTTTATGCTTCCAACTAGCAAAATTTGTACCATCAAAGTAAGGACCTCTACGAAAATTACCCTCACTAGATGCCATACTCTCCTAGGTTGTGAAACCAAGCTTATGGAGTCCAATGCAATGGAAACCAATACAATGGAGACCAAAGCTCTGATACCACTTGTAGGATCGAAAGTATGTCTAGAGGGGGGGGTGATTAGACTACTTGACAATATAAAAATTCAGCCTTTTGATAAAGACAAGTTTTTGGCAAGTTCACAATGATGATCAAGTCAAGTATCACCCTACACATGCAATTCTAGAGTATAGGCAGCGGAAAGTAAATTGCACATGTAGTAAAGAGAGGTGGAGAAGAGCAAACGCAATTTGGAGACACGGAGATTTTTCTCGTGGTTCCGATAGGTGGTGCTATCGTCAATCCACATTGATGGAGACTTCAACCCACGGAGGGTAACGGCTACGAGAGTCCACGGGGGGCTCCACCCACGAAGGGTCCACGAAGAAGCAACCTTGTCTATGCCATCATGGCCTACGCCCACGGAGGGCTAGCCTTACTCGGGGTAGATCTTCACGAAGTAGGCGATCTCCTTGCCCTTACAAACTTCTTGGTTCAACTCCACATCTCGACGGAGGCTCCCAAGCGACACCTAACCAATCTAGGAGGCACCACCCTCCAAAAGGTAATAGATGGTGTTGATGATGATGAACTCCTTGCTCTTGTGCTTCAAATGATAATCTCCCCAACACTCAACTCTCCTCACTGATTTGGCTGTGGTGGAAGAAAGGATTGAGTGGAAAGCAACTTGGGAAGACTAGAGATCAAGTTTCATATGGTGGGAGTGGAGCTACTTGATCTCAACACAAGGGTAGGTAGTTTTCTTCTCAGAAATGTAAGGTAGGAGTGGTAGTTCTTTCTGATGGCTCTCTCCACGAATGAAGAGGGGGTGGAGGGGTATTTATAGCCTCCACACAAAATCCAACCGTTACACACATTTGACCAATCTCGGTCAGACCGAAGTTGACAACTCGGTGAGACCGAAAGTTCAAATCATGTGAACGTTGGGATTTTCGGTGGGACCGAAAATACAAACTCGGTGAGTCCGATTCGTCCAAAGACAAGAGCTTGCCAATCTCGGTGGGACCGACTTCATCATCTCGGTGACACCGATTTGATGACAGAAGGTTACAGAAGCTTGGCAACTCAAGTTTCGGTGAGACCGAGTTCAGAATCAGAAAATCCGAGAATTCTAGGGTTTGGCTATATGGCTGAGGTGGTTCATCTCAGTGTGACTGGGTTTGGAAAATCGGTGGGACCGAGATTACTTATGAGTGTATTATGGAAGTGAGAGTTGCTGATAGTTTAGGAGATGTATCACTAAGCACTTTGAGCAACCAGATCATTATCATAACCTCATCCCCTTTTAATAGTATTGGCTTTCCTATAGACTCAATGTGATCTTGGATCACTAAACCAAAAATGGAGTCTTGAGCTTTTGCCAATGCTTGCCTTAGCATTTTGAGGGGTCCACTTCTTCAGTCCTTGCCATACCCATATCACTGAACTTTCTGAAATGATTCTCAAGAAACTATTAGTTCAATGATATATATGTTGTTATTAATTACCAAAACCACCCGGGGATTAGTTGCACTTTCAGTAGGCCAATAAAAACCGGAATGCAATACCTTATGCGCAGTTCTATCTCCAGCGTGGTGTCCTCCATAAGCTTCGGAGTGACACTTGCGTAGGATCTGTTCCTGTTCATGCTCAGGTATACAACTGATACGTCTCCAACGTATCTATAATTTATGAAGTATTCATGCTATTATATTATCAACCTTGGATGTTTTATATGCATTTATATGCTATTTTATATGGGTTTTGGGACTAACCTATTAACCTAGAGCCTAGTGCCAGTTTCTATTTTTTCCTTGTTTTTGAGTTCTACAGAAAAGGAATATCAAACGGAGTCCAATTGACGTGCCAATGTTTGACGTGCCAAGAGTTGGGCCAGGAGAGTTCCGAGGCATCCATGAGGGTGGGGGGCGCGCCCACCCCCCAGGCGCGTGGGCCTGCCTCGTGGACGCCTCGGGCAGCTCCTTGACGTGAGACCGATGCCAAAAATTCCTATAAATACAGAAACCTTGGAAAATTAACCTAGACCGGAAGTTCCGCCGCCGCAAGCCTCTGTAGCCACGAGAAATCAATCTAGGCCCTCTCCGGGACCCTGCCAGAGAGGGCCATCATCACCGATGGCCATGGAGGAGTATCCCGGAGAGGCCATCATCGCCATGAAGGCCAAGGACAAGAGGGAGAACCTTTCCCCATCTAGGGGAGAGGCCATGGAGGAGGAAGCACAAGGGGGAGAACCTCTCCTCCTCTCTCTTGGTGGCACCGGAGTGCCAATCATCGCCACGGTGATCATCTTCATCAACATCACCACCATCATCACCATCCTCATCTCTTTTACGCGGTCCACTCTCCCGCACCCCGCTGTAATCCCTACTTGAACATGGTGCTTTATGCCACATATTATGATCCAATGATGTGTTGCCATCCTATGATGTTTTGAGTAGACATCCTTTGTCTTTGGGTTGATTGATGATCTAGATTGGTATGAGTTGTATGTTTTATTTTGGTGCTTTCCTATGGTGCCCTCCGTGTCGCGCAAGCGTGAGGGATTCCCGCTGTAGGGTGTTGCAATACGTTCATGATTCGCTTATAGTGGGTTGGTGAGTGACTGAAACACAAACCCGAGTAAGGGGGTTGTTGCGTATGGGAATAAAGAGGACTTGATGCTTTAATGCTATGGTTGGGTTTTACCTTAATGATCTTTAGTAGTTGCGGATGCTTGCTAGAGTTCCAATCATAAGTGCATATGATCCAAGTAGAGAAAGTATGTTAGCTTATGCCTCTCCCTCATATGAAATTGCAATGACGACTACCGGTCTTATTAATAATTGCCTAGGAGAATTCCGCACACCGATCCACCATTGTTCCACACTCACTATTTATAATATTTAGTAATATATTCTAAATTTATGATAACAACACCTAATTTTATATTTTAGCTCTCTGATACCATGCAAAGTTATCCTCTTCATACCCACAACGTAGTTTTATTTCTCGTTTCTAGTTGGAAGCAAACGTTCGGTATATGTAGAGTCGTATCAGTGGCAGATAGGGCTTGAGAGAATATTGGTCTTACCTTTAGCTCCTTGTGGGTTCGACACTCCATACTTATCACTTCCACCTTTGGAAATTGCTACGATGATTCCCTGCACTTGGGGATTATCAAGCTCTTTTCTGGCGCCGTTGCCGGGGAGCAATAGCGTGGGGTTGATATTCTCGTGTGTGCTTGTTTGCTTTCTTCACTAAGTAGATTTTTTCCCTTTTTGTTTCTGTTTAGTTGTGGGTGAAACATACAAAAAAATTAAAAGAAATAAAATACCAAAAAAATTACTTGCCTCTCATGCCTAAAAAGTTTCTCAAAAAGAGAAGTGATTGGAAAGTTTTGCATTAAAGAAGTGAGGGTCGACCTTGAGCACTTGTGTTCATGCTCACGAAAACAATGTAGAATTTTTCATGGAAGCTTCTCTTTAAATAATTATCCCCTTGTATATATCCATTGTATTATAACAATAATGTGCCAAGCTTTGGTTTTAGGATGATTAGATCGCTTGTTTACTATGTGCAGAACAAAAACAGAAACTTTGGCTGTAGCGCATGATTGTACATTTTTTAATGGAAAGTCAAATGAGTCTGAAACTTTTTGCACATTACTTCTGTACACATTGTTCTAATTTTCAAATTTATTTTATAATTATCGGAGTTACAGAAGATTGCTAAACCTCCAGATTACTACAGGCTGTCCTATTTTTGGCAGATTCTCTTTTGCGTGTGTTGTTTGCTTATTTTGGTCAATCTATGGCTAGTATAGGGGGGTATGAACCATAGAGAAGTTGCAATACAGTAGGTTTAACACCAATATAAATAAAGAATGAGTTCATTACAGTACCATAATGTGGTAGTTTGCTTTATTACACTAACGGATTTCACAAAGTTTTTGTTAAAGTTTTTTGTGGATGAATTGTTCGAAGAACGAGGAGTTACCGATGTGAGAAGAATAAAGGGAGGCAAGAGTTCAAGCTTGGGTATGCCCAAGGCACCCTGATAAGTCTCCAACTTATCTATAATTTATGAAGTATTCATGCTATTACATTATCCATCTTGGATGTTTTATGGGCTTTACTATGCACTTTTATATTACTTTTGGGACTAACCTATTGACGCAGAGCCCAGTGCCAGTTTCTGTTTTTCCCTTGTTTCAGTGTTTCACGGAAAAGGAATATCAAACTGAGTCCAAACGGAATGAAACCTTCGGAAAAGTTATTTTTGGAAAGAAAGAAATATAGGAGACTTGGAGTGCACGTCAGGAGATCAACGAGGAGAGCATGAGGCAGGGGGGGGGGGGGGCGCCCACCCCCCTGGGCGCGCCCTCCACCCTCGTGGGCCCCTCATGGCTCCCCTTACCGACTTCTTTCCCCTTACCAACCATCGTGGAACAGAATAGATCGGGAGTTCCGCCGCCGCGAGTCTCTGTAGCCACCAAAAACCAATCGGGACCCTGTTCCGGCACCCTGCCGGAGGGGGGATCCCTCACCGGTGGCCATCTTCATCATCCCGGCGCTCTCCATGACGAGGAGGGAGTAGTTCACCCTCGGGGCTGAGGGTATGTACCAGTAGCTATGTGTTTGATCTCTCTCTCTCTCCCGTGTTCTTGATTTGGAACGATCTTGATGTATCGCGAGCTTTGCTATTATAGTTGGATCTTATGATGTTTCTCCCCCTCTACTCTCTTGTAATGGATTGAGTTTTCCCTTTGAAGTTATCTTATCGGATTGAGTCTTTAAGGATTTGAGAACACTTGATGTATGTCTTGCGTGTGATGCCCGTGGTGACAATGGGGTATTCTATTGATTCACTTGATGTATGTTTTGGTGATCAACTTGCGGGTTCCGTGACCTTGGGAATCTATGCATAGGGGTTGGCACACGTTTTCGTCTTGACTCCCCGGTAGAAACTTTGGGGCACTCTTTGAGGTTCTATGTGTTGGTTGAATAGATGAATCTGAGATTGTGTGATGCATATCGTATAATCATACCCACGGATACTTGAGGTGACAATGGAGTATCTAGGTGACATTAGAGTTTTGGTTGATGTGTGTCTTAAGGTGTTATTTTACTACGAACTCTAGGGCTGTTTGTGACACTTATAGGAATAGCCCAATGGATTGGTCGGAAAGAATAACTTTGAGGTGGTTTCGTACCCTACCATAATCTCTTCGTTTGTTCTCCGCTATTAGTGACTTTGGAGTGACTCTTTGTTGCATGTTGAGGGATAGTTATATGATCCAATTATGTTATTATTGTTGAGAGAACTTGCACTAGTGAAAGTATGAACCCTAGGCCTTGTTTCCTATCATTGCAATACCGTTTGTGCTCACTTTTATCATAGTTACCTTGCTGTTTTTATATTTTCAGATTACAAAAACCTATATCTACCATCCATATTGCACCTGTATCACCATCTCTTCGCTGAACTAGTGCACCTATACAATTTACCATTGTATTGGGTGTGTTGGGGACACAAGAGACTCTTTGTTATTTGGTTGCAGGGTTGTTTGAGAGAGACCATCTTCATCCTACGCCTCCCACAGATTGATAAACCTTAGGTCATCCAGTTGAGGGAAATTTGCTACTGTCCTACAAACCTCTGCACTTGGAGGCCCAACAATGTCTACAAGAAGAAGGTTGTTTAGTAGACATCACACCCCAAGTAAATATTTCAAGGATACTCAAGCATCTAAGCTTGGCGATGCCCCGGTTGGCATCCCATCTTTCTTCTTCAACAATTATCGGTATATCTCGGTTTTTGTTTTGTTCACATGATTTGTGTCCTTTGTGTTTTTATTTTTCTTTAAGAACCATGCTAGTATGAGATAGCATTTCATTGATTTATAGAATACTTCATGTGCTTCACTTATATAATTACTCTTTGTGCTTCACTTAATTCTTTTGAGTATGGTTTTATAGAATGCTGCGTGTGCTTCACTTATACATTTTGAGCTTGGATATTGGTTAGTCTATATTAATTGTAGAATGCTCCATGAACTTCACTTATATCTTTTGGTGTATGAATAATACTATCATCTAAAGCGAGTTTGGAAGAGTGTCAACTTTAGGAAGTAGTGATCCCGCTATTCCGAATGAGAAGAATTTTGCTTATGTGGAGAGTAGAAATATTTCTATGCTTGTAGATCATGAAAAGAATGCTTTATGTGATGGTTATATTGTTGAATTCATGATTCTACTGAAAATTATTATGATGGAGGAATATATGCTTGTAGGAGTTGTATTAATATCAAGTTTCCTCTCTATGTGCTTAAAGTTTTGAAGTTATACTTGTTTTGCCTTCCTATGCTAATTAATTCTTTTTCCTATAAATTATGTGTTCACAAAATCCCTAGGCATAGGAAGTTGGTTAGAATCAAATGTTCTAGTCATATTCTTCATGATGCTCTCTTTATGTTTCAATTCTTATCTTTTATGTGAGCATCATTGAAATCATCATGCCTAGCTAAAAGGCATTAAAGAAAAGCGCTTGTTGGGAGATAACCCAATATTTACCCTTAATGTTTTTGTGTGTTCACATGATTAAGCTACTGCAGTAATCATGGTTTATAGCTTTTGTTTCAATAAAGTGCCAAGTAAGACCTTTGGGAAGACTTGGGTGAAAGTTAATGTGATCTTGCTGTAAAAACAGAAACTTTACACTCACGAGATAAGCTACCATGTTTTACCAAAGAGTGCTTTTGAGTTGATTCTTTTTGCAGAAGATTAATAGAAAAATTCCTCACGTCCACCAATTCATTTCATAATTTTTGGAGTAGCAGAAGTATGGTTGCTGTTCAGATCATTACATACTGTTCTGCTTCTGACAGATTCTGTTTTCATTGCATAGTTTGCTTGTTTTCTAGTTTCTATGGATTATATTTCTCAATATGAATTGTATAAAGGGCCATTTGCATTTCTGTCCCTAACTCGAACCACCTAATCAGATATACCCCTAATTCGAAAGCTTGCTCAAATTTGCCCCTCCGCCGTTAGTTGCACTTATAAAAATGCCCCTCCGTGCCGTTTCCGTCCAGTCAAAGTTGTTTGACCGTTATCTGGCCGTTTCTTTGACAATTTTACCCCTGTGTCCATGTGACACTTAGTAGTGGGTCCCACTCTTAAAAAATAAAATGAAAAAACAGTTTCTCTCACCCTTTTGTCACCCACACTTACATGTGGGGCCGATCTTGAAAAAAAAGAAGAAAAAAGAACATGACTATTCAAACTAGTCCGACGGTTGCCGGCGGTGACCAAATCCCACGGCGGAGGCACGCTGGGAGGCTGCGAGGAGGCCAGCTGAGGGAACAAGGCGATAGCCCTTGCTCAACCACGTCCATCGATGTGCTCTTCGGACCATATGGTTGCTGGAGCAAACGGCGGCGACCATTCTCGCGGCGGCTCCGGGCGGCGCAAGTGCGGCAGCTACCATGTGAGCGGGAGGGAGAGGAAACCATCCGTGTGCCATTAAGGAGCTCACTAGGAGCATGATGGCGACGCTGCGGGGGCTCGGGGAAGACCGGAGCGACGACTTCGATGATGGCCGCCATGACTGAGCTCAGAGCTCATGGGGAAGACGGCCCGAGGCCATGGAGCTTGCTATGGAGGACTCCCAGGTCTTCTTTGGTACATCAGGATGCCATAGGAGCCGCTCGGAGCGGCTCATGTGCTTGAACGGCGTCGAATAGAAGGCGGCGGTCCGAGCTCTGCAGTGGGGTAGATGTGTTGTGGTTCTCTTCCTGGACGTCTCTGGTCAAAATCATAGGCTGTTAGGATGAGGTCATGGCGTATGAGATTCCTGGCGAGGTGGCGGCGCTTCGGGTTGCCGTTGGCCATGTACTTGATAGACGCCGGCGACGGAGCGCTCTCTGGAGTGCTTGCGTGACAGGGCTAGAGGGCGGGATAGGAACGAAGGCAAGCGGCCGAGAGAGAATAAGGGAGAGAGGGTTGCAGCGTCAGGGGAGGCCAGCGGCCAAGGCGGCGCCCGTTCGGCACTCTCGCCGGAGTTGAGAGGTAGCGGCCGTCGGGCCGTCGTTCAGTAGGGAGAGAGACAGAGAGAGGGGGAGGTGAGAGAGAGTTTTGTTTTTTCTATGGATGAGGGGGCCCACATGTAAGTGTGTGAGAGAGAGGGGGTGAGAGAAAGGGTTTTTCCATTTTATTTTTTGAGAGTGGGTCCCACCAGTAAGTGACAGATGGAGGGAGGGGTAGAAATGTCCAGTAAATGCCCCGTAAACAGTCAAACCCCTTTGATCGGATGGAAACGGAGCGGAAGGGTATTTCTGTAAGGGCACCTAACGGCGGAGGGGCATTTTTGAGCAGGCTTTCGAATTAGGGGCAAATGTGAGTAGTGGGTTCGAGTTAGGGACACAGATGTAAAAGACCCTTGTATAAATGATATGGTACAGTAGACATTGTGTGGTAACAATTATGAACCTTGTCTTAGACAGTACCAAAGTGAATGGTTTACTCTTTATCATACTAACCTATCTCACGAAGTTTCGCTAAGTTTTGTGTGATTTAAGTTTTCAAGCTTTGGGTGAGATGTCGATATGAGGAGAACAAGGAGTGGAAAGACCCTAAGCTTCGGGATGCCCAAGGCACCCCAAGGTAATATTCAATGAAGACTCAAGCGCCTAAGCTTGGGGATGCCCCGGAAGGCATCCCCTCTTTCATCTTCAAAACTATCGGTATACCTTACTCGGAGCTATATTTTTATTCGTCACATGATATGTGTTTTGCTTGGAGCGTATTTTCAATTTTTACTTGTTGTTTGAATAAAATCATTGGATCTGAATTATCAAATGAAAAAGAATCCTCCCATGGCTAGTTAATTGTTTGACTACTCAGTGTCCTTCACTATTATCTTTTGGAGTAGTTTGTCATTTACTCACGTGCTTCACGTATATCCTATGAGTAAATGGTTGAATAATTGAAATATCATAAACCTGAATTTATATATGTTTCATATGCTTATAACATGGGGAGTAATGACGTCACACATAATAAGTATAGGTAGTAAACTCATTGAAAATTAGCAAACGTAGAATTGGTTACTGGAACAATTCATGAAAGAATATTGAAGGAAGAGGGATTTCACATATAAATATATTATCTTGGACATCTTTTTTAATTGTGAGCACTCATTAAAATATGACATGCTAAAAGGTTGACGTCGGACAAGGAAGACAACGTAATGGGTTATGTTTTCTTATATCCGAAATAAAGTATATTGTCTTGGATCATCCAACATGTTGAGCTTGCTTTTCCCCCTCATGCTAGCCAAATTATTTGCACCAAGTAGAGATACTACTTGTGCTTCCAAACATTCCTTAAACTAGTTTTGCCATGAGAGTCCACCATACCTACCTATGGATTGAGTAAGATCCTTCAAGTAAGTTGTCATCGGTGCATGCAATAAAAATTGCCCTCTAAATATGTATGATCTATTAATGTGGAGAAAATAAGCTTTATACGATCTTGTGATGTGGAAGAAATAAAAGCGACGGACTTCATAATAAAGGTCCATATCACAAGTGGCAATATAAAGTGACATTCTTTTGCATTAAGATTTTGTGCATCCAACCATATAAGCGCATGACAACCTCTGCTTCCCTCTACGAAGGGCCTATCTTTTACTTTTATCTTCTACCCTTATGCAAGAGTCATGGTGATCTTCACCTTTCCTTTTTACATTTTATCCTTTAGCAAGCACATTGTGTTGGAAAGATCCTGATATATATATATATATATATATATATATATATATATATATATATATATATATATATATATATATCCAATTGGATGTAAGTTATCATGAACTATTATTGTTGACATTACCCTTGAGGTAAAACTTGGGAGGCGAATCTATAAGCCCCTATCTTTCTCTGTGTCCGATTAAAACTTTGAACCCATAAATATCATGTGAGTGTTAGCAATTGTGAAAGACTAAAAGATAGTTGAGTATGTGGAGTTTGTTAAATCAAAGCTCTGACATAGACCCTTCCTGAAAATAAGATGAATTGCAATTATTTGATGACTGAGAATATAGTTTGTTAGTTTCAAGAGAGTTTATGATCTGTACTTTAACATGTGAATAGCTTGTTACTTGATCATGAAAAGTTTTATGAAAATGAGCTACTGTTGTGATACATAATGATGCTAGAAAAGGTGATTGGAACTATCATTGCTGAAACTTATGCACTTGCTAGCATTCACACTTCATAAATTATTTCTTTTATCATTTACCTACTCGAGGACGAGCAGGAATTAATCTTGGGGATGCTGATACGTCTCCAACGCATCTATAATTTATGAAGTATTCATGCTATTATATTATCAACCTTTGGTTGTTTTATATGCATTTATATGCTATTATATGGATTTTGGACTAACATATTAATCTAGAGCCCAGTGCCAATTTCTGTTTTTTCCTTGTTTTTAAGTTTTACAGAAAGGGAATATCAAACAAAGTCCAATTGACGTGCCAATTTTTGACGATTTTTTATGGACCAAAAGAAGACCCCGGAGTAAAAGAGTTGGGCCAGGAGAGTCCCGGGGCGTCCACGAGGGTGGGGGGCGGGCCCATCCCCCAAGCGCGTGGGCCTGCCTCATGGACGCCTCGGGCACCTCCTTGATGTGAGACCGACGCCAAAAATTCCTATAAATACAGAAACCTCGAAAAATTAACCTAGATCGGAAGTTCCGCCGCCGCAAGCCTCTATAGCCACGAGAAGTCAATCTCGGCCCTCTCCGGCACCCTGCCGGAGAGGGCCATCATCACTGGTGGCCATTGAGGAGTATCCCAGAGAGGCCATCATCGCCATGAAGGACAAGGACCAGAGGGAGAACCTTTCCCCATCTAGGGGGGAGGCCATGGAGGAGGAAGCACAAGGAGGAGAACCTCTCCTCCTCTCTCTTGGTGGCACCGGAGTGCCATTGAGAGGGGAATCATCGCCGCGATGATCGTCTTCATCAACATCACCACCATCATCACCATCCTCATCTCTTTTACGTGGTCCACTCTCCCGCACCCCGCTGTAATCCCTACTTGAACATGGTGCTTTATGCCACATATTATGATCCAATGATGTGTTGCCATCCTATGATGTTTTGAGTAGATATCCTTTGTCTTTGGGTTGATTGATGATCTAGATTGGTACGAGTTGTATGTTTTATTTTGGTCCTGTCCTTTGGTGCCCTCCATGCCGCGCAAGCGTGAGGGATTCCCGCTGTAGGGTGTTGCAATACGTTCATGATTCACTTATAGTGGGTTGGTGAGTGACTGAAACACAAACCCGAGTAAGGGGGTTGTTGCGTATGGGAATAAAGAGGACTTGATGCTTTAATGCTATGGTTGGGTTTTACCTTAATGATCTTTAGTAGTTGCAGATGCTTGCTAGAGTTCCAATCATAAGTGCATATGATCCAAGTAGAGAAAGTATGTTAGCTTATACCTCTCCCTCATATGAAATTGCAACAACGACTACCGGTCTTATTAATAATTGCCTAGGACAATTCCGCACACCGATCCACCATTATTCCACACTCGCTATTTATAATATTTAGTAATATATTCTAACTTTATGATCACAGCACCTACTTTTATATTTTAGCTCTCCGATACCATGCAAAGTTATCCTCTTCATACCCACAACGTAGTTTTATTTCTAGTTTCTAGTTGGAAGCAAACGTTCGGTATACGTAGAGTCGTATCAGTGGCAGATAGGGCTTGAGAGAATATTGGTCTTACCTTTAGCTCCTTGTGGGTTCGACACTCCATACTTATCACTTCCACCTTTGGAAATTGCTATGATGATTCCCTGCACTTGGGGATTATCAACAACGTCTAATAACACCATCTACTCCTTCTTTATAAAGGTGTGGGTCATCCCAGAAGTAATGTCTTAAATCATAGAAAAACTTTTTTTTGTTGGTATGTGAAACTAGGTGGTATAAATTTAGCAACAACGTAATTACCATAATCAGCATACCATGGAGCAGGGCGAGAAGCATTTATGATAGCTAATTGTTCATCAGGAAAGCTATCACCAATAGGTAGTGGGTTATCAAGAACATTTTCTAACCTAGACAAGTTGTCTGCAACGCGGTTCTCAGCTCCCTTTCTATCAATAATATGCAAATCAAATTCTTGTAGCAAGAGAACCCATGTAATAAGTCTAGGTTTAGCATCTTTCTTTTCCATAAGATATTTAATAGCAGCATGATTAGTGTGAACAGTTACTTTGTAATCAACAATATAAGGTCGGAACTTATCACAAGCAAATACAACCACTAAAACTTCTTTTTCAGTAGTAGCATAATTTCTCTAGGCACTGTCTAGAGTTTTACTAGCATATTGGATAGCATTTAATTTCTTATCAACTCTTTGCCCTAGAACAGCACCTACAACATAATCACTAGCATCGCACATAATTTCAAAGGGTAAATTCCAGTCAGGTGGCTGAACAATAGGTGTAGAAATCAAAGCTTTCTTGAGTATTTCAAATGCTTCTACACAATCATCATCAAAGACAAAAGGAATATCTTTTTGTAAGAGATTTGTCAGAGGCCTAGAAATTTTTGAGAAGTCCTTAATGAACCTCCTATAAAAACCGGCATGACCAAGGAAACTTCTTATACCTTTAATGTCCTTGGGACACGACATCTTTTCAATAGCATCAACTTCAGCTTTGTCAACTTCAATACCTCTTTCAGAAATTTTATGCCCCAAGACAATACCTTCATTAACCGTAAGGTGGCACTTTTCCCAATTCAAGACAACGTTAGTTTCTTCACACCTCTGCAAAACTCGATCAAGGTTGCTCAAGCAATCATCAAAAGAAGTTCCAGAAACGGAGAAATCATCCCTAAAAACCTCAACAATCTTTTCACAAAAGTCAGAGAATATAGCCACCATGCATCTTTGAAAGGTAGCAGGTGCATTACATAAACTAAAATGCATACGTCTATAAGCAAAGGTACTGAAAGGGCAAGTAAAAGTGGTCTTTTCTTGATCCTCTTTTGACACAGGTATTTGAGAGAAACCAGAATAACCATCTAGAAAGCAAAAATGTGTATGTTTGGATAATCTTTCAAGCATTTGATCAATAAAAGGTAAGAGGTAATGATCCTTTTTAGTAGCTTTATTTAATTTGTGGAAATCATTTACCATTCTATAACCTGTAACAATTCTTTGTGGGATCAATTCATCTTTATCATTAGGAACAACAGTAATACCTCCCTTCTCAGGGACACAATGGACAGGGCTTACCCACTGACTATCAGCAACGGGATAAATTATACCTGCCTCCAGAAGCTTTAGTATTTCTTTTCTTACCACTTCTTTCATCTTAGGATTTAACCATCATTGGTGATCAACAACCGGTTTAGCGTCTTTTTCAAATTTTATTTTGTGTTGGCATAGAGTGGGATTAGTGCCCTTAAGATAATCAAGAGTATATCCAATAGAAGCACGGTGCTTCTTCAGAGTTTGCAATAGTTTCTTTTCTTCATGTTCTGAAAGGTTAGCAGT
The DNA here is from genome assembly GCA_963921465.1 of Triticum timopheevii. Lineage (NCBI taxonomy): Eukaryota > Viridiplantae > Streptophyta > Magnoliopsida > Poales > Poaceae > Triticum > Triticum timopheevii. The sequence goes on from OY997262.1 coordinate 438,238,224, forward strand.
AATAATAACAGGATATATATTTTTCTCATCAAGATAAGCATATTTAAGAGTTTCAGGTAATGGTTTAAGATCAAACAAGGGATCACCCTTGGGTGGAGGAGGATACCCTAGGATTTTAACTGGCAAGTTGTGTTTCAAAATAGGTCCCTGTTTAAAGAATACTTCATCTATTTCCCTTCTTTCATTCATAAACATATCATTTTCATGGTCTAGCAAATATTGTTCTAAAGGATCACTAGGAGGTACATCAATAGAAGCAAGACCAATAATTTCATCTTTGCTAGGCAATTCCACATCACGGGGTTGTCTACAAAATTTAGCAAAATTAAACTCATGAGACATATCCCCCAAACCAATAGTAACAACATCCTTTTCGCAGTCTACCCTAGCATTAACAGTATTCAAGAAGGGTCTACCAAATATAATGGGACAAAAGTTATCTTGTGGGGAACCAAGAACAAGAAAATCAGCAGGATATTTAACTTTCCCATACAAGACTTCAACATCTCTAACAATCCCAATTGGTGAAATAGTATCTCTATTGGCAAGTTTAATTGTAACATCTATTTCTTCTATCTCAGCAGGTGCAATATCATGCATAATTTTTGTATATAGGGTGTAAGGTATTACACTGACACTGGCACCCATATCACACAAATCATGATAACAATGATCTCCTATTTTAACAGATATAACAGGCATGCCTACCACAGGTAAATAATGCCAAACAAAATCCTCTTTACCAGAAATATATTTGAGAATGTGAATATCAATATTTTCTTTCTTGGTTTCAAAGAAACACACAAAATCCACACGATTGTTACTTACAAAATCACCTAGGCACTGATTTTTCCCCGTTTGGCCCATGCCCCAAATGTTCCAAAAGGCTCCTATCATTTTACTTTAAAAGGGTGCCACAAGCCACAAGGCTTCTTCTTCGTGTTCAGGACAGGGCTTTCCAACAATGGCCCAGCAGTGTGATAACCCACAAGTGTAGGGGATCTATCGTAGTCCTTTCTATAAGTAACAATGTCGAACCCAACAAGAAGCAGAAGGAAATGATAAGCAGTTTTCACAAAGGTATTCTCTACAAGCACTGAAATTATCGGTAATAGATATTTTTGTGATAAGGTAATTTGTAACGGGTAACAAGTAATAAAAGCAAACAAGGTGAAGCAAGATGGACCAATCCTTTTGGTATCAAAGGACAAGCCTGGACAAAATCTTATATGAAGGAAAACGCTCCCGAGGACACATGGGAATTATCGTCAAGCTAGTTTTCATCATGCTCATATGATTCACGTTTGTTACTTTGATAATTTGGTATGTGGGTGGAACGGTGCTTGGGTGCTGCCCTTTCTTGGACAAGCATCCCACTTATGATTAACTCTTATTGCAAGCATCCGCAACTACAAAAGAAGTATTAAGGTAAACCTAACCACATCATGAAACATATGGATCCAAATCAGCCCCTTACGAAGCAACGCATAAACTAGGGTTTAAGCTTCTGTCACTCTAGCAACCCATCATCTACTTATTACTTCCCAATGCCCTCCTCTAGGCCCAAATAATGGTGAAGTGTCATGTAGTCGACGTTCACATAACACCACTAGAGGAAAGACAACATACATCTCATCAAAATATCGAACGAATACCAAATTCACATGACTACTTATAGCAAGACTTCTCCCATGTCCTCAGGAACAAACGTAACTACTCACAAATCATATTCATGTTCATAATCAGAGGGGTGTTAATATGCATAAAGGATCTGAACATATGATCTCCACCAAATAAACCAACTAGCATTAACTACAAGGAGTAATCAACACTACTAGCAACCCACAGGTACAAATCTGAGGCTTTGGGACAAAGACTGGATACAAGAGATGAACTAGGGTTTGAGATGAGATGGTGCTGGTGAAGATGTTTATGGAGATGAACTAGGTTTCTAATCCTCATCTGATCTTGAATATGTCTTCACAAAGATCTGCATGCCACCACAGAGGTGCCTTCCCGAGCCCTAGCCCCACGTAGATGATGGCGTTGGGGACCGTGGGCTCAAGGGCGGCTCGCACTGTTGGTGTGGGGCGAGCTGCCCCAGCAAGGGTCTTGCCGGGGCTGCTGAGGCTGCCCTGGCAAGGGTCTTGCAGGGGGAACCTGCTTCGTCCCTCTGCTCATTGTGGTCTCGGCCTTGGCGTTGCTCTGATTATCTTGGGCTTCGGTCTTACTTTGGCTCACCTCCCCTGCTCTGCTTGGTGCGACCGTGGGCGCGGCTCCGACTGCCCGTGCACAGGTAAAGGGGTACAAAAGTGTGCCCCTCTTTTTGTACACCGATAGAGGCGGCCCGCACCTTCCCCATAAAAAGGGATAACTGCGGGCGCGCTGCTCACTTTACCCCCCTTCCTGCGTCTTCTCCAATCTCAGAGCCGCCGCCCCCTTCTCCTTCCTTCCCAAGCTTTTGCCTTTGCTCGCTATTGCTGTGCCTTCGCCGTCTTCTAGCCCCCGCCCCTCACAGTCTCCATGGCCCCCAAATCCACCAAGGGCAAGTGAGTATCCAAGGACGCCGGAGCGACGGAGCCGCCAGAGAGTGCGTTGGCAGCGCAGCGAACACAGCTCATTTACTTCCCCTCGACGGTCAATGTGTTCGAGCTCCAGGACTGCTTCAGGCCCTTGTGGGGGTCCCAGACAGGGGGAGAGACGACGGGGCATCCAGTCACGCGCGTCATCCCCGCCAATCGCGCCGAGGCCGCCCCAAATCGGTATCCGTTCTTTGTCGATTACTTCTCCTGCGGCCTTTGCCCCCCTTTCTTCGATTTCTTCAATGACATCATGGACACCTATGGCTTCCACCTTCTGGATTTTACTCCAAATACCGTGGCGTGCATGGCTCTTTTTGCGAACCTCTGCGAGGGTTTCGCCAGGGTGCATCCCAACACGACACTCTTCCGCCACTACTTCCCTCGGATCCAACCAGGGGGCGCCATTTCCGGGTGCGTCACCTGGATCCCAAGGTCCAAGGGGGCATACCCGGAGGGCACTCAAAAGGAGAGGTGGGAAGAGTGGCGGGGCCGATGGTGCTGGATTGAGGAGGATGATCCACAAGATTTCTGCCGGGTTCGCCATGCGCCTCCGGTTTGGCGGAGCGACTGGAGTGATGTTGACGCCGACGATGCGAAGCTCACGGTCTCCACCACCAGGATTCTTCGCCTCACTGAGGCCGGGCTCACCCTTGAGATGATCGGGGCGGATTTCATCCGCCACCGAATCGCTCCGCTGCACAACAAGGGGAGGCCGGCGTGGCTTTTCACGAACACCACCGACATCATGAGGCTTCGCCCCAGCCTCGACCACAACTTCATGGTGATGGGGCGCACCCACTTCTGCCAGCGGCTCTTTCAGCTCGACGTGAACCGTGATGGCGAGGTCAAGCGGTCCAGCAAGGCTGCGAGGGCCGCCGCGAAGGCCGGCAAGCTCGCCAAGGGGCCCTTGTTTAAGTTGCCGGTGGGAGTGGTCCCGCTGAGTAACAACTCTCGCCGGATCGACATCATCGCCATGATGCCGGACTTCAACGCGCATGGTCTTGACCCAAGCTGGGTCGAGCCAGAGGAAATTCAAGTGCAGGAGTTCTTTGACACCTTGCATGAGGGGTACTTCACCGACGAGCCGCGGCTCATCCAGGACACCACCCAGACGGAGCTGGACTACATCGCCGCCAGGGAGGTGGAGGCAGAGCTTGCCAAGGAGGCCGGCAGCGTCGGCAACATGGAAGACAAGGCCGCGATGGAGGTGGAGGACAAGGAGCTCGCCCAGTGGGCGGAGGCAGCTGGGGAGGCCAGCAGCGCCGGCACCGGGGCCCCTCTTGTCGAAGATGTGGTCGACGAGTCGTCAGAGGAGGAGGCCGAGGCTGTTGACCCTCCGGCCACGGGGAGAGGGCGAGTCCTGCGGCGGGCCACCTCTTGCGAGCCAGTTTGGTCCGGCAGGGTCGTGCAGCCTCGGCAAGCTTAGGAGGCGTCCACGCGCTAGACGAGGGCCGCGGCCGCGAAGAAATTGGTGAAGGCCGCAGTGCAAAGGGGAAAGCATCTACCTCCTCTTCATCCAAGCGCGTCTAGACTCTGCCTTCCTCCCCTCCCCCGGCAGACGTTGATGTGGGCGTCAATGCGGAGGTCACCTTTGACTTCGGGTCCCTCAGCCCAAGAAGGAAGAGGAAAGCAGCAGAGGAGGAGGTGGAGGACGAGTAAGTATCTTGCCCCTTTCTGTCATCTCCGTCTCCTCAATCTGTGCCGCTTGTCTTGACATGTTCTTCTTCTTGGTAGGGATGCGGAGACGCTGGCCCAGAGGGTGAAGAGGTCCAGGGCTTCGGCGAGCGGCCAGCCCCCGGCGGGTACTTCCGGCACACCGCTGGTGGTGTTGAGCAGTCCGGACAGCAGCCCCCGGCACAGCCCCCAGCGTAAGTTCATCACTCACCCCTCCTCAACTTGTGTTGGGGGCACGATCTCATGGTGTTGACCTTGCCGTGGTTGCAGGAGGAGGACAGCGGCAGGAGGAGCCACAGAGGGCTACCCCCAACATGCCGCCCCCATCGACCACGCCGCCCCGAGGGGCGTCCCCGGCAAGGGTGCCAAGCACCGAGCCCATGAACATGGAGGAGGAGGAGAACTCGGGCGCCGGTGGCTTCGCCTCGGTGCCAAATGTTGGTGGGGAGGGGGCCTCTACTTCCCAGCCCGGCGGTGGTAAGCCGTTCGCCTCCCGTTCCTGTTCTTTTTCTTTCCTTGCTGACTCTTGGTCTTGGCTTTGTCTCATCCCCTTCTTGGTATCCAGATCGTCTGTCGGTGGACCAGGAGGACATAGAAACCATCGTCGAGGACGTCGCCAAGGCCGCCGAGGCGGAGGCCGAGAAGATCGCCGCCGAGGAGGCTGCCAAGGGCGCTGGTGAGGACACCGCCAAGGGGCCTGCCGGGGAGCCCGGTAATGCTACTGCCGAGGAGGCCGGCAAGGGACCTGCCGAGGAGGCCGACAAGGCTGCTGCCGAGGAGGAGGTGGTTGATGACCAGCCTTCCTCCTCCACTGCTTCTGGCTCCTGCAGGTATCTGAGGGTGAGCGACGACCTTTTCGTCCACCTTCCAGGGGCGTCGAGCTCCAGGGCGCCCGTCGAGGGAGAGGTGTTCACTGAGGAGGTGCTTGCCACCGCCGGGCTCGAGGTTGTTGACGAACCGTGCACCGGTGGCGACGGTTCTCAGGAGGAGCGGCTTCTCCAGGCCATGGGCGCCAATTTACGGAAGCTCTAGGCTCTCCACCGTGCCCGCTTGGACAAGGTCAAGTCCAGGATGGCAATGGTGGACAAGGCGGAGGCGGACCTCAAGGCGCGCGTCGCCGAGACGCAGACTTGGTTCCGCCAGGCTTGCGAGGAGCTGAAAGTCGCCCAGGGTGAGCTGGCCAAGCGCGACATGGAGCTCACCATGAAGCGGGCCGACATTGAGAAGGCCCAGGAGATGAAAGAGAACTTGGCCGCCGCAGCCGAGGCCGCTCGGACCCAGCACCAGGCCGCGCTAAACTCCCAGGAGGAGGACCTTACCACGCGTGAGGAGAAGCTTGCCGCAATGCTCCGCAGCAAGAATGAGGAGGTGGAGAGGCTCGTCGTACAGCGGACCCAGGAGCTGGAGCAGAGGTACAAGGAGGCGCTTGATGCCCACGCTCTGGTTCACGCCGACAGGGTGAAGGAGCTGGAGGTGGAGTGGAACTGGCCGAAGGACCAAACCCTGAAGCTGGCCGAGGAGAAGAACACGCTCTATGGTGCCCTGGTGGAGGCACAGGGCGCAGTCCTTGGCAAGGCTGAGCAACTCTTCAAGGCTAATGACTCCATCCGAGATCTGAAGCTGAAGCTGGAGGGTCTTGAGGAGATTCTCTCGGAGGCCAAGGCCCGGGAGGGGACCCTGTCCAAGGAGCTAGAGACCGAGAAGCAGCTGCGGAAGAACGAAGCCACCAACCACAAGGATTCCGTGGAGGGTGTGAACCGCTAGATCGGCCGTCTCGTGGACGTCGCTGGCAGGATTACCATGCAGCTGGCTACCATGGGGATGCCAAATGTGAGGTACGCCCTAGAGCGCAGCAGAACTACCAACGCCAACCTGACCCTGTTCTTCGTGGGCATCCTCGGGGCCCTGGAGCAGCTTCACTCCAACTGGGCGGCCTCCCTGACCGATGAGTTCCGGAAACTTTGCCGGGGTGCCATGACCAAGGTCCTCACCAAGGTGGCATACTAGTATCCCGACCTCGACTTCGACGCCTCGCTGGAGAGCTTGCCAGAGGATGCTGACCTCGCGCCGCTCAAGGAGCGTACCAAGCCCGTCATCGGTGGTATCAACAGAATTCAGAGGGTGGAGGGCCAGCACCGGGATTAGGCACCCTGTTTCTTATCGCCGCTATAGGTTCATGACCAAGAAAATTTCTATCTTTAGTTAGAACTGCGGCGGCAATTGATGTAATATAACTCTGCAGTACTTTTGATATGATGCATGTTATTTTCCTGTTCAACCTCTCTTTGTATGTCCACCCTACGTTTATTGGGTAGGCTTGCCGGCACGTAAACCCAGGGTGGTGTCTTGGGGATGGATCCCCAATGGCCTGCCGGGTGTGGTTGCCGCCGGGCGAACCAGCTTACAGCCCTTAACGCGACCGTTTGAACTGTCGAGCTTGACTCGAGTCAGAATCGAGAGCGTTGCCAATTGCGGAAGGCTACCTTGCCACTCTCGACGCGGCCTCTTGAGCTATTGAGAGGGCTCAAAACAGAACAAAGGCGTTGCCAATCGTGGGAGGGCCCTTTTGCGTGCAGGTTTTCCAGGCAAAGAATGAGATCTCCGAGGGGAATAACCTTATATAAAAAGGAAATATTTAAAGTTCGGCATGAGTTAGCTTTCTTGTCGCCGCTCTGGCACCATTCTCGCTTGCAGGCAGTGCCGTCCTCTTGGCCGTCTTCTTCCTTAGAAACAACGGCCATGAGGAACTGCTAAGCTGGTTGCTAAACCAGATTCTCTCAACTGCGTCCCCTACCTGGCGTGCGAAAGATGTCGGTAGAAACGACACCTATGGGTTCACAAGAATCCCTACTACGGTTGGCGGGGTGCGGGGCTGTGAGAAGAGCAGTTCTAACAGGAAGCACACAGATCGTTTACCCAGATTCGGGCCGCGAGGATGCGTAATACCCTAGTCATGCTTTGGTGTGTATTGGAGAGAGTTCTTGAGCTCTCGAAATAGCTATGGTGGTTGCGTAGTTCAAAAGAGCCGAATCCCTCTCTAGTATGCCATGGGCCTCCTTTTATCGTCGAAAGGGGATGCCACAATGGCACACATGAGGTGGAAAGGTCTACAGTCCTGCGAGCTTATCGCCCCTATTACAGGACAAGATGCATTTAATGCTTCGCTTAGGTGTCCCTTAGCTTTATCGGGGACGGCAACGAGGCCCGTCCCGTCCTCGCCGCCTCGCCTTGCTTCGACACGTGCCCAGGCCAGTGATGCATGCGGTGCCACGTAGGCAGGTAGACAGCTGAGGTGGCGCGGTGGTAGGGTCTTCACGAAGATCTGCATGCCACCACGCAGGTGCTTGCTGAGTTGGCGTAGAGGCCGCCCGTCGCCACGCAGGTGCCTGCCCAACTGGTTAAGCTAGCAGCTGCTTGGGGATGGCGGTGGAGTCTTGGCTGGTGCGGGCCTGGCAGTGGCCCTGCTGATGTCCTCGGCAAGGGCCTTGCCGGGGGCCCGGCAAGGGTCTTGCCGTGGCGTCGCAATCGTCCCCGGCAAGGAGCTTGCCAAGGGTCTTGTGGATCCCCTTGCCTGGGATCCCGCCGAGGGTCGCCGTCTTCTGGTCCTCATCTGATCCCACATGTTTATGATCTTGACGAAGATCTGCATGCCACCACAGAGGTGCCTCCCGAGCCTTGGTTCCAACATAGTCGTTGGCGGCGTTTGGAACTCTTGGGCTCGAGGATGGCTTGCTCTGCTGGTATTGGGAAAGTTGCCCCGGCAAGGGCCTTGCCGGGGGAGTCCACCTCGCCCTCTTGCTTTTTGGTCTTGGCGTTGCCTTATTTGTCTTGGGCTTTGGCTTTTCTCCAGTTTCCCTCCTCTGCCCCGCTAGGTGTGGCTACGGCGTGTGGCTCTGACTGCCTGTGCACAAGGGGTCAAAACGAGAGCCCCTACTTTTGTACACCGACAGAACCTAACGAGGAGCAGAAGGAAATGAAAAGTAGTTTTCAGTAAGGTAATGTCTGCAAGTGCTGAAATTGTAAGTAGCAGAGTAGTTTGATAGCAGGATAATTAGTAACGAGCAAGTAACGATAATAGTAACAAATATGCAGCAAGGTAGCCCAATCCTTTTGAGGCAAAGGACAGGCCAAAACGGTCTCTTATGATAAGCAAAGCGTTCTTGAGGGTACACGGGAATTTCATCTAGTCACTTTCATCATGTTGGTTCGATTTGTGTTCGCTACTTTGATAATTTGATATGTGGGTGGACCGGTGCTTAGGTGTTTTTCTTACTTGAACAAACCTCCTACTTATGATTAACCCTCCCGCAAGCATCCCATTCTAACCATAGCATTAAACTTTTGGATCCAATCGGCCCCTTACGGAATAGCGCATAAACTGGGGTTTAAGTTTCTATCACTCTCGCAACCCATCATCTAATTGCTACTCCACAATGCATTCCCTTAGGCCCAAATATGGTGAAGTGTCATGTAGTCGACGTTCACATGACACCACTAAGGGAATCACAACATACATACTATCAAAATATCGAACACATATCAAATTCACATGATTACTTGCAAAATGATTTCTCCCGTGACCTCAAGAACAAAAGTAACTACTCACAAATGATTAACATGTTCATGACCAGAGGAGTATTAAATAGGATAATGGATCTGAACATATAATCTTCCACCAAATAAACCATATAGTAATCAACTACAAGATGTAATCAACTCTACTAGTCACCCACAAGCACCAATATCTATAGTTCCGGTAACAAGATTGAACACAAGAGATGAACTAGGGTTTGAGATGAGATGGTGCTCTTGAAGATGTTGATGGAGATCGCCCTCCCCAAGATGGGAGAGTTGTTGGTGATGATGATGACAATGATTTCCCCCTCTGGGAGGGAAGTTCCCCCGGTGGAGTCGCTCCGCCGGAGGGCAAAAGTGCTCCTACCCAAGTTCCGCCTCGAGACGGTGGCGCTCCGTCCCAAAATCCTTCTACTTATTTTTTTCTAGGTCAAAATGACTTATGTACCAGAAGATGGGCATCGGAGGTGGGCCGAGGAGGGCACAACCCACCAGGGCACGCCTGGGCTCCCTGGCGCGCCTAGGTGGGTTGTGCCCACCTTGTGGGCCCCCTCTGGTAGTTATTTTGCTCCAATAATTCTTATATATTCCATAAAAAATCTCCATGAACTTTCAGCTCATTTGGAGTTGTGCAGAATAGGTAGCCTGACATAGCTTTTTTCGGGTCCAAATTTCCAGCTGCCGGAATTCTCCCCCTTGGTGTGTACCTTGCAAATTATGAGAGAAAAGGCATTAGAATTATTCCAACAAGCATTATTATGGATAAAAACACTATAAATAATGGTAAGAAAACATGATGCAAAATGGACATATCTACTCCCCCAAGCTTAGACCTCGCTTGTCCCCAAGCGAAAACCGAAATCGAAAAACATGTCCACATGCTTTGAGAGAGAGGTGTCGATAAAAACAAAATACGGACATAGAAGCATCATGTTGATTATTATAACAGCAACAAATTTAAACATAGGACTTTTATCATACACTTCTCATGAATAAGTAATAGTTCATCACACAATCAAAGTATGAAGCAAAAACTCTATTAGAAACCAACAAACTATGTGCTCAGTCAACTTTGCAACTACAATTCATCATCTTTTCAGGAAGAGTCATGTGCCGGAGCCTTTAGGCAAGTCCACATACTCAACCATCATATAGTCTTCTATGATTGCTAACACTCACCGCATACACATGAACAAAACGTTTCAACCGGACACATAGGAAGATAGGGGCTTATAGTTTCGCCTCCCAACATACTCAACTGAAGGGTGATGTCAACAATAATAACTCATGCTATCTATATTCAACTGGAGATATGTGACTAGATCTTTCCTCACCACATGATGCTTGCCAAAGGAGAAAAATAAAAAGGAAATAGAAGGAAAACTTTGACTCTTCGCATAAAAGTAAATACTTAAAAGTAAAAGATAGGCCCTTCGCAGAGGGAAGCAGAGGTTGCCATGCGATTATTTGTTTGTATGCTCAATCCCTTAGTGCAAGATAACGTCATGTTGTATTGCCACTTAAGATGACAGCCTTTATTATGCACTCCATCACTTTTATTCTTTGTCATCCAAGTTCGTACAACACTCAATTTTCTCTTAAACTAAATGATCTCACACATTTAGAAGCAATTTTTATAGCCTTTTTGCACCGATGACAACTTACTTGAGAGATCTTGCTCAATCCCTAGGTAGGTATGGTGGACACTTGAAAAAGATTTGGGTTTAAGGGTTTTTGGATGCACAAGTAGTATCTCTACTTAGTGCGGAAATTTTGGCGAGCAAAGATAGGGGCAAGCATCACATGTTGAAGGATCTATGACAATATGACTTCTATGTGAATATAAACAAACATAAACCATTAAGTTGTCTTCCTTGTCCAACGTTAACAATTTTGGCATATAATATTTTGATGAGGGCGCACAATCACAAAAGATTTCTAGGATAGTATGTTTATATGTGAATCTTCTCTTCCCTTATTAATCCTTTCATGAGTTGCATCATTGACTAATGCTGTGTTTGTCAATCTCTAATAAAATTTTCTACCTATACTTTTCCTTATGTGGTGCTATCACCTACCATAGGATTAGTATATGATCTTATTGATTTATTTCCTTTGTTTGTTTATTCACCTTTTCTTTTTCTTTCTTTATTTCTATTCTTTATTTGCAACATGAAAGTAAAGAAAGCAAAAACTCAAACTAAATTTATTATATAACTTGCACACGATTACATTGATAGATCACTAAGCAAACTCTCAAATACGAAAGGATCGAACTAACTTTATTTCATCTAAAGCAAAAAGATTGAACTAAGATAAATGAAAGAAAAAATATAGTGGGATGATACGATACTGGGGAACCTCCCCCAAGCTTGGCGGAAGCCAAGGGGAGTGCCCATACCCAATACTCAGTTCTCCTTTGGCGGTGAAGAAGATGGTGGTGGTGAGGAAGAAGAAGTCTTTTCCTCGGATTTCCATGGCAGAGGTCCACCATCAAAAGAGGAGGAGTGAGTCTCACGGGTCCTGCAACTAGCAGCCAAACTCATACCTTTAAACCTCGCCTCATATTCAAAGACTTGGTTCTAGAGGTCGTAGATCTGGCTTTGGAGGAAGTTGATTTCCTCGTTGAGGGTGAAGATGATGTCCTTCATGGGCTTTCCATGCACCTAGAGATCACAGGAGAGGTCCGTGATCATGAGGTGATTGGCATGGAGTCCATGTTCCACTATACCCTTGCACCGGAAGACGTCTTGCTCCATAGCTTCGAGCCTAGCCTCCACAGTTCCCGTCCCCTTGGGACAGGGCACATCGCAAAGGTGAAGCACCCCCTCATGCATCTCAATGACCTGAGGGTGCTGCATCACCTCCCGCAGATATGGGTTGATGACGTTCTTGAAGAACTTGTCCTTGGAGGAGCTTGAAGCGGCCATGGTGGATGGGATCTGACAGAAAATAGCAAGGGAAAAAGTGAACAGAGGATTTCTCCACGATACGGTGATCAACAGGTTAGGGAAGTATATATAGATTTTTTATCTTGGTGTCTTGTGCCCACCAGGGGACGCTTCCTGGTAGTTTCTTTATTTCCAAAATTCTAAAATATTCCAAAACTGACAAAAAATATTTTTGTGGATTTTTCGGAGTCCGTTTACTTACCGTATCACGTACCTCCTTATTTTCACAATTCTGGAGTGTTCTGGAATAACTCATTTATGTGTTCTTCCGGTGTCAAAATTTGGATAATATTACTTGCAACATTAATAGGCGTACCTGAGATATAATGCTTTATTCGTTTCCCATTGACAACCATCGGGTTAGTACCTTCGGAGTTATTTATTTTGATGGCTCCAGACCGGTAAACCTCCTTGATAACATATGGACCTTCCCATTTTGAGAGGAGCTTTCCAGCAAAGAATCTAAAATGAGAGTTGTACAAAAGAACATATTCTCCGACTTTAAACTCACGCTTTTGAATTCTTTTGTCATGCCATCTTTTAACTTTCTCTTTGAATAATTTTGCATTTTCATAAGCTTGGGTTCTCCATTCATCTAAAGAGCTAATATCAAGTAACCACTTTTCACCAGCAAGTTTGAAATCATAGTTGAGTTCTTTAACTACCCAAAATGCTTTATGTTCTAACTCAAGAGGCAAATGACAAGTTTTTCCATAAACCATTTTATAAGGAGACATACACATAGGATTTTTATATGTTGTTCTATAAGCCCAAAGTGCATCATCTAATTTCTTAGACCAATTCTTCCTGGACCTATTGACAGTCTTTTGCAAAATTAATTTTATTTCTCTATTGCTAAGTTCAACTTGACCACTAGACCGAGGATGATAGGGTGATGCAATTCTATGGTTAACATCATACTTGGCAAGCATTTTACGAAAAGTATCATGAATAAAGTGTGAACCACCATCAGTCATTAAATATCTGGGGACTCCAAACCTTGGGAAAATAACTTCCCGAAGCATTTTAATAGAGGTGTTGTGATCATCACTACTGGTTGGAATAGCTTCTGCCCATTTAGTAACATAATCAACAACAACCAAAATATGTGTATACACATTAGAGGAAGGAAAAGGTCCCATGTAATCAAATCCCCAAACATCAAATGGTTCAACAACAAGTGAAAAATTCATAGAAATTTCTTGACGCTTACCGTTATTACCTATTCTTTGACATTCATCATAAGATGAGACGTACTTACGGGCATCCTTGAAGAGAGTAGGCCAATAAAATCCAGATTGCAATACCTTGTGAGCAGTTCTATCTCCAGCATGATGCCCTCCATAAGCCTTGGGTGACATTTCCGTAGGATTTGTCCCTGTTCATGCTTAGGTACACAACGTCTAATAATACCATCTACTCCTTTATAAAGATGTGGGTCATCCCAAAAGTAATGTCTTAAATCATAGAAGAATTTTTTTCTTTTGTTGGTATGTAAAGCTGGGTGGTAAATATTTAGCAACAAAATAATTAGCATAGTCAGCATACCAAGGAGTACTATTAGCAACATCTATTGCAGCTAATTGCTCATCAGGAAAACTATCATCAATAGGAAGTGGGTCATCAAGCACATTTTCAAGCCTAGACAAGTTATCAGCTACGGGGTTCTCAGCTCCTTTTCTATCATTGATATGTAAATCAAATTCTTGTAATAAGAGAACCCGACGAATAAGTCTAGGTTTAGCATCTTTCTTTTCCATAAGATATTTAATAACAGCATGGTCTGTGTGAACAGTTACTTTGGAATCAACAATATAAGGTGTAAATTTATCACAAGCAAACACCACTGCTAATAATTCTTTTTCATTAGTAGTATAATTTCTTTGAGCACTGTCTAGAGTTTTACTAGCATAATGAACAACATTCAATTTCTTATCAACTCTTTGTCCTAGAACAACACCAACAGCATAATCACTAGCATCACACATAATTTAAAAAGGCAAGTTCCAATCAGGTGGTTGAACAATAGGTGCAGAAATTAAGGCTTTCTTGAGTGTTTCAAAGCCTTCAAGACAATCATCATCAAAAACAAAAGGAATATCCTTTTGCAAAAGATTAGTAAGAGGCCTAGAAATTTTAGAAAAGTCTTTGATACATCTCCTATAGAAACCAGCATGGCCTAGAAAACTATGAATACCTTTGATGTCCTTTGGACATGGCATTTTCTCAATTGCATCAACCTTAGCTTGGTCCACTTCAATACCTTTTTCAGAAATTTTATGACCCAAGACAATGCCTTCATTAACCATAAAGTGGCACTTCTCCCAGTTCAAGACAAGATTTGTTTGTTCACATCTCTGCAAAGCTCGCTCAAGATTGCTTAAACAATCATCAAAAGACTTCCCATAGACAGAAAAGTCATCCATGAAAACCTCAACAATCTTTTCACAAAATTCATAGAATATAGCAGTCATACATCTTTGAAAGGTAGCAGGTGCATTACATTAACCAAAAGGCATATGTCTATAAGCATAGGTTCCAAAAGGACAAGTAAAAGTGGTCTTTTCCAGATCAGGTTGAGAAACAGGTATTTGTGAAAAGCCAGAATATCCATCAAGGAAGCAAAAGTGTGTGTGCTTAGATAATCTTTCAAGCATTTGATCAATAAAAGGCAAAGGGTAATGATCTTTTCTAGTTGCTTTGTTTAATTTTCTAAAATCAATTACCATTCTATAGCCTGTAACAATTCTCTGTGGAATAAGTTCATTCTTATCATTAGGAACAACAGTTATACCTCCTTTCTTAGGGACACAATGAACATGACTTACCCATCTACTATCAGCTATGGGATAGATTATACCTGCTTCCAGAAGTCTTAGTATTTCCGTTCTTACCAGCTCTTTCATCTTCAGATTTAACCGACATTGGTGATCAACAACGGGTTTAGCATCAGGTTCCATATTAATTTTGTGCTGACATAGACTGGGACTAATGCCCTTTAAATCATCAAGAGTATATCCAATAGCAGCTCGGTGCTTCCTTAGAACTTTCAATAATCTTTCTTCTTCATGTTCTGAAAGGTTAGCACTGATAATAACAGGATATATCTTCTTTTCATCAAGATAAGAATTTTTCAAAGTGTGTGGCAATCGTTTTAATTCAAACACAGGATCACCTTTAGGTGGAGGAGGACCTCCTAGAGTTTCAATAGGCAAGTTGTGTTTAAGAAGAGGATGTTGTTCAAAGAAAATCTTATCTATTTCATTTCTTTCATGCATATGTAAATCATTTTCATGGTCTAGCAAATATTGTTCTAAATGATCAGTAGGTGGCACAACAATAGAAGCAAGACCAATTAATTCATCCTTACTAGGCAATACCTTTTCATGAAGCTTTCTACTAAACTTGGAAAAATTAAATTCATGAAATTCATCACCAAAGCTAACACCGACAGTTTGTTTCTTACAATCTATCTTAGCACTAACTGTGTTCAAGAAAGGTCTACCAAAAATAATGGGACAGAAGTCATCTTGTGGGGAACCAAGAATAACAAGAGAATCAGTAGGATATTTTATTTTCCCACACAAGATTCAACATCTCTAACAATCCCAATTGGTGATATAGTGTCTCTATTAGCAAGTTTAATAGTGGCATCTATTTCTTCTATTTCAGCAGGTGCTATTCCATTCATAATTTCTTGATATAAAGTGTAAGGAATAGCACTCACACTAACACCCATGTCACATAAACCATGATAACAGTGATCTCCTATTTTAACTTAGATTTAAATTAATAGAGGGTATGTAAATAATAGTAGCATTTAGATTTAAATTAATAGAGGCTATAAACAAAAAACACTTAGCTATAAAAAATTATTTGGACTATGGACCTGAATCTGTTCCAAATTTCATTCAAATGAAATTTGAATTATTTGGACTATGGACCTGAATATTTTTGAAGAAATTGGGTGTAGGTACTATGGTCTTGCTATGGAAATTTTGGTGAGGTCAGAAGGGTGAGAGAAAATGGAGTTCCTAGACTTTTAGCTTTAGACAAAAAACAAAAGTATTTAGCTATAAATAAAAAATAGTAGCTATGGCATTTAGCTATAAACAAAAAACATAATTGTTTTTCTTTTCAAAAACTTGGTTAAACTGATTGTTGCTATGTAAACAAAAAACAAGATTATTGTTATATGATATATGTCATTGATGTTCATTTGCATATTCCATTATTGTTGATTATATCTTTTCACTGAAGTGGGTAACACCCCAGATGTAAAACTTCCGTATTTGGCAATATATCCATGTTGGTCTCCATCCAATTCCATTCGGGGTTCCTTACTTTGGTCTCATTTTGTTTTGTTTTGTTGTTCTACTCATTACATTGCCTTGCTTACCTGGTCATTTTGCATTTGTACTTCTTGTCATGTTGCATTTCATCATCCTCTTCATGTGCATTGTGTGTTTCATGCATGTTGTATTGTTGCTTGACCCATGTGTGATCCATACATGACCACCTCCATGCATCACCATCTCTCCTTCTCTTTTCTTTCTTGTTGCAACTGCCATCTTGCCCTCCTTCATAAATGTTCATATTCTCCCTATAAATCTTGCACCATGCCTACATCCTCTCTGCCAATTTTCAACTCGTTTGAATATGATTTGGTTAGGTTTTAAAATGGCTCAAGTTTGAACTCACTTCAAACTTGAATTATTTTACTTCCTCTAAAAATGCCCAGATCGGTTTTATCAAATACTACACAAATTCGGGACCTTGAGAATATTGTCAGATTTCTCAAAATCCTTCCATTTTCCCCTGTGCTTTTCCTTTTGTTTTCTGTTTGAAAAAAATATGGGAAAGGAGATCAGCAGAGCTGCCTAGCAGCAGCGGCAACCACCTGGGCTCCGGCCTCCAAGCCGGCCCAGCTAGTTTAGTCCCGCAGCCCATGTATCGTGCGCGCCAGCCCGCTCGTTCTCCTCCTCCCTGTCTTTTTGCACCTACGCGCGTGTGCACCCCCGCTAGTCCCTCTCCACGTGGCCATCCCGGCCCCGCTCGTCAGCGCCTACCCTGTTCCCCGCACCCACCTTTTCCCTCTCCTCTCGCCGTCGCCATGGGGACCGCAAGCACGAGAGCGCATGAGCTCGCTCCACTCACCCTAGCCCCTTTTAAGACCCCAATCCTTGTCCCCTGCCTCTCCTAGGGTTTCCCTCGTTCGCTGCCGCCATTTTCTGGTAGGTTAAGCCACCAAATCGATCGCGCCATCGCCGTCCCGAGCGCATCTGGGAGCGCGTCCTTGTCGCCGGCGTGCTCCCCGTCGACCCCAGCTCCTCGGAACGTGTCCATCTTCATCCTCGACGTCGTCTACTTCCCCTACGTCCACTACTTCGCCGCAGGACGCCAAGACGCCGTGATCTTCTTCCACTTCTTCCCCGCCGTGCCCGCAAGTGTTCGATCGCCGTCTCCGCCTTCTCCGACCCCCTCTTGAGAAACCAAGCGCACCACCATGCTTGTGGTGAGCACGCACAGCTTCCTGCCCTTTTTCCCCCTCGTTTGCATGCTCTAACCGCGGCCGCCGCGGGCGCCCGATCTTGCCGCCGTCGGACCTCGTCTCCGGCGAGTGCTCCGATTTCCTTAGCATCTCTACGCGTGTCCATCGATGTCTTCGTATCACGTAGGGTAGACTCATGCTTCCAGCCACTTGTTTAACGCAGCGGCTCGTCGTGGTCGAGTTCGTCGCCGCCCGCTCTGGACCTCGTCGCCGGCAGCGTTTCCGTCGCCGTTGGGCGTCATGCGTTCCAAGCGCGAGCGCGGGATCCTCTTGCGATCCCGTAGCACCCATCCGCCACTCCGTTAGGTCGCCGGAGCTGCTCCGGTGATCCCTCCGCCGCCTATGGCCGCGTCGTTGCTTTCCTCTGCTTCCTATGTTTTGGTAGGCGCCGTAGCAGTTGGTAAGAGGAGAAGAACCCCTCCTCTGTCAGCCATCGTCGACTAGCCTAGTGGCTCGGGCCACTCGGTTGCAACCCAGCGTCTCGGGTTCGATTCCCCGCGGGCGCAAGTTAAACCCAAACCCCCCACCTCTTTTTCTGTTTATATGCAACGTGTGTGTGTATGAGAGGGTGGTCCCACCTGTCCTTCTCACAAGGGGCCATGTCCCACCTGTCATCCTCCCGTAGCCCTTGTTTTTTCTTTTTATTTTATTTTTTTATTATTTCCCAGCAAATAATCCATTTCTGGCATCTGGAATATATCCATTTCGGGCAAGTCCATTTCTGGACGTTTCCAAACAGGGAAAAAATGCCATTTCTGTCATATTCCATTTAGGGCAGGTCTTAACTTATTGCACTTGTGATGATTTTTCTACAGCAACCCCAACAAATTATATATGTTTTTGGGGTAGAAAAATCCCACCAATCCAGTGGTGGCATTAGTTTCTGCATTTGAGCAAGTTCATAAACATGTCATTTTACTTCATGATGTTGCCTTGTCATTTTTGCTACATTTATTGAGTGCATCTTATGGGCATGAGCTCTACATGTGTTTTGTACTATGCCATGCCATCTTTACAGAAGTGCTTGTCATGTATTTTTTTGATCAATGTGGTGACAAGCACAAGCATGCAAACTAGGGTTCGTGATGTTGCTGATTTCAGTCCCTGTTCTGCTGTTATTTTTATGCCATGTAAACTTGATGCTACATAGAGATCCATGCATATTTTGAGATACTTAAGTAAGGATGTTTTGAACATATGGTTATGCTCTATCCATTCATGCCCCTGGTTGAAATTATGGAGTAGTCTAGCATGTCATTTTCTTGCTCTACTTTTGCTATAAAATGTTTCCTGGCAGATTGTTTACATGATATTCAATTTTGACAAGGTTGTTGTAGTTGATCCTTGCATGCTATGATATTGATCTTGCCATGTTTAGTTTCATAAACATGTATTCTTGCTGGTGCTATGCTTATCTTGTCATGCAATGACTTGTGGTGAGTGAATCGAGCTCGCAAAGATTCTTTCATAATGCTGTTAATGCCATGCTCTGTTTCCAGAATCTGTTAACGAAACTTGCTATGTTTACATGGGTGCCATCATATCTTCTGATCCTTTCTGGCTCATGGTCAGTAAGGGACTTTTGTTCTATGCTTTGAGTAGAATCATGCCATGTCTTGTTTTGATATTATATGTTCCTGTAGCATGTTGATTGCTTGCTCTGAACATTGCTAGCTGATGCTGTTTATGCCATGTCCAAGCTGATATCTTTTGCACTTTTGCCATGGTTGTTTGAACCTGTTATGATGTGATTTAGCCGTAGCTCAGTGTTCCTCTTTTGTCAAGCATCTCCTGTAGTTCATTGCCATATGCTTTGTTATTGTGTTGGGGTGCTGTAGCATAGTTTCTTGATGTATTCTAAGTGCTATCATGCTGTTAACCGCAGATTTGTGTCATTCTTGTTTTGCTTGCCATTTGCAAACCGTGCATCCGATTCCGGTGATCTTTATATCGATTTCAACCGAAATCATCTCATCTTTCCAGCGGCATACTTGGTTTGCCAAGTTGATGCCTTGTTCGTCATTTCCCTTCCGGAGCACACATACGCATTGCATATCACATCTCGCATATCATGCCATGTTTTGCATCATGTTGCTTGTGCATTGCTCCATGTTTGATTGTGGTTCCATTGCTTGTGTTCTTGATTTTGGTAGAGCCGGGAGAGAAGTACGTGCACGAGGAACCTGTTGAGAACGCTTACGAGGATCAAGCTTTCGACAACTCTGAGAACTTTGCAGGCAAGATGACCATACATTCGATATCACTTCTATCTTTGCTTTGCTAGTTGCTCGCTCTATCGTTATGTTAGCTCTACCTCCCATTGTTTATCATGCCTCCCATATTGCCATGTCAAGCCTCTAACCATCCTTTCCTAGCAAACCGTTGTTTGGCTATGTCACCGCTTTTGCTCAGCCCCTCTTATAGCGTTGCTAGTTGCAGGTGAAGATGAAGTTCGTTCCTTGTTGGAACATGGATATTTTGGGATATCACAATATATCTTGTTTAATTAATGCACCTTATATACTTGGTAAAGGGTGGAAGGCTCGGCCGTATGCCTGGTGTTTTGTTCCACTCTTGCCACCCTAGTTTCCGTCATAACGGTGTTATGTTCCTTGATTTTGCGTTCCTTACGCGGTTGGGTGATTTATGGGACCCCCTTGACAGTTTGCTTTGAATAAAACTCCTCCAGCAAGGCCCAACCTTGGTTTTACCATTTGCCACCTAAGCCTTTTTCCCTTGGGTTTTCGCGAGCCCGAGGGTCATCTTTATTTACCCCCCCCCCCTCCCGGGCCAGTGCTCCTCCGAGTGTTGGTCCAAACTAGAGCACCGTGCGGGACCGTCCCTTGGCAACTTGGGTTATGTTGGTACTTGTATGCTTAGCTTATCTGGTGTGCCCTGAGAACGAGATATGTGCAACTCCTATCGGGATTTGTCGGCACAGCGGGTGGTCTTGCTGGTCTTTTTTTACCATTATCGAAATGTCTTGTGAACCGGGATTCCGAGACTGATCGGGTCTTCCCAGGAGAAGGTTTATCCTTCGTTGACCATGAGAGCTTATGATGGGCTAAGTTGGGACACCCCTGCAGGGTTTTATCTTTTGAAAGCCGTGCCCGCGGTTATGAGGCAGATGGGAATTTGTTAATGTCCGGTTGTAGATAACTTGACACTTGACTTCATTAAAACGCATCAACCGCGTGTGTAGCCATGATGGTCTCTTCTCGGCGGAGTCCGGGAAGTGAACACGGTTTGAGTTATGTATGACCGTAAGTAGTTTTAGGATCACTTCTTGATCGCTTCTAGATTCTCGACCGATGCGTTGCTTCTCTTCTCGCTCTTACTTGCGTATGTTAGCCACCATATATGCTTAGTGCTTGCAGCAGCTCCACCATATTACCCCTTTCCTACCTACAAGCTTAAATAGTCTTGATCTCGCGGGTGTGAGATTGCTGAGTCCCCGTAGCTCACAGATTCTACTAAAACAGATGCAGGTACCGAGGATACTAGCGCAAATGGCGCAATCAAGCTCAAGTGGGAGTTTGACGAGGACCTTGGTCGTTACTATGTTTCGCTTCTAGATGATCAGTAGTGGGCCCAGTTGGGGCAATCGGGGATCTAGCATTTGGGGTTGTCTTCTTCTCATTTGGATTTGACCGTAGTCGGTCTATGAGTGTATTTTGTATGATGTATGACTTATTTATGTATTGTGTGAAGTGGCGATTGTAAGCCAACTCTCTTTATCCCATTCTTGTTCATTACATGGGATTGTGTGAAGATGACTCTTCTTGCGACAAAACCACCATGCGGTTATGCCTCTAAGTCATGCTTCGATATGTGGGAGATATAGCTGCTTCATGGGCGTTACACACATGTTTTATGAAAATTCCTCAATAGTGTTTGCTCATGTTATATCTTTTCATTGAAGTGGTTCGATTGTGCCCAAGTGGCTTTGTTGTTTCCATGGAATGAAGCTGAGTGGCGTATGTTTTGCCGGAATGTTGATTCATTTCCATTCCAGAAAATTTCAGGTTCTCGATTTGTCCACTTTTTAGCAAAAGTCATGCCGAAATTTTCCGTGAATTTCAGCATGACTTGTGCTACAAACTAGGACATATCGAGTGCCCGGGATTTGCCGCACCGGCAAGGAGTCAACTTTCCTGCAAAGCATAGGCCTTTTTTGTTGTCATTATTCATTTTATTAGGTCTAGAATTAATTGACTAGATTTAATCATAGGAAACATGGCTAGCAACGATGAAGGACAGGGTTCTGGTGACTGCGACAACGTCTACCAAGCGGCACAACAATTTTTTAGGGAAGCCGACGATCAAGAGTTGATGTTGCTGGGTCCATTTGTCACATCGGAGATTGAGACCGACATCGAGCCCGACGCTGAGACTGAGACCGGCATCGAGACCGGCTCTGAGACTGAGACCGGCGCCGAGACTAGCGGAGCCGGTATAGAACCGAAAGAAAAGAGGCAACGGCTTCCTAACAAGCTCGGGACTACTAGACTGGTGGTCACGGAGGTGGACGACGGCAATTTTGAGCCAAATGCGCCCGAGGAAGCGCGCGCATGCTACGGCAATCAAATAGGCTGCATCATACGAACAACCGCTACCATCAATGATGAGAAACTAAAGAAGATAGATAATATGAGGCCCTCCCTCCTAAAGAAGTTGCACCAGATATTCTTGTTCCCGGGCCAGAATGAAAAGGATTATAATGATCCAGATAAGGACCCGGCAATGAAGAAGATAAACAAACACGCCATGACCAAGTTTAGCGACGCGTAGGCCGCCTGGAAATCAAGGGTGAAATATCGGATCGTCAACAAAAAGGAACCCTACTCCGAGATTGTAAAGGATAATCCAACAATCACGACATAGCACGTTCAAATATTCAAGGAGGCTTTCGAGGCCGAAGATGCCAAAAAAAAGTCAAAGTACATGAAGGGGCTTTAACAGAGGAACATTGGGTGCCACAACCTCGAAACCCGTGGTTACGGTGGGAAGAGGTCCATATGGGCCAAGGAGGACGCGGAAGCCGCGAGTCTGGGCATCCCAGACCCCTTGGCGGAGTTCACCGTCCCGTAGGACCGTGACATCCTCAGGGCCCGGCACCGTTGGTCCCCTGTGAAGAAGGCTTTCGAGACGAACGCGGTCACGACGGAGTTCATGAGACTGCTGGTAATTTTAGTTTCTGATCAATTCGACTGCATGTTAGTCATATTTGTAAACGATCCTTGTGCCTTTTGTAGAGAGAGCAGCACAGGATTGCGGCCGAAAGTGACTCGCCATTTGAGGCATTGGCGAGGCCCAAGTGGGACACTCCATTCAACTGGGCGTTGAACATATTGAAAGGACTCCCAATGGAGACTCGACCGTCATATGGACGCGTGCACGGTGTCAGAAACGGTGCCACATGGAAGAAGTACTACCGTGAGACCATGGAGGAGAGAAAGGAAAGACGGAGGTTAACTGAAGAAAACATTGACAAGAAGGTTTAGATTGTGGTTGAGAAGAAATCATCTGAGAAAGTCGCAACAGCGGTAGCTGCCGCAAAACAGGTGCTTGTAGATATGTCTACTACCTTGGTTCTGGCCGTTTTCAATTGGAGTAGGCAAAATCCAAAAAAAAAAAAAATCAGCGGACTCTCCCCTTGCTGACTTCTTCGGGAGAAGCTCGAGTAGCGTTGTGATACGTCTCCGTCGTATCTACTTTTCCAAACACTTTTGCCCTTGTTTCACTACGGGAAACAGCTAATTTGCCGTCAGGGGCTGTCTTTGCCGTCAGTTTTTCCTCGGGCAGACGGCAAAGAAGGGGTTTGCCGTCATCAGCAGACGACAAAGAAAAGATAACGGCAAAATATACTTTGCCGTCTACGTTTTATTATTACAGACGGCAAACCACATACTTTGCCGTCTGCAAATAGAAATACAGATGGCAAAATATTTGTCGTCTGGGGTTTTATTTACAGACGGCAAAATATGATCTTTGCCGTCCGTACTAAAAATGCAGACGGCAAAGACATACTGCGCCGTCTGTAATTAAAAAGGAAGACGGCAAAGAAGAAGCACACCATGCGGATCGATCCCACAGATCGATGACGTGGTGGCCCCTCCAATGCACGCAGCCCCACCCATCTTGACACACCACGCATGCAGCCCCACCACCCACCCACTCACTAATTAACTAACACACACCCCACCCCATCCACTCACTCACCCACGCACACCACACACCCACGGACCCACGCACACCACACACCACACACCACACGCATCCAGAGCCGGCGCGGGCGGCGAGCAGGGCTTGCACGCGGTCTGCGACCCCGGCGGACGCTCGCGCGGCCAGCCTGGCGGGCGGCTAGCATGGTGCATGCGCGAGCAGCGCGGAAGCGCGGGCGGCAAGCATGGCGGCCGGCGAGCACGGCGCGCCGCGGCTGCTCCCTCCACCGTCGACTACAAAGCGCGGGCGCACGGCGGCTCTCCCCTCAGGCATCGGCTATCCGACGCAGCGCGTCGATGGCCCAGCGACAACGGCCACTGCGGAGGAGCTCCTCCCTTTGGCGTCAGCCTCCCGACGCTGCACTGGCGCACGGCGATGCCTCTCTCTTTCTCCGGGAACCAGCGAGCACGGCCGGGAGGCGATGCGGAGACAAGGGCCGGGCGAGCGGCGCGGGGGAGCGTGGCTGTGTGGTGGCGCAACGAGTAGGGTCGAGGTAGCGGCGCGGCGAGCAGGGTAGGCTGGCGGCAGTGGAGTCCTGTTGTTTTGTCTCCGGTGAGAAGGACTGCCGGTGGTGAAGTAGCTGTTGCGGTGGTGGAGAAGGACTTGATGGCTTTTCAGTTTTCCTTTCTAGGGTCCTTTGTGTAAATTTTCAGAACAACTCTGTAATTTTTATACAAATCCAGAATGTAAGGCAGCAAACTTTCATGTCTTGATATTCATGTGTCCGGCATGCCATTCCCCTTTCTCGGTGAGCCGAACCTTCAAGCGAGATGTTGTGCTCCGACGTCATTTTAGAAAATAGTTGAAAAACAATCTTTTGCCGTCTGTAGTTTAGTCCGAATGACGGCAAAGAACATTTTTTGGCTGACGGCAAAGACCGCGTGCTTTGCTGTCTGTCATTTTTGCGGCAGACGGCAAATTTGCAGTTGGCTGACGGCAAAATCTTTGCCGGCTGCCCGATAAAAAGCTGACGGCAAAGTAATGTTTGCCGACTTTCTCTTTGCCGTCTATGTTTGCCGTCAGCCGGCTGACGGAAAACTCTTTGCCGTCTGTATTTTGCTCTTTGCCGTTTGTACTTGCCAGACGGCAAATTAGCTGATTCCTGTAGTGTTTTGGACTCTAACTTGTATGATTTGAATGGAACTAACCCGGACTGACGCTATTTTCAGCAGAATTGCCACGATGTTGTTTTATGTGCAGAAAACAAAAGTTCTCGGAATGACCTGAAACTCCACAGAACATCTTAGAAAAAATAAAAAAAATCCTCGCCAAAGATGAAGACCAGGGGGGCCATACCCTGCCCACGAGGGTGGGGGCGCCCCCCCCCCCCCTCCTGAGCGCGCCCCCTACCTCGTGGGCCCCTTGGAGACCTTCCTACACCAACTCCAACTCTATATATTGGCTTTCGGAGAGAAAAAACCAGGGAGAAGAAATCATCACGTTTTACGATACAGAGCCGCCGCCAAGCCCTAAAACCTCTCGGGAGGGCTGATCTGGAGTTCGTTCGGGGCTCCGGAGAGGGGGATTCGTTGCTGTCGTCATCATCAACCATCCTCCATCACCAATTTCATGATGCTCACCGCCGTGCGTGAGTAATTCCACCGTAGGCTTGCTGGACGGTGATGGGTTGGATGAGATCTATCATGTAATCGAGTTAGTTTTGTTAGGGTTTGGTCCCTAGTATCCACTATGTTCTGAGATTGATGTTGCTATGACTTTGCTATGCTTAATGCTTGTCACTAGGGCCCGAGTGCCATGATTTCAGATTTGAACCTATTATGTTTTCATCAATATTTGTGTTCTTGATCATATCTTGCAAGTCTATAGTCACCTATTATGTATTATGATCCGACAACCCCGAAGTGACAATAATCGGGATACTTCTAGGTGATGACCCTAGTTTGAGGAGTTCATGTATTCACTATGTGCTAATGCTTTGTTCCGGTTCTCTATTAAAAGGAGGCCTTAATATCCCTTAGTTTCCATTAGGACCCCGCTGCCACGGGAGGGTAGGACAAAAGATGTCATGCAAGTTCTTATCCATAAGCACGTATGACTATATTCGGAATACATGCCTACATTACATTGATGAATTGGAGCTAGTTCTGTGTCACCCTATGTTATGACTGTTACATGATGAACCGCATCCGGCATAATTATCCATCACCGATTCAATGCCTACGAGCTTTCCATATACTGGTTTACGCTTATTTACTTTCCCGTTGTTACTGTTACAATCACTACAAAACACCAAAAATATTGCTTTTACTTTCATTACTCTTTTGTTACCGTTACCACTACTATCATACTACTTGCTACTAAATACTTTCCTGCAGATATTAAGTTATCCAGGTGTGGCTGAATTGACAACTCAGTTGCTAATACTTGAGAATATTCTTTGGCTCCCCTTGTGTCGAATCAATAAATCTGGGTTGAATACTGTACCCTCGAAAGCTGTTGCGATCCCCTACACTTGTGGGTTATCACGTTTCACCAGCACCTGCAGCTGCACCTGCTCCCGCACCAGCTCCTGCACCGGCTCCCGCACCTGCTCCGGCACCGGCTCCCGCACCTCCTGCACCGGACATGCTTGGCGGTGCTTCATCTTTGGCTGAGCTCGACGCCCTCACGGTATCTGTCACACCGGCCCCCTTCAAAAATGTATAATCTCCCGTTTTCGTTGCCTTTCGAATGTCTCACGTCACAGACTTTTCTTTGCAGGCCGACGAAACCCCGTGCACCATATTGTACACCATCGGCGACCAGAAGGTGGACGTGGGTAAGGTGACGATAATGGAGCCGAAGGAACCATTGTTCCACAGCCGGCCGACCCCCTGGACGTCTTCAAGGTTTTCGTGGCCAGTGTCAAACTGGGCCACGAGAATTTGGCTCCTCTGGTACTAGTGGGGGATGACGACGAGACCCCATGGTGGCTTGGTGATTGTTGCAATGGGTGCGTTCTATTGTGGCCAAAGAGTCTGCTTCGTTTGGAGGCGGCCGAGAGCACACCCACGAGCACGCAGTTAGGTATGAACATCAACACCTCACCTACCCAATTAGCGTCGGCTATCGTGTTGGGTGATGGCGAAGGGGTGAGGAAGAGGCTCCATTAGTCACTGGTGACGTCACCATAGATGAGGATGAGGATGAGACTCAACAGTATGTCAATACTGGCGCCTACTTAGGGTTTGAGCGTCATGAGTTGGTGCCTGAATTGCCGCCTCCGGAGTCTGAACATCTTATGGACAATCTTCCGGTAGTAAAGAAGTCTAGGAAGAGATCGAGGAAAGGCAAAAGGCTGCTTCTATGATCCAGCCGCCTCAGCAGCCTCGGGTTCAAGACCGTATAGATATCCCCGATGCGGAAAAATGGCATATCCCCGATCAACCAATCCTACCTAAAGCAGCGCTAGGGGCCAGATTCGGCGATTTAAGGAGACTTCATGACGACGTGCTGCGGATAGAGAAAGGCCTCATCGCCTAAAAAAATCCAGGATACCCACTCTACGTGGTTAACGTGCTGCGGCAATTGTCGTACGTCGACACATTCCTTGCAGAGAAGTTCTTGCTTCGATTGGATTACATCTTCGACATGTTTCACTTGAAGAAGCTGGATTTTATGTTTGTCCGCCTTTATGCCTTGCACATGAACTACCTCATCGGGGTTGAGCAGATACCTCATATCTGTGTTGCTGACCCATACTTCATGCACGAGGGCTTCTTGGGAGTCTGCGCAGAGCACCGTGAATATGCGAGGGAATACATCGCCAATTTCATGCTCGCCAATAAGGACAAGGAGGTGATTATCGTACCTTATCATCCCCTGTAAGTCATCCGCGCGGATATCCTTCCTTTGATTTCAATCATTCATTTGCATGGTGGAGGCTAATTAATTGGAGGTGTACTTATTTTGCACAGAGGTGGGTTCACCGTCCTCATCATTCACTACCCCCGATACTCCCACGCTCTTTACTTGGACTCGTCGAATAACATTAACAAAAAGGATTACACCGACATCAAGTCTATTCTCGACAGTGCTATGTTTTACTACGGCCCACTGGGTGGAGAGGTCAATGACAAGAAGAAAAGGGACAGCAGGCCCGCCTTCGGCCATAAGACCGACTTCTGCTGCATCCAGCAACCGAGTGATTCTATTAATGATGGATTCTATGTCCTACACCACATGTTGGAGTACAGATGGGATCACCAGAACCTTCGCATGTCACCTAGATCCGGTGATGCCCATATTTTGCAATGGGCAAAGAACTTAGGAGATATCGAGGATCATCGACTTCGAGCTAAGTTCTATTACATCCAGCGTGAACTTGCCCAAATCATCATGAAGGAGGTTGTCAGAAAAATAGGGATGTTCTATGAAGAAGGACAAATGTCGCGGGAAGACGTCTGAACACATGTAGCCACTCAGCGTCTCGACCTGAAGCCTTTCACTAAGCTCGGGGACTATCCCCCTGACTTGGATGGATGGCACGACATGTTGGAGTGATTGTCGATATATGACAATGTGTCCGTTTAGTCCATACTATCTGTATGGAGAAACTTTGAGTTATGCACGACGAAACTTTATTTGTGATGTAATTAAACCGTCCTCCTCGACTAGAGAAGATCACTCTAGTTAGGGCATTTTGGGTACGATGAACTTTGTTATTTATGCTTATGATATGTTGCTTCTATTTTTGCCAAGTCTGTCTCTTTCCGTTGCTCAACTATATATATGTTGCATATCATCGACTCATGTGACGATGCAGGTGTATAGATCATAGATGGCAAAGAAGTGCTATGCCAGGAGTATACGACCAGTGGCCGGAATGTCAGGCCCAGGTGTACCGGTTTCCCGTTTCCGAGCGATAGCAAGTAGTTAGTTTAGGTTCACGCTAATGCGAGAGAGAAATACGAACTCATGTACTGCATAGTTCCGCTCTCACTCAAAGTGATAGCTCTTCTCGTGTATATCATTGTTTAGATGGATGATGATGTAGTTGCAAGTAACCGAGAATTGTATCGCTATTTTCGAGATGATGACGAGAGACCACTTTGTGTTGGATGATGATTATGATGATGACATGATTTGATGAGACTATTTGTATGTATATGCTATGATTACATTTGTATGTGTATGATATGCTAAAGATTATTGTATAAAGCCTATTCAAATACAAAAAAAATATGCAGAAAAAAAGAAACTAATAAAACTAGTAGTAGCGAGGGGAACAAAGTTAGCAGTAGCGCTCCCTTACTAGTAGCGCTTCCTGCTAAAAAGCGCTGCAGATATTAGCAGCAGCGCTCTACACTAACGCACGCTACTGCTAGCCATGTATAGCAGTAGCGTGGGACGATAGGCGCTACTGCTACACGTTAGCTGTAGCGCCTTATCAGTAGTGCATCGCCCCGCGCTACTGATAAGCAAAATACCTGCGCTACTGCTGTTTCTGGGTTGTGAAGCTCATTTCGAGCTATGGAAGAGGCTATTCTTCCTCGTACCCCGTACACAGGAGGGGTCAATATACCAAGTGGGCGGAGCCGAAATATGGCGCATCGCCGGGACCAGATACCTATCTGGTACTCCGAAGAAGACATCCGAAGACTGGCCTTCGGAGTGGTTTTATATGGAGGACGTCCCCCTTCCGGACCCTATTCGGATGGGCCTTCCTGAGTTCGACAACGCTCCCCTGAAGAAACGTCGCAGCTGGCGCGCTCGGAGCCCTCAGGAGGAAGATAACAGGGAGGTCCTTTACCTGATGGGTCGGATACAGATGCTGGCCTAGTCAGGATTGACAGTAATCAAAGTTATGTCGATATGTATAATGTGGGGGGTGTAGCCACTTCAATATCGGGGGCAACCCATGTGGCACTTCGACGGAGAAGACGATGCCACCCGTTGCGGTCGTAACGGACCGGACTTAGTCGCTGCTCTAGCAAAAATTCTGTCCGATCTGTACAAAGGAGAGGAAGAGGAGTTCATCCGCATCAAGCCATGAGATGGATTCTCCATGTACAACCCTACAAGCTGGGTGAGCTGCTACTTTTTACTCCGGACCTTCCTGCATTCTTTATCATAAATACTTACCTTGCTATTTCATAGCAAGAGCTGTGAAAAGCTATGAGGGAGGTCCACAGCCCACCTCCATGCTACGTCTTGAGCTTGCGTTGGTTTTCCCCGAAGAGGAGAGGATGATGCAGCACAGTAGCGTAAGTATTTCCCTCAGTTTTTGAGAACCAAGGTATCAATCCAGTAGGAGGCCATGCACAAGTCCCTCGTACCTTCACAAAACGATAGCTACCCGCAACCAACGCGATTAGGGGTTGTCAATCCCTTCACGGTCACTTACGAGAGTGAGATCTGATAGATATAATATTTTAGGTATTTTTGATATAGAGATGCAAAGTAAAAATTAAAAGGCAAAGTAAAAACGAAGCAAGTATAAAAGTGATGAAGATTGATATGATGAGAATAGACCCGGGGGCCATAGGTTTCACTAGTGGCTTCTCTCAAGAGCATAAGTATTCTACGGTGGGTGAACAAATTACTGTTGAGCAATTGACAGAATTGAGCATACTTATGAGTATATCTAGGTACGATCATGTATATAGGCATCACGTCCGAGACAAGTAGACCAAAACGATTCTGCATCTACTACTATTACTCCACTCATCGACCGCTATCCAGCATGCATATAGAGTATTAAGTTAAAAAATAGAGTAACGCCTTAAGCAAGATGACATGATGTAGAGGAATAAATTCATGCAATATGATAAATACCCCATCTTGTTATCCTCGATGGCAACAATACAATACGTGCCTTGCAACCCTTTCTGTCACTGGGTAAGGACACCGCAAGATTGAACCCAAAGCCATGCCTTCTCCCATTGCAAGAACTACCAATCTAGTTGGCCAAACCAAACGGATAATTCGAAGAGACTTGCAAAGATAACTCAATCATACATAAAAGAATTCAGAGAAGATTCAAATATTGTTCATAGATAAGCTGGATCATAAACCCACAATTCATCGGTCTCAACAAACAAACCACAAAAAGAAGATTACATCGAATAGATCTCCACGAGAGAGGGGCAGAACATTGTATTGAGATCCAAAAAGAGAGAAGAAGCCATCTAGCTACTAGCTATGGACCCGAAGGTCTGAAGTAAACTATTCACACTTCATCGGAGAGGCTATGGTGTTGATGTAGAAGCCCTCCGTGGTGGATGCCCCCTTCGGCAGAACTCCGAAACAGGCCCCAAGATGGGATCTCATGGATACAGGAAGTTGCGGTGGTGGAATTAGGTTTTTGGCTCTTGTTCTTATCGTTTGGGGGTACGTAGGTATATATAGGAGGAAGGAGTACGTCGGTGGAGCGACGGGGGGCCCATGAGGCAGGGGGTGCGCCCTAGGGGGGGCGCCCCCCACCTTCGTGATCGCCTCTTTCGTTCCTTGGAGTAGGGTCCAAGTCCCCTGGATCACGTTCGGTGAGAAAATCACGTTTCCAAAGGTTTCATTCCGTTTGGACTCCGTTTGATATTTTGTTTCTTCGAAACACTGAAAAAGGCAAAAAACAGCAATTCTGGGATGGGCCTCCCGTTAATAGGTTAGTCCCAAAATAATATAAAAGTGGAAAATAAAGCCCATTATAGCCCAAAATAGTAGATAAAGTAGCATGGAGCAATCAAAAATTATAGATACGTTGGAGACGTATCAGGCATCCCCAAGCTTAATTCCTGCTCGTCCTCGAGTAGGTAAATGATAAAAAAAGAATTTTTGATGCGGAGTGATACTTTGGCATAATTTCAATGTAAATCTTCTTAATTGTGATATGAATATTCAGATCAAAAAGATTCAAGACAAAAGTTCATATTGACATAAAAATAATATTACTTCAAGCATACTAACTAAGCAATTATGTCTTCTCAAAATAACATGGCCAAAGAAAGTTATCCCTACAAAATCATATGGTCTGGCTATGCTCCATCTTCCCCACACAAAATATTTAAATCATGCACAACCCCGATGACAAGCCAAGCAATTGTTTCATACTTTAAAATTTTCAAAACTTTTTTGATCTTCACGCAATACATGAGCATGAGCCATGGATATAGCACTATATGTGGAATAGAATGGTGGTTGTGGAGAAGACAAAAAGAGGGAAGATAGTCTCACATCAACTAGGCGTATCAACGGGCTATGGAGATGCCCATTAATCGATATCAATGTGAGTGAGTAGGGATTGCCATGCAACGGATGCACTAGAGCTATAAGTATATGAAAGCTCAACAAAAGAAACTAAGTGGGTGTGCATCCAACTCGCTTGCTCACGAAGACCTAGGGCATTTGAGGAAGCCCATCATTGGAATATGCAAGCCAAGTTCTATAATGAAAAATTCCCACTAGTATATGAAAGTGACAATGAGAGACTCTCTATCATGAAGATCAAGGTGCTACTTTGAAGAACAAGTGTGGTAAAAGGATAGTAACATTGTCCCTTCTCTCTTTTTCTCTCATTTCTTTTATTTGGGCCTTTTCTCTTTTTTTATGGCCTCTTTTCTTTTTCATTTTTCTTTTTTTTATTTTTCGTCCGGAGTCTCATCCCGACTTGTGGGGGAATCATGGTCTCCATCATCCTTTCCTCACTTGGGACAATGCTCTAATAATGATGATCATCACACTTTTATTTTTCTTACAACTCAACAATTACAACTCGATTCTTAGAACAAAGTATGACTCTATATGAATGCCTCTGGTGGTGTGCCGGGATATGCAATGAAACACGAGTGACATGTATGAAAGAATTATGAATGGTGGCTTTGCCACAAATACGATGTCAACTACATGATCATGCTAGCAATATGACAATGATGGAGCGTGTCATAATAAACGGAACGGTGGAAAGTTGCATGGCAATATATCTCGGAATGGCTATGGAAATGCCATGATAGGTAGGTATGGTGGCTGTTTTGAGGAAGGTATATGGTGGGTGTATGATACCAGCGAAAAGTGCATGGTAGTAGAGAGGCTAGCAATGGTGGAAGGATGGGAAAAAGTGCGTATGATCCATGGACTCAACATTAGTAATAAAGAACTCATATACTTATTGCAAAAATCTAGAAGTTATCAAAGCAAAGTATTACGCACATGCTCCTGGGGGGGATAGATTGGTAGGAAAAGACCATCGCTCGTCCCCGACCGCCACTCATAAGGAAGACAATCAATAAATAAATCATGCTCTGAGTTCATCACATAACGGTTCACCATACGTGCATGCTACGGGAATCACAAACTTCAACACAAGTATTCTTTAAATTCACAACTACTCAACTAGCATGACTCTAATATCACTATCTTCATATCTCAAAACAATTATCAAGCATCAAACTTATCTTAGTATTCAACGCACTGAAAAGAAAGTTTCACATATCTTGAATACCAAGTATATTAACATTAAGCAAATTACCATGCTATTAACGACTCTCAAAATAATCTAAGTGAAGCATGAGAGATCAAGTTTCTTTAAAACAAATCCACCACCGTGCTCTAAAAGATATAAGTGAAGCACTAGAGCAAAAACTATCACACTCAAAAGATATAAGTGAAGCACTATGAGCAAAACTATCAAGCTCAAAAGATATAAGTGAAGCACATAGAGTATTCTATCAAATTCCAATTCATGTATGGATCTCTCAAAAGGTGTGTACAACAAGGATGATTGTGGTAAACTAACAAGCAAAGGCACAAATAATACAAGACGCTCCAAGCAAAACACATATCATGTGGTGAATAAAAATATAGCTCCAAGTAAATTACCGATGGAAGTGGACGAAAGAGGGGATGCCTTCCGGGGCATCCCCAAGATTTGACTTTTTGGTGTCCTTGGATTATCTTGGGGGTGCCATGGGCATCCCCAATCTTAAGCTCTTGCCACTCCTTGTTCCATAATCCATCAAAAGAATTCACCCAAAACTTGAAAACTTCACAACACAAAACTCAATAGAAATCTCGTGAGCTCCGTTAGAGAAAGAAAACAAAAGACTACTTTAAGGTACTGTGATGAACTCATTCTTTATTTATATTGGTGTTAATCCTACTGTATTCCAACTTCTCTATGGATCATAAACTATTTTACTAGCCATAGATTCATCAAAATAAGCAAACAACACACGTAAAACAGAATCTGTCAAAAACAGAACAGTCTGTCGTAATCTGTAACTAACGCAAACTTCTGGAACTCAAAAAATTCTACCAAAATTAGACGACCTGGAAATTTTTTTATTGATCAGCAGCAATTGGAATCAGTATTTTCTCACGTTCTGGTGATTTTTAACAATTCAGGCACTGAGCGCAAAATTTCTGGAAATTACAGCAAGATCAAATAACATCATCCAAGAAGATCCAATAGGTTTAACTTGGCACAAACACTAATTAAAAGATGAAACCACATCTAAGCAGAGGCTAGATGGATTATTTATTCCTAAAGATAAACAAAAACAACAAAAAAACTAAAAATAAAATTGGGTTGCATCCCAACAAGCGCTATCGTTTAACGCCCCTAGCTAGGCATAAAAATGAGGGTAGATCTAGGTATTGCCATCTTTGGTAGGCAATCCATAAGTGGCTCTCATAATAGATTCATATGGTAATTTTATTTTCTTTCTAGGAAAGTGTTCCATTCCTTTCTTTAATGGAAATTGGAATCTAATATTCCCTTCCTTCATATCAATAATTGCACCAATCGTTCTAAGGAAAGGTCTGCCAAGAATAATAGGACATGAAGGATTGCAATCTATATCAAGAACGATAAAATATACGGGCACATAATTCCTATTTGCAACAATAAGAACATCATTAATTCTTCCCATAGGCTTTTTAATAGTGGAATCCGCAAGATGCAAGTTTAAAGAGCAATCATCAAAGTCACGGAAATCTAGCAATCACACAAAGTTTTGGGAATAGTAGAGACACTAGCACCCAAATCACACAAAGCATTAAACTCATGATCTTTAATTTTAATTTTGATAGTAGGTTCCCACTCATCATAGAGTTTCCTAGGGATAGAAACTTTCAACTCAAGTTTTTCTTCATAAGATTGCATCAAGGCATCAACAATGTGTTCGGTAAAGGCCTTATTTTGACTATAAGCATGAGGAGAATTTAGCACGGATTGCAACAAGGAAATACAATCAATTAAAGAGCAATTTTCATAATTAAATTCCTTGAGATCCAATATAGTGTGTTTAGCAACATCTAGATTTTTATTTCTTTCAATCCTACTCTTATCAATTTCATCATCAAGATCTAAAAACTCCGAATTCTTAGAACGCCTTCTAGGTAAAGGAAGATCATATTCAGTTTCATCAAGATTCATATTGCAAAACAAAGATTTAATAGGGGACACATCAATAACTTTTAGTTCTTCATCTTGATTTTCAGAGGAATTAGAAGAACATGCTTTAATAAAGGCATCTTTGAAAGCACGCATCCTAGCGGTTCTTTATTTGCACTCATGAATGGAAATTCTCATAGCTTTGAGAGACTCATTGATATCATGCTTAGGAGGAATAGATCTAAGCTTTAAAGAATCAACCTCAAGAGAAATTCTATCAATGTTCCTTGCCAAATCATCAACTTTAAGCAATTTCTCTTCAAGCAAAGCATTAAAATTCTTTTGTGAATTCATAAACTCTTTAACACTATTATCAAATTTAGAGGGCATACTATTAAAATTTCCATAAGAGTTGTTGTAGGAATTTCCATAATTATTAGAAGGATTACTAGGATAAGGCCTATGATTAAAATTCCCTCTATACGAATTGTTACCAAAATTATTCCTACCAACATAATTCACATCCATAGATTCATTATTATTCTCAATCCAAGTAGACAAAGGCATATCATTAGGATTAGAAGAAACACTCTTAGTAGCAACTAATTTCATAAGTTCATCCATATTTCCACTCAAAACATTGATTTCTTCTATCGCATGCACTTTTTTTATTAGTCGATCTTTCAGTATGCCATTGAGAATAATTAACCATAATATTATCTAGGAGTTTAGTAGCATCTCCTAAAGTGATTTCCATAAAAGTGCCTCCCGCGGCTGAATCTAAAACATTTCTAGAAGCAAAATTCAATCCAGCATAAAAAAATTGTATAATCATCCACAAGTTCAAACCATGAGTAGGACAATTACGTATCATTAATTTCATTCTCTCCCAAGCTTGTGCAACATGTTCATGATCAAGTTGCTTAAAATTCATAATACCGTTCCTAAGAGAGATAATCTTAGCGGGAGGAAAATACTTAGAGATAAAAGAATCTTTGCACTTTTTCCAAGTGTCAATACTATTTTTAGGCAAAGATGAAAACCATGCTTTAGCACGATCTCTAAGCGAAAAAGGAAATAGCTTCAATTTAACGACATCATTATCAACATCTTTTTTCTTTTGCATATCACATAAATCAACGAAGCTATTCAGATGAGTAGCGGTATCTTCACTAGGAAGGCCGGCGAATTGATCTTTCATAACAAGATTCAACAAAGCAGTATTGATTTCACAAGATTCAGTATTGGCAAGAGGAGCAATAGGAGTGCTAAGGAAATCATTATTATTGGTATTGGTGAAGTCACACAATTTGGTAGCATCTTGAGCCATCGCGACAAACAAGCAAACTAACACATGAGCAAACAAACGGACGAGGAAAAGGCAACGGGAAAAAGAGGAGGAGATTGGGAAAGAGAGGGCAAATAAAATGGAAAGGGTGAAGTGGGGGAGAGGAAAACGAGAGGCAAATGGCAAATAATGTAATGCGAGAGATAGGGATTGTGATGGGTATTTGGTATGTTGACCTTTGCGTAGACTCCCCGGCAACGGCACCAGAAATCCTTCTTGCTACGTCTTGAGCTTGCGTTGGTTTTCCCCGAAGAGGAGAGGATGATGCAGCACAGTAGCGTAATTATTTCCCTCAGTTTTTGAGAACCAAGGTGTCAATCGAGTAGGAGGCCACACACAAGTCCCTCGTACCTGCACAAAACGATAGCTACTCGCAACCAACGCAATTAGGGGTAGTCAATCCCTTCACGGTCACTTACGAGAGTGAGATCTGATAGATATAGTATTTTTGGTATTTTTGATATAGAGATGCAAAGTAAAAATTAAAAGGCAAATTAAAGCCAAAGCAAGTATAAAAGTGATGGAGATTGATATGATGAGAATAGATCCGGGGGCCATAGGTTTCAGGCTTCTCTCAAGAGCATAAGTATTCTACGGTGGGTGAACAAATTACTGTTGAGCAATTGACAGAACTGAGCATAGTTATGAGTATATCTAGGTATGATCATGTATATAGGCATCACGTCCGAGAGAAGTAGACCGAAACGATTCTGCATCTACTACTATTACTCCACTCATCGACCGCTATCCAGCATGCATCTAGAGTATTAAGTTAAAAACAGAGTAACGCCTTAAGCAAGATGACATGATGTAGAGGAATAAATTCATGCAATATGATAAATACCCCATCTTGTTATCCTTGATGGCAACAATACAATACGTGCCTTGCAACCCTTTCTGTCACTGGGTAAGGACACCGCAAGATTGAACCCAAAGCCATGCACTTCTCCCATTGCAAGAACTACCAATCTATTTGGCCAAACCAAACAGATAATTTGAAGAGAGTTGCAAAGATAACTCAATCATACATAAAAGAATTCAGAGAAGATTCAAATATTGTTCATAGATAAGCTAGATCATAAACCCACAATTCATCGGCCTCAACAAACACACCACAAAAAGAAGACTACATAAAATAGATCTCCACGAGAGAGGGGGAGAACATTGTATTGAAATCCAAAAAGAGAGAAGAAGCCATCTAGCTACTAGCTATGGACCCGAAGGTCTGAAGTAAACTACTCACACTTCATCGGAGAGGCTATGGTGTTGATGTAGAAGCTCTCCATGGTGGATGCCCCCTCTGGCGGAACTCCAGAACAGGCCCCAAGATGGGATCTCGTGGATATAGGAAGTTGCGGCGGTGGAATTAGGTTTTTGGCTCCTATTCTAATCGTTTGGGGGTACGTAGGTATATATAGGAGGAAGGAGTACGTCGATGGAGCGACAGGGGGCCCACGAGGCCCCCTCCCTCGTGACCGCCTCTTTCATTCCTTGGAGTAGGGTCCAAGTCCCCTGGATCACGTTCAGTGAGAAAATCACGTTTCCGAAGGTTTCATTCCATTTGGACTCAGTTTGATATTCTGTTTCTTCGAAACACTGAAAAAGGCAAAAAACAGCAATTCTGGGCTGGGCCTCCGGTTAATAGGTTAGTCCCAAAAATAATATAAAAGTGGAAAATAAAGCCCATTATAGTCCAAAATAGTAGATAAAGTAGCATGGAGCAATCAAAAATTATAGATATGTTGGAGACGTATCACTCCACAACCAGAGGACCCTGACCAGGCCTCGACCCCAGACTCGAAGAGGATCTGGACATATTTGTGGAGCTGATTGATAGGAAGTTCTATCAATTGAGCTGCGATGATACCATGGTGGCCATCATAGCCGATTATCCTGGACTACTCCCTGCATCGCATGTAAGAGAAACCGGAGTCCCAACTTCCGAAAAGGATCCCTTTTTCTGCACTTCACCTACCGCACACATATGGTGTCTTACAGGGAAGACCCTCGGGACGCCATGCCGAACCCGCAGTGACTCACCCACAAGGGGCACCGAAGCCGGGTAGGCTTAAAAGGAAGGCGGTCAGGACTGAGACGTCGTCGCAGAGGTATGAAACAGAACCCCGCTCCATGGTTGTCGTCTTTTAAAATATAATGACATCCATGTTTCCTAGTAGGAAAAACGCTTGCCGGACTATATCCGGAGAGGTTGCCGATCACGCCTCCACCAGTCGGGCTCCAGAGCTGGACATAAAGGCGGACGCTAACATGGGGCCAACACCAGAGGTTCCTCCTACAGAGGATGCGGATAGGCTATCCGCTACAAATTCCGAAGTGGAGAGCGCCATGAATCACAGGCGTCGCCGGGCCGTACTCCATGACGCTTGTTTCTCCCAAGAGGCGTTCAATGACTTCAACTCAGGAGACGCGTACATTCGAGCTGCTCAAAATGGTCTTGCCAGAGCCACGGACCAGTATGTAAAGGATATACGGGTAAGGAAGTCTAATAATTATGTATATCAGTAGCCCCTGAGACTTGAAACAGTTGACACAACTGATTTAAGGATCATTATTTGTGCAGGTTCTTATGGAGAAGAATACCCAATTGTCTCAAGAGTTGGAAGAGTGCAAAGCCCACCTACGGGCCGCAGTTGCCGCAATGAAGGAGTCCGAGAAGGCCCCCTCTGGTAACACTTGTCTCTATCAAAAAGAATGACATGTACCATTTAGTATGCGGCATGCATGCAAATCTAACAATAGATTCTGCAGATGATCCCGGGGTTAATCCGGATGTAGTGCAAGGCGATGAGCAACATGCTCAACGACAGTTAAAGGCTGGCGAGCGCGTGCTTAAGCAGGTTAGGCAGGAGAAAAACGATCTCCAAGATGCCAATATCCAACCGAGTGTTGAACTGAAAGATGTTTGGGCCCAACTTGCTGACTCCGTAAAGGAGAATAAGAGGCTTCGACGCGGCATTTTTAGTAAGTGCTCGAACGAACTTTTTATTGAGTTCGGCGAAGAAACCGGCTAACAGAGTCATATCAGTAGGTATGCTAACGGGTCGTCCCGCAGAGGAAATGCCCAGGTCTGCAGGTGATCTTTTGCTAGAGCTCTCACAACTGCACGAACAAGTTCGGCAGGTGATGCGGGGCATTGCCCAAACCTTGTGGCCATCCGCCTCCCCGCTAGGAGGCCTGGGGGAGCTTACAGAGAAGCTCAAGGGAGCGCAGCGGCGCTTCCGATTATGGAAGATATCAGCCTGCCGGCAAGGTGCGAGGGAAGCCTGGGCCATGGTGAAGACGCGATATACCAAGGCTGACCCGAACCACATGGCCGAGGTCGGACCTGTGGGGCATGATGGGAAAGAGATCCCCGTCAGTTTGGTGTATGACCAAGTAGAATTAGCCGCAAAGTATTCCCAACAGGATTGTAGGCTAGACAGCCTGTTGGATGGTATAGAAGAAGAATTTAGTCAGTCTAAGTGATTATGTACTTCAAGTGACATGTATTGTCCCTAGCCGGATTGTAAAACATTTGTCATGGCGGACCTTTTCACTTCAACCTCTGGACCCGACAGTCCGGAGTGTATCCGAATACCCACTCAGTTATGAAAAAACCAAGGTACGCGTGGAAACAAGGCGTAGGGGTCATAAGTGCTTGAACAAACAAGTAGCCAACTAGTTATGTTATATTACATGGATAGTAAGAAACATCTTCCAGGGAGAATAGTTCCGTTAAGGGTTCCTTTCCCTGGGTACGCATGCCCTAATGTGCATGTCCGAGCTGCGAAAAGAGACGCGGGATAAAAATATCTGGAGGCATCTATTACAATAAATAAGGATCATCTTTTGTTCATCGACCGAGTATTCCCTTAAGAACGCTAGCTTTCGACTTCACCCAGTCTAAGGTACACATCCGGCTGACCCGGCAATAACAATCGCAGAGGTGCTCCCCTTATGCCCTAGCCGAATTAACGGGAACGTAGGGCATAAACACAAGAGCCACGCAACCCAGCTTGGCCTAAACTTAAGTCATATCGATGCATATAATGGCGAAAAATAGGTGCATGTGGAAGAATAACACATGTGTGGGGCATAGAGCTCGGAAAATAATTATATTAAGCTTCCATATAAGAAGCCCCCAGGTATAATGAGTGCGGCTAGCGCGTCAAGATTGTGTAGTCAAGACACATTTTAGCCTTTTAAGGCCTTGAAGAAAAAGGGAAGAAATAAAGAAATAAAGGACAGATAACGGATAATATAAAAAATTGACAGAGGTAAGGAGACAAACATGGAGTCCGGCACTAGGCGTAGAACCTTCGGAGTCTGGCTGCATTCCATGGGTTTGGCTCGAGTCGATTGTCCGATGCATCCCGCAGACGGTACGCTCCACCGGTCAGAACTTGGTCGATAACGAAGGGACCTTCCCATTTGGGCTTGAGCTTGTTCTTTTTCTTCTCTGGTAGGCATAGAACGAGTTCGCCAACTTTATAAGTTTTGGCCCGTACTTCTCTACTCTGATACCTTCGAGCCTGTTATCGATAGAATGCGGAACGGGCTTTTTCCACGTCACGCTCCTCCTCCAGGGCGTCCAAACTGTCCTGCCAATCAAGCTCGGCCTCTTTCTCTTCATACATGCGCACTCGAGGCGAGTCATGAATTATGTCGCATGGCAGTACCGCCTCTGCGCCGTACACCGTAAAAAATGGTGTGTATCCGATAGTGCGATTCGGCGTGGTCCACAGCCCCCATAGTACGGAGTCGAGCTCCTCTACCCAGTGCGTATCAGATTCCTTCAAGGATTGCACTAATCTGGGTTTAATTCCGCTCATGATAAGACCGTTTGCTCGTTCGACTTGACCGTCAGTTTGCGGGTGATAGACAGAAGCATAATCGAGCTTGATGCCCATGTTGCTGCACCAAAGTTTTACCTCGTCGGCTGTAAAGTTCGAGCCGTTGTCAATGATGATGCTGTGGGGGACGCCATAACGGTGTACAACCCCGGATATGAAGTCTATCACTGGTCCGGATTTAGCCGTTTTAACTGGTTTGGCTTCTATCCATTTGGTGAATTTATCCACCATGACCAATAAGTATTTTTTTCTTCTGGCTTCCCCTTTGAGGGGTCCGACCATATCAAGCCCCCAGACCGCAAAGGGCCAAGTAATGGGGATTGTTTGGAGAGCGGTAGGTGGCATATAGCTTTGGTTTGCGAAAAGCTGGCAACCGACGCATCGTTGAACGAGGTCCTGTGCGTCTACTCGGGCCGTCGGCCAGTAGAAACTTGTACGGAAGGCCTTGCTTACAAGGGCCCGAGCTGCGGCATGGTGGCCGCCAAGTCCAGCATGAATTTATGCCAAAAGTTGCCGCCCTTCCTCTTTGGAGATGCACCTTTGAAGGACTCCGGTAGCGCTTTTCTTATAAAGCTCTCCCTCGTGGACCTTGTACGCTTTAGACCACCGCACAATGCAGCGCGCCTCATTTGGGTCCTCGGGTAGTTCCTGCCTAGTTAGGTAGGCCAGGAATGGTTCTGTCCACGGTGCAATGACAGCCATTATTACGTGGGCGGAAGGTGTTATTTCGGTGGCAGAGCCTCCGATTATGTCAGAGTGTTCAGCTTCTGT
The DNA here is from genome assembly GCA_963921465.1 of Triticum timopheevii. Classification (NCBI taxonomy): domain Eukaryota; kingdom Viridiplantae; phylum Streptophyta; class Magnoliopsida; order Poales; family Poaceae; genus Triticum; species Triticum timopheevii. The sequence continues at coordinate 438,280,083 of OY997262.1, forward strand.
TGTTGTGGCCGGGTCCAGACTATGGTTGCCGGTCTCCCCTTCCGATACCACGGATGGCTTAAACGGCCTTTCCAAGAAGATATTAGGTGGGACAGGGTCGCGCTTGGCGCCGATGCGGGCAAGGATATCTGCCGCCTGATTATTTTCCCGGGCCACATGGTGGAATTCAAGCCCTTCGAACCGAGCTGACATTTTGAGGACGGCGTTGCGATAAGTCGCCATTTTTGGATCCTTGGCGTTGAAGTCTCCATTTGTTTGAGATATTGCGAGGTTCGAGTCCCCATGCACCTCCAGGCATTGAATGCCCATGGAGACTGCCATCCGGAGACCATGTAACAGGGCCTCATATTCTGCCGCGTTGTTGGAGCCTGTGTATAGTATTTGGAGTACATATTGGACTGTATCTCCAGTGGGGGACGTCAGGACAATGCCAGCCCCTAGACCAGCCAACATTTTAGAGCCGTCAAAGTGCATAATCCAGTTGGAGTACACGCCGTACTCTTTAGGGAGTTTGGCTTCTGTCCATTCGGCGACGAAATCAGCCAGTACTTGTGACTTAATGGCTCGCCGTGGTTTGTATATTATGTCGAACGGGATGAGCTCAATAGGCCATTTAGCAATCCGACCCGTGGCCTCGCGGTTGTTTATTATGTCATTGAGTGGCACTTCAGAGGCCACTGTAATTGAACACTCTTGACAGTAGTGTCGTAGTTTCCGGGATGCCATGAAGACTGCATATGCTATCTTTTGATAATGTGGGTACCATGATTTGCATGGAGTGAGGACAGTGGATACATAGTATACCGGTTTTTGAAGTGGGAACTTATGTCCGTCCATCTCTCCTTTGACGACGAGCACTGCGCTTACAACTTGGTGTGTTGCCGCTATATATAGCAGCATTGGTTCGTCGACGTTAGGTGCGGCCAAGATTGGGTTTGTGGCCAAAGCGGCTTTTATTTCTTCTAATCCGGCCGTTGCCGCATTCGTCCACTCGAAGTGTTCGGTGCGTCGCAGAAGACGATAAAGAGGCAGTGCCTTTTCTCCTAATCAGGAGATGAAGCGGCTTAAGGCAGCCACGCATCCAATTAGTTTCTGGATTTGCTTGAGGTCTGTTGGGATGGCCAACTGTGACAGAGCTCGGATTTTAGCCGGATTTGCTTCGATTCCTCTGTTGGAGACGATGAAGCCTAAGAGCTTTCCGGCGGGCACGCCGAAGACGCATTTTTCCGGGTTGAGCTTAATGTCGTATGTTTGGAGATTGTCGAACGTGAGCCTCAAGTCATCTATTAAGGATTCGACGTGTCTGGTTTTAATGACCACATCGTCTACGTATGCCTCCACTGTTTTGCCAATCTGTGTCTCCAAGCATGTCTGAATCATGCATTGATAGGTTGCACCGGCGTTTTTGAGCCCGAAAGGCATGGTGTTGAAACAGAAGGGGCCGTATGGAGTGATAAATGCCGTTGCGGCTTGATCGGACTCCGCCATCTTAATTTGATGGTATCCAGAGTATGCGTCGAGGAAACACAATGAATCGTGTCCTGCGGTAGCGCTTATAATTTGATCGATGCGAGGGAGGGAGAAGGGATCCTTTGGGCAAGCCTTATTAAGGTCCTTGAAGTCGACGTATAGGCGCCAGGATTTGTCTTTCTTTGGTACCATCACCAGGTTTGCTCGCTAGTCCGGATGTTTTATTTCTCGAATGAATCCGGCCTCTAGTAACTTGGCTAGGTCCTCTCCCATGGCTTGTCTCTTAGGCTCGGAGAAGCGCCGAAGAGTTTGCTTGACCGGCTTGAATCATTTTAGGATGTTAAGGCTATGCTCGGCCATCTTGCGTGGGATTCCTGGCATGTCTGAAGGATGCCAGGCGAAGATGTCCCAATTCTCGCGCAAGAACTCCCGTAGTGCAGCGTCTACTGTGGGGTTTAACTGTGCCCCGATAGATGCTGTTTTTGTAGGGTCCGTTGGATGGACTTGGAATTTGACTATTTCATCCACTGGTTTAAAAGAGGTGGACTTGAATCTTTTGTCGAGTATCACGTCGTCCCTGTCCACTGTGGAGCGCAGTGCGGTTAGTTCCTCGGTCGCGAGGGCTTCGGATAACGCCTCGAGGTCCAGTGCGGCTGTTTTATTTTCGGCGCAGAGTGCTATGTCTGGATCACTAGCTAGAGTGATGATTCCATTGGGCCCGGGCATTTTGAGCTTCATGTACCCGTAATGGGGTATAGCTTGGAAGATCGTGAATGCCTCCCGCCCTAGAAGGGCGTGGTATCCGCTATTGAACGGGGCCACTTGGAATGTGATTTCTTCGGACCTATAATTCTCCGGCGTGCCGAATACCACATCTAGTGTGATTTTGCCAGCACATCGTGCCTCCCGACTAGGGATGATTCCTCTGAAGGTCGTGCTGCTTTGCTCAATGCGGCTTCTGTCTATTTCCATTTTTCGAAGAGTCTCCTCATAGATGATGTTTAATCCGCTGCCGCCGTCCATGAGCACTTTAGTAAGCAGGAAGCTGTCCACAATTGGACTAAGGACCAAGGCGGTTGGTGCTTGTGCTGTTTGGAATTTAGGTTCGTCACTGGCATTGAAGGTGATAGCCGTATCGCTCCATGGATTTATTGCTGCTATTTGGCAGACTTCGGCAAGGCTGTGGAGTGCTCACTTACGCCTATTATTTGAGGCGAAGGTCTCAAAGACTGTCAATACTGTATTATTGTTCTCCACGAGATGGTGCTCTGCGGTATTGTTGATGAGGATATCCTCACTGCTCTTGGCCACCTGCCGGAGTACCCAACATGCTCTAAGGCTGTGTGTTGGTATCGTATCCTCTGTACTATGAATTTTGCATGGCCCATTGAGCCACCCCTCCAATACGGTTCCACGCCCTGTAGTGGGCTTTTGTTTCTTTGTAATTGGGTTGGGTGACTTATGAGAGTACACCCTTTTAGTTCAGACGGGGGGTTTAGTGAGAGCCGGAGGATCCCAGCATTTTGTTTGGGTTTTCCAGGCGCTTTCCATCGCACAGTACTTCTGTACTATGGCCGCCAAGTCAGCGAAGTGTGCTATGTCACGGCGACTTATGGCGTTGAGGATTCCCTTGTCCATGCAATTTTTGCAAAAGAATGGAATTGCGTCTTCCTCGCGACAGTCCTTAACCTTGCTCATTACAACGAGGAAACTGGCCCAATAGTGGTGTACTGTCTCTTGGGGCTCTTGTCTAATGTGGGAAAGATCGCTTATATCTGGGTGGGTGGGTGGATTTAAGTCCGAACCTTGACCCGATCTGAGACCCAGGGGCGGATGAGTTTCCGATCTTAGAAGTTCGGGCTTCGGGATGTTGCCCAATAGGTCTGGCCCGTTGCCTGATTCTAGGTTCAAGGTTTGGGCCATGTCCTCCCGTAGACGGGTATCCGGCTCGGAGAGCTCGGGAATCCGGACATAGTTTGTCCTCACGATAGAGGAAGAATCGCCGCATTGCTCCTCCACCACCGCTATCTGATGGGTGACTAGCGGGGAGTTAATCTCCCTTTGGTCAGGTTTAAGCCCGATCTGATCATGGTCCGTAGCGACTCTCAAGGCGGCGATGCGATCCAAGAGCTCGTTCAAGGAAGAGAGCTCCATTGGATCCAACTGCTCGGTGGATTCCGAGCCGACGTGGAGGCCATTTTCGATGACCCGAGAAGTCATCATCGGCGTAGCGGCCGATCGGGCGGTCATGACGAAACCGCCTAGTTGGAGAGTTCGGCCTATAGCTAGGGCTCCCCCGGAGGTGATGTTGTCATTGACAACGAGACGAGCCATCCAGCCTTATGATGACGGCAGAGTGGAACTCTCAATGAAAGCACCAATGTCGGTGTCAAAACCGGCGGATCTCGAGTAGGGGGTCCCGAACTGTGCATCTAGGGCGGATGGTAACAGGAGGCGGGGACACGATGTTTACCCAGGTTCGGGCCCTCTCGATGGAGGTAATACCCTACTTCCTGCTTGATTGATCTTGATGATATGAGTATTACAAGAGTTGATCTACCACGAGATCGTAGAGGCTAACACTAGTGCAGAACCGGGCAATAGCACCGGTTCGTAAGGCCCTGTAGTGTCGGTTCCATAACAGGCACTAAATTGTGGTCACTAAAGCCCCCCCCCCCCTTTAGTACCGGTTCAGCACGAACCGGTGCTAAAGGGCAACCACGTGGCACGAGCCAGCTCCGGGGGCCTGGAGCCCTTTAGTACCGGTTGGTATGGGGGTTTTTTAGTTGGGATAATTAGATTTATGCCCCTAGTTGTGTCCCACTCGTCTGTTTTACCCCTAATTCCCAAAAGTCACCGGTTCTGTCCAAGTCACTTTGCTCCTCTTATGCTTTTTCCCTTTGACCGTTTGACTGTCAGTTTGAAAACTTTGTAACTAATTCATACTAAATCAGAAAAATGCAAATAAGATACCAAAATGTTCAGTAAAACATCACCTATATGTCAGTGTCATTTGCATTCATGAAAAAAGTGTTGGAAAGTGCCCATCCGAGTTTTAACATCACCTATATGTCACTGACATATAGGTGATGTTTTTCTGAACATTTTGGTATCTTATTTGCATTTTTCTGATTTAGTATGAATTAGTTATGAAGTTTTCAAACTGACAGTCAAACGGTCAAAGGGCAAAAGCATAAGAGGAGCAAAGTGACTTGGACAGAACCGGTGACTTTTGGGAATTAGGGGTAAAACAGACGAGTGGGACACAACTAGGGGCATAAATCTAATTATCCCTTTTTAGTTTTATGATTTCTTTTTCATTTAATTTTGTGTTTCCATTTTAATTCTTTTTTGTTTGCTGGTATTTTACGATACTACACATTGTACACGTTATGCATATATATATATATATATATATATATATATATATATATATATATATATATATAAATAGAATTTCTAGTAGAGCCAATCATGCATATATATATCATCAATGTCTCACAAACCACCATATTACTTAATTCACACATACACACATGTATAGTTATATACAATTTCTCCTACATATGCATGTTGCCTTCGGAGCTAGTGGCATTAGCCTAATTGGTGCCTTCGGAGCACGATGACAATTGAAAGTGGTTTTCATGGGGGCGGTAGCGGGTAATAGAATTCTCCCTTCGGATTTATGACCTGGTCGAGCAAAAATCCCGCTATTTCCTCTTGAAGTGCTTCTACGCGCTCAGGGTCGACGACGGGACCCGCGGCCGGGTTCCTCATCAAGCGGCGCGCCCCTCCAGGCAGCACCTCCCAGTGCCAGCCCGGCGGAGCCCAGTCCCGGACATGGGTCGGCTGGACGTCGTCGCGGACGGGTCGACAGCGAGGATGCGGGCCGGGCATCGTCGAGAGCAAATACTAGCTATATGCCCGCAAAAAGTAACATTTTTTAATGATTGGATTTTGATAACTAAAATTTCTAACATTTCTATATAACACTAATTATGCTAATCTAAATAATTTAAATAACACTAAAATTTATAACATTTCTAACATTTCTATATAACACTAATTTCTAACATTTCTATATAACACTAATTTCTAACATTTCTAACATTTTGATAACTAAAATTTCTAACATTTCTATATAACACTAAAATTTCTAACATTTCTAACATTTCTATATAACACTAATCTAAATAATCTAAACTAATTAAACATGTGTACGTGTGTGTGTGTGTGTGTGTGTTCATCATGCATGCTTGTGTGTGTGTGTATGGGCTCGGGGAGGGGCGGCGCCCATGGTGGCCGCCAGGGGCGAGGGAGAGGGGTTAGAGGGGTAGAGCTCACAGCGGGGCGACGGCGACGGCGAGGCGACGGCCGGGGCGGTGACGGCAGGGACGGCGCGACGGGGACGGGGACGGCGCGACGGGGATGGGCCCGGGGCGGCGACGGGGACGGGGGCGGCGACGGGGACGGGGGCGGCGACGGAGATGATCGAGGGCGGCGGCGATGGCGACGGAGACGGAAACAGAGGAACGAACAGAGAGGGAAAACAAAATTGTCGCACTCTAGCATATATAGAGGGCACCTTTAGTACCGGTTGGAGCCACCAACCGGTACTAAAGGCCTGTTTTGGCCAGGCCAAGCGGCGGGAAGCGACCCCCTTTAGTACTGGGTGGTGACACAAACCGGTACTAAAGCCCCCCCCTCCCCCCCCCCCCCCTTAGTACCGTTTTGTGCCACGACCCGGTACTAAAGGAGGTGCGCTGGCGCAGGTGCGGTGCGGCAAGTTTAGTCCCACCTCGCTAGTCGAGGGGCTACCGCACTGGTTTATAAGCCCCAGTGCGGTAGCTCTCTCGAGCTCCTCTCCTAACCAGGCCTACTAGGCCCACCTGTCCTCTTCGCCTAGTGGGCCTACTGGGCCTTTGCGGGCCTGCATCCTGGCCCAACGAAAGGTTGTGTCGCTAGTCGTATGCAGGCCGCTTTGGCCCAGTAGGCGGGCTTTTTTTTCTTATTTTTTCGCTTTATTTATTTTTGTTTTATTTATTTTTGAGTTATTTTTTGCTGTATTTAGAGTTTCTTTGTGAATATTTTTGCTTTAGGTACAAAAAATTACAAACTTTCTGTTAGTGCCGGTAGATTTCAAATTTGAATAGTTTAAATTTTGAATTATTTGAAATTTGTGTGAATCACTAGTTTGTGAATAACTTAACTTTGAAAAAAGTTTTTTCAGTGATTCTTTTTTCTTATGTTTAATATTAGTGTGTTTTATCATTATATTCAATTTAGTAATGCTTAGGTTATTTAAAAAATGAAATGCCTTTGTAACAGTTCAGTTTTCGAAGGAAACCCTGATACTTCGAAAGAGATTGTCCATTTTGTACGCGAAGTGCATCCAGTTTTTGTCGTAACCCTCTCTACTTTCTTGCAGATGCTATTTGTATGAAATTATGATACCATGCCAACTTTCAACCTTTTCTGAGTTCATTTGAATTGCTTTTCAATCTCAGGGTCATTTAGCTGGAAAAAAATCAGTAAATGCATGAAAAGAATTTGTTTGCACATAAAATTTCTTCGCGTTTCAAATGCCAAAACACATAACTACCCTAACTATTACAGACATTCCCTCCTGGGTGTGAAACACAGAAGAAAGTGATGATAGTGAAGCCGATCACATCCCAGATCTTTGGGTGTGAAACTTTTTCTTCGCGTGTGTCCCTTTGCGCCGTAACCATGGAAAATCTTCATCATTTAACGGGATGCTCGGGTCAATATTCACTGTGAATGGAGCAATTTCATCAAACTTTTCATAATCTTCTGACTTGTCTGTCTTGTCATCCACTCCCACGATGTTTCTCTTTCCAGAAAGAACTATGTGCCGCTTTGGCTCATCGTACGATGCATCCGCTTCCTTATCTTTTCTTTTTCTTGGCTTGGTAGACATGTCCTTCACATAGAAAACCTGTGCCACATCATTGGCTAGGACGAATGGTTCGTCTGCATACGCAAGATTGTTGAGATCCACTGTTGTCATTCCGTACTGCGGGTCTTCCGTTACCCCGCCTCGTGTCATATTGACCCATTTGCACTGAAACAAAGGGACCTTTAAACCACGTCGATAGTCAAGTTCCCATATGTCCTGTATATAACCATAATATGTTTACTTTCCCGTCTTGGTTTCTGCATCGAAGCAGACACCACTGTTTTGGTTGGTGCTCTTCTTATCTTGGGAGATAGTGTAAAATGTATTACCATTTATCTCGTACCCTTTGAAAGTCATTATATTCGAAGATGGTAACTGGGACAGCAAGTACAGGTCATCTTCAATAGAGGTGTCATGCATGGTACGTGTCTGCAACCAGCTGGCGAAACTCCTGGTTTGTTCACGTGTAATCCAGTCATCAGACCGCTCCGGGTGTTTGGAGAGTTGCAAATTCTTGTGTTCATCCATATACGGAGCCACCAAGGTGGAATTCTGTAGAACTGTGTAGTGTGCTTCAGTGAGAGAATGTCCGTCCATACATATTATTTGTTCCCCTCCTAGCGTGCCTTTTCCATCCAGTCTGCCCTTATGCCGCGATTCAGGAACACCAATCGGCTTAAGGTCAGGAATAAAGTCAATACAAAACTCAATGACCTCCTCATTTTGATGGCCCTTGGAGATGCTTCCTTCTGGCCTAGCACGGTTATGAACATATTTCTTTAAGACTCCCATGAACCTCTCAAAGGGGAACATATTGTGTAGAAATACAGGACCCAAAACGTTAATCTCTTCGCATAGGTGAACTAGGACGTGCGTCATGATGTTGAAGAAGGATGGTGGGAACACCAACTCGAAACTGACAAGACATTGCACCCAATCATTCTGTAACCTTGGTATGATTTCTGGATCGATTACCTTCTGAGAGATTGCATTGAGAAATGCACATAGCTTCACAATGGCTAATCGAACGTTTTCCGGTAGAAGCCCCCTCAATGCAACCGGAAGCAATTGCGTCATAATCACGTGGCAGTCATGAGACTTTAGGTTCTGGAACTTTTTCTCTGCCATGTTTATTATTCCCTTTATATTCGACGGGAAGCCAGACGGTACCTTAATACTGAGCAGGCATTCAAAAAAGATTTCCTTCTCTTCTTTGGTAAGAGTGTAGCTTGCATGACCCTGATGTATGTCGTCTTCTCCGTGCATACGTTGCTGGTCCTCCCGTGCCTCAGGTGTATCTTTTGTCTTCCCATACACGCCCAAGAAGCCAAGCAGGGTCACGCAAAGATTCTTCGTCACGTGCATCACGTCGATTGCAGAGCGGACCTCTAGGTCTTTCCAATATGGCAGGTCCCAAAATATAGATTTTTTTCTTCCACATGGGTGCGCGCCCGTCAGCGTCCTTCGGAACAGGTTGTCCGCCAGGACCCTTTCCAAATATCACCTTCAAATCCTTGACCATATCATGTGCATCAGCACCAGTACGGTGGCGAGGCTTCGTCCGGTGATCCGCCTCACCTTTGAAATGCTTGCCTTTCTTTCTTACGGGATACCTGCTCGGAAGAAATCGCCGATGTCCCAGGTACACATTCTTCTTACAACTATTCAAATATATACTGTCGGTATCATCCAAACAGTGCGTGCATCCGCGGTATCCCTTGTTTGTCTGTCCTGAAAGGTTACTGAGAGCAGGCCAATCATTGATGGTCACGAACAGCAATGCCTTTAGGTCAAATTCTTCCCCCATGTGCTCATCCCACGCACGTACACCTGTTCCATTCCACAGTTGTAAGAGTTCTTCAACTAATGGCCTTAGGTACATATCAATGTCGTTGCCGGGTTGCTTAGGGCCTTGGATGAGCACTGGCATCATAATGAACTTCTGCTTCATGCACAACCAAGGAGGAAGGTTATACAAACATAGAGTCACAGGCGAGGTGCTATGGTTGCTGCTCTGCTCCCCAAAAGGATTAATGCCATCTGCGCTTAGACCAAACCATACGCTCCTTGCGTCATCTGCAAACTCCTTCCCGTACTTTCTTTTGATTTTTCTCCGCTCCGACCCGTCAGCGGGTACTCTCAACTTTCCGTCTTTCTTACGGTCTTCTCTGTGCCATCGCATCGCCTTGGCATGCTCTTTGTTTTGGAACAAACGTTTCAACCGTGGTATTATAGGAGAATACCACATCACCTTGGCAGGAATCTTCTTCCTGGGGCGCTCGCCCTCGACATCACCAGGCTCATCGCGACTGATCTTATAGCGCAATGCACCACATACCGGGCAAGCGTTCAAATCCTCATACTCACCGCGGTAGAGGATGCAATCATTAGGGCATGCATGTATCTTCTGCACCTCTAACCCTAGAGGGCAGACATCCTTCTTTGCTTCGTACGTACTCTCGGGCAATTCGTTGTCCTTTGGAAGCATATCCTTTATCATTACCAGCAACTTTCCAAATCCCTTGTCAGATACACCATTCTCTGCCTTCCATTGCAGCAATTCCAGTGTGGTGCCCAGCTTTTTCTTGTCACCTACGCAATTCGGGTACAACAATTTTTTGTGATCCTCTAACATGCGCTGCAACTTCTTCTTCTCCAAATCACTTGCGCAGTTTCTCTTTGCATCGGCAATGGCCCGACCTAGATCATCAACGGTCTCATCTGATGCCTCTTCTTCAGCTTCTTCCCACATTGCCGGCTCAGTTTCTTCCCGCATTACCGGCTCAGCTTCTTCCCCCATTGTTGTATCATCGTATTCAGGGAACCCATGGCCAGGATAGATGTCATCGTCCTCTTCTTCTTCATTGTCTTCCATCATAATCCCTCTTTCTCCGTGCTTGGTCCAAACATTATAGTGGGGCCTGAAACCGGACTCAAACAGGTGGACGTGAATGGTTCTTGACGTAGAGTAATTGCGACCATTCTTACAGCCAGCACATGGACAAGGCATAAAACCATCCGCCTGCTTGTTTGCCTCAGCCACAAGCAGAAAAGTATGCACGCCCTCAATGAACTGGGGAGAGCATCGGTCATCGTACATCCATTGCCGGCTCATCTTCATTACACAACACCGAATAGACCAAATTAATACAAGTTCATACATAAAGTTCATACAACACTTAAATGCAACAAACAAATAACTCTCTAGCTAAAGCATTTAAATGCAACAACAAATGCGATCAAGATCGCAACTAAGGTAAAAATTGATCCAACAGCATAATGATACCAAGCCTCACTATCGATGGCATATTTTCTAATCTTTCTAATCTTCAAGCGCATTTTCTCCATCTTGATCTTGTGATCATCGACGACATCAGCAACATGCAACTCCAATTCCATCTTCTCCCCCTTAATTCTTTTCAATTTTTCTTTCAAGTACTCATTTTCTCTTTCAACTAAATTTAACCTCTCGACAATAGGGTCGGTTGGAATTTCCGGTTCACATACCTCCTAGATAAAAATATCTATGTCAACTTGATGGGCATAATTTGTCATAAACACGAAATGCAACAAATAGTTTTAAAAGAGAATATACCACATCCGAATCATAACAAGGACGAGGGCCGACGGGGACGGATATCAAAACCATGGCACTATGTATAACAGACAACGTACGGGTAAGATAATTATTACACGATTAACTATATATCCAAATCACACAAACATCAATTTTTTATATAAAATTTCATGAACAAGAGGCTCACCACAAGGTGGTGCCGGCGACGGGACGGTGCGGGCGATCGACGGTGGTTACGACGGAGATTTAGAAGGCACTAAGTAAACCACACCTACATATGCAAACTAAGTGTTATTTTTGACCTCAAATTGCATATAAATCAAATACTAGCACATATATATATTTCCTCCCAAATTACTAAACTCACAAATTAATAACTATATAAAGCATTGCAAGAGCTAATCTAGCAATGAGAGATGAAAGGACAAAGTTGCTAACCTTTGTGATCACTTGAATGGATGGGGGCCTTCAAATCTTGACAAATTTTGGGCAAAATGTGTGATGAGCTCGAGGGGAGAAGAGGAAGAATAGAAAGGAGAGGAGAGGGGAAAGGGGGAAGAACAGAGCGAGCTGGACGAAGGGTTTATATGCAGGAGGACCTATAGTACCGGTTCGTGGCACGAACCGGTACTAAAGGTGCTGGAGGGGGGCCAGACTGACAACATCCTGCCACCGCCCTCATTAGTACCGGTTCGTGGCACGAACCGGTGCTAAAGGTTAGCCACGAACCGGTACTAATGAGAGCGGCCCGGCTAGCCGTTGGAACCGGCACTAATGTATACATTTGTGCCGGCTCTAATACAAACCGGCACTAATGTGCTTCACGTTTGACCCTTTTTCTACTAGTGTAAACCCTAGAAGCTAGCCTATGATATGATTGTTGTCGTTGTCCTACGGACTAAACCCTCCGGTTTATATAGACACCGGAGGGGGCTAGGGTTACACAGAGTCGGTTACAAGGGAGGAGATCAACATATCCGTATTGCCAAGCTTGCCTTCCACGACAAGGAGAGTCCCATCCGGACACGGGACGAAGTCTTCAATCTTGTATCTTCATAGTCCAACAGTCCGGCTAAAGGATATAGTCCGGCTGTCCGAGGACCCCCTAATCCAGGACTCCCTCAGAGGGTTTCGTCGGAATGTCGTTGGTCCACCCGAATGGGAAGACGACGCCATGGATTCTGTGGTGTGGGTAAAGTGCGCTACATCTGCAGAGTGTATTTAATCTATCGATAGCCACGTCCTCGATTACGGACACAGCTCGTGAGTAAGTCACACCATGGATCAACATTAATAAGTAATCTTGCACACTAAATTCTTATTGTTTGGCACTGGTTATGTGATGATTTGTGAGATCATGAAGATGATCGTGGTGGGAACCAAAGTGTTGGTTTCATTTGTGATCCGGGTATGATCAACGTTCCGGTTACGAGGTAACCCGTCTGGCAAGGGAGTCAGAGGGACTCGGTGCGCAAGTTGTTTTCACTGCATCAGTAGTATGTTTGCATTGCATTTAACCTGCTTAATTGTCATGATATTGTTTGCCATTATGCTTATACTTGTTGTGAGCTTGCAAGAACATTCAATGTACTGACCTGGCGTGTCATGCCAGCTTTCAGGAAAGTCGTATCGGATCGCAGTGCTTCCCGTGTCTAGATCGCGTCCACATCGGTATCCCTGTGCTATGGAGTTTCACTTCGTCGTCGTTTCGCTGCCGGTTAGTTATCGTGATCGAGGCCCCTTCATGTTCATTAAATAGTGTACATATTGTTCAGCCGCACCGTGTGTGCCGCTTGGCCTCGCTACTTGATGTAATCTCAAACCTATGTTCCCGCTAGCATCAATAAAGCGGTTGTTTTCTGTACCAAGTTGTTGTGTGTTGCCAGAAGACGTGATCTCTGGGCTGGCAATGCAAGGTAATCCGGTTGCTCTGAGCTGGGGTGCCACAATATTCATTAAAGAAACCACCAACTCACAGTTGTACATAAGGTTCAAAACTGAAAACGGAAAGAAAAAGGGGAGCATGCTAGAGAAATATTTATTTTTGAGCAAACACCAAGCTCAGAAAGCTCTCCACCTGCACGCCACGCCCAACACAACATGACGGGCATACAGACTTCATAAGAGCATTATGACAAATACAACACCTCATCGTCCGCCGAGGCGCTGGAGAAGGCCCCAGTCACCCCTCTTTTTTAGTCCGGTGCAACCGTATACCTCAAATCCATACTATACCATTACCATGTAACTCCAAAGCTATGTACAACTCATACTCGGAGATATAGACTACCAGACAGAACCACCTCATGGTCATTGGCCGCCTCCGCCAGGTCCGGCTCCTCGTTGGACTCCATGTCGGGGAAGAGGTGATTGACCTCCACCTGTGCCTCATGGAGGTAGCGGTGGTTGGCCTCCACCTCCGCCTTCAATTGGATTGAGTCGAGGTGGCCTGCTACTCCGTGGCCTCCTTCGCTTGGGCGACCTCATACTCCACGTGTGTGTCGCTCACTCGCCCATGCCAATTTCGACAGCAAGATGTATCGGCCCTTGTTCGTCGTCGTCCTCCTCCTCCATGTCCGTGTCCGATGCATGTTCATCATCATCGTCCTCCTCCTAATGCTCCCGAAAGTTCGGAGGCTGGCCAGCTGCAATCCGAGCGGCGCGCCGCATCTGGATCTCCTCTAGGAGCTGCAGCGAGAGCTCTGAAGAGAGCATAGCGTAAGTGATCATCCGCTCACAGGCCATGGCAAGTGGACGGCGAGCTCCGAGCTACGAGTGCATGTGGGGTCGGTGGCACGAAGGAGAAGAAAATGGGTTGCGACTAGGGTTGGGGGTCATTGTCCAGCTTAAATAGACGGATTTAGCCGCTCAGGCGGCGCGCGAGAGTGGCGTCCTCACGAGAAAGTTGGGTAATGGCGGGTGTCAAGATATGGATTGGATATGAGAGGTGTTGCCGTGTTGGTCATCCCAGACATATAGGCCCAGTGTAAGAGGTGCAGCTGTGTCAAGATTTTGTGACCAGTTACTGACCGGGCCATCCGCTAGACGTGCAGGAACGTTTAAGGAGTCCGGGTTGTATATGCCCTAACAAACATATATAACAACAAGCTCAAGGACAAAACGAGGAAGGCTCCCCTGGCACTCGTGTCACCCGCAACCAAACGCTATCCTCGACGCCACCCCTTCCTCCGCGCCGCCACCCGAGGCGCTCGCCGGCGCTGCTGCGCGTCTACCGGTGAAGGTGGCAGTGAGGATCCGCTGGTCTGCGTTGCAGGGGGCTTTGGATCTTAGGGCATCGGCCCTGATTGGCGAGGAAGGCCTCAATCTCGTCCGGCAGATGGCGCCGCCGGTGCTGGCTGTCCCTACTGGCCACGTGGGCGGCGGTGGGATGGTGGAGGCTGGTCGCAGCTGTGGGTTGCGCTATTGGCCTCAGCTACTCTTCTTCCTGGTCTCCTCTTCTTTTCCATGGTCCTGCCTCTCCAATCTGGTCGCTGCTCCTTCAGGCTGCCAGATCTGGCACATGAGAATGGTGTGGTAGACGTTCTGGAATGGGGGAAGCCCCTAGTCAACCTACCAACGATCCCAATGACGGCGGTGCTCCAGTGTCGATCTTCCTCCTAAGGGCATGTCGGGCTTCCTCATCACCCTCGCTCCTCCTCTCCCACGACGCGAGTGAAAGCCTTGGCCTTACTATCCGAACGACGATGGCTCTGTGGCATTTCGGTCCTCCTTGGAGACGTCGTTCAAGGGAAGAGTGAGGCCATGGTCTCGTGGCAAGGTGTTTGGTGGCGGCCGTGGTGCTCTGCTCTCCGACATTACGGCTATGGTGATGGCGAGGGGGTTCCCCTCCAATCCTTCAGCGACTTTGTGTCATGTTTGGCTCTGGGCAGCCGGCCGGTGTACGGCGTCTGCGTGTTGTGGCACGGCTCGGATGTAGGGGCGATTGGATCTCCCCTCTGGTATTGGTTCGGGGCGGCAAGCATTTGAGCCGGTGCTTTTCTCCACGCAGCCCGGTTCCTCTCGGCCTCACTTTTGCAATCTTTTGATTGCAGGTGCACTCCTATTCTAGTTTGTGTTGAGCTCTCCGGTGGCTTCTGGTTTCGTTGTGGTGGTGCCCTGCTCAGCATTGCTATGCTTTTGTAGTTCTGGATTGTGAGCGAGTGCCTCCTATTATTTTTCAATTTCTCTTCAAGCTTCGGCCTTTGCATCAGTACTGTTGTATCCTAGCCATTGATGGTTTTACTCATTTGAAGTCGGACTTTATGCCTTTTCTCTAAAATCTCAGAGAAGACTAAATAATTCCATCAAACTTTTATTTTTTGGGCTAATAACCTAGATTGGCTAATCACCGGATACATAAAAATCCTGCTGATAGTAAGCGGATGTATGCATTGTAAGAAATCACAATTTCTCTTTGCTGCAGAAATGCATGGTATAACAAATCACACATTCATAATCAGGTGTATCTCACACATACAATGCATACAATTGAGTGATCGCCAGCTATAATGTGCGATCTCCAAATCGTACGTCATGCATGCATGGAATGTGGCAACATATATATCCCTTTTATTAAAATCATACCCTCTATATACTGCGGCCAGAGGGGTCCATGGCCATTGCCTCTCAATTCTCATACTTCATTCGAATTCCAGAAGCTGAAGATCAAACATGAGAGGGAGCAGTCTAGTGTGCGTGGCTACTCTCTTGTTCATCGGGTGCCTTGTCACGGTCGGACAATGTAAGCATAACAACATCTTATATTATATATACATATATATATATATATATATATATATATATATATATATATATATATATATTAACAATATTATTCTCTCACATAATTGATGCCTCCGTCCGGTTGTTCTAGAGGTGCCCCCTCCGTTTCTTGTTACTTTGCATATTAGGTCGTCTTGAAGTTGAATTTATGCACTGTACTCTAACAAACACCTACGTGGCAGGTCGTCTTGTGGCTACAAGAAGCAACCAAGAACATCCTGGCGCCAACATCACTGCAAACGCCACCGCTGTGGATTCATCGCTGAATGAAAGCAAACTCACCTTGAAGTTTTGTGTCAGGAGGAACTGCGATCATCCAAATGACCCGTTCGTCTGGAAAAGTTGTTACTGCTGTGTCGAGCTGCCGGGCAGTCCGTGTTGGCATCATGTGCATGAATGCCAAGCAAATTACCCATCGTGTAATCCTGATTGCTCGTCTGCATCAGCAAAGGAGCTACACGCATAAAGGAATGCATATGCTTAGATAGATAAGTGTGTTCGTTCGTTAGTAATTTTATAAAGCTAGTCCAGGAAAGTTTTCCTCAAATAAAGTACGTAGTGTGCTGCTCATGACCTCATTCATGTACGCAACATATATTCACACTAGTCTATCTATCGGACGAAATCACTGTTCTGACCTTGTCAGAGTTTTTAGTCGCAAACTGAACCCGACGTGAAAGTATTTCACGATTTGACCATTTTAGCAACGCCAGGGCCCGCGGCGTTTCTGATGAACATGGAAACGCCGACCAAGCTAGCGTTTCTTCCCTGGCCCACTGCCAGGCCGAGTTGGCGTTGTTTGCTGACGTGGCGGGATTGAAACGCCGTGCCAGCTAGCGTTTCTAGAAACGCCAGCACCAATGGCGTTTCTGGTGCAGATATTTTAGGTGGTCGTGGGGCTTGCACCCACCACTCACCACTCAATCTCTTCTCCCCCATTGGCCTATCCCGAGCTCTTGCCCTTTTCCCCCTTTGTGTCCCTCACTTAGCCCCTCTCAAATCCTTGCAAATCGATTGGGTTGGTCCGTGGATCCGGTGTCATTTTCGTTCGTTGAGGTAACCTCCTTCATCTCACAAATTTTTATTGGTTGGATTTGCCCATTTGGATTGATTTGTTCTTGTTGTTTCTAACCCTAGTTTTGAACATGGATCTATAATGTGATGTTTTTAGTATTGTTGTTCCAATGGTGTTGCATTGTGATGTTGTTGAGCATACCTTATTGTTTGGTTTATGACTAATGTTAAGATTTAGGGTTAGGGTTATGCCTAATGTTAAGATTTAGGGTTAGGGTTAGTGGTTTTGTTAGCAATGTGGTATATTTAGCATTGTACATTTTTATACTTATGTTCCCCTTTTTTAGATGGACAAGATTGTGAATATTCATTATGTTGACAACGAGGCATTCATGAATGTGGATATTGTTGACCAGTATGAGGAAGTATTGATATTTCTTGAGACTCCTAGTTATGAAGAGATTGTGGAAGAAACACGGATAAGATTAAAGTGGGTGGATGCAAGTGACCAAGTTGAATTAGTAGGAAGATATGATGTTGGGTCGGCACACAAGTGTCAAATGAAGACAATGCCTATCAAGTCCAATTTGCATTGGGTTGCATATAAGGAGGTTGTTGCATCCTCGACAGTCAAGTCACTCGAAGTATTTGCAAGTAAGGTGGTGAAGGCTCCTCTCTTTCATCTTGACTTGAACCAAACCTTAGTAGATGATGTGAGCCCGGTTAGTAGTGTGCCGCCTATTGTTGAGCATAAAGTTGAAGCTGAAGCCAATGAGTATCCCCAATATAAGTTCGGAGGTAGTGCACCGACGAAAGATGATGGTGATGACTCCGACGAAGAGTATGAGAGGCATCACAACATTGTTGGTGACGTAGAGGCTGAAGTAAGGCATCAGGACATGGATCCTGACATTATCTATCAGCGTGCTTGTGTGGATGACTCGGATGATGAAGGCCCGGTGAATGAGTTGGACGAGGATCGCTTGACTGAGAAAGAAGCAGAATGGTACACAAAATTAACCGGTAGGGATCACAAAGTTCCCTTGTTGTGTTGCCGGCTCGTCCTACAACTCGGGCATTCCTCTGAGCATTCCACATGTCCACCCACATAAGATGGTGATCCTCCCAATTAATGACATTCTTGTTGTGTTGCCGGCTCGTCCTACAAAGCATGAGAAGTATCGGTATCAATTTCATTTTTCAGTGGTTACACATTGATCAACATATGGTACAAAACTCTCACCTATCACTACTAGAAAAACCCCTAGTATGCCAAAGCACCTGGGTATACCTGGCCCCTGGGAGGCATACTAATGGTGCACCCTGGCCTACACTAATGGCGCACCCGCGGTGCGCCATTAGTATACCAGATACTATGCACCCTGGCCTACACTAATGGCGCACCCGCGGTGCGCCATTAGTATACCAGATTAGTATCTGGTATACTAATGGCGCACCGCGGGTGCGCCATTAGTGTAGGCCAGGGTGCACCATTAGTATGCCTCCCAGGGGCAATGTATACCCAGGTGCTTTGGCATACTAATGGCGCACCACCACTTGATGCGCCATTAGTAACCGCGGCATACTAATGGCGCACTGCCCAGTGATGCGTCATTAGTATGCACTGTCATACTAATGGCGCACTGTCATGTGATGCGCCATTAGTATGAATATTAGGTTTTTTTATTTTTTATTTTCTGTTTTTGGCACAGGTTACAAAATGTATAATTTGACAAAATATAGACAGCACACATCAACAACAGATTCATCGAATACAATAGAAGATTAGTCTTTGAATACAATTCATCATATTAGTCTCCGAATTGAAAAGACCGAACAAAGATAGAACATTATATTACAAGTCTCGAGACCGCGAGTAGCGAGTTTGTCTTCACATTACAAGTCGATATCGATCATCTAAACTACCATCACATAGAAGAGAGCTGCGGTCATCACGATGAGCATCATCACGATGAAACTCGTCTTCATCTGGTTCCTCCAACGCTCCCTCCCCTCTCCCGCTAGATAGCGGGCGTATCTAGATTCGGCCTCGGCCCTAGTGGTGTACCCTTTGTAACTGTTACCGCTGAATCGGTGAACCTGTCTCCGACACTCCTCCCAGTCATCGTAGACTCCGGGAACCTTACCCTTGTACACGACATACGTCGGCATCGCTATGCACTAGCCAAACGAAACGTTAGTACCAATTCACAGACAATACATAAGCAATATATAAGTATGCAACAGAACGATCGGAAGAGAAAAGCAAGACATTAATAGCATCGATTACATCTAAGTTGAACGACTCTCGAAACCAAAGAGACATACTACAAGTTCATTAAAGTTTAATTACAACATGAGCCAATCGATGTTTCAGAACTAGACACAGCATCACTGCTTTCGACTCGACTCAAGGGACCGGAGCGTGGATGAAGCCGCCGTCTATCGTGGGAGTCATGAAATAACGGTCGTTGTCAGCCTGCATTTGTAGCATTGTGTCGATGTCACTGTTGGACGGTTGATTGTTGAGGTAGAACTGCCCCGAGGTACGAAGGACATCTTGATGGATGATTTCCGCAAACTCCGACTGGATGCGAAAGAATTCTTTTCGGAGGTCCGCATACTGGATTGCCGACACGCTCTTTGCCCAATCTTTGAGTTTACTCGGTAGCAGAAGTTGATGATGGTCCCGTACGATCGCCCGCATGTGATGGATGGCATAGTAGGCACCCTTCTGACCGCCAGGCGGCTGCTTGACGCAGCAGAACGTCGTATTGTGGGAGAACACGTGCTTGCCGTACTTACGAATAGGCCTGGTGAAGGTGCCTCCAGATTTGGCGTAGCCGGGGAGAACATCATCAAGAACCTTCTTGACATTTGTGTAGTCTACATTCGACTGATGGTCCGGGTCGAAATACGTGGCCATGGAATATTTGGGGCTTAGGAGGATGAGCGTGCATTGTGTGTCACTGCAGAAAACATGGAACGTTAAAAGAAAAACGATCGAAATGTAAGAATTCATATGTTACGGGCCGGTTGAGGGAAGGACTTACTCAGGAAAGTAAGGCACGAGGAAGTTATGCTTATCTTGGTTTGCCAGAATGACGCCTTCGAGGTAAGAACTCGCGACTTGCCGGTCCCCAGCGCTGCCCAAGATCTTGGCACGCATGTAGAAGGGGTCGACTATCACGATGTCTGGGGTCTTGTCGCGAATGATCCGCATCTCCATACTCAGCGAAAATAGCCGAACGAAGGTGTAGTGCAGTGGATGAAGGTTCAACATAGCTTGAATGTCATCAAAACGCAGGACGATCGTATGCCCGATGGAGTTATCCACAAAGCCCTTGCCCTCTGGCACCTTGGCTGCGAAAACCGGGTATGCCACATCCTTCTCTCTGAGACGCCACTTCTCCAAAGCAAGAACACTGTCATGCAGACTCCGCATAGCACTGGTTGCAGCATTGAGCATATTTGTCGGTAGCATCGCCCTACCCGCCACATGCACCCTCCTCGAGATATCCTGCGGTGAAGGTGGCCCGTCCTGAGCACGGATCGTACTCGGTGCCGGCTGGCTCGCACCCTTCTTAGTCTTTCTTTTGCGTGACTTCTTCTTCTCCTGTAATGGGACCGAGTTCTGCTCACAGACCACCTTCTTAAGTGTGTTGGGGCTGATAATATTTCGCACCTCGCCTATCTGAGGCTCGGTGAAGTCGGCAGCTGGAGGCGTCTCCTGAGAGCTGAACGCCAGACGGCGCCTGTTGCAACTTGGCTTCTCCGCGGTACCAGCTAGATCGCACACGTCTTTTGTTGGGTTTGGTTCTTGAGAAGGAGGCCCCATGAAGTCGCCATCGTACCCATGATTGGCAAAGTACTGATCGACGTTGGCAAATGTATCGTCGTCGTCGTCGTCGTTCTGATCCTGTGCCATATGCATGTTTGGATCCAGTGGCATAGGGATGTCCGGCACCGTTACGGCGGTCTTGCCATGGGGCCGACTTGGCGCCGGCACGACTGGCGGTGTTGTCTTTGGGGTGGTGTCCCCCGCCCCCAAACGAATCTGGCTCTTCGGCCAAACCAGGGGCCAGCTCAGGCAGGCGTTGAGGGTCATCACGTCATCATCGTCGGCCCCGACGGGTCGAATCGGAGGTAACAAGTCGTCGCAGCCTGGCAGCACCCGAACCAGTTGAACCCTAAACAAGTTGGGTGGCATCTGGGTACCGTGGAACAAGGGGTTGCCCGGTTGAACGATTTTGCCCTTGGCGACATCGACCAACTCGTTGTTCACGAAGTGGAGGAGAGTGCACGGAACGTCGGCGGCGCCCTGCGAAAACATGTAGGGCGTCAGGGATGCCCAGTCAAAGGCAAGGAGATGAAGTCCTCGGCCGAGAGAGGCTTAATTAGTTACCGTGATGATGGCGTCGAGCTCGGCTAATGTCGACGCACCGCCAACGGCGGGCGTGCAGTTGACGGAGGGGCCGCTTGCTGAAGAGGTGCCGGCCGGCGTACACCCGGGTGCATTAAGCTCCCGTGCCGGCGTCGGAGACACCAATGCCGCCTCCGCCGGAGGCACCAATGGCCCCGCCATCGCATTATGCGAGTTGCTGGCCGTGAAGCTAGGAATCGGGGGCGGCCCCTGTTGGTCGCCCGCAATCCATGCACTCAACCCCGAGATCAAGGTAGGCACAAGGGCGGTGATCGTCGCTCCGAGTCGTTGTTCCACTTGCTCTTGGACAATCTCCGGAATCCGCGCCACCTGTGCCTTGAGTTCTTGAACCTCTCGCGCCTGGCTTTCCGAGCTGGTCTTTTTCTCCTTCCGCACGCCAGCGGTATAGTATGACCCCCATTTTGTCGACAAGCCTTTGCCGGCCACACGACCAGCTGACGTCGGCTTACTGAGCTTATCCTTGTTCTTCATTACATTCAACGCCCTATTTAGAGTGGTGTCCCAAGTGTTGCTCTTAGTCGACCCCGCGCTACTACTTTCAGTCGCCTGCGGAAGGAATGTGAACCATTTAGAAATTTGGCTTCATTAATTAGAATGCAACCATATGGAGCTAATTACGCGGGGGTGTATTCCTTACCAGAACAAGCTCAAGCTGCCTGGTCTTCGGATCCGTGGTAAGCTCCTTTGTTTTCGGGTCCTTCTTGTACCGGGCCCTGACAAAGTTCCTGGTCTGCTTGTTACCACTGTATATCTCGAAGAGGGGCGGTAGGCCTTGCTCGGCACGCTCCGCCTCCTCCTTGTCCCATATAGGCTCCGCCACTCTGTAACCACCGGGACCGAGTGTGTGTTCCCCTATGTTCAGCTCCCGCATTTGTTTCCCCCACTCACTTGATTGGGAGCTTGCGGTGCTCGAGCAATTGATCTTGAAGTCGTTGTAGTCATCTTCGGTGATCGAAGGATTTTTCTCCTTGATCTTCTGATAACTCTCACCTTTCTCGATCATTTTCTTCACATTGCTTTTCCAAGTAGACAGGGCCTTGCTCATCTTCGTGAGGGCAGCATTGTTCACTTTATTCCCTTTGAGGCTTGTGTTTGCAAATTCAGCGGGGAACTTGTATCGTTCGTGCAGCTTCGTGAAGAGGAGGTGGCGCAAATTCCCTCGGTCAGGATGCCTCAGGTTCTCGGTGTTGATCGAGACGGTGCTCCGGACAATGCACCCGAGCTGAAGCGAGTACCCCTTGACTATTCGTTCGGGCGCCGTTGGATACCCGTTGGAGTCCACTTCAGTAACTTCCTCCTTGAGGGTGAGGAGCACGATCAGGCGCCGGTCCTTCCGTTGCCTCTTCGGTTGGCTGCCATCTGTGCGGGCACCGCCATCATCAGTGGTGGCATCCTCGGCGGCACCATCAGTGGTGGCATCAGTGTGGTCATCCTCGGCGGCACCATCAGTGGTCTCAGGATCGGTGGGGAAGGCGGCGGCCTCATACAAGTGAGGTTGTTCCTCCATCTCCTGGGACAGCTCCCAGAATGCCTTGCCGCCCGAACCCCCGGCCTCATCGTTGTGGGCCATGTTTCTCTCTAAATAGAAACAAAGTTTGGTCAAAAAGTTGGTTATTGTCAAGGAACAAGATCATGGTCTCATCATTTAGGGTTTGTCGACACCGAGGCATCCTAAAATCTAAGCTTTTATCATTGAGGGTTTTTCGACGCCGAGGCACCCTAAAAGCCTAAGCTTTCATCATTTCGGTTTTTATCGACACCGAGGCACCCTAAAAGCCATGCATTAGTCACAAGTACGCCGGGGCACTTGATCCTACTTAATTAACTACTACGATACCCCGGCCCATGCATTAGTCACAAGTACCCCATATGTCCTATTTTTAGCAAAGTCATGCTAAAATTCACGGAAAATTTCAGCTGAAAATAGGACATATGGAGTACCCGAATTTGCCGGAACGGAAGTTAATCGACATTCCGGCAAACTCAAGGGCCTCCCGGGGTACCTGCAAAGTCATTAATCGACATGGATCCCACACCCATGGATCCCACACCCACATGAAGCCACATGCCGGAACGGAAGTTAATCAAACGCTGCCTTCTACTTGCAGACTTTTGGATTGACAAGCTCAGTAGTGACCTAACCTGGCAATATTATCAACTCGAGAGCACATCACCAGAGGTTGTTTACATGTTGCAATTTTACTAGGCAGCAGAAACAAATACGAAGCATCTGCACCTAGCCATTAGCAAACAAATACGAATCTAGAATATACAGACCTATCTCAGAATTAAACTGTACCACTACTTTCTACCAATCGGGAGATCTATGTAGCAAATAAAAGCATTAAGGCTGTGTTTGATAGTAAAGTGCTAAAAAACCAAAGTATTAAAAAACTACTGTATTTTAGCATGAAGATATAAGATACCACAGTTTTCAGATATCACTGTATTCTAGAGTATTGAGACACTGGAACTCTGGCCTAACAGAATTAGACGGCAGGACCAAAAATTCCATGAATATTCAGAGAGATGACCTCTAAAATCATTTACAATACCAGGGAAGACCATATTCTACATCAATGCAAGATTTTAGTACCAAATATCTCACAAGTAAAAACCATTACTACTTGAGAAAAACTCGGTTTATTTTACTAAGCATCTCCCCTTAGGCAATGAACACTTTAGGTTCTAATAAAATGCGTACAAGTTTTTCTCAGTTTTGTTTAGAAAAAAGAGGTCAACATTTCTTTCTCAAATACTACCAAAAAACATGGCATTAGGGATACTTCAGTTCATAAACTGTGGTACTTTGTTTATTTCGAACACATTAAAAAAAACAGTGGCTGTTAGAGAAGTCTGACTACACAAATCTTGGAAACTGGTATATTTAAAAGAATTTTTTTTTTACATTTTCATTCAGAACTTATACTTTTTATTTATTGCGTATCGAGATTACAATTTCACCAGAATACAAGGAAGTTGGAAAACATCTAGTTCTTCACATGTTCTCATCAATTATGTAGCTTCCCTCCGAATACAGAAGCAAAGGAGTACATTATCTGTAATAAATGCAGTATATATTCGCATTTCCCGATGCCTAAGGGGAGATGCTTAGTAAAATAAATGCTTCACATGTTCTTCATTGCCTAAGGGGAGATGCTTAGTAAAATAAACAGAAGTAAACCTCTTGAGTCCCCTAATTAAAACCTCTGAGGCCTGACACCTATGAAAGAACTAAACAAATTCCAAACTTAGTCAGTTCAGCACCTGCGTTGTGTAACATTCACAAGATCATACAGCATCAGCGACTTGGGTTACTTCTTCTGTAGTAGTAGAAAGGAGGCTATTCACTCAGCCAATTTATTTTTACAGAAAACTAACTTGTTCATGCTGATAGATAAACATTGGCACCGTTCCTTATCGAATGAACCAAACAGGATTCAGTTTTAGAAACCGGACTAGCCTAGTTTACTGATGAATCACCATGAATCTCCATAATCCATCGAACCCTAGCCTAGTTTACCGAAAAAAAATCAATCTGGCCATGACAGGGGACGAACCAGCCGCATACCTTGCTGCGAGAGCTGGAATCGACGATGGTGTCGGGGCGGCGGGGCGACGGACGGTGGTGTCGGGGCGGCGGGGCGACGGTGGTGTCGGGGCGGCGGGGCGACGGTGGTGTCGGGGCGGCGTCGAGGGCGGCGGGGCGATGGTGGTGTCGGGGCGGCATCGAGGGCGGCGGGGCGACGGTGGTGTCGGGGCGGCGCTGGGGCGGCGGGGCGACGGTGGCGTCGAGGGAGGCGGGGCGACGGACGGTGTCAGGACGGTGCGACGGCAGCGAGGCTTTCTGGGCTCTGGGGGAGAGGAGAGGGCGAGGGAGGGAGAGGGCGAGGGCGAGGGAAGGCGGGGAGAGGGCGAGGGAGAGGGAAGGCGAGGAGACGGCGAGGGAGGGAGAGGGCGAGGGCGAGGAGAGGGCGGAGAGGCAGGGCGGCGGCGTTGGAGCGGGCGCGGGCGGACGGCGTCGGGTTAGGTTTGGGCGGACGGCGCGGGCTCGAGAGGGAGGAAGGGGAGAGGGAGGCGGCGGGGGCGCGTGGGCACAATACTAATGGCGCACCACCCCTCGGTGCGCCATAAGTACATCCATACTAATGGCGCACCTGACCGTGGTGCGCCATTAGTATTTTTTTTTATTTCAACTCGAGCCAACAGGTTATGTACCACCAGAACTGATCCACATCAAGTCCCCTCTACTAGCTTGACTGTTCAGTAGCTAGTTCTCACACCAGGAGGTCCTGGGTTCAACTCCCAGGCTCCACAAATTTTTTTTTAGCATTTAAAAAGCTGTTTGATACTTATTTGTGTTTAAATATGTTCAAACTTGTTTAAATCATAACAGTAAAAAAATTTTATAAGACAGTAATAATTTTTTAAAAATATCATCAAACAGTAATGTTGGTGGAGCGGGGGAGGGTGCGGGGGGTGCAGGGGGTCGGCGGCGGCGGTTGAGTAGGGGAGGGGTGCGGGGGGTCGGCGGCGGCGGTTGAGTAGGGGAGGGGTGCGGGGGGTCGGCGGCGGCGGTTGAGTAGGGGAGGGGTGCGGGGATCGGCGGTGGCGGTTGAGTAGGGGAGGGGTGCGGGGGGTCGGCGGCGGCGGTTGAGTAGGGGAATCGAGAGGGTGCGGGCGGCCGGTGGACCGGATCTGGCGAGGTGGGATAGCGATCGAGATGGAGGGGGATCGAGATCGAGTGTCCATGAAATTTAAAAATATTCATGATAGTTCAAAAAGTGCCCATGAAATACAATCGAGAAATGAAGGCTACGATTTAAATATAAACGATCTTAGCTAGCTATCTGTTCACAATCTTCTTGCCCTTCTTTTTCGCAAATGGAGTTCTTCTGTGGAACGGACGTCCTTTAGGTAGGGTGGTCCTGCTTCTTCTTGTGGTGTATGCTGCTACTTCATCATCGTCGTCATGTTCGATCCTCGGGTCGCCGTACTTGTCGAAGTCTTGCTCATTGGCTACTCCATCCATTCCGATGATCTTCCTTTTGCCTCTCCTCACGACAACACGACTGGGCTTTGGCGGGTCGGTAATGAAGAAGCATTGGTCCACTTGGGAAGCCAGTACCCATGGCTCATTTTTCGCGGTGACGTTTGCGCCCGCGGTCTTGGATTTGGCTTCGGGTATAACCATGGTGGTGAAATACCGGTCTTCTTTTATGACGTTCTTGGCCCATCTGACACGGAACATCGGGACCTTCTCTCCAGCGTAGCTCAGCTCCTAGATCTCCTCGATCCTTCCGTAGTATCTGTCCTTGTTGTTACCGGTGTAGGATTCCATCGTTACCCCGGAGTTCTGATAACCATCGCTCTTCATGTCCTTGGCCTCGGTGTAGAATGTGTAGCCGTTGATATCGTACGCCTCATAGGTCATCAGGTTGTGCTCGGCGCCCTGTGACAAGGCGAATATGAGTTGTTCTTCCGCGGAAGAATCCTCATGTAAAGGGTACGACAGAAGCTTCTGCTTGAACCAACGCGTGAAACATGAGTTGTGCTCTTTGAGTATATCTCCGTCCGTCCTCTGTTGGCCTCGGTCATTGTACGTCTTCTTAATAAAGGTTTTGTGCTCTACCACCCAAGGATCAACGACGTCTATGTGTTGTAGTGCGACTAGGTTTGCTCTTTCAAAGTCGGCGAGTCGACCCTCGAAGTCGACATGCATTTCGCGGCGACCCTCACGGTGACCCCATCCAGCGAGCCTGCCGAGGTGCCTATTGACGGGCAGACCAACGGGGTTCTCGATGCCTAGATAATTCGTGCAGTAGGAGATGCACTCTTTGGTCAGAAAGCCCCTGGCTATGCTTCCTTCTGGACGTGACATGTTGCGAACGTATCCTTTGATGACACCATTCATCCTTTCGAACGACATCATGCTGTGCAGGAACGTCGGCCCGAGTTGGATGATATCCTCACTATATGGACCAGCAGATGCACCATAACGTCGAAGAATGCGGGCGGGAAGTACATCTCAAGCTCGCATAGTATCACCACGATCTCTTCCTGTAGCCTTCTGAGTTGCCTCACGCCAATCGACTTCCGAGAGATGACGTCGAAGAAGTTGCATAGGCCAAATAGCATTTCACGGACGTGCGCGTCCATGATCCCACGGATTGCAACTGGAAGTATCTGCGTCATCAGCACGTGACAGTCGTGAGACTTCATCCCGCTGAACTTCTGCTTCGCTGGGCCTAGGTATCTGCTTATCTTCCCCGCGAAACCGTAAGGAAGTTTTACTCCTAGGAGGCAGGTGAAAAACTGCTCGATCTCCTCCTGACTTAGAGTGAAGCACGCGGGAGGGTAGTCATTTCCGGTCTTCTTGGCCTTTTTGCCTTTGCGACGACTTTCTGTGTCCTGCTTCGCCTCATCATCATCATCATCATCATCATCATCATCATATATAGCGTGAAGCTCCTGCCTGATGCCCATTGATTTCAAGTCTGCCCTTGCTTTCGGCCCATCTTTGGTCCTCTCTGGCATGTTGAGCAGGGTACCAAGAAGACTCTCGCACACGTTCTTCGTGATATGCATGACATCAAGGCTGTGAGGCACACGGTGGATCTTCCAGTACGGCAAGTCCCAGAAAACAGACCTCGTTTTCCATACCTTCAGCAGCGGCTCTGGCGCCTTTCGCTTCTTTCCCGGCTCTGGCGCCTTTTGCTTCTTTCCTGGCAGTGGGCAGTCTTTCCAATTTTTCAACAGCTTGTCTATTTCCTCGCCGCTCCTCGTACACGGGCGTTTTCGGGGTTCGGTTTCACCATCGAACAGATCCTTGCGTTTCCTCCACGGGTCATCGTCGCGAAGCCACCTTCGATGCCCCATGAACACGGTTTTCGAAGACCCGGGATCTCTATCTAGCTGGCGGTACGTTGTGTCATCCATGCACCTTACGCATCCAGAAAATCCGTGGACTACCTGCCCCGCAAGATATCCGTAACTGAGATAGTCGTGCACCGTCGTGAGCAGTGCGGCTCTCATAGGGAAATATTCTTTCTCTGCGGCGTCCCACGTATTGGCTGGCGTTTTCCACAGCATGTCAAGCTCCTTTTTCAGCAGCCCCAGATACAGATTGATGTCGTTCCCTGGTTGTTTCGGCCCTTCAATTAGCATACTCATGTGAATGTACTTCCTCTTCATGCACAAACAGGGGGGAAGGTTGTACATCCACACAAACACAGGCCAGGTGCTATGTGTGCTTCTCTGGCTGCCAAACGGATTGACTCCATCGGTGCTCGCGCCCAGCACGATGTTCCTTGGATCGTTCCCAAATTCTGGGTATTCGAAGTTCAACGCTTGCCACTGGCTCGCATCCTTAGGGTGACTCAGCATCTTGTCTTTTTTATCTATCTCCGGATCATTTGCATCATCTTCTCGCTTCTTCTCCTCCCTATCCGCGTGCCAACGCAGGAGCTTTGCTACCTTAGGGTCCGCGAAAAACCGTTGCAGACGAGGAGTGATCGGAAAGTACCACACCACTTTTCGAGGAGCTTTCTTCCTCTTCTTGTATCGAGTGACACCGCACACCGGACATATGGTAGACTCCGCGTGCTCATCCCGATAAATGATGCAATTGTTCATGCACACATGGTATTTCACGTGCGGTAAATCCAGAGGACACACGATTTTCTTCGCCTCCTCCAAACTGGTCGGGAACTTGTTCCCCTTGGGAAGACGTTCGTGCCAGAATGACATGTTCTCGTCGAAGCATGCGTCGGTCATTTTGTGTTTTACCTTCATCTCCAGAGCCATGAGCGTTACTTTCATGCGGGTATCCTCGGGCCTGCATCCTTCATACAATGGAGTAACCGCGTCTAACTCAAGTTGATCCATCTTGGCTTTCTCTCGGGCGGCAGCTCTTGCGTTATCCGTCTGCTTGAGAAGCAGCTCTTGAATATGAGGGTCCTGCACCCAGCCCATCGATGGTCCAGCGTCGTCTGCTCCGCCGGCATCATCATCATGCCCTGCATCTTCTACATGATGACTGTGTACAGCATCACCGTCGTGATCATCTCCTGGGGATTCTTCGTCTTCTCGCCCCCCGAGCCGCGGTGGTTGTCTTGCTGCCCTTCCTCATTTCTTGCCCGGCCCCCATGGACGACTTCGTAGTCATCTTCATCACCTTGCCACCGATAGCCATCCATGAAACCATGCAAGAGCAGGTGGTCCCGCACCTGCCCGGAATCCGGGTCCGCAATAAGGCTATTCAGCTTGCATCTTCGACACGGACATCTTATCTCCGTCTCGTTCTTTTGAAGCATCTCGGCCTTCGCGGACCTCAAAAACCTATTCACGATGCCTTCGGTCATCGTGCGGACCATGGTCGCCTACGGGGTAGAGCAAAACGATATTTTAGAACCAAGAAAAAATTTGGCATGACTTTCCCTAAAAATAGGACCAAAAAGAATGCTTAATGCCAAAATTCTCGCCGAAACGGAAATGAATCAACATTCCGGCAAAATATTGGCAACTATCGCATTTCAAATACCGGTACACCTCCAAACACAAACACATATGCAACACCACAAACATATGCAACACCACGAACATACATAGATCTAGCTAGGCCATAAAAAGTGCATGTGCACATTGTTGTAGGGAGAACAACATAAATATAGCTTCCTCCCTTACTTACCTAGCAAAACAAGGTAACTTAACCACTTAATTTGAATGAATCTATGGTGGAAATGAGGTGAAAAAGAGGAGGCACCCGAGACAAGGAGGAGGGGGTGGAGAGAATGAAGTGGGGAGAAAGTGAGTGTGGGAGGAGAGGCTGTCCAAAATATATTGTTGCTGCCCACTTACTAATGGCGCACCATCAACAAATGCGCCATTAGTAATCCATGTTACTAATGGCGCACCTCCAGGTAGTGCGCCATTAATAGTTTTGCAAAAAAAAACATAATAATGGCGCACCCTGCCACGGTGCGCCATTACTAGTTTGAACTAGTAATGGCGCACCGCGTGTGAGTGCGCCATTAGTACTTTTGCAAAAAAAGGAATAAAAAAATAATAAAAAAATAACATTAGTGGCGCACTTTCTGGCTGGTGTGCCATTACTAGTTACAACTAGTAATGGCGCACTAACTGCGGATGCGCCATTAGTATGTTTGGACAGGCGCACTAGTTCAAAAAAAAATTGGTACTAATGGCGCACCGTGGGCCTGGTGCGCCATTAGTAGTTTCAACACTAATGGCGCATCAGAAGGTGGTGCGCCATTAGTATATACTAATGGCGCACCGCTTGTCTGGTGCGCCATTAGTGTTAATACCATCTATAGCCCTTTTTCTAGTAGTGTATGTAGCACCACACTTGTCTGAACATACTCCGGCGGGGTGCGTTGTTGTTCTTCAAATTGCTTCGAAACACGATGTGGAAGATGCCACTCCACCGCAAAAAAGCATATCATGGGGCAACGCACACGCCAAAGATGTTGGTCATGAAAGCACATATTGCTCAAAGGGAACTGCCTAAGTACCATGTACGTCCTCCAATTAACCTACATCACAACATGTCACTAGCTCATGCACAACAACAAAAAATCTGAATTGATAGCAAGGCATTTGATAATTACCTGATTGTAAGTAAGCATGTCAAGCTCGCTTATGTATGCCTTGTACCGCCCCATGGCTGCAATACTAGACACTTGGACATTAGCCCACGTGTATGCGATAGTGGGATACCGCTCCTCATCCCCGTCAAAAGGCCACTCCCAAGGTTCTTCCAGAGCAATGGTCAAGTTACGGCCCACAGGGATACGCTCCCACATCCAAATATGTAGGGCCCAAACAAAACCACCAAGACAAGATTTCGGCTTAGTCCTCATACATGCTCCGTCCAGCTGCACATTTGTATACACATTAAACAATCACATGCAAAAAACTCTTTCATATAATGAAAATTCATCAAATTAGCATTACCTGACGGTACAAGAAGGCTAGTGCCGCCGACCCCCAACTCCACTTAACATCCCAGTTACGAAGAGGGTCCAAGAACATCCACGAGGCTGTGTCTCCCGTGCCGTCATGAAACACCACTTGGGTCAAAAGATTCCATAAGTAAGCCCTGGCGTACCTCTCCACAACAGCCGGACTGGCATTCTCTGGGCACTCGTAAAAATGTTCTTGTAGCCATGAGAATAAAACACCAGATGGCCTAGGATCCTTCTTTGTTTCAGTAATCCACGGGGGAGGTTCAACACCAACCAAACCTGCAACCCTTTGTCGCCACCCCTCGGACTTCACCTTCCCGGTAAGAGCCCTGCCCGCGATCGGAAGACCGGAGATCATCGCAATATCCTCCAAAGTGACGGTCATCTCACCAAGAGCAAGGTGAAAAGAGTGTGTCTCCGGCCTCCAACGGTCCGTAAGGGCGGTAATGGCCGTCGAGTTCAGCCATGGTGGTGTGCCTTTAAAGTTGAGCACAAACTGGAGAAGATCCATTCTTCTAAAATAAGGCTCGTAGCGACGGTCATACCTTAGTGACTCACGTGGGTTGTGGCCTCTCAACCGAAGTACTGGAGGAACCTACAAAAATCACACGCACAATTTATATACTTCTCTAAACTACTCACAATATACTCACAATATGAGAATCGACAATGTAGATACATAATTACCTCCCCTCTTTCCACAAGCACAGCACGATGCTTCTCCCCGTAATAATCATCAAGGCCGGGATATTTATCCGGCTCAAACATCCTACAAAATAATGTAAATGGATTTGTTATGATATATGCTTAAAATTATGACCACATCATATACAAAATTGTGTGAGAACTACTACAAATTATTCCAAAGATATAAATCACGAACCACATTACCAACACCAATTCTTTTCAACCTATTTTATCCTAAAAATCTATCACACCTAATTATTAACAAATAATAGGTTCAACCTAATCCAAAAAAATGGTCTCTCTCTAAATCCAATACTAAACAAGTTAACTAAGAATACTAACACAATGAGTACATGTCTTCTTTCTAAACAGTATATCCCCAAAATATTCATCAAACAAATCACTAATAACTCATCCTAGGGTTCCACCATGTTTGAAAAAATGCATCTACAATAGCCAATCTTCACTAAAAATAAATGGAGGATTGGGAAGAGAATACCTCAAGCAACTCGGGGGTGCTTCGATCTACTCGTTTTGATGATCAAAATAGCAGATCTGGGGGAGATTTGGTGAAGAAGAGGGAGGGGGCGGCCACCAGTTCCTCACGGGACGAACTGCCCGAGCGGAGCTCAGATGGGCTGGGTCAGGCCCCCGCGGCCCCGCGCGCATTACTTCATACAGGGCAGAAACGCCAGGGACATTGGCGTTTCTGACGTGCCACGTCAGCGAAAACAGCGGGTTCGGACTGACTGTGAGCCAGGGAAGAAACGCTAGCTACCAAGGCGTTTCCGTGTTGGCCAGGAACGCTAGCTCGCTCGGCGTTTCAATGTTGGCTGAAAACGCCGCGGGCCCTGACGTTTCTAAAAGGGTCAAATCGTGAAATACTTTCACGTCGGGTTCAGTTTGTGACGACAAACGTTGACAAGGTCAGAACAGTGATTTCGGCCCTATCTATCTCTCTATATGCATGTACGACTACAATATTGTGTAAGTTGGTGGGATGCAACGAAGAACTGTATCTACATACACCAAAATAGGACAAGTCTGAGGTTCCACACGTGCCGGAAAAAATAATTGGTCTCACATGCACGTAGATATATAATTGGTTCCACACGTACGCATGCGCGATCCCATCCTGTCCAGCGAGCCGAGAACGACGGCCATCGGAGTTTTCTTTTTCAAGAACATGCAAAAGTGTTGCATGTCTTTTCCATTAAGATAAGGAGTCAAGGAATAACACAACAAGCTCACAGGCGAGAGCGGCAGCAACCCACACTGGAAAGCAAGATCTAATGTATTTGAAAGACATGCCCAAGTTCGACTCGAGCGGTTTTCCATAGCTTGACCTCGACACGAATGGTGGAAACAACACAAGCTGCAGAGGAGGCCCTATGCTTGTAGACCCTATTGTTACGCTCTAGCCAAATGAATCGGAGCGTGGCGGCGATGACAGTGTTGAGGTCCTTGCGGTACATGCCGGAGACTGAAGAGGAGATCGTAGGCCACCATTCATGCAGCGCTTGTGCGCCAGACGGGGTGAAACGGTGCAGACGCAGCGGCAACAGGGCGTGATACCAAACCTCACGGGAGAACGAGCACCCGAGGAGCATGCAGCAGTATCATCACCAAATTAACCTCAACTTTTGTGTGTGTTTTCCATCAATGAACTGCCACGACCACGCCCTTCCTCAATCAATGAATACACAGTTCTTCTATGTCTTTTCTATGCTGCTTTCCTGTGTGTGTGTGTTTTCAATTTGGTACATGAACTTAAATCCTAAGATTGAATATATAATATATGGTACAAGGAAAGAAACACGTACAACCTCAACTTAGCTCCCTAAATCAGTTACTTATCTTGCTAATCATACCGGCTGACGTAACTTTGGAACATCTATATAAAACTACATATGTAAACATCTCAACAGTCAGACAAAAAATGAGTGGAATAAGTAATATCTATCTTTCCTCACCTTGTGACCTCACTAGCCTAACTGTTCAGAAATGGTGTTTCTTCCAAACATGATCAATAGAAAATGGATCATACTATTACAGAATAAATAGTTCTAATACCGGAACTTAGCTTTTGGTGGAACATGTTGCAATGGCATCAATGCGCTACAACGATGATTGGTTAGGTAGATGGAGGTAGAGGTCTGCTAGGAGATGTGTGTGATGGTACCTGCTGAGGGAGGTCATTGAAGTGGACGTCCATGGCGGCCTCCTTCCGAGCGTCGACAAATGACCTCATCCGGTGGTGTCACACCGGCATGTGCAGATTCCCCACAGCTCGCTTTCTGCTCTCAGGGTGGTGGCTGCTGGGTTGGTCGATCTATGATCGTCCGGTCATCTACTGCAGCACTCGCCCCATGATGAAAATAATGCATGGATAGAAAGATGATGATACGAGGGAGATCAATCGGGTGAAGAAGGTCACATGTGTGAGGACTCTTCTCACAACTACCACTCCACGGACACCGGCATGACCTACCTGACCACGTCTCGTCCTCCTACCAGCGTCACAGTCCTCATCTTCCCTCTTCCACCTGCTAGTGCCAATCATTATAGGCAGTGGGTTGGGATCCCGCTTGGCTGCTCCACCCACATTGCTCTGGATAGACCGTGGGTTACTCTTCCCGACACGGCTCCGACCATGACTATGGAATTCGAGGAGGTGAGCGCACCACGGCCCCGACAACAGCCTATCCCTACCCCAAGATGCGTCGCCTGAGGGCGGTGACCTCCTTCCCTGTCACCGCATCTCTAGAGCCGCGCCGGCGGCCCAACTAATGCTCATGTCCTGGCACCCCTCTCTTTCCACACTGGATCCATAAGGATGATGCATGGCGGCGACCAGATCAACCCAGAACCGCGCTCCTTGGGCACCCATGTGATGATGCACGGCAGAGACCGGATCAACCATTAGGCGTGTCGTTATTTAAGAGGATGTTAGCCCAGCAGTACGGCAGGCAACATATCGCGGTGGTGGGGAGATCGGGAGGAGCATGATCTTTTTTTTGCGTGAGGCAAAGGGGGTAGGCTTTTTTTTGCGTGTTGGGAGGTGGGAGAGGATGGGTTCTTTCGTAGAGGGGATCGAGGGGAGGGGAGTTGGACGTACCACGTACAATCCACAACCCCCTTTAACAGTAGACATACTGTTTAAAAAATTTACTATTAATTATCTGCATCACTAATTAAGTGTCTGACTAACTAATTAATTGCATTAATAGCTTGATTTCATAATTGATTTGGCGTAAAAAATCCCGACTTAAATAGACTTAATTAATTGCACTCATAATTAGTTGTCTACCAATTAGTTGCATTAATGACCCAATTTGCAAATTGATTGTGTGCTCTATTTTTTTATTTCTTTGAACTAATGAATCAATTTCATAATTGATTTGGCTTGAAAAAACCCCTAATTAAACAGACTTAATTAATAGCATGCGTAGTTAATTATTTTCCAATTAGTTGCATTAATGACTTGATTTTCAAACTAACTTGATGTGAGATCTTTTTACTTAAATAGATTTAATTAATTGCATGTTAATTAATTGTCTCGCTATTAATTGCATTAGTGAGTTCATACGTCTCCGTCGTATCTATAATTTTTGATTGTTCCATGCCAATATTATTCAACTTTTATATACTTTTGGCAACTTTTTATACTATTTTTTGGGACTAACATATTGATCCAGTGCCCAGTGCCAGTTCCTGTCTGTTGCATGTTTTTGTTTCGCAGAAACCCAATATCAAACGGAGTCCAAACGGGGTAAAAACGGACGGAGATTTTTTTGGAATATTTATGATTTTTGGGAAATAAAATCAACGCGAAACGATGTCCGGGGTGGCCACGAGACAGGGGGGGGCGCCCTCCCCCCTGGGCGCGCCCTGGACTCTCGTGGGCCACCCGTAAGGCGGTTGACGCTCTTCTTTTGGCGCAAGAAAGCTAATTTTATGAGATAGATCTGGGCGAAAGATTCACCCCAATCGGAGTTACGGATCTCCGGATATTTAAAAAACGGTGAAGGGGTAGAATCTGAGAACGCAGAAACAGAGAGATAGATCCAATCTCGGAGGGGCTCTCGCCCCTCCCAAGTCATGGGATCCAAGGACCAGAGGGGAAACCCTTCTCCCGTCTAGGGAGAAGGTCAAGGAAGAAGAAGAAGAAGGGGGGCTCTCTCCCCTTGCTTCTGGTGGCGCCGGAATGCCGCCGGAGGTCATCATCATCACCGCGATCTTCACCAACACCGCCGTCATCTTCACCAACATCTCCATCACCTTCCCCCATCTATATCCAGCGGTCCACTCTCCCGCAACCCGCTGTACCCTCTACTTGAACATGGTGCTTTATGCTTCATATTATTTTCCAATGATGTGTTGCCATCCTATGATGTCTGAGTAGATTTTTGTTGTCCTATCGGTGATTGATGAATTGCTATGATTGGTTTGAGTTGCATGTTTCATTATTGATGCTGTCCTATTGTGCCCTCCGTGTCGCACAAGCGTGAGGGATTCCCGCTGTAGGGTTTGCAATATGTTTATGATTTGCTTATGGTGGGTTGCATGAGTGACTGAAACACAAACCCGAGTAAGTAGGTTGTTTGCATATGGGATAAAAGGGGACTTGATGCTTTAATGCTATGGTTGGGTTTTACATTAATGAATCTTTAGTAGTTGCGGATGCTTGCTAGAGTTCCAATCATAAGCGCATAGAATTCCAAGTAAGGGATGATATGTTAGCTTATGCCTCTCCCTCAAATAGAATTGCAATAGTGATTATCGGTCTAGTAACGTAGTCAGTTGCTTAAGGACAATTCCACAACTCCTATCACCACTTTTCCACACTCGCTATATTTACTTTATTGCATCTTTATCTAAATAGCCCCTACTTTTTATTGACGCGTTCTTTACTTTCTTGCAAACCTATCCTATCACACCTACAAAGTACTTCTAGTTTGATACTTGTTCTAGGTAAAGCGAACGTCAAGCGTGCGTAGAGTCATATCAGTGGCCGATAGGACTTGAGAGAGTATTTGTTCTACCTTTAGCTCCTCGTTGGGTTCGACACTCTTACTTATCGAAAGAGGCTACAACTATCCCGTATACTTGCATGTCATCAAGACCTTTTTCTGGCGCCGTTGCCGGGGAGTCATAGCGTGGGGTGAATATTCTCGTGTGTGATTGTTTGCTTTATCACTAAGTAATTTTTATTTGCTGTTCTAGGTTGTTCTCTATCTTTAGTTATGGATATGGAACACAAAATACCAAAAAAATTAGGTGTACTTGCTACTCATGGAGATGGGGTAACTCCTAAAACCCTCGATTCTCATTGTGCGAAAGATATTATGTACTACTTTGATAATCCTAAGAAAACCCCATTCAACTTTATAATGGGAGACACGTTGGATCAACGTGAATACTTTAGGGATTATCGCTCGACACAAAAAGGGAAATTATTATGGGATCAATTTATTATGTTGCGTTGGTATGCCTGGAATCTATGCTTGAGATATGATATTACTTGTTGCTCTAGGATGAAGGCTCCACACCTTCCCTTTTCATGCAAATTTAATGATAATGAAACCTTAGCTTCTTATGCTAATGGTATATATGATTACTATGATGTGGAACAAATAGAAGAATTTGTTGCTTTTAAGGCTGCTTATGAAATTGAATCTTTGTTTAAAAAGTATGAAGCTTTAGATGATGATGCTTATAGGCCTGAAAATCTTGCTATACTTAGATATTGTTATGAAAATTATGAATACAATTACTATATTAATGCATTTATTGATAAAGTCTCCGTTGTCCAAGAAGAGACTAATATTTTGCAGGAAGCTATGAAAGAAGAAATTGATGAAACAGTGAGCTCATTGGATGAAAAAGATGATGAGGAGAGCGAAGAAAAAAAGGAGGAAGAGCGGATTAGCTACCCGTGCCCATCTTCTAATGAGAGTAACCCTCCAACTCATACATTATTTAATTCCCCTTCATGCTTACCGAAGGATGATTGCTATGATGATTGCTATGATCCCTTGAATTTGTTTGAAATATCCCTTTTTGATGATGCTTGCTATGCTTGTGGCCAAGATGCCAATATGAATTATGCCTATGGAGATGAACTTGCTATAGTTCCTTATGTTAAACATGAAATTGTTGCTATTGCATCCACGCATGATAGTCCTATTATCTTTTTGAATTCTCCAAACTACACTATTTTGGAGAAGTTTGTGCTTATTAAGGATTATATTGATGGGTTGCCTTTTACCATTGCACATTATGATTTTGATGAATGTAATATGCATGTGCTTGCTGCTCCTACTTGCAATTATTATGAGAGAGGAACTATTTCTCCACCTCTCTATGTTTCCCATACTATGGAATTGCAAGAAACTGCTTATACTATGCGTTGGCCTTTACTTGGTGTGCATGAATTGTTCTTTTATGACATGCCGATGCATAGGAAGAGAGTTAGACTTCGACATTGCTTGATATATGTTACTTTGTGCTCACTACTAAATTACAAATCATTGCTAATTAAAATTGGCTTTGATATACCTTGGGATCCAGGTGGATTCTTTACTAGAGCACTATATGCCTAGCTTAATGGCTTTAAAGAAAGCGCTGCCAGGGAGACAACCCGGAAGTTTTAGAGAGTCATTTATTTCTTTTGAGTGCTTTCATATAGTTTAAAAATAAATAAAAATAAATAGGGGAACCTAAAAACTTTTCAAAAAGGAAAGTGAAAGTGAGAAAGACAAGCATTGTTGAAGTGGGAGCTAGCCTTGAACTTTGTTCATGTTCACGGAAACTTTGTGAACCTTGAATACAAAAACTTTTCATCAAAAATAATTATCCCCTTGTATAATTCCATTGTATTATAGAAATAATGTGCTAAGGTTTGCCTTTAGAATGTTTACAATGCTTGTTGGTTTGCACGGTGCAGGACAGAAACTTTGGCTGTAGTGCGCGATTTTACGTTTTTAACTGGGACGTCAATTGGTTCTGATTCCTTTTGCAATGTCTTTATATACAACTTTTTATTTTTGCTAATTTTGGTAGAATTTTTGGGGTACCATAAGTATGGTGGATGTTCAGATTGCTACAGACTGTTCTGTTTTTGACAGATTCTGTTTTTGATGCATAGTTTGCTTGTTTTGATGAATCTATCAATTTATATTAGTGGAATAAGCCATGGAAAAGTTATATTATAGTAGACACAATGCAAAAAAAATATTAATTGGTTTGCAACAGTACTTAGAGTGGTGATTTGCTATATTATACTAACGGATCTTACCGAGTTTTCTGTTGAAGTTTTGTGTGGATGAAGTGTCTAATCGAGGATGTCTCGATATGAGGAAAAGGAAGAGAGGCAAGAGCTCAAGCTTGGGGATGCCCGAGGCACCCAAAGTAAATATTCAAGGAGACTCAAGCGTCTAAGCTTGGGGATGCCCCGGAAGGCATCCCCTCTTTTTTCAACAAGTATCGTTATGTTATCGTATTCGTTTCGTTTGTGCATTATTGATACGTCCAAAACGTATCTATAATTTCTGCTTGCTCCATGCCTCTTTTGTGTGATATTGCTATGATATTTATGCACTTCCATACACTTTTGATCATATTTGGACTAACCTATTAACTCAGTGCACCCCAGTGCCAGTTTCTGTTTTCTGCTGTTTTTGTATTTCAGGTTTTCCCATTACGTAAATTGCCAGAAAAATTCCGGGAAAAATATATAAAAAATCAGCGGTCCGGAAGCTTCCATGCGGCCAAAGTAGGGCCGGAGGGGACCCACAGGGGCTCCAGGCAGCCTGCCCACGCGGCCCCCCTCCTGGCCGCGCCGGGGGGGCGCCTGGGCCCCCCAGGTCTCCCCTGGCGACCCCCTTTGGCATATATTTAACACCCGTCGAGGAAACCCTGATTCCGGACCCCTTTTCTCGAGACGCAATTCCGATCTCCGCCGCCATCGCCATCAAGCTTCGGGGGACCAGAATTCCTGTGCCGGCACCCTGCCGGGACAGGGAAGTGCCCCCGGATTCATCTCCATCGACGTTCCTTCCTCCCTCCATGATGCGGGAGTAGTTCCTCCTCGGGGCTGAGGTTTCTACCAGTAGCTATGTGGTCAATTCTCTCTCCCATGATGTGATCTTCATTGTGATCATAGGCTATGTTAATCTAGGGTGATCCCATGATATTTCCCCTTCCTCTATGTATTGGATTGATGTACTCACTTGTCTTTATCTAGTATAATCCCCGAGACCAAGGTGACAGCGGTCTATTGGACATGGATTAGAAAAATATTTTCATGAGTGATTTCCTCTCTTGCGTGTTGATTGAAGATTGAGAGTCTCTTGGTGCTTGTCTTTGACTATCCTTTAGATATGTTGTGGTGATTGTGGGACTCTCTTTGGATGGCCGCGGTGACATTGGGAAATCCTTAGATTGAGAACTACGAACTTTGAGGTGTGCTTTTGTAGACCTACATAATTCTCGTCCTCTCTTGACCACGAAGGAATGACCTCCGGGTGCGTCTCCATTGCATGTTTTATGGGAAATATCATGTTATTCGATTATGTTAATGTTGTTGGGAGTTGCCACTAGTGAAAGTATGAAGCCTAGGCCTTGTTTCCACCATTGCAATACCATTTGTGCTCACGTTTACCACTTATTTGCTTGCTGCACTTTTTATTACAGATTTATATTACTTTGTTTTGCCATCCATATCACTTGCCATTTAACATCTCTTCGCCGAACTAGTGCACCTATACATGTGACAAGTGTATTAGGTGTGTTGGGGACACAAGAGACTTCTTGTATCTTAGTTGCAGGGTTGCTTGAGAGAGACCATCTTCAACCTCTACTTCCCTGAGTTCGATAAACCTTAGGTCATCCACTTGAGGGAAATTGATGTTGTCCTACAAACCTCTGCGCTTGGAGGCCCAACATAGTCTACAAGAGTAGAAGCGTGTGTAGACATCAAGCTATTTCTGGCGCCGTTGCCGGGGAAGTGAGTGCTTGAAGGTATATCTTTAGATCTTGCAATTAAATCTTTTTGTTTCTTGTTTTTATTTCACTAGTTATGTTTATGGAAAACCTTGCTATTGGATCGTTGCTTGCGGGAAGACGCCCCACACCTGTGGTGGTTGCTCCTCCCCCTACTAAAATTGTGCCCTATAAAATACCAGCTGGTATTATCAATTATGTTTTGGCTAATCGTTATGCAGGAGACAGACATCCCGGTGAACACTTGCTATATCTGTCACAATTATGTTCATTATTTAAGCTTGCAGGTGTATCAAGGGAGTTTGTCATGAGGAAACTGTTCGCCGTATCACTTATAGATAAAGCTTCAGATTGGTATAAGCTTCTCGATAACTCGCACTTGCTTGATTGGCAAGAGCTTATGTCTCTCTTTTACTCTAAGTTTTATCCTCTTCATGAAGTCCATAAGAATAGGAATTATGTTTATAATTTCTATCCTCATGACGGAGAGAGCATAGCTCAAGCTTGGGGGAGACTGAAAACGTTAATGCTAAAATGTCCTAACCATGGGCTCCCCAAAGATATGATTATTACTAATTTCTATGCGAGGCTCTCTCGACAGGATAAAGATTTGCTCGATGCTTCCTCTATGGGTTCTTTCACAAACGAAAAGATTGATGCTAAATGGGAACTCCTTGAAAGAATTCAACGCAACACTGAAGATTGGGAGATCGACAAAGGTAAAGAGTCAGGTATAATTTATGAGTATGATTGCATTAAGTCCTTTGTTGAAACTACAAGTTTTAATAAGTTTAGTGCTAAGTTTGGGCTTGATTCTCAACTCCTTGTTGATTTCCTCAAATCTTTTGCTTCACATCTTAATATGCCTAAGGAGGATTGGATCAAGTATCATAAACCTTTTAAAGAGACTTGCAAAGAAAATGAAATTGTTCATGATGATTGCAACATGCATGATCCAATTCCTAAAAATGAAGTTTTATATAAGCATGTTAATTTTTGTGGAGTGGATAGACCTTGTGAAAGGCCTATGATTGAAGAAGAGAAGTATTGTAAGCAACATAAGCATGAAAGAACAATCACTTGGGTCAGAGATTTAAATGAAATTGCTAGAGAATTGTGTGACCTTTATCCTTTTACTTGTGAACTTTGCCGTATAGAGGGTCACTTTAATTTTGAATGCATGCACTTTCAAAACAGAACTGTTAACCAGTTGTGCGATAACATGATCACCTCTGATCTTTATGATGAGCTTATGTTATTTTTTATGTGTGAAGAGTTATCAGAAAAGACTTCTTGGCCAGATGTTAATGCCATAGGAATAAAAAACACTTTGCAAAATTGCCATCTCTATTGTGTTGTTAATTTCCATGAAAATGATTACATAAGTAAGATTAGAAAGGAGGGAACTTTACCAAAGTATAAAAATGTCTCTTATATTTCTGCTAATAAAAAGGAGAGTACCTCCCAAGTTTCCCCTATTGTTTCTAATGATAAACCAGGATATGCGGAGAAGCTTCATCTCCAACCACTCCATCCTAAGGTGAGGAAGAAGAAAAAGAAGAGGAGGAAGAGGAGCAAGAAGGAAGAAGAATGGGTATCAACCTGGCCTGAGCATATTCCTCCCATCAACTTTTATCCTAACGGTTGTAAGTTTAAAGAAGAAGGTGAAGTTTATTGCCTTAATTATCATCTTGATGATACGTCCGTAGGTACTATTGAAGATGATTTTGATTATGATATGCATGTTACTTATTGTGATTGGGAAAATGATGATAATGCTACTTATGATCTTGAAAATCTTTTTGGTACCAACTCTGAAAGTGATGATATGGGAAGCTCTAAGCTTTGGGATGATAGGGTTGCAAATCCTTTACCCACTAGTGATGTGATAATTGATAATTCTTTTGCTAGTAAGAATAAAGACAACATGATTACAAATATAGTTGCTAGCAATGATAATGCTCTTCTCTACTATGATGATGTTATAACTCCAATCTATAGTGATTATAAAGGTACCTATGACATAAGGAGAAATTATCCTTATGAAACTTGTCATAATCATGGAGGGAATTACTCCCTTGTTGAACACCACCCTCCTAATACACAATTAATCTATAGTGTTCAAGTTGTTTATGATAGTCCTACTCCCACTATTACCAATGAGAAAGATTATGCTTATGTGGAGAGTAAGAGTACCTTTTTGCATGTGGATCATGGTAACAATGCTTTATGTGATGCTTATATTGTTGAGTTTATTCGTGATCCCACTGAAAATTATTATGAGAATGGAACATATGCTTATAGATATTGCAATAATATCAAGTTCCATCTCTTTATGTTGAAGGTTTTGAAGCTGCACTTGTTTTGTCTTCCTATGCTTATTGCTTTGTGCTTCAATGAATTATTCTATTGCAATATTCCTATGCATAGGAAGCATGTTAGGCTTAAATGTGTTTGATATTTGCTTCTTGATGCTCTCTTTTGTTCTTCAGCTCTTATTCCTACAAGAGCATCATTAAAGTCTTAAGCCTATCTTTATGGCTATAAAGAAAGAGCTCTAGGGAGACAACCCTTGCTATCTTTGCTTTCAGCTTGTCCTTTCAGTTTTTAGTGGTCTTGATGTTTGTTACTACTGTAGCAACATCATTGTATCTTTACTTTTCAGCTTTGTGCCAAGTTTAGCCTCTGATTGCAAGAAAGTTCAAAAGTTGTGACGTGCTGTCCAGGAAACAGATTCTGTCCTTGGACAGAAAAATTCGTATAAAATCACCAGATCATCTTTTTGGTCTGAATTTTTTCGACAGCGTGATCTATACAATTGTCTTTCGTGCGTATGTTCTGAGTTTTTTGATTAGAGTTGCAGAAGTGCCCCGAAAAAATCATTTACTACCTGCTGTTCTGTTTTTCACAGATTCTGTCCTGTTTTGCCTTTCCTTCATTTTGCAAACCTTGAGCTTGCTTTTTCTTTGCAAAAACCTTTTGGCAATCTTGAGAAACAGTAGACCTTCAAGAATATCCTTATTTCCAGCAAGGAACAATTATTTTATTAAGGGTACTAACCTCGCTAATCAGATTATGATGAGTTATGTAT
The DNA here is from genome assembly GCA_963921465.1 of Triticum timopheevii. Taxonomy (NCBI): domain Eukaryota; kingdom Viridiplantae; phylum Streptophyta; class Magnoliopsida; order Poales; family Poaceae; genus Triticum; species Triticum timopheevii. The sequence goes on from OY997262.1 coordinate 438,324,060, forward strand.
GAAGGGAGTTTTCAAGTGTGCGAGGGAAGATGATAAAAAGATTCAGGAGTGTCAAACGCTCAAGCTTGGGGATGCCCCCATGCACCCCCAAGAAATATTCAAGGAGACTCCAGCGTCTAAGCTTGGGGATGCCCTCGTGCATCCCCTTCTCCATCAACATTATCAGTTCGTCTTTTGTTCCACTATATTTTTATCACTTCATGTGTTATGTGCTATGCTTGGAGCGTCTTGCTTTTAGTTTCCTTTTTAGTTTTCTTTAGCTTTTCATAACGAGTCGGAACTCAGCTTTCTTTGTGTGGGAGAGAAACACGCTCCACTTCTACCTAGAACATAACATGGAATTTTCATGTCTATCTTTGTTGTGTGTGCTCTTGGTCTTTCAATAGCTACTATCATGCTTAGCTTTTAGTTTTCATGCTTATCTTTTTAAAGAGCTTTTGTTTAGTTGGTTGCTTGAACTCTCTTTAGTTATCATGCTTATCTTATTAAGAGAGTTTGCTTCTGTTGCATTGGTTGATATGTCTATGATAAAAATGCTACGTGCATAATGGTGCTTAGTAGTTCATGTTTTCTTATGGTTAGTCTCAAATAGCTGGGGGGTTCCCAATGTGTTATTGGAGTACCAACATGATTTGTTTGCCTATGATGTGGTATGGTTTAGTAATATCTTCCTTCGAGAATTTATTTTGATTGACTTGGCGTATGCTCACGCGTATTTAAGACTGTAAAGGAAGTCTATCAAGCCTTGATGATCTTTTGTTTCTGAGTAGCGATATAACTACCATGCCTGATTCAATGTTGCTTTGTCGCTCTGCATGATTATGACCGTCATTGCTCTCTTAGTTGGTCGCTCCCAGTCTTTTGCTAACCTCCACCTGTACTAAGCGGACTGACTGCTTGTGCATCCAAAATCTTTTAAACCAGTTATGCCATATGAGTCCACCATACCTTCCTATACATGGTATTTACCTACCATTCCTAACGAAGACTTTCCTGTACCATCTCGAAATTATTCAAAAAAGCATTCCTATTTTGTGCCTCTGTTTTAGCTCATGAGGAAGTAGTAGTTAATTCATGATTTTTTTAAGTTGGACAAGCTTCACCCCGGGATTGCATGTCTAATCTGCAAACCCATAATACGAGAAGGAACTGGCATAGAGTGCGCCCGGCTCAAAAAAGTAATATAACAAACAAACCCTCCTTCACGCTTTGTTCATGAGAAATCAGAAAACTTTGGCAGTGATAAACAAAGGAGATTAAGAGGATGTGATCGTCCTCATTCGGGAGCCATTCCTCAAAACTTGTCCATCTCAAGAAGTGATTGAGTTGTCTGCTAGCATTCGTTGACGAAACATGCATATCTAAAAATAATAATTTTTACTTCTGTTTTTAAAACCAAGAGCTCTGGTACATGCTTTGTCTTTGTTTCCGACTACGGTTTTCAACCTTGCCAACAAAAGCCACGGTTCGAGAGTCTCCACCTTCTTTTAAAGCACCAACTACTGAGAGCATGATTGTCATTCTGAGTGTAATGTGCATTGTCCCAAAGTAGCATTGTCTTTTGCATGATTATGATATCGTTTATTCTGAAATCATTGTATCTAGTCATCACTTAAACCTTGGAGGTGCCCCTGCATTTACGTTTTGCTTCACTAAAGGGGGCAATCTAGATATCACTTTATCATATTTGCACACCATGCTCATTACAAATCTTTTTGATGTTTCAGTATCATGTTGTAAAACTTTCAGTTCTTTGTGATTTTCTCATGAGGCAACTTAATTACTACAGATTCATTGTCTCAGTAAGCTTTTGTCATATGACTATGAAGATTCCTATATGGTTAATAGCATGTCACCACAGAAATTATTCTTGTTATCATTTACCTACTCGAGGACGAGCAGGAATTAAGCTTGGGGATGTTGATACGTCCAAAACGTATCTATAATTTCTGCTTGCTCCATGCCTCTTTTGTGTGATATTGCTATGATATTTATGCACTTCCATACACTTTTGATCATATTTGGACTAACCTATTAACTCAGTGCACCCCAGTGCCAGTTTCTGTTTTCTGCTGTTTTTGTATTTCAGGTTTTCCCATTACGTAAATTGCCAGAAAAATTCCGGGAAAAATATATAAAAAATCAGCGTTCCGGAAGCTTCCATGTGGCCAAAGTAGGGCCGGAGGGGACCCACAGGGGCTCCAGGCGGCCTGCCCACGCGGCCCATCTCCTGGCCGCGCTGGGGGGGCGCCTGGGCCCCCCAGGTCTCCCCTGGCGACCCCCTTTGGCATATATTTAACACCCGTCGAGGAAACCCTGATTCCGGACCCCTTTTCTCAAGACGCAATTCCGATCTCCGCCGCCATCGCCATCAAGCTTCGGGGGACCAGAATTCCTGTGCCGGCACCCTGCCGGGACGGGGAAGTGCCCCCGGATTCATCTCCATCGACGTTCCTTCCTCCCTCCATGATGCGGGAGTAGTTCCTCCTCGGGGCTGAGGTTTCTACCAATAGCTATGTGGTCAATTCTCTCTCCCATGATGTGATCTTCGTTGTGATCATAGGATATGTTAATCTAGGGTGATCCCATGATATTTCCCCTTCCTCTATGTATTGGATTGATGTACTCACTTGTCTTTATCTAGTATAATCCCCGAGACCAAGGTGACAGCAGTCTATTGGACATGGATTAGAAAAATATTTTCATGAGTGATTTCCTCTCTTGCGTGTTGATTGAAGATTGAGAGTCTCTTGGTGCTTGTCTTTGACTATCCTTTAGATATGTTGTGGTGATTGTGGGACTCTCTTTGGATGGCCGCGGTGACATTGGGAAATCCTTAGATTGAGAACTACGAACTTTGAGGTGTGCTTTTGTAGCCCTACATAATTCTCGTCCTCTCTTGACCACGAAGGAATGACCTCCGGGTGCGTCTCCATTGCATGTTTTATGGGAAATATCATGTGATTCGATTATGTTAATGTTGTTGGGAGTTGCCACTAGTGAAAGTATGAAGCCTAGGCCTTGTTTCCACCATTGCAATACCATTTGTGCTCACGTTTACCACTTATTTGCTTGCTGCACTTTTTATTACAGATTTATATTACTTTGTTTTGCCATCCATATCACTTGCCATTTAACATCTCCTCGTCGAACTAGTGCACCTATACATCTGACAAGTGTATTAGGTGTGTTGGGGACACAAGAGACTTCTTGTATCTTAGTTGCAGGGTTGCTTGAGAGAGACCATCTTCAACCTCTACTTCCCTGAGTTCGATAAACCTTAGGTCATCCACTTGAGGGAAATTGCTGCTGTCCTACAAACCTCTGCGCTTGGAGGCCCAACATAGTCTACAAGAGTAGAAGCGTGTGTAGACATCAATTATGTGCAAGTCTTGGAGCATCTTTTGCATTTAGTTTTCATTTTTATTTTATGCACCATGCTGGTATGAGATAGTCCTTGGTTGATTTATAGAATGCTCATTGCACCTCACTTAAATCTTTTGAGTATGGCTTTATAGAATGCTTCATGTGCTTCACTTATATCATTTGAAGTTTGGATTGCCTGTTTCTCTTCATATAGACAACCACCATTTGTAGAATACTCTTCCGCTTCACTTATATTTGTTAGAGCGTGGGCATATCTTTTGTAGAAAGAATTAAACTCTCTTGCTTCATATATATCTTTTTAGAGAGATGACAGGAATTGTTCATTCACATGGTTAGTCATAAAATCCTACATAAACTTGTAGATCGCTGAATATGATATGTTTGATTCCTTGCAATAGTTTTGCGATATAAAGGTGGTGATATTAGAGTCATGCTAGTGGGTGGTTGTGGATTGTAGAGACACTTGTGTTGAGGTTTGCAAGTCCCGTAGCATGCACGTATGGTAACCGTTGTGTGACAAATCTGAAGCATGGGGTGTTTCTTTGATTGTCTTCCTTATGAGTGGCGGTCGGGGACGAGCGATGGTCTTCTCCTACCAACCTCCCCCATAGGAGCATGCGCGTAGTACTTTGTTTCAAGGGCTAATAAATTTTTGCAATAAGTATGTGAGTTCTTTATGACTAATGTTGAGTCCATGGATTATATGCACTTTTACCTTTCCATCATTGCTAGCCTCTTCAGTACCGTGCATTGCCCTTTCTCACCTCGAGAGTTGGTGCAAACTTCGCCGGTGCATCACAACCCCGTGATACGATACGCTCTATCACACATAAGCCTCCTTATATCTTCCTCAAAACAGCCACCATACCTACCTATCATGCCATTTTCATAGTCATTCCGAGATATATTGCCATGCAACTTCCATCATCATCATATTCATGACTTGAGCATTCATTGTCATATTTCTTTGCATGATCGTAAGATAGCTAGCATGATGTTTTCATGGCTTGTCTGTTTTTTGATGTCATTGCTACGCTAGATCATTGCACATCCCGATACACCACCGGAAGCATTCATATAGAGTCATATCTTTGTTCTAGTATTGAGTTGTAAGTAAATAAAAGTGTGATGATCATCATTATAGAGCATTGCTCCATAAAAAAGAAAAATAAAAAAAATAAAGAAGGAAAGGCCAAAGAAGCCTAAATAGAAAAGGGGGCCAAAGAAGCCCACCCAAAGAAAAGAGAAAAAGAAAAAAAAGAAAAAAAGAAAAGAAAAGGGGCAATGCTACTATCCTTTTTCCACACTTGTGCTTCAAAGTAGCACCATGTTCTTCATATAGATTGTCTCCTATGTTGTCACTTTCATATACTAGTGGGAATTTTCATTATAGAACTTGGCTTGTATATTCCAACGATGGGCTTCCTCAAATGCCCTAGGTCTTCATGAGCAAAGCAAGTTGGATGCACACCCACTTAGTTTCTTTTGGTGAGCTTTCATACACTTATAGCTCTTAGTGCATCCGTTGCATGGCAATCCCTACTCCTCGCATTGACATCAATTGATGGGCATCTCCATAGCCCGTTGACTAGCCGCGTCGATGTGAGACTTTCTCCTTTTTTGTCTTCTCCACATAACCTCCATCATTATATTCTATTCCACCTACAATGCTATATCCATGGCTTGCGCTCATGTATTGCATGAGGGTTGAAAAAGCTGAAGCGCGTTAAAAAGTATGAACCAATTGCTCGGCTTGTCATCGGGGTTGTGCATGATGGGGGCATTTTGTGTGACGAAAATGAAGCATGGCCAAACTGTATGATTTTGTAGGGATAAGCTTGCTTTGGCCTTGTTGTTTTGAAAAGACATGATTGCTTTATTGGTACGCTCGAAGTATTATTGTTTCTATGTCAAATGATAGACTATTGCTTTGAATCACTCGTGTCTTAATATTCATGCCATGATTATACATATGATCAAGATTATGCTAGGTAGCATTCCACATCAAAAATTATTTTTTTATCATTTATCTACTCGAGGACGAGCAGGAATTAAGCTTGGGAATGCTGATACGTCTCCGTCGTATCCACTGTTCAAAAAATCATCCGAGTAGCCGAGTAATCGGCCGATTAATCGCTACTCGGCCATCCACCTTGTAAATTACATGTATTCGGTAGTGTTATTCGGCCTGGGGATTACTAGGCCGATTGATCAGTCTGACAACGATTAATCTGCCGCAGACCGATTAATCGCGGGACTCATAGGGGCCGAACTGTAAAAAAATAGCCTCCTTTGTCTCTCTCCTCAATCCTACCCGTGGCCCGTGGGTTAGGTTAGGCAGAGCTCCCAACCCGCGCCGCCGCCTGCACTACCCATCTCACGCCGCCGCCGTTCCTCTGCCGCCGGCCAATGGCGGCCCTCCCTCATCTCCTCGTCGCCTCCCCCTCCTCCCCCACCTCCCGCATCTACCCCGCCCCCCAGCCTCACCCGTGGCTGTCGCCTCTCCTCGCCGCCTCCACCCGCCGTTCCTCCATCGCCGGCCAACGGCGGCCCTTCCTCTCCCGCCTCTCCTCGCCGCCTCCCCCCTCCCGCATCTACCCCGTCCCTCCTCATCGGTGGTTGTGGCAAGCAAGCAGGTGGCAGCCCTGGCTCCCTCCCTCTCCGGCATGTACTTGCTGCCTCCTCACGCCGGCGACTAGGGCAACAGCAAGCAGGTGGCCGCCCCTTCCTCTCCGGCCTCTCCTTGCTCTCTTCACGCCGGCGACCAGGTTGAAGGAGAAGGGGCAGCAACACATCATCATAGCAGCAAGCAGAGGTTGCTGCCACTTCATGTTTTGTATTTTGTATTTCTTTAACTTCATGTTTGATGAATGATGAATTGATGATTCAAATGATTGTCGTGTAGAATTGTTACAACTGTAGTACTATGTGCAATTGCAATTTATTAATTTCATGCTGTTTGGTGGCTTAATTGTAGTAAAATTGTATATGCGTGCAATTTATTAGTAATTGCCTAATTGGTAATTGACTTTTGTTGTTTAACACTTTAACTTCAAATCTTCAATTATTGCTAACTTGCTGCCCTACTTGATTTGTATTTTGTTTTTTGTATGTAGGAGATGGCTACTTCTAGTGCCGCTTCCAAGGTGGCGAGTTCCCAGTCGCTAAAAAGGAATTCTGATGACATGGCGTGGGAATTTGCCATGTTGTGTGATCCAAATGATTTGCAAAGAGTGAAGTGCAAGCTATGTGGAAAAGAAATGTCTGGAGGGGTCAATAGGATGAAGCAACACATAGCACAAATCAGAGGCTCGGTGACAAGTTGTATGGTAGCCACTCCAGAACAACAAGCTCGGTGCAAGGAGGCTTTTCATGCCGCAAAGAAGAAGAAGGTGGAAAAGGAAAAGCAAGCACAAGAATTAAGGGCCTCGGTGAACATAGAAGTTGAGGATGATGAAGAGCTTAGTGCAGCTGGTAAAGGTGATCCCAAAAATGTTGGGCCTATGGATCAATTTGTGGCACCGGTTGATCCTAGTGTGCCATTGAAAAAATTCCAACGCAACATCAATGATAGTATCGACAAGGAGAGAAGCTACAAAGTGGGGCAATATTTGGCTAGATGGATGTACAAGAAAAACATACCCTTCAATGCTATCAATGATGATGACTTCAAACAATTTTGTGAAGCCCTTGGCCGTTATGGTCCTGATTGGAGGCAACCTTCACAACATCATATCCGAGAAAATATGTTGTTGCAGGAGGTGGAGAGGACTAGGGATTTGTTGAAGCCACATGAGGCTGAGAGGAAGATCACCGGGTGCTCTGTCATGACTGATGCTTGGATAGACAAGAAAAGAAGGAGCATCATGAACTTGTGTGTGCATTGTAAGTTGGGGACAGTTTTTCATGAATCAAAGGAGGCATCGGCTCATGCACACACAAGTCTCTACATCTTCAATTATGTGGATGAATGCATTGAGAAAATTGGTGTCAATCTTGAACCTTTTATTTTCTCTCGTTCTTTGCTTTTCAAGCTTTCATCATGTATTGATTATTGTGTTTTACCATGATGTTTGTAGGTGCTGATAATGTTGTACAAGTAGTCACGGATAATGCTTCAAACAACATGGGAGCAAAAGGGATGTTGAAAGAAAAAAGGTCGAAGATATTTTGGACCTCATGTGCAACGCACACCCTCAACTTGATGGTCGAAGCGGTTGGTAAATTAAAGCAATTTGGTTCTACAATTACCAAAGCAAAGGAGATGACTATTTTTCTTTATGCACATCATGCAACATTGGCGTTGATGAGGTCTCATACAAAAAAGAGAGACATTGTTAGGCCGGGAGTGACAAGATTTGCTTCGGCATTTCTTACCTTGCAAAGTCTTGCTGCAAAGAAGAAACAACTAAAGGAGATGTGTTGTAGTGATGCTTGGGAACAATGCAAGCATACACGTACAAGGAAAGGAAAGTCGGCTCATGCCACAATAATTAGTAGGACCTTTTGGAAGAATGTGTCTCTTTGCATCAAGGTAAGAAAATTAATAATGTTCTTTAATTGTGTCTTGTCATCTTGTGTTATATGTAATATGTTAAATACTAATGTTGTGCTTATTGTATGTTTCAATGCAAGGTTTTGGAGCCATTGGTGAAGGTGCTTCGATTGGCTGATAGTGATGGACAGTCCATGGCCTCTATGTATGGAGAAATAATAGAGGCAAAGAAGGCAATATTGCTTGCGGTTGAAAATTCAGAGAAGGACTATAAGATCATCACAACAACCATGGAGAGCAAGATGAATGGGAGGTTAGATACGCCATTGCACATGGCCGCATATGCATTGAATCCCTATTATAGTTATGCTACCCCAAGCATATTTGTCGATGTAGAGGTCATGAGTGGATTGATGGAAGTTATTGAGACCTTCTATCATGATGATGATGAGAAGCAAAATAAAGCACTTAACGTAGACTTCCCAAGGTTTAAAAATAAGGAGGGCATGTTTGCGAAGTTGGCTGCCTCAAAAGCTATAACGAATGCAAATTTCAATCCCGGTAAGCTTGTTCTCCTACATAATCTTTGTCTTTTTGCATATTGCATTTCTGAACTTATGGGTTGATGGATTGATGCATAATACTTTGTTTTTTGTTTTCTCATGTAGGAGAGTGGTGGGCAACTTATGGACTACAAACTCCTATGTTGATGCACATGGCTTTGAGGATACTCAACTTGACCACAAGTTCTTCCGGATGTGAACAGAATTGGAGTGTTTTTGAACAAGTAACTCTTGAATCTCAAGTTGTAGTTATTCAAATTTGATCTTTAGTTCCTTACTTTATTTATGAACAAATGTGAATGACTACTTGATTAGGCTTTACCTTGCAATTTTTAGGTGGATGCTAAGAGGAGAACTAAACTAGATGTGAGTCGTAGGGACAACCTAGTTTATATCCAATTCAATGGAAGAATGATGGACAAAAGAAAGAAATGTTCCTCCTCTCGTGATGTCCTCCTTGGTGAAGATGCTTCCATGGCACAAGATTGGATATGTGAAGATGCATATGTTGAGGACGAGGTTGATCCCGACACCACCATTGATGACGAAGTGGGAGCCACCGAGGCTATAGAGCCTCGTAGGAGTGCAAGAGTGAGAGAACTCCATGAAGTAGAAGAATTTGTTGCTGATGAAGATTCAGAAAACGAGATTGCTTTGGAAGAGGAGATAGAATTTGAGTCCGATAATGATGAGATGATTGCAACAAATGAGGATGATGATGAGGACGAGGACACAACACAACCTTAATTCTTTGGGCCATGCTATTTAATATTTACCTAGTAATTTATTTTGGGTGTGGCCTTGTGGGAGAAGGAGAACTTTGTCTATGTGTGTTGTTTGGTATTTTCCTAGTTTGAGTCTCAACTTGTCATGCAATGCAACTACGCAAGATTGCAAGAACCCATGAACTATATTTATTTGTGTTTTATGGTTGACGACCTTGTTATGTTATGCACTTATGCAAGAAGTCAAGAACTATGATTATTTGTGTTCTAGCTGTTGTGAATTGTCACTTGTGGACCTTGCTATGTCATACTATCATATCATACATACCTGATACTTGTGGGCCTTGCTATGTCATGTGATACATACTTGTGGACCTTATGCAAATTGAAGAACTATGATTATTTGTTATTAATTTATTACAAGTCTTAGAGATAGAGCACATAATGATTGTCGCCATACTTGTCGAATATATCATATTTTAGAGCATTGTTGTCACACACACGTACACTCATACAACACTTCGTTTTTTTAACTCACATGTCACAACTCACATATGACCTCGGATCAAAATAATCAAAACATAAAAGTTGTTCGTTTTGCCGATACGAATAACTTTCATGTTGATTTTTTTTCATATTAGGTACTTACTCATTCCAGGACATTTAAATAAATTCTTGCGTGGCCAAAATCTGGTCCCAACACCAGGATTCTGAGATTTATAAAAAAACAAACCGATTAATGCTCGACCGATTAACTCCAATTAATCGGCCGATTCACGATTAATCCCTACTCCCTAGTTGACCGAGCAGTTACCGATTACCAATTTCCTGAACATTGGTCATATCTATAATTTTTGATTGTTCCATGACAATATTATTCAACTTTTATATACTTTTGGCAACTTTTTATACTATTTTTTGGGACTAACATATTGATCCAGTGCCCAGTGCCAGTTCCTGTCTGTTGCATGTTTTTTGTTTCGCAGAAACCCAATATCAAACGGAGTCCAAACGGGATAAAAACGGACGGAGATTTTTTTTGGAATATTTATGATTTTCGGGAAGTAAAATCAACGCGAAACGGTGTCCGGGGTGGCCACGAGACAGGGGGGGCGCGCCCTCCCCCCTGGGCGCGCCATGGACTCTCGTGGGCCACCCGTAAGGCGGTTGACGCTCTTATTTTGGCGCAAGAAAGCTAATTTTATGAGAAAGATCTGGGTGAAAGATTCACCCCAGTCGGAGTTACGGATCTCCAGATATTTAAGAAACGATGAAGGGGTAGTATCTGAGAATGCAGAAACAGAGAGATAGATCCAATCTCGGAGGGGCTCTCGCCCCTCCCAAGCCATGGGAGCCAAGGACCAGAGGGGAAACCCTTCTCCCGTCTAGGGATAAGGTCAAGGAAGAAGAAGAAGGGGGGCTCTCTCCCCCTTGCTTTTGGTGGCGCCGGAATGCCGCCGGAGGCCATCATCATCACCGCAATCTTCACCAACACCGCCGTCATCTTCACCAACATCTTCATCACCTTCCCCCATCTATATCCAGCGGTCCACTCTCCCACAACCCGCTGTACCCTCTACTTGAACATGGTGCTTTATGCTTCATATTATTTTCCAATGATGTGTTGCCATCCTATGATGTCTGAGTAGATTTTCATTGTCCTATCGGTGATTGATGAATTGCTATGATTGGTTTGAGTTGCATGTTTTATTATTGGTGCTGTCCTATTGTGCCCTCCGTGTCGCGCAAGCGTGAGGGATTCCCGCTGTAGGGTTTGCAATATGTTTATGATTTGCTTATGGTGGGTTGCGTGAGTGACTGAAACACAAACCCGAGTAAGTAGGTTGTTTGCGTATGGGATAAAAGGGGACTTGATGCTTTAATGCTATGGTTGGATTTTACCTTAATGAATTTTTAGTAGTTGCGGATGCTTGCTAGAGTTCCAATCATAAGTGCATAGAATTCCAAGTAAGGGATGATATGTTAGCTTATGCCTCTCCCTCAAATAGAATTGCAATAGTGATTATCGGTCTAGTAACATAGTCAGTTGATTAGGGACAATTCCACAACTCCTATCACCAGTTTTTCACACTCGCTATATTTACTTTATTGCATCTTTATCTAAATAGCCCCTATTTTTTATTTACGCGTTCTTTTCTTTCTTGCAAACCTATCCTATCACACCTACAAAGTACTTCTAGTTTCATACTTGTTCTAGGTAAAGCGAACGTCAAGCGTGCGTAGAGTCGTATCAGTGGCCGATAGGACTTGAAAGAGTATTTGTTCTACCTTTAGCTCCTCGTTGGGTTCGACACTCTTACTTATCGAAAGAGGCTACAACTATCCCGTATACTTGCGGGTCATCAAGATGAGTTGATTTTTAAATTGATTCGTGCTTGGTTTCTTTATTATTTTTGCATTAATACCTTGATTTCATAATTGATTCGGCATGGATAAATCACAACTTAAGAATACTTAATTAATTGCACACGTAATTACTTGATTTCTAAATTTATTCGGTGCTCGTTATTATTATTATTACTATTACTATTATTATTATTGCATTAAAGGATGGGTACCGACGAGATACAAACTCCCTTTTTAGGAGTAGATAGAGATATTCGGTGCTCGTTGTTATTGTTGTTGTTGTTATTATTATTATTATTATTATTATTATTATTATTATTATTATTATTATTATTATTATTGCATTAAAGGATGGGTACCGACGACATACAAACTCCCTTTTTAGGAGTAGAGATTTTAGGGGTAGAGAAGATTAAAATCATACCCTCTATATAAAACCGCGGACGGAGGGATCCATGGCCATTGCCTCTCAATTCTCATACTTCAATCGAATTCCAGAAGCTGAAGATCAAACATGAGAGGGAGCAGTCTGGTGTGTGTCGCTACTGTCTTGTTCGTCTGGTGCCTTGCTGCGGTCGTACAATGTAAGCATAACACCGTCTTATCATTATTTTACATATACATACATTGATGCCTTCAAATCTACAATTCTTGTAGAGGTTTAATTATGTACTGGTCGTTGTTGTGTTCTATCATGCATATATTGCCGCTGTGATAGGTCGTCTTGTGGCTACAAGAAGCAACCAAGAACATCCTCATGCCAACATAACGGCAAACGCTACCGCCGTGGATTCATCGCTGAATGAAAGCAAAATCACGTTGAAGTGGTGTGTAAGGAGGGACTGCGATCGTCCAAAGGACCCGTTCGTCTGGAAAAACTGTTACTGCTGTGTCACGCAGCCGGGCAGTCCGTGTTGGCGTCATGTGAATGAATGCCAAGCAAATTGCCCATCGTGTCATCCTGATTGCCCGTCTGCATCAGCAATCGAGCTACACGCATAAATGAATGTATGTGTACTTGCTTAGATAGATAAATTAATATGCTCGTTCGTTAGTAATATTAATAAAGCTGGTCCGGGAAAGTCTTCCTCAAATAAAGAACAGTACGTAGTGTGCTGCTGATCGATGACCTCATTCATGCACGCAATATATATTTCACACTAGCCTATCTATCTCTATATATGCATGTGGGAAGAACTGCATCTACGCACTCCAAAATACTAGGACAAGTCTGAGGTCTCACATGTGCAGGGAAAAAAGATTGGTCTGAGATGCACGTAGGCATGCGCGATCCCATCCTGTCCAGCGAGCTGAGAACGACGGCCATGGCCACCAAATTAGCATGCAGCAGTATCATCACCACCAGCAAGTTCACGGAGTTCAGGTTTCGGGTTTGCATCATACTCCCTCCGTTCCAAAATAGACGACCCAACTTTATATTAAATTAGTATAAACTTAGTATAAAGTTGGGTCGTCTATTTTGGAACGGAGGGAGTATCACACAGTATACGAATGCAACTTGTTTGCGGACAGTACTTATTTGCTTTGTCGCCGGATGTACGAAAACAAGGTGGTCATGGAGAATGACCCATGAAAAGTACTCCTATATTATTTTTGAACTGCGATCCATGGAAAGTTATTCGGCCGGCGCTTCTCGCTGGATCTTGGTGTCCACGTCAACCAAGCCAGTGCCCTCCCCCAGTTCCATCTGTTAACCATAATCTTGACATGCAAGGTTCGTGCGAAGAGGCAGGAGTGCTGTCCGGGTCATGCGTCAGTGGCCGGTGTGGTCTACGTGCATGGAGTCAGCTGCATGAAAGTAGTCGGTTGTGTGGGCATGCTAGCCGCTGGCCAGGTCGTGTGTTACCGTTGGAGAAAATGATACTCACGCGTGTGCATGCATGGCTGTTAGTTGCATGGTTGTTAGCAGACCTTCAGCGCACATTGCATGTGCACGCTCTAGAATGTGCCACCACATCTTCCGTCGTCCCAACTTCAGAAGAGATCAACACATTGACCTTGCCAGGCATAACCGTCGTCGGCGCCACCACGACGGCAGATAGTGCCACCATTCCGCGGGCATCCACCAACATGCCTCCCTCACCGATGTCGGTGCACTAGAAACTACACCGCTCCACCTTGGCCATCGTGCGAGAACACATGGAGACCAGTGCCCTCCATCGAAGCCATCCATTGGTCCCTTCGGCCAATGTACGACTTGAAAGATGATGCCCCAAAAGGGGGGGGGGGGGGGGGCATGCCACCTTCCTCTGATCCGAGAAGTCTGAATCTGGAGTTTCCTCCGAAGCACACAGGGAGCAAAGACACCCCACGACCCCTCCAACGAGGTAATGATGCCCGCGGGGAACGTCGTCGATGGTTCCAGCCAAGGGTGAACCAAGCTTTCGCTAGCTTAATTGCATCCGACACCTGCCAGACCACCGGATCGTGCACCACTTTCTTCCATCGTGCCCCACGGGAGCGGCCGATCCGTCGCAGGAGGAACAACACACAACCAAAGTCATGAAGGTGCTACCACCACTACGATTCTGCCACGCCGTGGGGGTGGGCTGTTCAGGGACGGAGCCAGAAAATTCCGATGGGGGGGGGGGGGGGGGGGGGGCAAGAACAAAAAGCTTCAAAATCATAGGATATATTTGCCGAAAAAAATCACAGGATATATGAAAAGATACCATAGTAAATAATAGGGTTTAGAACATCTAGATAGTAAATATATGTCTATTGTTCAATACTAAGAATAAATTACATTTCTATCAATTTGAATTCTGCTTTACGAGCACCAGTATCGAAGATATCAATTATTTCTTCAAAGCTAAACTTGGCTGCAAGTTCCTTCTCAATGTAAACTAGCGTGCAATGGCAAAGAAAATCATCTCCCATTTTGCTTCGAAGCCGCGTCTTGACTAGTTTCATTGCAGAAAAGGCTCGCTCTGCTGTTGCGGTTGACACCGGGAGAGTTATGAACAGTCGTAACAACCATATCTTTGACTTGCTGAAGGCATCATGCCTCAGGTCCAATGATGAACAAAGATCTAGTAGCTCAGTTACTTGAGAACTGAATCGATCATTCAACTCTATCACTTGTTGATCTATTGCAACATTAAACACATCTACTTTGTAATGATGGATAACTGTGGTGTTGTCATGCTTATTTCGAGATTTTGTCACATCAACATACCTAAAATTAATATATATTGAAAAATATGAATTAGTTGCATGATCTACACATTGATGAGTAAGTATGTAAGTGACTAAATCTCTACATTGTAATTTAAATAATCATAGAGAGATAGGAAAAGGTACATACTTTTGATCCATGTTCGGGATGTCAATCTCATGTTTCACACAAAAGGATTTCACATCTTCAAAAAGGTTGTCCCATCCATCTTCCCTTAGTTCACCAAGCAACACCTTTGTGTTAGAAACACAATCTAATGCATTTGCAATGTCCAAAGATTTATGTTGAAGTTTGAGACACAAGACATCCGTGATTTTCATGATTCTTTCCATTAAGTGTAGAATGAACACAAAATCAAATGTGAGTAGGATTTTCAGGGAACCTCCAGGTCACCTCTTGAGTTCCTTGTAGCTGAACGATCAGCTGCTACACTTCTTAGCACTGTAACAGTTGTGGCAAACATCTTTAACAAACTTTTGATAGATTTGTAGTGGGAACTCCATCTCGTGTCTCCGGCCCTTTGTAAAGATCCTATTTGATTGGCCCCTCTTCTTGTGTCAAGCTCTCCCAATTCAATCTCTCTAGCAATTTCAGCAGCCTGATTTTCTAATAGCTCATCATTGCGTTTGGGAGATGCACTAACGGTATTTACAATGAAATTTGCATGCTGAAAAAAATTATGGACCTCATGTACCTCCCTTGAAGCAGAACAAGAGCCAATTGGAGTTGATGTGCAAGACAATGGATATAATATGCATAAGGGCACTCATTGAGAATTAGAGCTTTCAGCCCATTCCACTCCCCCCTCATGTTGCTTGCCCCGTCATATCCCTGGCCTCTAATATCTTGCACATTCAACCCATTATCAACTAGGACGGCAATAATTGTGTTCTTGAGAGTCAAAGCACTAGTGTCTCTAACATGAACAAGATCAAGAAAATGTTCTCTTATCACCCCTTCTATGTTTGCGAATCGAAGAACTACTGCCATCTGCTCTTTTTTAGACTCATCTCTACATTCATCAACCAAGATAGAAAATTTGCTATTACCAAGTTCTTCTTTAATTGAGGTCTTCACTTTTTCAGCAAATATGCTAGCAATTTCCTTTTGAATAGTTGATGAGGTGTACTTTGCATTTTTTGGAGCATTCTGTACAACTTCATGTACATCCTTGTTATAAGAAGCCAAAAGCTTAATCATTTCCTTGAAATTACCTTGGTTCTTGGAACCCTCAGACTCATCATTTCCTCTAAAGGGACATGCTTGGAACATTAGCCACCTGATGCAATCAACATAGAATAATAATTAGATGTCCAGTATTAAGAAATTGTAAGTGTTCGAAATTAAATAATTCTTGCTTACCTCATGGCATCAATGGAAGTCTTTAGCCTTAGTCTTGCATCAAGAACCCGCTGCTTAGTTTGCTTTTTAATCACCTCATCAACATGATTAATTCTGTTTCTCAAGTTTTCATAACACGCAACTGCAAAATTGTGAGCCGAGCTAGGAGTAGTGCCCATATGTTTGAGAAAAGCACATTCTTTTCCATTGTTAACTTTCTTCCACTTATCAAATCCGCTGACTGTGAATGTGTCCGAACCACACTTCCCAATAGGCTTCTTTGAGAAGAGAAAACAAGGCAAACAATAGGCACGATTTTTTAGAGGTGAATACTCCAACCAGAAATGATTTGGGAACCAATCACTTTGGAATCGCCTACAGCCAGCCCCTATCCCAGTAAATTCATACTCATCTGGCTTTAAGATTGGTTGATAGGCCCCTTTAGATATATAAAAACGCCTAGCAGCATCAGGCTCGTCAGGAGGAAGTTGCCAAATTTGAAGACGTCGCCCGGGCTCTCGGTCATAACTTGTGGTTATAATTGTAGCTTCTTCTGTAGCTTCTGGAACGGAAACATCATCAATTTGAGCATCCCCATCAGTACAATTAGGCTGGTTCTGTTCACTAGGTTCAGCATTGTCTGCAGTAGCATCATGTTCTGATGGCCGAGAGCTTGAACCAACGGGTTTGAAATATTTGTGAATTGATTCTCTCTTCCTCTTCATGTCTACACAAGCACAAAATAATTGAAAATTTTATATTGATGATTAAGGCCTATAGTTTGTATGATTATACTTCTACAATTTTTAAAGGCATGAACTACTAATCCATGTGAGAACCAAATTACCTTTTCCCCTTGTGTTACTGCCACTTATCCCGTCGTCCGCCGTCGTTCTGTCCATGATTCCGGCCTCCGGGCTGCCGGCAACGTGTCCGTGGATTGGCGCCTGTCCGGGCATTGCGGCGTCCCCTTCCTATCCTTTCTTCTCGACGGGCGCTGGCGGCGCGCCGGCGAGATCCGATCGGCGATCGCTGCTTTTTTTGGAGATGAACAGTCGAACGAACTGACGAAGAGATTGGCGATACGTGCGTCGCTACATGAAGCGTGCGTAGTCATGGCCTCATGGGCTGGTGCCTGCCTAACTAACAGGGCCAGAGGGCCTGCTCGGCTCAGTCTTGTGCCTTTAGCATGTAAATTTTAAATGGGCTGCACTGGTTGAATGGACTATACAAAGGCCGATTGGAATAGGGGGGGCGAAGCAGGCTGCAAGCAAGCACACGGGTAAAAAAAAACTAGCGATCATGTGATCGGTTACAAGGGACTGCGCGATCGTTGGGGGGGGGGGGGGGGGGTCTCGCCCCCCCTCGTCCCCCCCCCCCCCCCTAATCCGTCCCTGGGGCTGTTGACGGTAGAGGAGGCCACATTGTTGCGCCACCGACGCAAGGCCGCGCACACGCCAAGCCAGGGCACCTGCACGAGATCTGCCGTAGCCGCGTCCCAGATCTTGGTATGATTGAAATAGCAAAAAATAAACTAGTTTAAATATATTCAAGATTGGTCTTGTTCTGAAGATCATGTGTTCAGGAATTTGAATATATATAAAAAATAATAACAGAAAATTGATTTTTAAGTTATTGGGCATCTACAATTTAAAACAAAGATAAAAATGCATGGATATGTTGGAGAGAGAGAGAGAGAGAGGGGGGCACGAGAGGTGATGCATGCATGTATACCACCCTTGCTAAAAAAGTCCTACATTATCTAACATTGATTTGACTAAAATCAAAATACAAATGGACGCCTTGCACTAAATACTCTCATATACATATGCATATGGTCCCACAACTTTACATATGGCAACATCCCATTAGTGACAAGACTACATGTAGCTACCAGCACCGGTGAAAATTGTTAAGAACAGAGATCGAGAGAGAAATCGACATACAACAAATGAATCAACCATTTCTTTATTGATGATGACATGTACAACATATACCCCGTGAGGGGACGTGTCCAATAGACACAACACTTCGGAGAGGTGGGAGGAAAGAGACGTGATGGTTAGCGATTGCCAACCGCCTCCCGAATCTCCACAGTGGGCACAGCCCACATCTTTTTTTTTTGGACGGCGGTGGTCGGCCCCGCAACAAGCCAACTGCATGACGGTTGTTTTGACGATTCGCCATCGCCTGCTGACGCCGACGCCATGCGACATCGCATCGTTCGACATCCCTTAGCTGCCACCGAAGCCGCGGAGGAATGCCTCACCGGCCTGCACCGCACATGCAAGGCGCCACTGCGTGCGCTATGTACGCGGTGCCGCCTTGTAGCCCATGCCACGCCCGCTCACTGATGCCTCGCGCTGTCGTGCCTAGCAGTTGGGTTGCGCACCGGCCGGAGGACCTGGTGCCTTTGCAATCGCCACCCCGTCTGGGAGGACAAGTCCGCACCACGCCACCAGTTGCCTCCGCCGACGCAACACAGAGAGCATCGCCAAGATGCACCGTGGGTGCTGCCTGCGCTGACGATGATGCGCCGGCTTTGATACGTGAGCTACCCCTACCACCACGTGTGCTGGGCGCCGCGCGTTGAGCCTGTCTCCCTGAGCGACGCGGCGCGCCGCTGCCCCTCAACTTACCCGTGAACTGTGGTCCATCAACTTCACAGTACTTGCTTGATGCATTCTTCTTACGCGTGTCTCCGACTTGATTGAAGTGATTGTCATATGCATGATCGTCCTTGCCATGGATGGCGTTGTTGCTGAGTTCAACGCCGAGAACACCATCCCGTTGCATCTTTTCTCTTCTTGTACAGGTTGGGATCAATCCGCATGAATTCTTAGATTATACAAAGAGAGAAACAAGCAATTGTGAGATCGTTGATTGTTGGATCAGAAGAGAACAACGTCAAATAAGAAATCTCGTGATCAATTTCTCCATGAACGGACATGCATGTCCATGCCGAGGGCACAGTCGAGCTTTAGTTCCTTTGGGTTTTGAGTCATGCGCAACCGCCGCATTCGTCCAGGCAAAGCGCCACACTGGAGCTCCGGCATGAGATCTGTTTTCACGGCCTTGGAACAACGTGGATAGGAGAATAGGAGAGCACCGGCCCACTGCCGCTAGCTGATGCCGTCGCGCGCGAGAGACGGGAGATGAGAGACGAACACGCACGGCATGGAGCGAGGAAAAAGATGTCGAGCGGGGCTTCCCGAAGAGTCGCCTTAGGCTGGCCATAGTGAGAGTAACATAAGTAGTATCATGTACTTGGGAGCGCAAACATGCTTATGTGGCGGTAACAAATTTATGCATGTTACTAGTAACATAGACTAGTAACATATGATACTATGCACTATAAAGGTAGTAACATATGCATGTTACTAGTCTAAGTTACTCCCCACTATGACCAGCCTTAGGCGGTAACAATTTTTTTTTTTGAGGATCAGGCAGTAACAAAGAATTGACACACGTGTCAACACTTACGCCTGTGCGAATAGAAACGGCGCTCACCAGCTCACAATCGGGGACAACATCGCCACCACAGCACAAATCACTGAGAGCCTCCTATTTTTTGGGAGCTTAGTAACTGTACTGATTCTTTCAAAGAAGGAATGAATAGGAGAGAGACCCAACATATTGGCCTAACTAAAAGGAGGGAAGACCTGAAGTCGGGAGGGGAAGGAAGGAGTGCAGAAAAGGAGAAGAAGCATGATTTAAGAAGGAATCAGCATTGGTATATCCATAATAAAAGTAGGGAAGCAATCAGCGTTAGAGAATTGAGGGTTGGCATTCATGATTTAAGAAGGAATCAGCATTAAAGGGAATTGAGGGCTGCCATGCATGATGCGTGATTAAAGGGCGGGGATCGTATACTTGAATGGGATGGTTAGTCTCGACGAGCTGGACTTCTGTGGCATGTTGGGTTGCCAACAATTCTGTAGCGCTACTCGGTGGGATGTGCTTCTTGGATTTTGTCCCTCTTCTCTTCCAAATCATGATGTTGGTTATCAATATTTGCTCTGGCAAAAAGAAGAAACCGCAAACTTTTTTTTTTCTCAAGCAAGAGATTGTTCAAGTCAATAGCAACACAGGCACAACATTCTGACTTGCTTCAACAATTGAGATCAAGGGTGTAGACTTGAGAAGAAATCCAAAAGGATGACAGCTTATTTCATGGAGGAGCCGATGGCTTCATGAGATCAGAAATTATCACCATCCTAAGTGGTAGGTGAGCAATAGCTCTAAGAGAGAGAGTGTGGCGATCCACACTAGGTTTAGTTATGCCCCTTCTTTCTACATGTGATGTAGTGCTATATGGATTTGGGCATTTGGCAAGCCATTATTGGAACCACTTTTTATCTAAACTTGAAGATGTGGCAGTATCTCCACTCCCCGTGGAGGAGCAATTAGCCTCCCACTTTAGTTGATTATTTGCATTTGTTGAATATGTTGAGCATGTTACCCTACCTTTTGATAGGGCTTCCCTAGGACACACATATTGCCTTATTTTCGACCCGGCACAAGGGCTCAGTGTTCACATTTTTTTGTGTGTTTAAAAATTGTTCATAATCTAAAAATTAACATGCATTTTTAAGTCAATGTGATTTAGAAAGTGTTCACATGTATTAGAAGAATGTTCATGCCTTTTAAAAAAAATTATAAGCGCGTGGGATTATAATGGATGATATATGGACCAGGTGTAGGGTGTAGCTCACGGAGAGTGACCCTCATCGTCAACTCCACAGAATTAGTTTTCAAAGTATAAACGCACCCTTGCGCTGGCGTGTCTCAATTGCAGGTGTGTCATGTAAAGGCTGAGATCACCGTGTTCGAATTGGTCACGTTCGAACGAATTGCATTCAGGTGGACACCGTGGCCACTATTGATGAGGATGGGAAGGAGTATAATTTCAACTAGAGGACATGGACCTTTGGAGGGGTCATGAGTTGTGTTTATTGAGCTAGGCGCAAAATATATTTTTTTTCTCCCGTTGCAATGCACGGGCATTTTTGCTAGTAACTAAGATACAAATTGGTGAGGGGGGGGGGGGGGGCAAATGTCCCCTGTCCATGTTAATTTTTTGTTCTGCAAATCAATTTTGTAGTAATTTATTTAAATATGTATCCATTGTAAGAGAGTGATAGATCGTGAGAGATACTACTATGCCATCCTGACATCCTCGCTGCCACACACATCCTCCATTTCTGCCGAAGATGGTGAACAAAGAGAATGTGCCCTACATCGTCGGAGGTTGCCTCTTAGCTGTCGTTCTCCTCATCGCCTTCTAGGCAGCGTACCAGTGCATACAGCGTAGACGCGCTGCGCGCGCAACCGCCGCCGACATGGAGTGGGCGGAACTGCCGCCGACCTCTCCGCCACGCCGTGACGGCGACCGCGTGCAGGCGTCGCCTGCTCCGTGGCTGCCTAGGCCAGTGCACCATGGTGGCGGCGTAGGAGGGCGCCGCCACGATCTACGAAGGCCGAGCTACGACCTGGGATACGACGCGGACGACGATCGCACTCCACGCCCTCGCATGGCTACTTCGCACATCGCTGCTACCCTGCTTTGGGATGGAAATATGCCCTAGAGGCAATAATAAAGTTGATATTATTATATTTCCTTATTCATGATAAAGATTTATTATTCATGCTAGAATTGTATTGACTGGAAACTTAAATACATGTGTGGATACATAAAACAAATACCGTGTCCCTAGTGAGCTTCTACTAGACTAGCTCGTTGAGCAAAAGATGGTTAAGGTTTCCTAACCATAGACATGAGTTGTCATTTGATAACGGGATCACATCATTAGGAGAATGATGTGATGGACAAGACTCATCCTTAGCTTAGCATATGATTGTTCAGTTTATTGCTACTGCTTTCTTAATGTCAAATACATGTTCCTTCGACCATCAGATCATGCAACTCCCGGATATCGGAAGAATACCTTGTGTGCTATCAAATGTCACAACATAACTGGATGATCATACACATGCTCTACAGGTATCTTCGAAAGTGTCTGTTGAGTTGGCGTGAATCAAGATTGGGATTTGTCACTCCATATATCGGAGAGGTATCTCTGGGCCCTCTCGGTAATACACATCACAAGAAGCTTGCATTGCAAAGTGACTAAGGAGTTAGTTACGAGATGATGTATCACGGAATGAGTAAAGAGACTTTCCGGTAACGAGATTGAACTAGGTATGGAGATACCAACTATCGAATCTCGGGCAAGTAATATACCGACAAACAAAGGGAATGAACTACGTATGTTGTCATAAAGGTTCGACCGATAAAAATATTCATAGAATATGTAGGAACCAATATGGGCATCCAGGTCCGGCTATTGGTTGTTGACCGGAGAGGCGTCTCGGTCATGTCTACATCATTCTCGAACCCGTAGGGTCCGCACGCTTAAACGTTTGTTGACGATATAGTGTTATATGACTTATGTGAATTGGTGACCGAATGTTGTTCGGAGTCTCGGATGAGATCACGGACATGACGAGGAGATCTGGAATGGTTCAGAGATAAAGATTGATATGTAGGACGATGCTATTTGGTCACCGTGGAAAGGTTTCGGAGTGCACCGGGTATTCATCGGATCACCGAAGGGGTTCCAGAAGACCTACGGGGAGTATATGGGCCTAATGGGCCAAGGGGAGGAACACACCAGCCCACAATGGCTGGCGTGCCCTCTCCCTGGCCAACCGGCCCTATAGGGAAGGAAAGGGGGGGGGGGGCAAGGCAACGGAGCCGCCGGTCCCCCTCCTTGATTAATTCCTTCATAGCTTCTCTGTTGAATGACCTGGATGCACCAATTGGAGTCGGGAGTCCAAGTCGAGATGCTTGCCCGATGAGACCTTGAACCAGAGACCTTTTACTTTGAGAGCAACTAATTAACGAGCACTCCTTCGGGAGCCTCGCAACGATCAGCGCCACTTGGCGTGCTCTCAGCCATTTGCCACGTGTCGCGCTCTGGGCGCTCCCTCCGGATTTTATTATTTTTATTTTTCCGCACGCGTTTTCGCCTTTTCAAACGGTTTTTTTCGATTTTTTTGACGTTTTGGTTTTTTACGGGTCTTCCCTAGCTTTTCGACAAAAAAAAATTCGAAAAAATATTTTTTTTGCGCAAAAAACACTTTTTTTTCTGTGAGAGTCATGGTTTTGTTTTCGCGAGAGGCACGGTTGTGCTTTCGGGAGAGGCACGGCCGTGCCTCTTGAAAACGGAAAAAACGTATTTTTTTTCTTTCATGAGAGGCACGGTTTTGCTTCCGCGAGAGCACGGTTGTGCTTTCGCGAGAGGCACGGGCGTGCCTCTTTCGGAAAGGGAAAAGACGTGTTTTCTGTTTTTTTTCTTTCGTGAGAGGCACGGTTTTACTTCCGCGAGAGGCACGGTTGTACTTTCGCGAGAGGCATGGTTATGCTTTTGCGAGAGGCACGGGCGTGCCTCTTTCAGAAAGGGAAAAAGAACGTGTTTTCTGTATTTTTTCTTTCGCAAGAGGCACGGTTTTGCTTCCGGGAGAGGCACGGTTGTGCTTTCACGAGAGGCACGGGCGTGCCTCTTTCGGAAAGGGGAAAAACGTGTTTTCTGTTTTTTTTTATTTCATGAGAGGCACGGTTTTGCTTCCGCGAGAGGCACGGTTGTGATTTTGTCAGAGGCACGGGCGTGCCTCTTTCGGAAAGGGAAAAAAACCCGTGTTCCTGGTTCGGTTTTTTTGTCAGTTTTTTTCGTCCGGTTTATTTCATGAAAAAAGTTCGTCAAAACCTATCAACATGGGATCTAGTTTTGAAAATCTCGACGCGAGGAATCCAACGACAAAAGCGGTTCGAGATTTGGACGCACGGTTTAAGAGATAAAACATTTTGAATAAACGGATCTACGAAAAAGGGAAAACTACCAGGTTGCGACAAGTGACACACATGCAGCGTGCCACTTGTCGCAACCTGGGAAAAGTTGGAGTGATCTCCGCAAGGAGTACTCCTTAACTAGTGATTTCGCCTTTTAAGGGACAACGAATTAATTTAGACTGTTTATTTTTTGTGTGTGGACACGGCGAGATGGGCCGGCGAACTGCAGACGCTGAGGAGCGTGTGGATGTGGATCCGTCAGATGACGGTTGTGCGCAGGTCAACATGAGGCGAGGGAGTCCACCGGACGCAACAATGGTGGACTGACTGACAAGAGATGCTTGTGCGAAGAGGGGAGACGCCACCATGCAGCGTCATCCAAAAACGATGCTGGCATATGACCGAGAGTAAACGTCAACCTGATTGAAAATTACCAAGCTGTCCTTGAGTTAAACTTTGAGCCGACCTATATTAACCATTGGATTAACTTAATACTACCCCTTAAATCTGGTACCGTAAAAAATCTCTTGAACCAGACTACCAACACATTGCCACCAGCCGCACATGGTCTTCTTCCCAAATAAATCAAAGTTTTTTCATCCCTTTTTGTTTCTATGTTCTATTTTTAATACTTTACATCATATAAGCTTACAGCAAACTAATAACTCAATCTTGAAAAGGTGCTATTGATAAGTTTTTTAACAAAAGAATCTTATGTCATTTTGAAGAACATTGCGTACGGAAAAAAATATTAATATTTTGTATCAAAAGAATGCTAGAAGGATGGCAAGTTTTTTTTACTTTTTTTTAGGGAAGAAAGATGGCATGTTCTGTGATAAGTAATGTACTAATGTCTACTTTTGAGAATAGCTTTCTTGTAAGATGCACTTCAACTACACAGCAACAAGATACACATATATATTATACTAATTTAGTCTTGAGAAACACTTTTTGATATGAATCACTTTGTGCTAAAATCTTGTTTTACTAATTGCCAATGACTTTATCAAGGACCTAATTTTTTTTATTTGGCAAAGGACCCCCTTTTTTTAGATACGGCCCTGCACTCAGACAGTGTACATTTGCTGAATAAATAAATTCCTTCAAGGGCCTTACTTAAGAAAGTTCCATAGGTGGCGAACTTTATCACCTTGGGCTTCATTTATAAAACAGGAGAAAAACTTATCACGAAAGAAAAGTTTACCCTCTGACCTGCTAGAACATGTGCCGGACACGATAATGCCAGAGGCATATGCATTACGACATGGACTTTTATTAGCGCAGCAGCTTGGTATTCGCAGTTTGATTATAGAGGGAGACTGCATAGAGGTGATTAACACAATGCAAGGAGCTGGCTTCATAGCACCAGCAGTACGTAGCAGCTATCTGCACAGATTGTAATGTCCTTTTTGAAAAAGGTTATACTTCGGGTTTTTTTTTTCGTTCACTGCCCAAGGGAGGTGAATGTTGTCTCTCACGAATTAGCTAGGCTAGCGGGTTCAATGCCATCCTCAACATGGTTAGAGGAACCGCCGACATCGATCATAAGGTGGCTGGTGGATGATGTAACCGTCTTTTGATTAAGAGAAATGAAGTTACTGAAGTTTCAAAAAAAAAAGTTTACACTTAATTTTATGATATTTTTCCATCGTCCTGTCTATAATGCATATATTTTAGTCTCTTACACTTGTTTTCGGGTGGTAAGTAATCTCGTCGGTTAATTCATATATATGAGAGCGGCGTTACTGAGTTGGGCGGCAGCTGAACACTTTATCTTGTTCGTTGGTCCACCTCTAAGGATGTGCGCTAGTGGGTCCATGTCAGACAAATACGGCCGGAGTAAAATGATATCAGACAGCGGAATACGGTCATGAACAGTTGTGTACGCCAGCTCACCGTGGCTCAGGTCCGTCACAAAAATGTTGTTCCCCGAACAGACACGCAAGGGCGCCGTCTGATGAAAAAGACGCCGTCACCGCTGCAGTAAATGCTGTCCGCGTAGGGCAGGTGTGGAGTCAGCCGGAGACATGACAGATTAATTGCTTTGGATCGCTAATTTGTTGCTACTGCACCCGCACAACACGCCCCTGCCAACTTGCAGCCATTCCTTCCTCCATAAACGTTGCTTCCTGCCCTCCACCCTCGCTGCTCTCTTTATCTGTTTCTTCCCCGAAACCATTGCTTCGTGCCTGAGGTTGTTTTTCTCGATGTTGCTGGCACTGGGAGCTTGGTCGCCATGGATGGAGTTGATGGTGCTGACTCGGTGCCGATGGAGGGTTACGACGAGAATGACCCACTGTGCTGCTGATCGTTGAAAAATCAGAGCTGCAATGTGGCCCTGGTGATGCGTGGTCACGGATAAGTCACCATGCAATGGCTGGTGCGCTGGTGGAGATGGATGATGATGAAGTGAGCAGCAACCCATGTAAGAAGCCAAGGATCCGCTAAATGATGCCTCCGATGGATGTTCTGTACTGTGCTTAGCTGAAATTACCATTTGTACAAGTCTGCTGTTCCTTAGTGAGGTAGTTTGTGTTTCGTGGGTCTCCTTTAAATGTTGGAAAAAGGTGCTGTAACCGAGAGTGAGTTAATTATGCTAACTACTTTGATTGGATCGTATGATGATCTTATGTAACTCGCTTGATTTGCTAGCATGTCGCACAGGAACGGGAACAACAATCATCGGTGTCATCTTGTTTAAAAAAAAGACAATCGTCGCTGTCATTCGGGTGACGTGGAAATATCTATGCGCACACCCAGGCTCGCATGATGATTTCAAAAAAAAAAAACGCTGTGTACATGACACGCCTGATGTGCTAGCACGTTACCACGGGCTTTGAATGCGAGCGATTTCCCTCAAAAAGGAAAGCGAGTGATGGCCCACAGTAGAATAATGACTGAGACGTGGGCGTAGTCGTTAACGCGGCCGTGCGACCGAGCCGGATCAGGGTGGCGCAGGATACTGACTGAGCCGTGGCCACATCAGCTGTTCCGCTTGCTGTGGCCGTAGTTAATGCGCCCAGGCGCTAGTTTTATTTCTGATCGATACATCAGCTATACAGCGAGATATACAACAACCAGCGTGAATCCACATGCCAGCGGATGGATACAATTTCGAGATCAGCTGAGCCTGGGCTCAGAAATGAATATCCGCATATATAGTCACTAATCATCTAGATTAACTGATCACCTGGTACATCAAATCCTGCTGATAGTAACTGGATGTATGCATGGTAACAAATCACATTTTTTTTTCTTTGGCTGTGGAAATGCTTGGTAACAAATTACACATTCATAATTTGCAGGTACTATACGTACTACAATTCGGTGATCGCCAGCTGTACCGCGGGATCTCCAGATCGTCATGCATGCATGGAATGTAGCATCCTTTTATTAAAATTATACTACCCTCTATATATATACTGCGGCCAGAGAGATATCCATGGCCGTTGCCTCTCACTTCTCATACTTCATTCGGTCTCCAGAAGCTGAGGATCAAACATGAGAGGGGGCGTGTGCATGGTTCCTCTCGTTCATCGGGTGCCTTGCCGCTGTCGGGCAATGTAAGCATAACACCATCTTATTGCATACATTCTCGCAGCAAATTTATCAGTCTTGCATAAACTGATGCCTCCGGTTCTATCTCTCCGTTTCTTGTTAGTTTGCATACTAGGTTTGTCTTAGGTTAAAATTTATGCGTTGTGCTCTAACAAACACTACATAAATATATTGCATGTGATGGCATATTATAGGTGGTCTTGTGGCTGCAAGAAGCAACCAGGAACACGGTGCCAACATAACCGCGAATGGCAGCGCCGTGGATCCGTCGTTGAATGAAAGCAAGCTCACCCTGAAGTGGTGTGTCAAGAGGCACTGCGGTCATAGTTGGTTCGTTATTAAAATCTGTCACTGCTGTGCCACGCTGCCGGGCAGCCCGTGTTGGCGGTACTATAGGCGAATGCCAAGCAAATTGCCCAACATGTGATCTTTATTGCCCGCCTGCATCAGCAATGGAGCTACACGCATATAGAGGGATGCATGCTTACACACAGGCGTGCCGTGCTCGCCACTATTACTTTCCGTTCCAAATCCAAATTACTTGTGGCTAGATTCAAACTGCGAAGTGAAATTCTCGACTAGGCAACCAATCCGGCCATTTGTCGGTTGTTTATCGATCTCATCTGGTAGCACACGGAGCTGAGGACGGTGAACATGGCCAAGCAAGCAGCTGTCACCCGGTGCCTCCAGAACAATCTAGAGCAATATCATCACCAAATTAGTCTCAACTTTTGAACCATACTACTCCCTCTGTAAACAAATATAAGATGCTTTAACGTTTACAGAGCAAGTAGTAGTAGTATATAACAAGCAGCTGATGCAGATCAATGTGGTCATGGAGAACAAATATATAAGAGTTATTCTGCCGGTACTGCTTCTTCTAATGGGACCGACATTCGGTTTCTCTTGTTGGCATGGTCAGCTTCGTCCTGGAAGTCATCCCCAAGAAAGCCATCGTGACCATCGCTTGTCTTCGTGCTCGCATCAAACCTCCTTGCAAAGAGCATCCTACTTGCAAGCACCATCAAGGTTGACATCACTTAGCAGGTGCTCCACCCCCTTGATTCAGGCTATCGCCACCGTAGTTGCCAGGGCCTAGGGGCAGCATTTTTGTATCCACCAACCCCCCCCCCCCCCCCCCCCCCCCCGTGTAAAAAAATCAAACAAACAGCAATTCATCGATTGCACAATTATCACGTAAGCTGAAAAGTTTTAAACACAAAACCTAGACGACACCAAAAATAAAAGAATGTCCACTGGTCAGCTATACAGATACAAACCAGTACAATACTAAAAGAATGTTTACAGGCCCAGCCAGGAAAAGGAAACATATTAGGAAATGAACCAGCAGGCAAAGATTATACAAGACAAATCAAATTGCTGATAAAAACTATTGGAGTTGTGTCGAATATAGTGTACAAGGTAGGTTACAGTTGGACTTGTAGTTGTATTGTGTTTACATAGGATGTGGAGTCGTGTCCTAGTAGGACACTTGTATCCTAGGCCTCTCATATATAGCGGGGGTAGACACACGATGTAACCTATGCCAACATAATAGCACCGAAACGCAGGGGAAGCCGGCGGCTTGTGCTGGTGTCCAGGGCGACCGGGTGCGGTATTGTGACGGTGTCACGGGGAGGAGCGCCCGTAGCCAAGCCCCGGGGATGTAGCCATATCGGTGAACCTCGTTAACAAATCTCGGTGTCGTGCTCGTGCGATTGCTTGGTTCTCGGATGATCGACGGTATGCCTCAGATTTATTCTAACAAGTGGTATCATGAGCTAGGTCACGAGGCGGTTATCTGTTGATCAACGACGTGAAGATATCGTGGAAGAATCAGTCGTCGGCGAGATCAGAAATGACGGCGTGGCGTCACTATCGTGTGAACAACGTCGAGTTGAAATATGCTCGGAGTCATCGAGGTCAGGATGTGGCCTGCGGCAACGCAGCTGGCAGCTGGGCCAAGTGTGGTCCAGCCGGGGGACGCGGTCATGCAGTCCAAGCAGGGGTGCGGCTGGAAGGGCCACTGGCATCGTACAGGATTCGACGAGACTTGTGTGATTCAGCGATATCATTTGGATGCAATCAGAGAGCAGAGCAGCGACGTATCACGTAAACAGCAGCAGGCGGATTGCTCGGGGAGCACACGCCTGACCAGGCCGTGTTGGGCTCAGCTGAGCGGAGGCGCACCGTGACTCAGATGGTGGTCCGCGCTGGAGAAGCTGGTGGTGGTCCGCGCTGGAGAAGCTGAACGAGATTTGTTTTGAGGAAAAAAAGGGAGACCGAGTCTCCACTACTGACACGAGGATAGTCAAATTGGCGAAAGAAATCCATCGAGGGGTATATGCATCCATCGGAATTGGCAAGTGCTTGGACAAGTCAATTAGCCAGCATCTGGGTTGAGTGCCAGGGAGCTACACACACGTGAAGACCAGGATTTTTGGTTGGAATTTGCTAGTAGTACAGATTTTGCTTGTGTATTTGGGCACCACGTGAGAGGAAAGCTTGGATAATTTTTTCGCAAGGTCAACCGTACAAAGGACTATGGTGCCAGCAGGTATCAAGTTTGAGGTGAAGGAGTTCACGGAACTGAAAGCCTTGAGTTATGGCAGACAAGGATGAAAGATTTGTTGGCACAACAGGGATGCTTGAAGGCGTTGCGGGAAGTCCTGTCAGTGGTGATGGAATTATCATGTGTTGGATTAGAATTCGCGGAAGACGATTATGGAGCCTTCAGCGTGTCATGCAGCCGGACAAGTTCGTGTTATATTTGTGTCGAATATACTATGTACGCAAGGGGTTACGTGGACTTGGAGTTGTAATTGGTGTGGTTAGGTACGAGTTGTGTAGGAGTCGGACACTTGTATCCTAGGCCTCTTATATACGGAGGGGCACCACATGTTGTAACCTATGACGACTTGATAGCAACAGGTACGCGGGGGAGCCGGCGGCTTGTGCCAGCGCCCGGGCGGCCGGTGTTGCGGTATCTTGGGGAGGAGCGCCCGTAGTCATGCCCCGGGGATGTAGCCATATCGGTGAACCTCGTTAACAAATATCGTGCCTCGGTGTGTCGTCTATGATTTTGCATTAGCGTTTTATTCTAACAAGTGGTATCATGAGCAAGGTTGCGAGAAGGCTATGCGGAAGATCATCCGGAGGTACGAGGATCATGCTCGACGGGTGCTAGGGAACGTCCGATTGGTGCAAGGTGGAGCATGGCGGCGATCGCGGATGCGGTCGGTGGTGTCGGACACTTCAGGCGGGAGGCTTGAACCGTTCGATGGGCTGCGGTCGGTAAGGATCGGCTAGACGTGGCGATCGGACCGGCGTAGTGGCTGTTGAAGACGTTGCGGAGGCGACGGATTCGGCTCGCGATCAGACCGGCGACCAGACGTGGGGGACGGCCGGATAGATCGGAGTGTGAGAGCATCGAGATGATGCGCTCGGTGTTGTACAAGGGTAGCGGCGCGGCACTGCGGACGGATTGTGTCGGCGACATGGCTGGCCAGGATACGGCACGGCTCGTGCACGGACGATGCGCGAGGTGGTGACTGCTACAGCAGGGTTGGCGTTGGTGACTACGCGCGACGGAGCAGTACAGATCGCTGGCGAGAACCAAGAATCAAAGGCAGAGGCTATTGTTGGGACTAGCGACGGATTATTTTTCCGATGAAACACGGAATCAAGGAAAGGAAAGGTTGCGGTTGCTGGCGTTCGTACGGAAGACGGGCCTCGTGTGGCTGTCGGTCTCGAGCAGCGGGACACGCAGGCAAAGGGCAACACAGGATCAGCAGGTCTACTCGGATGAGGTGCAGCGCAAGTTACGAAATCGTACTGGCATAGGAGTCCAGGGGATTAACGGGTACACGGCCAGCAGATAAACGGTGTACGTGTGTGTGGATGTTTGGTCCAGGGGACAAGCCTACCGCTGGTTATGATTGGAAAATAGAAAAGGAAGAGACGTGTGCATGCAAACTGGGTCCGTTTGAGACTTGTTTGACGAGTCCTCGCAAAACCGTGACATGTGTAGACTTGGGTTTCCGTGTAAGGGAAGGAAAAATAGCGCCGCTGTATCTAGCGTATATAAAGGGCTGGGGTGACGGAGGCAGCAAAGGCACAAAAAACCAATCTGCAGGTTCAGGAAAAGGTGGAGATGTCTTGTTTCGGCGACGGCCACAGTGATTTTTTGAAGGCAGATCGGGTGCGGTGCAAGTTAGATTTCTTGGTAGATCGCATACTGCGGCGTGGCTTCAGACGAGGAATACGGGATCAGTGATCTTTTTCGCGAGGAAGTTGCAGAGGAAAACAAGGGTGGTCAGACCGGCGGCAACAGGTCGGTTAGATCGCGGCTCGGCATGGCGCCGGGATTCACCAGGTTTGATTTGGAGAAATTCAATGGCACGGGTAACTTCGGTCTATGGCAGACAAGAGTCAAGGATATTCTGGCGCAGCAGGGAATCTTGAAGGGTTTGCAGGAGACGAAGCCGGCCAAGGTTGACAACGATGTGTGGGAGGATATGCAAGTGCAGGCGGCCGCTACCATACAGCTTTGTCTTGCGGATCAGGTCATGTATCATGTCATGGACGAAGATACTCCTAAGGGAATTTGGGACAAGTTGGCAAATCGTTATATGTCCAAGTCAGCGACCAATAAGCTGTATTTGAAGCAAAAGTTCTATGGGCTGAAGATGCAGGAGGGGTCGGATCTTGTGGAGCATGTGAATGCCTTTAATCAGTTGGTCACGGATCTAGCGCGTCTGGATGTGAAGATTGAGGATGAGGATAAGGCACTACTTCTTCTTGTTTCGTTGCCACCGTCCTATGAGCATTTGGTCATTACATTGACACATGGAAAGACAACCATCAATAATGAGGAAGTTACTGCAGCGTTACTCGGACATGAGTTGATGAAGCAAAAAAATGCTGCAGAAAGGGAGAGTACTCAAGGTTTGGGGTTGGCAGTTAAAGGTTATCAGCTCAGGAAGGGACAAGAGGCGGAGAAGAAAAAGAAGAAAAAGGTGCAGTGCTACAGGTGCAAAGACTGGGGACATATAAAGAGGGAATGCCCGGAACTGAAGGGTGGGGCAAGTGCTAATGCAGCTACTCGTGGTGATGACTCAGACAGCAGTAGTGATGTTCTCGTAGTATCAAACAGGCGGTCAACAAAAGCTGAAGCGTGGATGTTGGATTCAGCTTGCTCTTTTCATGCGACGCCCAACAGGGAGTGGTTCTCTTCGTACAAGTCTAGTGAGTTTGGTTTAGCCTATGTGGGCGATGACACATGTTATCGTGTTGCTGGAGTAGGTGACATCAAAATCAAGATGGTTGGCGGAGTCGAGCGGATGCTTCGGGGAGTCAGGCATGTGCCAGGGCTAAGGAGGAATCTAATTTCGCTTGGTGTTCTTCATGATGGTGGTATGGAATTCCGTTGTGATCGGGATACGAAGGCCATGAAAATCATGGAAGATGGGGTGACCGTGATGATAGGAGAGAGGACGGCTTCACATCTTTACAAGTTGCAAGGGAGCACTATTGCAGGTGGAGCCATGGAGAGTGGAGCTGCAGGAGTAGCAATGGAGTCTCACGGTGGCGGCGGGTCTGGCCCGTCGGGTAGCTCTCAGTAAGCTACAAAGGAGACAACCCAAGTCCGGAGTACATGGAGGTTCGAGCATGGACGACTTCTAAGTGGTGGAGAATATTCGCCAAGGTGGAGTTTGTTATATTTGTGTCGAATATACTATGTACGCAAGGGGTTACGTGGACTTGGAGTTGTAATTGGTGTGGTTAGGTACGAGTTGTGTAGGAGTCGGACACTTGTATCCTAGGCCTCTTATATACGGAGGGGCACCACATGTTGTAACCTATGACGACTTGATAGCAACAGGTACGCGGGGGAGCCGGCGGCTTGTGCCAGCGCCCGGGCGGCCGGTGTTGCGGTATCTTGGGGAGGAGCGCCCGTAGTCATGCCCCGGGGATGTAGCCATATCGGTGAACCTCGTTAACAAATATCGTGCCTCGGTGTGTCGTCTATGATTTTGCATTAGCGTTTTATTCTAACAGTTCGGCTGGGTCGGACTAGACAGTCTGACGGATCGATGTAAGTCGATTGGTACAGAAGATGGTGCGGGATCAGCGACGACGACGTAGGAGCGTGATGCTGATGGTGACCGGCTTCTGGGCGTGGAAACACGTGGCGCAGGCCCCGAGGGCTTGTGTGGCTTCGACAAGACTATGGCGCGGGATTTATTCAAGGTGGTGTATACACGGAGCTTGAAGTTGATGAGGCGCAAGGGTGGACTGATCATCTACTATGGAATCATGTTGAAGGTGGAGCTGGAGTCTGACGGAAGACTTCACTCGGTGCTTATCGAGGGGCTACGGTGTAAGGATCCAGAGAATCGAAGCCTATTTCAGCTGGGAAAAAGCGAGTGACATGCAATTCGGACTGGAGCCCAGTGGTTTGATGGAAGCGTGAAACTCGTCATCGGTCGGTGATGATCGGTGGTACTCTGCAGTGGGGGTTGAGTGGTGTGGGTTTGCGACCATGAGAGTCGACCGGGACAGCGGAGGCTCGACGCAGTAATAGCAGCGAGGCGTGCGGTACGCACGGGACATGGAGACGGGCCATGGCTCTGGTGGTCATACATGTGGTGAGACAACTGCGAATTTGACTCGGGATGATTACAAGCAACGATGAAATTCCTTCAAGTTTCAGACAGGCAGTCAAGAAAGGAGCGGTGATGTTGAGTTCAGGTAACTCTTATGTGTGACACCCAATATGTGAGTTGTTCACTTTCACGC
This sequence comes from Triticum timopheevii, assembly GCA_963921465.1. Classification (NCBI taxonomy): domain Eukaryota; kingdom Viridiplantae; phylum Streptophyta; class Magnoliopsida; order Poales; family Poaceae; genus Triticum; species Triticum timopheevii. Next base: position 438,358,348 of record OY997262.1, read on the forward strand.
AGGTCAGTGATCAGTGCGTGATGGCGTTGGACTGATACTCTAGAAGTTGGGAGCACAAGCTAGAGTAACAAGGAACTTAATTTTGCTCGAGTGTTGACCGTGGTCAAGAAAAGAAGGGATTACAAGTTGCAGGTGGAGTCACATGGAGTCTTTCGAGTAGCAGCGGTACTCATGGGATATACTCAAGTCCAATGTACATGGAAGTTTGACGCATGGACAAATCCAGGGCGATGGAGTATATTCGCCAAGGTGGAGTTTGTTGGAGTTGTGTCGAATATAGTGTACAAGGTATGTTACAGTTGGACTTGTAGTTGTATTGTGTTTACATAGGATGTGGAGTCGTGTCCTAGTAGGACACTTGTATCCTAGGCCTCTCATATATAGCGGGGGTAGACACACGATATAACCTATGCCAACATAATAGCACCGGAACGCAGGGGAAGCCGACGGCTTGTGTTGGTGTCCAGGGCGACCGGGTGCGGTATTGTGACGGTGTCACGGGGAGGAGCGCCCGTAGTCAAGCCCCGGGGATGTAGCCATATCGGTGAACCTCGTTAACAAATCTCGGTGTCGTGCTCGTGCGATTGCTTGGTTCTCGGATGATCGATTGTATGCCTCGGATTTATTCTAACGAAAACCAATCAAATGGATTATGGATACCACAGACGCCATGAAACGGGAGTGCTAATATAACATTGCTCTTATTCATAAAATTAGATCAGGGCACAAAAAGAAACAAGCTGCGTAACAAGTGGACAAGCATTAAAGAGGAATCATCCACAAACAACTTGATAACATACCAGCCTCCAGGAAAAAAAAAACCAAAAAAATCTACAGTTCACAGTGTGCAACGTGAAGACGAATAATAATGAATCAAACCAAAGAGCAATTCATCCATTGCACATCTATCACCTAAGCTGAAAAGTTTTGAACAGAAAATCTCTCTGAGACCAAAAATCATACTGATATTTAAAGTCTAATCATAATCTAATATCATGCAATAGGTAGCATACAGTAAACCAGAAGATGACAGGAACAACACTGCTATTCTCTTGCCAAAAACGCAGACCAACCGGTTGCCACCGGTAATGACACTCACGATATTTCTATTACTCCTCCTCCTCCGCTCGCCTTGCCACCCCACGCCTCGTCACGACGCGCCGCGGGTTGCGGGATTGAGCCGAGCCGAGCTCACTCATATGCGCTTTTTTTGCCGGTCAGTAACGGAGAGTCTTTGACAGGTAGGGCCACGATCTGAGACGTCGGATCGTGGGCTACCGACTTGGACGTGGGTTCAGCCCACGTCTCTCCACGCACGGCCACACATATATATGTGGGGCGCTGCCAACCCTAGCGGCCGCGAAAAAGAACGCATCTCCATCTCCACATCCACGCTCACGTCGTTCCTCTGCTGCTGCTGCCGCCGGCGACTTCATCCCGTTCACCGCGTACATGGTTGACGGGAGAGCAGGCCTCCGAAACCCCGCCTCTCCGGATCCTGTACGGGAGAGGGGCGATTAGGTTTTTGGGTAGCGACTACGCGACTGCTCGCTTCTGTTCATCTACGTCCGCATCACCTTCGTCATCACCATGTCGACCGATGCCGACCGTGCCGCCGCTAAGAAGGCCGAGGCCGACAAGAAGGCCGCCGAGGATGCCGCGGCTGCTGCCACCGTCACCGTCGCCGCGTGGCCGATTGGAGGGTATACATCGCTTATCCCTCTCGTGTTTCTTTCTGTTGTAGCAGTACTAGCGATATGCGTAGATGTTTCTATTATGTGCGTAGTATATGCTCTGTTAGATCGGAATCAGTGTGTTACCAATGTTGTTCATGTCATGCTCATGATTTATTCATGGATTAATTTAATTGAAAAACTGCCTATTTATTTATCAGTTGTTACACTAGGGTCAATTTTGCTGCAATTTGTGTCTGTTCATTCAGAGGAAGCAATTGATTGATAGAGATTCATAGGAAGATAATGAAATGTAGGCGTTTTGTATGGTTCCTACTGATTGTCCAATTCTTTCTCTTTGCATTTTCAAGCGACAAAGTGCATTTTTGTTTTGCAGCTTGCTGATCATTCTTATCAGACAAGTTGGCTTCTCATACGATTACCATTAATCTTTTGTCTCTATAAGTCGAAGCATGGAGTGTATTCGGAGTCCAAAAGAGGTATTGAGCAGTTACTTGCAACGGCAAGATCGTGCCGGCTGGAAGTCCTATTTCAATTTTTGGTTATCCAGTAGCTTGCTCACTTGCTCGCTAAGCTCTGGCTGTTTGAACTAGCATTTCCCTAATACGGATAATTAGATAAGAATATGAATGGTTGTCCTTGTGATTCCAATAAGGGGCTATTCTTGAAAAGACTGAGTTGAACACAGTCAAGTGTACTTCTCAATATGGATAGAAAATCCATGAATTCAGGTTATCCTCTACGTAGAATTATCCATTTGTTGCCAATGATATTCCACATTAACTTATGCAGAGAGATAGAGAAAGAACGTGTAAGAAGTTGTTAAATGCTCAGTCCCATATAGTTATGCTTATTTTAGAAAAAAGAACAATAACAGTGTTGGGTTTGAATAACTCCAGATTAGATCTGCCGCCGCCGTTATGTTTGTTGTGTGAGTCATGCTGCGGTGTTGGGCTTGTTGTGTTGTGCCCAAAGCTGAACCTGGGTCTCGTCTGAGTGTGTGTGTTTGTTTGTCAGACTTGCTTGCGGTGGCTCTGTGTGTTGGGCGTGTGTCTGGTCTTGGAACCTTGTTACTTTGTGCTTGGTGGTGCTTTATTTATAAAGCAAGGCGAAAGCCTTTTTCGGTAATAGCTTTAGTTAATACTCTTAGTTTTTTGTTGGATGTACCATGCAGAATTTTCAATTACTACCCTTTTCAATTGGATGTGCTTTCTTTTTCGTGATGTAAGGGATACAAATAGTGTCTGCAACAAGCTCAACCTCTATACCACTACCACCCCTTCTCTTTCTTTACAATTAAAAACAATGCACATGTACGCACGTGCTCAAGGCACGCCGTGCCTTCTGCCTGCTAGTTATCGTTAAAATTTGCAGACGATGGGACTCGAACTGGAGATGACGCGCCAGCAAAACGACCGAGCTACCACGCCATTACATTTCTTATTTACAGTAGCGATATGTAGCTGAATTTCTTGTGCAGGTGCACGTTTGTGGCTTTTAAATGGCTGCAGTCAGTGTCCTATTTTGCGCATGTTAGGTTTTCAAAAAAAAAGTTTGTAAATTATAATCACAGAAAAAAGTTAAATTTTGAATATTAGTGTGTTATAAATATTATACATACAAGTAAAATAACTTATATAAAAATATCTATGTAATTTTTAAAAATATTCACTTACTTACATGCCGATTATATTTAAAACAGTTAGTAATTACAAAACTATTATTTTTTTAGTAAACGTAAAAAAATACACCTCATATATTATATTTAAATTACACAAAGTTATTGATACAAATATTTTTATTAATATTCACTTGTCACATATTTTCTTAATTTCTATATAACTAAAATATAGTCACATGTAATTATTTATAGGGAATTTAAATATTAAATAATTATGAATATTTTTAAATTATACAAAACATTCTTAAGCAACAAACTTATGAATTTGAAAGATGTGCATATAATTATTCAAATGTTTGTATAATTAAAATAATTTAAATAAGATTTTATTATTATAAATTATACAAATATTTCAATAATCAGTTATACTAAATAATTTATTATATTATTTGTTTCAAAAATAATGTACCATTCATTTTTAAAATTACTTGCACATTTTACTAATTATCTTTTATATATGTATGATAGTTTTGTATAATAGTTTTGTAATCTATTTTAGAAAATAGTTTTCTAATTGCAAATGTTTGAACTTTATTTCTATTACTACCATTATAATTGAGTGATTATTGCAAATACTAAAAATATATAAAAAAGCTAGTATGTACAACATGGGCCGCATAAACTGCCGCCCATTTATACCATACGAGCATATGCCTTTTGAATATATATATATATATATATATATATAACCACATTATTCATTTTGACCATGTAAACGTGATTGGTTTAGAGGTACCGTCGGTGTTTTGCTAGCGCGGCGACACAAGTTTGAGTCCTGGTGGAGACAATTTTTATCGTTTATTTTCCGATTATTCTGACACATGGGGCCCACTTGTTATAGAGACGTATATATAACAAGCCAGATGTTCGAAGTGGATCCCACACCATGTGTGCATGCTAATCAAAATACAGTGCCATGTCAACGAATTGTATGTCTACGGATGAGATTATCATTGTATTTACACGCTTGTGCCAAGTTTTAGAGCCAGTTCGACGTATTTTAGTTCAGGCACTAAAGTGAACATCGGTGGCAAGTTTAAGCACCACTAATGATATTACCTCCAAAGAAATCAATATGCTGAAGAATCACTCTTTTGTGAGGAAGATTGGAAGAATGATGCTTAGACCATATTCCCGATCCTTTGTAATCTGACAATGTAAAATAATCTGTTTAGACCATATTCCTGCTTAGTGAATAAATATCCATTACTACTCCCACATTATGTCTTAGCTTCTCTTTTTGATGGGGTGCATTTGCCTGGAACTGGAGCTTACATCAATTCATGGCCAAAATGAAACAATTTGCTTATGGCAATTCATGGTCAAAATCAAAGAATTATGGAGCTTGTCACAGTAATATTCTGCCATTTGAAGTGAATGCTTAGAGATTACCACTATTCATGGTCAAAATCAAACAATTTTTTAGCTCGGGAGTACACGAATTTCAGTACATTGACTAATCATTGATCCTGGGACTTGTGGAGTACTTATGCTTTGTCTGAAAATTTTGACAGGAACACATCACCATGAAACAAACATCTGCGGGTACGTATAGTATACAACACACAATTTCAGTAAATTAACTTGATTTTGAAACAACATACAAACCTCCTGGTCGCGCAACAGCTTGTTACAGTAAATTAACTGAAACTTGAAATAGCTGTAGGTACATACAATATACAACACACAAACGGCTGCAAGAACAATTACCAACGGCGGCGATTCCACTAGCGGCGGGGAAGCAGCAGCGGCGGTGGCCCTTGATCGGGCGTGCAATCGTCTCACCGCTAGGAGCTGTGGATCTGAGAGGGAGAGAGTGGGGCGGCGGCCGGGGATTTGCCCAAATCCCGAACCGGAGTGGGTGGCCTAGGCAGGCGCGAGGAAGCGGTCGGGGATAAGATCAGGGTGATGAGGAGGAGGTGCCCATCAGCCGTGGAGGAGCCGCCCATCGAGGTGGTCACCGCGGAGGAGCAGAAGCCGCGGGTGGGCGGTGGTGCAGGTTGGCCTTCATATCATGTTGGGCCCTACAACGGCTGCCGATGGTGTCTGGGGCTGGTTCCTGTCGCAGACGATGAGGGAAGGAGGAACTAAGCCTAGGACAAGTTTTTCTGGACGGAAGGAGTATTTGTGTGAAGTGTTACTCGCAATGGGCGTCCCCTGCCCTGCACCCTTCCACCAGCCCACACCGGTGGCGGCCACCCTTCCGACGCCTCCTGCGACCAAAGCCATGGCGAGCGCATACAAAATGGAGTCCATGCGGGAGCGGAAGCTTGCGCTCCAGCGGAACGTAGGACAATTATATCTTAATGTCCGTTGAGGATGCTTCTTTGCATTGATGTGGCGTGACCGTGTGAAGTCAGCACCTGCATTTTAAAACATTTGGGGCATTGCTTTTCTGTTGTAGGATTCTGAAACCGTGTTGTGCTGTGAGCGGATAGCGGCACTTCTGACAGAGGGGGCTAATCATTGAGGGGGCGAAGAAGATAAGTTATCCATGAACTCTGAGAAATCTTTAATATTTAAGCATATTAATGAAGGGTACACTTAAGAATTTTTCTAGACTAGGGGGGGGGGGGGGGGCAATGGTCCCCTTTGGCCCCATGAAGCTTCGCCACTGGATGCGGCTATATGAGCACTTCAATTTCTACCAGGTGATGCAACTGGAGGGACTGCGCCGCCTAACTCCAGAGCTCTCTCCAAGCGAAGCACCACCCAACCAGGACAATGTCACATCTACGTCGGCCCCTACACACAGCTGCACGTGATCGACGCGGCGTCGTTCGATCGCAATTTGTTGGCTAGCAACACACTTCTCGCCCGGAGATTGAAGTGAGCTTGCCGGAGCCGGTGAAGGTAGGGAGAAATCCGAGTGAGCAGATCGATGTCGCTGCCAAAATGTTTGCGAGTCTGGGGGAGCTTGGTTGTGTGGTAACTTTGATCAGACATGTTATTAACACTTACGTTAAGAGTGTGTCGTAAATATAGTTGTACTGATAAGTAGTGCAGCACTCATATTATTAGATTTTTTGAGAAGTCAAACATTACAAACTTTGACCAAATTTGTAGAGAAAACATATACATCTAGAATACCAAATACATATTATTAGATACTCCTACATCATAAGACATGTTTTCATATTAGGTACATTTTGTACCGTATATATACATAGTTTTATCTATAAACTTGGTCAAAGATTGTAAGGTTTGACTTTCCTGAAAATCTATAGGAAACAGAGGGAGTATATGGAGTGCTCAGGTCAGGTGAGTCAAATAATGGTTGTTTCTTTACAAGTGGGGCTATGTCCTGCTACTAGTACGTTTGCAAGTGGTCAGGTAGTCGAACGTCCAAATCTTACGAAATGAAATGGCCATTATAATAGTGATACATCGTGTATTTAACGAAGTGAACTAGCCAAATGTTCGTAAACATTTGAAATGACATTGCTTGTCTAATGATCAAGCTCCATAGGGGGAAACTTTATCACCTTGGGCTTAATTGATTTATAAAATGGGAGAAAACCGTATCACAAGCAAGAAATTTACCCTCTACAAGTTAGGGCCTCTTTGATTCATAGGGTTGCAAAAGCACAGTCATATGGAAAACTTAGGATTGGAATGGCATATTCATTGGATCCCTATAGGATTTGAGTTTGTCTGATTGTGTTACGGAAAAGGACAAAGGATTTTTTTCAAGAGGTTGGAGTGGATGTTAGAATTCCTGTGAAATGTATTACAAATGTATCCTTAGAAAAAAAAAATCCTACAGGATTCAATCCTACGAATCAATCGACCAATGTATGAAAAATTCCTTAGAATTCTAATCCTTCAAAGATCCTATGAAAACCCTTTGAATCAAAGAGACCCTTAATTATATATTTTTTTCATCGTCCTGTCGAATGCATATATTATACTCTTGCATTTTCTAGACGTTTTATTTTGGCGTCGTATCATGTACATCCGGGGTGGTTCGTGCATCCGTTATCTCTCAACTCCTCGGCCGGACAATCAACATCTGACGCATGAAATCAAAAGCAATACTAATTTGCAGGAACACGCCCGCAACAGCTCTTGCTAATTTGCCAGCCGAAGTAGTCCTTTGCCAAAATATCAATTTCTTAATCTGGATCCTCTCCTCCAATCGCTCCATGGCGGCGGCCCTGGTGAATCCTTCGATGGCAGCCGCGCTTGGCCTACCCTACCACTACGTTCGTCTGCCTCAAGCGGATCCATGGCCCGGTGATCCATTCAATGGTGGCCGCGCTTGGCCGGCTTGGCCGGCCTCTGCGGTCGTCCGCCTCAAACGACTCCATGGCACCGGTGATCCTTTCGACGGCCGCGGCGAGATCCACCATATTTTGCCTACCACCGCGCCCACCCGCCATCTTGCCGGTTCCTGACGCCGAGTCCGCCGCCGGACTCCATTCAATACACATAAGTCGGAGAAAATAAGAGGAAGACAGTTTGACAAAACACATAATTCCGACCATTACGAGAATCCAGTACATCAAAGAAATCGACATTAATTAATAACTCGTTTAAATTCATGTACATTAACAGACTAAGGACCATCACGGAACATCAGCTGGCTTCATCTGTTGCACAATCTTGGCCTCATTGCTTTAAACTTTCTTGCTCGAACAATTGCGACTACTATTTGTTTGCACGTCTTGCACATGCGTGCCACCTTTACCTTGGCTTCCTTCTTCTTTTTCTGTTCCTCCTCATTTGTTTCCAGTACGAGTTAGTGAAGGACCAATTTGGGTAAACCCTGCTGACCTTTTGGCATTGTGTTCTCCCTCGATCGCACCCCCTTCACCCCAACCAATCCGGCCATTTGTTGGTTGTTTATCGATCTCATCTGGTAGCACACGGAGCTGAGGACGGTGGACATGGCCGACCGAGCAGCTGTCACCCGGTGCCTCCAGAACAATCTAGAGCAATATCATCACCAAATTAGCCTCAACTTTTAAACCATACTACTCCCTCTGTAAACAAATATAAGATGTTTTAAAACGTCGTTCATCTATTTACAGAGCAAGTAGTAGCAGTATATAACAAGCAGCTGATGCAAATCAATGTGGTCATGGAGAACAAATCCATAAGAGTTATTCGGCTGGTGCTGCTTCTTCTAACGGGACCGACATTCGGCTTCTCTTGTTGGCATGGTCATCTTCGTCCTGGACATCGTCCCCAAGAAAGCCATCGTGACCATCGCTTCTCTTCGTGCTCGCATCAAACCTCCTTGCAAAGAGCATCGTCCTTGCAAGCACCATCAAGGTTGAGATCACTCAGCAGGTGCTCCACCCCCTTGATTCAGGCTATCGCCAGCGTAGTTGCCAGGACCCAGGAGAAGCATTTTTGTATCCACCAGCACCCCCGTGTAACAAAATCAAACGAACAGCAATTCATCGAGTGCACAGCTATCACATAAGCTCAAAAGTTTTAAACACAAAACCTAGACGACGCCAAAAATAAAAGAATGTCCACAGGTCGGCTATACACATACAAACCAGTAATACTAAAAGAATGTTTACAGGCCCAGCCAGGAAAAGGAAACATATTAGGAAATGAACCAGCATGCAATGATTATACGAGACCAATCAAGTTACTGACGAGGACTCATCCAGCTGGTAGCACAAACAACTTCATAACATACCAGCCTCCAGGAACAAAATTACCAAAAAAATCTACAGTTCAGTGTGCAACATGAGGACGAACAATAATGAATCAAACCAAAGAGCAATTCATCCATTGCACATCTATCACATAAGCTGAAAAGTTTTGAACAGAAAATCTCTATGAGACCAAAAATCATACTGATGTTTAAAGCCTAATCATAATCTAATATCATGCAACAGGTAGCATACAGTAAACCAGAAGATGACAAGAACAACACTGCTATTCTCTTACCAAAAACGCAGACCAACCGGTTACCACTGGTAATGACACTCACGATATTTCTATTACTCATCCATCCTTTCGGAGGAAGAACAAGTTAGGCCATTAAAAAATGACAATTCCATTCTAGTTAGCAACAGCAAGATACCTCCTCGACGGCACCCTCAGGCCCAAGGTGGCCGACTTTGGCCTCGCAAACCTTGTCAACCGTGCCGGCACGCACGTCTCTGTCCCACGGACGCGGCACTTTTGGGTACGCCGCGCCGGAGGTTTGGATGGAGCTACACATCACCGAGAAGCGTGATGTCTACAGCTTCGGCATGCTCCTCCTGAAGATCGTCGAGCATGGTAGTAACCAAGACGCCAATGCCACGCCGAAGAGCGGGCAGCAATGATTCCTCCTGGTCGCATGGGCCAGGTACGAAGCCGGCGAGCTGATGGAACTCATGGTGGCAACGGTCCGCAATGACTCGCGTTGCAGAGAGCTGGTGGAGAGGATGTGCAAGGTGGTGTTCCGGTGCATGCAGCAGAGGCCGTCAATGAGCGCGGTGGTGAAGATGCTCGAGGGCGAGACAGAGATTACTCCGCCTTCCAACCCATTCTGCAGTATCTCATGGGCCGGCGGCGAACCTGTGGATGGCAATGGCGAACGATGTAAACACAGCATCATCGGTTCCAAAAAATGTCATCTTGTTTTGACCTTTGGCGTCTCCAGTATTACCACAGAAGAAATGAAATGCAATCCTGCATTTCCTTCCATATGCGTACCCACCCATATCAATCATCTACAGGTCATGAAAGAACCATACTGAGAATTGCACTGAGCAAATCCAAAGCACGCACTCAAAATGCACTACAGAATTCAGCCTAACTACTAGCATATACTTATAGATAATCGAGTTAATAAATATAGATGATGGTGAGGACTAGCGTATGTACCTTAATTATGACGCTGGTGTACATCTAACATATAAAGCCTCCTAGAGTGATAGTCACAACGAAGGCATCAAGCGCACGGTACCACGCGAGGGAAAGAAGCCCACCACACCGCGCCGCGCGTGGGGTGCAGCGCACCAGGCGAGCGGAAAAATCACCGCACCGCGCAGGGTAGAAAACGGCATCGAACCCTAGCCCCGATCCACAGCCCCACGCCCCTCGCTCCCCCCTCCCTCGTCCGTCGCCACTCCCTCCCACCTCCTCCTCCTGCGCCCTAGGAGCCCCGCCGCCGAACCCCTCTCTCTCCCCATCGCGCCGGCCGGTTCCGGCCAGCTCCAGCCCGCGCGTCTCCCCCGCGACCCCCGCCTCCTCTCCTGCCGCCGCCGCCGGAGAAGCTCGCCGCCGATGCCGGTGACCTAGCCCGCGCGTCTTCCCCGCGACCCCCGCCTCCTCTCCTGCCGCCGCCGCCGGAGAAGCTCGCCGCCGATGCCGGTGAACTAGCCCGCGCGTCTTCCCCGCGACCCCCGCCTCCTCTCCTGCCGCCGCCGCCGCCGGAGAAGCTCGCCTCTGCGCCCACAAGCCTCGGTTTCGGCGGGATCCGGGACGAGGAGGGGTGGATGAGACGGGGGAGGAGGAGGAGGAGAGAGTGGGGGCGTCTGGGGAGGAATATCCCCGCCGCCTCCTCCGCTCCTGCCTCCACAAGTCGAGGGGGATGGGGCTGCTCGGGCTCAGCCTGTGGATGTCGACCGGACCGGCAGCGATGGAGGAGAAGGGCCGGGCAGGTGCGTGCAGGCGGGAGAAGCTGGGGGCGCTCGTCGGTTGGGGAGATGGCGACCACCTGAGTTTCTCCGATTGACCTAGACAGGGCCACGACAGCATAAGCAAGGGGTGGGGGCGAGCAACCCTCTGAAGCCACGCATGTCTACAGGTAGCAGCCGTGCCCCTCCTCCTCTCCAATCTGTGATGCCCATCTGCGTCCTTGATTTTCCAGTTTTTCTGATAATCTAATTTTGATTCTCATATCCTGGTTACTTGTGGAGAGTAGAAGAAGAATTTTGAGAATGAGATTGATAAAGATGAACAAGGTGAACTCTCTCTCTCTCTCTCTCTCTCTCTCTCTCTCTTAAATACAGTCACGCTTGATGTTTGATTTTTCTGTGTAAGAGAGCACGTGACATGATTTTGTATTTCTATTACCCACTGACAAAAGCTAAATTCGTAAACGAAGGTTTCAAAAGTGTTTGTTTAATCTTGTGGTCTGACACAGCAGTACATGATGTTGGCCATGCGAACAGAGGATGTTCTTCATGCCTCTGTATGAGCTAGCTGTCATAATTGTACATCCACCCTCCATTTTCTCATTTAGGCATGTTTATCCGTGAATTAGGTTTTGAAGGAAAAAACTGATTTAGGAAATTAGTAATCAGCCATTACCATTCATTTCGTCAGAAAACATAGGTGTTTTAAATGTCTGCACGCCGCATACAATAGAATTTATAATAGATAGTGTTTTTTAACTTCTCATTCTAGCCTCAAGTCGGCTAAGAAAAGTGATTATGCATGTCTTACAAACAAATTGACATTAGTCTTGTGGGTACAAGATACGCCCTACCATAGATATTACCTGCTATCATATGCAGTAGAGTTACTAAACTCTGAGCTCCTGGATAGTATAAACGGATGCTTGATTGGTACATCTGCACATTGTCCTGTGTACTCATTCTAAACAGACCAAATTCAGGAATCTAACGATGCTTTACAGTTAATCCTCTCAAATTAAATACAGTGAAATCAAACAATTTAATAGCTTGGCTGTTTGTTTCCAGGAAGTAACGGTCAAGGAAGAAGAGTTAGATGCTGCTGAAGATGTCGATGGTAAACATATGTCTCGGTTTTGATATTATACACGTTGTCACGCTAACTTTTGAACCCTTCTTAATTGTCACATATGTACAGACCAGCCGCTTTGTCACAAGCATGGCAGCCTGCTCAACTATCTCCACTGCCTGCATACAGCTGTTTCAGAACAGCGCCGATCAACCCAGGTTTATGTTTCCTTTCCAAGGGCGTTACCATCCATCGATTACAGATATTACCAGTACTGAGTGTGCCTTATTAGTTTGTTCTTTATTACAGAGTTCGGTTGTAGAAGAACGAAACGAAGCACACATCAGGAAGTCATGCTCTTTCCAACAACAACAGCAAAAGTAAGTGATGATTCATGTTTATCTCTGATATGGTTGTTTTCCCCCATAATAAAGTATATGGGAATCTGGGCTTGCATATTAATATAGCTTCAAATGCTTTGTTTTGGGAAGTTGGTAGAAATCAGTGGTTGTGCTTAAGCTTCCATTCTTTATTTACCTTCTAGGAATAAATTCAAATGATTAGTATATGCATAGCAGTGTAATGCAAGTGATAGCCGTGGTAAGGCCCAAGTGAGTAGCACTTCTCCGACCGATTTGGTTACCAATTTAGTTGTTGAGGCTTTCCTTCATGTGAGGTGATTTGTGGCTTTTGTTTCTACGATTAGGCGCATATAAGAGAACTTGAGGAAGAAGTTAAGCTCCTCAAGAACCTTTCGCACCCCAATATTGTGGTTAGTAGATGAAAGATCGATTACATTTTAGATACTCTATACTTGACTGCTAGACTGCAGTTGTTTGATCTACTTCCTGTGATTTGAGAAGAGGTACCTCGGGACTGTCCGTGAGGAAGACACACTGAATATCCCGCTGGAGTTTGTTCCTGGAGGGTCTATCCAGTCGCTTCTTGGAAAACCCGGTTCATTCCCGGAGACAGTAAGTAACCATCAATCATGCGGTTTTCTGTGATTTGACTCGCAGAAGAGAAACTGATTCGTTGCGTATTTTGATCAGGTCATTAGGAAGTATACTAGGCAGATTTTGCAAGGGTTGGAATATCTGCATAGCAATGCAATAATACATAGAGACATTAATGTGGTGCATCTCTTCTAATAATCTTAGCCGACATTTATTCTCTATTTGGACTTTGATTTCTGAATTTGGTTCCTTGCTGAAGAAATAGCTGAAGCTTTGCTTTCTTAAAAAAAAGTAAAGCTTTGCTGCTGCACACTATTTTCTTGCCTTTCCTTGAAGATGATTATACAGATTAGTTGCCAGCTTTGATTTGTGCCTTGCCTTTATACAGATATCCACTACTAGGGAAAAGCCTAGCAGCAGCGCGGGTACCCGCGCTACTAATAAGGCGCTACAGCTAACTTATAGCAGTAGCGCGGGTGCCACCCGCGCTACAGCTAACGTATAGCAGTAGCGCGGGTTTAAACCCGCGCTACTACTAATCTGTAATCTCGGAAAAAAAAATTTGAATTTTTTCGAAAAAAAAATTTTGATTTTTTTTCGAAATTTTCAAATTTCTGAATTATTTTAACTCAAATCTCTAATCACCCCTAATCGCTGCTCAATTTAATCTCTAATCACCCCTCATCATTCCAAATCATCTAACTTCCCGGACGGTCACCCATCCTCTCACTACTCTAGCCTAAGCACGCTTAATTTCCGGGTTCTATTCTTCCTCGTTTCCAAGTCTGCACTTGTTGTTTTCCTGACAATAGTGAGATGTCAATCCTATTAACCTCAGGAATTTAGCTTGAGCATGAAGTCACACATTTCACTGTTTGAGTTTGAAACTATTGTTCTAAAAAATTAGTAACACTAATATTTCTTGAATAATTAGTTTGACCACAGTTTGACCAGATTTGACCACGGTTTGACCAGATTTGACCACAGTTTGACCATAGTTTGACCAGATTTGACCAAAATTCAAAAAAACTAAAATAATTATTTATTAACACTAATATTCTTGAATAATTAGTTTGACCATAGTTTGACCAGATTTAACAAAAATTAAAAAATAATAATTTTTTTTGAATTTTTTTGCCTCCAGATCTTAAAAGCCCCGTAACTTTTTTTCTGTTAGGCTTTCGAGGATTTTGAAAACGTTTAACGGGGTTCCCCCAGTTAAATTCGGATGTAACTTTTCGAGTAGATGCTTTTTCATATAAAAAACTTTTTCATCCGAGTTCGTATGCAAAAGTTATGGCCATTTTCATACAAATTTGCAGAGAGATTTTGCAAATAAAGTCGAAATTCATATTTGTAAATTTTCCCAACAACTAGACCACATATCACATGGGAAACTTATTTTCTTTTTTTTTTGACATTTTTATCATTTTCTTTTATTTTTTTTAAAACTGAAAAGGCGGTCCACCGGGGGGGGGGGGGGGGGGGGGTAGACTGCCAAATAGGCCAGACCCCACGCTACTACTATGACAGACGATTAGCAGTAGCGCGGGTTTTTAACCCTCGCTACTACTAAGTTGATAGCAGTAGCGCGGGTTAGTAGTAGCGAGGGTGAAAAACCCGCGCTACTGCTATGAACTTAGCAGCAGCGAGGGTTAAAAACCCTCGCTACTACTATGGCATATCCCAGGGGGCATGGTACAGACCGCTTAGTAGTAGCGAGGGTTACAAACCCGCGCTGCTGCTATCAACTTAGTAGTAGCGAGGTTTAAAAACCTGCGCTGCTAGTAAGTAGCAGTAGCGAGGGTTTTTAGCCCTCGCTGCTGCTAAGATTCTGTGTATAGCCTTTTCCCTAGTAGTGATCATACCCATTCTGCATAGATCATGCTTGATGTACAATGATCTTTGATAACACCAAATTATACAGGTTGGAGAGGAAACTGAAAGTGCATCTGCTGAGGATCCAAAGAACATGCTTCCTGACCCCTCTAAGACCAAAAGGTGAAAACCCCTCCTATAGAACAAATTAGATTGTTGTGTTAGATTATGGAACGGCTCCTGCTTTGGTATATGCATTTGATCTCTACTTTTTCTAATATAAGTTCTAAGGTTCAGTTATTTTTCTGCTTGCTTCTTGGTCACAACAATTACAAATTTACTGAGTGCGGGTTTATTACCAGGCTCAATTCCTGTTCTGTACCTCACTGATATATGCAGATTAATCACTTACTCACAAAAAAAACACAGCCTTTTACTATTTAGTTACTCGCTAATTAATAAATTGCAGCATAGATGCCTAAACAGTAATACTACCCTCCCATTTAGGAATTTACGAAGCCTTCCCTTCTTTACAATGAAAAACATTGTTCCCTTTGTATGTTGACTATGTTTTCTCTCTTCACTAATGCGTCTAATGCTGTTTGATCAGACTTTTCTTTCTAGATTCATGAGAGGGTCAGTAAAATATATATGTACCTTCAGCATTTTTATGTGTATTACCATTTCTTTCCTGTTGCATGCGCCTGCCAATCGATTATCTATGAAGTTGGTTTCCTATGTGCTAGGGTTCAATGAGTCTTCTGTTTGTTTACGTTGTCTTGCAATTTTTGTGTCTAATCTTTATGCACTTCCTGTGTATACAACATTCTGAAGATCTAGCCTTTATCACCAGGAACAAAGTTGTTAACGTGTCGTTGTTTTTGCTAATTGATCAAATTCAGAACAGGCAATGCCGCCAAGGGAGTTGGCGCACCAAAGAAAGCGAGGCAGTAGTTCTTCCATGGAGCACTTCTTCCATGCCGTTATCTAGATATGTACATACTGTACGACTAACGTTTCTTTGGTTCTACTTATTCTGCAACTGTGATTAATGGTATGTTGCAGTATGCTAATAACTGTAATATCTCTTCTTTGTCAAGGTATCTTCTATATTCTGCTTGCTTATCAAGCGAAGTCTACGCTGTATGGGTATCATGCTGACCATTTAATTGAATTTCTCTTATAGAAACCAATATTAATTTATGCAGAGAACATCCTTATTTTTATTTGTGAGATAATTAAAAAAGATGTTTATCTTTCCGAGCGACATCGGACATCCTATAATTTTGAGCACCGCCTCGAAGCAACCAGAAATAGTTTCTGGTAGACTTTGGTCAATGTATCCTGGCCTGCATGCTTTGTTGGTTACGAAAACAGCCACCTTTTGTTTCGCATGAATGAGACCAATATCTTTCCCCTTTCGGAGAACTCCGAGCAAGCTATATATAAACTTTAGTCTTCCCCTGCTGCTTCTATGGTAAAAAGTACTGTGTAATGTAGTCTATCATCTTTAGATTATATTGTTCTCTTTGTAGTGAAAAGCGGTTTATCACCGCTTATTGTATATATATGTGAAGAACTCTTCTGCTACTGTTTCCTGAAAACTATGACTCAAGAAACAAGCTTCCTTTTATGCATGCTTTTGCTTCAATGCTTTCATAGCTTCCCCTTGATCACGTCTTCCGATCACAGTGTATGCAATAAATTAAAAGCAATTACATTCCTGTTTATTTTACAAACGCTCTTCAACAACTACATCTGCAGAAAGTCAAGATTACTTTCCTACATGACTTAGTGCATCGTTTTCAATCTTATGTGCTCACTACATATAGTATATGAGCTATTCTTTTCGTGCAACAAATATATTAATGCATTCTCTCACAATAATTGGCTTACATTCGGCCTTTGCGCCATTGGCGCAACGGGTCATCTAGTGATAATAAAGCATGATGATGGTGGGTTGGATGTGGAGTAGGCGGCAACATCTGTTGATGCAGGAGATGTAGCATGGAGTAAACCTGCGCTCTGTCAGGGTGGCATCCGTCCCACGACATGAAGCTGTGAGCATCGCGCCCCACCTGCACCATGCTGTGTCCGCCAGTCACCCCTACTCCCCTCTCCCTCATCAGCTGCCGCAACCGCGCTGCCGTCTCGCCAGCGCTGGGCACGCCCATCGACATCAGGTACCCCGCCGCATTGCCCGGCTCCAACTCCAGGACACGGCCGGCAGCATTACGGCCGACCTTCGAGTCGCTGCTGTGGCCTCTGCAGGCGCTTAGCAGCGCACTCCAGGCTGCTGGACTGCTGGTGGTGGATATCCTCTCCTCGATGACCCTAGCGGCCCCCTCAAGGTCCCCTGCACGTGCGAGCATGTCGACGATGCACGATAGGTGCTCCACCTGTGGCTCAACCGAGTGTGTCGCCGTCATTCTCTCGAAGCAGGCCACACCCTCCTCCACCAGACCTCCGTGCGCGCATGCCGACAGCACGGCCAGCATCGTGACACCATTCGGCGTGATGTCCCCTTCCTGCTCCATCCTGTCGAGGAGGGCGAGGGCATCACGTGTGCGGCCGTTCATCCCCAGCGCGCTGATCATGGAGTTCCAGGTGAGCACGTCCCTTCGAGGCATCGCATTGAACACCCTCATCGCTGCAGCCAGGTTGCCGCATTTTCCATACATGTCCACCAGAGCGTTGCTGACGTCCCGCTCCAAGGCTAGCCCACTCCTGAGCGCCATGCCGTGGGCGCATCTCGACACTGCCATCTCCGCACAGTCTGCGCATGCCTTGAGGATGCTCAGTATGGTGACCGAGTTGGGAGTTTCCCCGGCCTCCCTCATCGCGACGGCGCACGCGATCGCATCGCCAGGTCGGCCGTTGTGGGTGCATCCAGCAATGACGGTGCTCCACGTGACGATGTTCCTCTCGGGCATGCGGCGGAACAGCCTGAGCGTGTGCTCAAGCAGGCCGCACTTGGCGTAGGCGTCCAGCAGGGCGTTCAACAGAGGCAGGCCTGTCGAGGACAACAGGAGCCCCCTCCTGACGGCCGTGGCATGGACAGACCGGCACCACATGGCCTGTCCGCCCTCAAGCCTCTTGCACAGCTGAAGCAGCACCACCAGCGTTGTCTCGTCGAAGCCGATGTCACCCTCTTTCAGCAATGACGAGGAGGAGGCGAGAAGGTCCAGCGCGTCAGTGGCGCGGCCGGCGCGCACGAGTCCAGAGAGCATGGTGTTCCAGGACACCACGTTCCTGCACGGGATCGTGTCAAACACCTTCCTGGCGGACCATAGGTCGAGGCACCTTGCGTACATGTCGACGAGCGAGTTGTCGATGAAGACATCGGCGCCCCGCAGCCCACGGCGCTCCGCGACAGCGTGCAGGGAGGCTCCGAGCGCCAGGTCCTCGAGCTCGGCGCACGCACGGAGGGCGACGACAAGGACGACCCCGTCCGACTCCGGCGCGCCACTGCCGCCAGCGAGCATGTCCCTGAACATGCGCAGGGCCTGGGACGCCGAGCCCCTCGCGAGGTGCGCCCGCATCATGGAGGTCCAGGACGCGACGTCCCGGAGTGGCATTTCGTCGAACAGCTTTGCCGCGGCAAGGGAGTCGCCGGATGTCGCGTAGGAGGCGAGCAGCGAGTTGGGGACGGTGCAGCCCCCCGGGCGGAAGTAGGCCGTCTTGAGGAGGCAGGCGTGCACGGCGGTGGTGGGGTGTGGCGCGGGCGCGGGCGCGCGGCGGAGGAGCGCGAGGAGGGTGGCAGGCGTGGGTGGGAGGTGGGCTGCGTTGTAGGTGGTGGGGGTCGAGGGGCAGCAGAGGTGGGCGACGGCGAGGTCCGGGCCTGCGGCGCCGAGGCTGCGCCGCACCGCCGCCGCTGCCGCCGTTCCGGTTGCCATTCCGAGGGACAGAGAGAGAAGTGTAGCAGAGACGGACGCAGCAGCATAGCACAGAGCCTTGGCTCTGCACCGTCGGATCTCATTTCCATGGCTCCCATTTATCTCCAACCTCCTGCCATTGTGATTTCCGTATACAAACAAAATTCATTTCTGTGATCGAATTTTTTTTAGTTGTTTGGATTGCTTACCACATGTGTCACGTGGTTCTGTGATCGGATGTTGCTGACAAATACTTCCCCGTTCGTAAATATAAGTCTTTATAGAGATTCCAGCAAGAAACAACACGGATCAAAATGAGTGAATTTACACTCTAAACTACGTCCATGTATGTCCACATGTAGTTCATATTAAAATCTATAGAAAGACTTATACTCCCTCCGTCTCAAAATAAGTGACTCTACTTTGTACTAATTTTAATACAAAGTTAGTACAAACTTAAGTCACTTATCTTGGGAGGGAGAGAGTATTTAGGAACGGAGGAAGTATCATGTTATATTGCCTAACTTTCAATCTTGCTCAACTACAGAAACGATATGTTCTTTAGCAGATGCAAATCTGTCCATGCTTGAACTGGACCAATAATCCCATTTGGTATGAAAACGGAAATTCTTTTGGATGCTCTAGAAAATATATAATGCTATCGCATATGTCAAGAGGCAGTTTGTCCCTTGTATATATGTACCTTCGGCCATGCCAAACAATCTTCCCTGTACTCTATACTCCATCTCCTCCTCTCCTCCACTCCATCTTCCCTTTTCTCCTCCACCATACTACCCTCCTCCTCTCCGGCGACCTCCTCCTCCTCTCCGGCGACCTCCTCCTCCCTCCTCTCCTCCCCTCCCCTCCCCTCCCCTCACGGTTTCTTCTCCCTCCTCTCCAGTGAGCTCCTCCTCCCTTCTTTCCGGTGAGCTCCTCCTCCCTCCTCTCCTCCCATCCCCTCATGGTTTCTCCTTCCTCCTTTCCGATGCTCCGGTGAACTCCTCCTCCTCCTCTCTGGCGATGTAGGCGAGCGCCTCTCCGGTGACCTCCTCCTCCTCCTCTCCGGCGAACTCCTCTCCGGCGAACTCCTCTGCAGCGAACTCCTCTCCGGCAAAAGAACACGGCAAAAGAACGTACAAGATCCAAAAATAGGAACAAAATTTGAAATAATGTCGTGCCAAAAAACGAGAAAAAAAACGAGCCATTACTAATGGCGCACCAGTGGCCTATACTAATGGCGCACCATGGCCTATACTAATGGCGCACTGCCTGGTGCGCCATTAGTATACCAGATACTAATGGCGTGGTACTAATGGCGCACCGGTGGTGCGTCATTAGTAGGCAAAACCGGTGCGCCATTAGTAGGCTTTTTTCTAGTAGTGTGCATCTCCGGCCCCGCGGAATCGATTCGTACGTGCTAGTGTTTACGTGCTTGTCCTTTGGAAGAATCCATCCAGCAGCCAGCTTTCTATGTGCATGCGCGCGTGCTAGTTTCTCGAGGATCTCAGTCAACCCGCTCGTCCTTGTGTATTTGTGTCGCTCTTCGTTCGTGCGTTCTTTGGCAGACATAAATTTCCTCCACGAGACCTGTGATGTGAGCCGGGGCCTGCGCTAACATTTAGTTCTTCCCCGGCAACGTACGGCTCATGGTGTTCTCTGCTGACATGGAGATGCTTCTTGGCCGGCCGGACATGGACGACGGTAACGAGGAGAAACCGTTTTGTATGAAGGCGTTGGACCTCATCGAGCTGATGGACGAGTAGACGACAGGGCGAATCAAGCTGGAGATTGACGCCATGGTAGTGTGTGGCCTTGAACCAGGAGCCCGCGGTGTCACATCGATATGCTCAAAATCGACTTTGACTACGGCTCACCTCAGGCCACACCATACAAGAAGACGGCAAGCAGCGGTGTTTAGTTCCTACCGAAAAGAATCAGGGGGAGGAATACTCCTGCTAGTTGCGGGAGGGCACTTGGATGAAATGAGTGCTTGACGATGGCGGGAAGCATACCTGCATGCGTGAACCTGTCCACGAGATTGATATAAACAGACAGATAAACGGTGAACTGCCCATAATGTCCCTAACTAATCAATATACTACCGAAAATATGTTGTAGTATTGACTCATCTGGGCCCTTCAACCACATAAATGGACGGTCCAAATAGACTGGATGTACCGTAAAAAGTCTCAAAAATATAGCCATGGGTTGGACACATGGAGACAGCAATTAAACTACTCCGGCCATAATTTGTGAAAGGTAAGTGACTAAGGCCCCGTTTGATAGCAAAATATTTTCTAAATATTTTGAGAATACTACAGTTTTTGAGATTACCAATGAGTTGTTTGGTTGCCCCTAACAACTGTGCTTTTAATACTGTAGTATTGGGCAAATTGCAGTTTTTTCTTTGCATAAAAAAAGAACCCCAAACCTCTTTTTAAAAAACAGAGCTACTGAGTGCTTAAAGCAACGGCTAAACAGCAAAATTTACATCGTCATGCGGCTACAGCCAAACAGGTTCTATATATTGTGAATACTCCAAAATACTTTGTTTTGATAAAACTATGGTACACACCTACATGCAAAATTACTGTAGTTTTTAATACTTTGGTTTATATAATACTTTGCTATCAAACACAGCCTAAGCGGCACATATCCCAACAATTGTTGTCAGAGATGTAAGGTGCTGAATATAGGTGCGACTGCACCATGGTGCAGACCAACATTTTTAGCAGCTTCCTGCTTGTTGCTGCATCCAGCACGGAATGCTTGCTTGCTAATACGTACTCCCTTCGTTCCAAAATAATTGTCTTTCTAGCCATCTCAAATGGACTACAACATACGGATGTATGTAGACATGTTTTAGAGTGTAGATTCACTCATTTTGCTCCGTATGTAGTCACTTGTTGAAATCTCTAGAAAGACAATTATTTCGGAACGGAGGGAGTACTTCATTAGATGGATTCCTCGGCTTCTTGCTGTATCTGATGGCATTAGATCAATTTGCCGTTTGCATACTGCTGCATATTTTTTTCGAAAAGGTGAATATCCCGGCCTCTGCATCTGGACGATGCATACGGCCACTTTATTGATTATTAACACAAGACCTTACAAAGTCGTACAACAGTAAGACCAAAGCCACCATCTTCGCAACCTCTGTCGCTACTCCTATCTAACTGATGAAGGGGCGCTGATGGTCTGGGCCTAATACCAAACAGACCTCGCAGCCAAACCTAACATCTTAGACCTGAGGTCCCAACCAGGACTCCTTCTGGGTATGGGCACCCACCAGTCCGGCGTGCTCGTCAACCAGGCCCCCTGCCGGGTATGAGGCCGCCACATCCACGTACCATCAATCCATCTTCAGAGCTGAACTGTTGCATGAACCGTGCCAGGCCTCACTGCCATCGACGCCACCACGACGCCAGACAGCGCCACCATCCTGCACTCGTCCATCATCACACGCCCACCGGCGAGACCCCCGCTGCTCCATGCCGCTGAGACCCGCCGTTGTCAACGTGCCAGATGCCACGCCGCTCCTCCTCTTGTCCCCTCCAGCCAACACTTGCTCCAAAACGATGCCCCCAGGAGGGAGAACGACATCGAAACGTCGCCATCGTCCGATCCGGTAGATCCAGATCAAGGGTTTCCCACGGAGCCTTACGATCAGGTTGACGTGACCTGCAACGACGATGCGTCGAGAAGGGAACGACGTCCGAGACGCCGCCATCGTCCGCCATGACCGCAGTCAGACGCGATTTTCACCGGAGGCCACGGTGTCCCGATCTCGTGGTTGGTTGGAACGGAGCCCTCCGCCGAACCGGTGACGTTGCCGCCGATCCGATCCCACCGCCATGCAACGCCCCGATGGAGATCCCGATCTAGATCGAAGACGACCTCGACCGAAACCCTGCCACCAGCACCGCCACACCGCGCCACCTCCTCCTAGCCCAGTCGCCGCCGGATCCAGCCGTCCTCGCCTCCGGGAGACCAGCCGGACGAGGCGCCCCTTGTCCCCGATCTGACAGCCCGCGCCGCCGCCACGAGGACCAGAGGAAGGAGGGAATGCCCCGCCGCCGCCCGCGCCGCGCGGGCTTCGCCCGGCGGGCGCACTCCGGCGGCGGCGAGGGGAAGGCGACGCTGGGAAGACGGCGGCGGCGACTGCTGCATATGCATGGAATGTCTCGTACTGCCCATACGACGAGTAATACATAGACAAAGCATGCCGTCAAACACCACCGCACAACAACCTGCCGCAGCACCTCATGCCATGAAGAGCTAGAGAGGATGCTATGGATAGCTATATATCATGAGATCGATCATTGTGTCCATTGCACACCATTGTTCGTGCGTATGTTCAACCAGGGACGAGAGGCGGGCTGTGTGCGTGGTGTAGCATGCAGTGCGACGTCCCTCCGTCCAATAATATAAGTTTTTTATTTCACACACTGACAAATTAGACCCGGACCCGCATAGCCAGAGAGATAACATGAACTAAGGGTGTCACCTAAACAGTTTGACCAGTCAATTAGGAAAAATACGACGCAATACAACGAGCTCAGTGACTGTATAATTACCTGAAATCGTATTTAGTGACCGTATTGACCGTATTTTTAAATACAGTGACCAAAGTGAGCTATCGACACAAGTTCAATGACTACCAGTACATTTTACTCGACCAAGAATTACTGGTATTGTGATTTCGGCATGCAAACAAGATTCATTTCTGTGACCGGATGTTGCTGACAAATAGAATCATGTTATTGCTTAAGTTTCAACCTTGCTCAACTGCAGAAACGATATGTTCTTTAGCAGATGCAGATCTGTCCATGCTTGAACTGGACCAATAACCCCATTTTGTATGCAAACGGAAATTCTTTTGGACGCTCTCGAAAAATATATAATGCTATCGGATATGTCAAGAGGCAGTTTGTCCCTTGTATATATGTACCTTCGGCCATGCCAAACAATCTACCCTGTACTTTATACGCCCAAATATAAATATACCGTCAATCAATATTTTACACATATTACTGGTCGAGTTGTCAAAGTAGGTATTTTAACATAAGAAGAGTCTTTGTCATAATCGCTGACCCTGTAGGTATTCATGACAAAGAGGGTACAGATGCTGGTGTGAAGAAGCATGGATGTTACGTTCCTTGAATCGGAGAACCGGAACCTTTATATGTTGAGGAAACTGATCTAAGTGTCTTGTTTGAAAACTTGACCAGTGTCTCCAACCCAAAATGGGTCAAGAGAGGGAGAATAGTAGCACACAAATGCAGATTATGCACCAGTCGCGTTTAGCGACAGGCGGCTCAATAGTAACTCATGTGGCTCTTGTGACAGAAGCATCGACTTTCATCGGTGATGTGCAGATTGGCACACCGACACCGGCTCAGATTGGTAGCTAGTGTGTCGACGTGTGGACAGCTGAGCAAGAGGGGCAAGGGGTAGTGTTGTTCAATGGTTGTGTGATTTAGAAATCCCATTTGATGACAATTGCTTATAGTTACGTGACTTCAATTTCATGAGGTATATCTGGACAACAGAAATATTCTAGGTGGCAACAATATTAATGATATTCTTTTGTTTAATGAAGTTATCGGTCATCTGAGCCTTGTTGAGCTCCCAATCAAAGGTACACAGCTTACTTGATCCAATATGCGAGATCAGCACGTTTTGGAACAGATTGATTGGTTTTTCACCACATCTTCGCATTTTCAGCACCACCGAGAAATAGCTGGAAAACAGAAGAGGAAATCTGGATCGTATGCACCACAGACATGGAACTCACTCAATCATGATGGTTTCATCTTTCTTCTGCCATCTTCAGATTCGCGCGATATGATGGGAGATGGAAGCTTTTTTGGGAATGAAGAAATGAGGAAAGCGAGGGATGCATCTATCTAGGGCTTCTCACTTTTGCAATGCACTTCTGTTATTTGAGAAACTGTAATTAGGGAAGGCATAGGCATGGTGTATTTCGTGTCATAAACTCCAGCAGGTTTCCGAGTAGCGAAGCTATGCAAACTCCGTTGTAGATTTAAGGTAAGGCTTTTACCAAGGAATCTGATAACGCCCGAACGTCAGGTACTAGGCTTTGCCCGTGTCGCCCTCCCGCTAGGGCGGCTCGGGTGGAAACCCTAGCCCCCGCCGCCGGGCACGTCCATCCTCCCTCTCCCCTCCGCCGCCGCTAGAGGAGGTCGTCGGGCAAAGCCCCAGGCGGCTGATGGTGGCGGCGGAGGCTCTCTTCCCTCCCGCGCCAGATCAGGTGAGGCGGGTCATCCATGGCGCCGGGGCGCTCTCCCCCGATTTGCGTCGCGGCGGCGCGTTAGGCTACGGCACAAGGCGGTGGCGTGGTGCTGGGCGGGGGAGGCGGAGCTGCTAGGCTCCGAGGAAGATCTGGTGGTGTCGGCCGTTCGATGGGCTCGCGGGCATGGCGGCCTTGGTCGCGGTGGCCGGCGGCTCGGCCTGTCGACGGCGGCTGGATCGCGGGGCGGCGGCCCTGGAAGGTGGCGACGGGTGAAGCTCGGGCTTCCCGCGGCAGAATGGCGTGGTGTTGTCCCTATCCAAGGTGGATCTGCATCGCTGATCTCGTGGTTTTGCCGCAGATCAGACCAGAGACGGTGATGAGCGTGCGGGATCATCTCGGCGGCTCTCGCGGTTTGGCGAGCTGGGGTGAGAGCCCTCCTCCCAGGCTCCAGTGGTGACGCACTCAGGCAGTGGCCGGTGCGCCAGGGCTCCTACGGTGACACTGCTGTTGCAGTTGGTCGCTGGATCTAGGCGGCTAGATCTGTGGCTTTGAACGCGATCGAGACAGTGCACAGGTTGTCGGGCGGATTTCATGGGACTGATCCGGGTGAAAACTTGGTCTTCGGTCGTTGGCCGGAGCCGGTGATGACGATGCCCTTATCATCGTTTCCTTCATGAAGGCATCATCGAGGTGAAGCTCCCAACCCCACCCAATACCTCCGGGGGAAACCCTAGATAAGCTGATTGGATGACGGCGGCATTCATGTGTCGTTACCCCCTTGGGGGCGGCATTCTTGGAGAGGCACTCGGGCTCGAGGGACCAGCGGATGGCTTCTTCGATGGAGCGGTGTTTATTTCTACATATTCATGGCGCCGGTTCTCGGCGACATGGAGCAGTGGAGGCTTGGCGTCAGATGTGTGGCGTGGACACGCGCAGTAGGTCGACGTTGTCTGGCGTTGTGGTGGCGTCGATGGCATATAGGCCCGACAAGGTCGATGCGTCAGTACATGCTTTGAGGATGGATCGAGGAAAGACGGAGGTGACGGCCCTTTGCAGCGTGTGCGTGTGGTACTCACTGAGAGTGCGCCAGACCGGAGTGTTACCCAGTCCCGCCTATGTGGCTTGGATGGGGCATCCGACGTTGATGTTAGGATTTTGTGCGTTGTCTGTTTGGTATTTGGCCCGGATATTAAATGGTGGCATCGGGCTTACTATTGTATTTCTTTGTAAGGTCTTTGTGAATAATAAATAATATGGCCGTATGCATCTTCCAGATGCAGAGGCTGGGGGTGATTCCTCCTTTTCCAAAAAAAAATTTAACTGAATGAATGAAAGCCTGTATGTCATGACCTCAAATAATACAGTGGCTCTGAGTTGTGTCCTGGACGTGTGAAGAATTCTTGTAGCCAAACAAATACTGGTGTCTAGGCTTCTGCAGCATATGCATCTCGCCGCGTGGATCGGCCATCTGTGTGTCCTTGGGTGCAGCCAAATCGGTGGCGTTCGTTTCACCTTGCTAAGCATTCGATCCCCTTGGCCTCGATCATCGAAAGGAATCGAGCTTGGCGTTTTTGCCCATTTCTGTTGCTACTGGAGTGGCATCTTCTGATTCTTTTGCCACTCTTACTGGTGTTTCTATCCATGAACCACTCTTGTAGCACCGATGAGGTTTCAGTAACTAAAGAGAACAGTTTGTTGGTATTCGGCTCGCTCTGTATTCGTTTCATTTATCTTCATGACCGTGTCCAGCCTGGAAAAAAATAGGATATGCAACAAGGAGCAGCTAGCATGACAAACTTAAAATACGATGATATCTAGTACTCCCTCCGAAAAGAAATATAAGAGCGTTTAGATCACTAAAAATAGTGGTCAAAACGCTCTTATATTTCTTTATAGAGGGAGTATCATATATGCATGGTACCTCACCTCATTGTTGCCGCAGGCGGACAAAGCTGTGAGGCCGGCCGTGACCATGGTTGGTTTCTCCGCCTAGAATTCGCTTTTCCCAAGACATTGTTATTGTTAGGTCTCCTTCACACCCATCCAAGATTTCTCTCCTCCTCCTCCTGCTGCTGCTGCACCTTTGACGGTGAATCACTCATCGACGGCAATCAGCACGGGTCCAGGAGAGCCTTGAACCTTGCTTTCTTCTACGGCTTCATTTCTCCTTCCGCGTTCCGCAGAACCTTCTGTTTCTCCCGTGTTTTGTTCAAGTGAGATTTACACAGACATGAAACTCATTATTAAACTCATAATTAGGACACAACCCTCACTTGCATAAATCATAAATAAAATGAGTTTCATGTCTGGATATATCTCACTTGAATATCCCAGTGTATATTTTACGTACGTGATTTCTGGTCAGGCTGTTAACACTTTACAGTTGCAAAGATGTATTTAAAATTTATCAAGTAATTCTAATTTCATGACATTTCTCTAACTTACCGTTGAAACTAACTGCATGGGAATTTTTTATGGAAACATATTTGAGAAAATAATCACTACAATAGTTGGCTTTTTTTTTTGCGAGGTACAATAGTTGGCTTGTTGTATGCATATAGTCAGCTTGTTATATAATCTGGCTAGAAAAATTTCTTCCTCAATGCTAATTGCATCGACTGCTTGCTCGCAGATATGTCTATTCCAGTCAGCATGAGCTTGTCCACCATTGGGGTCATTGGTGCCGTCAACGAATGTGTCACTTTGTTTCAATGGGCCAAATCTGCCATTCCCTCTCTTTACTCCCGATGGAGTGGCTCACAGGAGCAAATTCTCCAGGACCATGTGTTGCAGTTGGAGAGTGGCCTACAACGCCTCAGGGACACCCTTCCTGCAATGTACGACCTCGTTAATAAAGCAGAGTGGAGAAGCCATGAACATGTTGTGGCCAAGCTCCTTCCTAATCTCAAGGATGCAGTAGCTGAGGCCGAGGACCTTCTTGATGAGTTTGGATGGTACGAGAAGAAGGTACAAGTGGAGGGCAATGCAAGCCAATCTTCTTTCATTGACTTCTTTCATACCGTCGTACAAGGCAGCTTCAACAAACTGAATGATGTCCAATTGAGGTTGAACCATCTTTCAAGTCAGCTGGAGAATATGGGGCTCCGTGGAGTTACACGATGCTTTGATAAAATAGTCAGGCCGGAGACCACATCTTTTCCAAATGAAACAAAAATATTTGGTCGTGACAAGGAACTAAAGCGCTTACTGGGATTTCTCAATGTACCTACAATTTCAAAACGCAAGAGAGCAACTAGTTTGGCAAGCACATCAGCAAGCAATCATGTTGGTAATGAATCACGAATATTGGGTGTCCATGTTTTGCCAATTGTTGGAATTGGTGGTGTTGGGAAGACAACTTTGGCCCAACATATTTGTAACCATCGACGAGTGAAATCTCACTTTGAGATGATAATTTGGATTTGTGTCTCAGATGACTTTGATGTGAAGAGGTTAACTAAAGAGGTGATACAATCATGTACTAGAAATGAGGCAACAACTGATAATTTGGATTCTCTTCAGCGTGATCTCTCTAACCATGTGAACAAGAAAAGGTTATTGATAGTCCTCGATGACACGTGGGATGATGCCTTAAAGGAAAATGGGCAGTGCTGGAAGAGGTTTTGTGCACCTTTTAGAAGTGCCCAAGATGGAAGTGTGATGTTGGTCACGACTAGATGTCCAAATGTTACTGAGGGGGTGCGGACAATGGAACCCATTATAGTTGAAGGTCTGAAGGACGACGTCTTTTGGAATTTCTTCAAATTGTGTGCGTTTGGATCTGAGGATTCTAATAATGATCCTGAGTTAGAGAGCATTGGTAGAAGCATACTTGCTAAACTAAAGGGTTCACCTCTGGCCGCCAAAACTCTAGGACGCATGTTAAGCATGGACCTTCAAGCATCGCATTGGAATTCTATACTCGAGAGTGAACTGTGGGAGTTGAAACAAGAAGAGACTGACATTTTGCCTGCACTTCGGTTGAGCTACATGTATTTACCATTCCACCTGAAGCAATGCTTTGCATTTTGTGCTGTGTACCCTAAAGATTACAGATTTCATAAGGCACGCTTAGCTGAAATTTGGGCGGCAGAAGGTTTTGTGGATCCTCAGTGTGGTGTTCCAATTCAAGATATTGGTTGTCAGTATTTTGAAGACCTTGTAACACGATCCTTCTTTCAAATAATTAGTAGTAGATATGTAATCCATGACTTGCTACACGACATGGCACAAATGGTTTCAGAGCAGGACTGCTGCATTTTAAGAAATAGGAGTGACTTGGATAAAGTTCCCCAGAATGTCCGTCATCTCTACGTACTCCCTAGCAGTGAGTTTGATGATTCCAGCTTGTTAAAGCTATGCAATCACACAAAGTTGCGTACCCTAATTTGCAAGAAGGATTTAAAGAGAAAAACAGGCTTTGTAATGGGCGAATGGTGTACTAAACTTCTTCGTATGCGCGTGATTTCTTGTGACTCCACAAATGAGTTACCAGATAATATTGGCAATTGGAAGCATCTTTGGTACCTTGAAATCAACAAAGCTCGCCCTCTGAAGAAAATTCCTTCAACTTTTGTTGGCTTTATCATCTTCAAATTTTATATGCCAAGAATTGCAGGCTAGAAAGCTTGCCCGATGACTTTGGTAAACTGATTAGTTTGCAGAAGTTTGAATCAGTTGGATTAACATATTATGATGGGCGTCGCATGTATCTTGGTCCAAATAACAAGTGGAGAGAAATTATGTTAATGAAGAATCTGAACCAATTCCGCGGGCACTTGGAGCTTATTGATGTTCACTTGCTAAGTAAGGATCATGACGCAGAACTAAACCTGAAGAATAAGAAATATCTTGATGAGTTGAAACTGAATATGCGGGAGGATCGTCCCACAGGTTTCCCTGAGTCTGATATCGAGTTTGATATCGACAACAATGACGTCGAAGTGCTTGAAGTTCTACAGCCTCCTATCAGTCTCAAGTCTTTGTTCCTCAAAAACTATGACGATATCTGGCTCCCAAGTTGGTTTCAACCACATAACCTGCCAAGATTAGAATCACTTACTTTTGTACATTGTTTTCAACTCGACAACATATCACCTCCTGCATCACTTGAGAAATTGGTGATCAAGGATTGTCCAAACCTAGTTTCAATTGGTGGAGCAAAGGCAGTTGCAAAAATAAAGACCGTGGAGATATCCATGTGTCCAAAGTTAAAGGAAGTGGAGCAGATCAATACAGTATCCCACCTAAGGTATTTGCCTAACACTCATTTCCTGTCCAGCTTTACTACCCTTTTGTTCAAAATTCCCAATAGTCCCAATTTGCTTTAGAGCATCCACAGTGTGCCCTTTTGCTGCCTCTATAGCTGCCTCTAAGCCTTTAGAGGCTGCCTCTATACATTGCACACAGCTGCCTCTAACAAAAAAACCATGGCATCGCCTCCAAGCCTAGAGGCTGCCTCCAAAGAATAAAATAATATTATTTAAAGATGGCAGTTGAAAGCTGAACACACCAGCCGTTGCCTAGCAAGCCAAGGGCAACCGTTATACAGTGCAAACTGGCAAAGCTCAGTTTGTTCTGAACATACACATCCAATCCAATACAACCGTTGCATTTAAAAATAATAATAAACAACAAATTATGGCCGTTACAACAAGTGCATGCATACACACATCTATCAGTATATATACTAGGGCTTTGAACAATAAGTTTGCACACACCCAAACCAACTGGGAGCCTAGACACCTCAAAAAACTTCACATTCATGGAGCACTCTCCAGGAAGCTTCACTAGGATGCTCAATAGTTGCTCAAGCCAAGATCCAGAAAATCGAAACTATACCCCATCTGCCCCCCCCCCCCCCCCACCTCACCAGTTCACAAGTGCTTCATCCTCTCAGCATGGCCAATATTTGCATCCCATGTATGCACAGAACATGTATCCATTTCCACCTCCACATACCTCAGGTTTCCAAGCAGCACATGGAGTGTATGGAGGAGGTTCATATGGTCATTCATCTTCTGCAGCCGCCGGCTTCACCGGGATTGATCCACATGCTAGGATCAACCAAGATGCCGGATATTTTCATTATTCGCCTCAGCCTCCTGCATCAATACATAGGGCAGAAGAAGTAGATCAGCAAGAGTCAAGTGGAAGTAGTCCCGGTGAAGTAGAAGAACCTATTGCTAAGAGGAGAAACTGGACAGAGGAAGAAAATAAGCGGCTTGTCAATGCTTGGTTGGAAAAATTCTCTCGATCCAGTAGATGGTAACTCCAAGAAATCAGACCAGTATTGGAAAGCAGTTGAGAAAGACTACAACAACGTCACTCCGAAAGAGAGGCAAAGATCTGCCAAGATGTTGAAAGACCATTGGAGTAAGCAAAACAAATTTGTGACTCAGTTTGCTGGGTGTCATTCCGTGCAACGCAGTGTGTATCCTAGTGGGTATGATGACAATATGTTTATGGATATGGTAAGAGCAGATTACAAGGAGAAATACAAAAAAAGATTCACGCTAGAATATTGGTGGGATATGGTGAAAGAAATGCCAAAGTGGAAAAATACTTACTTACTAGAGAAGGATGAAGCGAGAAAGAGAGGCAAGACTTCAGAAACAGGGGCTTACATTTCTTCTTCTAGTAAAGATGCTGAAGAATCAGTGGACAGACCATTGGAACGTCGTCCTCCGGGACAGAAGGGCGCAAAACGCAAAGGAAAGGCACCAGCAAAGGCCGACTCTTCTTCAAGCAACCTGCCAGATCCAACTATGCAACTATATCATGATGCCATAGCAAGAAAATCAGCTGCAATAGAGATGGCTGCAGAAGCAAGAAAGGAGAAGGCATCTGCAATGAAAGATTACGCTGCTGCCACACTTGAGAAGGCAAGAACCAAAAAATTGAGCAAGTGTATGAAGTTATTGGAGACAGACACATCCGGATATGATGCAGCAAAGCTACAGCGATATAACCAGCTTCTGAATCTTCTAGGCATGGAGCTATCTATTTAATAATTAGTAGTACCATTTAGTTTCAGCCTCTCATCAATGTATCTTTCCATTTCAGCAATGTACCTTTTAGTTTCGGTATTGTATCATTTAGTTTCAGGCTCTCATCAATGTATCTTTCCATTTCTGTCAAAGATATCTTTTAGTTTCGGTATTGTATTATTTAGTCTATCATCAATGTATCAATGTTCCAGCAATGTATCAAACAGTAATGACAGAAAACTAGCCGTAGAAAAGAGCTGCATGTTCAGAAAACTAGTCGTTGGAACCAGAATACATGTGCAGAAAACTAGCCGTTGGAAATATAATGCACTACAAATAGAGGACTCCACTTCTGGAGGCATACACCAGTAGCTTGTCCACTTCAAACATGTCTTCAGACTCCTCCTCCATTTCAATTAGCTCTAGCAGTGATGGAAATGATTCAATGGATGACAAAATCGAAAATTCCATTGAATCTATTATAGGTAGACAACTATTTCCTAGCCAGCCACAAAAGCATCATCGAAGATACAGAGCCAGAGATCGTCAAGGCGGCCACAACAAGTTGTATGCTGAGTACTTCACCGATGACCCAGTCTTCAGCCCCAAGCAATTTCGTCGAAGGTATCGAATGAGAAAGCATCTATTTGAACATATTATGCACACTCTTGGTGATTGGTCACCTTACTTTAGTCAAAGGTATGATGCCTTTGGCAAGAAAGGTTTTTCACCATTGCAAAAGTGTACAGCAGCTATGCGGATGTTAGCCTATGGTGTCTCGGCAGATTATATCGATGACACTCTAAGTATGGCTGAAACCACATCCCTTGAGTGCTTGAGAGAATTTGCAAAAGGCATTAGAGAGAACTTTGGTGAAGTATATTTGCGAAGACCTACTGAAGAAGATGTTCAACGCTTACTTCATATAGGAGAGGCTCGTGGATTCCCTGGTATGCTAGGAAGTATTGATTGCATGCATTGGGAGTGGAAAAATTGCCCTGTCCCTTGGAAGGCGCAGTTTACTCGTGGTGATTATGGAGTACCAACAATCATGCTAGAAGCTGTTGCCTCACATGACCTATGGATATGGCATGCTTACTTTGGTGTTTCAGGCTGCAACAATGATATCAATGTGCTTAACCAATCCCCTGTATTCACTCAAGTACTACAAGGAAGGGCTCCAGAAGTTAAGTTTGAAGTGAATGGCAATGATTATGATATGGGTTACTATCTAGCGGATGGGATTTATCCTGAGTGGGCAACATTTGTGAAGACAATCCGCTTGCCCCCAACTGACAAGACAAAATTGTTTGCAAAGATGCAAGAAGGTGCAAGAAAAGATGTTGAACGTGCATTTGGAGTTCTACAATCTCGATTTGCTATTGTACGTGGTCCGGTTAATCTTTGGTATAGGCAAGATATTGCTGATATCATGTATGCATGTGTTATATTGCATAATATGATAGTCGAGGATGAGCGGGATTCCTATGAGGTTCGCTTCGACTATGACTATGATCAGGGTACCTTTAACAACGAAATAGATAATCTGAACCATGGGCCAATTCATGAATTTGCCAGAGTGCTGGAGATAGGCTCAGCAATTCGTGATCGAGCTACACATCGACAACTCAAAGGCGATTTGATAGAGTATCTATGGCAACGATTCGGGGGTGGTCAGCCTTAGCTTGTATTAGAGGCCCAACAAATAATTTGTAATTTTATTTCTAGACTAGTTTATTCCAGATTTGTTCACCATGTACTCTGTATGCTGCCACCAAAATATTTGTATTGCTAGATCTTTTATTTTTCCTAATGTTGAATTAAGAAGGCTGTAATGGAGATCTGTGATATTCCCTACTATATTCAGCTCAAAAGCCACCAAAATACAGTCACATACTCACATACAGGGAACCCAAGAACAGCCACATCTCACCTTGTGCTTCCGCGTGAACCCGCCCATGCTCCAGACCTGCGCCTAGTACTCGCACAACGCCGTTGCCGCCGCTATCAGCGTAGCGTTTCCCCGGCGTCGCCGGCGCAGTTGGTCAGCAGGAATAGACCGGCGGCTGCGCCTCGACGCACCTGCCGGCGCAGTCGCTGCCCCCCCCCCCCCCCCCCCCCCCCCCCCCCCGCGCCACCATCAGCAGTCCACATCCAGCTGTTAGATCAACCGCCTCCGTCGTCCGGCCTCGCGCGAGGTATTTGGTTCGCCTGGTCGCCGGAGACGTGGTTCGCCTGGTCGCCGGAGACGGTCGAGACGATGGCGTGGTTCCTGCAGCCGCTAGGGATTGGAATCGATTGGGGATATTTTTGCGCGAAGGGAAGAGTGTTCGGTGGTTAGAGGCAGCTGGTGGGCCCATGGGCTTAGAGGCTCACATTGCGGGAAGGATGCATGGGCTTAGAGGTAGGTGTATGGGGCCCACCTTAGAGGCTGGGTTGCCTCTACACACTGTGGATGCCCTTACTGATCATTTTTTTTGTTCTTCAAGGGACTGGAGGCACCGGAGATAAAAAGCTAGATTACTTGGAAAATGAGGACAACAAGACTTTGTGACTGCCTCGTCGTCTATATGGCTGTCCGTGGCTGATTAGTGATTTCTACCCTTGCAGTTTCATACCATCAACAATTTCTCATATTTGTACTGATAACTATCAGTTCCCAGTTTGCACCATCGTAGCAAACTCGTTGTAATCTACTCCCTCCGTTCCTAAATATAAGTTTTTGTAGAGATTCCACTATGAACTACATACAGATGTATATAGATGCATTTTAAGTGTGGATTCATTAATTTTGCTCCGTTTGTAGTCCACCTAGTGGAATCTCTACAAAGACATACATTTAGGAACGGAGGGAGCATGAAACAACAGAGAATCGCCGTAGTGTTTTGGTTCATCTTAACTCTGGAATATGTTCAGCTGCCATGCATGAGCGCCGCATCTGCCTGTTTGTGATATTTCCCCTCCTTCTGTAGTTTTCGTTCTTAGCTCTGCGGTTTGTGCTTGTGATGTCTTTCTTCTTTGGCTTCTCCTTTCTCTCTGGTTCTTGGTTTGTAAGAGGACACGTTTCAGGTTTCAAAAGTAAAAAAGCATTTAGCTAGTTTGCTATAGCAGTTTGCAGGGGCCAGAATTGGACTCCTCTGATGATTATTCCCAATCGCCACAAAGTGAACCTAAATGCCCTTTTGTAGCTCGTATTGCTGGCAGAAGGCTGCGCTTCCAGATGTGGCGTATAAATTGTGGATTTTGGGAGTAAATCAGGATCAGTTTGGAAAATGAGAAGGCAGCTCAGACTCTTTCAAAAGGAACTTATTGCGGTGTGCAGCAGAGTAAAAGGTAGTGTACTTCAGCCCACCAGTATACGCATGTGATGCTGATTGTTGGTGCTGATGATGATGCTTGGGTGACTTACTGACTTGAGAGCCTGAACTAGAGAAGCCTGCTTATTTTTCGAGACATTTTCTGGGGTTTCTGAAGGGAAATAGATACAGCACTTTTCAACGCTAGGTAAGGTACAGAATTTCCATTAAGGGCCTTGTTTCATTTTTCAAGTATCCCGGGCTAGTCGTCAGTAGAGCTTTCTGCTTGTTTTTCTGTTGTTTACCTCTTTGGGGTTAGCCCAGCACTCTGTTTTAGGTTTTATTCTTCTTCTTTGCTTTCCTTGTACATTTATGTTTGAAAAATAATAAAAATATATGCATTAGAGTCGTGTCTTTCCGGTAAAGAAAGCTTAAGGAGATTTATTGTCTTCATTCGTTCACTCTACTTTTTGATTTATGAGTGATGTTTCATACTTTTGCGGTAGCTGTACTTTGCTCCAATATATAATAAAATATCACAGGGTAGATGTCACCAACTTTCTCCTAATGATTCGTTGAATGATCCTTTTCTTACCGATAAATTGCTGTAATTAGGAAGCTTGTTTCATAATATAAATGCGGAAGGTTTCTGGCACATAACGATGTGCCATCAAATCATTTATATTCTGGCCCATAGCTGTTTTCATACCCCAAATGCAGTTTTATAACACTTTGCTATCAGAAATTTACTTAAAGGCAGCAAAATATTATCAGGAACTTCTCAACAAAAATTTAAAACCTAAAGATCCATTGACGTGCCTGGATTTTGAAAAGTAAGTACTATTCCAGGGTTTAGTGTTGTTGCTTCAGTCCGCGATTCCTTAAAAAGCAAGCTATTGGTTAGCGAGTTATAGATGATATATTAGTTGACTTCTGTTGTCAGGGAATAATTTAAACTAGTTAGCCGTAACAAGCATATATGAAAGCTTATATTTCACAGACACATTATTTTGCATATAGATTCAACTGCCCTTTCAACTGAGCCAAAGTGTTCCCCAAAATCAGACAGTCGTATCGTGTCTATCTGCAAAGAAATCTAATGAGTTTTGTAATTAAATATTCGGGGAGAACAAAAGGGTGACCTCAGCTCATTCACTTTTCCTGTACATTATTAGTTTCAAATCTACAAGTTGTCAAGAGGCAGTTTGCCCTTTGTATATATGTACCTTTGGTCATGCCGAACAGCCTTCCCTGTACTTTATCTGCCCAAATATATTGTCAAGCAATATTTTACACATATTACTGGTCTAGTTGTCAAAGTAGGCTATGGCTGAAATTTTAGTGAAAGCAATGTGTAGGTGTATGTTAAGGTCTGAAAGATAAAGTCCTCAACTTTTCTGTTGCAACTACGGCAAAGAACCGTTCTTTGTCTCTATAATCGCTGATCCTTGTCACTGGAGACGGACATGCCCACGGATAAGAAATGAGAGTTCATGTGCATATGGGCTGCTTGACCATCATGATCCAGAATCTTGTCCGACTGGAGTCAAAACTGGAGGATTCAGGCCCACGCTCAATACTTATGCACGGGGGCAAATTCAAAGTCTTGTAGCCATTTTGATTAGACACTTCAGATGGAAATGGTTGCACTTCCACACAAAACCCTGGCAAGGTCTCCCTTTGCAGATTAATGAGATTGAAAAGGATGCAGCTTCTGATCTTCACCTCGGAAGCAGCTCTAATCTTGCACGTGTGCCTCTGCAGCTCCCCATCTGCTACAATATGTACCTGTCAAGTTCAGAGGAATTCAACAAAGGGCGGATTTTATTAGCTCAAAATGAAGCATCAAGAGGATACAAACACAAGAAGCACACACACGGCCTCTGCATAGTAGGATGCACACAGCCAATAAGGATGGTCGCAGAATTCTTGGTAATTAAACGATTCACCCGATGACCGCCTTGCAAGGTGTAATCTGCAACACAATATAAGAATCAATGATGACTGCAAACACAACTTGTTTCATCGCCCTCAGGTTGTAGGCGCTTGGAGTTTGCTTGTATCCTGTGTACTAACTTGTGTGTTCTCCTGCATGTCCTCAAAAAAAAAAATTCCCAGTCTCTCATCCAAGCCACTCTAGAACATCTGCTACACAATTGGACTTGCTACCTAGTGTAGTGGTTCTTACAACTTCTAAAAAAGTGGTTTGTTACATGCTGTCCACACATTAGACTCCAGATTGTCACATCATGGGCTACTTATTTGTGTAGTATCTAGACCACCTCATCTTGAAGATGATCGCAGCTCAGATTTTGACACATGGACATCACCGTACCAACTACTCCTATTTCCATAGGCAGCCGTAGCAGTCAGTGTGATAAATTCAGTGACCAATCTGCCTTGCTGTACGGATTTTGTTACAGTAAGAATTGTCTTACCGATAAGCTTATCATTTCTTAAGGAGGGATAACTTTCCAAGCAATCTTTTGACAAGGCATATTCTGTATTATTTATGCAAAGCACAATTATTGATCAAATTAATGATAATCCTCTGTTAGTTGAATAAATTATTTGGCTTTCAACCATGCCTTTTCTTGGAAGGGCAAAACTGGTAATTTTGTTAAGAAAAGACAAAGTGTTTTAGATTTCTATTGCACTAGTTGCATAAATTATTTGGTTTTCAACCATGCCTTTTCTTGGAATGACAAGGATGGTCGGTGCCTTAAGAAAAGAAAACGTGTTAAAGCTTCCTAATGTGTGGGAGAAATGCAAATGCCATAATAACTCATAATCACGCTCCTCTGAGAATCTCCTATTTTTTAATGTCAAAGTGAGAGTTTTGTGGACCTCGGTTGAAATATGAATCTCCAGTTAACCCTCTCCATAATAGTAGTTCCAAAGTTCAAATAGATTGCACACTTAGCCTAGCATGATAAAAATATTTTTTTTAAAATTATTGGAATAGAAGGAGACATGATATAATATTGGAGGTTGATGGGACAAGCATTAGATAACAATCCAATCCAAACGTGTTCTTTGATACTTAATCATGTTTGAGTTTATTTTGTCAAAACTGATGATTACTTACTCGATTGGCCGACCACTACTATATATGTGGTACTTGCTATCTGTTTCCTCTTTGCCTCATCACTCCAAGACCCCTCCCTTTCCTTGACATGGAGCTTGAGCTTAGTCTAGGCGATCTTCCAGCTCCAGTGAAGGCCAACAACACCATGCCTGCGCCGGCAACATGCCAAGGAGAAGACCACGACGACCTTGCGCTAGGGCTACGAGTAACGGCTACCGAAAGAGCTGACCAAGATGACCAGAGGACAAGCATAGAAACTGCGGAGGGAGAAGAAGATAGCGACGAAGCATGCCCCGAACTGCCTGTCAGAGCAAGCCCTTTTCGCCAAGCCTCTGCACAAACAGGTGAGTTGAAGAGAATCAAGCTGTTGAATTGATCGGTTCCCATCCCAGTGTTCCATCCATATATGTTGCTATGTGCTCGTAGCTTGTGTCTGTAAAATTCTATGTATGCTGATGAGTCTCTTTTCTGTACAGCGAATGCGAATTCACGTGGGTTTGATGTGAACGCTGCTGTTCCGGTGGATGACAGAGCGTCGATAGCGAGGTCCTTGTCACCGCCGTCCATGCATATGGAGGTTCCTGTGGCACAGGGAGTTGATGAGGAAGCTTCAGAGAATGAAGACAATGGAGGTGGAAGGGTGAGGAAGAAACTGAGGCTGTCCAAGGAACAGTCTGCGTTTCTAGAGGGTAGCTTCAAAGAGCACAGCACGCTAACCCTGGTATGATATGTACCCTATATTGTTCTGCCTCCATATTTTCTCTAATCGATCAAAATAAGCCGATGATATAGCTGGATTCATTCATTCGGCATATATCCAGGAACAAAAGAGCTGTTTAGCCAACCGGTTGAGCCTTCGACCACGCCAAGTTGAGGTCTGGTTCCAAAACAGAAGAGCCAGGTATGTAACAAAATTTATACACCAGTAGTTTTCCCTTTTGAGTTTTGATGTCACCATTTTCCAGAACAGAAGAGCGACGAAATCTAACATCATATTTATCACAGGACGAAGCTGAAGCAGACAGAGGCGGACTGCGAGCAACTGAAGCGCTGCTGCGACGCGCTGGCACGGGAGAACCGTAAGCTCCAACGGGAGGTGGCGGAGCTGCGCGCCTCCCGTGCCCCGTACCCGCTCTACAATCTGAATCACCACCTGTCTGGGTTCAGCACGGCGCTCCCAGTGTGCTCATCATGTGACGCCACCACCCGTTCCACCGTCTCCTCCGTGCCATCTCCGGGACCGTCGCCGATGTCCACCTTGTTTCCCGGCAGGCCTCACTTCGGCCCCTTCACCGTCACCCACCCGGTGCTCCCCCTCCGCCGCCAGCCGTCGGCGACATTGTGACGTGGCTGGCTAGCCCTGCCGGCCCGTTCATGTTGCCTAAGTTATGTAAATAGTCTCTTGTTTTTTGTCACCAGTGATGTACACATGTATGCATCATACTTTGTAAACTCTATATAGTTTAGCTAGTTTTATAACGGTAGATGAGCCCGCTTATAGTAGGTGTGGAATTTGCTATTACGTGGCTGACTTTGGAAAGTTGATTTGGCTTTGTGTAAAATATGATCGATCGATGATGTGGTTTGCAGAGTGTCATCCTGGCAATTGTGAGGAGACCTCTAATTTCCATTTGTGTACCAGTCACAGTGTAACACATGCCATTTTGTGGTTAAACATTAACTGTGACCCAATGACTTGGCTGAAAAGGACAATGAAATTGGTGATGCGGACCTCTGCAAATTACAATCATTGAGGCTGTATCACTGTCAGCACATATGCGTATGTGTAGGAGAATTTGCCAGTTATGAAACTTCTCTTGGTGGTTGCGCGATTGCCGGCAAAAAGAAACGAGAGGGAGCATGCAACGTGTAGCAACACTGGCCAAATAATCAAACTGCTGTATGGAATTCTGGGTTCCGGACGCCGTCAGCATCGATATGCGCCGCACACCTGTCACCTAAGTGTACACTACGTTGAAATTATGTCGATTATCTATATATAGGGATATAGTTTGGACTTGGAATATGCAGAGGGTTAGGTGTTTAGGTCGAACATATGAAACTCAGAGCTATTATATAAATGCGCCGTCGCATGGCCAAAAGAGACTAAACCAAGCTGTTGGCTAGACAGGAGATCATGAAGGGGATGGTCCGGGCGCCTGTTTGGTTCGGACAGGCCATGGGGCACTGAGATGTGCCGGATGGCCATGGCGAACTTGTCATTGATCCGTATTATGTGATTTAGTTCATGGGAAGGAGCACCACCCATAGTCATGCTCCAAGGGTATAGCCATGTTGACATATTTGGTTAACATATATACGTATCATCTCTCCGTTCTTAGAAAAAACATATCATCTCTCTCATCTACTTTTAGTAATGATCTATTTGCATCTTTTGTAACACACTTTTCCATGTCAAGCATTGTAAGATAAGATTGGCGATTACGCACGTCGAGACAAGGGAAGAGACACACAAAGTTGACAGGGCCAGGTCTGGCTTACACCTGTTGAAGTGGACGACCAGCTACAACACTAGAGTAGCATATATTCGCACTCGAAGCTTTGATTGGGTGCTCACATGCCGCCGCCGACGGCGACACGTGTGTGTGCTCGCTGTCGCAAACGATCCATCCAACGTCGACGCAAACACTTACGTGATCTGAAATCTGAACATCCAATCAATGAGTAGTGGGTGTTTTGCAGAAAATTATTGAAGACTTTGCCTTCCAGAGGTTTGCCACAACACCCTATTCTGAATAGCATGCCTTGTCCGGTGCTCCAGTACACAGAGAAAGGACAATCTTTTTTGAAGGGTATTGAAAGGAGAATTTAACGAAGCCAGGCATTTGAAGGAGGCTTTGGATGCTTTTGCAAACACCAGAGGGCTGCCCATCAATATTGATGATAATGATATACAGGTGACAAGTGTCAACAGATCAAGTAAACAATTCTGAGTTTTAAGAGATCAAGTAAAAACAATTCTACCCATAAGCAACGATGATGCTGTGGTTAGCTTTACATAAATAGACATGTGACGTATTTTAGATCTACTAAATCACCATGTTGTCTTCACCTCCCTGGCCCACATCCTTCACTTGCAGTTTGTTCATATGGATATTTAGAAATGGTAGGTGTTGCATCAAATTGTAGCTTTCAGAAAACATCAAAGCAATCCAAAACCTCCTTGGAACCGAGATGGATATAGGGGATCAGGTTATACATAACCGGATGGTGTCTCGAGGAGCCTATGGAACATTCTCCGTGGCGGGCCTAAACCAGAAATATTTTCTTGATTTTGCCACTAACACTAAGCAAGGCTTAACCATATAAAGTTGTCCTTTCTCTAGCTCCAGGTCAGACCTTCCTTTGTATCCCATGGAAACCTACAGCCATTCATGTCTGGGTTATGCTCTGAACTGATAGTACTTACGCCCTCTGTTCCAGTTTGATTTAAACTGCCAAAACGTCTTATATTTAGGAATGGAGGTAGTGCTACTTGAGAAATTGTTTTTCTGTACTGTAATACTCAGAGGGATTATTCCTGTACTGTAATACTCAGAGGGATTATTTCAGTCTTGTAGCTCTGAACTAATGGTACTCTAGCAATTGTTGCTCTCCTGCTACCTCAGTACTCCCTCCTTCCCATAAT
This sequence comes from Triticum timopheevii, assembly GCA_963921465.1. Classification (NCBI taxonomy): domain Eukaryota; kingdom Viridiplantae; phylum Streptophyta; class Magnoliopsida; order Poales; family Poaceae; genus Triticum; species Triticum timopheevii. Next base: position 438,400,311 of record OY997262.1, read on the forward strand.
CAGATAGGTTTTCATTTATGTTTTTGCAATTTCTGATTGCACACACCTTCCATTGATCTATTTGCAAGTTGGATAGAGGTTGTAACATGTACTCGGGTCCTTTTAGTTCTTCTACACAGATTGCTATGTGGTGTGTAAATTTACTGAGCTGTCATATCTGCAAGTTCTACCGGATTACTGGTGCAAATTAGATGTCAGTGATCCGAACTGCCTTCCCGGGTTAGAACTTCTACGGAGCATTTGATTTTACTTTAGATAGGAAACGATTAAGTCTGAAAAGGCATAAGTACATGTAAACAAGGATGAGGCATTTAGTGTTTTTTTTTTGAGTGCCCAGTTGTAACTGGTTAGCAGATCGAATTGTGGCCATTGTCAGATGATGATCGTGTTTTTCCTCTCTTTTTTTTCATAAGCCGATGGTTTTCTTCAACTCCATTGTTTCATCATCCACTCTGATGGTGTAATTTTCCATTACCAGGGCCATTTGTGATAGGTCACAATTACTCAAGGTAGACCAAAGCCTCTGTGCAATCTGATTTTCTCCGAAGGCCCGATTCTTTTTGCTCCGCAACCGCTTTATAAACCCATTTTGATCCGTGACTTGCTACTGTCTGAGAAAAGAGTGGCCATTACTCAACTTCATGTCTGTAAATACACTACTGTTTCATAAGCTTTTTCGAAAAGATATGAGCACTAGTTGACTCCCTCTTTGTTCCCTTTTGGGGCAGCCAATCAATTCCTAACATGTTAGGTTATGTACAAAATACTTATTTTATTTTGATGCAAGTGATAGCAAAAGTATATACTGCATTTGCATGAACAGAAAATGCACTTGTTTAGGACTAGATCAATGGATTGATTCTGAAAACTCAAGGACTAGATCAATGGATTGATTCTGAAAACTCAAGGACTAGATCTACTTCAGTCCAACAACGAACCAAATCGCGAAATTTTATTTGTTTTTACAAGAAACATATACAGAACAAGAGTTCTACTAGTACCTACCTACCTACAAGGTGATGTCTCTCATGGTGGTGCGTGCCTGCCCCCATCCCCATGGTGGTAGTATTCAGTTACCAAGCTCTGCCGCTGCCAGCCTCCATGTTATCCAACGCTCGGCCATTGCTTCTCATCTCCATGGAGGCAACATATTGTGCCATGGACGGCACCACCGACTGATGGGGGTCTGTTGTTCCTTGGTTCTCAGTTTCCGGGTTAGAATCGTGATGCCGGAATGCATGAGGCCACAGCCCTGAAACACAAGAGGTAACAACATTTCACTTCAGTTTATACTACTATAGTTGCGAAAAAAAGGGCTTCATTTCAGTACATCCGACAATGGCGGAACAAAGAGCAGCGGCATTATGTATGCACTAACAACCCAGAACAAATGTACTCATGTGGATGTGGTGGTTGCTTTATATATAAAGCGGGGCCAAAACCTATTTCATTAATCCAGAATAAATTATAAATGTACCGTGTTTGCTAGCCGGATGCGGGAAGAACTGCAGATAGCAAAACGAAGCAACAACCAGCCCTGCAGAGATACGCCCACATGATCAGCAGTCTGTCAGTGCGATCTTCAAGAGATGGAAACACTACTGAACTTATAAAGAGACGGCTCTGACGGAGTTGGAACGTACCAAGGATCCCACCGGCAAACACGTCCTGCCAGTGGTGCCAGTAGTCTGCGACCCGCGACACGGCGACCATCGCAGCGAAGAGCAGCGGCAGGATCACGACGCAGAGCTTGGCAATGTGTCCGCCCCGGTCAAACACCCTGATCTTGCCGGCAAGGTACCACGACAGGAAGCCCAGCCCGGCAAAGGACCCTGCATTCCATACCAGATGAACACGAGTAACCTATGAGACTTAACTGTTTTTTGTTTTTTTTTTTGCCAAGGGAGAAGTGATCTAGAAAGATAACCAGTTCATGCTACAGTGCAGCTCAAACAAGTTCAGATGGCCTTCAGAATTGCAGATGGCGGTCAAGCTTACATGAAGTGTGGCCACTGGGGAAGCTCTTGTGCCCTTCTTTGATGACTTTTGCGTCTCCGTGGCATATGACTTGTCGGGTGATCGCCTCGTAGTTCTGAAAAGGCGACTGGATTCAGCATGGCAAATGTTGAAGAAATGGAAAGCTCTGAAGAAGCAATTGCGGACGAGAGCTCACCGGCACTCCGTCAGGAAAACAGCGATAGTAGAAGTTGGGCCGAGGCCGGCCGACGCCGTCCTTGATGGCGTCGGTGAGGACGCCGGTGATGAGCACGGAGAACAGCAGGCCTGTCAAAAAAATATTCATCTTTCAGAAGCGAGAATTGAGCAGAGCATTATTCTGAATAAACTGACGCAGTTGCAGTCTGCTGCAGCAGAACAATTAATGGTAGCACCGCAAGGGTAACCTGCCTAGTATGGCGTGGTGCAGGTCGTAGGCATTCTTCTTCTTGACATAGATGGCGGCGAAGATGAGCATCGGCAGGATGACGGCGTATATCTGCATCCGTTCGTCCACAGTCAGACAACGAGCAATGTTCGGTCAATGGAGGAAAAAGAAGAAATTTTGCAGAGATAAGGTCAGGAGGGCAGGTGGGGGTGGGGTACCGGGACGGCCCAGACGGGGATGGTGTTGGGCTTCATGGGGTAGCGGAGGTCCTCCATCATGAACTCGGCGACGAAGCGGTGGAAGGGCGTGATGAGGTTGAGCGCGACCTCGATGGCGGCGAGGAGGAGCAGCACGATCCAGTCGTACATGTGGCGCCGCGCCATCTTGGCCCCGTGGGTCCTGAGGTAGGGGGGCGGCACCCCGAGCTGGATGGGCGCCGCCGCCGCCGGTCCCGGTGGCGGCATCTTGGTCTCCGGCGCGGGTAGGAGCGGGGATTCGATGGATTCGCCGGGCGGATCCCCTGCCGGGCCTGCGTTTTCCATGCGGCGGGGTTAGCGGGGAGGGGAGGGGAATTCGTGGACAGGGCATGTGCGGGGAGGAGAGAGACGGAGACCGCAAGTGCGTACAGTAGATGACAGGTGCAGTGACGACAGGTACTCACGGGAGGGCGAACGAAGCGCGGAGATCCTCCTGCCGGAGCCGGCGGTCCGGAGTCAGCGGCGGCGTCAGGGACGAGCAGAGCACCACCACCTCCTCCTCCACCTCCTTCCCTGCAGGGACAGCGGCCGCGAGCTTAACGGCGGCGAGCCGCGGGGTCTCTATTTCTTGCTTGCCTCGGCGCCTCTGTTTCTTGGATTCTTTGCGTTTCTCCGCCGTCCGGGGCTCCGGTCCGGTGCGGCGGCTTCCGGTGTTGAACGCCCGCCGCCGATTTCTGCGCGTCTGTTTCTCGGATTGCTCTCGCTGATGCTTCCTCGCGTGTTGTGCGTGTGCTTTTCTGGCCTGAGAACGAGAGGATGGGCAACTGGGAGCGGCTGACACGGGGGAGGTGCGCTAGGCCAGGCGGCGGCTATAGCCCGCCCGCCCGTGAAGAATGGTTCAGGTTGTTGTTGGAATCGGGCGTGCCGTTGAGGACCGGCCAATCTTGCTGCCTTGACTTCCGCCCATCGTGAGCTGTGAGGACGGCTGTTTCGCCGGTGGTTCGCCGGCCAGGCGCGACCCGTCAACGTAAAGAAAACAATATCTTCCGCCGGAGATCAATGCTTCCGTTGTCTTGGGATTTATTATGCGTCGACAGACGCTTCAAAGCCAAGTAATAAGCATGACAAGTTTGGCCGGTGAATGATCAACACAAGTAGAGGGTCGACAAGCCGCCTATAAAAAGCCAAGAGAGTATAAAATGCCATATTCAAATCTATATATAATCCAAAGTGTTGAAAATACGTCAACCTACTGGTTTTCGCAGATTTGTACAACACGCTTTGCTTCTCAACAACACGGTAGTTGCTTTTGAAGACTATATATATTCATCTGAACGGGTCCCTTGGGATTTACTCCCTCCGTTCCAAAATAGATGACTCAACTTTATACTTCCTCCGTCACAGTTTATAAGGCACACTTCCTTCTACATGCATTTCCAGAATATTCCCTCCATTCCCTTATACAAGGCCACAAACTCATATTACAGGTACCAAGACTTTTGCAAGTCAACTTTTCTTTTAGTTAACCGGGATCATTAATACACCACAAGCATGCAACAAATGAATGGGAAGGAAGTGGTGGAGTGTCATTATGACTACATGCATGTATGTATTAAAAAGTTGCTAGCACGAGGAAACATCATTAAATTTTGCCTCGATTACTGTTGGTGGCCTTATATTGATGCAAAATGTATTTTTGATAGTGGCCTTGTATAAGGGAATGGAGGGAATGGACGCCTTCACCGCCGCCGTGCAGAGCTTGCCGGCCAGGAGCAAGTGCGAGCGCGACGGGACTTATCGTGCTATCAAGATTCAAGACACTCGTCCTTGGCTTCTTCCTGTCGTCCCCTCACCTGAGCTCCATAGGCACCGCAGTCGAGGACGTCGTCAGTCGCGGCGAGATCGAACGCCTTGGGTTCGGCATGTGCACTACCGGACTCGCGGTCTATGCCTACGGCCACGGGCCGTCGGCATAGGCCCCTAAGCCGTCGGCATAGATCTATGCCTACGGCTGCCGTCGGCATAGACCCGTCGGCGTAGATGTCGTCAGCGTAGTCTTGTCAGACCGTCGGCATAGTATAGTCGTCGGCATAGGGGCCTATGCCGACGGCCTGGCGTCAGCCGTCGGCATAGTATAGCCGTCGGCAATGTTTTTCGTCTGACGGCAGCGAACGACGCCGTCAAAAGCGCGGACGAATCATGCAATGCCACGTGGCAGAGATATGCCGACGGCTTTGCCGTCGGCATATCTCTGCCACGTGGCAACCCGTGGTACTCCTGGTGGCAGGGCTATGCCGACGGCTTTGCCGTAGGCATAGCTCTGCCACGTGTCGTCTCCTGGTTACTCCTGGCAGCAGAGATATGCCTACGGCTTTGCCGTCGGCATAGATATGCCACGTGGCGAGCCCTGGTAACTCCTGGGCTTATATATGCCGACGGCTTTGCCGTAGGCATAGTTTTTTTTATTTTCCCTGTTTCCTCTTTTCCAATTCATTTGACAGCATTTCAAAACAGAACAATATGAAATTATGCAGAAATATGACAGTTCATCATCTAAACATACCCAAGTTCACCATCATCATCTAAACATACTCAAGTTCATCACATCATCTAAAGATCATCACCGACTCAAGTTCATGAACATAAAAGTAGTGCAAGACATGAAACATCATAAAAGTAGGAATATGAAAGGCATGGCACGACGGCCACATGCACGGAATCTGATGGGGAATGTAGTAATTTCAAAAAAATTCCTACGCACACGCAAGATCATGGTGATGATATAGCAACAAGAGGGGAGAGTGTTCATCCACGTACCCTCGTAAACCGTAAGCGGAAGCGTTAGCACAACGCGGTTGATGTAGTCGTACGTCTTCACGATCCGACCGATCCAAGCACCGAACGTACCGGGGCCTCCGAGTTCAGCACACGTTCAGCTCGATGACGATCTCCGGCCCTCCGATCCAGCAAAGGCTCCGGAGATGAGTTCCGTCAGCACGACGGCGTGGTGACGATGATGATGTTCTACCGGCGCAGGGCTTCGCCTAAACTCCGCGACGATATGACCGAGGTGGAATATGGTGGAAGGGGGCACCGCACACGGCTAAGGAACGATCCGTAGATCAACTTGTGTGTCATGGGGTGCCCCCCTGCCCCCGTATATAAAGGAGCAAGGGAGGGGAGGCCGGCCCTAGGAGGAGGGCGCGCCAAGGGGAGTCTACTCCCACCGGGAGTAGGACTCCTTCTTTCCTAGTCCAACTAGGAGAAGGGAGAAAGGAGGGAAGTGGAGAAGGAAGGGAGAGAGGGGCCGCGCCCCAAAACCCTTGTCCAATTCGGACTGGGCTTGGGAGGGGCGCGCGCCACCTCCTGGCTCCTTTCCCACTAAAGCCCATTAAGGCCCAATACTCTTCCCCGTATTCCCGTAACTCCCCGGTACTCCCGAAAATACCCGAATCACTCGGAACCTTTCCGAACTCCGAATATAGTCGTCCAATATATCGATCTTTACGTCTCGACCATTTCGAGACTCCTCGTCATGTCCCCGATCTCATCCGGGACTCCGAACTCCTTCGGTACATCAAAAACTCTTAAACTCATAATAAAACTGTCATCGTAACGTTAAGCGTGCGGACCCTACGGGTTCGAGAACTATGTAGACATGACCTAAAACTATTCTCGGTCAATAACCAATAGCGGGACCTGGATGCCCATATTGGCTCCTACATATTCTACGAAGATCTTTATCGGTCAAACCGCATAACAACATACGTTGTTCCCTTTGTCATCGGTATGTTACTTGCCCGAGATTCGATCGTCGGTATCCAATACCTAGTTCAATCTCGTTACCGGTAAGTCTCTTTACTCGTTACGTAATGCATCATTCCGTAACTAACTCATTAGCTACAGTGCTTGCAAGGCTTATAGTGATGTGCATTACCGAGAGGGCCCAGAGATACCTCTCTGACAATCGGAGTGACAAAACCTAATCTCGAAATACGCCAACCCAACATGTACCTTTGGAGACACCTGTAGTACTCCTTTATAATCACCCAGTTACGTTGTGACGTTTGGTAGCACCCAAAGTGTTCCTCCGGTAAACGGGAGTTGCATAATCTCACAGTTACAGGAACATGTATAAGTCATGAAGAAAGCAATAGCAATAAACAAACGATCAAGTGCTAGGCTAACGAAATGGGTCATGTCAATCACATCATTCTCCTAATGATGTGATCCCATTAATCAAATGACAACACATGTCTATGGTTAGGAAACATAACCATCTTTGATCAACAAGCTAGTCAAGTAGAGGCATACTAGTGACACTATGTTTGTCTATGTATTCACACATGTATTATGTTTCCGGTTAATACAATTCTAGCATGAATAATAAACATTTATCATGAAATAAGGAAATAAATAATAACTTTATTATTGCCTCTAGGGCATATTTCCTTCGGTCTCCCACTTGCACTAGAGTCAATAATCTAGTTCACATCGCCATGTGATTTAACACCAATATTCATATCTGTTTATGATTAACACCCATAGTTCACATCATTATGTGACCAACACCCAAAGGGTTTACTAGAGTCAATAATCTAGTTCACATTGCTATGTGATTAACACCCAAAGAGTACTAAGGTGTGATCATGTTTTGCTTGTGAGAGAATCTTAGTCAACGGGTCTGTCATATTCAGAGCCGTATGTACTTTGCAAATATTCTATGTCTACAATGCTCTGCGCGGAGCTACTCTAGCTAATTGCTCCCACTTTCAATATGTATCCAGATTGAGACTTAGAGTCATCTGGATCGATGTGAAAGCTTGCACCGATGTAACTCTTTACGACGGGCTCTTTTATCACCTCCATAATCGAGAAATATTTCCTTAGTCCTCACTAAGGATATTCTTTGACCAATGTCCAATGATCTACTCCTAGATCACTATTGTACTCCCTTGCCAAATTCAGAGCAAGGTATACAATAGGTCTGGTACAAAACATAGCATACTTTGTAGAACCTATGACTGAGGCATAGGGAATGAGTTTCACACTCTTTTCTATTTTCTGCTGTGGTCGGGATTTGAGTCTTACTCAATTTCACACCTTTGCAACACAGGCAAGAACTCTTTCTTTGACTGTTCCATCTTGAACTATTTCAAAATCTTGCCAAGGTATGTACTCATTGAAAATCTTATCAAGCGTCTTGATCTATCCCAATAGATCTTGATGCTCAATATGTAAGTAGCTTTACTGAGGTCTTTTCTTTTAGAGAACTCCTTTCAAACACTCCTTTATGCTTTGCAGAATAATTCTACATTGTTTCCGATCAACAATATGTCATTCACATATACTTATCAGAAATGTTGTAGTGCTCCCACTCACTTTCTTGTAAATACAGGCTTCACCGTAAGTCTGTATAAAACTATATGCTTTGATCAACTTATCAAAGCGTATATTCCAACACTGAGATGATTGCACCAGTCCATAGATGGATCGCTGGAGCTTGCACATTTTGTTAGCACCTTTAGGATTGACAAAACCTTCTGGTTGCATCATATACAACTCTTTTTAAGAAAACCATTAAGGAATGCAGTTTTGACATCCATTTGCCAGACTTCATAAAATGTGGCAATTGCTAACATGATTCAGACAGACTTTAAGCATTGCTACAGTTTGAGAAAATCTCATTGTAGTCAACACCTTGAACTTGTCGAAAACCTTTTTGCAACAAGCCGAGCTTTGTAGATAGTGACACTACTATCAGCATCTGTCTTCCTCTTGAAGATCCATTTATACAATATGGCTTGCCGATCATCGGGCAAGTCCACCAAAGTCCACACTTTGTTCTCATACATGGATCCCATCTCAGATTTCATGGCCTCAAGCCATTTCACGGAATCTGGGCTCATCATCTCTTCCTCATAGTTCATAGGTTCATCATGGTCTAGTAACATGACTTCCAGAACAGGATTACCGTACCACTCTGGTGCGGACTGTACTTTGGAAGACCTACGAGGTTTTGTAGTAACTTGATCTGAAGTTTCATGATCATCATCATTAGCTTCCTCACTAATTGGTGTAGGAATCACTGGAACTGATTTCGTGATGAACTACTTTCCAATTCGGGAGAAGGTACAAATTACCTTATCAAGCTCTACTTTCCTCCCACTCACTTCTTTCGAGAGAAATTCCTTCTCTAGAAAAGATCCGAATTTAGCAATGAAAATCTTGCCCTCAGATCTGTGATAGAAGGTGTACCCAACAGTTTCCTTTGGGTATTCTATGAAGACGCACTTCTCCGATTTGGGTTCGAGCTTATCAGGATGAAACTTTTTCACATAAGCATCACAACTCCAAATTTTTAGAAATGACAGCTTAGGTTTATTGCTAAACCATAGTTCATACAGTGTCGTCTCAACGGATTTAGATGGTGCCCTATTTAATGTGAATGCAGCTGTCTCTAATGCATAACCCCAAAACGATATTGGTAAATCAGTAAGAGACATCATAGATCGCACCATATCCAACAAAGTGCGGCTACGACGTTTGGACACACCATAACGTTGTGGTGTTCCATGTGGCGTGAGCTGTGAAACTATTTCACATTGTTTTAATTGAAGACCAAACTCGTAACTCAAATATTCATCTCCACGATCAGATCGCAGAAACTTTATTTTCTTGTTACGATGATTTTCCACTTCACTCTGAAATTCTTTGAACCTTTCAACTATTTCAGACTTATGTTTCATCAAGTAGATATACCCATATCTGCTCAAATCATCTGTGAAGGTCAGAAAATAACGATACTTGCCATGAGCCTTCATACTCATTGGTCTGCATACATCAGTATGTATTATTTCCAATAAGTCAGTAGCTCATTCCATTGTTCCGAAGAACGGAGTTTTAGTCATCTTGCCCAAAAGGCATGGTTCGCAAGCATCAAATGATTCATAACCAAGTGATTCCGAAAATCCATCTTTATGGAGTTTCTTCATGCGCTTTACACCGATATGACCTAAACGGCAGTGCCACAAATAAGTTGCACTATCATTATTAACTTTGCATCTTTTGGCTTCAATATTACGAATATGTGTATCACACGATCGAGATCCAACAAACCATTTTCATTGGGTGTATGACCATAGAAGGTTTTATTCATGTAAACAAAACAACAATTATTCTCTAAGTTACATGAATAACCGTATTGCAATAAACATGATCAAATCATATTCATGATCAACGCAAACACCAAATAACACTTATTTAGGTTTAACACTAATCTCGAAAGTATAGGGAGTGTGCGATGATGATCATATCAATCTTGGAACTATTTCCAACACACATCGTCACTTCACCCTTAACTAGTCTCTGTTTATTCTGCAACTCCCATTTCGAGTTACTAATCTTAGCAACTGAACTAGTATCAAATACTGAGGGGTTGCTATAAACACTAGTAAAGTACACATCAATAACATGTATATCAAATATACTTATGTTCACTTTGCCATCCTTCTTATCCGCCAATCACTTGGGGTAGTACCTCTTCCAGTGACTAGTCTCTTTGCAGTAGACACACTTAGTCTCACGCTTAGGACCAGACTTGGGTTTCTTCACTTGAGCAGCAACTTGCTTGCCATTCTTCTTGAAGTTCCCCTTCTTTTCCCTTTGCCTTTTTCTTGAAACTAGTGATCTTGTTAACCATCAACACTTGATGCTCTTTTCTTGATTTCTACCTTCGCCGATCTCAACATCGCGAACAGCTTAGGAATAACTTTCGTCATCTCTTGCATATTATAGTTCATCACAAAGTTCTAGTAACTTAGTGATGGTGACTAGAGAATTCTGTCAATCACTATCTTATCTGGAAGATTAACTCCCACTTGATTCAAGCGATTGAAGTACCCAGACAATCTGAGCACATGCTCACTAGTTGAGCGATTCTCCTCCATCTTTTAGCTATAGAACTTGTTGGAGACTTCATATCTCTCAACTCGGGTATTTGCTTGAAATATTAACTTCAACTCCTGGAACATCTTATATGGTCCATGACGTTCAAAAACGTCTTTGAAGTCCCGATTCTAAGCCATTAAGCATGGTGCAATAAACTATCAAGTAGTCATCATATTGAGCTTAGCTAAACGTTCATAACGTCTGCATCTGTTCCTGCAATAGGTCTGTCACCTAGCGGTGCATCATGGACATAATTCTTCTGTGCAGCAATGAGGATAAACCTCATGTCACGGATCTAATCCGCATCATTGCTACTAACATCTTTCAACACAGTTTTCTCTAGGAACATATCAAAATAAACATATGAAAGCAACAACGCGAGCTATTGATCTACAACATAATTTGCAAAATACTACTAGGACTAAGTTCATGATAAATTAAAGTTCAATTAATCATATTACTTAAGAACTCCCACTTAGATAGACATCCCTCTAATCCTCTAAGTGATCACGTGATCCAAATCAACTAAACCATGTCCGATCATCACGTGAGATGGAGTAGTTTCAATGGTGAACATCACTATGTTGATCATATCTACTATATGATTCACGCTCGACCTTTCGGTCTCCGTGTTCCGAGGCCATATCTGTATATGCTAGGCTCGTCAAGTTTAACCTGAGTATTCCGTGTGTGCAACTGTTTTGCACCCGTTGTATTTGAACGTAGAGCCTATCACACCCGATCATCACGTGGTGTCTCAGCATGAAGAACTTTCGCAACGGTGCATACTCAGGGAGAACACTTCTTGGTAATTAGTGAGAGATCATCTTAAAATGCTACTGCCAAACAAAACAGAATAAGATGTATAACAGATAAACATCATATGCAATCAAAATATGTGACATGATATGGCCATGATCATCTTGCGCCTTTGATCTCCATCTCCAAACTACTGTCATGATCTCTATCGTCACCGGCACGACACCATGATCTTCATCATCTTGATCTATATCAATGTGTCGTCACATGGTCGTCTCACCAACTATTGCTCTTGCAACTATTGCTATCGCATAGCGATAAAGTAAAGCAATTATTTGGCACTTGCATCTTATGCAACAAAGAGACAACCATAGGGCTTCTGCCAGTTGCCGATAACTTCAACAAAAGATGATCATCCATACAACAACTTATATCTCATCACGTCTTGACCATATCACATCACAACATGCCCTGCAAAAACAAGTTAGACGTCCTCTACTTTGTTGTTGCAAATTTTACGTGGCTGCTACGGGCTGAGCAAGAACCGTTCTCACCTACGCATCAAAACCACAACGATAGTTTGTCAAATAGACTCTGTTTTAACCTTCGCAAGGACCGGGCGTAGCCATACTTAGTTCAACTAAAGTTGGAGAAACTGACACCCGCTAGCCCCCTGTGTGCAAAGCACGGCGGTAGAACCAGTCTCGCGTAAGCGTACGCGTAATGTCGGTCCGGGCCGCATCATCCAACAATGCCGCCGAACCAAAGTATGACATGCTGGTAGGCAGTATGACTTATATCGTCCACAACTCACTTGTGTTCTAATCGTGCATATAACATCAAACCATAAAACCTAGGCTCGGATGCCACTGATGGGGAACGTAGTAATTTCAAAAAATTTCCTACGCACACGCAAGATCATGGTGATGATATAGCAACAAGAGGGGAGAGTGTTCGTCCACGTACCCTCGTAGACCGTAAGCGGAAGCGTTAGCACAAGGCGGTTGATGTAGTCGTACGTCTTCACGATCCGACCGATCCAAGCACCGAACGTACGGGGCCTCCGAGTTCAGCACACGTTCAGCTCGATGACGATCTCCGGCCCTCCGATCCAGCAAAGGCTCCGGAGCTGAGTTCCGTCAGCACGACGGCGTGGTGACGATGATGATGTTCTACCGGCGCAGGGCTTCGCCTAAACTCCGCGACGATATGACCGAGGTGGAATATGGTGGAAGGGGCACCGCACACGGCTAAGGAACGATCCGTAGATCAACTTGTGTGTCATGGGGTGCCCCCCTGCCCCCATATATAAAGGAGCAAGGGAGGGGGAGGCCGGCCCTAGGAGGAGGGCGCGCCAAGGGGAGTCCTACTCCCACCGGGAGTAGGACTCCTTCTTTCCTAGTCCAACTAGGAGAAGGGGGGAAAGGAGGGAAGTGGAGAAGGAAGGGAGAGAGGGGCCGCGCCCCAAAACCCTTGTCCAATTCGGACTGGGCTTGGGAGGGGCGCGCGCCACCTCCTGGCTCCTTTCCCACTAAAGCCCATTAAGGCCCAATACTCTTCCCCGTATTCCCGTAACTCCCCGGTACTCCCGAAAATACCCGAATCACTCGGAACCTTTCCGAACTCCGAATATAGTCGTCCAATATATCGATCTTTACGTCTTGGCCATTTCGAGACTCCTCGTCATGTCCACGATCTCATCCGGGACTCCGAACTCCTTCGGTACATCAAAAACTCATAAACTCATAATAAAATTGTCATCGTAACGTTAAGTGTGCGGACCCTACGGGTTCGAGAACTATGTAGACATGACCTAAAACTATTCTCGGTCAATAACCAATAGCGGGACCTGGATGCCCATATTGTCTCCTACATATTCTACGAAGATCTTTATCGGTCAAACCGCATAACAACATACGTTGTTCCCTTTGTCATCGGTATGTTACTTGCCCGAGATTCGATCGTCGGTATCCAATACCTAGTTCAATCTCGTTACCGGCAAGTCTCTTTACTCGTTACGTAATGCATCATTCCGTAACTAACTCATTAGCTACATTGCTTGCAAGGCTTATAGTGATGTGCATTACCGAGAGGGCCCAGAGATACCTCTCCGACAATCGGAGTGACAAAACCTAATCTCGAAATACGCCAACCCAACATGTACCTTTGGAGACACCTGTAGTACTCCTTTATAATCACCCAGTTATGTTGTGACGTTTGGTAGCACCCAAAGTGTTCCTCCAGTAAACGGGAGTTGCATAATCTCATAGTTACAGGAACATGTATAAGTCATGAAGAAAGCAATAGCAATAAACAAACGATCAAGTGCTAGGCTAACGGAATGGGTCATGTCAATCACATCATTCTCCTAATGATGTGATCCCATTAATCAAATGACAACACATGTCTATGGTTAGGAAACATAACCATCTTTGATTAACAAGCTAGTCAAGTAGAGGCATACTAGTGACACTATGTTTGTCTATGTATTCACACATGTATTATGTTTCCGGTTAATACAATTCTAGCATGAATAATAAACATTTATCATGAAATAAGGAAATAAATAATAACTTTATTATTGCCTCTAGGGCATATTTCCTTCAGAATCATCAAGCAAGACCACCTCCGCCAAAACCACCACCACCTCCGGCAAAACCACCACCTCCGCCAAAACCACCACCACCTCCGCCAAAACCACCACCTCCGCCAAAACCACCACCTCCGCCAAAACCACCACCACCTCCGCCAAAACCACCACCACCTCCGCCAAAACCGCCATCGCGACCACCACCACTCTGCCAGATCGGAGTGACTGGGGTCAATGGAGCAGGAGTCGAGCCACCGGTCCCCTACATGTTTCAGAAAAGATTCTAACGGTAAATATGATATGATAGTGTTGAATGAACGAGAACTAGTTTGTCAGTAGTTAGGCAAATGTACTAACCGGACCATCACGGCCTAGTGCCACCCATTCATCGAACGTGGGCACGTGTGGGGGTTCTCCTACAGGTGGAGGTGGGGGTCCCATTTGTGGTGGATCCGTGCGGTTACTCCAAGACGCCAACATAGCCTGAATGTTAGTTAAACAAGCAAACTAGAAGATTAGAAGGAATGAAAGTGCAAAAATTTAGCTTGGTTTTAAGAGGGCAAAATTAACCGTCATCATCTGACGGTTGTAATCATCGTTTGCCTTCACTCGTTTCAAGTACTCCCACACCTCGAGATTCCTATGCTCGAAAAACTCCTTATATGCCTACATAATTTAGATTGTTTCTAAGTGAGCAATGCTGAAAATAAACTGAGAATGCTAGATAGAAAAAGATAAAGAGGAAGTACTTACAACATGCTGGCGGGCTAAGGGAATCTGTGAACGCCCCGTACTCTCTAACTGGCTCGGGTTGGTAGCCCGAAGCTGTGTGTACGAGATCGAAGGAGTGATCAAGCCGTCGAAACACGGATACCGGCCATTCTTCTTCCCCTGGATGGCCACCACCGCCGTGTCGTCGATCTGAGACTGGGCGACCTCAGCAACAGGAACATCCGGATGCAACTCCTGATAGTGATGAATGTAAGACCCCAGGTGCTCCTCGGTCTTGCCGTAGTACTGGCTCTCGCCCTCCTTGCGATGACTCCGCTCGCAGGCCAGCTTCCACGACTCCATGTCTGAGAGCGGCCTCTTCAACTTATCCTCCTACAACGTCAAATAGAAGTTAGCCATACATAAGAACATGACGGTAAAGAAGAACAAAAATGCATCATGCACATAGATATACCTTCATGGCCTTGAAGCTCCAGTGGTTCCTGTTTCCTTGGCCGTGTGTCCCGTCTGCTCCACGGTTAGCCCGGGCCTTGATGCTCTTGGCAGCAAACTCAGCGTCGGCGCCGAGCCACCTATCCACCAAACTCGCCCATCCGTCATGCCTTCCGTAGCACCAATGAGGAACAACCTATGTGTAGGATCGAAGAAGGTGAGAGTGTCTAGAGGGGGGGTGATTAGACTACTCGACAAGATAAAAATTCAGTCTTTTATCAAGGACAGATTTTGGCAGATTTTGCATAACACACACAAGTCAAGTAGCACACTACACATGCAATTCTAGAGTATGGGCAGCGGAAAGTAAATTGCACAAGTAGTAAAGAGAAGTGGAGAAGATCAAACGCAATTTGGAGATGCGGTGATTTTTCTCGTGGTTCCGATAGGTGGTGCTATCGTACTTCCACGTTGATGGAGACTTCAACCCACGGAGGGTAACGGCTGCGAGAGTCCACGGAGGGCTCCACCCACGAAGGGTCCACGAAGAAGCAACCTTGTCTATTCCATCATGGCCTACGCCCACGGAGGGCTAGCCTTACTCGGGGTAGATCTTCACGAAGTAGGCGATCTCCTTGCCCTTACAAACTTCTTGGTTCAACTCCACATCTCGACGGAGGCTCCCAAGCGACACCTAACCAATCTAGGAGGCACCACCCTCCAAAAGGTAATAGATGTTGTAGATGATGATGAACTCCTTGCTATTGTGCTTCAAATGATAATCTCCCCAACACTCAACTCTCCTCACTGATTTGGCTGTGGTGGAAGAAAGGATTGAGTGGAAAGCAACTTGGGAAGGCTAGAGATCAAGCTTCATATGGTGAGAGTGGAGCAACTTGATCTCAACCACAAGGGTAGGTAGTTCTCTTCTCAGAAATGTAAGGTAGGAGTGGTAGTTCTTTCTGATGGCTCTCTCCACGAATGAAGAGGGGGTGGAGGGGTATTTATAGCCTCCACACAAAATCCAACCGTTACACACATTTGAGCAATCTCGGTGGGACCGAAGTTGACAACTCGGTGAGACCGAAAGTTCAAATAATGTGAACGTTGGGATTTTTGGTGGGACCGAAAATACAATCTCGGTTAGTCCGACTCGTGCAATGACAAGATCAAGCCAATTTCGGTGAGACCGACTTCATCATCTCGGTGACACCGATTTGATGACAGAAGGTTACAGAAGCTTGGCAACTCATGTTTCGGTGAGACCGAGTTCAGAATCGGAAAATCCGAGTTTGCTAGGGTTTGGCTTATGGCTGAGGTGGTTCATCTCGGTGTGACTGAGTTTGGAAAATTGGTGGGACCGAGACTACTTATGAGTGTATATGGCAGTGAAAGTTGCTGATAGTTTAGGAGATGTATCACTAAGCACTTGAGCAACCAGATCATCATCATAACCTCATCCCCTTTTAATAGTATTGGCTTTCCTATGGACTCAATGTGATCTTGGATCACTAAACCAAAAATGGAGTCTTGAGCTTTTGCCAATGCTTGCCTTAGCATTTAGAGGGGTCCACCTCTTCAGTCCTTTTGCCATGCCAATGTGATTGAATTTCCTGAAACATACTTGATAAAAGCATTAGTCCAACCACAAAGTATGTTGTCATTAATTACCAAAACCACCCAGGGAGCAAATGTGCTTTCAATCTCCCCCTTTTTGGTAATTGATGGCAACACACTAAACAAGACATCAAAGCTTATTGAAAGAAAGACAGAATTATCACGAAAGCTTTGACAAACATGTAGTACACAGGCTCCCCCTACAAGTGTGCAAGATTTTCATAAATTATGGTTTTGGACTACCACAAGCACACAAGAGAGAAAAGCAAGATGTGCTACATGCAGCTTGGCTATATGCATCAGAGCAGATGAAAAGAAGTGAGTGATAATGCATATGTGCATGGTGATTTCGTGCAAACAGGTATTCACAAGCAAGTCACCATCATGCACATTCTGCAAAGTGCATATACTTACCTTGAGGTTCCTTGGCATTGTACCTGAAGAGATAAACTTGGGAAAACAAGGTTAGATAACACAAGAGTATTTCTTCAACCAACTGCAAGAACATCAAGAGTACCAAGCCAGGGATGACATGTATAAGGAGTGTCTCATATTGAGCACAAGCTTGAATCAGCAAACATGTCTCCTGAAACTAAAAGATTTTCAATGAACTCTGAGAGATTTTGCTTTCCATAAGATATCAATTGTGAAGATTCCTCTCCCTTTGAGTTCTCTCAGATCAAGGGGTTTTGATGGAAAGAGCAAAATCAAAAGAATGATGCCAAATGAGAATGACGCCAATTGTAATGTCCAATGTGAAACACGGCAAGAAATTCTCTTATAAGGAAAAACACGGCAAAGCTTTGATGTGATTCTCTCCCCCTTAAGGTAAGATTGCTCTTCTTCTCCCCCTAAATCTTCTCTTCTCCCCCTAAGTCTTCTCCCCCTTTGACATCAAGTGCCGAAAAGGACAGCAACCTAGGAAGGTTAGGGAAGATGGAAAGAAAGAAGTGGGATCCTTAAGAATCACAACAGGGCAAAAAGGAACATGCATAGAGAATCATTGAGTGGAGCTGCAGAAGATGATATCCTGAAAGAAATAAATCGGTGACACCGAATTAAGATGGATCGGTGGGTCCGAAAGTCAGGGATTTAGGGTAGATCCTTTTCGGTTAGACCGAAATATTTAAATCGGTGACGCCGAGTTTAATCCAAGGAAATACAGAAATAATTCATCTCACTTTGCGAGGAATGTTTCAAAGGATTTGCAATGAATTTGTGAATGATTTTCGAGGAATTGATCAGAGCCAGAAGGATATTCACAAAGACAGAAGAATAGAAATGAAAAAGATTCCTAGATGAAGTTTTTTTTTAATGAAAAACTCAATGAGAGAAAATAAGAGAAAATAGAAAGACTCCAAAACATATGTACTTCATCTAGATAAGGGTCGGCGACAAAGTCACCTATGTTTGAGTATATTGACTTAGGAGTCAAATGAGAACATTTGATCATAGGTCATACTCATCGTTTAAGCTCAAAATGGGGTTGCCATTTTTCGATTAAGCATTCGATGTGATCACATCTTATGAAGCTGCTTGTACTCATGTCTTTGAGCAAAGCTCCTCAAAGATGTGAACAACATACCTTGGGCTTGTTGTTGCTTTGTTCATGTAGGTGAACTTGATGTAGGTGCTCATTGAATGTGAAGTTGGAGCGCCATTTCCACTTGTGTAGTTCATCTTCCTACATGGGTTAGGCAAGCAAGGAAATACTCAAGGATATCCAAGATGACAAGAGTGAAATACTAGATGTATAAGATGTCAAAAAGGATATGTGGAATTTTGTTCCTTGAACTCAACATCCCAAAGGGCTAGATACTTGGTCAATGTCAAGATTACTCATGATTTGAGTGTGTGGTAATCTTGTGGAATGTAGATCATCCAAGTACCTGCAAGGAGTTAGATGCAATACAAGGAGGCAAATGTGTCCAAGACATATGATCATCATCATAAGAGATATATCAAGGATTAGTCAAGTGGGCTCATGCCTTGCATGCATCAATGGAGTTCTTACTCCAAGTTTGAAGCATCAATGATGTTCAACTCACTCCTTAAGCGACAAAACACCTTCTCATCAAGAGGTTTTGTAAAGATATCTGCGAGTTGTTTGTCAGTACGAACATGCTTAAGATTGATGTCACCCTTGGCAATGTGATCACGAATGAAATGGTGACGAACTTCAATATGTTTCGTTCGAGAGTGTTGCACTGGATTGTGTCCAATTTTAATCGCACTCTCATTGTCACAAAGCAAGGGAACATGTCTCACATGTATCCCATAATCCTTAAGCGTTTGTGTCATCCATAGCAATTGAGCACAACACGAACCAGCAGCAATATATTCCGCTTCGGCAGTGGATAATGATACCGAATTTTGTTTCTTGGAGGACCAAGATACAAGGGATCGACCAAGGAATTGACACGTACCCGAAGTTGACTTTCTATCAACCTTGTCACCGGCATAGTCCGAGTCGGAATAGCCAACAAGGTCGAAAGAGGCCCTCTTAGGATACCAAATGCCAAAGTTTGGTGTGTGTATCAAATATCTCACAATCCTTTTAACAGCTTTAAGATGACATTCTTTAGGGGCTGCTTGATATCGAGCACACATGCATACACTCAACATTATGTCAGGACGAGAAGCACAAAGATATAGTAGAGAACCAATCATAGATCGGTACACCTTTTGATCAACGGGTTCTCCATCTTTTGTCAAGTCATTATGTCCACTTGTAGGCATGGGGGTTCTCATACCTTTGCTTTCTTGCATGTTGAACTTCTTGAAGAGATCCTTGGTGTACTTTGTTTGTGAGACAAAGGTACCCTCCTTAGATTGCTTGATTTGCAACCCAAGAAAGAATTTGAGTTCACTCATCATGGACATCTCATACTTCTCCGACATGAGCTTTCCAAACTTCTCGCTAAAATGAGGGTTAGTTGAACCAAAGATAATATCATCAACATATATTTGGCACACAAATAGTTCACCATCAACCCTTTTAGTAAAAAGAGTAGAATCAATTTTCCCAATTTCAAAGCCTTTTTCAAGAAGAAAGCTAGTCAAGCATTTGTACCAAGCTCTAGGAGCTTGTTTAAGACCATAAAGAGCTTTGTGCAACTTGTAAACATGATTAGGCTTTTTGGGATTCACAAATCCAGGAGGTTGTTTCACAAATACTTCCTCCTCTATTTCACCATTTAGGAAAGCACTTTTGATATCCATTTGATAGAGAGTAATATCATGGTGATTGGCATAAGCAAGAAGAATGCGAATGGACTCAAGTCTAGCAACGGGGGCATAGGTCTCACCATAGTCCATACCTTCGACTTGTGTGTAACCTTGAGCTACGAGACGAGCCTTGTTGCGGATGACTTGTCCATCTTCATCTTGCTTGTTCCGAAACACCCATTTGGTTCCAATGACGTTTTGATCATCCTTGGGCTTCTCTACCAAAGTCCATACCTTGTTCCTCTCGAAGTTGTGTAGCTCTTCGTGCATAGCGTTCACCCAATCCGGGTGTTCAAGTGCTTCTTCTACCTTCATAGGTTCAATACTAGAGATAAATGAGTAATGCTCACAAAAGTTAGCTAAGCGAGTTTTAGAGCGAGTAATTCTCCCGGAGTTGATGTCATTGATCATTTGTTCCACGGGATGATTTTTCTTGACTCTTGCTCGGACTCGGGATAGCTTTTGTTGAGGTTGTGGCTGAGCTTCCTCATCATCTTCATCTTCCTCTTCTTCTTCATTGTTGTTGGTGTTGTCTTGAGGCGGTGGAGAAGGAGGTTGTGGTGGATCTTCTTGTTGCACTTCCTCATCTTGGTGAGTTCCACTTGTGGAGGCCTCCATGTTGCCTTGAGGTTCATCTTGCCGTGAGGTAGGGGGCTCCACATATGTAGATGAGGTACTCTCCTTCACTTCCATGGGACGAATCTTTCCAATAGGTAAATCTTGGATGGCTTCCGATGGGTCCTTGTCTCCTACATCAATAGGCATTTGCTCTACTTGCGAGCCATTAGATTCATCAAACTTCACGTCTACCGTCTCTTCAACCTTTCGGGTGAAATTATTGTAGACACGGTAGGTGTGGGAGTTTGATCCATAACCAAGAAAAAAGCCTTCATGAGTTTTAGGAGCAAATTTGGACCGACGATGCTTATCAAGGATATAGCATTTCAAACCAAAGACACGAAAGTATCCCACTTGGGGTTTGTTACCGGTGAGGAGCTCGTATGATGTCTTGCCAAGGATCTTATGAAGATAAAGCCTGTTGATAGCATGACAAGCTGTCTCGACCGCTTCCCCCCAAAAATGCTTCGGTGTCTTGTATTCATCAAGCATCGTTCTAGCCATCTCTATGAGCGTTCGGTTCTTCCTCTCAACAACTCCATTTTGTTGAGGAGTGTACGTAGCCGAGAACTCATGTAGAATCCCTTCCTCATCGAGAAAAGAGTCTACATTAGCGTTCTTGAACTCCGTTCCATTGTCACTCCGAACTTTCTTGATCTTCACCTCAAATTGATTTTGGGCCTTTCTGGCAAAGGTTTTGAAGATTCTCTGAACCTGCGATTTGTCATCAAGGAAAAATACCCACGTAAATCTGGAATAATCATCAACTATAACTAGACCAAAGGAGTTACCACCAAGGCTTTTGTAAGCATTGGGACCGAAGAGATCCATATGAAGAAGCTCAAGCGGTCTCCTTGTGGTCATGATGTTCTTCACGGGATGACTTCCACCTACTTGTTTTCCTGCTTGACAAGCACTACAAAGTCTATCTTTGTCAAAGAGAACATCTTTAACGCCAAGAATATGATCATCTTTGATCAGCTTGTCTAAATTACGCATACCAACATGTCCAAGCCTTCTATGCCATAACCAACCTTTAGAGGATTTAGCAATGAAGCAAGCTCTAGGTTGGGCTTTCTTAGTGAAATCAACAATATATAGATCACCTCTATGGATACCGGTAAATGCCATGTTATGATTGTCACGACGAAAGACTTGGCAATCTACTTCGGTGAATAGCACATTGAATCCAAAGTCAGCTAATCTAGACACGGAAAGTAAATTGTATCCAAGTGATTCTACAAGCATGACATTTTGAATAGAGCTATCATGAGATATGGCCACCTTACCAAGGCCAAGTACCTTACCCTTGGAGTTGTCTCCAAAAGTCACATACTTGCGTGGACCATCGTTCTTTGCAAGCTCTCGAAACATGTCTTTGTCTCCGGTCATGTGGTCGGTGCATCCACTATCAAGAATCCACTCTTTTCCGCCGGATATGTAGTCTCTCAGATTTGCCATAAGATTGAGACTCTTCATGATCTTGTCTAGCTCGGTGTCCGAATCGGGGTAATCATCATCATGCTCATGCTCATCATCATATTGACCCATAGATTGTTCATCATCAACACCTAGGTCAATTTGATAACTACTTGCATTAGTTTTGTCAATGTGACAATAATCATCGGAATGCAATACAAGAGCATTTCTAATTAGAACATTGATAAGACCGGGATCACCCTTCTTTTTCATAAGATCACGAAGCTCAAAGAAGCATTTATCAAAGTTGGGATCATTGGGGCGCATCATATCAAATTCAATAGTCTTGTATAGAATTTCATCAAGACCTCTCAAAGAGCAGTCCGGATAAAGTTCTTCCAAGAACTTCCACATAGCATAGGCACACTCAAAGTTTGTAACGAGCTTAAGCAAGTTGCGGGTAACCCTCTAATGATAAGATTTATAGTCCTAAGGTTACGAAGCAAATCAAGCTCTTCATCCATGGTAGGGTGCAAGGGGTCAAATGGAGGCACATAGGGGGTCTCAACATATTTGCGCAAATTGTATGTCTTAAAGATAATAAGCATTTCAATCCTCCACGAGTTATAGGACACTCCATTAAGAATAGGCACTCTATGGCTAACACTCCCAAACGTAGACACGTCCATCTTCCTCCAATGGTGTGTAAACCCAAAGCAATGGAGACCAAAGCTCTGATACCAATTGTAGGATCGAAGAAGGTGAGAGTGTCTAGAGGGGGGGTGATTAGACTACTCGACAAGATAAAAATTCAGTCTTTTATCAAGGACAGATTTTGGCAGATTTTGCATAACACACACAAGTCAAGTAGCACAGTACACATGCAATTCTAGAGTATGGGCAGCGGAAAGTAAATTGCACAAGTAGTAAAGAGAAGTGGAGAAGATCAAACGCAATTTGGAGACGCGGTGATTTTTCTCGTGGTTCCGATAGGTGGTGCTATCGTACTTCCACGTTGATGGAGACTTCAACCCACGGAGGGTAACGGCTGCGAGAGTCCACGGAGGGCTCCACCCACGAAGGGTCCACGAAGAAGCAACCTTGTCTATTCCATCATGGCCTACGCCCACGGAGGGCTAGCCTTACTCGGGGTAGATCTTCACGAAGTAGGCGATCTCCTTGCCCTTACAAACTTCTTGGTTCAACTCCACATCTCGACGGAGGCTCCCAAGCGACACCTAACCAATCTAGGAGGCACCACCCTCCAAAAGGTAATAGATGTTGTAGATGATGATGAACTCCTTGCTCTTGTGCTTCAAATGATAATCTCCCCAACACTCAACTCTCCTCACTGATTTGGCTGTGGTGGAAGAAAGGATTGAGTGGAAAGCAACTTGGGAAGGCTAGAGATCAAGCTTCATATGGTGGGAGTGGAGCAACTTGATCTCAACACAAGGGTAGGTAGTTCTCTTCTCAGAAATGTAAGGTAGGAGTGGTAGTTCTTTCTGATCGCTCTCTCCACGAATGAAGAGGGGGTGGAGGGGTATTATAGCCTCCACACAAAATCCAACCGTTACACACATTTGAGCAATCTCGGTGGGACCGAAGTTGACAACTCGGTGAGACCGAAAGTTCAAATAATGTGAACGTTGGGATTTTCGGTGGGACCGAAAATACAATCTCGGTTAGTCCGACTCGTGCAATGACAAGATCAAGCCAATTTCGGTGAGACTGACTTCATCATCTCGGTGACACCGATTTGATGACAGAAGGTTACAGAAGCTTGGCAACTCATGTTTCGGTGAGACCGAGTTCAGAATCGGAAAATCCGAGTTTGCTAGGGTTTGGCTTATGGCTGAGGTGGTTCATCTCGGTGTGACTGAGTTTGGAAAATCGGTGGGACCGAGACTACTTATGAGTGTATATGGCAGTGAAAGTTGCTGATAGTTTAGGAGATGTATCACTAAGCACTTGAGCAACCAGAACATCATCATAACCTCATCCCCTTTTAATAGTATTGGCTTCCCTATGGACTCAATGTGATCTTGGATCACTAAACCAAAAATGGAGTCTTGAGCTTTTGCCAATGCTTGCCTTAACATTTAGAGGGGTCCACCTCTTCAGTCCTTTTGCCATGCCAATGTGATTGAATTTCCTGAAACATACTTGATAAAAGCATTAGTCCAACCACAAAGTATGTTGTCATTAATTACCAAAACCACCCAGGGAGCAAATGTGCTTTCACTATGCAAATTTTGGAAGCACGACATGTGAGCACGAAACATAGAGTGACTGCTTGAAATAATGAAAAGTTAGTAATAGTTACCATCATGAACTGCTCCCTGTTCAAGGTAAGTCGTAGCTTCTGCGCTTGAGTTTTGGTCATCTTTTGGTGCAGGTAGTAGTGGTAGTACTGCGAGACGGCAACCCAGCGCACCTCGTACTGCAACTGATGAGCTTTCTTCTTTGCAGCCGCAAGCAAGACCACGTCGGCTCTGGCCTTGTGCTCGTCAAGAACTCTATAGAGTTGCTGCATAAACCAGAAGCAAACAGGGCATGAGTTGAGTGATTCAATGATAAACTATGAACGAAACTGAAGACAAGTGATTCAGAAGAGAACTTACCCGAAATTTGGTGATCACGGCCTTAGAGGCCGTCCCGTACTCCGCGTTGCTGCAAGCCTCGTAGTGGGCCCAGCTCGTGGCCAAAACCCGTAGCTGCGGGTCCTTGTCTGGCCGCGGGCAGAATAGGCCAGGCCAAAACTGCTTCAACAGGACAGTGATAAGGCCGTTCGGTTTATGGCCCTTTCCGCGAAGGATCCAGTTTCTGCAAAAGAATCAAATGATTGCCATGTGTACAATAAGAAAATGTTGTCATGTGTTGAAAATATGATTGAGAGGCACTTACTCTGTCCCCACAGGTTCAATGAGCCACTTGTGCTCCTCGATAGAAGGTGGTGTAGGTAGTACGGCATTACCACGCAGCCACCCCTGCGGAGCACCCGGTGGCAAGTCACCCCACAACTCGGGATCAACCTCCCCTCCACCATCCTCGCCCTCCTCCTCGGCCTCCTCCTCCTCGCCATCAGGAACATACTCCTCCTCCTCAGACTCAGAAGGTGCCTCTGTATGGGAAGGCATCGAAGAAGACCCTCCTATTTCGGACACGGCCCGGAGTTTTTTGTCTTGGTTGCCTCTCCCCCCACCACCTCCTCCTCTAGGGGCTCTCCCCCCACCGCCTCCTCCTCTAGGGTCTCCTCCCCCGACCCCTCCACCTCCCTATGAGGTGTCATCCTCGCGTAGTCGGGAGGGAACCTTGTGGGCTCGTCCACTCCGAGTAAGTCCTTTAAATTTACTGAGGAAACTGGCGCCGCTAGACTTGAGAAGAGAATAAACAATTAGTAAGGATATCAATTAAACAAGCATACAGGAAAAACATTAATACCAGAAGAGCACATTAAGCATACTATTGTAATGATCATTAAAAGAACTTACATTTTCTAGAACCCATATGAATCATCACTATTGTAATCTATTTGTGGAGCGGTCTCATCATCACTATCACGCATATCTTCTTCGTTGTCTGACGGAGGTGGAGGCACTTCCTCATCGTCAGCGTCTTCATTTAACTTTTCAAGCATAATTATGTCTCTTTGATTCACAACTGCCTCACCATCAATCCATGCGTCGTCGTCGTTTGGGTCCAGGTCAACATAATCCAAGTCATCATCCTCGTTGTTTCGGACCACGTCATCATGTTCCTCTTGATAGAACACTCCCTCGTATGTCATGGGGTTTATGTTGTAGTAACCATCATCGTTCGGGTCCGGTAGCTTACCATGCGGCGACACCTTGAACACAACTTCCCAACCCTTTAGGTACTCTTTCTGGCATGGGTAAGGCAGATAATATACTTGTGTGGCCTGGGTAGCGGCGATAAAGAGATCAGCTCCGGCATAGACGGTTGATGGTTTAACTTCAACTAAACCAACAGAAGGCCTATGTCTCAGACCCTTCTTGGAGTCGAACCATCGGCATTTGAACACAGTGAGACTTAGGTGTTCGCAGCCAAGTTTGAATGTAAGCTCGTATATTTTTCCTACCCTTCCGTAGTAATCTACTTTATTATCTCCTTCAGTGAAGACTCCGGTATTTATGGTTTTGGGATCAGGCCGACTGTTCTGGTGCTCCTCTGTATGGAAGCGATACCCATTCACATCATACTTTTCGCATGTCATGACGACAGGGTCAAAACCCATGGAAACCCATCTCAATTCTTCATCCATTGATTCGGTCGGATCATTTCCCTACAAGTTTAATTGAAATTATAGGGTGCATGAGTTTAATTGAAATTATAGGGTGCATGAGTTTAATTGAAATTATAGGGTGCATGAGTTTAATTGAAAGTGTGAAAAATTACTTTCTCCATGAACCACGCAACGAAATTTTTCCTTCCATCAGCACCCTTTCGGAGAAGAGCAAGTGCCTCCGCTTCAGTAGGAGGCAGCATTCCCGTCCATTCTTCTTCAATGAATCGACTACAATAAGAAAAGCGGTATAAGAACTAGGCAAAGTGAACATAACGAATTGACTAAAAGAATGGTGCAAAGGTATTACCTCATCCACTCATCCTCAACTTCCTTGATGTTGTGCAAGATATAGAACATGACATCCTCCCACTCATCTCGTGGCATGACATAAGGTTTTGAGCATCCATCCCTACCACCTTGCCCGATGAATAGAGGCAACTTGGGTTTATACTTGGGTTCTTCTGTATTGTATCGGGACACCTTATTGTGCAACGTGGGAACATGGTCCGGATAGTAGGCTGTCCTGAGGTCTGCCACCTCCTCTAGGATAACTGCCTCAGCTATGGAAGCTTCAATCTTAGCTTTGTTTCCACATTTCTGTCTCAGATGCTTGTTCTGTCTCTCAGGGCCGTACTGCCAACGATTCTGCACAGGCCCCCCCAACAATACCTCGTTTGGAAGGTGCAAAATGAGATGTGTCATCGGAGTAAAGAAGCCTGGCGGGAAGATCTTATCTAGCTTGCATATCAACGCCGGCGCCTTCTTATGTATTTCTTTTATCTTCTCAGGACATACTTCTTTAGCACAAAGCGTGCGGAAGAAATGTCTTAACTCCGCAAGCACACGCCAGAC
Source organism: Triticum timopheevii (assembly GCA_963921465.1). Lineage (NCBI taxonomy): Eukaryota > Viridiplantae > Streptophyta > Magnoliopsida > Poales > Poaceae > Triticum > Triticum timopheevii. The sequence continues at coordinate 438,427,397 of OY997262.1, forward strand.
ATGCTCGGGAACATAGCCCCGAACCATCACCGGCATAATCCGCTCAATCCATACATGATAGTCATGACTCTTGAGCCCGGTCACTCTGCCCGTTGAAAGGTTGACCCCCTTACTTATATTCGACGCATAACCATTAGTGAACTTCACGACGTGTTTCAGCCACTTGAATGCCTCCATCTTATGATCCTTTTTAAGTACGAAGTCAGCATCTGGCTTGAACCAAGATTTTCGACTGCCTGTGGGAGGCTGCATGTGTAGACGTGGTCTATCACAAATATTCTGTTGATCAACTCTAGCATTAACATTATCCTTTGTCTTATCAGGAATGTTGAGGATCGTGCGAAAAAGGGACTCTGCGACATTCTTTTCGGTGTGCATCATGTCTATGTTGTATGGAAGTTTGAGGTCCTTAAAATAGGGAAGTTGCGTGAAGGGGGTAATGTGAGTCCAGTTGTGCGTCTCACCATATCCTTCAAAAAAATTCCCTTTACCTTTTCCTTTGCCCTCGCCCTCGTCTTCGCCTGTGGCTTTGCCTTTGCCTTTGCCTTTGCCTTTCCCTTCACCGGCAAGCTTAAGAGCTTTCAGCTGAGCAAGCACATCCGCACCAGAAAATGTTGGAATCTCGTTTACTTCATCGACAACTTTGCCTTTTGTGAAGTTCTTCTTGTCTTCCCTATCAGGATGGTCTGGAGGGAGGAACTGTCGATGCAGGTCAAATGCAACATACTTGCCACCCTTCTTCAGCCAAATGAAAATCAAGGCCTGCATGCACACTGGGCAAGGCATCTTTCCACTTGTACACCATCCGCAGAACAGGGCATAACCGGGAAAGTCATGCATGCAATATTGTAGCCAAACATTCATAAAGAAATTTTTCTGCAGATGTCGGTCGTATGTCAACCTCAGGAAGTACCAAGAATGGTGCAAATCATCCACCAACGGCTGCATAAACACACTCAAATTCTTCCCCGGATATTCAGGCCCCTGAATTATAAGCGACAAGAACATGGTCTTGTGTTGCATTATGGCGCCGGGAGGGAGATTGAGCGGAATAACAAATATGGGCCAACAGCTGTATGGATTAGACGACATACCATATGGATTGAACCCATCGCCTGTTATAGCAATTCGGACATTCCCAGCCTCGACTGCTTCCTCCGGGTACTCTATATCGAATGACTTCCATGCTTCACCTCCTGATGGATGTACAATTTTTTTTGGATTGTACCTTTTCCCTTCCTTGTGCCACTTCATCATTTTGGCAGACTCCTCGGTGATGAAAAGGCGTTGTAGTCTTTTTATAAAATCAAGATACCGAAGAACCTTCACAGGGATTTTTAGCTGCTGCTTCTGACCATGCTTATCGACCACCTCAATATACCGAGAGGAACCGCACTTCCTACAATACTTGTCATCTGCGTACTCATGCCTAAACAAAAGGCAATTCTTTGGACAAACATGTATTTTCTCATAGTCCATGGAGAGCGCCTTCATGATTTTCTTCGTACTGTACATGGTTTTCGGCAGTTCATGGCCCTCAGGCAGGCTGTTAGCCCATACTCCCAGAAATGCTTCAAAGCAACCTCGGCTACAACCGTACTCAGCCTTGACTGCCATCAGTTGCGAGATGGCATCCAGCACAGACAGCTTGGCACCCTCATAGAGAGGTTTCTTTGAGGAGGCCAAGATTTCCAGGAAGGCCTTTGCGGTTTCCTCCGGCTCCTCTGGTTCATTCGCTGAATGTGACGGAGGTGTCGGCTGTGCAGCAAAGACATCATCTAGCATGTCTCTAACCCCATCGTCCTCATAACCAGTGACGCGTTGTCGTATCACATCCTCTCTACCATGGTCCCACTGGGCAAAGTTTATCGGCATATTAAAGTTGGGCATAAATCCATGCGTGCGAAGGTGCTTAGTCATCTCACTCTTATCTCTGCGGATACGTCTCTTACATCTGGCACACGGGCATTCTGGCACCATCCTCATTGGTCTACGGAATATCTGTTTCAAAAACACATCAGTTTTCTCGACCCACTCTGTTGTTACTTGATTCCGACGGAAAAACCCACTATACATCCATTGATTATCTGCCATCTCTGCTTTATTGGAAGCCACACAACAAAATTAAGGATTCATTTAAATTACCCACATCAATATTTTATTTTTACAAGGTTGACGAGTAATCCACCTACATCTCTAATAGGTAAATATGGGTCCTAATCTCACCTGAGAATGTGTAGATTGAGTACGGTCCATGCTCTACCCCATTCCGAAACAAAATTTCGGCAGCACCTCCCCGCTGTTCTCCAAATACACGTCTCGGCAAAATGCCGAGAGAATGTGCATCCGGAGAAAAACAGGGAGGCGCCGCCGAAATCCTGTCTCGGAACGTGGTAGAGCATGAACAACGTACCCAATCTGCACATCCTCGGGCTGTCCGTGGAAAGCGCTGGACAATCCGAAAAAGCTGCGGTGATAAATATGCAATTGAATGCATATTTATCGATGCAACCCTTTCGGACGGGAGACCTAGGTTACGCGACTTGATGTGAAAATTCAATCTAGTGACATGGAAAAAAAGTGGACGAGGTCATGGAATTGTTGCTCACCCTCCGATGTAGAGAATGTAGTCGATCAAAGGAGGGACGATCGTGGACAAACACCTCCAACGTGGACGATCACTCCATGAAGATGGAACACCACAAATCCTGTTAATTCCACTGAGTGATAAAAATTTAGGTCATCACCTCACATTAAGCATTGGCACAACATTATGAATGAACATAAAACAACATGTCAAATTGTAAAAAAAAAAAAAGCTCGGGCGGCACCATCATCCCTCCCCTCCCCTTTGGTTGAACCGACGGTCCACCAAGACCGGGCGCAGTGACGAAGCCCGCCCAGCTCATCGATGGCCCCCTCTTCTTTAACTCCACCTACAGTTTGTGCGCCAAGGCGTGCAGGCGGCGGCCGGGTTTACCAAATTTCCTAATTCCTCCGCATTAACTATTTTCTACTTCTTCCTCCCCGTCGTCGGTTAGTTCACACCCTTTCGAATAATCAAACTATAAACCCGTTCCTACTCCATTCCCTCTCTCCCCCATTCTTTCTCTCTTATAAAGAAACAAACGGAGCTCGTTCATACTCCATTATCTTCCCTCGCTCATGTCTTTACATGCACATATTGAAAAACTTGACCAATATCATCTATCCATATTGAGCAATATCTAAGTGTCCAAATTCACAAAATTGAGCAATATCCATCAATGCATCCATCTATCACAAACTTCACTATCAATCTGTACATGCATGCATATATCCATTCATCACATATCCATCTATGCAAAATAAAAACAGTAACAAAATGCAAAAAAAAAATCTCACCTTGGCCGCACCGGTGCAGCGGGCAGCAGGGAGGCCGGGGGCAGCCGCCGGGGACGGGTGGACGGGGCCTGCCGGGGCGCAGCAGGGCGTCGGCGGAGGGGCGCAGCAGGGCAGGGCGTCGGTGAAGGGTGGACGGGGCCGGTCGGTGCAGCTGGACAGGAAGGGCGCGGGGTCGGGGACAGGTGTGGACGGCGCTGGCGAGAGGTGGCGGAGGGACGGGGACGGTGGTGGGGTGAGGGGGCGGAGAGGAGGGTGGTCGCGGCGGCGCGGAGACGAGCTGGAGTCGGCGTGGCGGCGGCGGCGCGAGAAGGGGGCGGGGATGTAGGCGGGAAGGGGGAGGGGCGAGGGAAGGGGATGGCGCGGGTGGAGCGGCGGCGGGCGGCCGGCGGGGAGCGACGCGGGCGACGGGGAGCGACGGCGGCGGCGCGGGTCGAGCTCTGGCGGCTGCGCGGGTCGATTAGCTATCGGGGCGAATGAGTGGTGGAGGTGGACCGGCTGAGGATAAGGGCGAGCTATGCCGACGGCTAAGCCGTCGGCATAGGTAGCGATGCCACATGGCACCTATGCCGACGGCTTAGCCGTAGGCATAGTTATATATATATATATATATATATATATATATATATATATATATATATATATATATATATATATATATATATATTAATGATTTTAATAGCTTATATTTTTCTTATTTCTGTTTTTTATTTCATATAAATTTTTGATGTTTTTATAGTCATAAGTTCTATTTTTTATATTTTTTATGTATTATTATTTCGTATGCATTTTTAATGTTTTCTTAACGCTGCTCGGCCCTCTCCTCTCCCGGAACCACACAGAGGGGAGGTGAAGGCGCCACGTGGCATATTTTTTTTCAACAACTTTTATACATGTTTAACATTTAAAAAATATATTATTAACTATCTTCAAATATATTTTTAGTGTATATTATTTTCATACGCATTGAAAAGTTTCGTTGACATATAAAATGAGGGACCGACGCGTCCGTTTCCCCCCTCCAGGTGCCGGCGGCGGCGGCGGCCGTGACGGGGGCCACACCCCGGAGACGCGTGCCGCCTCTTCGGACATGCCACAACACCACCCCGCATGTATGAGGGCCCGGTACGACGCTCCGGTGGCATTGCTACCCCCCAGGGCCCCCGTCCCGGCTAACCCTGTAGCGTTTGACCACGGGATCTAGCCCTTTGACTTTGCACGGGCAGGCTTTGACCAGTGGACCTCTCCACCCGGTTGTGTCGGGTCGGCCCAGAGGGACACCGGGGAGCAACATCCGGGCCAAACCCACAGCTACATCCACTCCGTGTAGACCCGACGCGTCCGTTTCCCCCCTTGAGGTGCTGGCGGCGGCGGCGCCCGTGAGGGGGGCCATGCACCGGAGACGCGTGCCACCTCTTCGGACATGCCACAACACCACCCCGCATGTATGAGGGCCCGGTACAACGCTCCGGTGGCACTGCTACCCCCAGGGCCCCCGTCCCGGCTAACCCTGGAGCGGTTGACCACGAGATCTAGCCTTTTGACTTCCCACGGACGGTCTTTGACCAGTGGACCTCTCCACCCGGTTGTGTCAGGTTGGCCCAGAGGGACACCCGGGAGCAACATCCGGGCCAAAACCGCAGCTACATCCACTACGTGTAGACCTGATGCGTCCGTTTCCCCCCTCCAGGTGCCGGCGGCGGCGCCGTCCATGAGGGGGGCCACGCACTGGAGACGCGTGCCGCCTCTTCGGACATGCCACAACACCACCCCGCATGTATAAGGGCCCAGTACGACGCTCCGGTGGCATTGCTACCCCCAGGGCCCCCGTCCCGCTTAACCCTGGAGCGGTTGACCACGAGATCTAGCCCTTTGACTTCCCACGGACGGGTTTTGACCAGTGGACCTCTCCACTCGGTTGTGTCGGTTCGGCCTATAGGGACACCCGGGAGCAACATCCGGGCCAAACCCACAGCTACATCCACTCCGTGTATACCCGACGCGTCCATTTCCCCCCTCCAGGTGCCGGCGGCGCCGCCGTCCGTGAGGGGGGCCACGCACCGGAGACGCGTGCCGCCTCTTCGGACATGCCAAACACCACCCCGCATGTATGAGGGCCCGGTACGATGCTCCGGTGGCATTGCTACCCCCCAGGGCCCCCGTCCCGCCTAACCCTGGAGCAGTTGACCACGAGATCTAGCCTTTTGACTTCCCACGGACGGGCTTTGACCAGTGGACCTCTCCACCCGGTTATGTCAGGTCGGCCCAGAGGGACACCCGGGAGCAACATCCGGGCCAAAACCACAACTACATCCACTCCGTGTAGACCCGACGCGTCCGTTTCCCCCCTCCAGGTGCCGGCGGCGGCGCCATCCATGAGGGGGGCCACGCACCGGAGACGCGTGCCGCCTCTTCGGACATGCCAAACACCACCCCGCATGTATGATGGCCCGGTACGACGCTCCGGTGGCATTGCTACCCCCCAGGGCCCCCGTCCCGCCTAACCCTGGAGCAGTTGACCACGAGATCTAGCCTTTTGACTTCCCACGGACGGGCTTTGACCAGTGGACCTCTCCACCCGGTTGTGTCAGGTCGGCCCAGAGGGACACCCGGGAGCAACATCCGGGCCAAAACAACAGCTACATCCACTCCGTGTAGACCCGACGCGTCCGTTTCCCCCCTCCAGGTGCTGGCGGCGGCGCCGTCCATGAGGGGGGCCACGCACCGGAGACGCGTGCCACCTCTTCGGACATGCCACAACACCACCCCGCATGTATAAGGGCCCGGTACGATGCTCCGGTAGCATTGCTACCCCAGGGCCCCGTCCCGCCTAACCCTGGAGCGGTTGACCACGAGATCTAGCCCTTTGACTTCCCACGGACGGGCTTTGACCAGTGGACCTCTCCACTCGGTTGTGTCGGTTCGGCCCATAGGGACACCCGGGAGCAATATCCGGGCCAAACCCACAGCTACATCCACTTCGTGTAAACCCGACGCGTCCGTTTCCCCCCTCCAGGTGTTGGCGGCGACGTCGTCCGTGAGGGGGGCCACACACCGGAGACGCGTGCCGCCTCTTCGGATATGCCACAACACCACCCCACATGTGTGAGGGCCCGGTACGACGCTCCGGTGGCATTGCTACCCCCCAGGGCCCCCGTCCCGCCTAACCCTCGAGCGATTGACCACGAGATCTAGCCTTTTGACTTTCCACGGACGGGCTTTGACCAATGGAACTTTCCACCCGGTTGTGTCAGGTCAGCCTAGAGGGACACCCGGGAGCAACATCCGGGCCAAAACCACAGCTACATCCACTCCATGTAGACCCGACGCGTCCGTTTCCCCCCTCCAGGTGCCGGCGGCGGCGCCGTCCATGAGGGGGGCCATGCACCGGAGACGCGTGCCGCCTCTTCGGACATGCCACAACACCACCCCGCATGTATGAGGGCCCGGTACAACGCTCCGGTGGCATTGCTACCCCCAGGGCCCCCGTTCCGCCTAACCCTGAAGCGGTTGACCACGAGATCTAGCCTTTTGACTTCCAACGGACGGGCTTTGACCAGTGGACCTCTCCACCCGGTTGTGTCAGGTCGGCCCAGAGGGACACCCGGAAGCAACATCCGGGCCAAAACCACAGCTACATCCACTCCGTGTAGACCCGACGTGTCCGTTTCCCCCCTCCAGGTGCCGGCGGCGGCGCCGTCCATGAGGGGGGCCACGCACCGGAGACGCGTGCCGCCTCTTCAGACATGCCAGAACACCACCCCGCATGTATGAGGGCCCGGTGCAATGCTCCGGTGGCATTGCTACCCCCCAGGGCCCCCGTCCCGCCTAACCCTGGAGCGGTTGACCACGAGATCTAGCCTTTTGACTTCCCACGGACGGGATTTGACCAGTGGACCTCTCCACCCGGTTGTGTCAGGTCGGCCCAGAGGGACACCCGGAGCAACATCCGGGCCAAAACCATAGCTACATCCACTCCGTGTAGACCCGACGCGTCCGTTTCCCCCCTCTAGGTGCCGGCGGTGGCGCCGTCCATGAGGGGGGCCACGCACCGGAGATGCGTGCCGCCTCTTCGGACATGCCACAACACCACCCCGCATGTATGAGGGCCCGGTACGATGCTCCGGTGGCATTGCTACCCCCAGGGCCCCCGTCCCGCCTAACCCTGGAGCGGTTGACCACGAGATCTAGCCTTTTGATTTCCCACAGACGGGCTTTGACCAGTGGACCTCTCCACCCGGTTGTGTCAGGTCGGCCCAGAGGGACACCCGGGAGCAACATCCGGGCCAAAACCACAGCTACATCCACTCCGTGTAGACCCGACGCGTCCGTTTGCCCCCTCCAGGTGCCGGCGGCGGCGCCGTCCATGAGGGGGGCGCACCGCGGATTTGAGGGGGGTCACACTCTGGAGGCGGGTGTCGGGCGTTTGCAACTGCCACAAAACTTCTGTCGGCATAGCTGTTTTTGATTTTAATAAAATATAAGGATCTATATTTAAAAGAACATGACCGCACATTATTAACGTGCTCGAAAAAATACAAACTATATATATATATATATATATATATATATATATATATATATATTCATAATATAATAAAAAAAATACAAACTACATATATATTCATATGTATGTTTATATTTAACATGCTACATGTTAGTTAATATAATAATACATAAAAAAGCATTAAAAAATATGTACGAAAAAAATAGCCGTCGGCATAGATCCGACCAGCGTGCCACGGATCACTGACGTGGCAGATATGCCGACGGCAGCCGTCGGCATATCCTCTGCACGGTGCGGCCTGGATCGGTGACGTGGCCTGCGGACCTATGCCGACGGCCCCCCGTCTCGGCCGTCGGCATAGCTCTGACGACGTTAGCCAGGGGGTTGCCGGGCCCACGGGTATGCCGACGGCCTTTTTAAGCCGACGACAGCTGTCGGCGTACATGTAGCTAGGCCGACGGCCACTCTATGCCGACGGGTGTCGTCGGCTTAGCTCTGCGTAACCCGACGGCTATTGTACGCCGACGGCTAGAACCAGGCTGTCGGCATATCTCCGAAGAAGCCGACGGTGGCCGTCGGCATTGTTTTGGCCGTCGGGGTATGGCCCTGTTCCGGTAGTGGTGCTCGCCATGTCGGGGCACTGACCCGCTACAGATGGCGGACTCGGGGCAGGAGTTGGTGTCCTTCTCCCGTGCCTACCCTGTTGCCTTCAGCTGGCTCACGAGCCTTATCCTCAGCTACCTCGCGTTTGGACACTCCGACGTCGCCGACCTCGTTAACGCCTGTGATAGGCTCAAGCAGCTCAGCCTGGTATCCTGCAGGCTGGTTGAGCACGCCGCGCTGAAGATTGACGCACCGTGTTCCGTGCTCCAGGAGCTCGAGTTCCGCCGCTTTAGGTGCGCGTGGATCCAACTCGTGTGTGTCCCCAAGCTCAGGCAAGTAGGGTGCCAACATTGGCGCCTCGAAAACCCTCCGGTGCGCTTCGGCTATGTTCCCGAGCTTCGCAGCGTAGGCCTGACTTCTCGTGCCAAGGATTGGCGGGCGCCATTCGCGCTGAGCGAGTGCCTGCCAAGGAGTGCCGTGAGCCTGTGCAAACTGAGTCTCAATTTTTGCTCTCAAATGGTATAGTTAATTTCTACGCACCACATGAACTTCTTCTGTATCCACGTACCATATATCATGTGTTTTTCTTTACCAATTTCCAGTTATGCATGTGTGTTCGTCTTGCTGCAGATTTGGATTCAGCCCCAACATCCCAAGCACCTCACTGCTATATTCAGAAACCTGACGGGTGTGGGGCTTTTCCCTATTACTCCCGAGTGTGGTCTGATGTGGACCCTTTTTATCCTTGAAGCTGCACCTGCCCTGCAGAATTTTATAGTATGTCTCCCTGTTACTTCATCAAACTTTTTAAATTTTAATCCACATCGCAGTACTCTGGCTCTAAAATTGTTGTTATGTTATCCTGCAAAGGTTGGTGTTGAGTATCGTGATTAGTTAGGAAACATAAGATAGACTAGGAATTATTCTGGTTTGTCTTGTACTCCAAGTTGATCATGTACTCCTATATATATGCCCACGAGGCTCAAGCAATACAACAACTATTCCACCAATCCCTCTCTCCCTTCTAACATGGTATCTATCGCAAGTCGATCCTAAACCCTAGCCGCCGCCGCTTCTGCACCTGCGCGCCGCCCCCGGGGCGGTCGGCCTCCATGACCGCCGCCGGGGGCCGCGCCGCCCGTACCTAGGGTTCGTCCGCCGGCCGTGTTGGCCGGCTGCCCTAGAGAGTCTTTTTCCCGAGCCCTTGCTCCGGGTGTTTTTTTTCGCTCCCTCGCCGGTCGTTTTTGATCGGCGTTTTTCTTTTTGGTTTTCCGATCTATTCGTGATCGGTTTGCGTCGCCCGCCGCCGCCGTCGATCCCCGTGCGCCTCTACTCCGACCCCGGCGCGACCAGCCGGCCTCTCCTCCGACCCGGTGGCCACGCGCACCGAGGCGGCCCGTCCGGGCCAGCCGCCGTCCGCGCGCCGGTCCGCCCGTCGCCCTGCACCGACCGGGACACACCTGCATCGCCGCGTCCCGGCGGCCTCGCGCCATGCGTCGGCCAATCATAGCCGACGCTCGCGCGCCGGCCCGCCCATCGATCCACGTCACCCGCCCCGCCGCGTCTGCACGGCGGCTCGGCGGTCTACCTCGCCGGCCTCGTCCACGGCTGCATCAGGCTCGTCGGCCGCCTCAACTCGGGCGCCGTTGCTCCGTTGGTCGTTCGGGCCTCGCTGCCCGGGCGTCGGCGCTGTTTTGGCAGCCCGGGTGCCGGTGCTGACGTCTCCCGCCGTCCGTCGTCGCCGGCCTCATCCCGGACTCCGCCGCCACCACTCCTCCATCGAGCGGCGTTCCCGACCTCGCGCGCGATCGGATTGATCACCCACCCGCCGCCGCGATCCACCTCATCTACGCCGCGCGACCGACCTGGCCCGTTGGTTACGCGCGCCTTCGCAGGTCCCGTGAAGATCGTCCCCGAGTTCAGCGCGCCTCTCCACCGATCGAGCATCGGGCTGCCGCTGCGTCGCCCCGTCGGGCCGCAGCGCCGCCGCCACGTGGTTCTCCTCACAGCTGCACCGACCCGCGTCACCGCTGCGTCGCCCCTTCGGGCCGTAGTGCCGCGGCCCGCGGTCCATCGCCGCTCCGGGGCCGTCCGCTCTAGGCCGTCCCCGTGGCTGCACCGACCCTCGCGCCGCCGCTGCATCGCCCCGTCGGGCTGTAGCGAGCGTGGCACGCGGTCCACGCCGCCGTCCCGAGGCCGTCCCCGCGGTTGCACCGACTCGTGAACCGCCGTTGCGTCGCCCCTTCGGGCCGCAGCGTCGCGGCCCGCGGTCCCCGCCGCCGCCCCGAGGTCTTCCGCCGTCGCCCCGACCCGCGTCACCGCTGCGTCGCCCCTTCGGGCCGTAGTGCCGCGGCCCGCGGTCCATCGCCGCTCCGGGGCCGTCCGCTCTAGGCCGTCCCCGTGGCTGCACCGACCCTCGCGCCGCCGCTGCGTCGCCCCGTCGGGCCGTAGCGAGCGTGGCACGCGGTCCACGCCGCCGTCCCGAGGCCGTCCCCGCGGTTGCACCGACTCGTGAACCGCCGTTGCGTCGCCCCTTCGGGCCGCAGCGTCGCAGCCCGCGGTCCCCGCCGCCGCCCCGAGGTCTTCCGCCGTCGCCCCGACCCGCCTGCCGCCGCTGCGTCGCCCCTTCGGGCCGTAGCGCCGCGGCCCGCGGTCCGCTCCGCCGTCACCCCGCGTCGACCTCACGTGGTATGCGCCGTGCCGTCTTGGCGCGGGAACACCACCGTCCGCGCGGTCTTCGTCACGCTGTCAGGGTTCTTCGCCTACTTCGAGCATCGCCGCCGCGCTCATAACCTAGCCGCCGCCGCCGCCGTCAGGCCGCCGCCGCTGCTCTTCTTCGGCCGCCGCCGCCGCCGCTACCCCTGTAGCCGCCGCCGCCGCCCGTCCACCCCGTTCGTCTTCATCCAGCACCAGCTCATCGCCAGCATCGCCGTCATCTACCCCGACCGCTTCATCTACTCCGACAACCGCGGGCGACATTGGCCCCGTGCCGATTGGCGCCGCAACCGTCGTCGAGTCCTTCTCTGCTGGCCTCTCCGACTTCTTCGACATGGTGTACAGCTTGTGCAGGTCCCAGTCTATGCATGCCCAGTGCTGGCAACACCGCCGCGTGCCTTCGTCCCCGATGTGTCCCCGGGCCTGGCAAGCCTGGCGCGGCGCTTCGTCAACTTCGTCATCGTCCGTCTACGCATGCCCGGTGCTGGCAACACCGACGCGTGCCTTCGTCTACGATGTGTCCCCGGGCTTGGCAAACCCGCCGCGATGCGTCGTCAACAACATCTCCTTTCCGGCGCACCACTACTTCGACACCACTGCGCCCATGCTAACTCGGCGCCCCCTTGCGCCCGCGGCTCCACGGCGACTTCCTCGACACCGGCTACCCCGACTCGACATCGACCACGGCATTCTTCGAACGGCTACCTCGACCACGGCTCAAAGGGCTACCGCCTGCTTGAGCAACCTCGTTGGTTTCCACTCCAGCCACGACTCCGCGATGCGTCGACCGTTACGACTGTGGGGGGGGGGGGGGGTGGTGTCCGTCGGCTTGCCTTCGGATTCTTCTCCAGTCTCACCGTCTGCGTCGCTACCGTTGTGACTGCGGGGGGATGTTGAGTATCGTGATTAGTTAGGAAACATAAGATAGACTAGGAATTATTCTGGCTTGTCTTGTACTCCAAGTTGATCATGTACTCCTATATATATGCCCACGAGGCTCAAGCAATACAACAACTATTCCACCAATCCCTCTCTCCCTTTTAACAGTTGGTGGCAAGTTTAATAAACATGTGCCATTTACTCTCTTTTTTTTGTCCTTGCATGAAGTTATCTCGACATTCATGTGTGAAAAAGCCCAAGGATTGTGCCGAGAAGACTAACATACTCTGGGAGCCATCCAAAGATTTGAAGCACTTCAAGTTGAAGTTGTTGGTGATGATAGGGTTCAAGGAGGAAGACAAGGTGACAAGCTATATAAAGTTTGTCATGGAACGAGCCGTGGGCTTAAAAGAGAATCGAGCTGTGTGGTAAACGCCATGCAAGGAATGTGATGCCGAGTCGCCGGGAACACCGTGGGTGGATGAAGCTAGCAGACATCAGATCAAGGAGCGACTCATACATGGATCCTCCACGCCCCTGGAGATAATAATCAAGAAATGATATAATAATCTCATGGAAGAAGTGCTGATAGCCGTTGGTAGAGCAATGATTTCGTCGAGTCAGTCGTAAATGTTGCTTAGTTTTAGTTATTGATGGTAAAAGAAATACTTGTTGGCACGGATGTTACATTACAGCGAGGGTACAAGTTGGCCACTATATGCTGATTTGTGCACCTCCTGGGAAACATGAAATAGTACAGAATGGCAGCAAGTAAACTCTGACACTACACAAATCTGATCATTAACTTCTAACACTAGACATTTTTATCTCTTGATCTAGTTCCCTTAAAATGGCAGTGGTGGCATAGGCTGCCTGCTGTGAACGGGACACATTTATCGAAAGGTGAGTTATCCTGACACGTTAGAACAGGCGAAAGCAACCTTGAATCTGATGTGATCCAGATCGACAGAATGCTTTCGATGTCTTTGCAATGTGGTTGGTCGGCAAAATTTCAGTGCAAAGCTAGCACAAATGTACAAGCGGATTTACCTAAATTTTGGTCATTTTCAACCAATGAATACAGCGGACAGATATTCAGTTTGGATCCAAGGACCATATACTCCTTGCGTATGCCAAAAATGATAATACTTTTACGAGTGTCAAAAAAACAAATACAAAAAGATTTCTCAATAGGTGCAATAAAATTTCGATCTAGTTGGCATTAGCAACTCCATATACTCCTACTTTTTTTTCTTTTCACTTTGCTTGAGACCTTGAGTGACACAAACTAGCGGAAACAAATACTTCCTCCGTTTCATAATGTTGTGCATACTTAAAAAAAATGTCGAACCTCACCAACTTTGACGAAGTTTATAGACAAAAACATTTACATCTAAAATGACAAACTTTTTCTTACGAATGATTTCCTTCAATGCACCCCCTGCGTGGAGCGAATGATACGTTCGGTGGGGATGCTTTCCCGGCTGGCGTACCTCAGTTATTGGCATCCTATTATCTTTATGATTCTCTCTAGGGCACATTCCCATGAAATCTAAAGATCGATATAGCTGTTGATTTTGAGCCGAAAGCCTCATTATGATTTTACTTAGATGTAAGGACCCTGTTATTTACAGCACTAGCAATCCCAATTTAACATTCACAACCTGTATAGTGCTTAAATCGTTTATACACGTTCCACCACGTACGTGCATCCAGCCTACACACGACGAATTTACGACAGACAACCTGGCCATCATCGTAGTCGTAGATGATCTCGTACGTCTTCATGTTGTGAGGATCGGGGGGAGGTAGGTGGACTTGTTTTCAATACTATCATGATATTTTTTATTTTTTTACTTGCATGTCATTTTTATTGTTTCGATCATGGCAATTCTTTGTACGTGATTCTATTGATATGGCAAAGTAAAAATAAGAGCACATCATTTTTTTTTATTTCCATGGCATTTTTATTGTTTCCAGCATTGAAATTTTTAGTTTTTATGATTTTGTGTTATCACAAAGAAAACATAGAGTATGGCATCTTTTTAATAAGAACATGGCAATTTTATATTCACTAACATGGCAATATTTATTATTTTGATCATGGCAATTTTATTATTAACAACATGGCATTTTTTATTGGCATGTCATTTTTTGTTTCAACCATTATGTTTGTGATTTTGTGTTATGATAAAGGAAACCTAGAGTATGGCCTTTTTTAAACTAAGAACATGACAATTTAATTTTGACTCGCATGGAATTTTTGTTGTCTAGTTCAAATTTAAATTTTCTCATCATTATCATTGATACTAAAAACTTGTTGGCATTTCAACTACTTTTTCTTTTGGTCGTGGCAACTTAAATTTATAAAATCACGGTAACCTTATAATACATTTGTATTTAGTGTACAATGGCAAATTCCTATGCTTTTCTTTTAACTGACATGCATATTGACCACGTTTGCATTTTTTTTGTGTAGTTTATCATGGTAATTTTATGTGGGTATTTCCTTTTTTAACAATGTTTTTTTTGCCCGCGTGAAATTGGGCTATTCTTCGCCAACTATGGGGCATGATCTTAATTTGTTATTTATGTGAGGGGTTCAGGCTGGAGCTTTTTCTTATGAATGATTTCCTTCATCGCGCCCCTTACGTGGAGCGAACAATACGTTCGCTCGGGGTGCTTTCCCGGCTGGCGTAGGTCAGTTATTAGCATCCTATTATCTCGATGATTGTCTCTAGGGCACATTCCGACGAAATATAAAGATCGATATAGTTTTTGATTTTGAACTGAAACCTTTATGTATGATTTTACTTACATGTAAAAAACGTGTTATTCACTACACTAGAAATCCCAATTCACATGCTGTATAGTAAATCATCCATACATGTTCCACCACGTACATGCATCTAGCCTACACGCGACGAATTTACGACAGACAACCTGGCCATGCACATATCACCTGATCACTATGTGTCCATCTCACAATAAGCAGTCGGCATCGTAGTCGTCCACAGGCACCGTATTTGAACATCCGGGCAAGTTACAACACCATTTTTGTGTATTTTCCAAGTTTGGGCACCAAATTGACCGTGCCAAACAAGTTAAGGCACCTGCAATGTATTTAACTCAAAAAATAAATTTTCTAAGAAGGAAAGGATGACTGACATCAGTATTACCTTTAAACAAAAAATAAAAGATTTTTTTAAAAAAAAATCACACAAAAATTGCACCTTTTTTATAATATGCAAGAATATACGTCGGTGAGTCTAGCACCTAACAATTTGAACAAATGAGAAACAAACATAGAAAAAAAATTGTGATAAAAAATGAATCATGCTAGTGGATTAACCCTAAATTAAACAAGCACAAATTTTACAAGGAAGATACTATAATTCAACTATGCATAACATAATAGAACATAAAAAACTTCTCCTTTCAGCATAGCCTTCTCATTCAATCTATACTAATATGCTAAAATAAAAAAATAAAAACATTGAAGATTTTAAGGAAAAATGAATCAGTAGCATGGTGTTACACTAAAAGAAGATGGAAAATGAAAAATATAAAACAAATAATGACAAAATTTCCAAACAATTTACACATACATTGTGTATTTTATAATATGCAAGAATAAGCATATAATATTAGGATTTTAAAATAAATAAATGCTCTGTTGCCTGAAACTCTAATACTTGTGGTGATGCACCTTAAATAATACGTGAACAAAAACAAATATAGAAAACTACCATTAAAATGGAAATAATTAGTGCAAAGACCAATGAATTGGTAGTTTTTTAAGAATGAATGCATTAGCGGCTTTGGTATTACCCTTAAAAAGAAAGAAAATATAATAAACTAAGTCGTATAATTACACAATTTGCACACAATATGCAAGAACAAGCATATAATAGCGAAAGTTCTTTAAAAATAAGTTTTCTAAAGAAGAGTGAATTAGTACCATTGTTATTATCCTTAAGAAATAAATAAAATGAAACAAAAGCTCAACAAAATCAAAATAATTTAATTTACAAGGAAGATTGAATTAGTGGAATTGGTATCACGCTCAAAGAGGAAAATAATAATACAAAATAATAAATGAAGTATTACCAGGAAGAATGAATTAGTGGGATTGATATTACTCTTAGAGAAAAAGGAAAATAAATTGAAATTAAAAATAAATTAGAATAATTGAGTTTTTAAGAATGAATTATTGACATTTGTATTACCCTTTAAGAAGAATAAAAAAGAAGTAAAAACAAAAACAAAAAAACAAAAAGGAAATCAAAATAGTGAAGTTTTCTAGAGAAGAATGAATTAGTGGCATTAGTATTACACTTTAAGATGAAAGGAAATGAAATAAAAACTAAAATAAATCAAAATAATGTAATTTTCCATGTAAGAATGAATTATTGGCATTGGTATTATCCTTGAAAAGGAAGAAAATTGAAATAATCACAAAATTTACATAGAATTTACAAATTTTCATAATATGCAAGAATAAGCAAATATTAGTGGAACTTTCACAAAAAATAAGTTTGGTAAGAAGGAATGAGTTAGTGGCATTAGTGTTTTACCTTAAAATGGAAATCAAATAAAAACTAAAAAAATAATAATAAAGTTTTCTAAGAAAAATAAACTAGTGGCAATGGTATATACCCTTTAAGTAGAAAGTAAACGAAAACAGAAAATGAAAATTTTTGCAAAAAAATACACATAAATTTTGCTTTATCATAATATGCAACAATAAGCATATAATAGTGAAATTTTCGCAAATAATAGGTTTACAAAGAAGGAATAAGTTAGTGCATTAGTATCTTACCTTTAGAAAGAAAGAAAACAGAAGAAGAAAATAAAATAATCAAGTTTTCTAAGGAAGAACGAACTAGTTGCATTGGTATTAACATTTAATAATAAAATATAAATAAAAAACTTGCACACAACTTTACACTGAAATTGAAATTTTTAAATATGCAATGATTAATGTTTCACACTCTAGTGTAATTTACATACATACTCTATAGTACTTGCGTGTTTACATTTCCACTTATCCAATATGCAAAGAATACCCATGTGAAAAAACAACCCGGCTAAAAATGAAAAAGAAAAGCATAAAAACGCATACAAACAATAAAAATAGGAAAATTGACTTATCCCGGGGCAAGACAAAAATTTGGCCTAAGAAAAATGACTTACCCCAAACAGGGGCAAGTCAAAAATTGAAAATCAACTTGCCCCAAACAGGGGGAAGTAAAAAATAAGCCTAAACACACACAAGAAAAAAAAGTGAAATCTTGACAAAAGAATCAACGGTCAGAAAGTTGAGGTACCCAAATTGAAAATTCGGATGATTTACATATAAAGTCGATTGTGCCCTAGTGAATTCGCCAAAACTAATGACTAATGACAGACCAAACAAACAATCTGGAAGAACCTTTGCTTTTCTTGCACTAGTTGTTCTAAGACAAGATCCCTTGCCTCGATACCTTTCAGTAGCCTTCTCGAGACGTCTTCTCCTGGATTGTTCTTCAAGGAAGGAAGGGAATGGATGAAAGGAAGGAAGTTAAGCTGACCCACATCACCATGGATAATCCTTGCATGCTCTCTGCAGTTGATGGGAGACTGTATATATACGATACAAGTGTCGGCTCTGGAGGCCAGCCAGCCGTCGAGCGCAAGAAGAAGACGAGGAGGAGGAAGAAGAAGAAGATGGCCCAGATGCTGCTGCACGGCGTCGTTGACGCCAAGATCCTGGAGGCCGACCTGTCCGTCACCTCCGACGGCCAGCTCCGACCCACCCGCAAGGTCCGCCATGCCTTCCTCTTACCTCGTACACTCTTCTGCAATGTTATCTGTGATTTCAGCATAGTAATGTGTGCATGCATGGAAGCAGACTGTCATGAAGAAGAGAGTCTTCTCATGGATCAAGAAGCTGTCATTCTGCAACAACTATCAGGTAATTAGATTCCTTGTCACGAAGCTAAGTCGAATTAACAGTCCATGTCGCGCTCGCACGCCGGCCTGACCACGTGGAGAAAGCAGCAGCAGCTGGAGAACGCCATTGGGCTCGGCGGCACGGCGGGCAAGCTGTACGCGACGGTGGACATCGACAAGGCGCGCGTCGGCCGGACGCGGATGGTGAGCCCGACCAACTCCCCCGCCTGGAACGAGTCCTTCCACGTCTACTGCGCCCACGACGCCAGCCACATCATCTTCACCGTCAAGGCCGACAACACCGTCGGCGCCACGCTCATCGGCCGCGCCTACCTCCCCACCGGCGGCGACGTGCTCGCGGGCAGGCGGGTCGACCAGTGGCTCCCCATCTGCGATGACAAGCGCCGCCCGCTCGACGGCGGGGACAGGATCCACGTCCAGCTCCGCTTCACCGACGTCGCTGACGACCCCGCGGCCCGCTGGGGCGCCGGCGTCGGCGACGCGGCCTACCCGGGCGTGCCGCGCACCTTCTTCGCCCAGCGCCGCGGCTGCCGCGTCAGGCTGTACCAGGACGCCCACATCTCCGACGGCTTCGCGCAGCGGGTCCAGGTCACGCTCGCCGGAGGGAAGCCGTACCAGCCGCGCCGGTGCTGGGAGGATGTGTTCGAGGCGATCACCAACGCCCGGAGGATGGTCTACATCGCCGGGTGGTCGGTCAACACCGACGTCGCGCTGGTGCGCGACCCGCGTAAGCCGTCGTCGGGAACGCTCGGCGAGCTGCTCAAGAGGAAGGCGGCCGAAGGCGTCAGGGTTCTGATGCTGGTGTGGGACGACCGGACGTCGCTGGGCCTCGGCCCGATCCGGCGCGACGGTCTCATGGCCACGCACGACGAGGACACGGCCACGTACTTCCGTGGCACGGGCGTGCGCTGCATCCTGTGCCCCCGGAACCCCGACCAGGGCAGGAGCTACGTGCAGGACGTGGAGACGGCGGCCATGTTCACCCACCACCAGAAGACGGTCATCGTCGACAGCAGCCGCAACGCCGCACCCAACGCGTCGCCGGGCCTCGTCAGCTTCCTCGGCGGCATCGACCTCTGCGACGGGCGCTACGACACGCAGGAGCACCCTCTGTTCCGGACGCTCGGCACCACGCACCGCAACGACTTCCACCAGCCCAACTTCCCCGGAGCGTCCATCAACAAGGGCGGGCCGAGGGAGCCGTGGCACGACATCCACTGCCGCGTCGAGGGCCCGGCGGCGTGGGACGTGCTCGACAACTTCGAGCAGCGCTGGCGCAAGCAGGGCGACGGCGACAACCACCTCGTCACCCTCGACCGCGGCTGGGCGGCGCGCGAGGCGGTCCAGGACGCCGACTCGTGGAACGTGCAGGTGTTCCGGTCCATCGACGGCGGCGCGGCGGCGGGGTTCCCGGAGAAGCCCGAGGAGGCGGCGCTGATCGGCCTCGAGACGGGCAAGGACCACGTGATCGAGCGCAGCATCCAGGACGCCTACATCCACGCCATCCGCCGCGCCCGCGACTTCATCTACATCGAGAACCAGTACTTCCTCGGGAGCTCCTACGCGTGGCGCCGCGACGACGGCGTCACCGTGGAGGACATCAACGCGCTGCATCTCATCCCCAAGGAGCTCTCGCTCAAGATCGTCAGCAAGATCGAGGCCGGCGAGCGCTTCGCCGTCTACGTGGTGGTGCCCATGTGGCCCGAGGGCGTGCCGGAGAGCGGCTCCGTGCAGGCCATCCTCGACTGGCAGCGCCGGACCATGGAGATGATGTACAAGGATGTCGCGCTCGCCATTCAGGCCAAGGGCATCCAGGCCAGCCCCACCGACTACCTCACCTTCTTCTGCCTCGGCAACAGGGAGGCGCCCGGCCCCGCCGAGTACGTGCCGCCGGAGAGGCCCGACCCCGACACCGACTACGCCAGGGCGCAGCAGGCCAGGCGTTTCATGATCTACGTCCACGCCAAGACCATGATAGGTATATAACCGATCGATGCCCTATTGCCATGTCAACAGTGAGCTTGATGGTACACTCATGTCTTGCTGCCATTTTATTCATTTGCAGTGGACGATGAGTACGTCATCGTGGGATCGGCCAACATCAACCAGCGCTCCATGGACGGCGGGCGGGACTCGGAGATCGCCATGGGCGCGTACCAGCCGGGCTACCTCGCGTCCACCAACCGGCCGGCGAGGGGGCAGGTGCACGGCCTACGACTTGCCCTGTGGCAGGAGCACCTGGGCCAGGCCGCGGCAACCGTCGACCTCCTCCAGCCATCGAGCCTGGCGTGCGTGCGCGGGGTGAACCAGGCTGCGCAGCAGAACTGGGACATGTTCGCGAGCGACGCGCCCCAGGGAGACCTACCGGGCCACCTCCTGGCTTACCCCATCGGCGTGAGCGAAGACGGAGAGCTGCTGGAGACGACGGCCTTCTTCCCCGACACCAAGGCCAGGGTGCTCGGCAACAAGTCCACCTACCTCCCCCCGATCCTCACAACATGAAGAAGTAGGAGATCATCTACGACTACGACGATGTCTGCTCGTTGTGAGATGGAAATGGACACACAGTGATCAGGTGATATGTGCATGGCCGGGTTGTCTATCGTAAATTCGTCGCGTGTACGTAGCTGGATGCAGGAATGGATGCACGTGGTGGAACGTCTATAAACAATTTACTATACAGCTTGTGAATTGGGATTGCTAGTGCTGTAATAACAGAGTTGTTACGTCTAAGTAAAATCATGTACATAAAGGACAAGATTACTGGGTGTGGGCTTGGGTGTCTCTTTAGACTTGGTTGAACATAATTTGGATTTAATAAAAAAGCAGTGAGAAAGCTATGCTTGAAGTATTTTTGGCTAGTAAGAGAGAAAAAATGAACAACAAATTCTGAGTCGGGAATTCCTAGATCCGGAGGATTTGAACTCTTGTTGGAAATGATGGATAGGAGTGATGAAGAAAAGGATGAAGATGAAACAAAAGAAATGTCAGAGATGAACTGGGCTGAATTGGGGGGGGGGGGGGGGGGGGGTGGGGGGGGCTTTTGTATTGTCTAACAGATCTTCTTTTCAGGCTGTTCCAGTCAAAACCCCTGTTAAAACGGTCTTGAGAAAGAGGAGGAAGAAGGTATTTTGAGGAGTGGTATCTGTATTTTTTTTTGAACACCACGTTACATTAATTAACCATCTCGAAACATACAATCGTTTGATACAGAATTCACCACACAGGATGGTACATCATTAACAAGAATACCATCGGATCTATTGTCAAAACTAAACTTAGCTATTAGATGAGCCACCATATTGGCGGTCCGACTTATCTTAGCCATTTGAAAGCTATTTATCAACTTGGATAAGCTCAAAGCTTCCTTCTTCAAATCAACCAACGTTGATCTATCAAGGTTCTCTGTTGCAAGGGACGCAACAACAAATGCACAATCAGTCTCTAAAATAATAGAATTGTGAAGAGGGATACCTATGTATAGACTGGCAATGCACGCCCTTAGCTCTGCTTCCTCCATACTCTGACACGATCCAATGAAGTCCCAAGAAGAGACAATGACTTCCCCAGCCGCATTCCTAACCACCACACCCACACTTGCTTCTTTACTGCTCTCCACAAAGCTTGCATCAACATTAACTTTTAAAAAACCAATGGGTGGGGGAGTCCAATCTGTCTTAGCTCCCGCAATATTAGGTGCCCATCTTAATCCATCCATAGGACATTTTCCTTTATTTTTTGAGTCCATCGGAGGCATGGAGTGACATGCGGCAAAAGATGCCAATAATTCTCCACAAAGCTAGCAAAAGCTAAAACTGATTCATTTCCTTTACCAAATATCAAGTCATTTCTTAAGTGCTAGACTCTCCAGAAGATGAAAATGATTTGGTCGCGCATGACCGGCTGCAATTGACTGAGAAGCACAATAAACCAATCATACCCTGTATATCTGAAGACGTTCTCCGTAGGTAACTCCCAAATGTCCCTCATGGCCATCCGCAACGCAACCGCCTTCGGGCACATGACAAGCGCATGAAATGTACTTTCATCCTCCATTCCACAAATAGTGCATATCGGAACAGTAGTTTGGTGATGCACCACTCTATTAATCTAGACAGCCAAGCTATTTGTTGCAACCCTCCATGCAAAAATGTGAATCTTCTGTGGGACATTAGCCTTCCAGATGACATCCCAGATTTTTCTCTCCCCCAACACAGCCTCACTACATTGACCCTCATCCTTATTTTTATCCTTCAAAGTAAGCCCAAGTTTGTACGCACTTTTAACCGAGAACATCCCTGTTTTTTCAAAATGCCAAGCAACAAAATCACCCTCCCCATTTTGACTGCATACGCAACCTCAAAATCTCCTCCGCATCATATGGATAAAACAGATGCCTAACCAAATTTTCATCCCACCTCCTAGGGCCACTCAACATCAAGTCTGAAACCCATTTGACTCTTGTCCTATTCTTTCTGGCAGTAATTTTTAGTCTAGAAGATCTTGGGAACCAGTTATTGCTTAAAATGCTGAGAGGTCTTTGATGGAATAGTAGGGGGTTGGGGGATATGGAGAAAAGAAACTTCATTAGAAATCAAGTTGATGTGAATAGTTTAGATTTCGTGGGACCCAGGAAACTATGAGAGAGAAAAATTACAATTCCCAACTGTCTTTTCTTGGTGGTCAAAGTAATTTTGATTGGGCCACCTTACCTCCGAGAGGGAGATCTGGAGGGATCTTCGTGGGCATGAACAAAAAATCTCTTTCCAACTCAGGAGAAGAGCTTCGATGGAGTGAAAAATGTCCTGGATGGTTTTGAATGGAATCTAGTGAATGTTTTTGGGGATGCACAACCTTCCGGTAAACCCAAATTCCTGATAGAGTTGGTGCATCTCTTGAGCAACACACATGAACCTATGTTGATATCTAGGGACTTTAATCTTACCAGGAAAGCTAGTGATAAAAACAAACCAGGTGGTTACAACAAATGGAGTGTTCTGTTTAACTCCATCATCCCATATGTGGAGCTTATGGAACTTCCTTTGGTGGGAAGAAAATACACCTGGTCAAGAGCAATCATGAGGATCCTACTAATGCTTTGCTGGATAGGGTGCTATTGTCTCCAACTTCGGAAGAAAAATTCCCTTTTGTGCAAGTTTATGCATTATCCAGAGAAGTACCTAATCACACACACCATTATAGATTTCATCCGGAGAGAAGCCTAAAATACCTTACATGTTCAAATTTGAGAACTGTTGGTTTCAGAGGGCTGACCTGGATGAAGTGGTGAGAAAGGTGTGGTGCAAGAGTTTTACTATGGAAACAGCCATGGACCATCTACATGTTAGGCTGGTGGAACTTACGAGAGTGTTGAAGGGGTGGAACTTAAATGTAGAGGCTGTTTGTAGAAAACGTAAGCGAAATTGGATTGAAAAACCGGATAATTTGGATTAAAAAGAGGAAGAAGGTATATTGGGCTGCTGGTAGGGATCTTAAGGAAAAATATAAAGTTGATTTAAAAAAATTGAGGGAGGAAGAAGCTAAATGGAGGCAAAGGTCCCAAGAACTTGAGTTGCATGATGGTGACTTGAAGACAAGATACTGTCACGCTAAAGCAAATGGGAGGCATAGGAAAAATAAAAGGGTTAGATTAGATCAAGAGGAGGGGGTGATAGAAGGACAAGAAAATCTGAAGACTTACATTACTGGATTTTACAAAAACCTGTTTAGGGAGCCTGAGGTTACCTATTAAGGATGGATGGCGCTGGAGTTGATACTCTCACTCAAGAAGAGCAAAACTTCCTGACAAGACCATTCTCAATTGAGGAGCTGAAGGAGGCTGTCTTTGGAATGGAATCCAATAAAGCAGCTAGCCCAGATGGTTTCGACATAGAATTCTATCAACATTTCTGAGGAATAGTTAAAAATGATTTGTTTGCTCTCCTGGAAGACTTATATGAAAATGCATTGGATCTTGGTAGAATTAATTTTGCGGCCATCAGTTCCAAAAAGTAGTGATGCTGATAAGATTCAAAAGCACAGACCTATTTGTCTTTTGAATGTTATCTTTAAAATCATTACTACAATCCTTGTTAATCGGTTGATATGTGTAATCAAAGGTGTCTTAGAAACTCTCAGTCTGCCTTTTCAAAAGGAAGGTATATTTTGGAAGCAATGCTTGTGCTTCATGAAACTTTGAATACACTGCACAAAGAAAAACTTCAAGTGTCGTTTTCAAGATTGATTTTGAGACAGCCTTTGACAAAGTCACATGGCCTTTCCTACTTCAAACCTTGAAAATGAAAAATTCCCTGATAAATGGAATGACTAGGTTATAAAAGCAATCTCTAGTGGAAGTATAGGGTTTAAAGTGAATGGGGAAGTTGGGCCTTTCTTCAAGACACACCAGGGTCTGAGGCAAGGGGATCCACTTTCTCCCTTCTATTTGACCTAGTTGTAGATGTTTTATCAGTCTTGGTGGGAAGGGCGGTTAATTAGGGTGTGATTACAGGCCTAGCAACACACAAGAAAAAAGGGGATGTGGAAATTCTGCAATATGTAGATGACACTATTCTCTTAATAAAAGATGATATAGAACAGGCTAGGAATATGCTGCTATGACTCTTTGAATAAATGCCCGGGTTAAAAATTAACTTGAGGTAATTAGGATTGGGATGGAAAGGGCAAGAGTGGCACTATTAGAGGAAATTTTTACTTGTGCAAAAGGTGAATTTCCTTTGAAATACTTGGGTATACCTGTGCATGAGAAGAGATTGAAAACTAGTAATTGGGATCCTTCTGTTGGTAAGATGGAAAAAGAATGGGTTGCTGGCTAGGGAGGCTATTGTAGATTGCTGGTAGATCCACTTTGGTAAACTCCTCTCTGTCTAGCTTGCCTCTATATATGATGTCCTTTTATGGTGTCCTTAAAGGGGTCAAGAAAAAATATGATAGACCAAGATCTAGGTTTTTGGGGAGTGGAAAAAAGTCCACAAAACGTCCAGATGATGGTCAAACCCCTTTGACGGACAGAAACAACGCGGAAGGGTATTTCCATAATGACACCTAACGAAAGAGGGGTGTAGTTGAGCATTGCTTTTATTTCGGGGTAAAGATGAGGTCGAGCCAAAGTTTGGTGGGAAATGTTTTGCCTCCTTATTTCTCACTGAATGCTTGTGCAAACATTTTGCGGCACCCAATTCCAGCTATGCTTCTTTTGTTGCATAACTAGGCAAAGATGTTGAGTGTTCTACAGGCTACTCTAAGTTGTCGGTTGTACTACACATAATGGAGAGATAGCTCATGGTGCACGCCGATCTTGTCCATGTACAACTTGTCGTGCGGCTGCCACTGCGACGGATATGAAAAATTGAAAGATAGTACATTTTTTACTTTGTCCATGCTCTTTCATTTGGTTTTGTTCCCCAACATTTTTTTTCATTTGCAAATGCAAACAATTGCTTCTTTTATTTTGAAGTACATAGTTGAAACCCGCTAGACTGTATTTTAGTCAGCCTAATCTGTGTCCATGCCGCGTGTTTTGTCATTGAATTATGCGTGACTTCTAAGTCAACTATAAATATCGATGTAATTGTTGTTCTGTTCACAAAACTGTGCACTCACGTATTAGTAACAAGAATTGGTAATTCCCAGTTTTAAAGTCATGTGCTTCATATTTGAAAAGCAAATATGTATGTTTCCTCTAAGTAAAGTAATACTCAGATTGCATGGATATGATGCTTCCAAACATCCATGTTGCTTAGCATTCACGATATTGCAACCACACTTCCATTCTTTAAATACTCTTGTCTTATATTAAGATATCATGACGCTGATGCTTCCAAATATTCATGCTTCCTCAGTATCATATATGTGTTTCTTTAGCCTAGATAGCTTGCACCAATTGTCCATAGTCAACTCACCAAAATGTTTGTCCCCGGAAATGGTTCATTCCTATTCATGTTTCTGGTTATATATAGTCATATCGGCCCTATGTTCATATTAGCTAATGGATGTATGTTCTTATTTTATTCGTGAAACACATCTTTCTTCAAGAAATCATGCTAGCAATTAAAATTTATGCCTCCTTTGTGTTGTATATTTGTTGGGAAAAGAGAAATGATTGCTACCTGTCAGTCATACTTCTTACTTCTATTTGTGGCATATGTTTCTATGCTCATGGTTTTTGCTTCAACCATTGTAAGTGTTTGCTTTTCTTTTATTGTACATTCTGTTTTAGCCATTAGCAAGACAAGTATATGCTTCAACCATCACTGGTGTGTGCTTCATCCACTTGCTAGTGTTGCTTCCATTGGTGGAATTTTATTGTACAAACATTTTGCTTCTCTTACTACTCCCTCCGTTCCGAAATATTTGTCTTTTTAGAGATTTCAAATGGATTACCACATACGGATGTATATAGACATATTTTAGAGTGTAGATTCACTTATTTTGCTCCGTATGTAGTCACTTATTGAAATCTCTAGAAAGACAAATATTTAGGAACAGAGGGAGAAGATATTACTATTAGCATCAATCAATATAAGTGTTTGCTTCCTTATTTCTCACTAAATGCTTGTACAGACATGCGGCACCCAATTCCAGCTATGCTTCTTTTGTTGCACAACGGCAAAGATGTTGAGTGTTCTACGGGCTACTCTAAGTTGTCGGTTATACTACATATGATGGATAGCTAGCTCATGGCGCATGCTGATCTTGTCCATGTACAGCATGTCGAGCGGTTGCCACTACGACATATATAAAAAAGTGGAAATAGTACATTTTTTCACTTTGTCATGCCCTTTCACTTGGTTTTCTTCCCCGATATTTTTTTCATTTGCAAATGCAAACAATTGCTTCTTTTATTTTGAAGTACATTGTTGACACCCGCTAGACTGTATTTTAGTCAGCCTGATTTGTGTCCATGCCACTTGTTTTCTCATTGAATTATGTGTGACTTTAGGGCCTCTTTGATTCATAGGATTTTGAAAACGTAAGAATAGGATTGGGGTGGCATGACCACTTAAATCCCATAAGATTAGCAAGGAGTGTTTGATACCATAGGAAAAACAAAGGAATTGTAAAAAGAGGTTTGAGTGGATGCTAGATTTCCCGTGAAATGTAGGAAAAAGATTCCATAGGAAAAAATCCTATGGGATCCAATCCTATGAATCTAAGGGCCGACATGGGAAAAATTCATAAGTATTTCAACCCTCCAGAAATCATATAGGATTCCTTTGAATAAAAGGAGCCCTTACTAAGTTAACTACAAATATCGATGTAATTGTTGTTCTGATCACAAAATTGTGCACTCGTGTATTGGTAACAAGAATTTTCCCAGTTCCAAAATCACGTGCTTCGTATTTCGAGAGCAAATATGTATGCTTCCACTAAGTAAAGTAATACTCGAATTGCATGGATATGATGCTTTCGAACATCCATGTTGCTTAGCGTTCACGATATTGCAACCACACTTCCATTCTTTAAATATTCATGTCTTATATTGAGATATCATGACGCTGATGCTTCCAAATATTCATGCTTCATCAGTATCATGTATGTGTTTCTTTAGCCTAGATAGGTTGCACCAATTGTTCATAGTCAGCTCACCAAATTGTTTTTCCCCTGGAAATGGTTTCATTCATATTCATGTTTCTGGTTATATATAGTCACATCAGCCTATGCTGATATTAGCTAATGGGTGTATGTTCTTATTTTATTCACGAAACACATCTTTCTTCAAGAAATCATGCTAGCAATTAAAATTTATGCCTCCTTTGTGGTGTATATTTGTTGGGAAAAGAAGAAATGATTGCTAATTGTCAGTCATGCTTCGTACTTCTATTTTGTGGCATATGTTTCTATGCTCATGGTTTTTTTCTTCAACCATTGTATCTGGTGTCCATTTCAAGAATATAAAGCAGCGAGAAACATTTTTACCACTTTTAAAAATCACAAACAAATTTAAAAATTTGAAGATTCTTTTGAAAACTCAAACCGTTTTTTAAGCTCCCAAACGAAATATGGAAACACGGACTTTTTTTTAACCCTTGACAAAAATTTGAAAATGCACAACAAATTTTGGAAATGCCAATTTTTTTTGTTTTATTATTTTTTAAATGGAAGTTATTTTTCAAAATACAAAAATTAAAAGGCAAACAGTTTTTCAAAAATAACGACCATTTTATGAATATGTGATTTTTTTCAAAATAATTAACACAAACAAATTTTCAGAAATAAGATATATTTTATTAATATGTGATTTTTAAACGGTCTTATTATTTTAAACCTACTAACAAAATTCAAAAAACAAAAAGCAATTTTTAAAAACATGAACAATTTTTTAATATGCGAGAAAACTGAAACATTTTTTGAAACTCCCAAACAAATTTTAAAAAACATGAGCCAATATTTGAAACGCAAACATTTTTTGAGTATGTGAGTAGTTTTGGAAAAGGGGAACACTGTTTTTTTAATCATGAACATGTTTCAAAACAAGTTTTATTTTTTGAAATTTCAACATCCTTTTTAATAAATAAACTTGAAAAAAGGAAAAAAAACCCTGGTTAGGAACATTTAAGTGGTAAAACTGGCTAAGAACGTTCTAGAAGGTTCTCTAAACCGGAGCTGAAAACTATACATATGTACACATGGGCCGACCCAAAAATCTCTTGTACATCGGATACATTGACTGATCGACACAGTATGCATCAAATAGGGTTTTCTAGCTCCTTGGCCGACGTAGAGGGATTGGCTCTATGCGGCCCAATTGAAGAGAAAAAGAAGAAAAAAAAAAGTGGACCTGGCCCCTTGACTGAACGGTTAGGAGTGAGTCCCATAGATTTTAATTAGAAGGTCATGCATGCTGTGGAGCTCTGTCCCTTGCGGCTGATCTTTACATTCAAAGGGTCGGGATAGCTACTGACTGCAGCTCAACGGTTAACCACCTGAAGGGGAATTACATGGGAGCTTCTTCAGTGCTTATACGAGATATCCAGGTGAGTCAAAGTAATTTTGAATCTGCAGGCACCTCAAATTTACTCCCTCCGTTTCAAATTACTTGACCCATATTTAAATAGACACGCATGTATCTAGACACTAAACAAGTATAAATACATTCGTACTTAGACAAATTCAAGTCAACTAATTTGGAACGAAGGGAGTAGTTACGAAGGAAAATAATTGTATAGGTGAATGAAAAAAAAGTAGGAGAAACGCACCTAGTAGGTATAGATAAAGCGGTAGATATGCATAAGGCCAACTCCACCGCGCGACCACATTCTGTTCGTGCTCGTTGATACGTCTCCAATGTATCTATAATTTATGAAGCATTCATGCTATTTTATTATCTGTTTTGAATGATTACGGGCTTTATTATACACTTTTATTTTACTTTTGGGACTAACCTATTAACCGGAGGCCCAACCCATATTGTTGTTTTATTGTCTGTTTTAGTATTTCGAGGAAAAGGAATATCAAACGGAGTCCAAACGGAATGAAACCTTCGGCAGCGTGATTTTTTGGAAGAATATGATCCGGGAGACTTGGAGTTCACGTCAGAAGATCCTCGAGGAGGCCACGAGATAGGAGGGTGCGCCTGATACGTCTCCAACGTATCTACTTTTTCAAACACTTTTGCCCTTGTTTTGGACTCTAACTTGCATGATTTGAATGAAACTAACCCGAACTGACGCCGTTTTCAGCAGAACTGCCATGATGTTGTTTTATGTGTAGAAAAGAGAAGTTCTCGGAATGTCCTGAAAATCCACGGAGGCACTTTTTGGAATTAATAAGAATTTCTGGGCGAAAGAAATACACCAGGGGGCCCAGGGCCTGTCCACGAGACAGGGGGGCGCGCCCCCCTGTAGGGCGCGCCCTCCTATCTCGTGGGCCCCCTGGACCTCCACCGACCTCAAATCCAACTCCATATATTCACGTTCGGGGAGAAAAAAATCAGAGAGAAAGTTTCATCGCGTTTTACGACACGGAGCCGCCGCCAAGCCCTATTCTCTCTCGGGAGAGCTGATCTGGAGTCCGTTCGGGGCTCCGGAGAGGAGGATTCGTCGCCGTCATCATCATCAACCATCCTCCATCACCAATTTCATGATGCTCACCGCCATGCGTGAGTAATTCCATCGTAGGCTTGCTGGACGGTGATGGGTTGGATGAGATTTACCATGTAATCAAGTTAGTTTTGTTAGGGTTTGATCCCTAGTATCCACTATGTTCTAAGATTGATGTTGCTATGTCTTTGCTATGCTTAATGCTTGTCACTAGGGCCCGAGTACCATGATTTCAGATCCGAACTTATTATGTTTTCATGAATATATGTGTGTTCTTGATCCTATCTTGCAAGTCTATAGTCACCTATTATGTGTTATGATCCGACAACCCCGAAGTGATAATAATCGGGATACTTCTCGGTGATGACCGTAGTTTGAGGAGTTCATGTATTCACTATGTGCTAATGCTTTGTTCCGGTTCTCTATTAAAAGGAGGCCTTGATATCCCTTAGTTTCCGCTAGGATCCCGCTGCCACGGGACGGTAGGACAAAAGATGTCATGCAAGTTCTTTTTCATAAGCACGTATGACTATTTACGGAATACATGCCTACATTACATTGATGAATTGGAGCTAGTTCTGTATCACCATATGTTATAGCTATTACATGAGGAATCGCATCCGGCATAATTATCCATCACTGATCCATTGCCTATGAGCTTTTCATATATTGTTCTTCGCTTATTTACTTTTCCGTTGCTACTGTTACAACTACTACAAAAACCCAAAAACATTTATCTTAACTTTTGCTACCTTTACCATTATTATCATACCACTTTTGCTACTAAATACTTTGCTGCAGATACTAAGTTATCCAGGTGTGGTTGAATTGACAACTCAACTGCTAATACTCAAGAATATTCTTTGGCTCCCCTTGTGTCGAATCAATAAATTTGGGTTGAATACTTTACCCTCGAAAGCTGTTGCGATCCCCTACACTTGTGGGTTATCAAGACTAATTTTTGGCGCTGTTGCCGGGGAGCATAGCTCTATTCTCTGAGTCACTTGGGATTTATATCTGTTGATCACTATGAAGAACTTGAAAGACGACCGAACTACTATTTTGCCCTTAACTACGAGGGGAGGTAAGGAATTGCCATCTAGCTCTACACTAGATTCTCCTTCCGTTATTAGTAGGCTTGCGACACCTAAACCTGCTACTACTATGAATTCTGATATGTCGCATGTTATTGATGATGTCACTTCTGCTATGCATGATGAAACTACTTCTGTGCGTGATACTACTTTGCCATTAGGTGAATTTCTTGATGAACAACTTGCTAGAGTTAGGGGGAATGAAATTACTGAAGATCCTATTACTGATGATAGTGATGATGAAGGTTCTCCCAATGATTATGTATTGCCTGTTGTTCCTAAGGGTTATGTTATGAATGAAGAAGCTGCTAGGGAAATCTTTGCTTGCAATGATAGATATGATCTTAAGAAATTATTAACTAAATGGAAGCAGCAGTCTCTTAATGATAGAATGAAACCCGATCCTGCTTTTGCTACTTTACCTATCTGTGTTACTGATAAGGATTATGAATTCTCTGTTGATCCTGAAATTATTACTTTAGTTGAATCTGATCCTTTTTATGGCCTTGAATCTGAAACTGTTGTGGCACATCTTACCAAGTTGAATGATATAGCCACCCTATTTACTAATGATGAGAAGTCTCGCTATTTTTATATCCTTAAGATATTTCATTTCTCATTAAAGGGTGATGCTAAGACTTGGTATAATTCTCTTGCTCCTGGTTGTGTGCGTAGTCCCCAGGATATGATTTATTACTTCCCTGCTATATATTTCCCTGCTCATAAGAAACAAGCTGCCTTGCGGGAAATATATAATTTTGTGCAAATCAAAGAAGAGAGTCTACCACAAGCTTGGGGGGGCTTCTCCGGTTACTTAATGCTTTGCCTGATCATCCTCTCAAGAAAAATGAAATACTTGATATCTTTTATAATGGACTAACCGATGCTTCCAATGACTACTTGGATAGTTGTGCTGGTTGTGTTTTCAGGGAAAGAACAGTCAACGAAGCTGAAATACTATTGAATAATATGTTGACTAATGAAAATAATTGGACTCTTCCTGAGCCAATTCCTGAGGCAATTCCTGAACCAATTCATCCAACTCCTGAGCCTATTCCTAAACCCACTCCGAAGAAGAGAGGTGTTT
Source organism: Triticum timopheevii (assembly GCA_963921465.1). Taxonomy (NCBI): domain Eukaryota; kingdom Viridiplantae; phylum Streptophyta; class Magnoliopsida; order Poales; family Poaceae; genus Triticum; species Triticum timopheevii. Next base: position 438,459,680 of record OY997262.1, read on the forward strand.
TATTTCTCAGTCCTGAAGATATGCAAGAGGCAAAGAAATCAATGAAAGAAAAAGGTATTAAAGCTGAAGACGTTAAGAATTTACCTCCTATTGAAGAAATACATGGTCTTAATATACCGCCTGTTGAAGAACCACATTGTCTTGATAACCCGACACAGGTAGTAAAGGTAAATTCTCTCTATAGATATGATAGAGTTGAAACCCCCTCTACTAAATTTCATAGCCCATGCTTAGATGAATTTGATTACTTTATGGCTAGACAAGAAAGTTTTAATGCTTATGTTGCTAGAGAGTTAAAGAATAATGCTTTTGAGATAGGACGTGCAAGCGATAATCTGGCTAGAGTTAAAGATGAACTCAAACTCGTTAGCAAATATGCTTCTATGGTTGCTACTCAAGCTGAGAAAGTACTTAAAGATCAAAATGATTTGCTTGATGAATTTAATAATAAAAATGACTTTGTTGTTAGAGTGGCTACTAGAACTGGTAGAATGACTCAGGAACCTTCGTATCCTGAAGGTCACCCTAAGAGAATCGAGCAGGATTCTCAGAGAAATAATTTAGAAGCACCTAGTTCTTCTAAAAAGAAGAACGATAGGACTCTGCATGCTTCTAGTGAACCTGCTGTAGACACACCTGAGAATCCCAATGATATTTCTATTTCTGATGCTGAAACTCAATCAGGTGAGGAACATGAACCTAGTGATAATGTTAATGATAATGTTCATGTTGATGCTCAACCTAGCAAAAACAATGATGTAGAAATTGAACCTGCTGTTGATATTGATAACCCACAATCAAAGAATCAATGTTATGATAAGAGAGATTTTGTTGCTAGGAAGCACGGTAAAGAAAGAGAACCATAGGTTCATAAACCCATGCCCTTTCCTCCTAAACCATCCAAGTCAAAGGATGATGAGGATTTTGAGCGCTTTGCTGAAATGATTAGACCTATTTTCTTACGTATGCGCTTAACTGATATGCTGAAAGTAAATCCTTATGCTAAGTATATGAAGTATATCACCACAAATAAAAGAAAGATACCGGAAGCTGGAATTTCCACCATGCTTGCTAATTACAGTTTTAAGGGTGGAATACCAAAGGAACTTGGAGATCCGGGTGTACCAACTATACCATGCTCTATTAAAAGAAATTATGTTAGAACTGCTTTATGTGATCTTGGAGCCGGTGTTAGTGTTATGCCTCTCTATATCGTAGACTTGAATTGAATAAGTTGACACCTACTAAAATATCTTTGCAAATGGCTGATAAATCAACTACTATACCTGTCGGTATTTGTGAGGATGTGCCTGTTGTGGTTGCAAATGTCACTATCTTAACGGACTTTGTTATTCTTGATATCCCCGAGGACGATAGTATGTCTATTATCCTTGGTAGACCTTTTCTTAATACTGCAGGGGTTGTTATTGATTGCAACAAAGGCAATGTCACTTTTCATGTTAATGGTAATGAGCATATGGTACACTTTCCGAGGAAACAATCTCAAGTTCATAGCATCAATTCTATTGGAAAAGCTCCAACTATTATTATTGGAGGTTTTGAATTTCCTCTCCCTACTGTCAAGAAAAAGTATGATATTCTTATTATTGGGGATTTTCATATCCCCGTTGAGGTAACTTAGTGTTATTCGAAATTTCTCCGGTTCCGTGTTATTCGGAATGAGTTTGTTAACAAGACTTGATCAACCTTGCTAGTGGATTCATTTTGATGATCACGAGATGGATGAAACTAGAAGACACAACCTTCTGTACCATATTTTTACTTTCTGTTATTTAGAATAAATAAAGCAAAAATAGTATTATCCGTCTGTTTTCTGAATTATCCGTGCAATAAAAAATAGTCCGAAAATAAGAGTGCTCCAAATGCCCTGCAAATTTAGTATGTTTTTTTCTGGAATATTTGAGGATTTTAGGCACTGAAAACACTGCAGGAGGGGCAAGCACCAGGCCACGAGAGTGGAGGGCGCCCCTGTCTCGTGGGCCCCTGGTTGCCCCCCTCCACTTATGCCAGCACCCACACACTTCATCTTCTACCCAAAAAAATCCCCATCCAGCTCAAGCACGAGTTCTAGCTCGTTTTGCTGCGATTTTCGATCTCTTAGCTCAAAGCTCCATTCACAAAACTGCTTTGAGAGATTGTTGCTTGGTATGTGACTCCTCCATTGGTCCAATTAGTTTTTGTTCTAGTGCTTTATTCATTGCAAATTTTTGCTGCATAGGTGACCATGTTCTTGAGCTTGCATGTTAAATTTTTGAGGTCCCAAGCAATTCCAATGCATAATATAGGCTCTAGGCACTTGTAGGAGTAGTTTCTACCAATCTTGTTTAGTTTTATTCACTTTTATTTTGAAGTTAGTAAAATTTCAGAAATTTTCAGAAAAAGAACTATGCTTAGAAGAATGTACCAAGGTGGTTCCTCGGCAAAGAAAGGGCCAAGGATTGCTATACGTGAGCAAGATGTTGAACTGCTGAGGGACGTGGATGTACGAGCTTGTGAGTGGCCATCCGATGATTTTATGGTCGAAGTAGGCTTCAAGGAGGAATTTGACGCGTATGTGCATAATGCCGAGCTGGAGGACTTCTTACAAGATAAGTGTCCTCAGTACTATCAATTGACTGATTCCTTTGTGCGGAGGTTCCAATATATCTGTGCGCGTAATTCTCCTAGTGTCATGTTTGATATTTATGATACATCTTATACCATGGATTTAGAGGATTTCACAACTGCTTGCAAACTCCCGCAGTGGGGTAATATTAATGATCCTCGCAAATCTGAATTTAGAGATTTTCTTGCTAGTATTACTGTGGGAGAATCTAGGGACATAGCACAAGCTACCATAGGGAGCATTCATTTCCCTGCTATACATTATTTTGCTCTCTTTATTGGTGGATGCATTAATGGTAAGGACGAAGCATGTCACATGTGTGTCCCTGATCTTTGTGTCCTCAAGAGTGCTGTGTCAGGTTATAAAGGTTATAACTTGGGGGCAATAGTTGCACGTAGGTTGCAGAATAATAGTAGAAAGGGGGATTTATTTGGAGGAATTTATGCAACCCGTGTGGCTAATTATCTTAATATAGCCCCACGAGAGGGGGATATGATTTTACCTCCTGTTTATTTGGATAAAGAAGCTATGTTCAATCATCATTTTCTTGAGAGGAATGAACAATTCCTCCATTATCGACTAATCTATGATAGACGCAACGTCGTCCCTGTTACTCTTCCTGCTCCCTACCTTTTTGATTATCAGGCAAAAGGAAGATATGTTGTCACCAGGGAGGAAGCAGCTGAATACGAGAGGGGAGTGGAAGCAGCTCGCCAACACGCTGCTGCTCAGGAGGCGGTTGTCGCTGCATCTCAGTACAACCCCAGTTTCACTTATGGATATCAGCCAGGCGATCCTTGGTATTAGACCAACTTAGGCCAAAAGCCTAAGCTTGGGGGAGTACGTATTTCTCATCGACTTTACATTCATGTTCACACACTAGTCGTCGGTGCTCATACTCTTTCATTGTATTATCCATGTTAGTTTAATTTCTTTTTCTATTTTTCTTCTTGTGTGTTTGTTAAACCTTGAGAAAAACCAAAAAAATTAGTTAGTTTAATTTCCTTGTAGTAGAATTAAAATGAAAACCCAAAAAGATTTCTAGTTCTTCTTCTTACTTGTTGGGAGCTTTCCCGTGTAAATAGTTTTATTCTCTTTTCTTTCTTTTGGGGGTCGAGAAGACCATATTGAAAATGCTTAGTGGCTCTTATATGCATGATTGTTTATTTAACTTAGAGCCAATATTACCCTGTCTTCTCTCTTGAGTTGAATGCTTGCAGATTCCAGCTTAGTCCAATGCACGTGCACTCTTATTATTCACATCATTCGGTCGTGCAAGTGAAAGGCAATAATGACGATATATGATGGACTTATTGCGATGAGAAAAGCTGGTATGAACTCGACCTCTCTTGTTTTGGTAAATATGATGAGTTCATCGTTTCTGAGTCAGCTTATTATGAAGTAAACATATTTGCAATGACATTTAGAGATTATAGTTGTTTGTGCCATGCTTGATTAGCTATGAGTTATAATGGTTTACCTTGCGTGCCAGCATGCTATTAGAATGATTATGGTGTCATATGATGGGATGGTATCCTCCTTTAAATGAATTGAGTGACTCGACTTGGCACATGTTCACGCATGTAGTTGAATTAAATCAACATAGCTGTCGGGGGGATGAACCCCGGGCAGGCAACGGAACCTGGATCTATTTCAAAAATAGCAGGGCCCGCATCGCCCCGCAAACCGGCGTGCGCCAGGCCGGGTCGCTCGACCCGGCAAGGCGCGCAACCCGGCCAAGACCCTCGACTCGGCAAGGTATGTCAACCCGGCCGCAGCGGCTGGAGCAAGGCAACTCAACCCGGCGCGACCTTGGCTTCCCCAGTAAGCGAACCCACCCGTGGCGTCCACCGCAACCCAGCCACGGGTCAGCTCCCGTCCCATCCAGGCCGTACGATGGGACGAGACCTCAATCACTGATGACCAAGACTACAGTGCCCCCGCCCATGCCCGTGGTCAGCCAGAGCTTGGCGACAGTGCCCCTTACCTACCCGCTGACCAGGGCTGGCACGGCAACAGTGTTCCCGCCCTTACCGCTGACGACAGCAAGCGGTGGACTGACGGAGAACACTGTGCGCAACTCGACCCGGCCACGCCATGACGATCGACAAGACGGCGCACTGTCCCCCTAGGCACGCGGGGCCCGCACCTAGGGAAACCCGGCGAACCACAAGCCCCCAAGCGGGACCCAGCCCGGCACCCCGGATGCCGACAATGCGGACCCACCGACTCAGCATATTACCATTGTAAACCTGGGTGGGTTGGTCTATAAAACCCCCCAGGAGTCCACGCCTACAGGCAAGGAAGATCGCGAGATATTCAACAAAGACATACGACACACACGGCATGCAAAGCCACACGAGATAGAGCAAGCAAGATAGGACTAGCCACTACATAGCAACACCGAGGAGAAGGAGAAGACGGAGCCTTGGCCAGCCTCCTTCCTCCTCCAAACAGCTCCAGGAGCGACATTGTACTATCAACCATCCAACTAAACTCGGCAGTACTAGGGGTGTTATCTCTCCGGAGAGCCCCGAACCTGGATATGTCCGGCGTCCCGCGCCTGCGCATATCAACCTCGCCTCCGAAGCCCACCAGCGCCCTCGAGCCTCCTCCTCTCTTTAGCCATCCCTTGGCATCTGCCGTGCGCCCACCACGACAGTTGGCGCCCACCGTGGGGCAGTTCGAGGAGCTGGCCGGAAGCATGCTTTGGGCGGCCCCCCTCCTACTCTGACGAGTCCATCGCTCTGGCGGACGACGTCATCGGCGTGCTCGCCGCTTCCATCACCGTGTTGCGCGCCTCCGACGCGCTCGCGGCTGACGAGTACCCTAGCGGGGTGCTCAGCTACTCCGACTCCCCGCTTTCCCTCAGCGGCGGATTCACTGCCGGGGCAATGGATGCCCACGTAGAGGTCTTCGTCATCGGCGATGGCGCCTCTTCCTCGTCGAGCAAGGCGAGAAGAGCCGCCGAAGCCGTGGCCACCACGGCACGGACGGAGCCGTCCGACCCGCTGCACGCCGCGATGCAGAGCCTCCGCATCCCCATCGGCACCAACGTCGACGCCACCAACGTTGTTGAAGCCCGAACCCGGCTCGAGGACAGATGCCAGCAGAAGTTGGACCTGTCCGAGATGCTGGCCGCCACCAGACGCCGCCTGGAAGCTGCTTAGATGGAGCACGACGCCGCCCATGGATTCACGCCCGCCGCGGCCGAGCCGAGCCGGGCCGCTGATACTCGCGCCCGGGGAGGAGCGATCGGCCGGGCCTTCGGCGCCGGCCGGACCATCTACGAGACCTTAGTCAAGAACATGCGCGCTGCGGAGGCAGCCGCGGTCGGCCTCGACCAACTCACGAGCGAGAAGCTCAGGGAGCGCATCCGGCGGATGCGCGAGCTCCTCCACGCCGCCAACACCCAGCAGGATCGCCTAAACCAGCTCACCAAGCCGGCGAGGTCCGGCTCCACCCGCCTTGGCGGACCCGGCGAACTCCTGCACACGGCCTCTTCGCCGCCCAGTGAGGTGCACTCCAGCCAAGGCCGGACCCGTCGCAACCCGGCCGGCACTGCCGCCGACGCTCTGGGCAACGAGAGCGCCCTAGAGACCCAGCACGGACCCAGCTAGCCTAGCCGGTGTCCGGCTCCAGCCGACCCGGCCTCTCGGGGCCTGGCCGCCAGTCGACTCGGCCCGCGCGCCATCGACGATGCCGACGCGCGCCACCGCCTCGATCAGCTCGCTCGCTCCATGGAGGTGGAGGAGAGCGGCGCTATCGGGCCGGCGTGTTTCGGCCCACGCATCCGGGAGGAGCCCTTCCCCAAGGGGTTCGTGGTTCCCCGCGACACCCCCAAGTACAATGGGACCGTGAAGCCAGAAGACTGGCTCACCGACTACACCACGGCCATTGGCATCACCGGTGCCAATCGTCGTCTCGTCGTGCGCTACGCACCGCTCATGTTCCAAGGATCGGCTCGCACACGGTTGAACAGCCTGCCGATGGGCAGCATCAATGCATGGGTCGATTTCGAGGAAGCATTTGTCCGCAACTTCACGGGGACGTACAAGCGACCCGGTCGCCCCAGTCAGCTCGCCATGTGCGTGCAAGGGCCAACGGAGACCGGTCGCGAGTACCTTGCACGCTGGACCGAGCAATGGAACAGCTGTGAGGGCGTCCATGAAGTCCAGGCGATCCAATACTTTGTCAGCGGGTGCCGAGACGGCACCCTCCTCAAGCACAAGCTTCTACGCTCCGAGCCGGCCACCATGGCTGCGCTCATGGTGACGGCGGACAATTACGCCAACGCCGACTCCGCCATGAAGATCCAAGTGGCACTGGACGAGGCCGGCAAGGCGAAGCCGGTCCCTCCATAGAAGCCGGCCGGCGAAGGCAGCCGGCAGCAGCACCACCAGAACAACAAGCGCAAGGCCTAGCAGCCGGCGCAACGTCACGACAACCGGCTCGTCGCGGCCGCCGAGCCCGCGGTGGACCCGGCAGCGAAGCGCCGACAGACCGGCAAATGGCATGGCAACCCGCCATGAGCTTTGAAGAGATGCTCGACGCCCCATGCAAGCACCACACCGGCGCAAGACCCTCCACGCACACGCTTCGACAGTGCGCCATCACCAAGCGCATCATGAGGGGCAACGTCCCGCCTCCTCCGGCTCCGGGTGCGGGACAACCGCCTCCGCCTCCACCGCCGCCCCCCGCCAGCGGCGCGATGCGGAACGAGGCCTACCCGGACCAGAGCGCGGTCTACGTCATCTTCACCAGCCTCAGCGATGACAAGCGCACCGAGCGCCTCCTCCGGCAGGAGGTGAACACCGTCGTCCCGGCCAAGACGAATTTCATGCATTGGTCGGAGCGCCCGATCACCTGGACCCGGGAGGATCACCCGGCAGTCATGCCGAGTCCGGGTGGATACGCCCTCGTCCTCAACCCTACAATCGTCGTGCAGCACACCTGCAAGTTCTCCCGAGTCCTCATCGACGGCGGCAGCAGCATCAACATCCTCTACCGCGACACGATGACCAAGCTCGGCCTCAAGGCCGAGACCTGGAGCCAACCCGAACTGTCTTCCACGGCATCGTACCCGGCCTCTCTTGTTCGCCCATTGGCCGGGTTCGGCTCGACGTTCTGTTCGGCGACATCAGCCACCTCCGACGCGAACCAATCTGGTTCGAGGTGGTGGACCTGTCCAGCGTGTACCATGCGCTGCTGGGCCGGCACGCGCTCGCCAAATTCATGGCAGTTCCCCACTACGTGTACCTGAAGATGAAGATGCCGGGTCCCAAGGGCCTCATTACCGTCACCGCAACTACCGCAAGTCTCTGGAGTGTGCCCGAGACGGCGCCAAGCTGGCCAAGTCGCTGGTCATTGCCGAGGGCGGCGCCAGCTCGACCGGATCGTCACCCTGGCCGGCGAGGCCTCCGACGCATCGATCCCGACCCTAGACCCGGTCGATGAGGCTGCCTTCAAGCCCTCCAAGGAAACCAAGAAAGTGAAGTTGAACTCGGAAGACCCCAGCTGCAGCAAGTACGTTCTCGTGGGCGCCTGCCTTGACAGCAAATAGGAAGGCGAGCTCGTCGACTTCCTCCGTGAGAATCGGGATATCTTCGCATGGACCCCCAAAGACATGCCGGGTATCCCGAGGAAGTACGCCGAGCACAAACTCCACGTCCGCAAGGACGCCAAGCCTGTCCTTCAATCCCTCCGTCGATTTTCCGAAGAGAAGCGAAGAACCATTGGTGAAGAGGTCGCCAAGCTCTTGGCGGCCGGCTTCATAATGGAAGTGTTTCACCCTGAGTGGCTGGCCAACCTAGTCCTCATCCTGAAGAAGAACAAGACCTGGCGCATGTGCATCGACTACACCAGCCTCAACAAGGCCTGTCCCAAGGATCCGTTTGCCCTCCTGCGGATCGACCAAGTCATCGACTCGACCGCCGGGTGCGAGCTGCTGTCCTTCCTGGACGCCTACTCCGACTATCACCAGATCAAGCTAGACCCGGCCGATGCCCTGAAGACGTCCTTCATCACGCCCTTCGGAGTGTACTGCTACATCACCATGTCATTTGGGTTGAAGAATGTCGGCGCCACCTTCCAACGCTGCATGCAGAAGTGCCTGCTACCGCAACTCGGCAAGAACATCCACGTGTACGTGGACGATATCGTGGTGAAGACCAAGCAGCACCTCACACTCCTCGACGATCTGAAGGAAACATTCGCCAACCTCCGCGAATACAAGGTCAAGCTCAACCCGGAAAAGTGGTCAAGCTCAACCCGGAAAAGTGCGTCTTCGGCGTCCCAGCCGGAAGCTGCTCGGTTTCCTCGTCTCGGAACGCGGCATCGAGGCAAACCCGGAGAAGATCAAGGCCATCGAGCGTATGCACAAGCCAACCCGGATGTGCGATGTCCAGAAGTTCACAGGCTGCCTGGCCTCGGTCAGCCGGTTTCTAAGCCGGCTGGGCGAGAAGGCACTGCCCCTGTACCAGCTAATGAAGAAAACAAGCCCGTTCGAGTGGAACGGCAAGGCGGACGAAGCTTTCCAAGACCTCAAGCGCATGCTCTCCACCGCACCCGTCCTGGCCGCAGCGACCGACAAGGAGCCGCTGTTGCTCTACATAGCCGCGACCTCGCGGGCGGTCAGCACGGTGCTGGTGGTCGAGCGACCGGAGAAGGGCAAGATCCAGGCCGTCCAGCGTCCGGTCTACTACATGAGCGAAATGCTCTCCACCTCCAAGCAGAACTACCTGCACTACCAGAAGATGTGATACGGCGTGTACCTCACCGCCAAGAAGTTGAATCAGTACTTTCAAGAACATGTCATCACCGTCGTCAGCATGGCGCCTATCGGGGAAATCATCGGGTGCGGAGATGCCTCCGGCCGGGTTGCCAAGTGGGCGATCCAGCTAGCCGGCCACACCATCCTCTACGAGCCCCGCACCACGATCAAGTCTCAAGCCCTGGCCGATTTCCTCGTCGACTGGACCGAGACCCAGTACCTGTCGCCGCCTCCGGACTTGACGCATTGGCGCATGCACTTCGACGGGTCCAAGATGCGACTCGGCTTAGGGGCCGGCATCGTACTGTCATCCCCGAAGGGTGACCAACTCCGCTACGCACTCCAGATCCACTTCGCCGCCTCCAACAACGTCGCCGAATACGAAGCCCTTGTGCACGGCCTCCGGCTCGCCAAGGAACTCGGCATCCGGCGCATCCTGTGCTATGGCGACTCGGACTTGGTGGTATAGCAGTGCTCCGGCGAGTGGGACGCCCGCGACTCCAACATGGCAAGCTATCGCTTCCTCATCCAAAAGCTGTCCGGATCCATCGATGGCTGCGAGTTCCTCCATGTCCCGCACGCGGAGAACGAGGCAGCCAACACGCTCGCCAAGATCGCCTCGTCATGTCAAGCCATCCCGTCGGGCGTCTCCCTCGAGCACCTGCGCAAGCCGTCCGTCGAGCCGTCGCCGGGCTCCGAGTCCATCCACATCCCAGAAGACCCGGCCGCGCTGCAAGCCGGCCCGAGGACTGCTGAACCCGGCCCGGGGGCTGCTCAATCCAGCCCAGGGGCTGCTCAACCCAACCCGGCCACCATCACCCCGGACCCGGCCGTCGTCGTCACCAACTCGGGGGCTGCTTAACCTAGCCCAGGAGCCGCCGACTCAGAACCCACCCAGGTGGCCGTCTTCACCGCCATCATGGCCACATCTTGGGCCCTGCCGATATCAGAATGGATGGAGAACAGGGTTCTCCCCATGGACGAGACCGAGGCTCGGCAAGTTCAGTGCCGGGCGTCCGCCTACACGATCATCAACAACGAGCTCGTCAAATGCAGCTCTACCGGCGTGTTCCAGCGCTGCGTCGAGCAGGACCGCAGCATCGACATACTCCTCGACATTCACCAGGGCGAGTGCAGGCACCACGTCGCATCCCGATCCCTCGTGGCCAAGGCGTTCCGCCACGGCTTCTACTGGCCAACGGCCCTCGAAAACGCCGAGTCACTCGTCCTCAAGTGCGAAGGATGCCAGCGCTTTAGCAAGCGCAGCCACCAGCCGGCGTCAGCACTCCGCACCATCCCGATCGCCTAGCCCTTCGCGGTCTGGGGACTCGACATGGTGGGACCCTTCAAAACCGCTCAAGGCGGCATGACGCACTTGCTAGTGGCAGTGGACAAGTTCACCAAATGGATCGAGGCAAGACCGATCAAGAAACTGGACGGGCCAACAACCGTCCGGTTCATCAAGGACATAGCGGTGCGCTACGGCATGCTGAACAGCATCATCACCGACAACGGCACCAACTTCGCCAAGGGCGCGCTCGAGCTATACTGCTCCGTCTCCGGCATCCGCCTCGACCTGGCCTCCGTGGCACATCCGCAGTCCAACGGGCAGGTCGAGCGGGCCAACGGACTCATCCTGTCCGGCATCAAGCCGCGACTCGTCGAGCCACTTGTCCGCTCACCCGGCAGTTGGCTCGACGAGTTGCCCGCGGTTCTCTAGAGTCTGCGCACGACACCAAACCGGTCGACCGGGTTCACACCGTTCTTCCTCGCCTACGGATCCAAAGGCATCATCCCGACCGACGTCGAGTTCGACTCGCTGCACGTCACGATGTACACTGAAGCAGAAGCAAGAGAATCACGCGAAGATGGCGTCGACCTGCTCGAAGAGGCGCGCCTTCTGGCACTTAGCCGCTCGGCTATCTACCAGCAAAGCCTGAGGCACTACCACAGCAAGAAGATCAAGCCTCTCGCATTCCGCGAAGGCGACCTCGTCCTCCGACTCATCCAAGAGCAGGCAGGCCAACACAAGCTGTCCTCTCCATGGGAAGGCCCATTCATCATGAGCAGGGCTTTGCGCGACCGCAACGCCTACTACCTCATGGATGCATGCAAATCGAAGAAGCGCAGGAGGGACACCACCGGTGAAGAAATGACCCGTCGTGGAACGCAGAACTCCTCCGTCCGTTTTACAGTTAGCCGAACGAATGTATGTATCAACGCCTTTTTTAAGCATATGAAACTATGGGGTCCCCGAACGAGACTCGGGGGCTGCCTTTTGCCGACCAATTTATTGCATCCATATTTCACACCACTTTACTACCGAACCCGGCCGCCGGCTCGACAAGCTTGACCCGGGGGCTCGGGGGCTGGCCGGCCTGATCATCACCCTGCCGCTTCACTTAGTGATTCCTGATAAGTTAGGATGTCGCCCCCCCCCCCCCACTTCGCCCTAAAACCGCTGATCCAGCTCTGGCTGACGATGGGCAAGCACAACAGGCTAAAGCTCCCCTACGATTCATACACTAAGTCAAAGCCACCGGGTCGACCAACCCGGCCCGACGCTCATCAACTAAGTTAGCCGCACGACCGGCTGCTCACCAACCGGCCAAGCCGGATTGCCGCCAGCCAGCCCAGTGGGTGTTTCGCTCGCACTCAACGTCTTTATGGACCCAACTCCTGCGGCCGCCTCTCGAAGAGTCGAACTCCTTGTCACGGACCGGAGCCTCGTCCGTTTGACTCGTGGGGGGGGGAGCTTCAGGGAGGAGCAACGCATGAAATAAGTTCGAAAAAAGCAGAAGGCAAAAAGCAAATAAACACTCACAACATTTACACATAAATGTTTCAAGCAAAGGCCCACGGCCCGAGTTCATTACATCCTGAAAACCCCCAGTGGGTGGGTGGACCTGCTACTTAACAGAATTCTCTACAAAAGATTCTCAGGCATTCCCAGCGCCGCGTCGCGACGTCGACGGCTCCCCCCGGCCGGCCTCCGGGTCCAGCGAAGCACCGGTGTCCTCTTCGACCTCCGCATCGCCGTAGACGCCCTTCTCCTCCGAGCTGCCCTCCGGGTCGCGAAGAAGCAAGCCGTAGTCATCGCCATCCACGACCGCTCCGTCTTCCGTCCGTTCCGGATGGAACTCGTCGTGGAAGGCAAACTCGGTGATATAGCTGGCCCGGGAGGCGATCCGGCCGGCCTACTTCTGCAGCAACTGCTCCGAGCCAGCGCGCTGACCCATCAGCATGTCCAGCTGAAGATCCGGATGCCAAGATAGCGCGATCCGGAGCGCCATCTCAGCAACGGCCTGGGCGGCGGAAACACGCCAGTCGCTAAGGCGATCCGGGCCCATCTCCAACCAGCGCGCCAGACGCGAGAAGCTACGCGGATGGACGGAATCCGGCCACAAGGCCGCCGTCATCGCGGTACCGGCTCGGGACAGCCACTCCATCTGCGTCCCCAAGGCCCGCAGCCGGGCCTCAGCAGCGGTAATGATCTCCGGGAAGGTCCATGCCGTCAGCGGATCCGTCCCGGACCCAACAACGCCGGTCGGGTCGCGCTGGACGACTTCCTCCGCCAGCCGCTGCATCTCCGGAAAGGCCCCTGCAGCCAAAGACGAAGCAAGTCAGAAGAGCAACAAAGAAGAAAGGGCCGGGTCCCGACCCGGCAAACAACGAAGAAGAAGCACTTACTAAAGAAAGACTCTTCCAGGTGATGCGCCTCGAGCAACGTACCACATCGCTCCCGCTCCAATACACGGTCCCGCTCCCCGAGAGCCCTCTCTCCAGGTCGGCCGCCTTAGCAAGGGCCGCCTTCATCTCGGCGTCCTTATCTTCGGCCGCCTCACGACGGCGAGCCTTGGCGTGGCGGGCCTCCTCAGCCATGGTGGCCCGCTCCCGCAGACGCTCCACCTTGGCCTGGAGCCGGCCCTTGTCGTCGGCCAGCTGGCCGCGCTGCTGGTCCGCCTCGACCAGGGCCTGCTATGCCTCCACTGCCTTGGTGGCCTCCGCCTTAAGAAGCTCCACCTCGGCCTCGAGGCGGCTCTTGTGACCCGCCAGCTGCTCGTGCAGCCAGTTGGCCTCGTCAAGAGACCGCCGGGCCGCGGCCGCCTCCGCCCTCGCCTGCGCCGCCTCGACGCCGAGACAGCCGGAATTGGCAACGATCCGGTCATAGTGATGACCAGCCCGGAACAGCCGGGTCTGCCAAGACAGCACCCCGGCTGCAAAGAAGAAGAACTCAGCAGGAAGAAAAAAATTAAGACAAGGCCTAAGATTTGGCCCAACTTTACACAGTTAGCCCGAATCTCGGGGGCTACACCCAGTGGGTGCGCTAGCGCGCCCCCACTAGAAGAAAAGAACTCAACAAAGTACCTGCGGTGACGCGAAGCTCCTCCTCCTTGGTAGCAAGCTGCTCCTTGAGCTCCCGATGCTTGCCCAGGAGCCGGTTGTAGGCGGCAACCCGGAAGGCGTCAAGGTGCTGAAGAGAAGATCAAAGTCAACACAAGGCCAACGCTCCTAAGGTTCGACCCAACTACTACATAGTTGGCCCGAACCTCGGGGGCTACACCCAGTGGGTGCGCTGGCGCGCCCCCACAGAGATAAAATCACAAGAAAACAAGAAGAAGAAGGACTTACCAGGACGGCACGCTCCAGGTCGCGCGTCCGCTCCGTCTTGGCCTGGGCGAAGGCCTCAAGGTGCTCCGTCCGGCCTCGCAGACGGCGGCTGATGGCATCCAGCGCCGCCTCCTCCTGGGTCTGGGGCCCGAAGACGGCCGCGCCCTCGCTCCGCGCGGGCTGCAGCACGGCAGCTCGGCGCCCACCCTGCAGGGGCACCAAGGCGTGCCCCCCGCTGGCCGCTTGCGACGCGGCCAACACCTCCTCCGACGCCCCTTCCGGCGCCGACAGCGATCCGGACACCGAGGCGCCTTGCGTCACAACCTCAGGCACCGCCGCCTGCGGTGCCTCCTCCATAGCCGACGGTGCCTCGGCGCCGCCGCCTGCGGTGCCCCCTCCAGGACGCTGCCTCCACCACCATCAGCTCCCGCGCGCTCGACAATGTCGGCTCGCGGCGGGGTATCGGCCCCCACCTCCACGACCTCCTGGTCGAGGAGCACCACCTCGGGCCGGCCCCCACGGCCGCGCTCTGTCAGGACCCCGACTCAATGCCACATAGATCTAGCATGTAACACCTCATATCACTTTGCGGCCTCACGCACGGTATTCCCACGGGTGTCGCCTTACCTTTTCCCGGGACCGTTTGCGCGTTTTGGCACACGTATATGATAGTGTCGCTAGCATCCATATGATAAGGAGCCCGGGCTGACATGGCTAGTCGTAAACCCAAAGTGGCACAAACTTAAAGGGACAGGCATCCATGACCCAGCATCGAACGTGTCGGTCAACAGCGAGTGAATCCAGGCTGTAGCACTGGGCTAGCAGGACTCCGGTGAACCGGGCTGTAGCGGGCTAACAGGACTCCGGTATTCATCGCGTGACATTTCCCCGAAGGGACAGACACAGGAACGAAGAAGGACACATGCCGGCCAGCCTAAGTGTTCCGGAGCAGTAGCAAGCTACCATGGCTCAGTGGAAACACTAGGAGACATTTCCCGGTAAGAGAGGCTACTAAGGATAAACAACTAGATAGTCAGATCCCACACATACCAAGCATTTCAATAACATACACACAATATGCTCGATGTGTGCAAATACAACATGGCATCACAACATGACTCTACGACGCAAGTATGTATTCATTAGGCTCCGAGGAGCGAGATATTACAATCATGGGTCTCACGACCCAACATTCAGAGTATACAAGTCAAGCACAAGCGGAAGCAAACATGTCTGAGTACAGACATCTACAAATGAAAAAGGCTGAGAAGCCTGACTATCTACCAGATCCTGCCGAGGGCACAAGATCGTAGCTGAGGTAACAAGCTAAACGTCGAAGTCCACGTGGAACTACTAGCGAGACTGAAGTCTCTCTGCAAAAACATAAAATAGGCAAACGTGAGTACAAATGTACCCAGCAAGACTTACATCAGAACTAACTACATATGCATCATTATCAACAAAAGGGATGGTGGAGTTTGACTGCAGCAAGCCAGCTTTGACTCGGTGGCTATCCTGAACTACGACTGCAAGTAACTCTTTTGAGGTGGTGCACACGAGTCCACATATTCACCATATCAATACACCACTATGGATCCGCTCCCGTCTCCCTACGAGAACGCCATCCATAGCACTCACACTTATCTTGCGTATTTTAGAGTATCCACTTTCACTTGTCTATGAACTGTTATAGGCAACCTAGAAGTCCTTTACCACGGACACGTCTATTCGAATAGATGATGTTAACCCTGCAGGGGTGTACTTCTTCACACACGCTCTCACCACTTACCGCCGTTTACACGACATGTACTCGGCAACCTTCAAGCGGAAGCCCAACGTGGGTGTCGGCCACGGCCTACCTAAACACTCAAGTCCCTAGTCCAGGTTTATCGCCTATTCGGGTTCCATCCATGAGGAGATCCGGCCGGGGTTTCGCTCACAGCCCCAAACAATGTGAACAGGGTTCCGTGACACCAAACGGGCGCCCGATTTACCCGGCCACGTGCCTACCGCATCACAGCCCATCCCTACGGTCAGCGCTGCGCACGGCCTCCAGCATACTACAAACACCAGAAACTACTTGCAACTCCTGGACAGAGGATAAGGGTGATTAAGAAGCCGAGAGGGTCCATTGGTTTCGGGCCCAATGCGTGGTAGTAGCTGAATCATGGATCACAAACACAGAACTCAGTTCCTGAGGACGGCTGCAATGAGACAACCCACCATGTACTCCTACATGGCCTCTCACCGCTACCTTTACCAAATCGTGTTCACACACTTAGCTCACACACACAGTAGGACATGTTCACACACCTCTGATTCATCCTCGATGAATCAGACCCGACTCAACTCTAAGCAGTAGCAGGCATGACAAACAAGCATGTACGAGTAGGCACAACAGAGCTCAAACAACTCCTACTCATGCTAGTGGGTTTCATCTATTTACTATGGAATGACAGGTCATGCAAACGATAAAGGGGTTCAGCTACCGCAGCAAGTAACAGTTGAATCGTTGTTGTCCTAATGCAGTAAAAGAGAGCAGGAGCGAGAGAGTGGGATTGTATCGGAATGAACAAGGGGGTTTTGCTTGCCTGGCACTTCTGAAGATAATATAGTTCTTCATCGGTGTCATCGAACTCGTCGTCGAAACCACGTCTATCGAGAGGGGACAAATACCGGCAACAGAGAAGAAACACAATCAATGCAATGCACAATATGATGCATGATCATGACATGATAAAATGAGTGTGTTGGACTAATGCAACTACAACCAGATGGGTTTGAGCTATTTTGAACCAAAGATTCAAAGTTCAAACACATTTGTGATCTTAAATAGTGCTTTATCATGTTTTGCACTAAACAGCAGGTTAACTTGTTTAAACATGCATGAAACTGGTATAGATGGATAGATTGGATTTTTCTGATCATTTTTCATATATAATTTGTTTGATTTGGAGTTACGGTTGAATTACTATGAATTTTAGAAGTTTGTCCCATTTTCTGGAATTTCCTGTATAAGAATAATTCCAGTAATTGAATTAATGCGTCAGCATTGCGTCAGGATGACGTCATCAGTCAACGGGCGCGGTCCAGGTCAAACTGACCTGTGGGCCCTGCGTGTCAGTGTAATTAGATTAGCTAAAAACAATTAGTACTAATCCTAACTAATTAACAGGGCCGGGCCCCACCTGTCAGTGAGTCAGTGGAAAAGTCAAACTGGGGTCAAACCCGGGTCAAACTCGCCGGACTTGACCCGGGGCTCGTTGCCGGCAGGGCCAGGGACGGCGGAGAGGTGCGGGTTTCCTCCTCCGACGACCAAATGGCCGGCGGAGGGCGGCTACGTGGAGCTGGAGCTCGCGCGCGTCGAGTGGTGCCTGTGGGAGGTGCTGGGGTGGCCGGAAGCAGCGTCGGCGGCGAGCGAGGTGGCGGCCGTGGTTCGGGCGTGCTCGAGAACGGCGATGTGGTGTGCAAACGAGACGGCTGCTGCGCTAGTTTTGCTCTACGGAACATTGCGAGTGCAATGGACGCACGTGTGGGACCAAAAGGTCACCGGGGCTTCGTCGGCGACGAACCCGTGCGGCGGCACATTCGGACGCAGGTGACGCGGTGGCTACGGCGTGCAAACGAGGCAAGGGAGAGGGGTGTCCGGGACAGGAGCTCACAGTGATCACGTTGGGCGGGTCGACGAGCTCGGGGAAGCACCGGAGCGAGCGGAGCAGCGAGGGGGATCTTCGGCGGCCGGCGATGAAGACGTTAAAGATGTCGATGTTGTGGGGCGTCCGGCAGTGCGTGTGTCCTCGAGGAGGCACAGACGACGGAGGCGGATCTCCTGGACATGCTGGGGAGGCTAGGCGGTGGATGTGGCCGCGGCGAACGGCGTCGGTGGCGGCGGCTCCGTTCGGTGGCTGCGCGCAAGAGAGGCAGGGGAGGAGAGGAGCTCGGGGAGAGTGAGAGAGAGGTCGGGGGGGCACGTGGCGTCTCCAGGGCGACGTCAGGAGGGGGGCAGCAAGCAGGAGGTGGCTGCGCGCGACATCGGCGCTCGCCACCGAGCTGCTTCGTGCGCTGGCATGGGGAAGAAGACAGGCATGCCCCTGGTGGGCTGGGCCAGCCAGGTGGCCTGGCCAGGTGGGCTGCCAGGTAAGTGGCCCAGGTGAGTCTCTCTCTCTTTTATTTCTGTTTTCCAATTTTCTGTAATCTTTGTGGCTTTACTAAAAATGCTAAAACAGATCCAAAAATCATAAAACTGCTCAATGCCACTGTTTGGAATATTTCCAACAGTAAACATTTTAGTTTGTGATTATTTGAGCATTTGAAATATTATTAGCAATTAAATGCCCAAATGCAAATACTATATAATTTAATTCAAAAATCCAGGAATAGCCTATAAATATGTTCATCATTTTTGGAAGAGGTTTTCACCTTTAACAGAAATCATGAACATTTTCAAAGGGCATTCTGGGTTATTGAAAATATTTTTATTGAACCTAGTTAAATTTCATTTGGTGCTAGGGTTTCAACAATCCCCATTTCAAATTTCTTTGGAATTTTAAACATGATGGCATGATGAACAAGCAAAGTCAAGCAAGGGCTGAACTGAGGCTGTCAAGGGCGCGCGGGTGGCCAAGGGCGCGCGGGTGGCCAAGGGCGCGCGGGTCGCAATAAATCCGCACGGGTGGCCAAGGGCGCGCGGCGGCGGGCCCCCGGCCCGTCGCCCAGTCCCATCACGCGCATGGCCTATTAGGCCCCTCCGGCTTTCGGGCACCACGTGGCGCCGGCGCGAAGCCCGAGGGATCGCCTCAAGATTCGACAGACTCCTCGGTTCCCGCCACGATCGGGATGCCGTGATCCGGTTTCTGAAAAAAACTGGCACACAGTGGGTGTTGCCGGACCCGGCGTTCGCAGATTCCGCCTTGCTCAAGGGGGAAGCTGCGAAGGCCCACTCATCCGAAGACGGCGGACCTTAACAGCTTCGGGGACTACTGT
Source organism: Triticum timopheevii (assembly GCA_963921465.1). Lineage (NCBI taxonomy): Eukaryota > Viridiplantae > Streptophyta > Magnoliopsida > Poales > Poaceae > Triticum > Triticum timopheevii. Next base: position 438,478,672 of record OY997262.1, read on the forward strand.
CGGGGGGATGAACCTCGGGCAGGCAACGGAACCCGGATCTATTTCAAAAACAGCGGGGCCCGCATCTCCCCGCAAACCGATGTGCGCCAGGCCGGGTCACTCGACCCGGCAAGGCGCGCAACCCGGCCAAGACCCTCGACTTGGCAAGGTACGTCAACCCGGCCGCAGCGGCTGGCGCAAGGCAACTCAACCCGGCGCGACCTTGGCTTCCTCAGTAAGCCAACCCACCCGTGGCGTCCACGGCAACCCAGCCACGGGTCAGCTCCCGTCCCATCCAGGCCGTACGATGGGACGAGACCTCAATCACTGATGACCAAGACTACAGTGCCCCCACCCATGCCCGTGGTCAGCCAGAGCGTGGCGACAGTGCCCCTTACCTACCCGCTGACCAGGGCTGGCACGGCAACAGTGTTCCTGCCCTTACCGCTGACGACAGCAAGTGGTGGCATGACGGAGAACACTGTGCGCAACTCGACCCGGCCACGCCATGACGATCGACAAGACGGCGCACAGTCCCCTAGGCACGCGGGGCCTGCACCTAGGGGAACCCAGTGAACCACAAGCCCCCAAGCGGGACCCACCCCGGCACCTCGGATGCTGACAATGCAGACCCACCGACTCGGCATATTACCATTGTAACCCTGGGTGGGTTGGTCTATAAAACCGCCCAGGAGTCCACGCCTATAGGCAAGGAAGGTCGCGAGATATTCAACAGAGACATACGACACACACGGCATGCAAAGCCACACGAGATAGAGCAAGCAAGATAGGACTAGCCACTACATAGCAACACCGAGGAGAAGGAGCAGCCAGAGCCTTGGCCAGCCTCCTTCCTCCTCCAAACAGCTCCAGGAGCGACATTGTACTATCAACCATCCAACTAAACTCGGCAGTACTAGGGGTGTTATCTCTCCGGAGAGCCTCGAACCTGGATATGTCCGGCGTCCCGCGCCCGCGCATATCAACCTCGTCTCCGAAGCCCACCAGCGCCCTCGAGCCTCCTCCTCTCTTTAGCCATCCCTTGGCATCTGCCGTGCGCCCACCACGACAATAGCCTTCATGATATTTATGTTCATGGTGGATTATATCCTACTCATGCTTGTATTAGGTGTGAATTAATTTTAATGCATGTTTACGACTGTTGTCGCTCTCTCAGTTGGTCGCTTCCCACTCTTTTGCTAGCCTTCACCTGTACTAAGCAGGAATACTGCTTGTGCATCCAAACTCCTTAAACCCCAAAGTTGTTCCATATGAGTCCACCATGCCTTCCTACATGCGGTATTTACCTGCCGTTCCAAGTAAATTTGTATGTGCCAAACTCCAAACCTTCAAATGTAATTCTGTTTTGTATGCTCGAGCAGCTCATGTTTCAACCAGGGCTGCCTATATCTTCCATGCTAGGTGGGTTATTCACAAGAGGAGTGGACTCCTCTCCTCATTCACGAGAAAGGGCCGGTAACCGGGATGCCCAGTCCCTTGATCCAAAAAGATCAAAGCAAATCAAAATAATTAAACAAAACTCCCCCACGGCTGTTGTTAGTTGGAGGCACTCGTTGTTTCGAGCAAGCCATGGATTGATGCTTGTTGGTGGTTGGGGGAGTATAAACCTTTACCATTTTGTTTGGGAACTGCCTATAATGCATGTAGTATGGAAGATACAACCATCTCATAGTTGTTGCGTTGACAACAAAAGTATGCCGCTCAAAATGTTATTCAATCTCTATTTTAAAATAGAGCTCTGGCACCTCTACAAATCCATGCTTCCCTCTGCGAAGGGCCTATCTATTTACTTTTATGTTGAGTCATCACCCTTCTTATTAAAAAGCACCCGCTGGAGAGCACACTGTCATTTGCATTCATTACTATTGGTTTATATTGGGTATGACTTGACTGCATCTCTTTTACCATGAATTACAATGTTTAGTCAGTCCTTGATCTTTAAAGGTGCTTTGCATTTATGTTTTGCGGTCTCAGAAAGGGCTAGCGAGATACCATTTTGTTATATCATGTTATGATTATTTTGAGAAAGTGTTGTCATCCGAGTTTTATTATTATGGCTCGTTAGCTGATTATGTTATTGATATGAGTAATTGTGAGACCTAAGTGTTCTTGTGAGTATGGTTAGTTCATAATATTTGCTGAAACTTGAATGTTGGCTTTTCATGTTTACAACAACAAGAGCAAACAGAGTTTGTAAAAGTTTTTCTTTATCACCTTCAGTTTATCAACTGAATTGCTTGAGGACAAGCAAAGGTTTAAGCTTGGGGGAGTTGATACATCTCCAACGTATCTACTTTTCCAAACACTTTTGCCCTTGTTTTGGACTCTAACTTGCATGATTTGAATGAAACTAACCCGGACTGACGTTGTTTTCAGCAGAACTGCCATGATGTTGTTTTATGTGTAGAAAAGAAAAGTTCTCGGAATGTCCTGAAAATCCAAGGAGGCACTTCTTGGAATTAATAAGAATTTCTAGGCGAAATAAATACACCAGGGGGCCCAGGGCCTGTCCACGAGATAGGGGGGCCCCCTGTAGGGCGTGCCCTCCTATCTCGTGGGCCCCCTGGACCTCCACCAACCTCAACTCCAACTCCATATATTCACGTTCGGGGAGAAAAAACTCAGAGAGAAAGTTTCGTCGTGTTTTACGACACGGAGCCGCTGCCAAGCCCTAATCTCTCTCGGGAGGGTTGATCTGGAGTCCGTTCGGGGCCTCGGAGAGGGGGATTCGTCGCCATCATCATCATCAACCATCCTCCATCACCAATTTCATGATGCTCACCGCCGTGCGTGAGTAATTCCATCGTAGGCTTGCTGGACGGTGATGGGTTGGATGAGATTTACCATGTAATCAAGTTAGTTTTGTTAGGGTTTGATCCCTAGTATCCACTATGTTCTAAGATTGATGTTGCTATGACTTTGCTATGCTTAATGCTTGTCACTAGTGTCGGTGTCAAAATCGGCGGATCTCGGGTAGGGGGTCCCGATCTGTGCGTCAAGGATGATGGTAACAGGAAGTAAGGGACACAGATGTTTACCCAGGTTCGGGCCCTCTCGATGGAGGTAAAACCCTACTTCCTGCTTGATTAATATTGAAGATATGGGTAGTACAAGAGTATATCTACCACGAGATCGTAGAGGCTAAACCCTAGAAGCTAGCCTATGATGGTATGATTGTAATTGTGATCGGCCTTCTAAGGACCAACGTCTCTGGTTTATATAGACACCGGAGAGGGCTAGGGTTTACATGGAGTCGGTTACAAGGAAGGAAACACAATATCCGGATCGCCAAGCTTGCCTTCCGCGCAAAGGAGAGTCCCATCCGGACACGGGCCGAAGTCTTGAGTCTTGTATCTTCACGCTTCAATAGTCCGGACGTTGTACACAGTCCGGCTGTCTGGATACCCCCTAATCAAGGACTCCCTCGGTAGCCCCTGAACCAGGCTTCAATGACGATGAGTCCGGCATGCAGTATTGTCTTCGGCATTGCAAGGCGGGTTCCTCCTCCGAATACTCCAAATCAATTATCGAACACTTGAATCGTGTCCGGATCCGAAAAATGATCTTTACACACCGCTGTAGAGAGAATGATATTTCACAAATGCAATCTGCTGACAACTTTTTTAGACGACGTGACATGTTATTACGGTCGGATCATTACTCGAACCGTCTTCCCCAACCAGCCACGGCGCATATTGCGAGGCGGTTTCTTTGACACGTCTTGTCAAAGCAGAGATCGTGTCCCCTTATCACAGGATTCTTATCAACACAGGTATGGGTAATCCAACCGCGCCACTAATCGTGGTGAGTGGGAGGCAGATGGGTTCCACCAGGCAAGTGGGGAGGCGTAAAAAGCATTTACCGCCCCTATAAAGAGGTTAGGTCTCTTTCTCTTTACCCACGCCTTCTCCTTCCGTTAGCTCATTCCCCTCTGTTCGAGCCCTAACGCCCAAGCACTCTTCTTCTCCATCAAAGAGAGGTCTTCCAAAGATGTCCAAATCCGAAACAGGAGGCAGATGGATGGCCTCGACCGTCCAGGAGAAGGACATTAGAAGCTCCGGGGAGCCGGGTATCTGGCCCAGAAGATCGGCCACCGTCTCCCACCGGCGGGATAGGTCGTCCCCACTCCGGAACCTCACGAGAGAGTTGTGTTCCTTCCCCATTTCGTCCGCGGGCTCGGGTTTCCCCTTCACCCGTTTGTTCGGGGAGTTATGTATTACTACGGGATCGATTTTCATGATCTTTCCCCCAACTCCTTCCTCAATATCTCGACGTTCATCGTCGTGCGCGAGGCCTTTCTCCGGATCCCACCTCACTTCGGCTTGTGGCTGAAGATTTTCAATGTGAAACCCAAGGTGGTGAGTGGCAAACACGCTGAGTGCGGCGGCGCCATGGTAAGCAAGATGCCCAAGGCCGCTTGGCCGAAGGGCACTTTCAACGACTCTGTCAAGGAGCGGCAGCAGCAGTGGTTCTATATCACCGAACCACGCGGCAAAAAGTGGGCGGCAGCCCCAGAGTTCAGATCCGGAGCTCCACTACGGCTCACGTCCTGGACCAAGAAGGGCCCGACTGGTCCTCGTCCGAGGAGCTGTCACTGCTCCAGACGCGTGTTCAGAGTGTGGTTGACAGGGATGTCAAACTCGTCGACATAGTCCAGGTGATGCTAGTTCGCCTGGTTCTCCCCTGTCAGCTCCGAGCTTGCACTCTGTGGGAGTTCGACCCAACCGAGCACCAAACCCTTCAGGAGCTTTATGATTCCTCCCACAAGGATATCTGGAAGGTGCTCTTCATGTTCGGCAAATCGTGGCCGGGCCCCGACGAGGACCGTGGGTATCAATTATCCCATTCTGCAAGCTCGTTAAGTTACAGCCACACTCTGTCCATTCATGCTTCGGCTGGCATGTCATGAGGGAGACATCTTAATCGTGTTTCATTGTGACCTTAGGGATGGATAAAGAAGGTGGAGCGGATACATTGTCCGGCCCCGCTGCCGGAGGAATCGGCCGGACCTCTTCTGTCGAAGATGCTAGTCCCCGCGCCTTACGAGGCGCCAAAGAAGGAGGCCTCCAAGAAGGTCAAGAAGACCCGGAGTGGCCTCCATCTTCGCGAGGCTTCGGACGCAAAATCCGAAGACTCAAGCGACGCTCCTTCTTCGGAAGGCGAAGAGGAGGAAGCAGAGGAGGACGAGCCTCACTCTAAAGGTGAGAGGAAGCGTGCAGCTTCCCCGTCCCTGGAGGCCGAATCGCCCAAGAGGGGGAAAGTTTCCCTCCCAGAGACATCCACCACGGCTGCCGACAGCAGCCCGGAGTGGGATCCCAGGGCCCAGCCCCTGGAGGAGTCGTAAGTATACGGAATCCGCACATGCATATGCATCCGGGATTGTTTCTGGATATAGTAGCTTTAACCGTTGCCATATTTTTCACAGCCCGGCGAGGTCTCGCGCTGGACTGTCCTCATCGGAGGATTCGCTGGGCTCAGACGCCTTGCGACCGAGACACCTCCGCAGGCCCCTTCCCCAAAGTCCAGGCGCAACACTGAGGTGTCATCTCGATAGGACCCGGACCAGGGAGGACATATCCTTGGAGCCAGACACACGGGGGCGGATAAGGCCCGTGGGACCTCTAAGGTTCCAGAATCGAGCGAACAGCCACCTTCGATGGTGGGAAGCCTGCCTACCCCGCCGGCATCCTCTGTTCGAGCAGAGCTGCCCAACGGCCTATCGACAGCGTTGAAGAACGCGTCTATCGTCGATGAGCATCGGACCCTCATGGGCGCGGTGGTTGAGAAGATTCAGTCCGCCGAGAGTGGGCTGAACGAGTCCTGCTTTGGCCTTATAAAGGCCTTTGAGGTATGTTTCTTAAGAAACCTTTGAGAAATTGTCATAATATGAGTAGTAGCCCCTGATGCACTGTCCGGCGGAGGAGACGGAGCCGGGTAGGGGATCAAACCCTCTGCTCTCGCAGGAAACTATGTGAATGACATATACCCCTTTGTGTGAAAACAGGTGTCTGCAGAGAGGACGGCCGCTTATAATGCAGAAGTGTCCGAACTGAAGCAGAGCCTTGCACGGGCCGAGGAAGAGCTTGGCTGTGTGAAGAAGCAATTGGAAGACAAGCAAGGTATGTTGAAAACATTTGTCTTGAAGTTGGCACGAATGAACAGTTGTGCTTAGTGAAAAGTGTTTGTATTGTATGCTCTAGGAGCGAGCGCCGAGTACGAGGCACTAAAGAAGGCTGTGTCTGATGCCAGCGAGAAGGCTGCCACCGAACAGGCGCTTCGTGAAAAACACGAGGCCAGGGTCATCGCAGCTGAGCGAGAGCTCCAGGAAGCTGTGAAGAAAAGCGAGGACTTGGAGCAGAGTCTAATAGGGAAATAATCCAAACTCGCCCAAGCTCTCGAGGCTGCGGAAGGTGCTCGGGAAGAAGCTCGAGGTGCAGCGCGGGACATTCAGGAGGCCTGGAAAGTTGCGGCTGGTAAGGCCTTCTGTATACTTAGCCCTTTGTACATGATAATGGAAAGAATCCTAAGCGGCAAGCTGAGTTCTTATTTTTCCAGGGGTTTTGCGGATCTTCCTCGCAGCATATCAGATGCCGCCCTATTCTACCGAACCGAGGAGAAGAAGTCTGCAGAGAGGGATTTCTGGTCGCAGTATTTGGTGCCGAACTATCCGGTGCCTTTTATCGATCAGCTGAAATAGCTGGTCGAACAGCACCAGGCGGCCAAACTAGCCATGAAGGACTTAGTTGTCCGGCTGTGGCCTACGGAGCCAATTCCAAGCAGTTACTTCTAACTCGTCAAGCGGATTGTGGGCGCCTGTCCTCGGCTTGATACTATCAAGCGATCAGTCTGTATAGAAGGCGCGTGCATCACGTTTGCCCGTGCAAAAGTGCATTGGGGGAAGCTTGACGCGGAGAAGCTGATGACTGAGGGGCCGCCGGAGGGTAAGGAGCACCGCAAGCCCGAGCTGTACTATGAAGGTGTACTGAAAGGGGCCCGCCTTGCGGCGGATAAGTGTGCCAAAGACATTATATTTCCCTGAGGGCATTCGTGCCTCTTTTGTAATATGGGATAATGGCATTTTTATTATATATTGCATGTTTTGTTTGAACATATGTTCTCCTGTGCGGCTGTTTATTGTATGTACATCCTGAGAGTTGGTCAGTCGTCGACTTCTGTCCCCACGCAGAAAAGAATACGGGGGTGTTCGGGGTATATCTGAACGCTCTTTATCCCATAGTTAGGTCCTTTTAAGGAGGTGTTTTTCACCGCGAACTAGGCAATCGGACTATACGGCTTTATTACTCTCACTTAGCCATAGGAATTTGAGTATGGTCGGCGCAGCCCCTAGTGTTCGGAAGGCCGAACTAGGGGCTCTATTGGCGCCTGATCGAAAGACCGATCCGTCGCACTCTGCATTTATAATGGCGTTGTGCGGAATAAATCTTTAAGGATTTTACAACCTCTCGAACAGCTGACCAGCTCTCGCTGCATCATGACAGTCGGTTTTCGGCTTTCTCTACTGAGGTGCTCGTCCGGCAGAACCGGGACACAATCGCAGTAGTTCTCCCAGCGCTACCTTAGCCGATAGAATGGAACGTAAGGTACCAAAACATGGGAGCCGGGCAAACCCAACCAATGACCCAAGACATGATTCGGAGCTGATGCATATAGTGCTATAAGTTCGGGGTGCCGAGCGACCGAAAAGGTGGCCGGACTTTATTACCGTACTGTGTAGCCCCTGGCATAACCGGGCGTAACACGAAGCGTGGCTGCCATGTTTGGCAAAGAGGCATCGGCGATGAACGTCGGCCGATAAGTATTATTTAAATCTACTCATTGTAGTAGGATGTTATGTCTATGCATATGAGTACGATGTATGAAAAGAGGTGTTTTTGGCGGAACCTGTGATGGCCGGACTGGAGGGGGTTGTGAGTGGATCAAGAGTGAACCAAACTGCCTTCTATCTGCATGTTCCTACCATTGTGTGTCCGGGCTGATTCCACGCCGCCAATCCTGTTCTGCGTCAAAGTTAGTTTGTAAAGGCAAATGCTATGAGGCAGCTGAACGTCCTCTTGTGGTTGGTCTGAGGGTTCCTGGTCGGACCCCAGTGAACCCAGCCGTTATACCGTGAAATAGCGTGGACTCCTCAGTTGGTGTCCGGATAGTTGGCTGTCATATCAAAATTTTGATAGGCATGCGCGACTCGCTACTCCGGCAGTTGTGTGGTTTTCGCTCTAAGTGCGGAGTCTGGCCTTGCCCGTGGGCGTGATTGTATCACATGGTGTTGGCCTGAAGGTTTATCACGTGGTTCGTCCCGTTAGCATACGGCAAATTACCGTATGAGGGGAAGGTGCCGAAGAATTACTCCTTGGCGTGGTATTTGTTGATGGTTCGAAAGACAACCGTTAGGGTGGTGGGCCAATGAACTTGACCTTTGCACCTGGCATCCTTTAGAAGATGTTATTTGTGGCTTCGTGCCCCTGGGGGCTTTATGTGTGATGGAGCCCCCGGACTACCAAGTCTAGGGGTACGACAATTGAATTGTTGTGGTTGGTGTGATCGGGGGCGATCGGCCATACTTTTATGCTCTGGGGGGGTCTCTTGATTAGACGCCTCCCCTCATTGTTTCCGGCACATGACCAGCCGCCTTGTTTTGAGGATCAGGCATTCTCTATTGGTATGCTTTGCCATTCTTCTAGAAGTACCATGAATTTCACATGGTTGATCGAGTATGTGGCTCGGGCCGAATAGGGTTGAGCTGCTCTTTGTCCGTTGACCAGACTGGGGTTTGCTGGACCTGGCGCCAGTTTCCTTGACTTGACGTTTGTGACCATTGCGCCGAGGCTTGAGGGTGTCTCTTCGTGTATCCTTCGTGCTGTCTTGGACCGTAATGATGTGTGGACGTCGGGGTGTGTGCCTTGGGTTCTCCTGCTTGGGTTGAGGTAGCCAGTTGTGCCGTGTATGCCCTTTGTTGGGGCTGTCGAGTTCGTACTTTTCGGTGGCCGGTACCTTGGCTCACCTATCGACTGCAAGTCTTGGTTAGCTTTAAGCTGCTCTTGCTTCCTTTGCAGGCTCCTTGCCGTGGCCATGAGCCGTCGTTTGAAGCGAACTTGTTCCACTGGATCTTCAGGTACGCTGAATTCATAATAGCCGAGGCTTACCTCATCGTCGGAGGGGGGTTTATAGTTGTCCCTTTCCAAGTATCCCATCGTGACCGGTCCAGCCTGCTTGAAGGTAGGCTGATCAGGACTGTATTCCTCTTCAGCACCATCCGGATTGCTTTCGTCTCCGGGGCCGGTGTTGATGTGGCAGGGCTTGGAGCGGCGCCGAAGGCGCCCATGCTTTGCTTTTCCTCCTGAGGGGTTATCCTTCGTTGCCTCATCGCTATTGGTTTCCTTCGGAGTGTCCACCATATATATATATCGTATGAGGAGGTGGCCGTCCACCGCCCTGTGAGCGGTGGCTCCTGTAATTCTCCTGCATCATCGTCCATACCGTCGATGTCTTTGGAGTCGAAGTCAAGCACGTCGGTTAAATCATCGACCATGGCAATGAAGTGGGTGGTGGGTGGGCAACGAATTCCGTCGTCGCCTGCTTCCCACTCGAGCCGGACATAGTTTGTCCCAGAGCCTCCTGACAAAGAGAGAGACTTCAACGAGTTCAGCATGTCGCCAAAGGGCGAGTGTTGAAAGATGTCCGCAGCGGTGAACTCCATTACCGGAGCCCAACCAGGCTTAGCGGGCTCGGGAACGCGCGGACTGGAACCTACAACCGGATATGAATCTGGGGGTCCGGAGTCACAGACTTCCTCAGAAGTGAGACATGTGTTCGGGTCCACCGCCGATGAGGGTACGGCCTGTAGGGCGGGGTCCATCCCTCTGTCCCTAGGCAACGCAGCCTGCTCCGGATGTAAGTCCGGGGCTACTGCAGGGGTGATATCCCGAGTGTTGTCCGACAGCAGGTCCAAGCCATGCTCGTCATGACTGTCCGGTGCTCCTGGCGCGGGCCCGAATCCGTCGAAGATCAAGTCTCCGCGGATATCCGTCGTGTAGTTCAGGTTTCTGAACCTGATTTGATGGCCAGGGGCGTAGCTGTCGATCTGCTGCAGATGGCCAAGCAAATTGGCCCGCAGTGCGAAGCCGCCGAACACGAAGATCTGTCCGGGGAGGAAAGTCTAACCCTGGACCATGTCGTTGACGATGATTGAAGGAGTCATAGAGCCTTGCGGCGACGTCACAGAGGAACTCTCAATGAAAGCACCAATGTCGGTGTCAAAACCGGCGGATCTCGGGTAGGGGGTCCCGATCTGTGCGTCAAGGCTGATGGTAACAGGAAGCAAGGGACACAGATGTTTACCCAGGTTCGGGCCCTCTCGATGGAGGTAAAACCCTACTTCCTGCTTGATTAATATTGAATATATGGGTAGTGCAAGAGTAGATCTACCACGAGATCGTAGAGGCTAAACCCTAGAAGCTAGCCTATGATGGTATGATTGTAATTGTGATCGGCCTTCTAAGGACCAACCTCTCCGGTTTATATAGACACCGGAGAGGGCTAGGGTTTACATGGAGTCGGTTACAAGGAAGGAAACACAATATCCGGATCGCCAAGATTGCCTTCCAAGCAAAGGAGAATCCCATCCGGACACAGGCCGATGTCTTGAGTCTTGTATCTTCACGCTTCAATAGTTCGGACGTTGTACACAGTCCCGCTGTCCGGATACCCCCTAATCCAGGACTCCCTCAACTAGGGCCCGAGTGCCATGATTTCAGATCTGAACCTATTATGTTTTCATGAATATATGTGTGTTCTTGATCCTATCTTGCAAGTCTATAGTCACCTATTATGTGTTATGATCCGACAACCCTGAAGTGACAATAATCGGGATACTTCTCGGTGATGACCGTAGTTTGAGGAGTTCATGTATTCACTATGTGCTAATTGTTCCGGTTCTCTATTAAAAGGAGGCCTTAATATCCCTTAGTTTCCGCTAGGACCCCGCTGCCACGGGAGGGTAGGACAAAAGATGTCATGCAAGTTCTTTTCCATAAGCATGTATGACTATTTACGGAATACATGCCTACATTACATTGATGAATTGGAGCTAGTTCTATCCGTGTCACTCTATGTTATAGCTATTACATGAGGAATCGCATCTGGCATAATTATCCATCACTGATCCATTGCCTACGAGCTTTTCATATATTGTTCTTCGCTTATTTACTTTTCCGTTGCTACTGTTACAACTAGTACAAAAACTCAAAAACATTTATCTTTACTTTTGCTACCATTACCTTTATTATCATACCACTTTTGCTACTAAATACTTTGCTGCATATACTAAGTTATCCAGGTGTGGTTGAATTGACAACTCAACTGCTAACACTCAAGAATATTCTTTGGCTCTCCTTGTGTCGAATCAATAAATTTGGGTTGAATACTTTACCCTCGAAAGCTGTTGCGATCCCCTAAACTTGTGGGTTATCAGCGCCCTGCCCCCTACTCGGCGTGCCCCCCTGTCTCGTGGGCCCCTCGAGCACCTCCCGACCGACTACTTTCGCCTATATAAGCCTACGTACCCTAAAACCATCAAATATCAAGATAGATCGGGAGTTCCGCCGCTGCAAGCCTCTGTAGCCACCAAAAACCTCTCAGCAGCCCGTTCCGGCACCCTGCCGGAGGGGGAACCCATCACCGGTGGCCATCTTCATCATCCCGGCACTCTCCATGACGGGGAGGGAGTAGTTCACCCTCGGGCTGAGGGTATGTACCAGTAGCTATGTGTTTGATCTCTCTCTCTCTCTCTCTCGTGTTCTCTCTATGGCACGATCTTGATGTATCGCGAGCTTTGCTACTATAGTTGGATCTTATGATGTTTCTCCCCCTCTACTCTCTTGTGATGAATTGAGTTTCCCTCTTGAAGTTATCTTATCGGATTGAGTCTTTGATTTGAGAACACTTGATATATGTCTTGCCGTGTTTATCTGTGGTGACATTGGGATATCACGTGCCACTTGATGTATGTTTTGGTGACTTGCGGGTTCCGCCCATGAACCTATGCATAGGGGTTGGCACACGTTTTCTTGACTCTCCGGTAGAAACTTTGGGGCACTCTTTGAAGTACTTTGTGTTGGTTGGATGAATTTGAGATTGTCTGATGCATATCGTATAATCATGCCCACGGATACTTGAGGTGACAATGGAGTATCTAGGTGACATTAGGGTTTTGGTTGATTTGTGTCTTAAGGTGTTATTCTAGTACGAACTCTTGAATAGATTGATCCAAAAGAATAACTTTGAGGTGGTTTCGTACCCTACCATAATCTCTTCGTTTGTTCTCCACTATTAGTGGCTTTGGAGTGACTCTTTGTTGCATGTTGAGGGATTGTTATATGATATATCTATGTTATTATTGTTGAGAAAACTTGCACTAGTGAAAGTATGAACCCTAGGCCTTGTTTCCTATCATTGCAATACCGTTTACGCTCACTTTTATCATTAGTTACCTTGCTGTTTTTATATTTTCGGATTACAAATACCTATATCTACCATCCGTATTGCACTTGTATCACCATCTCTTCGCCGAACTAGTGCTCCTATATAATTTACCATTGTATTGGGTGTGTTGGGGACACAAGAGACTCTTTGTTATTTGGTTGCAGGGTTGCTTGAGAGAGACCATCTTCATCCTACTCCTCCCACGGATTGATAAACCTTAGGTCATCCACTTGAGGGAAATTTGCTACTGTCGTACAAACCTGTGCATTTGCAGGCCCAACAACGTCTACAAGAAGAAGGTTGTGTAGTAGACATCACTCGTCCATTTGGGGTAAAACGGACGAACCGGGCGGCCCAGCGTGCGGGAGCAAACGGACTTTTGTCCATTTTGTGTCCGCTTTCGACCCATCCCCGGCCCAAGTTTGCGTCGATTTTGGGTGAAACGGACAACACGCGGACGGACGGGACGCGCGCGCTTGTCCGCCCATGGCCCGCTTGTCGGTGACACAAAGCAAAACCCCCCGCGCCCCCCTTTGGCGCCATTTCCCCCCAAACCCTCCCACGTCCCGCTGTCCCCTCCCTCCCCCGTCCATGGCCGACGCGCAGACGAACTCCAGCGGGCTGGCCATCGACCCGCCCGGAATGGCCAAGAAGAAGAAGGCCAAGGTGCAAAGGAAGCCGCGGTCGGAGTACAGTGATACGTCTCCAACGTATCTATAATTTATGAAGCATTCATGCTATTTTATTATCTGTTTTGAATGATTACGGGCTTTATTATACACTTTTATCTTACTTTTGGGACTAACCTATTAACTGGAGGCCCAACCCATATTGTTGTTTTATTGCCTGTTTCAGTATTTCGAGGAAAAGGAATATCAAACGGAGTCCAAACGGAATGAAACCTTCGGCAGCGATATTTTTGGGAAGAATATCATCCTGGAGACTTGAACTTCACGTCAGAAGATCCTCGAGGAGGCCAGGAGATAGGGGCGCCCCCCCCCCCCCTACTGGACACGCCCCCTGTCTCATGGGCCCCTCGAGCACCTCCCGGCCGACTTCTTTCGCCTATATAAGCTTACGTACCCTAAAAACATCGAATATCAAGATAGATCGGGAGTTCCGCCGCTGCAAGCCTCTGTAGCCACCAAAAACCTCTCGGGAGTCCGTTCCGGCACCCTGCCGGAGGGGGAACCCATCACCGGTGGCCATCTTCATCATCCCGGTGCTCTCCATGATGAGGAGGGAGTAGTTCACCCTCGGGGCTGAGGGTATGTACCAGTAGCTATGTGTTTGATCTCTCTCTCTCTCTCTCTCTCTCTCTCGTGTTCTCTCTATGGCACGATCTTGATGTATCGCGAGCTTTGCTATTATAGTTGGATCTTATGATGTTTCTCCCCCTGTACTCTCTTGTGATGAATTGAGTTTCCCTCTTGAAGTTATATTATCGGATTGAGTCTTTATTTGAGAACACTTGATGTATGTCTTGTCGTGTTTATCTGTGGTGACAATGGGATATCACGTGCCACTTGATGTATGTTTTGGTGACCAACTTGCGGGTTCCGCCCATGCACATATGCATAGGGGTTGGCACACGTTTTCTTGACTCTCTGGTAGAAACTTTGGGGCACTCTTTGAAGTACTTTGTGTTGGTTGGATGAATCTGAGATTGTGTGATGCATATCGTATAATCATGCCCACGGATACTTGAGGTGACAATGGAGTATCTAGGTGACATTAGGGTTTTGGTTGATTTGTGTCTTAAGGTGTTATTCTAGTAGGAACTCTTGAATAGATCGATCCAAAAGAATAACTTTGAGGTGGTTTCGTACCCTACCATAATCTCTACGCTTGTTCTCCGCTATTAGTGGCTTTGGAGTGACTCTTTGTTGCATGTTGAGGGATTGTTATATGATCTATCTATGTTATTATTGTTGAGAGAACTTCCACTAGTGAAAGTATGAACCCTAGGCCATGTTTCCTATCATTGCAATACCGTTTACGCCCACTTTTATCATTAGTTACCTTGCTGTTTTTATAATTTCAGGTTACAAAAACCTATATCTACTATCCATATTGCACTTGTATCACCATCTCTTCGCCGAACTAGTGCACCTATACAATTTAGCATTGTATTGGGTGTGTTGGGGACACAAGAGACTCTTTGTTATTTGGTTGCAGGGTTGTTTGAGAGAGACCATCTTCATCCTACGCCTCCCACGGATTGATAAACCTTAGGTCATCCACTTGAGGGAAATTTGCTACTGTCATACAAACTTGTGCACTTGTAGGCCCAACAACGTCTATAAGAAGAAGGTTGTGTAGTAGACATCAAGCTCTTTTCTGGAGCCGTTGCCGGGGAGGTGAGTGCTTGAAGGTATATCTTTAGATCTTGCAATCGAATCTTTTTGTTTCTTGTTTTATCACTAGTTTAGTTTATAAAAGAAAACTACAAAAAAAATGGAATTGAGTTTGTCTCATACACTTCATCTTTTTAATATCTTTCGTGAGAATGATGAAAAGGAAAATTGTGCTCAAGTGCTAGAAGAAGAATGCATTAGAATGTTTGGTACTAGATATTTGTATGATGAGCATGATTGCAATGTTGTTAGTATGAATTCCTTGAATATCCATGATGCTAATGATATGCAAAGCCACAAGCTTGGGAAAGCTATGTTTGATGAATATGATATTTTTAGTCCCCCAAGTTTTGATGAGAATATTTATTATGATGAAAGCATGCCTCCTATTTATGATGATTATATTGATGAAAGTGGGTTTTGAAGAGTGTCAACTTTAGGAAGTAGTGATCCCACTATTTTGGAGGATGTTGAACCTTGTTGTGATGAACATGAAAGTGGATTTGGAAGAGTGTCAACTTTATTTAGTGATGATTCCACTATTTCGGAAGAGGTTCCAATTGATTATGAGAACAAAGTTGCTATCTATGATGATTATTGTGATGACTTGTATGCTATTAGGAATAGTGATAACCATGAAACTTGTCATCATGATTTTAGTTTTCAATTGGATTATGCCTCACATGATAGTTATTTTGTTGAGTTTACTCCCACCACTATTGATGAGAAGAATTTTCCTTATGTGGAGAGTAGTAAATTTTCTATGCTTGTAGATCATGAAAAGAGTGATTTAGGTGCTGGTTATATTGTTGAATTCATTCATGATGCTACTGAAAATTATTATGAGAGAGGAAGATATGCTTGTAGGAATTGCAATAATGTCAAGTTTCCTCTCTATGTGTTGAAAATTTTGAAGCTATGCTTGTTTTACCTTCCCATGCTAGTTGATTATTGTTCCCATAAGTTGTTTGCTCACAAAATCCCTATGCATAGGAAGTGGATTATGCTTAAATGTGCTAGTCATATGCTTCATGATGCTCTCTTTATGTTTCAATTCTTATCTTTTATGTGAGCATCATTGTCATCATCATGCCTAGATAGAAAGGCATTAAAGAAAAGTGCTTGTTGGGAGAGAACCCAATATTTACCCTTACTGTTTTTGTGTGTCCACATGATTATGCTACTGTAGTAATCATGTTTTATAGCTTTCGTTTCAATAAAGTGCCAAGTAAGACCTTTAGGATAGCTTACGGTGATAGTTGTGTTGATCCTGCTGAAAATCAGAAAAATTGTCACCCAGTAAATTAGTTTTGTTAATTCACAGAACGTTCTTCTGATCTGATTCTTTTTTCTCTGGTTTGGTACACAAATTGCTTAGGACTTCCTATTTGGTAGGATTTTTGGAGTTCCATAAGTATACGTTTGATACAGATTACTACAGACTGTTCTGTTTTTGACAGATTCTGTTTTCTATGTGTTGTTTGCTTATTTTGATGAATCTATGAGTAGTATCGAAGGGTATGAACCATAGATAAGTTGGAGTACAGTAGATATTACACCAATATGAATTTAGAATGAGTTCATTACAGTACCTAAGTGGTGGTTTTATTTTCTTATACTAACGGAGCTTACGAGTTTTCTGATGAGTTTTGTGTTGTGGAGTTTTCAAGTTTTGGGTAAAGATTCGATGGACTATGGAATAAGGAGTGGAAAGAGCCTAAGCTTGGGGATGCCCAAGGCACCCCAAGGTAATATTCAAGGACAACCAAGAGCCTAATCTTGGGGATGCCCCGGATGGCATCCCCTCTTTCGTCTCCGTTCATCGGTAACTTTACTTGGAGCTATATTTTAATTCGCCACATGATATGTGTTTTCTTGGAGTGTCATTTTTTTTTGTTAGTATTTGCTTGCTGTTTTTTTAGATTTATGTTTTGTGTCTTTAATTTCAATAAAAAATGTCAAGGATAGCCTTTACCATGCTTATTTTGTTAGTATACATGTTGCTGTTTGAAAATAGAGAGTTTACCGCTGTTGAAAAAATTCCCTAGAAAATTCAGAGAACGATATAATGTTGAAAAATTTTGCATGATGATCTCTGATAAATTTAATACTGTGGGAATTTTATTTCATAATTTTTGGAGTTAGGGAAGTATTGATACTCTTGCATTCTTTACAGACTGTACTGTTTTGGCAGATTGCTGTTATGTTTGCATTGTTTGCATATGTTTGCTTGTTTAATGATTCTATTTGAGGATAGGAGTATTAAATATGCAGAGGAATTTAGTATGCAATGTTTAATAATAATTTTAGTGATTTGTTACAGTAGAAAATGATAAAGTCTTGCATTGGTTTATACTAACCTACCTCACAAGTTCTTGTTGAGTTTGTTGTGGATGAAGCTTTTGAGAAATAGAGAAACCATGATATGAGAGGAATTAAGGAGACACAAAAGTTCAAGCTTGGGGATGCCCAAGGCACCCCAAGATAATATTTCAAGAAGTCTCAAGCATCTAAGCTTGGGGATGCCCCGCTAGGCATCCCACCTTTCTTCTTCAACAACTATCGGTTAGTATCGGTTGAGCCTAAAGTTTTTGCTTCTTCACATGAGTTGTGCTATCCTTGCAATGTCATTTTATTTTGTTTTTCTTGCTGCTTGAATACAATACCAAGATCTGAAATTCTTTAATGAGAGAGAGTCTTCGCATAGTTACATAATTATTTAGCTACTCATTGATCTTCACTTATATCTTTTTGGAGTAGTTTGTCATTTACTCGTGTGCTTCACTTATATCCTATGAGTAAATTGTTGAATGAGTTGATTGTCATAAATCTGAAATTATATATGCTTCATTCACTTATCCCTTGGGGAGTAATGACTTCACATCTAAGAAGTAGAGGTTGTAAATTTATTGAAGGTTAGCAAGCATTGTATTGGTCAATTGAACAATTCATAAAAGAATATTGAAGGAAGAGAGATTTCACATATAAATACACTTTCCTAGACATCTTTTACAGTTGGGAGCACTCATTAAGTATGACATGCTAAAGAGTTGATGTTGGACAAGGAAGACAACGTAATGGTTTATGTTTTCCGACATCTCAGTTAAAGTATATTGTCATGGATCATTCAAACATGTTGAGCTTGCCTTTCCCCCTCATGCTAGCCAAAATTCCTTGCACCAAGTAGAGATACTACTTGTGCTTCCAAATATCCTTAAACCCAGTTTTGCCATGAGAGTCCACCATACCTACCTATGGATTGAGTAAGATCCTTCAAGTAAGTTGTCATTGGTGCAAGCAATAAAAATTGCTCTCTAAATATGTATGATCTTTTGGTGTGAAGAAAATAGCTTTATACGATCTCTTGTTATGGAAGCAATAAAAGCGACGGATTGCATAATAAAGGTCCATATACAAGTGGCAACATAAAGTGACGTTCATTCGCATTAAGATTTTGTGCATCCACCCTAAAAGCGCATGACAACCTCTGCTTCCCTCTGCGAATGGCCTATCTTTTACTTTATGCCTTTTACTTTTATGCAAGAGTCAAGGTGATCTTAACCTTTCCCTTTTTCATTTTATCCTTTGGCAAGCACTTTGTGTTGGGGTGATCCTGATATATATATCCAATTGGATGTAAGTTAGCATGAACTATTATTGTTGACATCACCCAAAGGTGAATACGTTGGGATGCAACACTATAAGCCCCTATCTTTCTCAGTGTCCGATTAAAACTCCATAACCATTAGTATTGCGTGAGTGTTAGCAATTGTAGAAGACTATATGATAGTTGAGTATGTTGAGTTTGCTATTCCTGAAAATAAGATGAATTGCAATTGTTTGATGACTGAGAATGAAGTTTGTCAGTTTTCAAGAAAGTTTATGGTCTATGCTTTGACATGTGAATTGCTTGTTGCGTTATCGTGAGAAGTTTTATGAGATGAACTACTGTTATGACATATTATCATGCTAGAAAAGGTGATTGAAATTATCATTGATCAAACTTGTGCACCTGCTAGCATTCACACTTCATAAATTCTTTCTTTTATCATTTACCTACTCGAGGACGAGTAGGAATTAAGCTTGGGGATGCTGATACGTCTCCAACGTATCTATAATTTATGAAGCATTCATGCTATTTTATTATCTGTTTTGAATGATTACGGCTTTATTATACACTTTTATATTACTTTTGGGACTAACCTATTAACCGGAGGCCCAACCCATATTGTTGTTTTATTGCCTGTTTTAGTATTTCGAGGAAAAGGAATATCAAACGGAGTCCAAACGGAATGAAACCTTTGGCAGCGTTATTTTTGGGAAGAATATCATCCTGGAGACTTGGACTTCCCGTCAGAAGATCCTCGAGGAGGCCAGGAGATAGGGGCGCCCCCCCCCCCCTACTGGGCACGCCCCCTGTCTCATGGGCCCCTCGAGCACCTCCCGACCGACTTCTTTCGCCTATATAAGCCTACGTACCCTACAAACATCGAATATCAAGATAGATCGGGAGTTCCGCCGCCGCAAGCCTCTGTAGCCACCAAAAACCTCTCGGGAGTCCGTTCCGGCACCCTGCCGGAGGGGGAACCCATCACCGGTGGCCATCTTCATTATCCCGGCGCTCTCCATGATGAGGAGGGAGTAGTTCACCCTCGGGGCTGAGGGTATGTACCAGTAGCTATGTGTTTGATCTCTCTCTCTCTCTCTCCCTCTCTCTCTCTCTCTCTCTCTCTCTCTCTCGTGTTCTCTCTGTGGCACAATCTTGATGTATCGCAAGCTTTGCTATTATAGTTGGATCTTATGATGTTTCTCCCCCTCTACTCTCTTGTGATGAATTGAGTTTCCCTCTTGAAGTTATCTTATCGGATTGAGTCTTTATTTGAGAACACTTGATGTATGTCTTGCCGTGTTTATCTGTGGTGACAATGGGATATCACGTGCCACTTGATGTATGTTTTGGTGACCAACTTGCGGGTTCCGCCCATGAACCTATGCATAGGGGTTGGCACACGTTTTCTTGACTCTCCGGTAGAAACTTTGGGGCACTCTTTGAAGTACTTTGTGCTGGTTGGATGAATCTGAGATTGTGTGATGCATATCGTATAATCATGCCCACGGATACTTGAGGTGACAATGGAGTATCTAGGTGACATTAGGGTTTTGGTTGATTTGTGTCTTAAGGTGTTATTCTAGTACGAACTCTTGAATAGATCGATCCGAAAGAAGAACTTTGAGGTGGTTTCGTACCCTACCATAATCTCTACGCTTGTTCTCCACTATTAGTGGCTTTGGAGTGACTCTTTGTTGCATGTTGAGGGATTGTTATATGATCTATCTATGTTATTATTGTTGAGAGAACTTGAACTAGTGAAAGTATAAACCCTAGGCCTTGTTTCCTATCATTGCAATACCGTTTACGCCCACTTTTATCCTTAGTTACCTTGCTGTCTTTATAATTTCAGGTTATAAAAACATATATCTACTATCCATATTGCACTTGTATCACCATCTCTTCGCTGAACTAGTGCACCTATACAATTTAGCATTGTATTGGGTGTGTTGGGCACACAAGAGACTCTTTGTTATTTGGTTGCAGGGTTGTTTTAGAGAGACCATCTTCATCCTACGCCTCCCACGGATTGATAAACCTTAGGTCATCCACTTGAGGGAAATTTGCTACCGTCCTACAAATCTGTGCACTTGCAGGCCCAACAACGTCTACAAGAAGAATGTTGTGTAGTAGACATCATGCACGCCGGAGGAGATCGCCAAGTTGGACGCAGAATCGGCGAAGAGGAGGAACCGGAGGGCGGTCGTCAAGGACAACTCTGCCGCGTCCAAGTTCGCCGTCGAGCGCGCTGCAATGGAGGCCACGCGGCGCAAGGCCGAGGTCGAGGAGAAGGAGGCCATCGTCAACAAAGCGCAAGCCCTCCTCATGCTTGGCAATTGTCGTCCGGCCAGTTTCTCTGGAGCGGCCGTCGGTCCGGGGAGCACAGGCTCGTCGGTCGCCTGGCCTTCGCACTGCCAGTCACGGACCACTCCTATGTCGCCCGGCTTCCCCCCGCCAAGGCACGACAGCTAGACCCGTTTCTTGGTGTCGCCGGACGTGAGCGTGATCGCGCCGTCGACCCCGCGCCCGCCGGCCGACACCGAACTCAACGTCACCCCTGGGTCCAGTAGCGGCAGTCGTCCGTCCGTCGAGATGCAAAGAAAGCAAGCACGACCGCCATTTACGGGCACCATGCCGTCCCCCCGCGTCTTGTTCGACGTAATGCCAACACCAATGCCACCGGTCAATGACACCTACTACGACCAGTTCATGGAGGAAGTGATCTACGAGGGTGGGCATGTCCCTGCCTATGATCTCGACGAGACCCAAAGTCAGGATGGCCGCGCCCAGTTCGTTGCCGATGAAGAGGCCGACGATCGTGCTGACTACGGCCATGGTGACTCGTGGCATGAAGACGATGACATCTATGTCGAAGGTGATGGTGATGAAGAATAAGGCAATGCCATTGATATTAGTGGCAAGCCACTGTTCATCGACAAGCTCACCCAAAGAGCAGAAGCACGAAAGAGGAGGAAGAGCATTCACACGGGTTCGTATACACAAGATGAGGACAAGTTAATTTGCCAATGTTGGATAGAGATTAGCCAAGATCCAAGGACAGGCGCGCAACAAAAGGGCCTAGTTTTTTGGACTAGAGTCCACAAAACTTTCCATGAAAGGAAGATGTTTGAGCCCTACCAAATCACAAGCAACTGTGGCATCACCTCGACTCAAAAGAGGTGGTTGTTCATCCAACAAGAGTGCAACAAGTATTGCGCCACATTTCAGAGCGTTGAAGGACGGCCCGTGAGTGGTCTCGGCGTTGGGGACATGGTATGCTCTCCTCATCCTAGTCCTTTCCTTACTACGACCATGAGACTTCAGCCTTGTATATGTTTGCATGTCCAATTCTTGTTGATCTTGTGGTGTAGGCATTTCAATCTTTGGAAGCATTCAAGGCCCGGCACAATGACAAGCCATTCACTCTTACGCATTGTTGGACGATCATCAACAATTGCCCTAAGTTCAAGGATCAATACTGTGAGCTTCAAGGGAAGAGAGGCAAGAAGACAGCCAAGTTCGCCGGAGGTGAAGATGGCGAGGCGTTGAAGAGGCCGAGGGGCAAGACCAACTCCAAGGTGGACGACATACGCGATGCCTCATCCATGGCCTTGCATGAGACATTGCATGACATGATGTCTCAAAAGGATGTGTAGGACGAGAAGAAGCGGCAAAGCAAGGACGAGCAAATGAAGCAATACCTAGAGCTTCAAAGGAAGAAGCTTGAGATGGAGGAGGCGGCCAAGAGACGGAAGAACGACATGGAGGAGGCGGCCAAGAGACGGAAGATCGACATGGAGCAGGCGGCGCGGCAAAGGCAGCTCGACATCGAGACCGAGAACGTCAAGGACAGGCAGAGGCAGCTCGACATCGAGGCCACCAATGCCACAACCAAAGCGAAGGAGGTGGCCCTTGCGATCATGAGCATGGACTTGACCAAGATGAGCGAGAAGACGAGGAGCTGGTTCGAGGCCAGGAAGAACGAGATGTTCGACGCCGACGGCCTGAACTAGGTCGCCCGATCGGCCGTAGCCGTTCTTTTTTGGAGGCTAGCATGGTGCCGCCCGCTGGGCCACTGGCTGTGTGCTGGCGAGAAACTGATTCATTTTGAAGGTTGGTTGTGTTGCTGGCTGCTGGCTGTGTTGCCGCCTTGCCGGCGAATAAAACTATTCATTTTGGAGGCCGGCTGTGTTGCCGACGAGGACGTGTAGGCCGCTGGCTTTGTTGCCGGGCGTGAACTAGGCCGTTGGTATTTGAAACGATGTTGTTTGAAATGAAGGCAGACAGGATGAAGCGCATCCCACGACAAGCCCGGACACGACCCCATCGCCCTACCCAAACGGATAAAATCCAAGCAAAACGGACGTCCGTTTGGAATCGCGCGATGGAGTTGGCCTAATATACATGGGCGTGCACGTCGGCACCAAATACGTACACAACCAATCGAGAAGGCAGGCGACAAAGCCACGCAGCGCAAACTAAGAGCATCTCTAGTAGAACCCTCAAACCCCCAAACCCTTTAAAATAACCGCTTTTTTACAGGTTTCGTCTGAAAAACCACATAGACTAGAACCCTTAAACCCTTAAACCTGTAAATTTTTTTAGAGGTCCAACCCTCAAACTCGATTTCAGCCTATAGAAGTGAGGGTTGGGAGGAGAAACTCCTCCCAACCCGCACTTCACTTCCGAGCCAGCGCGCGAATCCCGCTCCCGCTCTCAACCGCCGCGCCATGGACTTCCCCGCCGCCGCCTCGCCTCCGCCGGCCGCCGCGCCGGCCGCCGCCCCCGCCCCGGCCGCCGCGCCCACCCCCGCCCCGGCCCCAGCCCCCGCGCCTCCGCCGGCCGCCGCGCCCGCCCCGGCCGCCCCCGTCCCCGCCACGGCCACCCTCGGGGCGAAGCGGCGGCGGGCCGGACTGCCACCGCCTCCGTCCGCGCCCGCCCCCGCTCCCGCCCCGGCCACCGCCTCGGACGCCGCTCCGGCCCTCAAGAAGAGCCAGCCGAAGGCGGCCTCCCGTGGGCCACGAGGGGCTGCCTCCAAGGCCGCCGGCGAGTCCTCCGCCGTGGCCAAGCCGCGGAAGAAGACCGTGACGCGGAAGAAGCCCGCTGCCACGCCCGCGGAACCTCCTCCCGTCGCGCACGAGGTGTTCGAGGAAATGGCAACCCCATCCTCGTTCATGAACCTCCTCCAAGACGCGGAGGTGGACATGATGATGTCCAAGAAGGACATGGATCAAGAACAATTGCAATGGTGGAAGGACTACAAGGAGGACATCGCGGAGAGGAAGAGGATATTTCGTGGTGCGTCCTCTACTCTTCGAGGTGACACTCCGATGAGTTGTGGTGGCGATGGCGGTGTGGAAGACTCCACCACCGATGGAGGTGCTTGATGGACGTGGAAGTGGTCTAGGAAATGGCGCCAAGTGTAATTTTTTGGTGATGGTGCCGAGTAGATGGGCAAGATGATGATTGTGTGATGTAAAAACTATTAAACCATGCATCAATGATCTTTATTTCCGTGTTTGTTTGGAGGTTTATTATGTTTTTCTAGTGAAAATTATGCAATGCCAAATGACAGTTTTAAGGGTTGGGGTTGGGGCAAAGAGTAGTTCCGTTATACGGGTTGGGTTTGAGGGTTCTACTCTTTGCCCCTGTTTTTCAACCTTTAAAAGTGTTAAAATTGGGCAATTCTCAACCCTTAAAACTGGTTTTACATTTAAGGATTTGAGGGTTCTACTAGAGATGCTCTAACGCTGGCGCACGCTCGATCGCGACGTCCCCCGTCCGTTGTCCTCGACGACGACAGACAAGTTGCGAGAGGAAGGAAGGCAAGCATGCACAAGCTTGTTCCGCCTCAGCTCACCGTCGGGACAACATGTCAACATACAGTGGCAACGCCCATGTACAATGCCGAGCCAAGCCGGTCGACTGATTGGCTTCCCTGCCTGCCGCGCAGCGTCGACCATCTCATCGATGCTGCCACGGTTGGTTTGGTCGACGAAAGGGAGAGCCGAGGTGAGGTGGACGGCTCAATCACCCAATCAGTCGCACGCACGAGCCTAATTAACGAATCTTCCTCCTTAATCCTTATCCAGTAAAGCAGAACGCAGGGAGCCTACTGTTCCGTTCAAGCGCCGCCTCGCCCGCTTTCCTTGACCCACTGACCCCCCGTGGACCGCCCGGCGCCCCAGGGCCCGGTCCCCGCCCGTCCGATCACGATCCGACGGCCCCGCACGACGCCGACGGGCCGACGACCACCTCCCTATTTCTAGTCCATCGGCCGCCTGCTCTCCTCTGCCCGTCCCTCCCGAATAACCAACCAACTGCCCCCGCTCGCCGCACCTACCGCGAGCAGTCAGTCAGAGCCGCACGAGCGCCGCGGCCCAAGGGAAGAGAGCTTGGTCCGCTCCGATGGCCCGCGACGGCGCGTCGGCGGAGCGGCGGCGGGTGGCGCTGCGGGTGCTGCTCGCGCGCGGCGAGGGCGCCTCCTCGTCCTCCTCTCCCCCGCCGCGGGGGCCCGAGGAGGAGGCGCGGCGGGGCAAGCAGCAGTGGCTCGCGCTGCGCCTGCGCGACCTCGGCTGCGCGTCCGCCGCCGCGTCCCGGGCCCACGCGCCCGTCGCCGCCTCGGCCTCCGTGCGCCCGGCCCCGGACGCGGAGGAGGGGGAGGAGGAAGAGGACTGGCGCGAGAGCCGGCGACGGCGAAGGCGGAGGGCTTGGGAGAGGAGGGGCGCGGGCGGCGGAGGCAGCGGCGTCGCGCCTGCTGGGGACGTGTGGTGCACGTGCACCCCGGGGATTCCCTTCGCCGCCGAGGCGTCGTCCGTGGACTGCGTCGTGGCGCGCCACCACCACACGGCGGCTCCGGGCCGCCGCGGCGACGGGGAGAGGCGACACCGGGAGGTTTGTACTGGCTTCTCCTTGCTTCTGGTTGATTTTCAGATGTGCAGTTGGCTAGTTTGTGTCTCTGTGCTGAAACTTTGAACGAATTGAAGTCCAACTGAATCTCCATCTCGTTCTGTCGAATTGACTTCCGATTCCCGTGCGACAGAGGACCGCGGAGCAGCGGGCGCGCAGGGTCACCATGCGGGAGCACATATCCTCCTCCTTCATGGACTCGCCGCCGCGCTTCCACATGCCCTTCCACGACGCCGACCTCCTGCATTCAGGCCGCCACCGCCACGCCCACCCCTACGACAGGACCGACGAAGAGGTACACTCCAACATCTGTTCCATTCCACGCACCATTTCATTTCCCCAACCCTGTGAACCTCACCGACAAAAGCTCACACTAGTACACTATTTCCATCCAGCATTCATTTCATCATAGGTCGGTCCTCCACATTCCACAAGAATCATTCCGATTGGGCAAATCTCATAGCATCCATCATAGGCAGTTTCAGACTATCAGGGGGTCCATGCTCAATCTTATACTCTACTAGCAGCCATCATATGTAGTGTAGCCCATGGTCCATGCTGATTTGGCATTTTTGTTTCTATGCCATGGTACTCACATGGCACAAAACGATCCTCGCACGTTCTATACTGGGGTGGTTGGTTGCAGCTCTAGGATTGGTACAATATACTACTTAATCACCCCTGGCTGGTTGTTATGTTTATACGACACGCAACGCAGGCACGCGATTGGATGGAGGCACATGAGAGCAGGTGATGGTGGTAGATATGTTAGGTGCAGAGGCAGAGAGCCCTTTGAGTGTAGATGCAGATTTCCCTTTCCTTTCCCTGCTGTGTTTACACATACAGATGATGCATCATTGTGCTGGGCTGAACTGAACATCCATGTTGCTGATTCTTTTGGTTAACTAGTTGCCATGTTGCTGGGATGGATGGATGGTTGGTTCGTTGTTTAATGTGATCTTTTAGAATGGGGTGAGCACACTGGAGGATTTTGAATGCCTGAGCAAGTAAACTTGGTTCATTGTTTAATATGATTTTTTAGAATGGGGTGAGCACACTGAAGGATTCGAATGCCTAAGCAAGTAAACTTTACAATATGAACTTGCATGTTCGTTGGTCAAAAGGTGGCGTTCGGTGGTAGCTTTGAGTTATGCACTTCAGATACAGAAAAATATTAGTACCTCCATTCGGAATTAACTGTCGCTGAAATGAGTGGATCTGCACACTGAACGGAAGGAGTATCTAGTAGTTCTTGATCAGAGTACTACATTATTTTTTTGCTAGTTTCTTGCTTGTCGAGACAACGCTGTCGTGCCACTTTAGTGCTAATCAGTTATGGAGCTGTTTTTTCATCTGTTCTACACTAGTTGTTGGGATCAGGTCATTTGATAGGTTGTTCCAGTTCACTACCGTCAGTCACCGACAAGCTCTTTAGATCCCTTGAGTACCTCTGTTAATGGATATATGCAGCATGCACTTTAAACTCATGTTATCTGTTACTCCTAAGATAACATTCAGTATTACCCTTGACAACATTCAGATAATGATGTTTCGAACGAGACTACTGTTGGGAAGAATGGGCATGTATGATCAATATCAGGATTGGCGCCTTGACGTCGATAACATGAACTACGAGGTACCCCCTTCCACCCTCCACCATGTGCAACAGATTTCAGTTTGGACAGTACCATCTTACTCAAGCCTACATTGTCTCTCAACCACATCATTTGACAGGAGCTACTCGCGCTCGAGGACAGGATCGGCTACGTAAGCACAGGGCTGCGAGAAGACGAGATCGTCCGCGGCCTTAGGGTGGGCAAACACCTGCCATTCGACCGCAAGCATTTCTCAACCGAGACGGAGCGGAGCTGCAGCATTTGTCAAGTATGATGACGAACTTGCTCCTTTCAATTCAGTCCCCATATCACAATGTCACATTGGCATCGGCTCTTCACAAGTTAACATGAACTTATTGCAATCTTTCAGGAAGAGTTTGAAGCGAGTGAGGAAGTAGGGAGGCTGAGCTGCGGCCACGGCTACCATGTGCACTGCATCAAGCAGTGGCTCTCCCGGAAGAACGCCTGCCCACTTTGCAAGGTCGCCGTCTCAAAACCATGAAGATAGATCATAGATCCCTCACCACGCCACACAATTTTTCTTCCTCTGGTATAATACATGTATTCATATCGTATCTGAAAGGGTGTTTGTTCTTGTATACGTAGTTGTGCTCGTACAGCCCCCTCTGATGCTGTGCATATACACATTGTTGCTGTAAAAAAGATAACACAGGCACACATGCATATAGAAATGATATTGTCCGCGTCGTCTTGAATTGCGTCTGAGCTATGGCCTCGTGCATTTCCCGCCGACGAGCTTCAGGTAGCTTCTTATGGCGAGCGACTGCGCTCGCGGGTGCCGCGCCAGTGGCGACGGCGGCGGCGATGGCGTCTTCCTTGATGTCGCCGCCGATGAGCCCTTCACCATCACGGCTCCTCTCCTTGACGTGTGCGCGCGCTGCAGGCCGTCGCGGGGCCGCTGCTGCACCGCCGCGTTCTCGTCGTCCACGGCCTGTAATTCAAGCCCGAGCTCCCTCTCGATCGCCTCGGCGCGCATGATCATCTCCTTCTCGCCGGCCCGCCGCGCCTCCACCCACGCCTCCGCCGCGGCCACCTTCTTGTCGGCGACCGCGCGGACCACCTCGGCGCGGCCGGTCAGGTACTCGTACTCGAACCTCGGGAGCGTCACGTTCCCGGACCTCCGCGGCGCCATGGACGCCCTCTCCATCGCCGCGCCCTCCACGGCGGCCCTCAGCCTCTCCGTCGCCGCGGCCTCCGACGCTCTCGCCGCCTCCAGCTCCCTGATCGAGCCCCTGATCCGCTGCTCGGCGGCCGCGACCTCGGCGTCCACGCTGTCAGCGTCGTCCTGGACGACCTGGCCCTCCTGCTCCATCAGCGCCTTCTCCTTCTCCGCCGCCTCGGTCTCCTCCTCCAGCTGCCGCAGCGTCGCCTCCAGGTCCGCGAGGATCTCGCCGGCCATCTCGTCGGCGGCCGTGACGGCGCCCAGCCGGCATTTGGCGTCGCGCAGCGCGGCCTCCAGCTGCCGCACCTGCGCGCCGGCCTTCTTCTCCTGCTCCTCCAGCCGACCGATCTCCTCGGCGAGCCGCGCCGCCTCCGTGCGCGTGCGCTCCATGGACGCCGTGAACTGAAGGCTCTCTCCTTTGGCGGACTCGAGCTCCGCCCGCGCCATGTCCAGCTTGGCCTCCGCCGCCTGCAGCGACGGCGAGCTGTCGTGCCCCTCGTCGGTGATATCCGAGTCCGAGGAGTGCCCGAAGCCGTGGCGGAGCCGTCTGTCGTCGGAGCTCGCCGCGGTGAGCCACGCCTCGAGCTCGCTCGACACGCTCTGCCGGCCCATGATCGCGCCTCTCTGCAGCCCCATGGTCGGCGGCGTCCACCTCGTCACCTCCTCCGTCTCCCTGGCGGACGACAGGCCGGCTCCGGTGATCTCAAAGGCGACGCGCACCTCCTTCGCTTCGTGGTCGGCACCCCGTTCCTTCGCGCCGTGCGCGACGACCGAACCAGGGCTCCTCGTCGACGCCGACGCCGCGTCCTCCTCGGGCATGGCCATGCTGCCCTTGGCCTCCCTCGCGGCCTTCACCTCGCGCTGCAGCTCCCGCAGCTCCCTCTTGACGCGGTCCAGCTCCCGCATCACCTCGGCGTACGTCGCGCCGCCGCTCGACTCCACCGGCCGAGCGCCACCGACATCGACGGCGAGGCCGGCTACGTTCGCGCGCGGTCCTTTGAGGAGCTCCGACCTGCGAGACCCCTGCCGCTCCAGCTGCTTCTTGGGCACGACCGCCGGCAGCTCAGGCTCCGCGGCAGCGACGGCGCCCGCCCTCTCCTTGTCCGGCCCGTGCGACCCCTGCTTGGCGTGGGCCTGCTCCACGAGCTGCTCCAGCGTCTTGCCCGCGAACAGCTCAGGATCCACCCGCGCCTTCTCCTTCTCCTTTTCCTTCTCCGGCGTGGCGGGCAGACGCCGGTGCGGCAGCCGATCGGTGCCGGAGCCGGACCTCGCCACCTGCTTGACATCGTACGACACATTCTGCACGCAGTCACCACGGTCGACGTCAGCACAACACCAAGAACCGGCATGATCACACATGAAGCCTGTGGCTCCGAGAGCAAGTCTGTCTACCTTGACGACCTTGGGCAGCGTGGCTCGCCGCCGGGGCTTCCCGCGGCGCCGCACGTCGATGCTGTGGCTCTGGCTCTGGCCGAAGATGCTCATGCCGTCGCCCACCGACACCGACTCGTTGCCGCCGCCGTAGCCCCGCGCCGTCCGGATCCTCGCGCCCTCCATTGCCGCCATAGTTTTGCTCGGAGCAATTGAGGCCAGCCAGGTTAAATACGTTCTTGCTGGTGCATGGCAACTCCAAGCCTTCCTTCACGCCAGCTCGCCACAGCCTCACTCCTGACAGCGGTGTGAATGTGATTGGCCGGGGTTTGTCTCCAGCTCGGGGGGATTTCTCGTGGAGTCAGACGACAGTGTGTCGCCGCGGTGATTTTTTACATCGATAATGCTATTTTAGATTTTTAGTTTACGTTGGTGACAGCGTCTGAACATGGAGTTTTCGATGGTCTGAAAGAACATGGGAGCTTTCTGATCTTCCTGGGCCAATGGTATCAGGTGGAGAGAACTAGATTGCGTTTGGAAATGAGGCAGCTTGGGACAAACTAGCAATCCGTCGTGGTTCACAAAGACTTCACCACGCGTCATTGGTCTTTCAGTTTGGTCTCATTTGTGTTTCAGTGAATCGGAGAGTTTCAGTTTGGTCTTGTTTGCATTTCAGTGAATCTACGTCGCAGTGAGGAAAAGACCCATCTGTTACTGAATTACTACGCTATATCATCACATCAGAAATGAAACAAGCTTCAGTGAAAAATGAAAAATGTCATGACTTGAACTATTAATTACGTTCACCACGGAATTTAACATTGTCAACAGAGTTCTTCAGCTGACTGCTGAGCAAGATACAATGCCCTGCACACACAACAATGTGTCCTCTTCCTCCATGTGGTTGTATATCATATCTTCTAGAAATGCATAAGTTGGTTCTAAAGTACAGAATTGAACTTGGGTGTGGACAGGCTATGAAGGACAAAAATGGGGCCATTGGCAGCTATGCCCCCAGTAATCTATTGTATACAGCAGGTTAAGACAAGCGGTGAAATCAAAATGAATCAGATGATCAGATTGCACTGAGAGCCCAAGAAGCTACAACAATGAACACCAAAAGTGAAAATCACCAAAAATAATGTACAAAGGGAGGTCAAAGGAAATACGGGACCGCACTTCTCGGCCCTCGCATTTGGTTGTTCTCGTCCGTCTCTGTGAAGATCTTCACATCTCTTTCCTGCAAACGGAGTTAAAAGGGTCAATAAAATCATCAAGATACAAAAGATGACATAACAAATCTCCTTTTTTCTAACAGGACTGAAAAGCATGGTATGGATAATAGCATATCAGGTACTGCCACACAAGGGAATTGAATGGAGATTGTTGTAATTATTTATGGTTATGCTCTCTGCTTCCCTTTATCAGGGATAGAAAGCAGGCACAAGTTCATTTGTTACCAACCAAGCCACACTTGCTTGTTTGTTCACAAGTCTATAGCTTGGGAGCTGGAATGGTTTGTTCCTTCTCAGAATATCAAGTTCTATTCGCTTGTTTACTCTAGACTAGTTCTTCAGACTCTTATTACTGTTAGTTTGTCAATATCAAATGTACAAAGAAATACAGGAGTGACTTCATCAATTATAACAGGAACTGTTGCATCTTGTGCTGCAGTACTAGTACTAATACTCCGGAGCTTGTGTTCCCTGTCTGGATATGCTATCAGAAGCTCCGGAATTCATATACAAAACAGTGAAATTACCACTATATACCTCACCGATAGACTCAAAAAGGTTTCTGACGGAACCTATCAAAGCATGAGTACGAACGGGTTCTTGGAATTTTTGAAGGCAATAAATCATGTCTAGCAAATTACCGCAGGCGAAGACAGCAGTAGACATAAAGTACATAAAACACAAATGAAGAACTAAGTCTGGTAGTGATGATGGAGTGACCTACCATAGTTTCGCTGAAGCTTAGTATGGAAGCAACATTCCCACATCTGTAACAATAATTAGGTGCAGACCACACCTGGAAAAAAAATACAGAAATACACAGTGAGCATCTGGAACTACATGCAAGTTCTCGGACAAATCGACATGTGTAAACTGAGAGCTCACAGTTACAAGACCCTTGTCTTGGAACATGTACTTTAGGCCTTCCTGGACTAGTTGATGAGCCCGACAAACTAACTCAAGATTGTTAACATGGTTAAACTGCATCAGAACAACAAAGCGTCAGTAAAAACCTTATATGGAGACAACCTGAAATGAAAAGAGTAATATGCCATACCTCGGTTGTCACCCGTGATCCAAAAAGCCAACCTGCTCCACGGGGACTAACACCCCATGTCTCTATCTCTTCTGGGTCACTCCACATCAGATCACAAAAAGGTCCTTCATGAGGAATTTCACAATTGCGATCAATTGTCCGCATCTGGACAACACAGACATTTAAAATCACTCATGAGATTTCCAATTTTGGTTTGGTATTTCACTGGGCACTGTCTTAAACGCTCCAGTCTCATATAACAAGGAAAGCAAATAACATATAGATAGTTCTCCTCCTAGTGACTAGTGAGTAGTTCCACAAAACTACCGCTTTCCATATATGTAAGGGTGTAGTCTATCTTTATCACCAAAGATGACTCTAACAGAAGACAACTGATGGGAATATCATAGTACACTAGGAGCCATGTATTTTCTGATGATGCTACTGGTACACACTTCAAAAAACATAGGAAGCTACTCAAAGGGACATTAGATGATTGAACTAATTGAATACAAGAAGCACAACATCGCAAAAAGAATACAAGAAGTATAAGAATCAATTTGACACATGTCGATAACCATATCTGAAGTTATGATTTCACCACAGCAGTGTAAATGAAAGCATCAATTCAGGAATATGAGCCAAAACTGAATAGAATGACTAACCTGATCAACTGTGCGTACATCAGGTGAAAGGCCACCATGAACACAGAGGACCTAAATATTCAGTATGTCACTAAGTCTGACTTAGCATCATGTGAACCAGGGACTTAACACGTTTACTCAGAGTAACTTACTGTGCCATTAATGATCGCCGAAAGAGTAAGGTAATCAAAAACATCAGTGCAATACCGCCATGCATTCGCATTCCCATACTTCCTCTGACATTCATCATAAAAGCCATACACCTAAGAAAAGAAAAGAAATATTAGGATACACACATGATAGGATTGGTTTAGTTGTAATAGTATTGGTTAACCTGCATAAAGCCTCAAAGCAACAAAAATAAGTGGGATTCTATGTCTCGTTAGAAACGAACCCCGTGAGACAAACTAAAACTAAAAAAAAGCATCCGAATGTTAGGAAAGGATTGTACCTGTGTCAACTGTCTGCTTTCATGGTTCCCACGCAGAAGGGTTATGTGGCCAGGATACCTAATGACAGTCATGAAAATTAATAAATAGAATAAGACAGTTATCGTTTGCGAGGAGTTGAAAAACAGTCATGGCCATGATACCGAGGTGATTGAAAATATTTTTTTTTCTTTTGTGATGAACTGAAAATAACTCTTCGAGTGCAAAGCAAAATAAACTGGATTCGTACAGAAATATTCAGTGCTAACCGCTGTTTCAGCAATATGGAGTCAGCAAGTATGTTAATGCTGGGTAATGTTATTAAGCATGAACCAATGGTTAATTCTACAGTGAAGGAGTAACAAGTATAGCCCCCTGAACTTTCTAACTTCCCTTAGGTGGAGACAACCATCCTAGCAACGTTACATATGAACTCACATGTGCTGAATTATTACTGACTACAGTATACCACTGAATTACCGATGACAGCAAGCTAAAACAACATTGGAAATCTATGAAGGTGCTGTTTGGGAAAAGGAGCAAATTAAACAGCACATCATAAAGTATGTTCATGAGATTCAAGTACCATACATGATAATTGTGCAGAGCAAGTACAGTCATTTAATTGCTCAAGTAGACATTCAATGGCATACCTAGCTTTTAGAAGCAGAAGAATGGTGAAGACCTCGAGGCTGTTGAACCCGCGGTCCACAAAGTCGCCCTGCAAGTCAACACAAACTCAGTTCAGCAACCAGGATGGCCAGTCCAGTATAAGACACCAAACGGACAGCGGAGCCAGAGACCATGAATATGTAGTTGGTGTCGGGGACATGGCCGCCGGTGGCGAAGAGCTTCATGAGGTCGTGGAACTGGCCGTGGATGTCGCCGCACACCGTCACGGGGCTGTTGACCGGCTGCACGTTCGACTCCTCGATGAGGATCTCCTTCACCTGAAATGGTTTCATCACACACATACAAGAGCATCAGTTAGTCAGTTACTCAGCTCAGCTCACTGAACAGCAGCGTGGAGCCGCACCACTGGCCAGGCGGCGGCGCCGGACAGTGGCGAAACGCCGGCGGGGTTGGGGCATCGAAGGGGGGCAGGGGAAGAGGCCGTACGTATTCGCAGAGGGACTGGAGCTCGTGCTCGGCGAGGTGCTGCCCCTCCTTGACCTTGACGATCCACAGATCCAAATCCATCTCGCCGGAGCGCTGGAACCCCCCGGCTACGGCCTCCCGTTCCTCGCCGCTAGGGTTTCGGCGGGATTGGGGATTGGATTTTGGTGGGAGCGGCGATTTTGTTTTTCGATCCAATCAAAGGAGCCGGGGAGAGAGGGGAAGGGAATGGGCTCGAGGACGAGGAGCATGAATTTTCAATTCCCCTTTATTTTTGGATTATTTTTTTAGCCTTGAAATCTTGGATAGGGATTTCCTGTTGGCCCCACATGTCAGGTCTGTCACTTCCTTCTTCATTTTGCTTTTTTTTTCTTACGGAAAAATTAAATACCCATGTGATGTGATGAATTTCCATTCGAAAAATGTATGTTTCAAACATGTGGTCCATAGACTTGGGGATCAAACGGGAGGCAGATACATCAATGACAAGGAAGAAGACGAAACAACTGAGGAGGGATGGTAGAGAATGAGGGTCTGTTTGGATAGTGTCCACACCGAGGGGGTGTTTGGTTCCATGGACTTTTTTGTGTTGGGACTAAAAAAAGTCCCTAGCAAACCAAACAAGGGGGGGACATTTTTGGGACTTTTTGCTAAAAGTCCTTAGAAGCACCTCCTTCAGAGTCTTTTTCAAAAAGTCCTAGGGACTAGAAAAAGTCCTAGGACTAGAGAACCAAACACCATCTGAATCGTGCCTGGCCTGGAGCCACCCTAAACTGTGCCTGAACAGTGTTTGGTTGTTGTCCTGCAAAAGTTGTTGCTAGCCTAGTCTGGTTACCTGACATTTTGCTTAGCCTTGAATTTGACCCAGATAGTCCGCTTAGAGCAACTCTAGCAGACCCCGCATCCCGCCGACCCGCATAACTCATTTGCAGTTCGCGCAAAACAACTTTTGGGGGCCGGCGCGGGCTGGCATAGATGCAGACCCCGCATAATGGACCCGTAAAAAAGCATATTCGCAGAATATACTTTTTTACGGGTCGGCTTATGCGGGTTCTGATCCGGCGCAACTCGTCCTGGCCCGTAAAACTTAGATTGATCTATCATAATGCTTTTATTTGCTTTTGTAAGAACATTAGATACAAAATATATCACCAAATCTTGGCTAGAATAGCAAATCCAAAGAAAACAAGAACCACAAGAATGCATTTCAGAAGATTTCCAACTTCCATAACTGCTCCCACTAGTTGTAGCAATATCTTCTCCATGCACTCATTATTGATCTGTGGATTCTTGATCTTGTTTTGTTCATTCTTGATGCTTTCTTCATTCTTCATCTTTGGTTTCGAAGAAGTCGACGTTGCTTCCCCTCTAGTTGCACATGCATCCGCATCATTGCTTTCGATTGTACTAAGGAGTGCACTAACATCTATTGTACTAAGGAGTGCACTAACATCTATTAAGTTTCTTTCTATCAACATCATTGCCTTCGATTGTACTAAGGAGTCCTTAGGATACAATCTCATGTCAGTCTCAATGCTTTGTGATCTTGATATGGTTGTTGTCTTTGGCAAGTATCGTTGTGTTGTGATTATGGAAGCTGACAATTCCAAAGTCTTCGAAGGCTTTAGGAGAGGAGATTTGTATATTGTTGATTTCTCTACAGGACCACAACCAGCCGTGTGTCTACTTGCAAAAGCTTCAGAAGGCTGGCTATGGCATCGACGACTTGGTCACGCAGGCATGAGGAATTTGCACACGCTTGCGAAGAAGAAGCATGTCATTGGCATTGAGAATGTCAAATTCCTCAAGGATCACTTGTGCGGAGCCTGTGAAGCTAGAAAAACGACCAAGGCCAAGCATCCAGCGAAGACTATCATGACCACTACTCGTCCATTCGAATTGCTTCACATGGACCTCTTCGGACCTAATCATTACTCAACAGTCACTAATGATGCATCTCTATATGGTTTTGTCATTGTTGATGATTACTCTCGATATACATGGGTACACATTGTTACTTACAAACATGAAGTGCAGGAAGTCTTCAAACTTTGGTGTGAAGATCAAGCACATCAGAAGTGACAATGGAACTGAATTCAAGAATTCCGGTCTTGATGACTAGCTTGATGAACTTGGTATTACTCATGAGTTATCTGCTCCCTATACTCCTCAGCAAAACGGCGTCGTGGAGCGCAAGAACAGAACTCTTGTTGAGATGGCTTGCACTATGCTTGATGAATACAAAACGCCCCAACGTTTTTGGATTGATGCAATTGATACTGCGTGCCACATCATCAACAGAGTATATCTTCACAAATTCTTCAAGAAGACGGCCTATGAACTCCTCACTGACAAGAAACCCAATGTGAGTTATTTCAAAGTCTTCGGTGCTAAATGTTGGATTAGAGATCCTCACCACAACTCTAAATTTGCACCAAAAGCACATGAAGGTTTTATGCTTGGTTACGGAAAGGACTCGCACACCTACAGAGTCTTCAACATTATTCTTCACAAGATTGTTGACACTGTAGATGTGTGGTTCGATGAAACTAATGGCTCGCAAAGATAGCACCTACCTTCTGTGTTAGATGAACCAGCACCTGAGGATTCCATCAAGTTCAAGGCAACTGAGGATGTCATTCCTACTGAAGAATCTGCTGAAGAATTCATTCCTGTTCATGAAGAACGTCGAGCTGATGCACCTGAAGAACATGATGAGGAAAATGGTGCTGAAGAAAATGCTGATCAAATTCCTCAGCGACAACCGGCTCATCCTCGCGTTGCAAAAGAAGTGCAAGTGGAGAAGATCATCGATGACATTAGAGCCCTAGGTCCTCTCACACGCTCAAAAGTTTCACATTTATCTAACTTTTGTGGGCACTATGCTTTTGTCTCTATCACAGAGCCCACTAAGGTAGATGAAGCATTTATGGAGCCGGAGTGGATTCAGGCTATGCAAGAAGAATTACATCAATTCGAGCTTAACAATGTCTGGGAACTGGTCAATCGTCCAGATCCTCGCAAGCATAATATCATTGGCACAAAGTGGATCTACCGCAACAAGCAAGATGAAAATGGCCTCGTGGTGAGGAATAAGGCACGACTGGTAGCTCAAGGCTACACACAGGTTGAAGGAATTGATTTCGATGAAACTTTTGCACCTGTTGCTAGACTTGAGGCTATTCGCATATTATTTGCTTATGCTAACCATCATGATATCATCTTATATCAAATGGATGTGAAAAGTGCATTCCTCAATGATAAGCTTGAGGAAGAAGTATATGTTGCTCAACCCCCAGGTTTTGAAGATCCAAAGAATCCTGACAAAGTCTTCAGACTTAATAAGGCCCTCTATGGCCTCAAGCAAGCCCCTCGGGCGTGGTATGATACATTGAAGGAATTCTTCATGAAGAATGGCTTCACACCCGGTTCACTCGACCCTACTCTCTTTACTAAATCTTATGATGGTGAACTGTTTGTGTGCCAAATATATGTTGATGATATTATGTTTGGCTGTACTGACCAACATTATAGTGATGAATTTGCCAATATGATGAGTGAAGAATATCAAATGTCTATGATGGGAGAGTTGAAATTCTTCTTAGGTCTTCAAATTCGTCAACAGCGCAATGGCATATTCATATCTCAGGAGAAATACCTCAAAGATGTACTGAGGAAATTCGGCATGCAAGATTGCAAAGGCGTCAAAATTCCTATGCCCACAAATGGCCATCTATGCACTGATGAAAATGGTATTGACTTTGATCACAAGGTATACCGCTCCATGATTGGTTCTTTATTGTACTTATGTGCATTGAAAGTGCGTTATATCGACTAGAGGGGGGGGGGTGAATAGGCGATTTTTATGAATTCTTCACTGAGGAATTTGCCGGTGAGGAAATTCCTTAGCGAAGAACTACTTGCAGCGGAATAAGTACTCAGAAGTATGCATAACAGAATACAAGCATGGTCATCATGATGAAATGAAGATAAGCACTGAGTACAGAAAGCGTAATCACATGATACACAAGATGAAGACAAACAGACTGAAGAAATTGAACTGAGGAAATTGAGAAAGTCTTCAGTCAAAGTCTTCAAGCACAGATATGAACAACATTCAACACAGTAATGAGGAAATGAAAGGGTTGAAGAAATAGAACCAGTTAGTTGGTGAAGACAATGATTTGGTAGACCAGTTCCAACTGCTGTCTCAGTTGTACGTCTGGTTGGAGCGGCTGAGTATTTAAACTCGAGGACACGCAGTCCCGGACACCCAGTCACTGAGCCGCAACTCAGGACACCCAGTCCTCACCGTATTCTCCTTGAACTAAGACCACGCAGGCCTCGTCCAATCACTCGTGGTAAGTCTTCAGGTGACTTCCAAACCTTCACAGACTTGGTCACTCGGCGATCCACAATTCCTCTTGGATGCTCTAGACCTTGACGCCTAACCGTCTGGAAGAAGCACAGTCTTCAAAGGTAACAAGCGTCGGATCCACGCAGGATCACTTTCTTCAGTGATGCTCAATCACTTTGGGTTTGTGGGGGTTTGGTTTTGGGATTTTCCTCACTTGATGATTTTTGCTCAAACTCCTCGGAGGATGGGTTGCTCTCAAATGACAAGTGTCAAGTTCTCTCGGAGCATCCAACCAGCTAGTGGTTGTAGGGGGCGGCTATTTATAGCCTAGGGAGCAGCCCGACATGATAAGACATAAATGCCCTTCAATGATATGACCGTTAGGTGGATAGGATATTTTGGACAGCTGGCGCGCAGCACAGCAACGGTCGGAAATTTGACTCTCAAATTCCTCAGGTGTTGGGGATATTACCACTGGGCGTGAACCGGCCTACTTGGGCTGGGTTAACTTCATTAGTAGTATAAGCAGATGAAGGCCCAAGGCCTGTAGTCGGTTTAGAACCTGTAGCCGTAAACCGGCTTGATATGTAAACTTGCACTGTAAGTTAGGAATAGAAAGAGACCAACCGGGACACGAGTATGAACCGGTGAGGGACTCTGTGGACCGACGGGCGTCACCTGTGTATATAAGAGGACGACCCGACGGCGGTTCAAAGACAGACAACAACAACTCGAGCCTAGGCGAAGCTTGTTTGCTCCCTAGCCATCGAGACCACATCAATTCCATCACAACTAGACATAGGCTTTTACCTTCATCGAAGGGGCCGAACTAGTATAAACCCTCGTGTCTTTGTGTCCGCTTTAACCCCTTCAAGTTAACCCGTAGCGATGGCTCCATGACTAAGTCCTTTCACTAGGACATCTGCCGTGACAAATCCACGACAGTTGGCGCCCACCGTGGGGCTATCGCACGACGGTTTGATGGTCTTGGAGGGCAAGCTCAAAGGACTCGAAGGCTATACTGTGGGCCGGATGACCAAGAGTCGTCGCGGCAAGCTCTACACCAACAATTCAGGATGGGGTCCCGAAGCCAGCTCGATCGAGTACGGATACCGG
Source organism: Triticum timopheevii (assembly GCA_963921465.1). NCBI lineage: Eukaryota > Viridiplantae > Streptophyta > Magnoliopsida > Poales > Poaceae > Triticum > Triticum timopheevii. Next base: position 438,518,148 of record OY997262.1, read on the forward strand.
GTCCCCTTTGGTGGCATACACGTTTTCATCGGCAAGATCGGTGAGCCTGGGCCTGAGCCGGACATCTGCACCGACCTCATCGAGACGGCTCAGCGTGCGAGATCTACCCAGGTTAAACCGGCCGTGAAGCGTGCCTTCGTCGGAGTCATCCACGGAGGAGAGCATGAGGATGAGTCAGAATACGGTAGTGGGACCGTCGTCTATTCCGACGACGAGTCCTCAACCAAAGAGACCAATCATTGTACCAGTTGCAAGACGACCAGATTAGGGGATATTCCGATGGTGACAGTATTCCGGACCCCCCAGACCAGATCAACCGAGTTGGAATATTCATGGCCGGTACGCAGGCGGCGAATCACTCTTCGACCACAGCAACAATGCTCTCCGGGTCAGCAGTGGTAGTGGCAGCAGGGGCAGGAAGCCTTGTGCGCCCACCGGTTCAAGTTCTGTCTGACCTATTTGACGCACTAGCGGTACTTATGGCAGAGGCCAATCCGGCGGATCAGGAGGCCCATGATGCGGAGGTTGCAAAGGTGAGAGAGCAGATCGTGCAGGCCAAAGCCGACCTGGCAGCAGAGAAGGACAGGATGGCCGCAGAGTGGGCCGCTTTGGACGCCCAGGCCTATAAGCTCATGCTCGACCAGAACGCGTCGCAGGAGGTCTTGAAGCGGAAGCACAGATCACGCCTGCTGAGGGAGTCCTGGACTAGGGGGTGTCCGGACAGCCGGACTATCATCGTCCGCCGGACTCCAAGACTACGAAGATACAAGATTGAAGGCTCCGTCCCGTGTCCGGATGGGACTTTCCTTGGCGTGGAAGGCAAGCTTGGCGATACGGATATGTAGATCTCCTACCATTGTAACCGACTCTGTGTAACCCTAGGCCTCTCCGGTGTCTATATAAACCGGAGGGCTTTAGTCCGTAGGTCATAACCTCCATGACAACAATCATACCATAGGCTAGCTTCTAGGTTTAGCCTCCTTGATCTCGTGGTAGATCTACTCTTGTACTACCCATATCATCAATATTAATCAAGCAGGACGTAGGGTTTTACCTCCATCGAGAGGGCCCGAACCTGGGTAAAACATCGTGTCCCTCGTCTCCTGTTACCATCCGCCTAGACGCACAGTTCGGGACCCCCTACCCGAGATCCGCCGGTTTTGACACCGACATTGGTGCTTTCATTGAGAGTTCCTCTGTGTCGTCACCGATAGGCTCGATGGCTTCTTCAATCAACAACGCTGTCCAGGGTGAGACTTTTCTCCCCGGACAGATCTTCGTATTCGGCGGCTTCGCACTGCAGGCTAATTCACTTGGCCATCTGGAGCAGATCGAAAGCTACGCCCCTGGCCGTCAAGTCAGGTTCGGAAGCCTAAACTTCACGGCCGACATCCGCGGGGACTTGATCTTCGACGGGCTCGAGCCACAGCCGAGCGTGCCGCACTATCACGATGGGCATGATCTAGCTCTGCCGCCGGACAGTGCCTTGGTGGCCGCACACGAATCCGCTCCGTCCCTTAGTCCGGAGCCGATCGCCTAGATCGAGGACCGGTGGCTGGACACCGCCTCGGGGGCTGCAACTTCCACGGTGATGGAGCCGAACACTAACCTTGTCCCTTGCAAAGCTCGTGACTCTGAGGTGCCGGACTCCCTGCGGACTCCGAACCTCCCGCGCTCCCGCCAATCAAATCTGATTGGGCGCCGGTCATGGAGTTCACCGCTGCAGACATCTTCCAACACTCGCCCTTTGGCGACATCCTAAATTCACTAAAACATCTCTCACTATCCGGAGAGACCTGGCCGGACTATGGCCAGGACGGTTGGGATACGGACGATGAAGAAATTCAAAGCCCACCCACCTCCCACTTTGTAGCCACTATCGACGATCTAACCGACATGCTAGACTGTGACTCCGAAGACATCGACGGTATGGACGACAATGCCGGAGACGAACAAGAACCAGCGCCTACAGGGCACTGGAAGACCACCTCGTCATATGACATATACATGGTGGACACCCCAAAAGAGGGGGGCGGCGAAGAAGCAGCGGAGGCAGATTCCTTAAAGAAACAGCCCAAGCGCCGACGTCAGCGGTGCCGCTCTAAATCCCGCCACAGCAAGAATGGAGATTCCGGCATAGGAGATAATAATACCCCAGAAAGTGCCGAAGACAATCCCCTCCAGCAAGATTCAGCGCAGGAGGATGCAGAAGCAAGCCCTCACGAGAGAGCGGCAGATGAAGAGGTCGAGGATGATACTTACATACCTCCCTCCGAAGACGAGGCAAGCCTCAACGACGATGAATTCGTCGTGCCCGAAGATCCCGTCGAACAAGAGCGTTTCAGACGCAGACTAATGGCCACGGCAAATAGCCTAAAGAAAAAGCAGCAGCAGCTTCAAGCTGATCAAGACCTGCTGGCCGACAGATGGACCAAGGTCCTCGCGGCCGAAGAGTATGAACTCAAACGCCCCTCGAAGAGCTACCCAAAACGCAATTTACTCCCCCGATTAGAGGAGGAAGCATACAGACCATCATCACCAGCGCACAATACGGCTGACCGACCACCCCGTGGTCGTGACAGAGAAGCATCCAGGCCTTCCATCAATACCGTACCCCGGCATCGCTAGAAAAATATGAAGCCATGAGGGAACGCGCCGGACTTGCGGGACATATTGGAGGATAAGGCAAGACAATCCAGATCCATCTATGGATCACATGGGCGCCCCACGACCCACGACGAATACCGTCGCGCCGGATACAACAACTCCGGCCGGGCCGAACACAGCAGACAACGCTCACTCGAGCTACGCCGTGATATTGCTCAATATAGAGGCACCACACACCCGCTATGCTTCACTGACGAAGTAATGGATCATCAAATCCCTGAGGGGTTTAAACCCGTAAACATTGAATCCTATGATGGCACAACAGACCCCGCGGTTTGGATCGAAGATTATCTCCTTCACATCCATATGGCCCGCGGCGACGATCTCCACGCCATCAAGTATCTCCCACTCAAGCTTAAAGGACCAGCTCGGCATTGGCTTAACAGCTTGCCCGCAGAGTCAATTGGGTGTTGGGAAGACCTGGAAGCCGCATTCCTCGACAACTTCCAGGGCACATATGTGCGACCACCAGACGCCGATGACCTAAGCCACATAATTCAGCAGCCAGACGAATCGGCCAGACAGTTCTGGACGCGGTTCTTAACAAAGAAAAATCAAATCGTTGACTGTCCGGATGCAGAGGCCCTTGCAGCCTTCAAACATAACATCCGCGACGAGTGGCTAGCCCGGCACCTAGGACAGGAAAAGCCGAGATCCATGGCAGCCCTCACATCTCTAATGAGCCGCTTCTGTGCGGGAGAGGACAGCTGGCTAGATCGTAGCAACAACCTCAGTAAAAATTCTGGCAGTCCGGATACCAAGGACCACAATGGCAGGTCGCGTCGAAGCAAAAATAAACGCCGCATTAACGGCGACGACAAGGAGGATACGGCAGTCAACGCCGGATTCCGAGGCTCTAAACCCGGTCAGCAGAAGAAGCCATTCAAAAGAACCACTTTGGGTCCGTCCAATTTGGACCGAATACTCGACCGCTTATGCCAGATACATGGCACCCCCGAAAAGCCAGCTAATCACACCAACAGAGATTGTTGGGTATTCAAGCAGGCAGGCATGTTAATTGCCGAAAACAATGACAAGGGGCTGCACAGCGATGACGAGGAAGAGACCCGACCGCCGAACAATAGAGGACAGAAGGGTTTCCCCCCACAAGTGCAGACGGTGAATATGATATACGCAACATATACCCAAGAGGGAGCGGAAGCGTGCACTAAGGGACGTATATGCGATGGAGCCAGTCGCCCCGAAGTTCAATCCATGGTCCTCTTGCCCGATCACTTTCGATCGAAGAGACCATCCGACCAGTATCCGCCATGGCGGATTCGCCGCATTGGTTTTAGACCCAATCGTCGATGGATTTCACCTCACGAGAGTCCTGATGGACGGCGGCAGTAGCCTGAACCTGCTTTATCAGGATACAGTGCGCAAGATGGGCATAGACCCCTCAAGGATTAAACCTACAAAGACGACCTTCAAAGGCGTCATACCAGGTGTTGAGGCCAATTGTACAGGCTCAGTCACACTGGAAGTGGTCTTCGGATCCCCGGACAATTTCCGGAGCGAGGAGTTAATCTTCGACATAGTCCCATTCCGCAGCGGCTATCATGCTCTGCTCGGACGAACCGCGTTTGCAAAGTTCAACGCGGTGCCGCATTACGCATACCTCAAGCTCAAGATGCCAGGTCCTCGTGGAGTCATCACGGTCAACGGAAATACGGAACGCTCCCTCCGAACGGAGGAACATACAGCGGCTCTCGCGGCAGAAGTACAAAGCAGCCTTCTAAGGCAATTTTCGAGTCCGGCCGTTAAACGGCCGGACACGGCCAAACGGGCCCGGAGCAACATCAACCAAGACCATCTGGCACGTTCCGAGCACGCGTAGCAATGCGGCCCCAACCCCAGCCCTCGCATAATTGCAAGACCAACCCTCCGTGTACATCATTACGCTCTGGAGATACCATGGGCCTAGGGGGAGGGGCACGACCACAACAGACCCAGAGTGCGGCTCGACCACACCGGGGGCTCCCAAGTGTGTCGCTCTTTTTTATCATTTTTTCTCTTTATATACACAGGACTCCGTTCACCAGAGGCCCTGTTCGGCGGTGAACCCGCCGAACTCACGATGCAACAGCCAGGAAGGGAAGAAGGCTACGACGAACACTCAGGTGGTCTCCATTACGAGCATTAAATTTGATTATAAACACCAATCCGCAGCCCACCCCTGGAGGGGGACATGTTTAATTAGTCCAATCCCTTGCTTACCGCACTATTTGTATCATTCCGCACTCATAGCAGAATTCCTTGAATAAATAACGCATCATTCTTTGCCTGTTATTGCATTACTTTACACATATGTTCATTAATGACATCTTGCACCCGTACATCATGGTACGGCCGAATACACCAGGGGCTTATGTTCCCCGCACTATGGTGTGATAAGTCCAAACACTTTCACAAGTGCGGCACCCCGAACTTATAGCATTATATAAATCAGCTCCGAATCATGTCTTGGGTGAATAGTTGGGTTTGCCCGGCTCCCACGTTTTGGTGCCTTACGTTCCGTTCTGTCGGCTAAGGTGGCACTAGGAGAACCACTGCGATTGCGCCCCGGTTGAGCTGGGCGAGCGCCTCAGTGGAGAAAGCTAAAACTGACTGGCATGATAAGGCGAGAGTCTGGTCGCTGTTCGAGAGGTCTTTTCGGGTCCCTAAAGACTTATGCCGCTTCGAGCGAAGTACCGGATGATGTCCGACGAAGGCGTGGATAGCGCCCCGAATTCGGTCTTCCAAATACCAGGGGCTTCGCCAAAATTTAAAATTATAGAATTCTATGGCTAAGTGAGAGTGTTCAAGCATTATAAGTCTGGTTGCCTTGTTCGTTGTGTTGAGCGCCTCCCTAGATGGACCCAAAAATGGGAACAAGAGTGCTCAAGTTTATCCCGAACACCCCAGCACTAGTGGCATGGGGGCTGAAGCCGACGACTTGCCATCTCTCAGATTTTATAAACGGCCGCACATAAGGTAATATTTTAAATTAAACAAGCGTTGCTTAGCGCATATGAACAAAGTCTTCAGCGCACAGGATAATACATAGCGAGTTTACTCAAGAATTACATCTCTGGGGCACTCATCCGCAATATTGCGGGCACCCTTCAGGACAGTCTCATAGTACATTTCGGGCGTACGATACTCCTTGCCCGCCGGTGGCGGGTCAGTAAGAAGCCTCTCCGCATCCAGCCTGCCCCAGTGCACCTTTGCGCGGGCCCGACGAGCACCTTCAATACAGGCGGAGCGCTTGATGACCTCCACCCAGGGGCGCACATCCACCAGCCGCCGCACGAGGCCGAAGTAGCTCCCAGGCATGGCTTGTCCAGGCCACAGCCGGACTATGAGGCCCTTCATGGCCTCCTCAGCCGCCTTGTGGAGCGCGACCAGCTGCTTCAGCTGGTCGCTAGGGGGCACCGGATGGTCGGCCTCAGCGTACTGAGACCAGAAGACCTTCTCCATTGAGCTCCCCTCCTTGCCACGGTAGAATGCGGCGGCATCGGATACACTGCACGGCAGATCTGCAAACGCCCCTGGAGAGCTCCGAATTCGGGTAAGTGTCAGGTAGTTTACATTAACATGCTTGCTTTGCATGAAAAATGCCTTACCCGCCGCTATCTTCTTCACATCTTCAACCTCCTGAAGGGCCTTACAGGCCTCGGCCTTGGCGGACTTGGCACTTTTGAGAGCCGAGGCGAGCTCGGACTCTCGAGTCTTGGAGTTGCGCTCCAAACTCTCATGCTTCTCCATGAGAGCCTGGAGCTCTTGCCTCACTTCCGCCACCCGCGCCTCCTGCTTCTCTCGCTCTGCCCGTCCCGCGGACGCATTGCGTTCTACCGCGGACACAGACTCCTTCAAGGTTGCCACCTCGTTAGTGGCCCCTGCAGTACCCACGTTATCCTTGTCATTTTTATTGCAACCTAAATCCTTTTCTATAAGGTAAACTTTCAAAGTGGTGTTACTCACCTTCTTTGTCCTCGAGCTGCTTTTTGGCACGGCCGAGCTCTTGCTCGGACCGCTCGAGATCCTGCTTCAACGCACCGACCTCCGCAGTCAGTGCGACAGAGGTCAGCAGCGCAGCCTGCAAACCCATATTGACATATTTTTTAGCAACCCTGCGTATATCTTTTTAGATCCTCAGTCCGGCTTTTCTTTCCGAGCACCAAACTGAGCATCAGGGGCTACTGTCTATGCGGTATTACATTACATAATTTTAACTTCTTACCTCAAAGCCTGTTAGAAGGCTGCTGCAGGCTTCGGGCAGCCCGCTCTTGGCGAGCTGAACCTTCTGAATCACCGCACTCATGATAGTGCGGTGTTCTTCCTCGATGGAAGCGCCTTTGAGCGCCTCCAACAAGTTGTCCGGCGCCTCCGGTTGGACGGGGGCCGCCGGTGTCACGGTCTTGCCCTTCTTGCGAAGGGGCCGCTTGCCGGACTCTGGAACCACTGCATGTGTTCCGGCGTAGAGTCCGACGCAAAGTCCGGGAGGCTGCCTTGCGGCGCCTCCGAAGCCTCCTCCTGATGGGTCCCTTCCCGGGATCCCACCTCGGCGTCCTCAGCGGCGCGAGGGGTGGAGGCAGTCGGAATGGATTCCACATCCGACGCAGCCAACGACCCGCTCGACGAAGCAGGGAGATCATCATCGGCCGGACTGCAGGCAGTATGCGGCATTAGAAGGACACTATGTGACACAAAAGAAATTGCAGATCATTCAGGGATCCAGATACTTACGATCTCGCCTGAGGCCTGGCCCTTGAGGGCCACTCTTCACCGCCAACGTTGGTGTTGGCGGAGCTGTCCGGGGGAGTGGTTCTTCCCCTCTTGGACCCTTTGGCCTCCCCTGTTGGGGAATCCTTCCTCTTCCTCTCTCCCTCCTCTGGGAGAGAGTCTTCTTCCTCCTCCTTATCTTCGGGGGAGGAGTCCGCCTCGAAGTCGTCAGAGACCTGAAAACGGGAACTCTCTCGAGTGCCCGTGGCCACCTTCTTGGCCTTCTTCTCCGGCACCACATGCGGTGCCGGAACCAGCAACCCCGCTAGACGGGCGTCCACTGGGTCTTCTGGCATGGGAGTCGGGCAGATGAGCTGCTCGGCCTTCTTCATCCATTCCTGTTAAAGGAAAAGGGAGATTAAAACCCTCTTAGGGTCGAACTATTAACAACAAGTGTCCCGTAAAGGGGTAGAATCACTTACCTCGTCAGCTGGACGCTGCGAGTGAAATCCGCGATCTTCCGTCGCGGATGCGGGGGCTTCGGCGCCCTTAAACAGAACCCTCCAGGCGCCTTCATACGTCGTGTCGAAGAGCCCGCTCAACGCCTGGTGCTGTTCCGGATTGAACTCCCACAGATTGAATGCCCGTTCTTGGCATGGGAGAATTCGGCGGACGAGCATGACTTGGACCATGTTAACCAGCCTGAGCTTTTTATTCACCAGCTTCTAGATACAGGCTTGGAGTCCCGTCAGCTCCTTCGAATTACCCCACAGCAAGCCCTTCTCTTTCCAGGAGGTGAGCTGCATAGGGATTCCAGATCTGAACTCGGGGGCCGCCGCCCACGTAGGGTCGCGCGTCTCGGTGATATAGAACCACCCCGACTGCCACCCCTTGACGGATTCCACGAAGGCCCCTTCGAACCAAAGGACGTTGGGCATCTTGCCCAACATGGCACCTCCGCACTCCGCTTGAGTGCCCTTCACTACCTTCGGCTTGACATTGAAGGTCCTGAGCCACAAGCCGAAGTGGGGCTGGATGCAGAGGAAGGCCTCGCACACGACGATAAACACCGAGATGTTGAGGATGAAGTTCGGCGCCAGATCATGGAATTCCAGGCCGTAGTAGAACATGAGCCCCCGGACAAAGGGGTGAAGTGGAAAGCCCAGTCCGCGGAGAAAGTGGGGAAGGAAAACGACCCTCTCATGGGGTCTGGGGGTGGGGATGAGCTGCCCCTCGTCGGGCAGCCGGTGCGCGACGTCGCCGGAAAGGTATCCGGTGCTACGCAGCTTTGTGATGTGCTCCTCCTTGACGGTGGAGGCCAACCATTTACCTCCCGCTCCGGACATGGTCGGAGAAGGTCGAGATGAGATGCGCGAACTTGAGCGCTGGAGCTCGAGTGCGCGGAGATGGATAAGCAAAGGAGGAAGAAGGCGTAGGTGAAAAGGTGAATCCTTATCCCTTATATATAGGCGGGCGAAGACTGTGCGTCCCCACTAGCCCGGTAAAACTCGCTTATCTCCCAAGCGCCACCATCAATGGCGCGGTTGGGTTACCCACGCCCGTATTGATGAGAATCCCGGAATAAGGGGAACACGATCTCTGCTTCGACAAGACGTGCCAAGGAAACCGCTTCGCTAAACGCGCTGAGGCGGTATAATAAAAAACGATTCAAGTAAAGGCTTGGTAGTGGTGGGATGTCATGCCGCAAAATATGTCAGCAGATTGAACTTGTGTACATTTTATTCTCTCTATGGTGGAATGTGGAATTTATTTTGCAGAGCCGTACACTATCCTGGTGTTCATGATCTTCTCTGGATTATTTAAGGGAGGAACCCGCCTTGCAATGCCGAACATTATGCGCGCCGGACTCATCGTCATTGAAACCAGGTTCAGGGGCTACTGAGGGAGTCCTGGACTAGGGGGTGTCCGGACAGCCGGACTATCATCGTCCGCCGGACTCCTAGACTACGAAGATACAAGATTGAAGACTCCGTCCCGTGTCCGGATGGGACTTTCCTTGGCGTGGAAGGCAAGCTTGGCGATACGGATATGTAGATCTCCTACCATTGTAACCGACTCTGTGTAACCCTAGGCCTCTCCGGTGTCTATATAAACCGGAGGGCTTTAGTCCGTAGGACATAACCTCCATGACAACAATCATACCATAGGCTAGCTTCTAGGGTCTAGCCTCCTTGATATCGTGGTAGATCTACTCTTGTACTACCCATATCATCAATATTAATCAAGCAGGACATAGGGTTTTACCTCCATCGAGAGGGCCCGAACCTGGGTAAAACATCGTGTCCCTCGTCTCCTGTTACCATCCGCCTAGACGCATAGTTCGGGACCCCCTACCCGAGATCCGCCGGTTTTGACACCGACACCTGCCGTTAGGGTTCGACCCTCGAAATCTCTTTCACACTCCGGGAGCCGGAACCTGCAATCCGCCGGGGCACCAGGGCCAGGAGCGACGGTCCAACCCCGCCTGATGGAACCTCCTCGATAGAACATTGTGATTCCTCCGCCGGTCCAGACACCTCCGGGTCATTATTCTAATCCTATGGACAATCTTGTCGCAGCTGCTGCGTGATTAGAAGCTATCCCGGTCGAAGGAGACTCTCCATAAGCAATAGAGACGCGCCGGGTTAAGGAACTTCTTTGGACCGCTTTGATTCAACAGGAAGCATTGAGAACCTCTTCAGAGTATCTTGGATTAAGGTGGGTGCCGGATTGTTATGAGATGCAGTGGTGATGATCCGCTGTGCTCCGGTATACAGCTGTTCAATTAAAGTGTAAGCAGCTTTCAACTTTTTCCGAACATCTGATCCTAAGTGGCCAATGCGTGTACCTGCAATACGACATGAGAGGTCACAAACCGGATCTATTCTAAGCATGCCAGAGTTGTCAAAGAAACCACAAAGAGCTTACCAAAGATAGAAGCGGTCATGGAATGTACTTGCCGCTTTACGGCGGTCAGCTCATCTACCACCGGTTTAAGGGCAGCTTCAGCGTTTTCAGCTCTTTTTATCAAAGCGGCCTTCTCAGTGGCCCAATCAGCCCGATCCTTCGTGAAGCCCTCCTTCAGCTGTTCTGTCATGCTCAAAGTGCTGGTTAATTCCTCCCTTGCCTTGTCGATTGCAGCTTGTTGGGTTTTCAAAGTTTGCTGCAGATCAGTAATCCGGTCCTCTTTGATCCTCACTTCAGCCTGCATAAAGACAATGCTTGGCCTTAAACAAACGGTACAAGAATTTGAAGTACCAACCACATAACAAGTTATACGCTTGATACTTGGGGGCTAATGTGCCTTCAATTTTCATCTATTACTAAATCACAAAGTCCCAAGCTCAATACAGGTATTCAACTTGGCACTTGGGGGCTAATGGCTATTTGCTCAGTTATGTTCTGATGTTACAATCTTTATTGGAGTCCCGGTTTAACTATGCTAAGTTGAACCGGCCCTTGGGGGCTATATTGACGGATTTCAAAGTATTGAGGATTATATTCAAGTCCCGGTTTGAAGAAGGTTACAAACCGACCCTTGGGGGCTAGGAGGATTAATACAGTGGTAGTAAGTAAAGAAAGGAGAAGCACAAGGAAGTTACCTCAAATTTGTCTCTCATCATCTTTACCAGGCCAGCTTCACAGTCGCGACTAGTATATAGCCGGTTCAAGTAACCAGAATGAAGATCTTGGGCACTCAGAGCAGCATATGTTTCCAATTCAACATCCCATTTGCCTTTGTTCATGGCAGAAAAAGCTTCTTTCACTGAATGCTTGGCTAAAGCGACAGGATTCCCTGGTTCAAAGCAACCTACGCCGGTAATTACAACGTCATCATCCTTGGACTCACCAGTTTGCGTTGGCACGGTCGGTTTATCAGCAGGTTTAGAAGGACTGCAGGATCTTTCAATCCGGACGGAGCTGGCAGGCGGGTCAGCAAGGACTGAAGTATTGATAGGCCTTTCTTCAGGAATAGCATCATCTTGCAAAGGAGGATCATTGGGAATATCCTCATGAACGAACGCTTCAAGATCTGGTGCTTTATCCTGTTCAGGGGCGACATCTTCCTCAGCCGCTTTGTCCAGGCGGGCTTTCTTGCTCGGTTTAGGTTTAGCCCTGAAAGAGAAATAAAGAGTCAAGGAATAGCATAAGTTATAACATAGTATACCAGAAGCATATGTTCAGCCTAGCTTACCCAAGGACCGTTTTCAGTGGCGGCAGCTGAGTGGCCGATGCTTCACCAGAGGAAGAATGAGAAGTAACCTGATAATCGGAGTCGGACGGATTAAGAGGTTGACGGATGAAACCCGCTTTAGGATATAAATTAATAAAAAGGTCGGAGACCTCGGAGCGGCGTTTTCGAACCGGACTGTTTGGTAAACCGGCGGAGGTAACTACCTGGCCGCTGTGCCGGGTTGTGCGGCGAGCTTCATGTTGCTGAGTCTTCACAATAAATTTGGGATCCAAGTAAGCAAGAGGATGAGAAAATTTAACTTTCCGGTTTGCCTGGCGAAATTTTAGCAAAGGCAAAGGATCTGAATCGGAAGAGAGAATAGTTACCTCAGCGACATCAGCATTATTGGCTTCAGCGTCGTCCTGACAAGTATCATCATCAATAAGGCGTGTAAAAAGTAAGCCTAGTGAATCGAGTTCTACCTCAAGGTCCGAGTTACCCACATCATCATCAACAGCCGGATCAGATGAAGCAGTGGTTTTCCTCTTTTTAGCAGGCTTCTTGATGACCTTGGTCTTGGGCCGGGTTGATCGTTCTGCTTTCTCCGGTTTATCTTGTGGAAGCTTCTTGCTCCAAAACGGATTATCACCCTGGTTAAGCAGCAATTGATGTCAGGCAGAGATAGCAATAACAGGTTCAGTAAAAAGTACAAACAAAATCTTACAGCTGGTGGTTTGTTGGTAGCACAGAAAGGGAGCAGGCCGGTTTGAGCGCAGAGATGCTCCGGTTTGTTCAGCATTTTCTTCACAGCCTCTGTGACTTCATCATCGGAGAGCTGGATGTTGGTGTGTCGGAGTGGGTCATCAACGCTACCAGTATACTTGCACATTAAACCGGAGTGCCGGCTGAGAGGCAATATGCTCCAGGATATCCAACAGCGTGCGAGATCTACTCCTGTTAAACCGTTGGCCATGAAGGCCCGGAGCTTGGATAATTGCGGAGCGTATTTGCTCCTCTCCTTGGCACTTAACATTTGTGGGAAGGGGTGTGTGTTGCTGAGCCGCTCCGGGCGGAAGCCAGGCAAAGGATTTTCATCATCAGGGGAAGTGTCCTTGCAGTAGAACCATGTTGCATTCCACTCCTTGGGGTGACTGCGGAGTCTGGCATGGGGATAAGTGATTTCCTTCCTTTTCTAAATTGCCATACCGCCCAATTCGGTATTGGGACCATCAGTAAATTTTGTGCGGCGGTTTAAGTGGAAGCAGTCTCTGAATAATTCAACTGTGGGTTCCTCTTGAAGGTATACCTCACAGAGCACTTGGAAGTGACATAAGTTGGTAACAGAGTTGGGACCAGTATCTTGCGGGCGGAGTTGGAAATTGGCTAACACATCACGGTAAAATTTAGAGTCGGGCGGTTTGAAGCCCCGGGCTAAATGATCCGCAAAGATCAGAACCTCTCCCTCTTGAGGTGTGGGAGGACATTCATCACCAGGAACCCTCCAGTGGATAGTCTCTTTGCTGTCTAAAGCGCCGATCGAGACTAAATTATCCAACTGAGTTTCCGTGACACGAGAAGGAACCTAGTTGCACTCATATACTTGTTTGGCCATGGTGAGATCTACAAGAAATGGGTGAGTCCGGTTCAAGAACATGTTGGATAAAAGAAGGTGCTGGTATGAACAATGCTAAACCGGAGGCAGTATATTAAAACTGGATTTCTATGAAGTAGCATCAGATGGCTAAAGAGTTCTGGCGGTTCAACAAGGGGACTAATGGTATATACCGGTTTATTAACTTTTTCTATATTAAGTTAAACCGCCTGATTTAAACATTGAAAGCAATCGAGGTTGCGGATGGCTAAGTATGCAGAAACAGGTTTCACAAGGTCTTATTGCAGCAATGGATCTGAAGCAAGTTCAGAAAAACAGAAAATATTCAAAAGGGTAAAGCAGAACGGAAGTAAACCAATGAGCAGACATGTAGATGAGATCTATGAACTTGAGCGTGAAACTATAGGCGGATGTTAAAAGGCTACTACTAATCAGAGCAGGGGTTCACAGATTTATCCAGAAGTCTAGGTACGAGCATGAACAAGCGACGAACAAGGCAAGAACATGAAACCCTAGAACAGATCTAGGTTAAGAAGAACAGAAGGTTTACCAGAACTGAGGAAGACGCGGAAGGCTACCACCGTGCTCTGGTGCGTTCAGGTTGATGCAGCGGCCCAGGACGATGCAGAGGACAACGGCGGCGGCGGAGCTCCGAGGCTGGCGACGCGAGGAAGACGAAGAGGAAGAGACGAAGGGTAGAAAAGGAAATGACCCTTCAGTCCTATTTATAAGGCAACAGATGTGGGTCAGGCGCGCGAATCCAGGAGCCAAAATTTCGGAAGTGGAGCTGATGACCTGGGTATCGCAGATCTATTAATAAAAGAGGATGTTACAAATGTAAACTTCGTGATGACGTCATGCCGGTTTACAGCAACCAGAGATGATGGCGACATGGCGGTTTACCAATTACCAAAAGATGTTGAAGACAAAGATTTTTGTGAAGGATTGACATGAACCAGTTCAAATCAATCTGGGGCCTAATGTTGGGGATATTACCACTGGGCGTGAACCGGCCTACCTGGGCCGGGTTAACTTCATTAGTAGTATAAGCAGATGAAGGCCCAAGGCCTGTAGTCGGTTTAGAACCTGTAGCCGTAAACCGGCTTGATATGTAAACTTGCACTGTAAGTTAGGAATAGAAAGAGACCAACCGGGACACGAGTATGAACCGGTGTGGGACTCTGTGGACCGACGGGCGTCACCCGTGTATATAAGGGGACGACCCGGCGGCGGTTCAAAGACAGACAACAACAACTCGAGCCTAGGCGAAGCTTGTTTGCTCCCTAGCCATCGAGACCACATCAATTCCATCACAACTAGACGTAGGCTTTTACATTCATCGAAGGGGCCGACCTAGTATAAACCCTCGTGTCTTTGTGTCCGCTTTAACCCCTTCAAGTTAACCCGTAGCGATGGCTCCACGACTAAGTCCTTTCACTAGGACATCTGCCGTGACAAATCCACGACATCAGGGCTATCATGTTCCTCACTGTGTAGGCAATTCGCACTGGCGAATTCCTAACTCCTCAGTCAGAGCAAGGTCCTCAGTGACCAGAAGAACTGCGTCTCTGTCACTGAAGAAAATGACTGAACTGTATGAGATTTCCAATGGCTTCACTCGAAGGGATTGGTAGGTGTAGGATTTTGAGTTGAGCATCACATGGAAATTTTTCCTTAGTATTTCCTCGACCCCCTTTAACAGTACGGTGTTTCCTATGACTCAAGAAAGAGAACACGAAACTACAAAAACAAAAGTCTTCACGCTTCATGTTCCTCAAATGAATATCAAGTCTTCAAGGTCACACCAATTTCTTCACTTTCAAAGTCTTCAGAAAGTCTTCAGAATATCAAAGTCTTCAGTCGAAGAACTTCATTTTTAGGGGTCGACTTTCTCTGTAAATATCAAACTCCTCATAGACTTATAGACCTGTGTACACTCACAAACGCATCAGTCCCTTAACCTATAAGTCTTCAATACACCAAAATCACTAAGGGGCACTAGATGCACTTACAATCTCCCCCTTTTTGGTGATTGATGACAACATAGGTTAAGTTTTCAACGGGGATAAACATATGAAGTGTAAATACTGATATTGAGGAATTTGATTGCAAGATATAGAAGAACTCCCCCTGAAGGTGTGCATAGTGATGAATTTGCTTTTGAGGCAATGCACATTTGAAGAGTTGAATCATGGAGATCTCCCCCTATATCTTGTAATTCATACACGCATTTGATATATAATATGAAGAATTTGAAATGCATGATAAAATATGGTGCCTGATGAAATTCAGCATGCGTGCAATAATATTAACAAGGAATAAGCATGCAGAATAGCACATCAAAAGTATCAGATCATAGTGCATCAAAAGTCAGAGCACCATCCAAAAGTATCAGAGCACCATCGGGTTTAAGATTACAACTCGATCCAATAAAACTTTCGGAAGAACGAGAGTTGTAACTTAAGAAAAAAAACACCCTTAGTATAGACCCGCTTGAAGACTAACTCAGATTTCTCTCCCTTTGTCATCAAATGACCAAAAGGATCAAAACTGAGGACTAACGCCCCTAAAGAATTTCAAGTTGATGGAGGAGCGACAGCGTTGTCGGGGTTGTTTGTTGTAGCAGGGCCTGCCGCAGTGTCGTCCAAATCTTCATACTCATCAGTGTCGCGCGATGAAGAATAAGAGCTGGCCACTAGTGGAGGAACTTTGACCCTTTTGAATTTCTTCGGAAGAGGTGCAGACCAGTCAAATTCTTCCTTAAGACCCATAGTCTTTAGTTCTTCAGCGCTATAAACATGAGTGAGAACAGCCCAGGTGCGGTTGAGGGTTTCATGAAGGTAGTAGTGGTTTTTCTTCACTGCATTATGTGTTGAGGTCATGTTGTGAAGAATTGCACCAAACTGACGCTTTACCCATTTGTGATTGCGATCAACCTTCTGATGAAGACTGAGGAGTAACTCACGGTCAGTCATCACCCTGGGTGTTGCGACTTGAGGATTTTGCTTAGCTGAGGTATTTGCGGCAGTGTCATGTGTGGCAGAATCATCATTGGTAGAGTAAGATGTAGCCAGGCGAAATTGACCATCCAATGGACGAATGCCTTCATCGATCACAGCAGCATCCTTGCCTTTATCATCAGATGATGAAACTGGCCATTTGAGGACTTCAATGGGAGGCAAGTAGCTACCGTGGTTCAGAGTGTCAGCTTTGTAATTCAGTGAAGATCTTGCCCTTATGAATCTCATAATCCAAGGCGCATAGGGCTTCAGCTCAAAAGGTGACATAGCAACATTTGCCAGAGTCCTCATGAAGAAATCATGGAAGTTGACAGGAACGCCATGAATGATGTTGAAAAGCATATTCTTCATGATGCCAACGACATCTTCATCATTTGAGTCGTGGCCTTTGATAGGACTCATTGTCTTCGTCAGGATGCGATAGACGGTCCGAGGCACATAGAGCAATTTCTTGACGAGGAATTTGGTTCATGGGGCCTACCCAGGCTTCAAAGGCTTCATGAGCACTTGCATATAGTGATTTGTCAGTTCAGGGTCATTGTAGATGCAACGTGCACTGTCATGGGGAGGATCGAGAGGAAGGACACGAAGCAATTCAGTTGCCGGTGCCTTGTAGTGAGTGTTTTCGGTCATCCAATCCAACACCCATGAATTGACATCTTCAGCGTCTCCAACGATATGCAGTGTGGCGTAGAACTGAAGAATGAGTTCTTCATTCCAATCACAGATGTCATTGCAGAAATTGAGTAATCCTGCATCATGAAGAACACTGAGGACAGGCTCGAAGCATGGCAGAGATTCCATATCCACGTGAGGAATATGTTCATGATCGAAGATTTTGTCCTTGTCAAATAGCACTGAGGAATAGAAGTTGGCTTGACTAGCAGTCCATAAACGCCTCTTCCTTGTGCGAGCAGAGTCATATGGGTTGTAGTCAGTGAAGAACACATGCTCGGAAAAGAAGTCTTCAGCCTTGAACTTCTGTTTGCTTGAGAACGGATTCTTCGGCTTTGGCAGAGGGGTGTCAGTGATTTGCAGTACCACCTCAGGAATCGCGAGCTC
Organism: Triticum timopheevii; assembly: GCA_963921465.1. Lineage (NCBI taxonomy): Eukaryota > Viridiplantae > Streptophyta > Magnoliopsida > Poales > Poaceae > Triticum > Triticum timopheevii. Next base: position 438,535,390 of record OY997262.1, read on the forward strand.
AGGTGCTTCAGGCTGAGGAATTTCTGGTTCCTCTTCTTGTGCAATCTGCGGATCAGCAGCAGCAGGTTCTTCAGCACTAGCGGCTGGAATATCTTCATGATTAGAGGAAGTGGGATGAGTTTCTTCAGAGCCCATTTGAACAGTTGTTGGCGGGGACTGAGGAATCTGTTGAATAGGAGTGAAGAGAGGAGTATTGGGATGCTGACTTTCCCAAAAGTCATCATTCATCACAGGTGTGGTGCATCCAATATCCACATCTTCATCTTCAATTTCCTCAACACCAGCCTCTTCAGCTGTGAACTGAGGCATAGGTGAGGAAATGACTGTCGTTGAAGGGATTGTATCCACTTCAATTTCTTCATCAATCTGCTCTAACGAAGCAGCAGAATGATTTTCTTCATCAGATCCGCTTGGAATCTTGTAGTCTTCTCCAAAAGGAACAATTTCCTTTGATGACATGGAGGAAATTGGAACAACATCAATAGGATTTTCAATAGAGCTGGTCATTGGCTTCATTTTCTTCGCAGCCGAAGAATTTGACGCAGCTGATGCCTTCCTTTTCTTCACTGCAGCTCGCTCTGCAGCCTTGGTCTTCTTCACTTCATAGGCAGAAGGAAGAATTGGAGTTGGTGTAGGCGCGGAAGGAGCTGAGGAATCTGGTTCATTTTCTTCAGGTGCAACTGATGCAGTTGCCCTGACCTCTTCAGTTTCTTCAGGCACACCTCTAGTGGATGCCCTAGCAATTTCTTCAGCGGCTGGGATGGAGTCATCAGCCTTGGAACTTACATTTTCATCAGCAGCCTGAAAGTCATCAGCGGTGCTGGCATGTTCTTCAGCAGGCTGAGCAGAATCTGCAGCCTGAAGATTTTCTTGTTGCGATGGGGCTGCAAAAGTTGTCATTTTCTTCGTCAGGTTGACGAATCTCACTTTGGCTCCTTGCCAATTAGCATAGTATGCATCAAAGTCTTTGCTGAGGGCTTGGATTTCAGACTGAGCCTGAAGAAGTTCCTCAGGTGTCATTCTGACAACATTTTTCTTCAGGAGCTTCTCCTTCCTGTATTGAGCATTCTTGATCTCTCTGGCCTTTTCAAACTTCCATTTCTCTTGAGTGATGAAATGGGTCAGCATGTGACTTTGACTAGGAGTCAGTTGAAAATCACGCATGGGGGTGTTTGGATCCTTGTGCCAGAGGTCAATGTAGTCGAGGATTTTCCTCGGATCTAAAAGCAGTGGCACCGATGTGCCTTTGGCTCTAGCGGCCTTCACTTGCCTGTCTCTGATGATTTCTGCAAGTTCTTCATCAGAAGCTTCATCATCAGAGGGCACTTGGAATGCAACCTGTTTCTTCCTTGGACTTGGCCGAGGACCGCGTCTAGCTGTTGCTTTAGTCTTCAACAGTGTGGGGCCTGATGAGGACATTGGTGCAGCTGAGGAACTTGCTGAGACACCAGAAGCAATTGAAAAACCAGCAGTCCTTTGGCATGTAGCCAGATGCACAGGTGTGACGCCCCCGATTCAATCGTACACTAATCATGCACGCAAACGTGTACAATCAAGATCAGGGACTCACGGGAAGATATCACAACACAACTCTAAAACATAAATAAGTCATACAAGCATCATAATACAAGCCAGGGGCCTCGAGGGCTCGAATACAAGTGCTCGATCATAGACGAGTCAGCGGAAGCAACAATATCTGAGTACAGACATAAGTTAAACAAGTTTGCCTTAAGAAGGCTAGCACAAACTGGGATACAGATCGAAAGAGGCGCAGGCCTCCTGCCTGGGATCCTCCTAAACTACTCCTGGTCGTCGTCAGCAGCCTGCACGTAGTAGTAGGCACCTCCAGTGTAGTAGTCGTCATCGACGGTGGCGTCTGGCTCCTGGACTCCAGCATCTGGTTGCGACAACCAGAAAGAAAGGAAAGGGGGAAAAGGGGGAAGAAAGCAACCGTGAGTACTCATCCAAAGTACTCGCAAGCAAGGAGCTACACTACATATGCATGGGTATATGTGTAAAGGGCCATATCAGTGGACTGAACTGCAGAATGCCAGAATAAGAGGGGGATAGCTAATCCTGTCGAAGACTACGCTTCTGGCAGCCTCCGTCTTGCAGCATGTAGAAGAGAGTAGATTGAAGTCCTCCAAGTAGCATCTCCAAGTAGCATCTCCAAGTAGCATCTCCAGTAGCATCGCATAGCATAATCCTACCCGGCGATCCTCTCCTCGTCGCCCTGTTAGAGAGCGATCACCGGGTTGTATCTGGCACTTGGAAGGGTGTGTTTTATTAAGTATCCGGTTCTAGTTGTCATAAGGTCAAGGTACAACTCCGGGTCGTCCTTTTACCGAGGGACATGGCTATTCGAATAGATTAACTTCCCTGCAGGGGTGCACCACATAACCCAACACGCTCGATCCCATTTGGCCGGACACACTTTCCTGGGTCATGCCCGGCCTCGGAAGATCAACACGTCGCAGCCCCACCTAGGCACAACAGAGAGGTCAGCACGCCGGTCTAAACCTAAGCGCGCAGGGGTCTGGGCCCATCGCCCTGAGCACACCTGCACGTTGCGTACGCGGCCGGAAGCAGAACTAGCCCCCTTAATACAAGTGCAGGCTTACGTTCCAATCCGGCGCGCGCCACTCAGTCGCTGACGTCAAGAAGGCTTCGGCTGATACCACGACGTCGGGATACCCATAACTACTCCCACGTAGATGGTTAGTGCGTATAGACCAAATGGCCAGACTCAGATCAAATACCCAGATCTCGTTAAGCGTGTTAAGTATCCGCGAACGCCGAACAGGGCCAGACCCACCTGTCTCCTAGGTGGTCTCAACCTGCCCTGTCGCTCCGCCACAAAGTAACAGTCGGGGGCCGTCAGGAACCCAGGCCCACCTCTACCGGGATGGAGCCACCTTTCCTTTCAGCCCCCACATCGGAACCACTTGCGGGTACTCAACGAGCTGACCCGACTTTAGTCACCATCTGTATAGTATGTATGTATGTATAGTATATACCCGTGATCACCTCCCAAGTGATCACGGCCCGATAGTATAGCAAGGCAGACTGACAAGAATGTAGGGCCAATGATGATAAACTAGCATCCTATACTAAGCATTTAGGATTGCAGGTAAGGTATCAACAGATGTAGCAACAATGTCAGGCTATGCATCAGAATAGGATCAACGGAAAGCAGTAACATGCTACACTACTCTAATGCAAGCAGTATAGAGGAGAATAGGCGATATCTGGTGATCAAGGGGGGGGGCTTGCCTGGTTGCTCTGGCAAGAAGGACGAGTCACCAACACCGTAGTCGAACTGGGGGTCGCCGGCAGTCTCGGGGTCTATCGGAAAGAAGTAACGGAGAGGGAACACAATAAATAACAGAGCAATCAAAGCATCACAAAGCGTAACAAGACAATACGCGGTGTTCGGTGTGTCCTAACGCGGTAGTAGGTGATACCGGTGAAGGGGGGAAACATCCGGGAAAGTATCCCCGGTGTTTCGCGTTTTCGGACAGGTGATCCGGAGGGGGAAAGTTGCGTGTTCGCTATGCTAGGGATGTGTGGCGGACAAACAGGCTACGTATCCGGATTCGTCTCGTCGTTCTGAGCAACTTTCATGTAGAAAGTATTTCCATCTGAGCTACGGTTTATTTTATATGATTTTCTAAAGTTTTAAATCATTTTTAGAATTTATTTAATTATTTAATTCTAACATTATCCAGAATAGTGTATGCTGACGTCATCATGATGTCAGCACGACGTCAGCAGTCAACAGGGCGTTGACTGGGTCAAACTGACGTGAGGGTCCCACATGTCATTTACTGATTAATTAACTAACAGTTAATTAGGTCAATTAGTGATTAGATTAGTCTAATAATGATTAATTAAGTTAATTGATTATCTAATTAATTAATTAATTAATTAATATTTTTCTAATTCTTTTTTTTATTAAACGTTCTGGGCGCTGGGCCCCACATGTCTGTGGCCCAGAGGCCTTAGCGGGCGGGCGAAACGGGCACAGGGGCGCGTGCGGTTGCGGGCGCCCGCACTGGATGCACCCAGTCGGGGCCACGGCGAGGGGGGGGGTTCGCCGGCGTGGCAACGGCGAAGGCCACGGCAGGGCAAAAAGGGGAGGAGCAGGGCACGGGCGCGGTCGTCGCCGAGCTGGCGCGGGCGCGTGGGGAACCGCGACGGGGCGCGGCCACGCAGAGGCGGCGAGGTGAGGTGCGCGGCTGGAGCAGGGCCCCGACCGTGGCTACGGCGAGCACACGAGCAGCCGGCGCGGATGAGGTCGGATGCGCAGCAAAGGAAGGCAGCGGAGCGAGGGCTCGGGGGGGACCACAACGAGGCAATGAACGGCGGCACAGGGCAGCGCGGGCGAAGGGTGACGGGCGCGGCCATGGGCTTGCCAGCGCGCGAAGGGCGCGGGGCGACGTTGCCTGTGCGGGACGAGCAGGAAGGCAAATGGGAGAGGCGAGGCTCACATCGAGGAGCAGGGACGGCGCAGAGGGAGTCGGGGTGGTCGACGGGGACGACGCGCGATGGGGAGGCAGGCCGGTGGGGAAGGTCCGGCGAGGACGAGCGTCCTGGCGTGGGGCGGCGAGCTCCGGGCGGCGGCGCGGTCCTGGCGGCGACGGACGGCGACGAGGGCCTCCTCCCCCGATCCCGATCCAATCGGGGGAGAGGGGGAGAGATATTTTGCGGGGGGGGGGGGGGGTGGGGGTGTGTCGGTGGGTGTGTGGGGGAGTGGGGGGAGGTTATGGGGCACGGGGTGGGCCGGTTGGGGCCGATGGGTTGGCCCAGTTGGGCCACGGCCCAGGGGGGTTTCTCCTTTTTTTTGTGTTTTTCTTTTGTATTTTCTTTATTATTTCTTTTCTGTTTAAATTCATTTTAAACCATTTAGTCATTTTATAAAAATGTGTTTGTTGCACCATAATTACCTTTGTAATATTCGGCAACCATCGAACAATTCTGTTTTAAATTTTGAAAACTTTTATTGTTATCATTAATTTGAATTTGAATTTCGAACGGTTTCGAATTATTGCGAGGATAGCAACAGTAACCGAGGTGTCATGGCATGATTAGCGTGGAATTACTGTAGCTTGATTATCCGGGCGTCACAATTCTCCTCCACTACAAGAAATCTCGTCCCGAGATTTAAGAGGTAGTGAAAGGGGGGAAAGGTTAGGTAACGAATCTAGCGGGTCTTCTCATTCTGGCTTGCTCTTCTCGAAGAGACCGGTCCAATACATTGATGTCTTCATTCCTTTGCTTCTGGTCATCATGACGAAGTCGACATCCTTTCTTTGGGATCTTCATCGTACTTACGAATAGGTAACAGGGCAGATCGGCAATGACAGAATGCTATAAGGGTAATAATCTGGGATTAACCCATGAATGAGTATATGTGTACCTCTCGAGTTGAACAAATAAAACACATCGAGAGTGAGGTTCGAAGGTACAATAAGAGGTTCCAAGCAGATAGATAGTTGCTCGAAGTCTGAACCAGAGTGAGAAAGGGGTTCAAAGCAGCGAGAGTAAGTATAGCGTCTGATACCAGAATAGAGCACTAGGAAGGTGGCTCGTGAATTAATTACAAAGCCAAGCATGGGGAATAACCATTAGAAACAGGATTGTACAGGTGAGTCAGGTTTCGATCCTGTGAAACTGTGGGTTATGGGCCCACCATGTGGGTTAAAAATAGGAAGGGCGGAGACGTCTTGCGTGGTCATGTAAGCAAGGCATGTTAGAGGATAGCCTGTCATTTATGTCGACAACATCGGTACCAAGGGCGAGGGACGAAGAGAACCATTTTCCCGCTCGTTGAACGAGGCGGACCAATAGGCAAAGTTCTCATCCATCGGTGGTTACCGGAATGTCATCGACAAATGCAACAGGGTCTTACTGACATGGTTGTACACCATGGTGTTTACATAAGCAGAAGAACATTACTGCTTAGATCATATAGATCACAAGAACGGTTAAATCAAACAATGGAAAGGAAAATATGATTATCAGATTAAACAGAACAATGAAAAGGAAAATGTGTTAAAACACATATTTCAGGGATATATCCTTCCCAAGGACAAGCAGAGCATGATATCATGTCACGATATAATTTTAGAAAACCCTTTAGGTAAGGGGAGAGAAATTTCAAGACATTACCCATACAACGGCATTTGGATAATTGTGCAAGAAACATCTTAGCATTGGGCTTCAAATGTTCTTGTTGAAAATCGGAGTACCACAGACATGCTTCGAGATAGCATTGACATGGTCTTCAAGCAAATGTCAGACTTTGGATACAAAGGATCCATCGGAAACAACTTATAGAATAAGTCTTACCATTTCCTCATGGAAAAATGGATAACCTTGCTGAAAAGGAATATATAACAATAGGGCCTCCGGCCAGGTGTGCTAGGCATGACATCACCTTACCGGGTCACATAAAGACCGTTGCTATAACTCTTGGAAATATGTTCCAACCATCATATCTGACCGAGATTCAGATCTGATTGGTGTCAGGATACCTCAGACTCAGGATGCCTGAGAAGAAAGGTGCAACACAAATTGTCGAGATGACATTGTAAGATTCTCGGGAAATAACGAACGGAAGCAAGGCTTCGAAACAAGAGTTCATCAGTAAACCAAAGAGAGGATGAGGAGGTGGCTGATGGACTCAGCGACAATTCAACTAGGTATCCCAAAAGATGGATCTCCACAATTATGTGGATAAGGAGATAGCATTTGTCAGATCAAATGATGTAATGAAGTATGCTCGAGTAAAACATACACAATTAAACATTGGTTTGAAAGGTGTGCCCGAAATATGGGTTGGGTTGCACGACCAATGTCAGAATGGTGATTCAATAATCAATAGTCTAAGAATGAACGGCCGGCCATTAACTTGAAAGCAATAGGGTTGATAGAAGGAAAGAATCCAAATAGCACCGTTCATCTGTTGGTAGCCTGGTTAGAACCAACACGGGGACCAAGAAAGAATGGTGATGGCGAGAAGCATCGCTGCAACAAGAATTTCTTAAGAGGTGGTGAAATTCTCACGACATTCTTGACATAAAAGGTGGTAATATTCCAAGGTAAAGAAGAACAATGTTGGGTAGCAAGGATCTCAAGGTACAACACAAAACACGAACAAGTTTGTGTTGGAGGGGAGGCATTAAAGTGGTCGATGACAACACAAATCATCGAAGGCAAGGATGGTATTTCTCATCATGAATTCAATAGATATCCAGGAAGGAGTCAAGATGTTGATGATGATCACGACAAATTTTGTCGAGAGGCTCCACGAAGATGTAATCCATCGGTGATGACATCATGTTAAAGGAATTATGAAGCAAAAGGTTATTGGAACCATGGGTACGACACAAACTTGAATCAAGCTTGTTGTTCAAGGTGAAATGATATGACGAGGAAAATCAACGTAAGCTTAGCTCATCGTCGAAAATTGTGCTCCGAGAAGAAAGGACCAGGTAGCATAGTTAAAATTTAGCACAAAATGATATAGCCGATCAGGCTAGGAATGACGTGATGGAGTATTAAACTCCTCATCCACAATGTACTAGGAGTACTGAATCACAGGGGCGATTCGATTCGCTAATCGGTGTTCTCGGTTGACGACAACCCAGAACCCGTGGAGTGACTATGACGGGGAAAGGCACTACTTCATCAGAAATGCATAAGATGTAGTGCAATCGGTTGATATCCTCGAGATACTAGGGGGTTAGTACTCGAAGGTAGATCAAGATAGAGGTTGGATGGGTGTATTGATCTGTAGAGGACAAGTGGTTTAACTTGTCCGAGAAATGGAATCAAGTAGAAAATATGGTCGGATCCATGATTGCAAAGGATCAATTCACAGATTCCAAATGATATTATAACAAGGAAATAGTTATTATTACAAGAAGCTTCCATGATAGGATCTACATCGTGTCCATGGGCATGAACACAAAGTTCAAGGTCGACTCCCACTTCTTCAATGTATAACCTTCCATTCACTTCTCGCTTTGATAAAGGCATTAGTGTTGAAAGTTTTACCTGGTGAAATACCAGATGAGTATGACTCGTGAAAACTTCCGAGTTCACACATATAAAGGAAGGCATAGGTTCAACCCGTCAGGGTATCGTGGAAACATATACCACAAGCTTCAATAGTAAGTACCACCAGCTCGAAAGCAGAGCATGGTTGGCCAAGCAGATGATACATTTTACCAAAGGCACTATGTATCAGGGGAAGAACTCACCAGGTGATTGAATATGAAGGACACTGTCGGATAACAATCCAACAATGGATCGGGTGATCCACAACGGAGCTGATGTGAGTATTGGTACTCCATCAGAGGAAGAAAAAAAATGCACGAGCATCATATTATAGAACATCGGAATAATTCGATGCATAGATAACAAAGGAATTACGATTTCCAAAACAAAGATCAGAAGCAGTCGCTCTGATCAAGGATGGATAAGTTGGACAGACCAGAGGCACAATTGGCGACAAATAGTTTGGTCGAGAACCAGCTCATGTTCAAAAATGATGTCTGAGTCGGAAAGATAATTTAGAAGGGTTGGTAGATGATTGTGTGCATTCGCACACATATTGAATCAATAGGATCAAAATGACGGTGTCAAAAGATACTAGTGAATATTGCCAGATATATGGGAAGCCTCCATAATGCTAGTAGACAAGTATTTGCGGAGCAATAAAGCTGCTAAGGATTTTCGGAGGATTGAATAGTATTTCAAAGACTTTTGTGAAACACCTGAATAACTGGGATGAGCGGATACTCGAAAGGTGCGAGAAATTTATTCTTAGGGGTATTCAGGTGGCAAAGAACTGCAAACCAGTAGGCACAAAATATACTCAGGGTATCTTGTAATAACAAGATCGACTGGGAATAAAAGTAAGCACGACAGGTGTAAGTATTTATCCATAGGGATATTTCGGTGGAAGGGAATTGCAAAAGCAACAGGCACAAGGTCTCGAGAGAAAATCAGAGAGTATCTTCGAAATCTTCAGGTGCAGCCGGCGATCATCTGGACTGAAGGGGCTCTCCGGGAAAAAGTATTTTCGAGAACCTAAAGTTACATTTTAGTAAAAATCGTTTAACCCGAATAGAAGAGAGTTCAGAATCCCGGAGTAAAGATCGAGGAGTAAAAGATCCTAATACCACCTGATGGCGACGTGGGCCCATCGGCCACACAACCATGTTAGTAAAAACTTTTTCAATGACTAGACTCAACTTCGGCCAAGGAGTTGGGAAGGGGATTCCTACAGGCAGTCGGCTCTGATACCAACTTGTGACGCCCCCGATTCAATCGTACACTAATCATGCACGCAAACGTGTACGATCAAGATCAGGGACTCACGGGAAGATATCACAACACAACTCTAGAACATAAATAAGTCATACAAGCATCATAATACAAGCCAGGGGCCTCGAGGGTTCGAATACAAGTGCTCGATCATAGACGAGTCAGCGGAAGCAACAATATCTGAGTACAAACATAAGTTAAACAAGTTTGCCTTAAGAAGGCTAGCACAAACTGGGATACAGATCGAAAGAGGCGCAGGCCTCCTGCCTGGGATCCTCCTAAACTACTCCTGGTCGTCGTCAGCAGCCTGCACGTAGTAGTAGGCACCTCCAGTGTAGTAGTCGTCATCGATGGTGGCGTCTGGCTCCTGGACTCCAGCATCTGGTTGCGACAACCAGAAAGAAAGGAAAGGGGGAAAAGGGGGAAGAAAGCAACCGTGAGTACTCATCCAAAGTACTCGCAAGCAAGGAGCTACACTACATATGCATGGGTATATGTGTAAAGGGCCATATCAGTGGACTGAACTGCAGAATGCCAGAATAAGAGGGGGATAGCTAATCCTGTCGAAGACTACGCTTCTGGCAGCCTCCGTCTTGCAGCATGTAGAAGAGAGTAGATTGAAGTCCTCCAAGTAGCATCTCCAAGTAGCATCTCCAAGTAGCATCTCCAGTAGCATCGCATAGCATAATCCTACCCGGCGATCCTCTCCTCGTCGCCCTGTTAGAGAGCGATCACCGGGTTGTATCTGGCACTTGGAAGGGTGTGTTTTATTAAGTATCCGGTTCTAGTTGTCATAAGGTCAAGGTACAACTCCGGGTCGTCCTTTTACCGAGGGACACGGCTATTCGAATAGATTAACTTCCCTGCAGGGGTGCACCACATAACCCAACACGCTCGATCCCATTTGGCCGGACACACTTTCCTGGGTCATGCCCGGCCTCGGAAGATCAACACGTCGCAGCCCCACCTAGGCACAACAGAGAGGTCAGCACGCCGGTCTAAACCTAAGCGCGCAGGGGTCTGGGCCCATCGCCCTGAGCACACCTGCACGTTGCGTACGCGGCCGGAAGCAGAACTAGCCCCCTTAATACAAGTGCAGGCTTACGTTCCAATCCGGCGCGCGCCACTCAGTCGCTGACGTCAAGAAGGCTTCGGCTGATACCACGACGTCGGGATACCCATAACTACTCCCACGTAGATGGTTAGTGCGTATAGACCAAATGGCCAGACTCAGATCAAATACCCAGATCTCGTTAAGCGTGTTAAGTATCCGCGAACGCCGAACAGGGCCAGACCCACCTGTCTCCTAGGTGGTCTCAACCTGCCCTGTCGCTCCGCCACAAAGTAACAGTCGGGGGCCGTCAGGAACCCAGGCCCACCTCTACCGGGATGGAGCCACCTTTCCTTTCAGCCCCCACATCGGAACCACTTGCGGGTACTCAACGAGCTGACCCGACTTTAGTCACCATCTGTATAGTATGTATGTATGTATAGTATATACCCGTGATCACCTCCCAAGTGATCACGGCCCGATAGTATAGCAAGGCAGACTGACAAGAATGTAGGGCCAATGATGATAAACTAGCATCCTATACTAAGCATTTAGGATTGCAGGTAAGGTATCAACAGATGTAGCAACAATGTCAGGCTATGCATCAGAATAGGATCAACGGAAAGCAGTAACATGCTACACTACTCTAATGCAAGCAGTATAGAGGAGAATAGGCGATATCTGGTGATCAAGGGGGGGGGGGCTTGCCTGGTTGCTCTGGCAAGAAGGACGAGTCACCAACACCGTAGTCGAACTGGGGGTCGCCGGCAGTCTCGGGGTCTATCGGAAAGAAGTAACGGAGAGGGAACACAATAAATAACAGAGCAATCAAAGCATCACAAAGCGTAACAAGACAATACGCGGTGTTCGGTGTGTCCTAACGCGGTAGTAGGTGATACCGGTGAAGGGGGGAAACATCCGGGAAAGTATCCCCGGTGTTTCGCGTTTTCGGACAGGTGATCCGGAGGGGGAAAGTTGCGTGTTCGCTATGCTAGGGATGTGTGGCGGACAAACAGGCTACGTATCCGGATTCGTCTCGTCGTTCTGAGCAACTTTCATGTAGAAAGTATTTCCATCTGAGCTACGGTTTATTTTATATGATTTTCTAAAGTTTTAAATCATTTTTAGAATTTATTTAATTATTTAATTCTAACATTATCCAGAATAGTGTATGCTGACGTCATCATGATGTCAGCACGACATCAGCAGTCAACAGGGCGTTGACTGGGTCAAACTGACGTGAGGGTCCCACATGTCATTTACTGATTAATTAACTAACAGTTAATTAGGTCAATTAGTGATTAGATTAGTCTAATAATGATTAATTAAGTTAATTGATTATCTAATTAATTAATTAATTAATTAATATTTTTCTAATTCTTTTTTTTATTAAACGTTCTGGGCGCTGGGCCCCACATGTCTGTGGCCCAGAGGCCTTAGCGGGCGGGCGAAACGGGCACAGGGGCGCGTGCGGTTGCGGGCGCCCGCACTGGATGCAGCCAGTCGGGGCCACGGCGAGGGGGGGGGGGGTTCGCCGGCGTGGCAACGGCGAAGGCCACGGCAGGGCAAAAAGGGGAGGAGCAGGGCACGGGCGCGGTCGTCGCCGAGCTGGCGCGGGCGCGTGGGGAACCGCGACGGGGCGCGGCCACGCAGAGGCGGCGAGGTGAGGTGCGCGGCTGGAGCAGGGCCCCGACCGTGGCTACGGCGAGCACACGAGCAGCCGGCGCGGATGAGGTCGGATGCGCAGCAGTGGAAGGCAGCGGAGCGAGGGCTCGGGGGGGGGGGGGCACAACGAGGCAATGAACGGCGGCACAGGGCAGCGCGGGCGAAGGGTGACGGGCGCGTCCATGGGCTTGCCAGCGCGCGGAGGGCGCGGGGCGATGTTGCCGGTGCGGGACGAGTAGGAAGGCAAAGGGAAGAGGCGAGGCTCACATCGAGGAGCAGGGACGGCGCAGAGGGAGTCGGGGTGGTCGACGGGGACGACGCGCGATGGGGAGGCAGGCCGGTGGGGAAGGTCCGGCGAGGACGAGCGTCCTGGCGTGGGGCGGCGAGCTCCGGGCGGCGGCGCGGTCCTGGCGGCGACGGACGGCGACGAGGGCCTCCTCCCCCGATCCCGATCCAATCGGGGGAGAGGGGGAGAGATATTTTGCGGGGGGGGGGGGGGGGGTGGGGGTGTGTCGGTGGGTGTGTGGGGGAGTGGGGGGAGGTTATGGGGCACGGGGTGGGCCGGTTGGGGCCGATGGGTTGGCCCAGTTGGGCCACGGCCCAGGGGGGTTTCTCCTTTTTTTTGTTTCTGTTTTGTTTTTGTTTTTCTTTTGTATTTTCTTTATTATTTCTTTTCTGTTTAAATTCATTTTAAACCATTTAGTCATTTTATAAAAATGTGTTTGTTGCACCATAATTACCTTTGTAATATTCGGCAACCATCGAACAATTCTGTTTTAAATTTTGAAAACTTTTATTGTTATCATTAATTTGAATTTGAATTTCGAACGGTTTCGAATTATTGCGAGGATAGCAACAGTAACCGAGGTGTCATGGCATGATTAGCGTGTAATTACTGTAGCTTGATTATCCGGGCGTCACAACAAGAGTTGAGGACTTTGGTGGAGCAGTAGCGGTCTGAGGAATTTGCCGTGAGGGCATAGCTGAGGAACTTGGCCGTGAGGGCGCTGTTGGTGAAGCACTTGGCTTGTGAGCAGGCTTCTTGGGAATTGATTTCCTCGGCTTGACCGAGGCCTCAGTAGCAGCAGCTGCAGCAGAATCCTCATTGAATTTCCTCACTGCCTCCTTGGCTTGTCTTGCCAATTTGGCTTGGCGCCTTGCCCATTCTTCAGGAAAGTCCTCACCACGCTTGATGCTGGTGGGATCAGCTACTTGGCCAGGTGCCAATGGAGCTCTTGGGCATGGAGGATTTAAAACAAATTTCTTCATGTACTTTGGAGTTACATATCTGTACTTCCTCCATTCTCTTGCCCATCTTCGCTCAATCCTTTGAATGCGCACTTTGCGCTGATTTTTGTTCTCTTTGCCAAATTTGGCTTCATCAGGTGTGCAATAATCCTTGTATATGTCATCAGGGATCTCGAAAGCAGTCATGACCTCAGATTTCTTTCCTCCTTTCTGCGGTCTCTTTCCTTCAGCCATATTCTTCAGATGAGGAATTTGAACAATTGAACACTCTGAAGAAGTGTGCAGTTTTTCTTCGAGGAACGCTGCAAATGAGTTAAGTTGATGAGAACCTAGTGATTCAGCAGCGGACATGAGTACCTGTGAACAGAGTGTAGGTGCGAGGAATTTGGAGAGGTCATATGCGTTCTCAGAAGATTTTCCGAAAAGACAAGTTTTGAGGAATTTGACCAGTTGAGCCTTGAGGAATTTCACTAAGCGTTCTTGTCTTAGGTTCCAGAGTTGTACAGATCGAAGATCCACACAATTAAGGAATCTTGAAGAAAATGAGTGCTTAGAGAAATGGATCAAGAGCATACAGTGTGTGAGGTGTTCAGATGTGTGAAGATTTGAAGAATAAAACACTTTTGAAGATTTTCAGGAAAGCTTGAGAATCAAAGTGAGTAATAAAAGTAACTTTTAATTACCCGAACTGAAGAACGCGACGAACTGAGATGAACAGAGGTGAAGTTCGTCAAGTTAGATCTCCCACGCCCTAACTTGGCAGAGGGAGACAGCTACGGCGGCGGCGGAGTGAAGATTTCCGCAATCGGCGCGAGTACAATGACGACGAGGTCGAGGCAGCGAAGCTCTTCCTCACCGGCGACGATGGAGTAGTGGCGGCGCTAGGGTTTGAGAAGCTCGAGCGAGAGAGAGCGCGGTCGAGAGGAGTAAATGAAGTGAGGAAGGGGAGAGGGTTATTTATAGCCACAGTGAAAAACTGTTCACCCGAAGATTTTGGGACGAACATGCCCCTGCCCTTTCTCCTTCACGCGACATGTGTCACCCACGTACTGTGCAGATGAGATCGTGTAAGATCGTGGGTGAATAAAATAATGCATCATGGGATGCGGAACGGTTTGAGCGGTAAAACCAAAAATCTGGATAAGATTTGTTTTAAAGTTTCGTTCGCAATTTCTTCAGCTGACAAGGACACAGTGAAGATTTTGAACGAGTTTCAAATAGAAAGCACAAGAAGAATTTGTGAATAGATTGGGTTGAGTATAGCATAGAGGGGGAAGGGTCCGATCACATTCACTTAGCAGAAAACGCAACTTGAAGAAATAGCCATAAGTGAATGCTGTAGAGGACATAAACTCATATACATATATATAGCCAATGAAGAGAAATGACGGAAACAGTGAAGATTTTGCAAAGTTGAAGAATTTGAAAAACTGAAGAATTTCAAAAATGAGGAAAAACTCAAATTGAAGATTTTCAACTTTTTGTGGTGGCGTGACCCACCGTATAAGAATGATGATTTCAGACACCGCGTACAATTGTCGTAGGGTTCTGAGAATCAAATTCTTCATTAATTTCTTCACACTTAGAGTGTTATTCTTCATTGATTGAAGAAAAACGTTTCTTCATGTGTTGCACATCTAAGTCATCAATTTTGCATAAGTGTTAGGATGTGTGTTCTTTTCAAAGAACATTCGAAGATTCTAAGATATTTAGCTCACACCGCAACTTGCTAAATCTCTTCTCATCCAAGGGTTGGTGAAGATATCAGCTAGCTGTTCTTCAGTCTTCACATGCTCGATGGAGATGTCGCCCTTCAACACATGATCACGAAGAAAATGATGACGAATCTGAATGTGCTTTGTCTTCGAGTGCTGAACTGGGTTGTGTGCAATCTTGATGGCACTCTCATTGTCGCAGAGGAGAGGCACATTCTTCACGTTGACGCCATGGTCCTTGAGGGTTTGCTTCATCCAAAGCAGTTGAGCACAGCAAGAGCCAGCAGCAATGTATTCAGCTTCAGCAGTATACAGTGATACGCAGTTCTGTTTCTTCGAGGACCAACAGACCAAAGATCGTCCGAGGAAATGACAAGTACCAGATGTTGACTTGCGGTCCACACGATCACCAGCATAGTCAGAGTCAGAATATCCAATGAGATCAAAAGCAGAGCCCTTGGGGTACCATAATCCTAGTGTTGGTGTGTGAGCTAGATATCAAAGAATATGCTTCACAGCCTTATGGTGTGATTCCTTCGGTGCAGCTTGAAATCGGGCACACATGCAAACAATAAGCATTATATCTGACCTAGATGCACATAAGTACAATAAAGAACCAATCATGGAGCGGTATACCTTATGATCGAAGTCAATACCATTTTCATCAGTGCATAGATCACTAGTAGAAAAGGGGCCAATGGTCCAGGCCGGTCAAGCCCATTAGTCCCGGTTCAATCCAGAACCGGGACCAATGGGGGCATCGGACCCGGTTCGTGAGCCCCGGGGGCCGGCCGGGCCACGTGGGCCATTGGTCCCGGTTCATCTGGACCTATTGGTCCCGGTTTGTGGGACGAACCGGGACCAATGGTCCTCGCTCCTGGCCCAAACCCATTGGTCCCGGTTGGTGGCTTGAACCGGGACCAATGGGCTCCCATTAGTCCCGGTTCGAGCCATCAACCGCGACTAAATGGTTGGTGCCCGTTGCGACCAGCGTTTAGTCCCACCTCGCCAACCGAAGGGGAACGGGACTGGTTTATAAGCCCCTCCCTCTCTACTTTATTGAGGTCCTCCGATAATGAAAATAGATGCGCTTATATAGGTAATTTAGCATAAATTCATACGGATTTCTCTTGAAATTCGTTATGAATTTAAGTTGAATTTCCTCTATAAGCGCATCTGTACTCATTTCTGAGTAGTTTTTTTTTCTTTTTCTGCTATATTTATTTTTTCTTTTTATTTCTGAGTTGTAATAAGCCATTAAAAATAAGCATATATGCTCCTTTTTTAGTATAGTTAATCACAACTATTTTTTGCTTCTATTCATTTCTGAGTAGTTTTTTATATAGTTTTTTTCTTTTTCTGCTATATTTATTTTTTCTTTTTATTTCTGAGTTGTAATAAGCCATTAAAAATAAGCATATATGCTCCTTTTTTAGTATAGTTAATCACAACTATTTTTTGCTTCTATTCATTTCTGAGTAGTTTTTTATATAGTTTTTTTCTTTTTCTGCTATATTATTTTTTCTTTTTATTTCTGTGTTGTAATAAGCCATTAAAAATAAGCATATATGCTCCTTTTTTAGTATAGTTAATCACAACTATTTTTTGCTTCTATTCATTTCTGAGTAGTTTTTTATATAGTTTTTTTCTTTTCCTGCTATACTATTTTTTCTTTTTATTTCTGTGTTGTAATAAGCCATTAAAAATAAGCATATATGCTCCTTTTTTAGTATAGTTAATCACAACTATTTTTTGCTTTTATTCATTTCTGAGTAGTTTTTTATATAGTTTTTTTTTCTTTTTCTGCTATATTATTTTTTCTTTTTATTTCTGTGTTGTAATAAGCCATTAAAAATAAGCATATATGCTACTTTTTTAGTATAGTTAATCACAACTATTTTTTGCTCCTATTCATTTCTGAGTAGTTTTTTATATAGTTTTTTTTCTTTTTCTGCTATATTATTTTTTCTGAGTTATAATAAGTCACTAAAAATAAAAAAGAGACGCAATGCTCGTTAATCTGCTTCAACCCTTTCGGGATAGTGTCAACTGCACTGCACATAGCTCTGTGCAGTCTACCGTATCCCGCAAGGGTTGAAGCCAACCAACGTGCAGGAGCATTGAGCCTCTTCGTCATTGTATCTGCACTCAGGGCTTATAAACAGCTGCGAGTGCCTCTCGCTTGGCGAGGTGGGACTAAAACGAAAGCTGCTGGAAGAATCAACAAAAAAATAGCTGCAGAGACAAAAAGTAGTTAGACGGGTCCATTGGTCCCGGTTGGTGGCTCCAACCGGGACCAATGCCCATCTTTGGTCCCGGTTCGTGGCTCCAACCGGGACCAATGCCGCTCTGTTGTCCCGGTTGGAGCCACCAACCGGGACCAAAGGTCTTCGTTTTTCGTTTCCCGCCCTTTGGGCTGCTGAAAAGAGGCCTTTGGTCCCGGTTGGTGGCTCGAACCGGGACTAAAGGTGGCATTGGTCCCGGTTTGTGCCACGAACCGGGACCAATGCGGTTGCTATATATACAGCACTTGGCATCTATTTCGATCTCTCCGGCCTCTATACTCCTTCCCGACGCCGACGCCGCCCCGCACCGACGCGCGCCGTCGCCGCCCCGCCCCGCCCCGACGCCGTCGCCGCCCCGTGCCGCCCCGGCCGCCCCGCGCGCCGTCGCCGCCCGCCCCGCCCCGACGCTGCAGCCGCCCCTGCCCGCGCCGCCTCGACGCCGTCGCCGCCCCGCGCCGCACCTCGCCGTCGCCGTCGCCGGCAGGTCGCCTCTTTTTTTAATTTTTGTTAGATTTGTTTTTAGATTTTTTTGTAGTTCATAGATTTTTTTTGTTAGATTAGATTGTGTAATTTAGATATGTAGTTAATGTAGATTGTGTAATTAATTTGTTCAAATTATGTTAGATTTTTTTCTGTAAAAAGATTTTTTATGTTAGATTTTTTTCTGTAAAATTATGTTAGTTTTTTTATGTTAGTTTTTTATGTAAAAAGATTTTTTATGTTAGTTTTTTTATGTTAGATTTTTTTTCTGTAAAATTTGTTCATATTGTGTAATTTAGATCTTTATGTAGGATTAGATGTGTAGTAATTTAGATATGTATTATATTATGTTAGTTTTTTTTCTGTAAAAAGATTTTTTATGTTAGATTTTTTTTTTGTAAAATTTGTTCATATTATGTAAGATTTTTTATGTTAGATTTTTTTCTGTAAAAAGATTTTTTATGTTAGTTTTTTATGTTAGATTTTTTTTCTGTAAAATTTGTTCATATTGTGTAATTTAGATCTTTTTTTCTGTAAAATTTGTTAAATTATATTAGATGTGTAGTAATTTAGATCTTTATGTAGGATTAGATGTGTAGTAATTTAGAAAAAGGAAAAAAAGAAGAAGTAGTTTATATATGAAGTAGTTTGTTTTTAGTAAGTACTACTTATTTATTTATAGTAAGTGTTTAGTAGTTGAGCTAGATAGATTTAATTAATAAGACTACTTTTATTTAACTATATATAGAAGTAGTTCCCGCGTCGACGTCGGCGATGCCTATCCTGCATCCTCGTCGTCGTCGAGTCGGCGATGGAGGCCTGCTTGATCAGGGTCATGTTCGGGACTGGGCTCCGCCGGGTTGGTATTGGGAGGTGCTACCTTTCGGGGGACGTAGGTTGGTGAGGAGGCAGCCCGTTGTTGACCCGATCCTTGTTTGGTGGCGGTCGCGTGGGCCAGTGACGGTGGTGAGGCATCCGGACACCGCGGAGGTGGTACGTCATCGTGTCAGCGAGGAGGACGAGCACGTCCGTCGCTACATGGTTGCATTAGAGGGGAGGTTCGACAATACCTGGCATGTTCTTCAGGGATCTCACTGGAGCTATGATCCTGTGATGGTTCCTTATCTTTGGGTGTCCACCGCCCGCGTCGATACCCGTCGGGCGCTACGGTTCTAGTTTTATTAGTGATAATATTCGATGATGTACGGACACCAAGAGATGATGTACTTTTGCTTATAATTATTGAATGCATGCTAATTTGAATACTATACTTTATTTTGTGATTTGGTTTTGCTTATTGAATGCTCATATTGGATAAGTTCTCCTTCATTCCCGTGTGCTAGACAATTTGGTATAATATTCAACCCGTACGTACATCGATCATCGATAGTCAACCCGTGATTAATAATAATGATCTAGTTTAATATTTGAATTATGAACGTAGGCCGAAAATGTCGTACTCATCTGACGACGAAAATCGCCCGGGGGAGTGCGACTGGTGCCACGATGACCGAGGTATGTGCGACAGATTCATTGAGCTGGACGAAGATCGGCGCTTCAGCATTAAGCTCGAGGAGACTTGCGATGTTCATACGGTACGCAACGACGACAATAGATTTTTCGTAATTAAGCACGACTTCAACTATTTTAACGTATATTTTTCATCTTTTTCAATTCGACTAGCTTATCCCATGCTTTGCAAGACGCTATGTCTTGGAGAGGATGGATTTTGAAGACCATGAAAATTTCGAAACCAAAACAATTGTCCTAAGTACCGAACATGATGTGGATTTTCAAGTAAAGCTGTACAATGCTCAGAGTGTAACCCATTTTGGTTGCAAAAATTGGGATGCATTTTGCAAGATGTATGGTCTTGATGAGGGTATGATTATCACCATGGATGTTGGTGATCCTACAATCGAGCAAGAGACACCTACGATTTGGGTCTTTGTGCATACACCTCCAGTTCTTCCCTCATGTGAGCTAAACATAGTTATTAAGTAATTTATATTGTTTATTTCAAAATATATAGTTGACAACTTATCTCCATTGACAACTTATTTTCATTCTTCAAAGAATGTGCGGAAGATGGTAGACAGAACGTACTACACCGAAGGCTGCGAATTAACTTATCAGAAGAAACGACATCTGGTCGGATTTTGTAGAGATCTTGAGAATTACAATATCTACAATCAAACTCCTCAACATTATGGTCAATACGTGCCACTAGTGCACGTGTTGAACTACGGTAACTACCATGGAGATACCTTGGTAAGATTATTTTTTACTATTACAACATCCGTGCATCTTTTTGCACACTTCTAAAACTAGTATATCATTGCTAACTACGAAGTTATTACTATGTTTTTCAACAGATAATCCTGAATGAGTGTGTGCCTCATCTGATGTATACACGTGGTAGCCTTCATGTTTTGAACATACTACCAGGTCGTCCTACGAATCTCAACTGTCCATATCGGGTTTCTAAAAGAAGTGGAGACATAACAATCAAAGAATGGAAAAAATGTATGGACAGTCGTAAGGAGCTTCTTGGAAGCAATAAGCAGCGAAAGGCAAGAATTGGAGACAGGATGATCGCCATTCTTCATAATGGAGAGTCAGGGTCTATATTGTTTTATGCTATTTTACCTTAAGGGTGTTTAGGTCCTATACCTGGTACTGATGATCATGTGCTAAGAACAATTATGTAGGGTTGGGTTCGATGACTATATATGAGGATGATGATCGTATGACTTATTATTAATAACGAGTAGAAGTAGTATGATGATGCATGATTAGTAGGACTTTATTATATACATATATATGATGATGTATGATGCAAAGCATGCATGAGCCATGTCATATCTGCGGGTGCAATGAACATATAGCAGCAGCGTTGGTAAACCAACAAGGACGAAGATAAGAGAGGACACTTCTCTCTATTAGCTAGCTATAAATAACAACCTAAAAATAAACCCCAAAACCCCTAAAGCAGCCACTTTCTTAAAAAAATGACTTTTGGTCCCGGTTGGAGCCACCAACCGGGACCAAAGACCCTCTGACTGGGCTCGGTGCACAGGGCCACGTGGAGCCACATTGGTCCCGGTTCGTGTTAGAACCGGGACTAATGTGTGGTGGCATTAGTAACGACCCATTAGTCCCGGTTCATGAACCGGGACTAAAGGCCCTTACGAACCGGGACTAATGGGTGGTTTTCTACTAGTGGATGGCCATTTGTGGGCATAGGAATTTTGACGCCTTTGCAATCTTGCATGTCGAATTTCCTCAGTACATCTTTAAGGTATTTCTCCTGAGATATGAATATGCCATTGCGCTGCTGACGAATTTGAAGACCTAAGAAGAATTTCAACTCTCCCATCATAGACATTTGATATTCTTCACTCATCATATAGGCAAATTCATCACTATAACGTTGGTCAGTACAACCAGAGATAATATCATCAACATATATTTGGCACACAAACAGTTCACCATCATAAGATTTAGTAAAGAGAGTAGGGTCGAGTGAACCGGGTGTGAAGCCATTCTTCACGAAGAATTCCTTCAATGTATCATACCACGCCCGAGGGGCTTGCTTGAGGCCATACAGGGCCTTATTGAGTCTGAAGACTTTGTCAAGATTCTTTGGATCTTCAAAACCTGGGGGTTGAGCAACATATACTTCTTCCTCAAGCTTACCATTGAGGAATGCACTTTTCACATCCATTTGATATAAGATGATATCATGATGGTTAGCGTAAGCAAGTAATATGCGAATAGCCTCAAGTCTAGCAACAGGTGCAAAAGTTTCATCGAAATCAATTCCTTCAACCTGTGTGTAGCCTTGAGCTACTAGTCGTGCCTTATTCCTCACCACAAGGCCATTTTCATCTTGCTTGTTGCGGTAGATCCACTTTGTGCCAATGATATTATGCTGGCGAGGATCTGGGCGATTGACCAGGTCCCAGACATTGTTAAGCTCGAATTGATGTAATTCTTCTTGCATAGCCTGAATCCACTCCAGCTCCAGAAATGCTTCATCTACCTTAGTGGGCTCTGTGATAGAGACAAAAGCATAGTGCCCACAAAAGTTAGATAAATGTGAAGCTTTTGAGCGTGTGAGAGGACCTGGTGTGCTAATGTCATCAATGATCTTCTCCACTTGCACTTCTTTTGCAACGCGAGGATGAGCTGGTTGTCGCTGAGGAATTTGATCAGCATTTTCTTCAGCACCATTTTCCTCATCATGTTCTTCAGGTGCATCAGCTCGACGTTCTTCATGAACAGGAATGAATTCTTCAGCAGATTCTTCAGTAGGAATGACATCCTCAGTTGCCTTGAACTTGATGGAATCCTCAGGTGCTGGTTCATCTAACACAGAAGGTAGGTGCTCTCTTTGCGAGCCATTAGTTTCATCGAACCGCACATCTATAGTGTCAACAATCTTGTGAAGAACAATGTTGAAGACTCTGTAGGTGTGCGAGTCCTTTCCGTAACCAAGCATGAAACCTTCATGTGCTTTCGGTGCAAATTTAGAGTTGTGGTGAGGATCTCTAATCCAACATTTAGCACCGAAGACTTTGAAATAACTCACATTAGGTTTCTTGTCAGTGAGGAGTTCATAGGCCGTCTTCTTGAAGAATTTGTGAAGATATACTCTGTTGATGATGTGGCATGCAGTATCAATTGCATCAATCCAAAAACGCTGAGGCGTTTTGTATTCATCAAACATAGTGCGAGCCATCTCAACAAGAGTTCTGTTCTTGCGCTCCACGACGCCATTTTGTTGAGGAGTATAAGGAGCAGATAACTCATGAGTAATACCAAATTCATCAAGATAGGCATCAAGATCGGAATTCTTGAACTCAGTTCCATTGTCACTTCTGATGTGCTTGATCTTCACACCAAAGTTGGTTGAAGCCCTCGAGGAAAATCGTTTGAAGACTTCCTGCACTTCATGTTTGTAAGTAACAATTTGTACCCATGTATGTCGAGAGTAATCATCAACAATGACAAAACCATATAGAGATGCATCATTAGTGACTGTTGAGTAATGATTAGGTCCGAAGAGGTCCATGTGAAGCAATTCGAATGGACGAGTAGTGGTCATGATAGTCTTCGCTGGATGCTTGGCCTTGGTCATTTTTCCAGCTTCACAGGCTCCGCATAAGTGATCCTTGAGGAATTTGACATTCTCAATGCCAATGACATGCTTCTTCTTCGCAAGCGTGTGCAAATTCCTCATGCCTGCGTGACCAAGTCGTCGATGCCATAGCCAGCCTTCTGAAGCTTTTGCAAGTAGACACACGGCTGGTTGTGGTCCTGTAGAGAAATCTACAATATACAAATCTCCTCTCCTAAAGAGTTCGAAGACTTTGGAATTGTCAGCTTCCATAATCACAACACAGCGATACTTGCCAAAAACAACAACCATATCAAGATCACAAAGCATTGAGACTAACATGAGATTGTATCCTAAGGACTCAACAAGCATGACTTTGTCCATGTGTTTATCCTTAGAGATTGCAACCTTACCAAGACCCAATACCTGACTTTTGCCTTTGTCAGCAAAGATGATATGCTTCAGAGGTGACATTGATAAGGGAGAATCCGTCAATAGATTCTTGTCACCAGTCATGTGATTCGTACATCCACTATCGAGGAACCATTCAGTAGTTTTGGGTTGATCATCCTGCAGATGAATTAGTGTAGCTTACAATCTCATATGCTTCATCAGTGAAGAATACGATATCAAGTTCATCAGATGAATTTCATCAAGCAGTAAACAGATATAGCAGTATGAGGACGTGTGAAGTGAAAGTTCATTTCGTCATGATTCGCCTGTGTCCTTTCAGGCATTTTGTCAGGTCCCCAGCAAATTCTTCAGACGTTAAGGCACATCTGGAGACCTGACCCTGCAGAAGAGATTAGTTCTTTTTCTTCACCACCCACATCTGGAGGGGTGGCAAAGAATTCATCACTCTGCGAGCACCATATGAGAAAGGTGGCAAAGATGCCAAACCGTTTCGTTTCACATAAGAGGGGTTAGGGTAAGCATATGAATAAGCAGAGTAATTCTTCGAGGACTTATGAACATAATGGTTTGAAGAATGATGCACATATTCATAGCCCTTAGCTCTACCCTGTGAGACAGGGTTGTTAGCACGATGATAATCATATGAGGACTTTGATCCTTTTGAGGAATTTGATCCATGTGAGGAATTTGGTCCGTATGAGGACTTGGATCCATATGAAGAGTTTGGTCCATATGAAGAATTTAATCTGGGGTTCCTATTCTTCACAGGTGGTGTCATGAGGACATTCACCTGAAGACTTTCAACATAACTTTTGGGAACCCAGATTTTCTTCATAGGGGAACCGTTCCTACAGTTAGTGCCAACATATCTAGCAAATACTTCACCATTCTGATTTTTGAACAGTTTATAGTTGGAGTCAAATGACTCATCAGAAGAATGAGGAGATTCACATGTAAAGCCAGATAAGTTAGATGGATCAACTGGAGGTCCCTTTGCAGCAACCCATGAGGTTTTGGGGTACTGCTCTGGCTTCCAATATGTTCCATCAGCATTGAGTTTCCTCTCAAAGGCAATACCCTCTTTCCTAGGGTTTCTGTTGAGGATCTGCTTTTTAAGCACATCACAAAGAGTCTGATGCCCTTTGAGGCTTTTGTACATGCCTGTCATGTACAATTCCTTCAGCCCTGCATTGTCAGTGATACTAGCAATGTCCTCAGGTGAGGAATTAGTGATAGCAGAGGCAGATGAAGAATTTGTAACAGTTGAAGCATTTGAACATTCAGGTGAAGAATTAGCAGATTCACGTTCAATGCACTTTAAGCATGGAGGAACAAATTCTTCCTGAGAAGCGCTGATTTGTTGAGCTAGTAATGAATCGCGCTCCTTCTGACGATCTTCATAACACACTTTTAGCTTTTCAAGATCTTCCTTTCTTTGAAGGGATTCAGAAGAAAGCTTCTCGTGATCTTGCTTTTCTTGAAGAAATTCATAAGAAAGTTTCTCATGATCAGATAAGAGAGTGTTATGATGACTTTGAAGGTTATCAAACCTAGATTGAAGTCTCTGAAGATTTTCAGTCAGGGCTTTAGTGCGATCCATTTCTTCACCCAACATATCATCACTTTTGTCTAGCATGTTTTGAACCTTTTCAAAAGCCCGTTGTTGTTTTACAGCAAGCTTAGCAAGTTTAGAGTAGCTGGGCTTGAGATCCTCATCAGATTCATTTTCACTAGATTCAGAGGAGTTGTATTTGAGTACCTTTGCACCTTTCGCCATGAAGCAATAGGTGGGAGCGTAGCCATCATTATCTTCATCAGGCTTGTCGGTGGGGTCAGTTTCTTCAGTGTTGAAGATGGACTTGCTGACGAAAGCAGTAGCAAAGGCCAGACTCGCCACACCAGATTCGGATTCTTCAGACGCCTCCTCTTCCTCATTTTCCTCAGATTCAGCTTCAGAGTCCATTTCCTTGCCAATGAATGCCCGAGCCTTCTTGGAGCTGCTCTTCTTGTGAGATGAAGACTTCGAGGATTTTGATGACGAAGATTTTGATGATTTCTTCTTCTTCTTTGCATCATCAGAACTGTAATCCTTGTATTTCTTCTTCTTCATTTCCTTTTCCCACTGAGGACAATCTTGGATATAGTGACCAGGTTTCTTGCATTTGTGGCACAACCTTCTCTTATAGTCACTGGATGAGGAATCACTGCTTCTTGAGGATTTTCCAAAGCGACCACGTCTTGAGAACTTCTGGAATTTCTTCACGAGTAGTGCTAGCTCCTGGCTCAATTCTTCAGGATCACCAAGGCTACTACCAGAATCCTCATATTCAGAGTCAGACACAGCCTTGGCCTTCAGGTCACGTGGTTTGCCATAGTTTGAACCATAGAGATCTCTCTTTTCAGCAAGCTGGACCTCGTGAGTATTTAGCCTTTCGAGGATATCGGCAGGATCAAGAGACTTGTAATCAGCACGTTCTTGTATCATCAGTCCTAGAGTATCAAATGAGGAATCAAGCGATCTCAACAGTTTCTTCACCACCTCATGATCAGTGATGTCGGTGGCACCGAGGGTTTGAAGCTCATTTGAGATGTCAGTGAGGCGATCAAAGGTTTGTTGGACATTTTCATTGTCGAGTATTTTGAAGCGGTTGAAGAGATTCCGAAGAACATCAACTCGAGAGTCACGCTGAGTTGAGACTCCTTCATTTACTTTGGACAGCCTATCCGAGATAAGCTTAGCAGTTTCCAAAGCACTCACTCTTCCATACTGTCCTTTGCTCAGATGGCCACATATGATATTCTTCGCTTGAGAATCGAGTTGCTTGAATCTCTTCACGTCGGTAGCATTCAGTGAGGGTGAGACAGAGGGAACACCATTTTCCACAACATACCAGAGATCGTTATCAATTGCCTCAAGATGCATTCGCATCTTGTTCTTCCAGTAGGGGTAGTCCGTCCCATCAAAGGTAGGACACCCAGCCGAGACCTTGATCATACCTGCGGTCGACATAACTAAAACTCCAGGCGGTTAAACCAAACTGATACCAATTGAAAGTGCGTTATATCGACTAGAGGGGGGGGGTGAATAGGCGATTTTTATGAATTCTTCACTGAGGAATTTGCCGGTGAGGAAATGCCTTAGCGAAGAACTACTTGCAGCAGAATAAGTACTCAGAAGTATGCATAACAGAATACAAGCATGGTCATCATGATGAAATGAAGATAGCACTAAGTACAGAAAGCGTAATCACAGGATACACAAGATGAAGACAAACAGACTGAAGAAATTGAACTGAGGAAATTGAGAAAGTCTTCAGTCAAAGTCTTCAAGCACAGATATGAACAACATTCAACACAGTAATGAGGAAATGAAAGGGTTGAAGAAATAGAACCAGTTAGTTGGTGAAGACAATGATTTGGTAGAACAGTTCCAACTGCTGTCTCAGTTGTACGTCTGGTTGGAGCGGCTGAGTATTTAAACTCGAGGACACGCAGTCCAGGACACCCAGTCACTAAGCCGCAACTCAGGACACCCAGTCCTCACCGTATTCTCCTTGAACTAAGACCACGCAGGCCTCGTCCAATCACTCGTGGTAAGTCTTCAGGTGACTTCCAAACCTTCACAGACTTGGTCACTCGGCGATCCTAATTCCTCTTGGATGCTCTAGACCTTGACGCCTAACCATCTGGAAGAAGCACAATCTTCAAAGGTAACAAGCGTCAGATCCACGCAGGATCAATTTCTTCAGTGATGCTCAATCACTTTGGGTTTGTGGGGGTTTGGTTTTGGGATTTTCCTCACTTGATGATTTTCGCTCAAAGTCCTCGGAGGATGGGTTGCTCTCAAATGACAAGTGTCAAGTTCTCTCGGAGCAGCCAACCAGCTAGTGGTTGTAGGGGGCGGCTATTTATAGCCTAGGGAGCAGCCCGACATGATAAGACATAAATGCCCTTCAATGATATCACCGTTAGGTGGATAGGATATTTTGGACAGCTGGCGCGCAACACAGCAACGGTCGGAAATTTGACTCTCAAATTCCTCAAGGATATCATGTTCCTCACTGTGTAGGCAATTCGCACTGGCGAATTCCTAACTCCTCAGTCAGAGCAAGGTCCTCAGTGACCAGAAGAACTGCGTCTCTGTCACTGAAGAAAATGACTGAACTGTATGAGATTTCCAATGGCTTCACTCGAAGGGATTGGTAGGTGTAGGATTTTGAGTTGAGCATCACATGGAAATTTTTCCTTAGTATTTCCTCGACCCCCTTAACAGTACGGTGTTTCCTATGACTCAAGAAAGAGAAAACGAAACTATGAAAACAAAAGTCTTCACGCTTCATGTTCCTCAAATGAATATCAAGTCTTCAAGGTCACACCAATTTCTTCACTTTCAAAGTCTTCAGAAAGTCTTCAGAATATCAAAGTCTTCAGTCGAAGAACTTCATTTTTAGGGGTCGACTTTCTCTGTAAATATCAAACTCCTCATAGACTTATAGACCTGTGTACACTCACAAACGCATCAGTCCCTTAACCTATAAGTCTTCAATACACCAAAATCACTAAGGGGCACTAGATGCACTTACATGCATCTAGGCCAGATATAATTCTTCTTAGGTCTTCAAATTCGTCAGCAGCGCAATGGCATATTAATATCTCAGGAGAAATACCTCAAAGATGTACTGAGGAAATTCGGCATGCAAGATTGCAAAGGTGTCAAAATTCCTATGCCCACAAATGGCCATCTATGCACTGATGAAAATGGTATTGACTTCGATCATAAGGTATACCGCTCCATGATTGGTTCTTTATTGTACTTATGTGCATCTAGGCCAGATATAATGCTTATTGTTTGCATATGTGCCTGATTTCAAGCTGCACCGAAGGAATCACACCATAAGGCTGTGAAGCATATTCTTTGATATCTAGCTCACACAGCAACACTAGGATTATGGTACCCCAAGGGCTCTGCTTTTGATCTCATTGGATATTCTGACTCTGGCTATGCTGGTGATTGTGTGGACCGCAAGTCAACATCTGGTACTTGTCATTTCCTTGGACGATCTTTGGTCTGTTGGTCCTCGAAGAAACAGAACTGCGTATCACTGTCTACTGCTGAAGCTGAATACATTGCTGCTGGCTCTTGCTATGCTCAACTGCTTTGGATGAAGCAAACCCTCAAGGACTATGGCGTCAACGTGAAGAATGTGCCTCTCCTCTGCGACAATGAGAGTGCCATCAAGATTGCTCACAACCCAGTTCAGCACTCGAAGACAAAGCACATTCAGATTCGTCATCATTTTCTTCGTGAACATGTGTTGAAGGGCGACATCTCCATCGAGCATGTGAAGACTGAAGAACAGCTAGCTGATATCTTCACTAAGCCCTTGGATGAGAAGAGATTTAGCAAGTTGCGGTGTGAGCTAAATATCTTAGAATCTTCGAACGTTCTTTGAAAAGGACACACATCCTAACACTTATGCAAAATTGATGACTTAGATGTGCAACACATGAAGAAACGTTTTTCTTCAATCAATGAAGAATAACACTCTAAGTGTGAAGAAATTAATGAAGAATTTGATTCTCAGAACCCTACGACAATTGTACGCAGTGTCTGAAATCATCATTCTTATACGGTGGGTCACGCCACTACAAAAAGTTGAAAATCTTCAATTTGAGTTTTTTTTTGAAATTCTTCAGTTTTTCAAATTCTTCAACTTTGCAAAATCTTCACTGTTTCTGTCGACTATATACATATATATATGAGTTTATGTCTTTTACAGCATTCACTTATAGCTATTTCTTCAAGTTGTTTTTTCTGCTAAGTGAATGTGATCGGACCCTTCCCCCTCTATGCTATACTCAACCCAATCTATTCACAAATTCTTCATGTGCGTTCTATTTGAAACTTGTTCAAAATCTTCACTGTGTCCTTGTCAGCTGAAGAAATTGCGAATGAAACTTTAAAACAAATCTTATCCAGATTTTCGGTTTTGCCGCTCAAACCATTCCGCATCCCATGATGCATTATTTTATTCACTCACGATCTTACACGATCTCAACTACACTGTACGTGGGTGACACATGTCGCGAGAAGGAGAAAGGGCAGGGGCATGTTCGTCCCAAAATCTTCGGGCGAACAGTTTTTCACCCTGGCTATAAATACCCCTCTCCCCTTTCTCACTTCATTTACTCCGCTCGACCGCTGTCTCTCGCTCGAGCTCCTCAAACCCTAGCACCGCCGCTACTCCATCGTTGCCGGTGAGGAAGAGCTTCGCTGCGTCGACCTCGTCGCCGTCGTACTCGCGCCGGTTGCGGAAATCTTCACTCCGCCACCGCCGTAGCCGTCTTCCTCTGCCAAGTTAGGGCGTGGGAGATCTAACCTGACGAGCTTCACATCTGTTCTTCTCAGTTCGTCGTGTTCTTCACTTCGGGTAATTAAAAGCTACTTTTATTACTCACTTTGATTCTCAAAATTTCCTGAAAATCTTCAAAGGTGTTTATTCTTCAAATCTTCACACATATGAACACCTCACACATCATATGATCTTGAACTGTTTCTCTAAGCAATCATTTTCTTCAAGATTCCCTAATTGTGTGGATCTTCGATCTGTACAACTCTGGAACCTAAGACAAGAACGCTTAGTGAAATTCCTCAAGGTTTATCTGGTCAAATTCCTCAAAACTTGTTCTTTTCGAAAAACCTTCTGAGAACGCATATGACCTCTCCAAATTCCTCGCACCTATACTCTGTTCACAGGTACTCATGTCCGCTGCTGAATCACTATGTTCTCATCAACTTAACTCATTTGCAGCGTTCCTCGAAGAAAAACTGCATACTTCTTCAGAGTGTTCAATTGTTCAAATTCCTCATCTGAAGAATATGGCAGCCGGTAAGAGACCACAGAAAGGAGGAAAGAAGCCTGAGGTCATGATTGCTTTCGAGATCCCTGATGAAATCTATGCTGGCTATTGCACACCCGATGAATCAAAATTTGGCAAAGCAACCAAAAATCAGCGCAAGGTGCGCATACAGAAGATTGAACGGAGATGGGCAAGAGAATGGAGGGAGTACAGATATGTGACTCCAAAGTATATGAAGAAATTTGCTTTAAATCCTCCATGCCCAAGAGCTCCATTGGCACCTGGCCAAGTAGCTAATCCCACCAGCATCAAGAGTGGTGAGGACTTTCCTGAAGAATGGGCTAAGCGCCAAGCTAAATTGGCAAGACAAGCCAAGGAGGCAGTGAAGAAATTCAATGAGGATTCTGCCACTGCTGCTGCTACTGAGGCCTCGGTCAGATCAAGGAAATCTATGCCAAAGAAGCCTGCTCGGAAGCCAAGTGCTTCACCAACAGCGCCCTCACGGCCAAGTTCCTCAGCTATGCCCTCACGGCAAATTCCTCAGACTGCTACTGCTCCATCAAATTCCTCAGCTCCTGTGCATCTGGCTACATGTCAAAGGACTACTGGTTTTTCAATTGCCACTGGTGTCTCAGCAAGTTCCTCAGCTGCACCAATGTCCTCATCAGGCCCCACACTGTTGAAGACTAAAGCAACAGCTGGACGTGGTCCTCGGCCAAGTCCAAGGAAGAAATAGGTCGCATTCCATGTGCCCTCTGATGATGAACTTGCAGAAATCATTAGAGACAGACAGGTGAAGGCCGCTAGAGCCAAAGGCACATCTGTGCCACTGCTTTTGGATCCAAAGAAAATCCTCGATTACATTGATCTCTGGCACAAGGATCCAAACACCCCAATGCCTGATTTTCCTCTGACTCCTGGTCAAAGTCACATGCTGACCCATTTCATCACTCAAGAGAAATGGAAGTTTGAAAAGGCAAGAGAGCTCAAGAAAGCTCAATGCAGAAAGGAGAAGCTCCTGAAGAAAAATGTTGTTAGAATGACACCTAAGGAACTTCTCAAGGCTCAGTCTGAAATTCAAGCCCTCAGCAAAGACTTTGATGCCTACTATGCTGATTGGCAAGGAGCCAAAGTGAGATTCGTCAATCTGACGAAGAAATTGACAAATGTTGCAGCCCCATCGCAACAAGAAAACCCTCAGGCTGCAGACTCTGCTCAGCCTGCTGAAGAACATGCCAGCACCGCTGATGACTTTCAGCCTGCTAAAGAAAATGCTAGTTCCAGGGCTGATGAAGAAATACCAGCCGCTGAAGAAATTGCCAGGGCATCCACTAGTGGTGCGCTTGAAGAAACTGAAGAGATCAGGGCAACTGCATCAGTTGCGCCTGAAGAAATTCAACCAGATTCCTCAGCTCCTCCTGCGCCTACACCAACTCCAATTCTTCCATCTGCTTATGAGGTGAAGAAGACCAAGGCTGCAGAGCGAGCTGCAGTGAAGAAAAGGAAGGCATTAGCTGCGTCAAATTCTTCGGCTGCAAAGAAAATGAAGCCAATGACCAGCTCACTTGAACATCCAATTGATGTTGTTCCAATTTCCTCCATGTCATCAAAGGAAATTGTTCCTTTTGGAGAATACTATAAGATCCCAAGCAGATCTGATGAAAAAAATCATTCTGCTGCTTCGTCAGAGCAGATTGATGAAGAAATTGAAGTGGACACAATCCCTTCAACGCCAGTCATTTCCTCACCTATGCCTCAGTTCACAGCTGAAGAGGCTGGTGTTGAGGAAATTGAAGATGAAGATGTGGATATAGGATGCACCACACCTGTGATGAATGATGACTTTTGGGAAAGTCAGCATCCCAATACTCCTCTATTCACACCTATCCAACAGATTCCTCAGTCCCCGGCAACAACAGTTCAACTGGGCTCTGAAGAAACTCATCCCACTCCCTCTGTTCATGAAGATATTCCAGCCGCTAGTGCTGAAGAACCTGTTGCTGCTGATCATCAGGTTGCACAAGAAGAGGAACCAGAAATTCCTCAGCCTGAAGAACCTGAGCTCGCGATTCCTGAGGTGGTACTGCAACTCACTGACACCCCTCTGCCAAAGCCGAAGAATCCGTTCTCAAGTAAACAGAAGTTCAAGGCTGAAGACTTCTTTTCCGAGCATGTATTCTTCACTGACTACAACCCCTATGACTCTGCTCGCATAAGGAAGAGGCGTTTCTGGACTGCTAGTCAAGCCAACTTCTATTCCTCAGTGCTGTTTGACAAAGACAAAATCTTCGATCATGAACATATTCCTCACGTGGATATGGAATCTCTGCCATGCTTCGAGCCAGTCCTCAGTGTTATTTACGATGCAGGATTACTCAATTTCTGCATTGACATCTGTGATTGGAATGAAGAACTCATTCTTCAGTTCTACGCTACACTACATATCACTGGAGACGCTGAAGATGTCAACTCATGGGTGTTGGATTGGATGACTGAAAACACTCACTACAAGGCACCAGCATTCGAATTGCTTCGTGTCCTTCCTCTCGATCCTCCCCATGACAGTGCACGTTGCATCTACAATGACCCTGAACTGACAAATCACTATATGCAAGTGCTTATGAAGCCTTTGAAGCCAGGGCAGGCCCCACGAACCAAATTCCTCGTCAAGGAATTACTCTATGTGCCTCGGACTGTCTATCGCATTCTGATGAAGACAATGAGTCCTATCAAAAGCCACGACTCAAATGATGAAGAAGTCGTTGGCATCATGAAGAATATGCTCTTCAACATCATTCATGGCATTCCCGTCAACTTTCATGATTTCTTCATGAGGACTTTGGCAAATGTTGCTATGTCACCATTCGAGCTGAAGCCCTATGCGCCTTGGATTATGAGATTCATAAGGGCAATATCTTCACTGAATTACAAAGCTGACACTCTGAACCACGGTAGCTACTTGCCTCCCATTGAAGTCCTCAAACGGCCAGTTTCTTCATCTGATGATAAAGGCAAGGCAGCTGCTGTGATCGATGAAGGCATTCGTCCATTGGATGGTCAATTTCGCCTTGCTGCATCTTACTCCACCAATGACAACTCTGCCACACATGACACTGCCGCAAATACCTCAGCTAAGCAAAATCCTCAAGCCACAACACCCAGGGTGATGACTGACCGTGAGTTACTCCTCAGTCTTCATCAGAAGGTTGATCGCAATCACAAATGGGTAAAGCGTTAGTTTGGTGCAATTCTTCACAACATGACCTCAACACACAATGCAGTGAAGAAGAACCATTACTACCTTCATGAAACCCTCAACCGCACCTGGGCTGTCCTCACTCATGTCTATAGCGCTGAAGAACTAAAGACTATGGGTCTCAACAAAGAATTTGACTGGTCTGCACCTCCTCCGAAGAAATTCAAGAGGGTCAAAGTTCCTCCACTGGTGGCCAGCTCTTATTCTTCATCGCGTGACACTGATGAGTATGAAGATTTGGACGACACTGCGGCAGGCCCTGCTACAACAAACAACCCCGACAATGCTGGCGCTCCTCCATCGACTTGAAATTCTTCAGGGGCGTTAGTCCTCAGTTTCAATCCCTTTGGTCCTTTGATGACAAAGGGGGAGAAATCTGAGTTAGTCTTCAAGCGGGTCTATATTTAGTCCCTTAATATATAACGCATTTTGTTAAGTTACAACTCTCGTTCTTCTGAAACTTTTACTTGGATCGAGTTGTAATCTTAACCCCGATGGTGCGCTGATACTTTTGTTACATTATGCTCTGAAACTTTTGATGCTTTCGGCATGCTTATTCCTCGTTAATAACATTGCACGCATGCTGAATTTCATCAGGCACCATATTTCATCATGCATTTCAAATTCTTCATATTATATATCAAATACGTGTATGAATTACAAGATATAGGGGGAGATCTCCATGATTCAACTCTTTAAATGTGCATTGCCTCAAAAGCAAATTCCTCACTATGCACATCTTCAGGGGGAGTTCTTCTATATCTTGCAATCAAATTCCTCAATATCAGTATTTACACTCCATATGTTTATCCCCGTTGAAAACTTAACCTATGTTGTCATCAATCACCAAAAAGGGGGAGATTGTAAGTGCATCTAGTGCCCCTTAGTGATTTTGGTGTATTGAAGACTTATAGGTTAAGGGACTGATGCGTTTGTGAGTGTACACAGGTCTATAAGTCTATGAGGAGTTTGATATTTACAGAGAAAGTCGACCCCTAAAAATGAAGTTCTTCGACTGAAGACTTTGATATTCTGAAGACTTTCTGAAGACTTTGAAAGTGAAGAAATTGGTGTGACCTTGAAGACTTGGTATTCATTTGAGGAACATGAAGCGTGAAGACTTTTGTTTTCGTAGTTTCATTTTCTCTTTCTTGAGTCATAGGAAACACCGTACTGTTAAAGGGGGTCAAGGAAATACTAAGAAAAAATTTCCATGTGATGGTCAACTCAAAATCCTACACCTACCAATTTCTTCAGTGACAGAGACGCAGTTCTTCTGGTCACTGAGGACTTTGCTCTGACTGAGGAGTTAGGAATTCGCCAGTGCGAATTGCCTACACAGTGAGGAACATGATAGCCCTGAGGAATTTGAGAGTCAAATTTCCGACCGTTGCTGTGCTGCGCGCCAGCTGTCCCAAAATATCCTATCCACCTAACGGTCATATCATTGAAGGGCATTTATGTCTTATCATGTCGGGCTGCTCCCTAGGCTATAAATAGCCGCCCCCCTACAACCACTAGTTGGTTGGCTGCTCCGAGAGAACTTGACACTTGTCATTTGAGAGCAACCCATCCTCCGAGGACTTTGAGCGAAAATCATCAAGTGAGGAAAACCCAAAACCAAACCCCTACAAACCCAAAGTGATTGAGCATCACTGAAGAAATTGATCCTGCGTGGATCCGATGCTTGTTACCTTTGAAGACTGTGCTTCTTCCAGACGGTTAGGCGTCATGGTCTAGAGCATCTAAGAGGAATTGCGGATCGCCGAGTGACTAAGTCTGTGAAGGTTTGGAAGTCGCCCGAAGACTTACCATGAGTGATTGGATGAGGTCTGCGTGGCCTTAGTTCAAGGAGAATACGGTGAGGACTGGGTGTCCTGAGCTGCGTGATCAGTGACTGGGTGTCCGGGACTGCGTGTCCTCGAGTTTAAATACTCAGCCGCTCCAACCAGACGTACAACTGAGACAGCAGTTGGAACTGGTCTACCAAATCATTGTCTTCACCAACCTAACTGGTTCTATTTCCTCAACCCTTTCATTTCCTCATTACTGTGTTGAGTGTTTGTTCATATCTGTGCTTGAAGACTTTGACTGAAGACTTTCTCAAATTCCTCAGTTCAATTTCTTCAGTCTGTTTGTCTTCATCTTGTGTTATCCTGTGTTTACGCTTTCTGTACTCTGTGCTAGTCTTCATTTCATCATGATGACCATGCTTGTATTCTGTTATGCTTACTTCTGAGTACTTATTCCGTTGCAAGTAGTTCTTCGCTAAGGAATTTCCTCACCAGCAAATTCCTCAGTGAAGAATTCATAAAAATCGCCTATTCACCCCCCTCTAGTCGATATAACGCACTTTCACCAGGCCAGCCACACCAGGCACAAAAGCAATGGAGTACCAGACAGGTGTCAGGCAACCTCTTTTACTAGGCACGAAGCCCAGGCCACCGACCGAACATGCCCTGAGGGCAGGAAGAAGGGTTGGCCAACGATCTAGATGGTTGATGGTAACCGATGATTGCCGAACATCAAGGATGTGGTGTGTGTCAATGGATGAGCAAAGCAAAGAGGGAGGCCTTGTAGGACGAGTGGATGATGTGGCAGTAGCAAAAAGAAGGGTGTATAGCACATCCTAAGCCTATCGCATGACAAATTGTTGTGCAATGGCATCTTTTTTTTTCTTTGAGGGAAGTGGTGTAATGGCTTTTTTAGGCAAATACACCGGTGACAGTCGGTGAAATTTTTTTGGTGCCAATACAAGGTTTTCTTTTGCTGTAACATGGTTGGCTCCTCGTCGGCCTCCATCGTGTCCAGGGATTGCATACACGGCGAGCTTGGTCTAGCAAGTGGCTGGACTTCTCCACACTACGCCCCACTTCATTGTAATAGGTGTCAAATTAGTGTTGCGACAATCCAAAGTCGAAGTCGGCGAGCTCATTGTCCTAAAAAACAAATCTTCCCCATTCATTTACAATACATCATCAAACAAACCATCGAGACAGAGAGAGAAGGGGTGAATTGATCATGTACGAGGATTTTTTGGGGTTATAGTACACCTCTAGTTGTACCATGGCTTCTCCTTCTCGAGCTTTGGTTTACCGGCGCGCCGATCTTAAAAGGGATTTGTTAGTTGGGGGCCCCATATATACCACCTTGAGATTGCGTTTGTATGTGCCACCCACCTTCGCGAACGTTTCTCCTCGCTCACGAGGGTCACCGTCGTGGTCACGTAGCCGGCCAGAATGCCCACACTATCGTCATCGCCTACTTAGGGTTTGAGATTTTGACTACGATGTGGGAAACACAATTTAGGATAACTGTCGTAAAGCCAAAGCCTCGATAAAAAAAATGCTCCAGCCTCTCCCACCCGCTTCCACAAGCCACTGACAGTGGACCCGCACGCTGGCATTGCCACGCAAAAGAGACATAGAAGGAATTTGCACGGATAGACAAGTTCGAGCACTGAGTTGATGTAGTTTTCAACTTTATACATGCACCAAAGTGATAATCGAGGGCAACTTCAAAATAATTTCGAACTGAGGGCTAGCTCTGGTTCGGCTTGCGAAAAATAATTTCCAAAAATCGGAGTCGGCTCAGGACGGCTTGCGTGCCCAGCCGTTGCAGACATAAGCGAGCCAGATAGCCAGCGCTGTGTCGGCTCGATCCCCTCTCTCGCACGATGCACGCCGCCGCCGGGGCCGTACGCCACTCCTGCCGCCGCGAGACTCCTCCGCGCCCCCCAGTCGCAAGCGAACCGCGCCTCCACTGCTAGGCCGGCCGCCTCCCGTTGCGCCTCGCGAGTCACCCTGGCCTGCCCCCCGCCGTGCCATGTGTTCGAGGCGGCGCGGCGGAGGCCTCCGAGCTCCGGGCAGGCACCTCTGCGCCGAGCGCCTCCTGCACCCCCGCCTCGAGGACGTCGTGTGCATCGTTGGCAAACTCTGTATGTACGTCCTCTGTTCTTCACAACGCTCTCGTTTAGTTGTTTTGTGTTTCTAGCCTAGCTGTCTCCATCTTCTGTGCATCTTAATGTCACCTGAACCTGATGCAATCAAATATTCGAAGGCACACAAGTATTAACTTTATACTAAAATTAGTATAAAGTTGAGTCATCTATTTTGGAACGGAGGGAGTAGCAGTGATTCCTACGACAGAACAGTTTGGTGTTTGGAACATTTGAATTTCTAACCTGCAACATTTTAGAAAATCACTTTTGACACGAATGACGGATTTAATAGATCCGGCTACCGGAGGTTGGGACGATCAGCTACTTCATGACTGCTCCCTGTAGCAGGTTTCCTGGCAACTGCTCCAGCTCGCTCTCTCTTTTCGTAGTTTTCATTGTCTGTTCATCAGTAGTGGTTTACTTTCAGTTTGTAGGTGGTGTTCGCTGTAGGTTCAAACTGAACTGTTGCTATCTTTCCATTAAGAAATTAATGGAAAGGGATGCCCGGTTGGAAAAAAAAATGACTGCTCCCTGTACTTTGACGTGAACCAGATCTTGGCTATGACGACTATGGCAGCTGACGTCGCGGTTGTGTTCACGAAACCTGGCGGAGGGGTGCGATGGGAGTTGGACAGCGAGCTCGGTCGGTTTGATACTTGGATTGCGAGCGCGGTGGCTGTGCTAGCGTTGGATGAATGAATGCCTTACCTGACCTGCAAGGAGATAGCTAGCGTTGTACCAGGAGCTCCACCAATCCAAGTATATATGGTGTTCCTCCCTGCTAGCTTTTGGTGACTTCTGCTAATCATTAAAGCAAAGCATAATTACTCTACTTCATTTGGCTGCTTCAAGCACTACTTTGCAAAGACAAGTTTCCGAAAGGTCCTCTTATAGTCGCGGTCGCCTTGGTCCTACACACAACTATGAACAATATGAAATTTCCTAAGCTTTGTTAGTTTATTTACATTTTGGACAAATAAAGCCTTGGCATGGAAGGAAGTGGAGTGGCAGGTGTCTAAAGTAGATGCCTTACTTCATCGGAAAAAAGAAGAAGAAAGATTAGATGCCTTACATGACCTGCAAGGAGATCCAAATCTCATCTCCTCACTGCTTCTTTACCTTTTAGTACACATGGAGTGCTCTCATTGCCAATGTATCTTAAAATAGTCTACTTTACTCTGAGTGCATTAAGCCGTTACCTGATCCGGCCGTGAGGAGTGGGAGGGTAGAAGCTCCGTGATTATAGGTTGACGATCAGTGTATATATAGGTGCCATAGATTGCTGCTTTCTCTGCCCGTATTACTCTCAATTCCCAAGTCCCAACAACTCCAATCCTCGGCAAGGTGCTCACGAAGCTGTCGGCGTGATGGAGGCGGCTGTCGGCGCGGCGAGCTCGCTCCTCGGGAAGGTGCTCACGAAGCTGTCCGAGGACCTGGTGGCCGCATATGTTGACAGCCTCGAGCTCGGCCACAACTCCCAGCAAATCAAAACTAGGCTGCTGCACACACAAGGGCTGCTGCAAGTTGCTGAGGGGAGGGACGTGAGCAACGCCACCGCCCTTCAGGCCTTGTTGGAGGAGCTGAGCAAGAAGGCCGACGAGGCGGAGGACTTGCTGGATGAGCTCCACTACTTCAAGATCCAGGACCAGCTCGACGGCACCAACTATGCCGCGCCGGATCTCGGCGATGGCCTCCGCGGCCATGCTCGCCATGGTCGCCATGCTGTTCGCCACATCATCGGTAACTGCATTTCATGCTTTTGTTGCTCTCGCACACAAGATGATGGTTCTGCCCCTACTGCTGTTGCCAATAGCCCACACCAGCATGCAACCAACTCTGCTACTGCTAGTGCTGATGATGGTGGCGATGTCGATAAGTTATATTTCGACAGAGTGGCCATGTCCAGCAAAATCAAGTCAGTGATAGAGGAAATACACTCCCTATGTGACCCCGTATCTGATTTGCTCAATAAAATTCCAAGCAGCAGCACAGTTGTCACCCTAAAACGGCCTCACATAGGGTCCACAATTATACAAGATACACTGCACGGTAGGAAAGACATTTTTGAGAAAATTGTCAATGATATCACAAGTGGCACACATCACGGTCAAAC
The DNA here is from genome assembly GCA_963921465.1 of Triticum timopheevii. NCBI lineage: Eukaryota > Viridiplantae > Streptophyta > Magnoliopsida > Poales > Poaceae > Triticum > Triticum timopheevii. The sequence goes on from OY997262.1 coordinate 438,574,876, forward strand.
TGTTTCTGTTCTTCCTATAGTTGGCCTGGGGGGGATTGGAAAGACAACTTTCACCCAGCACCTCTATAATGATAGTAGGACTGAAGAGCACTTCACCGTTATGGTTTGGGTGTGTGTATCGACTGATTTTGATGTGTTGAAGCTCACCCAACAGATCCATAACTGCATACCTGCAACTGAAAATGAAACTGCAACTGAAACAACCAATCTAGACCGGCTTCAGAAATCCATTGCACGGAGACTTAAGTCCAAAAGATTTTTAATTGTCTTGGATGATATATGGAAATGCAATAGTGAGGACGAGTGGAAAACCTTGCTAGCTCCATTCACAAAGGGGGAAGCCAAAGGCAGCATGATACTTGTCACAACTCGATTCCCGAAACTAGCAGGAATGATGAAAACTGTTGATCTAGTAGAACTTCAAGGCTTGGAGTCTAATGACTTCTTCACATTCTTTGAAGCCTGTATATTTGGTGAACATAAACCTAGGGATTATGAAGATGAGTTAGATGGTATTGCAAGAGAAATTGCAAGCAAGTTAAAGGGCTCCCCACTAGCAGCCAAAACAGTTGGTCGACTATTGAAGAAAAACCTTTCCCGGGAACATTGGAATGGAGTTCTTCACAATCACGAGTGGCGAAACCAGAAAAGTGATAATGATATTATACCATCTTTGAAAATTAGCTACGATTATCTTCCTTTCTATATGAAAAAATGCTTCTCATATTGTGCCCTTTTTCCTGAAGATTATAGGTTTAGCAATTCAGAAATTAATCGTTTTTGGATTGCAATAGGCATCATAGACTCTAGCCACCCAAGAGATAAGAATTGCATGGAAGGTCTAGTGGAAAATGGGTTTCTCATGAAGGGGGTTTACGAGAAACCTCCTTTTGATGAATACTATGTAATGCATGATTTAATGCATGAGCTATCTCGGAGTGTCTCTGCCCAAGAATGCCTCAATATAAGTGATCCAGATTTTAGAGCCGAGGCCATCCCACAATCTATTCGGCACATATCCATCACCATGCAGAATAGATATGATGAAAAATTTAGGGAAGAAATGGGTAAACTGAAGGGAAGGATAGACATCGTAAATCTACGGACATTGATGTTTTTCAGAGAATATGAAGAAAGAACCACTGAGATCTTAAAAGATACATTTAGGGAAACAAATGGCCTGCGTGTCCTATTTATACCAGTGGAGTCCCTTGAATCTCTGCCACAAAGCTTTTCAAAACTTATCCACCTCCAGTACCTCAAAATTAGATCACCCTATGGCAGAGAAATGGCTTTACCTAGTGCACTATCCAGATTTTATCATTTGAAATTCTTGGACCTAAGTAGGTGGTATGGCAGTTCTAATTTGCCGAAAGACATTAGCCGCCTTGTGAATTTACGCGATCTGCTTGCTATGGAAGAACTCCACTCCAATGTTCCTGAGGTTGGAAAGATGAAGTATCTACGGGAGCTAAAAGAATTCCATGTTAAGAAAGAAAGTGCTGGATTTGATTTAAGAGAGTTGGGGGAATTGAGAGAGCTTGGAGGAACACTCAGTATACATAATCTTGAAAATGTAGCAACCAAGGAAGAAGCTAGTAGCGCCAAATTGGTGTTGAAAAGGGATTTGAAAGAGTTGACATTAGTTTGGGGCAGGCAGCAACCGACTGATACAGATGCTGGTATTCTGGATGCTCTTCAACCACACTCTAACCTTACAGGACTTGGCATTATAAATCAAGGCGGTACCACCTGTCCTAGTTGGTTGTATCCTGAGATCTGGGTGCACAATTTGGAGACTCTCCATTTATACCGCGTGTCTTGGGGAACTCTTCCACCTTTTGGGCAGCTACCATATCTCAGGGAACTCAGCTTGAAGAGCATTTCTGGGCTGCGTCAGTTTGGTCCTCACTATGGTGGCGTTAGAGGCAACTGTCTTACGCAGTTGAAGAAAGTTGTGTTTCATGACTTGCCAGATCTTGTCCAGTGGGTTGTGGAACCTAATTGCCATATGTTTCCAAGTCTTGAAAGCATCGATTGCAGAAATTGTCCCAATCTATGTATGGTGCCCTTGTCGGAGTGCTCTTGTGCCAGTTTGTGCAGGCTTGACATTGGTGGTTGCCCCAAGCTGTGTCTGCCCTCCATGCCTCACACCTCCACACTAACAGATTTTGCTATTACAAGTGGTTCAGGAACGTTGTCTTACCATGGAAAAAAATTGTTTGTTGGTCGGTATGCCGGTGCTTTGGCCTTCCACAACATGGATAAAGTGGAGAGTCTCCATATAAATGCATGTCATCTTACCGGGAAATTGTTGTCAAAAGTGTTCAATAGTTCCCCAGCTCTTGCTGAACTGACCATTGTTTCTTCACCTGAAGACGATGAGGAACGAGTAATACAGTTCCCATCATCCAGCTCACTGCAGACCCTTGGCTTCTTGGCGTCAAGGGGCTTGGTTCTTGTGCCTGCGGAGGATGGAGGAGGAATCCAGGACATGACGTCGCTCCAATCATTAAGCATAGATGGATGCGGCAAGTTGTTGTCTCGGTGGCCCATGGGAGAAGCAGGAGGAGCTCCGATGACCAACCCTTTCCCCGCTTCCCTCAGGATACTTGATATTACGGAAGAGTCAAGCATGCGGTCAGTGGCTCTGCTCTCAAACCTCACGTCTCTCACGCATCTAAGCCTAAAAGACTGCGAGAATTTGAAAGTGGATGGGTTCAATCCTCACATCACAGTCAACCTCAAGAAATTGGTGGTCTTTAACTTGAGCAGCAACTCTGTAGCAGCGGATCTGCTCTCAGAGGTGGCAAGGACCAAATTAATGCATGTGGGTTCCTTCGAATTGGAGACACTGGTGTTGGATAGCATCTCGGCGGTGCTCGTTGCTCCCATTTGCAGCCACCTCTCCGCCACCCTCCACGAGTTGCGATTCTATGGCAATGAACGGGCAAAAGGCTTCACGGAGGAGCAAGAGAATGCGCTTCAGCTCCTCACCTCCCTCCAGAAACTAGGATTTATTCGTTGCAAGGTTCTGCAGTCCCTCCCTCAAGGATTACATCGCCTTTCTTCTCTCAAACGATTAGAAGTCTCTTGTTGTCCTGAACTCCGATGCCTGCCAGAGGAGGGCTTCCCCACTTCGCTGCAATTTCTAAGTCTACGTTATGGCACTGGCGAGCAAAAAGAGCTAGCTGAGAAATTGAAAGAAACATACCCGAATTTACTAGTAGAATGTCTATATTAGCCCAAGGTAACACATGTGGCCTCCCTCTTTTTGTCTAAAGTGAGGCTTCCCCCTATACGTTCTTTATCTTAACTTCTAGTAATTTCTGACAGGCTCCACTGTTGCAATATATACATAGCTTCTGAAATCTGACAGGCTGCAAGGCACCGTTGCTCTGCATCTGCGCGCCAATCTGCCGGTTAGTAACGGAAAACTAACTTCTGCTCATCAATTTTTATGATTTCATTCACACTCCATTCATAACTTCTGTGTTTCTGTATCTACACACACATCTGCACTATGATTAATTCTTATGCAGCTTCCCTTTCTCTAACCAGAACTATTAAATTTCTTATACAGGCGTGGTAGCTTTTGTTCTGCACTTGCCTTTGTTCTGCTTTCATCTGCTAGCTGCATGGTAAATATGAAGACTAAGGCGACACCTGATAGACCTATAGATGAATGTCTATTTTAACAGAATCTCAACAGGTAAGCAACTTGCACGTCTGAATCTGCAATCTAGTTGCTCATGTATCGAAATGTTAAGGCAATGCATTCTGCAATCTTGTTTCAGGACAGAAAGCAGGCACCTGAATAATGGGACTTGAGACACGAGACATCAGATATCAATTCTGCAAATTTGCCTCCAGTTCTGCTTTTATGGAATTATTAATCCTGTGTGTGCTTGCCAGTTTTGAACTTTTGATACAAAAGTAAGTATCAAGTAGCAGCTATCTTCTCATAACCCTTCTACCACTTCTTCATACTGAAGCGTATTACAGCTTTCATGTGCCAGCCAGGGCTACACGGTAAATATGAAGACTAAGGCGACACTTCATGGACCTATAGATGAATATATCTATTTTTATTTACCTTTTTTAACAGAATCTCATCAGGTAAGCAATTGCACCTCCGAATCTGCAATCCAGTTGCTCATGTATCAAAATTTTAATGCAATGCAGTCTGCTATCTTCTTTCAGGACAGGAAGCAGACTTGTGAATAATTGGACTTTTTTTTCTGATAAATCAGATCGATTCTGTAAAATGGCCTCTAGTTCTGATTTTATGGAAATATTAATCCAGTGTGCTTGCCAACTTTGATTGAAAAGTACGTATCAAGTAACACCTGTTTTCTCATAACGCTTCTACCACTTGCATATTGAGGCACCTATCTTTTGCTGTCAGGTAACAAGTATAAACACAACGAAGAAAACCCACATTTTTTTCCAAGTAAGCGGGAATACGAAGTGAAGGTGTAGGGTCCGGTCGTATTTCTCCGGTCCAGGCTGCTATCACGTTAAAGTAAGTGGCAATACGAAGTGAAGGTGAAGGATCAACTGTATGAGCATTTCTGAAGCTTAGAACGGCATCACGTCCAATGTCCAGGCTGCTAATACTTTGCCACAATAATTTGCAACAATGTATGGTATGTATGTCTGATGTGTTTCTGTATTTACATATACACAGCCACCCTATAATTCTTAAGCAACTTACCTTTTTCTACAGAATGATAGAGAAATTTTAAGATGCTCCTAAACTATTCTGGACTGTTCATTTTTTTATCCAACAGTTTAGATTGAACATGGTGACCTACATAGGCTGCAAAGTGAACGTTTGTGGAACTGCAAGTAGCCCTCTTGTAAAGCGCAACTTGTTTTCTATCTTAATACATAGGTGCACAGATCTCCTGTGTGTTCCTGAAAAAAAACATGGTGACCTACTACCTATACTAGGGTTAATAAGCATCATTGGCTTTCATATTTAATATCTAACATTTAGAAGGAAACAATGCATTTGGATAGTATCAATTAACTTTATGAAAGCATATTGCTATCTATTCCGGCAGTATGTGAAGGAACTTAAAAATATTGGAGCATGGTGATAATCGAGCAATATTTTTTATTGGACCAGATAAATCTTTTAACATTGTTATATTTTGTAAATGAGTGTAACATGACAACAAATTTGATGTGTCAACTTTTTTTGCTCGTTTGAAGAGAAAATCTAGTAACATGATTATTTTGGTAGCGTGATAACATTTGCTACACGTTTGCTTTTACTATGACAACATTTTTTTAACGAACAGACTGCACACAAAAAATATCTTGTAACATGAAAATTTATCAGATCAAAAACAATAAATTTTCAGAGGACTGACAATTAGCAACACCGATAAAATAATGACCATGGCATGAGCCCATCGCGATTTTTTATAACTTTGCCCATCATGCATGAGTCAATGTTCTCTTAATATGCCTTAATGTTTGGTAATGTACACAAAATTAGCACTATCACGTTTATGTGTAAATGGGACATGGTAATCAGGATGAAGGAAAAACTAATTGCACTTTCCTCTAGAAGTCTAGATAACTATCCATTTGGTTATGACAAGCACATAGACCCATTGTCTATAACTATGATATTCTTATAAGCATTGCTTCTGTGTTTAAGTGGTCGAGATTTTGAAATTTTAAAACTGTGAGACAAAAAAATTATTATGAAAAACTTCATGTAATAAATTTTCTATAACATAATAAGCCATGATAACTAATTTAATGGCTTCTGCTGGTGTGTAGTATGATAATTATCAGTAACTTACATGTTGCAGGAACAATGCAGGTTCTGTGCTTTGCTTTCTTGGAGCGTTGGACAGTTTGCTTCTGGACTCGTTGGCCGGCTTCCTACTGATTGCATAGCATGTATTTCATGAAATTAACAATTTGTGTGGAAGAGCATCACCTAAGACCTAAGTTATAGTGAAGCTTCATTGTTTCCATTTCATCCTCTGGTATGTTCATTTATCCAAACAGTTCTAGATGATGATGTTTGCTTATATGGTTTACGTAGCAGACCTCCCTTATTGTTGGTTTAATGCAATGATAGCCTTTTTTTTAACTGCTTAATGCTAAAACACGTTTCTTACAATATCAGTGCATGGTGATTATCTGTTCATGGACTTGATCAATCTGCGCTACCATCAGGTTTATGATCCTGTAAGTACTGATCAGTGACCAACTTTCCATGTGGTGTTTCTTGCGTATAAGCCGACGTTTCACCGGCATCCTTGACAGTTTTAGGTAATGATTAAGCATCTATATTCGTGAGTTCCCTTGCCTTGTCCATTTTCTGACCTTAAGTTCATTACTCCCTTCAGAACAATTACAACCAACAGTGAATTTTACAGTTGGCATTCAGGGCATAGCTCCTCTATCAGGATAATAACAGCAAAGGAAACCTTTGTCCTGACATTCTGAGTGAGCCGAGCCTTGGAGTCATGAAGTGACCATTTAAAAGGTACAGATATCTCGTCAATCTTTCTTTTCTGTTTGTTCTTTACCGAAAAAGGCTTTCGCCCCGCTTTATAGATAAATCACATTCTGTTTGTTCTTTACTAGTAAAGCTCAAAAGTGGTACAGATATCTCCACTTTGTGTCCTGAAAGTCCTGAGTTCAAGACAGCCTCTCTGCAGAAAAAAGCAAGGGAAACACATCTATAAATTCCCTTCTCCGTGGAGTCCACAATTTGTGGGAGCTTTCAGCATTTGGGTACGCCCTTACTAAAGCTCAAAATTGACAATGTGTCGAGCGTCAGAAGTGGTAAGCACATGTTTACAGAGCTCACATTACTTGTGGCGAGATTATTCCGGCGTTTGACACTAACTCGTTTTGGTGTGAATGATCGTCGTCCAGGTATTCCTCTCGATTTGCTCCTGGTTGACGAGCCCATACCTCGAGCGTGCTTTCAAGCTTAGCTTCCGGACGAAGGTGTGGCACCAAGATGAGATCAGATGGAGATGAATCGCCAAGGTTTGCTACTCTGCTTCGAGCGCCCATCGCATTCAGTTTGTTGGCAGAACTAAGCCTGAGCCGATCTTGTGTGTTATGCAAGTTCCATCATCGGAATTAGTTACTGCTGCAAAGACTCCACAAGTTTGCTCCATCCACGACTTGGTTCTCACGATTGGTCATTTAGTTGTTATAAGTTGCTCTCATGCCTAACTAATATGTGTGCCTCTAGTTGCACGAGTACCCTGTTGAAAGCGAGTGAGAATTCTGAGTTTGAGTTTGCTTGTGCTGTTTTGTGCTGCCAGCACTCGATTCCGTTGCGTGTTAGCTGTTATTTGTCGATCCCATATAGGATGGATTCATTTGGTTCCATTTTGTGGTTCCATCAAGGCCCGTGGTTTGGGTTGCGTTTTCTGTAAACCCAGCTGATTACCTACTGCAATGTATCTGAGACTCTGAGATAACTTAGAACATCTTCAATATAATATATCATGTAGATGCAAAAATAACTAATTTATACATCTTCGAGACCCAACAATTTCTTCTCCAATAAATGTTGTAGATGTAATTTTTTTTTTTACATCTTCACCTTTAGGAGATGTGAAATACAAACACCTGGAGAAGCAACCTCCAGGAGATGTAAAACCGGAAGTCGCGCACCAAACGCCCTTCATTTCCTTTCCCCTTCTTCCTCTATCCGCCCGACGCACAGCCGCCACCGCCTCGATTTGTCTGCAGCATTGCTGTCGCCGCCCAACCGCGTCAGATTCGGCCGTCAACCACCCCCGCTGTCCCTCCGCCACTCCGCCTCAAATCGCTGCCCCGACTCGCCCGCCGCTGCCGCCCCGACGCTCCTCGGCCGTCGTCCCCACGCACAGCCGCCGCCCTGATTCGCCACCCTCGCCGCACCGATGCTCCTGGGTCGCCGCCCCCACGCACAACCGCCGCCGCCCCGAATCGCATCGCGCCTCCGCCACCCCGATTCACCACCCTCGCCGCACCGATGCTCCTGGGTCGCCGCCCCCACGCACAACCGCCGCCGCCCCGAATCGCATCGCGCCTCCGCCACCCCGATTCACCACCCTCGCCGCACCGATGCTCCTGGGTCGCCGCCCCCACGCACAACCGCCGCCGCCCCGAATCGCATCGCGCCTCCGCCGCCCCGATTCACCTATCGTGCAGCCGCCACCACCTCGTTGTCGCCATGCCGCCGAAGAAGGTGTCCAAGAGCAAGATCGGTTTCTTCGAAGTGCGGGTGAAGCCGTCCAGCAACTTTGGCATCGAGTTCTTCGACGCGGGCCACCGCTTCTGGCTCGACACGTACGGCAACGTCGAAAAGGCCGTGCGTGCCTCCGACGTGGCAGCGTGGCGTGCCGGGAGGCCGAAGACGGATTTCAAATGCCGGAGATTGAGACCCGGGCGGATGCAGAGTTCCTCGTGCCAGAGGGTATTTGGATGGATGAGATGACAAAGAAGAAGACGAAGAAGAGGCCATCCATTGTTGTTGCTCCCGGCGATAGCGACAAGGTGGCGATGGCGAGGTTCACACGGGAGCATCCAGAGTATGTTTAGGCCGAGCAAGAGTACTTCTGAAAGCGCAAGGCCGAATAGAAGAAGAAGGGGGTGAAGAAGGAGGACGAGGTCGGCTCCTCGAAGGTGATCCCGATTGAGTCCTCGGATGAGGATGACAAGGAGTACTGGATGCCCTCGGAGGAGGATGACTAGTTTGATGGATGTACTCCCTCCGTCCGGAAATACTTGTCATCAAAATGAACAAAGGGGGATGTATCTAGACGTATTTTAGTTCTAGATACATCCCATTTTATTCATTTTGATGACAAGTATTTTTGAACGGAGAAAGTAGTAGTTTGAATTAGTTATAGTAGCCGTCTAATTTATGTTTTTAATTAGAACTATGTTTGAAATATGTTTTAAATGAAGTAGTAGTTAAAGTTTCTAGTTTTTACATCGCCAACTTGCATCATCTATTATAGTTGAACGTTTACGTCATCAATATACATTATTTGTTGGAGTTGCCTTTTTTTAAAATGTAAAATGCACTTTTAATGATGTAAGTTATACATCACCTAGTTTTACATCTTCAATTTAAAGATGCTCTTCATGGTAACCGATGATTACCGGACATAGAGAATGTGGTGTCTTGAATCAATGGACGAGCAAAGGGGAGGCCCTAGTGGCACCAAAAAAGAAGATGAAGTCCTCGTGGTGTAGTGGCATCGAAGGTGGAATCGACGGCTTGGCTCGGGCAAACTCGAGCCGAGGCTGGCTCTGGCTTCGGCTTGCAAAAATAAAATCCTAAAATCACGCTCGGGACGGCTTGCGAGCCCAGCTGTTACATACATAAACGAGCCTAGCCAGCGCTGGCTTGGCTCGATCCCCTCTCCCGCACGATGCACGCCGCCGCCTGGGCCGTCGCTCCTGCCGCCGCGAGACTCCTCCACCGCTAGGAGACCGCCGCCGCCCAGAAGTTGCAATAGACCCTGGCCCGAGCCGCTCTCTCCTCCGATCGCCGCACCGCCTCCACTGCTACTCCGGCCGCCTCCCGTCGAGCGACCCCGGCCTGCCCTCCGGCGGGTGTCCGAGGCGGCGGAGGCCTCCGGCAGGAACCTCTGCGCCGAGCGCGTCCTGCACCCTGCCTCGAGGGCGTCGTCCACATCCTTGGCAAACTCTGTATGTACGTCCTCTCTTCTTCACAACGTTTTTGTTTTGCTAGCCTAGCTGTCTCATTTTCTGGGGTTGTACTACCTCAATTCCTACGACTGAACAGTTTGAAACATGAATGACGGATTTGATAAATCATTTTCTTGTGCTAATCAACACTTGGCAGAAGAAACTGAAAAGAAACAACACATACCTCCAATCCTTAACTTCCCCTTGTTCTGGAGTAGAGCGGGCACCATCCCCTCTAGTAGAAAGAAAATCAGTGTTCATAATTACAGCCTCTGAAATCTAGAAGCGCATCCAGACTGAAACCCCGCTGAATTTTTATTTGTGTAACAAATCATGCAGCAAATACATTTTAGAGTGAGTTTAGTGGACACGCAATAGTACAATCTACATACTCTTGTCAACCCCCCCCCCCCCCCCCCCCCCCCCCCAACACCGTCAGTTTCTCCAAATCCATCTTGCATCTCTAGTAGAAGTAGAACAAAACTTTGCTTCGATGGGAATTTCATTGTGCGGTGAAAAGAGAATCGATGCAAGGACTAATTCCTTGTCTAGCTGTTCTCTCATCATTGGCAACTTACCACTGAAATTTCCCCTAATCATGACATCCTTTCCCGATGAACTCTCAAGACCACTTGTTTCAATATTTTTAATTTACAAAGCATGCTCCTTGTTCACATGACAGTCTAAGTGATTGAACCTGAGATGGTGACTTATGGTGCTTAAAGATGGATATAGTGACGCACTCCTACATCTGGCTGCTAGTGTGGCGAAGATCCTTAGCAAACAGAGAAGGCCGGCCACTGCTTGCCGAGATCCTAACATGCACAGGAAGATAAATACCTTCCTAACATTAGTTAACAATCTAGAAGCACATGCAAACTAAAACCCCGCTGAATTTTTATTTGTGTAACAAATCATGCAGCAAATACATTTTAGAGTGAGTTTAGTGGACACACAATAGTGCAAACTACATACTCTTTGTCATCTCTCTCGATGATCACATTGTTTTACTTTTGACATAGTCCTCTCCCCTCAAACAAATCCATCACTACTAATTTAGTGGGCTCCACATAATCGGTGCGACATCATGGAATTCAACACTCGTGCATCAGTTTCTCCAAATCCATCTTGCATCTCTGGTAGAATAAAGCTCTGCTTTGGTGGGAATTTCATTGAGCGGTGAAAATAAAATTGATGTGAGGACTAGTTCCTTGTCTAGATGTTCTCTCAGCATTGGCAACTTCATTGCAGCAATTTCCCCTAATCATGGCATCCTTACCAGAAAGGCTTTCATGCCGCTTTATATATAAAGAAAACTATCAAAGCCACAAGGTACGACAGATAAGTTCACACCCCACACACAAGGTAGCATACAAACGCGAAGGTACCAAAGGTTACAGCTGAGGGCACAACTCAACAAGCCCTAAAATAAAAGAAAAACAAGGCAGAGGCCAAGGATATGACCCAAGGCATTGCAGAAGAGGCACCTAGTGCCTAGTCCGGCTCTGGAAGTGGCGGTGGGAGCGCGCGCGGGGAGGAGGGGGGGCAAGCGGCGGAAGGCTAGTGCATGATGATCTGCGATGATTATATCAATGGTGTCTCAATCGTGCAGGTGGCTAAGCGGCCACCCGAGCTGCAAATAGCCACACATTTTGAAAATCGCTTTAGTGGCACGTTGAAGAGGGGCACACTGGATTACTAGCTTATTGCGGACCGCCCAGAGTGTCCATGCGAGAACCCCAATGCACAACAACCTAGTGTGGTGGGAGCGCATCGCGATGGCCTGGAGTTCCTCAAATAGGTCGGAGAAGTTGGTGTTGCACCAACGACCGCCAACCACCTCGCGGAAGCAACTCCAAAGGAATTGCACGAACATGTAGGTGAAGAAGATGTGTTTCGAATCCTCCACCATGCCGTAGAGCAGGTAGGTCCCATCCCCATGGCCATTCGACTTTAGGACCTCCACCCCAGAGGGTACCAAGCCGCGAATCCACTGCCAAAGGAAGATCCTAATCTTCAGCAGTAGCCGAATTGCCCAGATCAGGGCAAGTGGCTCGGGGGCGGGAGAGGTCACAATGGCCTCGTAGAGTTATTTGGTGGAGAAGCGGCCTGTTGATTCTAGGTGCCAGGATATGCCGTCGTGCACATGATCAATGTCCAAGGGCTGGAGGGCGATACACTAATAAGCTCATTCCAGGCGGCCACTTTGAGGGGTGAAAGGCCGTCGGAACGCAAGGCGCCCTAAGTCAATAAGGGCCACCTCGACGGAGACCCTAGGGTCAACCGCAATGGAAAATATGTCTGGAAAACGGGCGGCGAGGGGGCGATCCACCACCCACCATTCAAACCAGAAGAGGGTCAATGAGCCGGACCCCACCGAGATGGAGGTCCCGATGCGGAGGACCGGCAGGAGCTGGATAATGGATTGCCAGAACTGGGAGCCACTAGTGTGCTGGCAGAAGGCTAGCGGCTGCCCGTGAAGGTGCTTGTTCCTGATGATGTCGAGCTAGAGGCCACCTTCCCCATTCGCGATCCTCCAAAGCCACCGCGTCAACAGGGCAATGTTCATGCGCTTACAAGACATGACCCCAAGCCCTCCTTGATCACGTGGTTTACTAATGTCGGGCAAGTGTACCATATCGTACTTTTGCTAGTCCCCCTCCCCAGCCCAGAAAAATCTTGCCTGATACTTGGCGATCTCATGATGGAGGGTCTCATGGAGGCTGTAGAAGCTCATGATGTACATGAGTAGACTCGACAGCGCTGAATTAATGAGGATTGTCCTCGCCGCCTTGGAAAACCACCTACCCTAGCACGGCTCGACATGGTGTTGCAGCTTGGTCACCACTGGTCGCAAATCTGCTATGGTCAATTTGGAGTCACTAATGGGAATCCCCAGGTAACACAAAGGGGAAGCACGCAGCTGGCAATTCAGGCGGTCAGCAATGCTCTGGCTCTCGTCCGTCGAGTAACCCAAGATCATTACTTCGCTCTTGTCTAAGTTGATCATAAGGCCTGACATCTGTTCAAAGCACAGGAGCAGGAATTTTAGGTTTATGATGTCGGCGTGGAGCCCTCAACCATTATAATGGTATCGTCGGCGTATTAAAGGAGGGAGACCCCTCCCCCTCCCACAAGATGGCTGACCATGTCGTGTATATGCCCCGCGGCTTTGGCTTTGTCGAGGATGGCTGCGAGGGCATCGACCACCATGGTGAATAAGAAGGGGAAGAAGGGGTTGCCTTGCTGAACCCCACAAAGTGTGGGGAAGTAGGGAACAATCTTGCCTTTAATGTTCATAGCGGTGCGGCCATTGGACACCATCTGCATAACCCTGGTGACCCAGCAATCGTCGAAGCCCTTCCGTAACAAAACTTCCCAAAGGAAGGACCAATGGACCGTATCATAGGCTTTATGGAAGTCAATCTTCAGGAAGACCGCTTTCTGTTGCCTAGAGAGGACTTCATGAAGCACCTCGTGGAACACCAAAACCCCGTCCAAAATGAAGCGGCCTTGGATGAAGGCCGATTGGTTGCGATGGGTGATGGTGTTCTTAAGGCGGGTCACCCTATTAGCGTACCCCTTCGCTAGAATCCGAAGTATCACATTAATGACCATGATTGGGCGAAACTGGCGGATGTCCGAGGCCCCAAGGACCTTGAGGATTAGAGTGATAATCTCATAGTTAAGTCGGGAGAGGTCAATGGAGCCCACATAGAATTTGTCGAACAGAGCAATGACTTCGGGCTTGATGACATTCCTAAAGGTCTGGAAGAACTTCACCAGGACACCTTCTGGTCCCGAGGCGGATGTCGGATTCATGTCCTTTATGGCCACCAGGACCTCCTCGGAAAAAGGAACTGTGATGGGGACATTATCTGCCACCAAGACAAGCTGTTGTCCCGTTTAGGTATCCGGGGCCAAGGCCGCAAATAGGGCTTTATAGAAGCCATCAACATGGGGGCGGATGTCAGACGGCCATTGGAGGAGGTTATAACCGTCCCAAAGGAGAGGGATTGTGTTGCGGCGCCTCGCCTGTTGGCAATCGCCTGGAAATACGCCGTGTTAGCGTCACCCTGGAAGACCCACCGCTGGATGCCTTGCTGGCGCCAGTATGCCTCTTCGTCGGTGTATATGACCGTAAGCTGGTCCTCAAGCTCATACCGGAGCATCCACTAGTCGGGCGAAAGGTACGAAGAGTCGGCCCGGACGTTAATGCCTGAATAGAGGAAAGGAGTGCCTTCTTGCGCTCACGTAGGTTCCGATCCAGGTTCCCCCCCATCCTTCCTAAACTGGCGGGCGTGCTTCGCACAGAAGTGCCAGGAGTCAGCCGCCGAGAGAGTGCGATGGAGTGTCGCGCGAGACGTCGCCCACCGGTCGCAAACGACCTAAACGAACCCACGCTGATTAAGCCAAAAGAGCTCAAATCGGAACCTCAGGGGTTGGGACGGCTGATCATCCTCCGAGGAGATAAGTAGGGGGGACATGATCCAACCCGATCTTGGTGATTGCCCGAAGGGACGCGAGGGGCATCGAAGTTCCCACTCCAGGGACAGGAAGACACGGTCAAGAACGGATCTACTTGGATCGATGTGACGATTGGTCCAGGTGAACTTGGCTCCAATCCTATATAATTCTCGAAGACCGAGATCCATGATGTTACCGTTGAACATCTACATGAGGGGGAGGTTGACTAGGTGGCTGCTCTTGTCCTCGGCCGATTGGATGAGTTGCGCGGCCACAACCTTCCTCTGAAGCTCGTCGAGAAAGGCCGGCGATCGGCGGTGGTCGGCAGGGCCATAGACAGTAACGATCTCCCATTTAAAGGCAGAGCTCGCTCGAAAATCTCTGTACTAACAAAGAATTCACCTCGATCCATGTCCCCCACCTCAAAGGTGGCATCCTTCACGCCTAAAAGGATGCCACCCGAATGGCCAGTGCTCCCACTAGAAGGGAGCCAATGCCAGGCAAATAGATGGGGCTCAGACGGTCAATTTTAGGGAGGGCGAAATCTGAACACATGGTTTCCTGAATGGCCACAATGTTAGTTCTTTTATCGCGCATGTACTCGATGAGTTGGCGGCATCAACCATCTTGGCCAAAGCCGCGAATATTCCTGAAGAGGATCCGTATCAAGGAGACATCAGGGGCTGCTTGATCCCAAGACGAGGGAGGCACTCTAAGCACGTAGGGCTACGATGCGGGAGCGTGTGCGACCGCGAATTTCCACCACCTCAGCCGACAGAGTGGTACCCACCGCGGAGGGGTGAGTGCCGAGGGCTGGGGGTCGGGGCTCGTAGGAGGCGAGCGCGAGTCTCGGCCAGTCTCCCGTCAAGGATTTCACGGGAGCGGATTGCCTCCTGAAGACAATCGCCGAGTCGGTAGCAACCTTAGTCAGGTAACCGAGTGGCGCCGATTTGAGAGCGAAAATGAGAAATTGGAAGAACTAGTAGGAATATCTAATGTACATAGGTTTCGGGCCATGGTCTGAAGCTCCGCCCGCTCGGGGATAGACGGAGCTTGGCAGTCTGCCGGGCGGGGCAGCGTCAATGCGGGCGCTGCGCCGAGAGGCAGTCACTAGAGTCGACACGTACCTACCCTTCCCGGCGTAGGCCGCAGTCCTAGGTGGGTGGGGGTGGGAGCCACCATAGACGCAGGCGCCGAGGCGCTGGGGGCCGCGGCAGTTGCGAGGCAGGTGGCAAGCGGCAGAGACCGTGGCGAAGTCTCGAGCAGGGAGTCCAGTGTGTTCGGAGGCGTTGGCGGGCGGGTCGGAGCGCGGCACATGGAGGCCATCCCAGTCTGCTGACCGGGTGGGGCTTCAGCCGAGGAGGGGGACTCTAGCCCGAGCAGCCCCGAGAGGGTGCCACGAGCTCAGGTTGCTCCAAGGGCGGAGGCACGATGGGCGGGGATCGCTCCGGCTCAGGCCCGAGGCAAGAGTCCACCAGGACGGGAGGGGCCGCTCCGGTTCGAGCTCGTGGCGGGAGGCCACCAGGAGGGAAGGGGGTGGCCAGGATGAGCTGGGCATCGGGATCTTGTCCGTGGAGGCTTGGACGATGCAGGGGGAGCGCGGGGAGGAGGCGGGACGACGAGGAGTCCCACGCTGGAGATGTGGCTGCATGGACTCTCAAGACCACTTGGTTCAACATCTTTAATTTGCAGAGCATGCTGCTTGTTCACATGAGAGTCTATGTGATTGAGCCTAACTAATGGTGGTTGAAGGTGTGTACAGTTACTCACTCCTAGATCTGGCTGCCAGTGTGGCGAAGATCCTTAGCGAACAGAGAAGGCCGGCCAGAATTTTAAACTTAACACCGACACCCAACACTTATGTGGAATGGCAGATTACATGAGCTCTTCCCTTTGTTCATGTACGTTATATGAAGGTTGCAATACACACCAGCAAGTTCAGATAGACTTAAGACATGACACCTTGAACATTTTGCAAGAATGGAAACGTCATGCCAACAGAGCGTAACAACGTGGAGCAGGGAAACACAAGGACTACAAGATCAAGAACTGTACCACCTCACTTACGACGACGTCTTGCACAACCCCGCCAAATCGAATCCATCTGATGCAGCCCCTGATCAAAATCAATCAAATAAACAAATAGGAATCCAGCCCCTGAATATTGGAACCACAACTGAACAGAAGAGATGTATACTGAGCTGATGATGCATATACGAGTATTACATTGTCATTTTACTACGACTCAACAGTTAATCTTAGAGGACCACCAACACAACAACTAACTAACAGAATATAGAAACACACCGTACAACTATAACAACTCTGCACGGCGGTGTCTCGGACATACCAACTCTGCACGGCGGTCTCTCAGACATACCAAAGCATCACAAGATTCAGCATTGGCATGCTTGCCTCTGGATCTTGGAATTCATGGTGTCCTTGCAGCCTTGTAAGTGTTTGTTGAGGTGAGAGGTCTTCTCCACCCAAGGGCAGCTGCCATTGCGCTTCTCCATTGCTTGCTTATTCAGATCCCTTACGAACTCGCTGTTGTATTTGCCAATTTGTTCTCGCCACTGGGACTTGTGCTTGTCGCATGTTGCAACTTGCAAGGTAAAGCAATAGCCAATGAAAGTTTGTCTAGTTAGTCAGGTGGACATACTACTAACCTCTTCAGAAAAAAATTCAGGTTGGCACACCTGCAGAGTCCTGAATAGTATCCTCCAAAATATCAAAAAACTGATAAAATGAGAAAATAAAAATAAAATTGCTGGACAGCTTGACAGTGGGTGAATCTTGGCGACACATTTAGTTAAAAAATATTTGGTATGCTTATGGGTACCGTCGTCCACTGCACCCCGTGGACGCCACTGAGCGGACCACCGACGGCTCTAGCTCACAGGTTGACACGCACCATCAAAGGCATCTCGACCCGAGATTTCGTACTAACAAAGGAAGGACAATGTTCCGTTCACATCACATCGCATAATAAGCGTCTCACTTTGGCCCTGTTTGGATACTCTAACTCAGTTAGAGGTTAGAGTTAGATTCTAACTCTAAACTAATCCCAAACTAACTCTAACCAAAAAGCTGTTTGGATGGTAGGGTTAGATTGACAATAAAATATTTCTTCTCAATCATTTGACTACTTTGAACCTTGTTTGAATGGGAGGGGTAACTTTTTTTACTATTTTTTTAGTGGAACCAAGAGAACTAACCCAAATAAGCTCCTCTAGTGTGGGCTAGTTTTTTGGGGTGGGTTAGATCCAACTAACCCAAACTAACCCATCATGTTTGGATACTTTTGGGTTATTTGAGGCCCAACTAAGTAAAACTAACTCTAACATAGGGATCCAAACAGGGCCTTTGCCTCTTGCCGACATACTCCAGTACGTACTATTTTCTTTAGTTTTTGCACCGAAAGGAAATGAAAGGTTGCCGCAAGCTTTACCACTGCCGTTCACATGGTGCTGCCCACCCGCCTCTGAAAGCATTAGAAAACGTCTGTCTTGAATAGTTACTTCCTGCACCATGCCAGGTAATTAGTAGTGCTTTGATTAGCTTCAGACATGCGCTGTCTCCTCAAAGCTTAAACGAATGGTTCAAGGGCGCCGGTACGGCAGGAATAGCCAGGACCAATTATTAGTCGGGGGGCTGTTCACAGGCACGCACAAACCAATTATTTGTCGGTGTCGCTCCTCCCAACGTATAATAGTGTTCGTTCCTGTTTTTGGTCACTTTAGCTGATTATTAAAGCAAAGCTAAATTACTCTACTTCATTTGGCTGCCTCAAGCGCTTTGCAAAGACAAGTCTTGGTCCTCCACACAGCTATGAACAACATGGAGTTTCTTAAGATTTTGTTAGTTGATATTTGAGATTTCAGACATCAGCCTATATCCGATCCAGTATGAGTGTCCATGTTAATTAAAGTACTAACAATATGCAGACCATCTAATCTAAACATACGAGGATGGAGCAGAGGTCCGTGTTGGGGATGCTTAAAACCTTGGCGAGGTGAACGAAGTAGAATGAGTAGACGCCTTACCTGATTGTAATTATCTTTGTTTGTGTGGTGCTTTATACCGTTGGTGTTCCTTAATAGATTTGGGGGGTTTGTTCGGAAAAAGAAAAAGTTGATGGATGGCATGACCTACAAGGAGATCAAGATCCAAATCATGCCTCGTGACTGTGTCCCCTTGTGCATTGACTGACCTGCGAGGACACACTTATGGTCCCTTTGCTTAAGAAGGAAGGGATAAGATCCAGCTACAGCTGGCCACAAGCACATTCGCAGAAAGGCCCCTGAAAACTTCTACAATGATCCTCGTATTATGCAGAATAGAGCAAACGAAAGAATGCTTGTATTTTTTTGTTTGAAAGTGTTTTTTTAAGAAAATTTTTCGATCTATTCATTTGCAATCATGATAGTGCAACGAATATCAGAAATAATAAAAAATACATCTAAATTGGTATACCACGTAGTAATGACTATAAGCATTGAAGCGAGCCGAAGACGTGCCATTGTCATTGCCCCTCCCTGCCCAAGACAGACAAAATTTGTTGTAGTACACAATCGAAAAATCATCGTGCTAAGGCCCCAAAGAACTAGCGCATCAGAACAACAACCGCCATCGTCGAAGAGTAGCATAAATCGCAAGCATGCAACCTAAAGACACACAAAAATAGACGTAACTGGGAATTATATGTACTACTAGCTCAGCTTAGCTCTCTTCTCTTGGAACCCACTCCCCGTCTCAAAATAAGTGCACTGATTTAGTATAGCTTTATAACAGCGACACTTATTTTTAGACGAAAGGTAATATAATTATTTGAACATTTCTTAATGAGGTGAGATGTTACAAAAAACAGTTTATGACAAGAAATGTTCTAACAATGGTAATACTAATTACCTTTTCGCGCCAAGAAATGTTCTAACAATATTCCAGATGTGTTAATGACGCTCCATTTTTGAGGAAAAAGACAACACTTGTATTTTTAACATCAGAAATACAGAACTTCATCCAGACATTTTTTTGGTTGCGGGAATTTCATGCAGATATTTCACATCCGAGACATGTTGCTTACGTATACGCACGATGGCATTTGTTTACCGGAGGCACCAAAGTACAAAAATAAAAGAATGGTGCTTGGAGTACACCTAAATACTACAATAGTACAAGGATCATTTTGTAAATTATATCAGTAGCCCAGCTTGTTGATGGATCCCGTCTCTCCATGATTATTGACTACCAGCCTATATATATGGCGCCATGGATGGCTGTCCTTTGCTCGTATTACTCATTCTCTCAACAGCCAAGTACCAAGTCCCAACCACTCGCATCCTCGGCAAAGTGAACCGGAAGCGCGGATGGAGGCGGCCGCCGGCGCGGCGGGCTCGCTCCTCGGCAAGCTGCTCACGAAGCTGTCCGACGACCTGGTGGCCGCGTATGTCGACAGCCTCGAGCTGGGCCACAACTCCGACCAGATCCAAACCAAGCTGCTTCACACACAAGGGCTGCTGCAACTGGCCGAGGGGAGGGACGCGAGCAACGTCCCTGCCCTGCCGGCCTTGTTGGAGAAGCTGAGCAAGAAGGCCGACGAGGCGGAGGACGCGCTGGATGAGCTTCACTACTTCAAGATCCAGGACCAGCTCGACGGCACCGACTATGCCGCGCCAGATCTCGGCGATGGCCTCCGCGGCCATGCCCGCCATGGTCGCCATGCTGCTCGCCACACCATCGGTAACTGGTTTCCATGCTTTTCTTGCTCGCGTGCACAAGATGATGGTTATGCCCCTATTGCTGCTGTCAATAGCCCACACCACTATACAACCAACTCTGCTACTGCTGATGATGGTGGCGATGTCGATAAGTTACATTTCGACAGAGTCGCCATGTCAAGCAAAATCAAGTCAGTGATAAATGACATACACTCCCTATGTGACCCTGTCTCTGATTTGCTCAGTAAAATTCCAAGCAGCAGCAGAACCGTCACCCTAAAACGACCTCCCATAGGGTCCACAATTACACAAGATAGACTGCACGGGAGGCAAGACATTTTTGAGAAAATTGTCAGTGATATCACAAGTGGCACACATCACGGTCAAACTGTTTCTGTTCTTCCTATAGTCGGCCCGGGGGGTATTGGAAAGACAACTTTCACCCAACATCTGTATAATGATGGTAGGACTGAAGAGCACTTTGCTGTTATGGTTTGGGTGTGTGTATCAACTGATTTTGATGTGTTGAAGCTCACCCAACAAATCCTTAAATGCATACCTACAACTGAAAATGAAACTGCAACTGAAACAACCAATCTAGACAGACTTCAAAAATCCATTGCGCAGAGACTGAAGTCCAAAAGGTTCTTACTTGTCTTGGATGATATATGGAAATGCAGTAGTGAGGACGAGTGGAAAACCCTTCTAGCTCCATTCACGAAGGGGGAAGCCAAAGGCAGCATGGTACTTGTCACAACTCGATTCCCAAAACTAGCAGGAATGATGAAAACAGTTGATCCAGTAGAACTGCAAGGCTTGGAGTCTAATGACTTCTTCACATTCTTTGAATCTTGTATATTTGGTGAACATAAGCCTAGGAATTATGAAGATGAGTTAGCTTGTATTGCAAGAGAAATTGCAAGCAAGTTAAAGGGCTCCCCTCTAGCAGCCAAAACAGTTGGTCGACTATTGAAGAAAAATCTTTCCCGGGAACATTGGAATGGAGTTCTTCACAATCATGAGTGGCGAAACCAGAAAAATGATAATGATATTATACCATCTTTGAAAATTAGCTACGACCACCTCCCTTTCAATCTGAAAAAATGCTTCTCATATTTTTCCCTTTATCCTGAAGATTATAAGTTTAGCACTTCAGGAATTAATCGTTTTTGGATTGCAATAGGCATCATAGGCTCTAGCCAGCCAAGCAATAAGAATTACATGGAAGGTCTAGTGGAAAATGGTTTTCTCATGAAGGGGGTTTCTAAATATCCTCCTTTTCGTAAATACTATGTAATGCATGATTTAATGCATGAGCTATCCCGGAGTGTCTCTGCACAAGAATGCCTCAATATAAGTGATTTAAATTTTAGAGCCGAGGCCATCCCACAATCTATTCAGCACTTATCCATCACCATACAAAATAGATATGATGAAAATTTTAGGGAAGAAATGGGTAAACTAAAGGGGAGGATAGACATTGTAAATCTACGGACACTGATGATTTTTAGACAATATGAAGAATCAATTGTTGAGATCTTAAAAGATACGTTTAAGGAAACAAATGGCCTGCGCATCCTACTTATAGCAGTGAAGTCCCTTGAATCTCTGCCACAAAGCTTTTCAAAACTTATCCACCTCCAGTACCTCCAAATAGGATCACCCTATGGTAGAGAAATAACTTTACCTAGCACACTATCCAGATTTTATCACTTGAAATTCTTGGACCTAAGTAGTTGGTATGGTAGTTCTAACTTGCCTAAAGACATTAGCCGCCTTGTGAATTTACATGATTTTCTCGCTAAGAAAGAACTCCACTCCAATGTTCCCGAGGTTGGAAAGATGAAGTATCTACATGGGCTAAAAGAATTCCATGTTAAGAAAGAAAGTGTTGGATTTGATTTAAGAGAGTTGGGGGAATTGAGAGAGCTTGGGGGAACACTCTGTATAAATAATCTTGAAAATGTGGCAACCAAGGAAGAAGCTAGTGGCGCCAAATTGGTGTTGAAAAGGGATTTGAAAGAATTGACATTAGTTTGGGGCAGAGCGCAACCGACTGATACAGATGCTGATATTCTTGATGCTCTTCAACCACACTCTAACCTTAGAACACTTCGCATTATGAACCAAGGTGGTACCACTTGTCCTAGTTGGTTGTGTCCTGAGATATCGGTGAACAATTTAAAGACTCTCCATTTACAGGGTTTGTCTTGGGGAACTCTTCCACCTTTTGGGCAGCTGCCATATCTCAGGGAACTCAGCTTGAAGAGCATTTCTGGAGTGCTTCAGATTGGTCCAGACTATGGTGGCTTTACAGGCACATGTTTTATGCAGTTGAAGAAAGTTTTGTTTGAGGACCTGTCGGATCTTGTCCAGTGGGTTGTGGAACCCAATTGCCATATGTTTCCTATTCTTGAAAGCATCGATTGCACAAATTGTCCCAATCTATGTGTGATGCCCTTCTCAGAGTGTTCTTGTACCAGTTTGTCCAGGCTTTACATTGATAGTTGCCCCAAGTTGTCTCTGCCCCCCATGCCTCACACTTCCACACTGACAGATTTGGCTGTACAAAAAGGTCCAACATGGCGGGAAAGAATGTTGTCTTACAATGGAAAAGAATTGGTTGTTAGCAAGTATGCCGGTGCTTTGGCCTTCCACAATCTGGGTTCAGTAGAGGATATGAGTATTGGAGATGTACCACACATTTCGTGGACAGACCTCGAAAAGCTTAAATCCTTGAGAAAACTAGCTGTCGGAAAATGCGACAGCATGTTCTGCGGAGAACTGGATGGCGGTGTTGTCTTCCATAACATGGATAAAGTTGAGAGTCTCAGAGTAGGTGTATCTCATCTTACTGGGAAATTGCTGTCAAAAGTGTTCAATAGTTGCCCAACTCTTGCTGAATTGGAGATACGGTCTCCCATTCCACCTGAAGATGAGGAGGAACGAGTAATACAGTTCCCATCATCCAGCTCACTGCAGAAACTTAGCTTCTCCTTCTCGAATGGGCTGATTCTTGTGCCTGCAGAGGGTGGAGGAGGAATCCAGGACATCGTGTCGCTCCAATCATTAGCAGTGTACGGCTGCCACAAGTTGTTGTCTCGGTGGGCCATGGGAGAATCAGGAGTAGCTCCGATGACCAACCCTTTCCCCTCTTCCCTCAGTCAACTTCATATTTCGGGAGAGTCAAGCATGCGGTCAATGGCTCTGCTCTCAAACCTCACGTCTCTCACTTATCTAGGTCTAATAGACTGTGCGAATTTAACAGTGGATGGGTTCAATCCTCTCATCACAGTCAACCTCAAGGGATTGGGGGTCTGGAACTATAAAGGCAACTCTATAGCAGCGGATCTGCTCTCAGAGGTGGCAAGGACCAAATTAATGCATGCGGGTTCCTTCCAGTTGGAGAGACTGGAGGTGGATAGCATTTCGGCAGTGCTTGTTGCTCCCATTTGCACCCACCTCTCCGCCACCCTCCACCAACTGATCTTCTTTGATGATGAGCGGCCAAAAGGCTTCACGGAAGAGCAAGAGAATGCGTTTCAGCTCCTCACCTCCCTCGAGAAACTAGGATTTTATCGTTGCAAGGTTCTGCAGTCCCTCCCTCAAGGATTACATCGCCTTTCTTCTCTCAAAGAATTAGAAGTCAGAGGTTGTCCTGAGCTCCGATGGCTGCCAGAGCAGGGCTTCCCCACTTCGCTGCAACTTCTACGTCTATGGAAAGGCACTGACGAGCAAAAAGAGCAAGCTGAGAAATTGAAAGAAGCATACCCAAATTTACGAGTAGGTTATTATTAGCCCAAGGTAACACTTGTCGCCTCCCTCTTCTTATATTTCTCTTAAGTGAGAGGCTTCCTCCTATTCATGATTTATCTTAACTTCTAGTAGTAAATTCTGACAGGCTAGCTGGCTCCACTGTTGCAATATGTACATAGCTTCTGAAATCTGACAGGCTGCCAGGCACACGCCAATCTGCCAGTAAGTAACGGAAAACCAACTTCTGCTCATCGATTTATATGATTTCATTCACATTCTGTTCACGACTTCTGTATCTCTCTATCTACACATACAGCTGCCCTATAATCAATTCTTATGCAGCTCCCCTTTTTCTAACCAGAACTATTAAATTTCTTATGCAGGAGGCGTGGTAGGTTTTGTTCCACACTTGCCTTTGTTGCATGGTAAATATAAAGACTAAGGCGACTCCTGATAGACCTATACATGAATGTCTACTTTTATTTAACAGAATGTCAACAGGTAATACGCAACTTGCACGTCTGAATTTGCAACCTAGTTGCTCATGTATCAATAATTTAATGTTATGCATTCTGCAATCTTCTTTCAGGACAGGAAGCAGACTCCTGAATAATGGGACATGAAACAAGATTCTGCAAATTTGCCTCCAGTTCTGCTTATATGGAATTATTAATCCCGTGTGTGATTGCCAATTTCGATAGAAAAGTAAGTATCAAGTAGCAGCTATCTTTTCATAACCCTTCTGCCAGTTCTTGCATATTGAGGCACCTATCTTTTGCGGTCAGGTGTCAACAAAATGAAGAAAACCAACAGTTTATCTTTTTGAAGTAAATGGAATGTTAAGTGAAGGTGTATCAGAGGATCCGGTCTTATTTCCCCGGTCCCTGTGAAGGACTAACTATCTGAGCATTCTGAAGCTTAGAATGGCATATGTTCAATGTCCAGGCTGCTGGTAGTTTGCCACAATAATTTGCAATAATTATCGGTAATGTAATTGTCCAGCTTTTCTTTATTTACACATACAGCCACCCTATAATTCTTACGCAACACCGAATAAATCTATCAGATCAAACACAATAAATCTTGGAACGTTTATATGTGACTGAAAGATAATAAATTTTCAGAGGACTGTCAATTAATTAGCAACGCTGATTATATAATGACCATGGCACGAGCCCATCATGTTTTTTTTAACTTTTACTGTAATGAGTTAAAGTTCTCTTACTACGTCATCATGTTTTGTTAGCACTCCCATGTTTATGTGCAAATGGGACTTTACTTTTGAATGGGGACATAGATCCATGGTAGTCTGGATTAAGGAAAATTAATTACACCTCCCTGGCTCCCTCTAGACTATCCATTTTGGTTGTGACAAGGACATAGATCCATTGTTTATAACTATGATATTTCCAAGCATTGCTTATGTGTTTAAGTGGTAGAGATTTTAAAGTTTAAAACTGTCAGACAAGACAAATATTGTGATAAAATCATGTAGGCAATTTTCTTAACATATTAGGCCATACTAACAAATTTAATGGTTTCTGCTGCTGTGCAATATGATAATCAATCCTCGCAAAAAAAAAAACAATATGATATCAATGTATTAGTAACATTCATGTTACACAAAAATTGCAGGTTCTGTGCTTTGTTTTCTTGGAGCATTGGACAATTCGCTTGTGCACTCGTTGCCGGATTCCTAGTGATTGGATAGCATGTGTTTCATGAGATTAACAATTTGGGTGGATGAGCATCACCTAAGTTATAGTGAAGCTTC
Source organism: Triticum timopheevii (assembly GCA_963921465.1). Lineage (NCBI taxonomy): Eukaryota > Viridiplantae > Streptophyta > Magnoliopsida > Poales > Poaceae > Triticum > Triticum timopheevii. Next base: position 438,600,292 of record OY997262.1, read on the forward strand.
ATTGTCACCATTTCGTCCTCTGGTATGTTCATTTATCCAAACAGTTCAAGATGATGAGCATGCTTGTTACTTGATATGTCTAGGCTGCAGACCTCCCTTCTTGTTGGCTTGCCACTATGTTTGCCTAGCCTTATCTGAACCGCAGACCATCAGTTTTATGGACTTAATCAGTCTGTGCTGCCATCAGGTTTATGGACTTAATCAGTCTGTGCTAGTGCTACCATCAGGTTTATGTTCCGGCAAGCACTGATCCTGTGGTGACCAACTGCCATCTGGCGTGGATTGCATATAAGCTGAGGTTGCACTGGCATCCTTCAGTGTTCTAGGTAATGATTGAGCATCTATATTCGTTCGTGAGTTTCCTTGCCTTGTCCATTTTTCTGAACTCAAGTTCATTACTCAGGTACTGCAGAACAAGTTACAACCAATAGTGAATTCCGCAGTTGGCATTCAAGACATAGCTCCTCTATCTGAATAATAACAGTAAATGAAACATTTGTCCTGATATTCCGAGTGAGCCGAGCCTCGGAGTCCTGCGGTGACCATTTAAAAGGTTAGTAGGCCAATCTTCCTTTTCTGTTTGTTCTTTACTGATAAAGCTAAAAAGTGGTAAAATATCTCCACTTGTGTCCTGAAAGTCATAAGTTCAAATCAGCCTCTTTGCAGGAAAAGAAAAGCAAGGGAAAGGCGTCTAGAAATCCCCTTCCCTGGAACCACAATGTGCGGGAGCTTTTGGCAGTGCGCACACCCTTACCGATGCTTAGAAGCGAGGATATGTCATGCGTCAGAAGTGGTAAGCACATGTTTACCGAGCTCACATTACATGTGGCGTGATCGTTCAGGCGTTTGACACTAACTCGTTTTGGTGTGATCGTCCAGATGTTCCTCTCAATTTGCTCCTAGTTGACGAACCCATACCCCAAGGATGTTTTCAAGTCCTAGCACCAAAATGGGGTCTGATGGAAATGGACCGCCAACGGTTGCTACTCCGAGTCGAGTCCCCACTTCATTCAATTTGTTGGCAGAACTAAGCCCTGTCTTCCTTGAGCTGATCTGGCATGTCACAACAAATGTGCATGATTTAAGCTCTTGAGTCAAAACTTATGCAATTTCCATACAAGCGGCCCAAGAATTAATTACTGCCAAGACTCCGCAAGTTTGCTCCATTCACAGCTTGTTTCTCACGAATTAATCCTCTGTTTTTTAGTTTCCCCAAGCCTATGTGCCTCTAGTATAAGTATCCCCACATGTTCGTTGAGAAGGTGAATGAGAATTCTCTGAATTTGAGTTTGTAGGCAGCCGGTGGGACTGTGTGTTTTGTTCTGTGCTGCGAGCACCAGATTCCGTTGAGTGTTAGCCGTTGTGTGTGGATCGAAGGGGGTTGTCCTTAATCCATGTAGGATTCATTTTGGTTGCATTTTGTGATTCTAATAAAATTCCACAAGTACCATGGTTTGGGTTGGCAGGTTGCCTTGTTGCAAACCAAACTAGTTATCCGCAGAATGCAGCAGTAAATCTGAGAGTGGTTCCTGCTGTTGTGTGCTACTTGAGAGAAATTAGCTGTTGCTGCTCACCAACTGTCTCGTGCCGTAAAAGATCGGTCGCAATAGTGCCCGATATCATGACTAAACTCTTAGCCGTCTTGTGATGCACCGCTGATGTGGATGGTGGCGCGAAGACAGCGGTGGTTGCACCCTATGCCCATGACATGATGGTCGCGGTGTTGTGGCGTCCATTCCCTTTTTTTTTAATTTTCTCTATTTTGTTTGCCACTGCGCGTGTTTTCTTTCAATTTGAGAAGGGGAAGAGATGAAGACATCAGACGACACCAAGTAATTCTTGTGCGAAGCGGAAAACGTCTTACCTCGCAGAGAGGGGACGCCGTACATGTTATATGCAGGGGTGCGAAGTCCTGGTAGCGCGTACAGTTGGGATCGATCTCATCCGGGAGAGAAGATCTCGTACAGGTACAAGAGAGAGGTTACAACTTGGAGTCCAAGCTAGCTAGAGATAAACCTCCTATCCTAACTACCAAGATACGTACAACTCCTGCTAAGATACGTCACATGTGACGCGCACAATGAAAGTACACATACGGCTTGTTTAACACCCTCCCTTAATCACAACTTCATCAAGTTGAGATTATGCTTGAAGTCTTCAAAACTTCTTGTAGGCAAAGGCTTTGTGAATCCATCTGCAAGTTGATCTTTGGAGTGCACAAAGCGTATATCAAGTTGCTTCTGAGCAACTCTCTCTCTGACAAAATGAAAGTCTATCTCTTTGTGTTTTGTTCTAGCATGGAACACTGGATTTGCAGAGAGATACGTAGCTCCAAGATTGTCACACCATAAACAAGGTGCCTGTTTACTTCGTATGCCAAGTTCCTTCAGCATGGATTGAACCCATATGATCTCTGCTGTGGCATTTGCCAATGCCTTGTATTCTGCCTCTGTGCTTGACCTGGATACGGTTGCCTGTTTACGTGCACACCATGATATCAAGTTAGGTCCAAAAATACTGCAAAACCACCAGTGAAACGTCTGTCATCAAGACAACCTGCCCAATCAGAGTCAGAGAATGCACTGACTAAAGTACATGGTGATTTGCTGAAGTTCAGTCCTAAGCTCAGAGTGTGCTTAACATATCGAACTATGCGCTTTGCAGCTGTCAGATGAACATTAGTAGGTGCATGGAGGAACTGGCAGACTTTATTAACAGCAAAAGAAATATCAGGCCTGGTAAGTGTGAGATACTGAAGGGCTCCTACCAGACTCCTGTATTTGGTGCTGTCTTCTTGACTTAAGGGCTCGCCTTCTGCAAGAGATAGCTTTTCTGAGCTGGACAATGGAGTAAGAGAGGGTTTGCATCCTTGTAGTCCAGCTTTCTTGACCAAGTCAGTGGCATATTTTTCTTGAGAGAGAACAAGTCCATCCTTGTGCTTTTTCACCTCAATCCCAAGAAGATAATGCAAATCACCAAGATCCTTTAAAGCAAAGTCTGCAGTCAAATCCTTAAGAGGTCCTATGATTGCTTCATCAGATGAGCTAGTCACAATAATATCATCAACATATATGAGAACAAATATGCATGTGTTGGACTTGTTATAGATGAACAATGATGTGTCAGACTTGGACGAAACAAAACCAAGTGCTTGCATTTTGTGAAAGAGACGAGCATACCATGCCCTTGGAGCTTGCTTTAGTCCATATAATGCTTTATCAAGCTTGCACACATAAGAAGGAGCATTCTTACTCTCAAACCCAGGAGGTTGTTTCATTTACACTTCCTCTTCCAGAACACCATGGAGAAACGCGTTCTGAACATCGAGCTGTCTTAGACTCCATCCTCTAGAGACAGCAATAGATAAGACAAGGCGAATAGTGGCAACCTTTACTACTGGACTGAAGGTATCGTCGTAGTCTATGCCATACCTCTGTTTGAAGCCTTTTGCAACCAATCTAGCCTTGTAACAATCAATGGTTCTATCAGCTTTCCTCTTTATCCTGAAAACCCACTTGCAATCAATCAAATTTTTACCTTGCTGTGGGGGAACCAAGTGCCATGTTTTGTTTCTCATCAATGCCATGTACTCTTCATGCATGACTTTCTTCCACTTTTCATCACACAATGCTGCTTCAAGGGTATTAGGTTCATCTGGTTCAGCTGTCGAACAAACCATACCATACTTGGTTATGTGCTTGTAATTAACGGGTTGAATTACCCCTTGTTGCAGCCGTGTACGTCGCGGTTGAGAAGCATCAGGATCGGTGGCCACAGAGAATCCCAATGAAGATGATGTTGGATTGTCTGCGGTTGAAGCAGGGGACGTGAATTCCCTACAGAAGATCCCGCCGGTGCATGTGCATGTGCATGCAGATCGTCATTGCGTGATGATGGCGCATCTTCCTGGATCGCCGCGCCGGTCGGGCCCTCCCTGCGTCGCACGTCGCTACGACGCGTGTACGTCACGGGGTTGGTGGAGTACCTCGTACCGCAGGCTGATGGGGCCGCGTCCGTCCGACCGCGCGTGTCACGTGGATGCGGGGAAAGCGCGGCGCGCGCGCCCGCAGCGCCTGCCTCTTCTCCCGCGGCTGCAGCTGCCCCGTCAGCGGGGAAGGATCCCAGGCGCCTGCACCCGCCTCGTTCGCAGGAACCGATCCCGAGGAGGATCCGATTCGCTGCAGCTGGGCAGATCCCGAGGCGGATCTGTCTCCCTCGGGGTGGCACATGAAATATGGCTCGATATGAGCCGTTCTTTCTGCATTTGCTACGTCTGCTTCTGTAGTTTCCGTACTGCTTCGTTCTGTTGCACCAACACAAAACTCATGCACATCATTAGATGGGTTAGTCAATAGGTCATCAATATTTGGTCCCCCTTGATCAAAACTAGTGAGATGAGAGGGCAAAAGGAGGATTTCTTTGCGAAGGAGTGCACCAGCATTGGGATGGAGGTCAGCAAACGGAAATTTTGTTTCATCAAAGACCACATCTCGTGAGATGTAGACACGGCCAGTGGAGACATCTAGACACTTGACCCCTTTATGCTGTGCACTATACCCTAGGAAGACGCACTGTTTGGAGCGAAACATGAGTTTGCGGTTGTTATAGGGACGAAGGTTGGGCCAACATGCACACCCAAAAACACGGAGAGACTTATAGTCTGGTTTGGTGTGGAGAAGTCGTTCTACTGGAGTTTCATTGTTAATGACACGACTAGGTAGCATGTTGATAATGTGAACAGCTGTGAGAAAAGCTTCGTCCCAAAACTTGAGAGGCATGGATGCGCCTGCCAAAAGGGCAAGACCAACCTCGACAATGTGCTATGCTTGCGTTCGGCAGAACTGTTTTGTTGATGAGCATGCGGGCATGATACGTGGTGTGAGATGCCAAGATTTTGGAAGAAGGAATTTAATTTTTTGTATTCCCCTCCCCAATCGGATTGGACAGCGACTATCTTGCTATCAAACTTTCGTTCAACAAGCGCTTGAAAGTTTTGGAAAACTTGAAACACTTCGGATCTCCTTTTGAGGAGATAGATCCATGAGAATTTGCTATAGTCATCAATAAAACTCACGTAATATGTGTGTCTCCCAACGGAGGTAGGGGCTGGACCCCAAACATCAGAAAAAATGAGTTGCAAAGGTTTGGTAGAAACACTAATGGAGATGGGATACATCAGTTGATGACTTTTAGCTCGTTGACATGAATCACAAATAGTTTCAACATGACGCTCACCAACAAACGGGAGCTTATTTTTCCTAAGCAACTTCTCTACTAAAGAAAAAGAGGCATGTCCTAGACGATCGTGCCATCATGTGGACGAGAGCTTGATAGCACCACAAGCTTGTTTATTGTATCTTCTAATCTCCGGAATCAACGGGTAGAGCCCTCGAACACATCTACCTCGATAGAGGATTTTCCTCGTGACCTGATCCTTAATCAAGAAGAAAAAAGGATGAAATTCGAGAAAAACATTATTATCAAGGGCAATTCTATGAACGGAAAGAAGATTTTTGTGGGCACTAGGAACATGCAAGATTTTCTTAATGTGTAGTTTTCGACTAGGGGTACGAAATATAGAGTGACCAATATGACTTATACCCATACCTTCTCCGCTAGCAGTATGGATTTGATCTTTGCCGCGGTATTTTTCCTTCATGGTGACCTTCTCAAGGTCGTTCGTGATGTGATTTGTGGCACCGCTATCGACGTACCAATTGGTGTCAATACCGTATGAACCATCAGCGGCAGCAGCTATCTTGTTGTCGTCTTGAGAGTCCTCATCCTCATCATAACGGTACCAGCAATCCTTTGCTGGACCGGGCTTCCCGCAGATTTGGCACCGCGGAGTCTCTGGGCGCATTCTGTTGCCACCAGCACGCCCGCGCCCGCGACCTCGGTCACTCGAGCGCTGAGGAGAGTGACCGCGATCGTTGCCGCCGCCACCGGAGCGCCCTTTGTAGCGCGGGGAGCCACGTGAGCGGGATCCACCACCCCTGCCACGCGACGCCAGATTTGCGGACGATTTGAAGCCGCCGCCAGATCCATGGAACTGTGCCATGCGCTGGTCGAAGTTCGACAGCATGGCGAAGACCTCGTCGAGAGTTGCAAGAGTAACACGGGCGTCGAGAGCCGACACCAGTGGCTGATAGTCCGCCTCCAACCCGTGGATGATGTACGAGAGGAGCTCATCGTCCTGGATGGGCTTGCCCGCCGCGGCCAGCTCATCGGCATAGCCACGCATGGCGGCGAAGTAGGAGGCAACCGAGAGGGTACCCTTCTGCGCGTTGATGAGGGAGGTGCGTATGTTGTTGATGCGACTCGCCGATTGTGACCAGAACATGGCCGCGAGCGTCGTCCAGAGCGCGCCCGCCGTGGTGACCGTGGTCACCGTGACCAGGACCTCTTTTATGAGGTTATTCAGCAGGTAGCCAAGGACCTGCTGGTCCTCCCGTACCCAGATGGGGTGGAGAGGGTTGGGCGATGAAGTCTTCTTGCCCTCCTTGACGGTGACGAGGAGCTTGGCCGGCTCCGGGTTGGTGCCGTCGACGTAGCCAAAGACGCCGGCACCGCGCAGCTAAGGTGTGATCTGCGTGCGCCATAGCACGTAGTTCATACGTGACAGCTTCTCTGTGACCTGATTGTTGAGGTTTGGTGAGAAGGCGCCGGAGGAAGACATGGCTAGGCTAGATGGGTTTGATAGAAGCTCTAGATGGGAAAAGGAAAGGCTCTGACTACCATGTGCGAAGCGGAAAACGTCTTATCTCGCAGAGAGGGGACGCCGTACATGTTATATGCAGGGGTGCGAAGCCCTGGTAGCGCGTACAGTTGGGATCGATCTCATCCGGGAGAGAAGATCTCGTACAGGTACAGGAGAGAGGTTACAACTTGGAGTCCAAGCTAGCTAAAGATAAACCTCCTATCCTAACTACCAAGATACGTACAACTCCTGCTAAGATACGTCACATGCAAAGTTTTAAATAGCGCGCTAAGCCTCTTAGCGGCAGACCTCTTTTAAATGCTATAGCGTGCTACCGCGGTGCTATAGCGAGCTATTTAAAATGTTTGCTCATGTGTTTGGACAAAAAATCCTTAATTCATGACATTTACTAAATGCTATAGCGTGCTATAGCGGAGCTATAGCGGGCTATTTAAAACCACGGTCACATGTACACATACGGCTTGTTTAACAATTCTCACACGAACATCACTCAACTCAACTCTCATTACTTCCATCGTATCCGTAGCACGATCGATAATAACAGTTTATAACAGGCACACACACTTTGCCACGACTCGCAACTGAACAAGACTCTTTGCGAGTCCATTGCCATTTCCCCTGAAACCAAACCCGGTACGCACGCACCCGCGCACCATCACCATCACGATCTCCTGGAATCAACCACGTACGATGCGTGGATGAACCCTAGTGGAAGTGCGCTCTCTTGCTCTTGACGGGGCCTCTGGGGATCTTGTCCAGCACGTTGGCGTCCACCTTCCGGTAGAACTTCTTGAGGTCCTCGCCGCCCTTGGCCACCAGGTGGTCCACCTCCGTCCCGTACCTCTCGTACAGCGCCGGCAACGTCAGAGCGCACAAGAATCCTGCAGCACAATGAACAAAATGTTTTTTGTTGTCGATCATCATGTCTTTTTTCTTATTGTTGTTGATCAAAATTCGGGGATACTTACCAACGTAGACCAGAGTCGTGAAGCTGCAGTTGTCACCGATCACCGCCACCACCCACAGAGATCCAATCACCTTTCATGGAGGAGGAGAACATACAGGAGATGATTAGTTAGTGCGCTAATCAGTTGAGAAAAGTACCAGGGAGAAGAAAGTATATATGGTACCGAGAGGAACTTCTTGAGGTCCTTGCCGCAGGCGATGTCGTAGAGCACGGCCACGGAGCGCTCCAGCTTGCGGTGCACCGCCATGGCCGCCTCCCTGAAGGCGTGCTCCGACACGATCACCTCCGGGACGCGCGGCGGCGCCCTGTCGAACAGCGGGGCCGTGACGGACCAGAGGAAGAGGAGGAGCATGCCGAGCAGCGCGGCGTGGCAGAGCAGCGTCACGAAGTTGTACTCGGCCACGTCGAACAGGAACCACACCGCTGTCGCCCCCGCCAGCATGCCCGCCGACAGGTTCCGGTCCCGCCACAGCAGCACGTCCGCCACTGCCAACAGTTCAGAGACCGCACGGCATTCAGTACGTGACACTGCGTGCGGTTTTCTGAGAGAAATGATGCTCGACGATGCGAACGCCGTACCTTTGCGGCCGCCGAGGAACCGGTGCACGGGCCGCTGCCGGCGGAAGACGCTGACGTTGGGCGCCCGGCGGCCTTCGTCGTCGGACTCGGAGTCGCTCCGGACGTGAGGAACCGTGGCTCTCGGAGTCGTCGCCATCGCTGCCGTTCTCTCGTGGCGTGTTGTGCGGGTGTGATCGATCTGGTGAGCGCTGGGCATGCAGGTCACAAAAGTTTCTCGACTTATAAGCGCTTCGTCCATGCCGGAAAGAGCATAGGAGGTCGATCAGTCCGGGAAGGAAGGGATAGCTTTGCCCCGGGGGGATGGAGGGATGCCGGGGCAAGTCTTTTGCTTCCGGCGGAGGTTTGCCGGGGACCGGGGAGATGCCCTTGCTAGAGCCTCCAAGACTCGGGAGCCAGCTGCCAACTCTCTCACAGTAAAAGATTTGTGCATACTTTTTTTAAACGGTGTCTTGCGTTTGCATCTTGTTGGCTACTACTGTACGTGCGTCTGTGAGTGCAGCTCCGTCAAAGCATTTCTACTTTGCTTGGACGAGGGGTGTTCCCCCTGCATTGCCTGTGCCTCGAGCATTTCTATCAACGGCATTGGGTTCAGAGTTCAGATTGTTGGTAAAAGGCTTTGTTCTTCAGTTATAATTAACCACTAGGAGGCTTATCCACGGCGTGCACTATGCCAAATTCACCAGGCATTAAAATGGTCCAACACCGCCCCTCTACCTGATAACTAGCTGAATGCCCGTGCATTGTCACGGTTATTAATTTAGATAAATATAACAATACTTCAAAAAATTGTAATGGTCCTATGCTTTGAAATATGTTCCCAACCAGTAAGAATAATTTGTTATACTTAGTTTTCTGCACCTTCGCCTTCATCATGTTCCATTTCGTGTGGCGCGTTTTTGTAGGAATCTCCCTCTTTCATCTCAAATTGAAACCCTACATTTTCTGCTTCTTTTCCTTGCGTAAAAACTATTTGTGAAATTGTTTTAAGACAAACAGGAAAATAGCAAAAAAAAAGAGAGGGAGAGACAGAAAGAGCAGCCCAACCTAACAGGCGTAACCCACTCATACGTCTTCATCGTATCTACTTTTCAAAAACACTTTGGCCCTTGTTTTGAAATCTAATTTGTATAATTTGAATGAAACTAACCCAGGCTGATGCTTTTTCAGCAAAACTATTATAGTGTTGTTTTTGTGCAGAAATAAAAGTTCTCGAAATCGGACGAAACTTTGCGGACATTTTTAATTGAATAAATAAAATAAATAATTGGAACGAAGATCCATCGGAGGGGGCCCACCAGCTGCTCACAGGGCAACAGGGCACGCCTACCCCCCAGTGCGCGCCCTGATACCTTATGGGTCCCATAGGAGACCGTCTGACATAATTCCAAGCTTATAAATTCAGGTTTTCCGAGAAAAAAGTAGAGAAAAAATTCATCGTGTTTTACGATACGGAGCCACCACCTCATGTTCTTCATCGGGAGGGCTATTCTGGAGTCCATTCAGGGCTCTGAAGAGGGGGATTCTTTCCCGTATTCACCATCAACCCTTCTTCATCAACAATTTCATGAGGCTCAACTAGGAGTGAGTAATTTCTTCATAGGTTTGCTAGACGGTGATGGAGTTGGATCAGATTTATCATATAGTAGAGTCAATTTGTTAGGGTCTGATCACTAGTATCCACTATGTTCTGAGATTGTTGTTGCTATGACTTTGTTATGCTTAATGCTTGTCACTAGTGCTTGAGTGCCATGATTTTAGATTTAAACCCTCTATGTTTTTATGAATATATTTGAATTCTTGATCCTATCTACTAGTTGTGTGCACTTGTTATTATTCTGATCCGTAGACCCTAAGGTGACAATAATTGGATACTCTTCACGGAGGACTGTACTTCGAGGAGTTCATGTATTCACAATATGTTAATGTTTTGTTCCGGTTCTCTCTGAAAAGATACCTTAATATCCCTTAGATTTTCTTATGGATCTCGCTGCCACGGGAGGGTAGGATAAAAGATGTCATGCAAGTTCTTTTTATAAGAACGTATGATTATATATGGAATACATGGCCACATTGAATTGATAAATTGGAGCTATTATGTATCACTCTAGGTTGTGACTGTCACATGATGAATGTCATCCAACACAAATATTCATTGCTGATCCAATGCCTACACTTTGCTCATATTGATCTTTGCTAAGTTACTACTCTTGTTGCTTGATACGTCTCCATCGTATCTATAATTTTTGATTGTTCCATGCCAATATTCTACAACTTTTATATACTTTTGGCAACTTTTTATACTATTTTTGGGACTAACATATTGATCCAGTGCCCACTGCCAGTTCCTGTTTGTTGCATGTTTTTTGTTTCACACAAAATCCATATCAAACGAGTCCAAATGGGATAAAAACTGACGGAGATTTTTTTGGAATATATGTGATTTTTGGGAAGAAGAATCAACGCGAGACGATGCCCGAAGGGGCCACAAGGCAGGGGGGCGCCCCTAACCCTCGTGGCCACCTAGTAAGGCGGTTGGTGCCCTTCTTTCGCTGCAAGAAAGCCAATATCCGGATAAAAATCATATTCAAATTTCAGCCCAATCGAAGTTAATATAAGAAACGGTGAAAGGCCAGAATCTGGAACGCAGAAACAGAGAGAGACAGAGAGACAGATCCAATCTCGGAGGGCTCTCGCCCCTCCCATGCCATGGAAGCCAAGGACCAGAGGGGAAACCCTTCTCTCATATAGGGAGAAGGTCAAGCAAGAAGAAGAAGAAGAAGGGTGGCCCTCTCCCCCTCTCTTCCGATGGCACCGGAACGCCGTCGGGGCCATCATCGTCACCGCAATCTACACCAACACCTCCGTCATATTCACCAACATCTTCATCATCTTCCCCCATCTATCTACAGCGGTCGACTCTCTCGCAACCCGTTGTACCCTCTACTTGAACATGGTGCTTTATGCTTCATATTATTATCCAATGATTTGTTGCCATCCTATGATGTCTGAGTAGATTTTCGTTGTCCTATCGGTAATTGGTGAATTGCTATGATTGGTTTAATTTGCTTGTGGTTATGTTGCTGCCCTTTGGTGCCCATCATATGAGCGCGCACGTGGATCACACCATAGGGTTAGTTGTATGTTGAGAGGACTATGTATTGGAGGGCAAGAGTGACAAAAGCTTCAACCTAGCATAGAAATTGATGCATACGGGATTGAAGGGGGACCAATATATCTTAATGCTATGGTTGGGTTTTACCTTAATGAACGTTAGTAGTTGCGGATGCTTGCTAACAGTTCCAATCATAAGTGCATATAATTCCAAGTCAGGGATGACATGCTAGCAGTGGCCTCTCCCACATAAAACTTGCTATCGGTCTAGTAATGTAGTCAATTGCTTAGGGACAATTTTGCAACTCCTACCACCACTTTTTTACACTCGCTATACTAACTTTATTGTGTCTTTATCTAAACAGCCCCTAGTTTTTATTTACGTGCTCTTTATATTCTTGCAAACCTATCCAACAACACCTAAAAAGTACCTCTAGCTTCATACTTGTTCTAGGTAAAGCGAACGTTAAGCGTGCGTAGAGTTGTATCGGTGGTCGATAAAACTTGAGGGAATATTAGTTATACCTTTAGCTCCTCGTTGGGTTCGACACTCTTACTTATTGAAAGAGGCTACAATTGACCCCCTATACTTGCGGGTTATCAAGACCTTTTTCTGGCGCCGTTGCCGGGGAGTTATAGCGTGGGGTGAATATTCTCGTGTGTGCTTGTTTGTTTATCACTAAGTAGTTTTATTTTATATTCTAACTTGTTTTCTATCTTTAGTTCTGGGTAGGAAACGCAAAATACCAAAAATTAGTTGTACCTACTACACCAATGGTTGAAGAACCACACAAAATCTATCACACTCCTGAAGCTTTTTACTTGGATCATCTTCGATCCCTAAGTGCTCGTGCTGAAACCCCAACTAGCTTAGTTGAGGGCAAATCTTTAGATGAGCATGCTTGTTATGTGCGATACCACATATCTGAAAAAGGGAAACTTTTACTGGATCAAATTCATTGTTTGCAATGCTATGCTTGGAATTTACGTGGAATATATGATTTTACTTGTTGTTCTGAAGACCCTAAGAAACACCTTCCCTACCAATGTGAGTTTAGTGATAATGGAATCGTATCTTCGTATGCTAAGGGTGTTTATAATTACTATGATGTTCAACAAATTGAAGAATTTGTTGCTTTTAAGGGTGCTTATGAAATTGCTTTTTTGATTGAAACATATGATGCTACTCTTTACAAATCTGAAAATTTTGCCATACTTAAATATTATTATGATAATTATGCTTCTAATGCCTATGTTGAACCATATATTGAGGACTCCTCCGCTGTCCAAGAAGAGACTAATATTTTGCAGGAGTCTATGGAAGAAGAAATTGATGAAACTGTGAGCTCATTGGATGAAAAAGATGATGAGGAGAGCGAAGAACAAAAGGAGGAAGAGCGGATTGATCACCCGTGCCCACCTTCTAATGAGAGTAAGTCTCCAACTCATACATTATTTAATTTTCCTTCGAATTTACCGAAGGATGAATGCTATGATGATTGTTATGATCGCGTTGATTCTTCTGAAATATCGCTTTTTGATGATGCTTGCCATGCTTGTGGCCAAGATGCCAATATGAATTATGCTTATGGAGATGAACTTGCTATAGTTCCTTATGTTAAACATGAAATTGTTGCTATTGCACCCACGCATGATAGTCCTATTATCTTTTTGAATTCTCCCGACTACACTATATCGGAGAAGTTTGCCCTTATTAAGGATTATATTGATGGGTTGTGTTTTACTACTACACATGATGATTTTGATAGATATAATATGCATGTGCTTGCTGATCCTACTTGCAATTATTATGAGATAGGAACTACATCTCCGCCTCTCGATGTTTCCAATATGATAAAATTGCAAGAAACAGTTTATACTATGCATTGGCCTTTACTATGTGTGCATGAATTGTTCTTTTATGACATGCCGATGCATAGGAAGAGAGTTAGGCTTCGTTGTTGCATGATATATGTTACTTTGTGCTCACTACTAAATCACAAATCATTGTTAATTAAAATTTTCTTTGATATACCTGGGGATCCGGGTGGATCCATTACTTGAGCACTATATGCCTAGCTTAATGGCTTTAAAGAAAGCGCTGCCAGGGAGACAATCCGGAAGTTTGAGAGAGTCATTTATTTCTGTTGTGTGCTTTTATAAAGTTTAAAAACAAAAATAATATGCCAAGATTTGCCTTTAGGATGTTTACATTGCTTGTTGGTTTGTGCGGTGCAAATCAGAAACTTTGGCTGTAGTGCGCGATATTACATTTTTTACTGGAACGTCAAACGGTTCTGAAACTTTCTGCACTGTCTTTTTATACAAACGGTTTATTTTTCCTAATATTTTTAGAATTTTTGGAGTACCAGAAATATGGTGAATGTTCAGATTACTACAGACTATCCTGTTTAAGACAGGTTCTGTTTTTGATGCATAGTTTGCTTGTTTTGATGAAACTATCAATTTCTATCAGTGGATTAAGCCATGGAAAAGTTATATTACAGTAACTACAATGCAAAAACAAATTATGAATTGGTTTGCAACAGTACTTAGAGTAGTGATTTGCTTTATAATACTAACGGATCTTAACGAGCTTTTTGTTGAGTTTTGTGTGGACGAAGTGTTTGAAGATCGAGGATGTCTCGATGTGAGAAGAAGGAGGAGAGGCAAGAGCTCAAGCTTGGGGATATCCAAGGCACCCCAAGTAATATTTAAGGAGACTCAAGCGTCTAAGCTTGGGATGCCCCGGAAGGCATCCCATCTTTTTTCAACAAGTATCAGTATGTTTTTGGATTCATTCGTTCATGTGATATGTGCAAATCTTGGAGCGTCTTTTGCACTTACTTTTCACTTTTCTTTGATGCACCATGCTGGTATGAGATAGTCCATGGTTGATTTATAGAATTCTCTTTGCACTTCACTTATATCTTTTGAGTATGGCTTTATAGAATGCTTCATGTGCTTCGCTTATATCATTTGAAGTTTGGATTGCATGTTTCTCTTCACATAGAAAACCGCCATTTGTAGAATGCTCTTTTTCTTCACTTATATTTGTTAGAGCGCGGGCATATCTTTTGTAGAAAGAATTAAACTCTCTTGCTTCACTTATATCTATTTAGAGAGATGACAGGAATTGGTCATTCACATGGTTAGTCATAAAATCCTACATAAAACTTGTAGATCACTGAATATGTTTGGTTCCTTGCAATAGTTTTGCGATATAAAGGTGGAATTGTGAAATTAGAGTCGTGCTAGTTGAGTAATTCTGAAATTGTAGAAATACTTGTGTTGAAGTTTGTGATTCCCGTAGCATGCATGTATGGTGAACCGTTATGTAACGAAGTTGGAGCATGAGGTATTTATTGATTGTCTTCCTTATGAGTGGTGGTCGGGGACGAGCGATGGTCTTTTCCTACCAATCTATACCCCTAGGAGCATGTGCGTAGTACTTTGTTTAGATGACTAATAGATTCTTGCAATAAATATGTGAGTTCTTTATGACCAATGTTGAGTCCATGAATTATACGCACTCTCACCCTTCCATCATTGCTAGCCTCTTCGGTACTGTGCATTGCCCTTTCTCACCTCGAGAGTTGGTTCAAACTTCGCCGGTGCATCCAAACCCCGTGATACGATATGCTCTATCACACATAAGCCTCCTTATATCTTCCTCAAAACAGCCACCATACCTACCTACTATGGCATTTCCATAGCCATTCCGAGATATATTGCCGTGCAACTTCAATCATCATCATATACATGACTTGAGCATTTATTGTCATATTGCTTTGCATGATCGTAAGATAGCTAGCATGATGTTTTCATGGCTTGTCCGTTTTCTGATGTCATTGCTACGCTAGATCATTGCACATCCCGGTACACCGCCGGAGGCATGCATATAGAGTCATATCTCTGTTCTAGTATCGAGTTGTAAATTTGAGTTGTAAGTAAATAAAAGTGTGATGATCATCATTATTAGAACATTGTCCCATGTGAGGTTATCAAAATAAAAGTGGCCAAAGAAGCCTAAAAAAATTAGAGAAAAGAGAGAAGGGACAATGTTACTATCCTTTTACCACACTTGTGCTTCAGAGTAGCACCATGTTCTTCATATAGAGAGTGTCTTGAGTTATCACTTTCATATACTAGTGGGAATTTTCATTATAGAACTTGGCTTGTATATTCCAATGATGGGCTTCCTCAAATGCCCTAGGTCTTCATGAGCAAGCAAGTTGGATGCATACCCACTTAGTTTCAGTTTGAGCTTTCATACACTTATAACTCTAGTGCATTCGTTGCATGGCAATCCCTACTCCTCGCATTGACATCAATTGATGGGCATCTCCATAGCCCGTTGATTAGCCGCGTTGATGTGAGACTTTCTCCTTTTTTTGTCTTCTCCACACAACCTCCATCATCATATTCTATTCCACCTATAGTGCTATGTCCATGGCTCATGCTCATGTATTGCGTGAATATTGAAAAAGTTTGAGAATACTAAAGTATGAAACAATTGCTTGGCTTGTCATCGGGGTTGTGCATGATGGGAGCATTTTGTGTGACGAAAATGAAGCATAGCCGAACTATATGATTTTGTAGGGATGAGCTTTCTTTGGCTATGTTATTTTGAGAAGACATAATTGCTTGGTTGGTATGCTTGAAGTATTATTGTCTTAATGTCAAATGATAGACTATTGCTTTGAATCACTCGTGTCTTAATATTCATTCCATGATTAGATTGCATGATCAAGATTATGCGAGGTAGCATTCCACATCAAAAATTATCTTCTTTATCATTTACCTACTCGAGGACGAGCAGGAATTAAGCTTGGGGATGCTGATACATCTCCGTCGTATCTATAATTTTTGATTGTTCCATGCCAATATTCTACAACTTTTATATACTTTTGGCAACTTTTTGTACTATTTTTGGGACTAACATATTGATCCAGTGCCCAGTGCCAGATCCTGTTTGTTGCATGTTTTCTGTTTCACAGAAATCCATATCAAACGGAGTCCAAACGGGATAAAAACTGGTGGAGATTTTTTTTTGGAATATATGTGACTTTTGGGAAGAAGAATCAATGCGAGACGATGCCCGAGGGGGCCATGAGGCAGGGGCGCGCCCTAGGGGGGTGGGCGCGCCCCTGACCCTCGTGGCCACCCCGTAAGGCAGTTGGTGCCCTTCTTTCGCCGCAAGAAAGCCAATATCCGAATAAAAATCGTGTTCAAATTTCAGCCCAATCGGAGTTACGGATCTCCAGGAATATAAGAAAAGGTGAAAGGCCAGAATCTCTAACGCAGAAACAGAGAGAGACAAAGAGACAGATCCAATCTCGGAGGGGCTCTCTCCCCTCCCATTCCATGGAAGCCAAGGACCAGAGGGGAAACCCTTCTCCTATCTAAGGAGAAGGTCAAGGAAGAAGAAGAAGGGGGGCCCTCTCCCCCTCTCTTCCGGTGGCGTCGGAACGCCGCCGGGGCTATCATCGTCACCGCAATCTACACCAACACCGTTCGTCATCTTCACCAACATCTTCATCACCTTCCCCCATCTATCTACAGCGGTCCACTCTCCCATAACCTACTGTACCCTCTACTTGAACATGGTGCTTTATGCTTCATATTATTATCCAATGATGTGTTTCCATCCTATGATGTCTGAGTAGATTTTCGTTTTCCTATCAGTAATTGGTGAATTGCTATGATTGATTTAATTTTCTTGTGGTTATGTTGCTGTCCTTTGGTGCCCATCATATGAGCGCGCGCGTGGATCACACCATAGGGTTAGTTGTATGTTGATAGGACTATGTATTGGAGGGTAGGAGTGACAGAAGCTTCAACCCAGCATAGAAATTGATGCATACGAGATTGAAGGGGGACCAATATATCTTAATGCTATGGTTCGATTTTACCTTAATGAACGTTAGTAGTTGCGGATGCTTGCTAATAGTTCCAATCATAAGTGCATAGAATTCCAAGTCAGGGATGACATGCTAGTAGTGGCCTCTCCCACATAAAACTTGCTATAGGTCTAGTAAAGTAGTCAATTGCTTAGGGACAATTTCGCAACTCGTACCACCACTTTTCCATACTCTCTATACTAACTTTATTGTGTCTTTATCTAAACAGCCCCTAGTTTTTATTTACATGCTCTTTATATTCTTGCAAACCTATCCAACAACACCTACAAAGTACTTCTAGCTTCATACTTGTTCTAGGTAAAGCGAACGTTAAACATGCGTAGAGTTGTATCGGTGGTCGATAGAACTTGAGGGAATATTTGTTATATCTTTAGCTCCTTGTTGGGTTCGACACTCTTACTTATCGAAAGAGGCTACAATTGATCCCCTATACTTGTGGGTTATCATTGCTGCTGTTACAATCACTACAAAACTGCTACTATTACTGTCACCACTATCACTGCTACTGTTACCATTACTATCAAAACTATCATACTTGTGTGCTACTATTGCTGCAGAAATATTATTCTTCAGGTGTGATAGAA
Source organism: Triticum timopheevii (assembly GCA_963921465.1). Lineage (NCBI taxonomy): Eukaryota > Viridiplantae > Streptophyta > Magnoliopsida > Poales > Poaceae > Triticum > Triticum timopheevii. The sequence continues at coordinate 438,618,178 of OY997262.1, forward strand.
TTGATAACTTAACTTCTAAGACTCATAAATATTCTTTGGCTCCCCTTGTGTCGATTCAATAAATTTGGCTGACATAGTACCCTCAAAGACGGTCGCGATCCCCTATACTTGTGGGTTATCACCCACCTGCCATCCAGCCAGCACCGACCTTCTCCCAGCCCAAGCCGTCCCAAGACCTAACCGGTGCAAACCCTAGAGCCCACCGCAGTTGTCCCTTTATAACTCTTACCACCATGAATGGCGGCCCTTCTCCTTTTACACTTACCCCCCCACCGTCAGCTCTTTTCTTCCAATTGGGTCCCTCCCACTCTCACTCTCTCTTCCTTCATTTCCACGACGCCAGCATCTCCCTCTATTGCCCCGTCGGCCAGAGCAAGTCTAGCGTGCCACCCGCTCGAGTTCCTCTCTAGCCATCGTTCTACCCCGTGCGCACCGCTCCCAGTCAGAAGCTGACCTCCCAACCTGCCGGCTGCGGGGCCTATTTGTCCATGACGGCAGCGTCGCCCCCGCTGGCCTCCAGGAGCACATCGTTCCTCCTCTGTGAGCCCCTGCCTGCTCACCATGCCGGCCGCCTCACCTCTAATTTTGGTTCCCATGAAAGGGTGCCCTGGCTCGAGCATGCCGTCGCCGTTCCGCCCTTGGCCCCGAGCGCAGCCCTCAGGAGGACCATGACCGATTTAGTAAGCACGCGCGGAGTAGGCTAGGCGCCACACTTGCGTAGAAGGGGAGAATGATGGGCCCACATGGAGCAGGCCGAGGACGGCACGTTTGTGGAGACACATGCAGGTACCGCGCTCGGCAATGCAGGTGCTTCTTCTGATGGGGGCACGAGTTCCTAGTGGGGCGGTTGTACGGGAGCTCCATTCAACGGAGGCGCGTCTACCCCTTCCGATGGCGGCAGGGTCCATCCAGTAGCAGTGCGGGAGCTCCTTCCACCGAAGAGGGATTGACCCGAGCGAGAGGTTGAGAAGGAAATAAATGAACCGTTCAGTTTGACTTAGAAGTGGCAGACCATGTAAAACATCCGAACCATCAGGGACAAATTTGTAAAAAAAAATAATATTGGAACGAAAATGACGAACCTACCTCAAGCAATTTAATAGTAAAGATAATCACTAATTAATGGCAAAAGATTATAGTGCCCTTAATGAGTTTGGGTTGGGGTTGTACAGGAGCAGACCTCATATCATAATCGGTTTACACGTACTAAATGCTCGGTGCGGGGTTAGACTGCTACACAATATACATCAAAATCCAACAACTAACATTATAAAGATTTGAAAATGTTGTTTACTATTGGACCATTGCATATTCACAATTTTTTTATCCCCTTTCGTAGAGCGGTGATGCGGTTTTGGATGTCAACTAATGTTTGTGAGATACACAGTTGTTTTAGTTCAAGCCTTGCTTGTGTTCGCCTGTTTGTCATTGTCTTCCCGTGGCTCATATGTCGGCGACCCATTGGCCACCCTGGATTCAAAAGAATCCTAGATTCGATTTTCCTTAAAATAAGGCATATTGGTACAACAAAAGTCCTTCTAAATTGAAAGTCTAAACTACTCCCCAGCCTTGAGGTCGTTCGTGACAAGGACCCGCGTTGGACCAGCCTCGTGAGTGGCCGCCTTAGCTCACCTATTCGCCATGCCTTCCAACGCCCAGTGATGCACCTCCATCACTGTTATACAACAAGGTTAACAGCAAACTCACCTGCGTGCATCGTCCCTCAACTTTAACAATGTCAAGTTTAACGAGCGGGTTCGAAAGTAAAAGTCAAGTAGCCAGCAATCATGGGTAAAAAATTATCCAACATGCTTGTACAGAGAGGCTAAAATCGGGGACCTACCAGCTAGACCATACACGGCTATATGGAGCAATCTTAACATGGTCAAAATAGCAGGCGCGACTAAAAAAGAGAGTCAAACTGAGCACATGTTTCTTGTGTTGGAAATATGAGCAATTTACCGAATAATTTTACTAACAGAAATACAAGATAAAGCATGACTAATATAGCAGAGATAAAGTAAGTCATGCAATCTCACAGAGAGAAGATAAATAGCATCTTCATATATGAACTGTAACTAAACATATCTAGAGTAGACAGTTGAGCAAGTTGCATATATAAAGTAGAATCTAACATATGTAGGGCAAACACTAGAACAAGGAACCGTGGCAGGGCCTCTAACAGAAAGAGCAAGAACACGTACGGGACAGCAGCAACAGAAGCACTAGACTTGGGGTCGACATCCTTGCTAGCCATGTCGTCGAGGAGGTTGTCGACGTTGGGGAAGAAGTCGTCGTCGGGGTAGTAGTTGTCGGAGTCCGGGGTGTCCGTGACGAAGAAGTAAGTAGTCGCGCGGAGCGCTCCCCAAAATCCTTATCACCCTTCTCCCGTACAGGACTCAAAGAGGTGCGGTTTCGGAGGCCTACTGTCCCGACCTGCGGTGCATGCTGCAAGCCGGGATGGGGAAGAACGTAGCAGCAGCACAGTGCTCAGGAACTTGGTGGCGAGAGGGAGAAGATCTTTCTGATGTGTCTCTTTGGAGAGGAGCGACCTCTTTTATATAGGCACAGGAGAGAGAGGCGAACAGGCTGCAACAGGAGGTGAAGCAACAGAGGGAGACGAAGCGAACATGCAGCATGCGAAGAGGTGCATCGCTCGTATTCAATCTCTACTACAGCAAAAATGTTTCAGCTCCAGTGTGACCGTTCGTATACCTGTCGTGCATGGCAAAAATTTAGACATTAGCTCGGCACATTCCCGCAACCCGCAGCGCGTCGTGATGAGGCGGGCGGCGGAGGAGGAGCGCGTGTGGATGTCCCTCTTGTTCTCATGCTCATACATCTGGGGAAAGAGCCTCCCTTATAAAGAGGTCCAACTCCCTCTAAACTAGCAATGTGGGACTAAACTTTAGAAGTGCCCCTTGCCTTGCACGAATGGGCTAAGTGGGCCTGTAGGATTTATTAGGAATTTCTGAAATTGCTACTGGGCTGGCCAATAAATAGATAAAACTCCAGCAATCCCCCACCAGATCCTAGAGGCACATAGAACTTTCCTTTAGTTCCAAAACAATGTTTTATATATTGGTATTGCGGTGGAGATTGTTAAGTTGAACTTCCACCTAGAACTCTATGCTACACTAGTAAGCAACTTGAATAGTGGACTGGGCCTTGAACTGCAAGTTTTTTTGCGAATCTAGCTTCACACAAAGCCTTGACTGATACTAGGCTACCGTGGGTCTTCCCCGCGGGTGGAGCTTATCCGTCATACTCCGAAACCTTTCATGAGTTTACTAGAGAGAACCCTACTCTCATAGATTGCGACATTTAACAATCAGACTCATATAGGTGTGTTCTTCAAAAGATGTTCTGCAGGACAACATCTCTGCTTAAAAGAGCCACTTAGAACACATTAAGATATACATCAACCTGCCATGCAGATTAAGAGAGTATTGCATCTTCATGGAGTGGTATTGTTAATAGTAAGGATACTCTCCTCTCAGTTGACCAACAGCTTGTCTTCCACATCTAATCACGGGATCTCCGATCACAAAGAATAGGTTACTACTGTGAACAACTCATATTGTGGGTCTCATACCCATCTCCCTCGATGCATTATCTATCACATTACGTGATAGAACCTTAGTAAAAGGATCTGCCAGATTTTTAGATGTTTGGATATAATCCAATGCAATAACTCCAGAGTTTCTCATTTTTCTGACAGACTTTAACTTTCTCTGAACGTGTCTTGATGACTTCATGTTATCCTTTGAGCTACTCACTTTCGTGATCACAGTTTGATTATCGTGGTTCATAAGGATACCCGGTACAGGTTTCTCAACAACCAGCAAGTCATTCAAGAGACGGCGAAGCCAATCTACTTCAACCGGAGCTGTATCTAGTGATGTGAGTTCTGCTTCCATTGTTGACCTCGTTAAGATGGTATGCTTGCAAGACTTCCAAGAAACTGCGCCACCTCCATGAGTGAATACATATCCGCTCGTGGCCTTTATCTCATCGGCATCTGAGATTCAGTTTGAGTCACTATACCCTTCAAGCACCTTTGGGTGCCCAGTGTAGTGAATTCCATAATTCATAGTGCCTTACAAATACGCAAAACTCTCTCTAGAGCTTTCCAATGCACATCTCCTGGTTTTGAGACAAACCGGCTCAGTTTGCTAATAGCAAAAGAGATGTCAGGTCTTGTAGCACTGGTTAAATACATAAGTGAGACAATAATTTGAGAATATTCCAATTGGTCTCTAGCAATTCTTCGATTCTTTCGAAGCAACACACTAGCATCATATGGTGTTGGAGAGGGCTTGCAGTCACTATAGCCAAAGCGACTCAAGATCTTTTCCACATAGTGAGATTGAAGCAATGTAATCCCACCATCATCGTCTCTCAACAACTTGACATTCAGAATGACATCAGCCACTCCTAAATCCTTCATCTCAAAGCAACGAGATAGGAAATCCTTGACCTCCTTAATAACCTTCAGATTTGTTCCGAAAATCAGTATGTCATCAACATACAAGTAAAGGATAACTCCCTCGCCCCCACCATGGCGATAGTACACACATTTATCAGCTTCATTTACAACCAAGCCTGCAGCTATTAAAGTTCTTTCAAACTTCTCATGCCACTTCTTGGGTGCTTGCTTAAGTCCATATAAAGAATTCAGCAACTTGCACACTTTTCCTTCCTGACCATCTACTACAAACCCATCATGTTGTTCCATGTAAATTTCCTCATCCAACTTTCCATTTAGGAAACCAGTCTTAACATCCATTTGATGAACGAGAAGACCATGTGAGGCTGCTAGAGAAAGTAGTACTCGAATAGTGGTTAGTCGAGCCACAGGTGAGTAAGTATCAAAGAAGTCTTCACCTTCCTTTTGGGTATAACCCTTGGCCACATGACGTGCCTTTTATTTCTCAATAGTACCATCAGGCCTAAGTTTCTTCTTGAATACCCATTTGCACCCTATAGGTTTGCACCCATAAGGACGATCAGTGATCTCCCAAGTTTCATTTGCCAAGATGGAATCCATCTCACTATGGACCGCTTCCTTCCAGTAGTCAGCATCTTCAGATGCATAGGCCTCTGAAATAGAACTGGAAGTGTCATCTATGAGACACACAAGAAAATCATCACCAAAGGACTTTTTAGTCCTCTGTCTCTTGCTCCTAGTAGGAACTTCATTGTTCTTCTCCACAGGATTTTCAAAGTGATCCATCAAAATGATAGGTTCAGTAATTGTAACTGGTTCCTGATTCGATGAACTAGGCATCTCCTGGTTAGATGAGGTAGCCATATCCTTCATGGGAAAGATATCTTCAAAGAAAGTCGCATCATTCGACTCCATGATCGTACCAACATGCATGTCAGGTACCTCAGATTGTACAACCAAGAATCTATAACCAATGCTATGAAAAGCATATCCCGGGAAAACACAATCCACAGTCTTTGGTCCAAACTTCCGCTTATTTGGAATTGGCACATTGACTTTCACCAAACAACCCCATGTTCGTAGATAAGAGAGCTTTAACCTTTTATTCTCCCATTCCTTGAATGGAGTTATCTCTTTGTTCTTTGTGGGAACTCGGTTTAGGACATGACATGCCGTCAATATCGCCTCCCCCCACCATGCCTTGGAGAGACCCGATGTGTCTAACATGGCGTTAACCAAATCAGTTAGAGTACGGTTCTTTCTTTCGGACACCCCATTTGACTGAGGTGAATAGGGAGGCGTCCACTCATGGATTATACCATGTTCCCCACAAAAGGAATCTAACTCATTTGAGAAATACTCTCCACCACGATCGGACCTAAGCCTCTTGATCTTTCGATCAAGTTGGTTTTCCGCTTTAGCTTTATAAATCGTGAAATAGTTCAAAGCCTCATCCTTAGATTTCAGAAGATACACATGACAGTATCTAGTGGAGTCATCAATTAACGTCATAAAATACTTCTTTCCACCTTTAAAACACCATTCATTTCACATAGATCTGAATGTATGAGCTCTTGTGGTGCAAGATTTCTTGTTTCCGTAGTCACATGAGACTTACGAGGTTGCTTAGCTTGCACACATACTTGACACTTAGATCCCTTGACAGTGGTGAAACTAGGGATTAAGTTCAACTTCGCTAGTCGCGACATGCAACCAAAGTTAACATGACAAAGACGTGAATGCCACACATTTGATTCACTATTGTTGCAAACATGATTAACAACTTTATTGCAGACGTCTGATAAGGGTAAACGAAACAGGCCTCCTGACTCATAGTCTTTACCAACAAAGTTCCATACTTGGATATTGCAAATTTATTCGACTCAAAGACAAGCTTGTATCCATCTCTACACAGAAGAGATCCGCTAACAAGATTTTTATTGACGGAGGGGACATAATGCACGTTCTTCAGCCGCACTATCTTCCCCAAAGTAAACTTCAGATCGACCGTGCCAACACCACGAACAGAAGCACTTGAACCATTGCCCATCAGCACGGTGGAAGTCCCTGTGGTCTGATAAGACGAAACCATTGAAATATCACCGCATACATGCACATTAGCACCCGTGTCAATCAACCAATCAGGAGAATGACATACTGAAAGAATAGTGGGAAATATACCATACCAACATCCTTCATATCAATGTCTCCAATGACAACATTAGCGGTCTTGCCGCCTTTCCCAAGATGATGCTTGTCATAGCGATTAGGGCAACTAGGAGCCCGATGATCATGATCTCCACACACATGAAAAAAACCTTTCTTCTTGTCATTCTTCTTCTTGAAGTTCGTGTGCTGCACAGCCTTGTTCTTCCCATCAAACTTCGCTTTACCATCGAACTTGCCCTTGCTCTTGAACTTGTGGGGCTGGAAGTTCTTCTTCTGTACCAGATTGGCACTAGATCCCCCCTCAATACCTCGAGCATGTATGTCCTTTGCTCTCGCCTTTTCTTCCACATCAATAGTACCAATGAAATCCGAAACGGAAAACTCCTACCTCTTATGCTTCAGTAAGGTAGCAAAGTTCCTACACGAAGGAGGAAGCTTAGTGATGATACCTCCGGCAACAAACTTGTCCCGTAGCATACAACTGAAGTGCTCAAGTTCTCTACCAAATGACTGTATCTCATGAGCTTGCTCAACCACGGAGCGCTCTTCAGTCATCCTGTAATCATAGAATTGCTCCATGATGTACAGCTCAGTGCCAGCATCCGAGACCCGAAACTTGGCCTCGAGTGCGTCCCACATATCTTTTCCATTATCAATTAGCGCATAAGCATCAATTATGTTCTCACCAAGAACACTCAAGAGAGCAGCCTTAAATAGAGTATCCATTTTTTGAAAAGCTTGTTCCTGTTGGGCATCATACTCCCCTTCAGGTTTGCCAAGAGTGGCGTCATAGCAACTCATGGTTTGAAACCATAAGACTGCTCTCACGTGCCACCTCTTATAGTGGATACCCTCAAACATATGAGGTCTCATGGAAGCAGCAAAACCACTTGGTGTAAATTGCCTATGATAAGGTTTTTGGATTGTTGGAAATATCAGCAATTTACCGAATAGTTTTACTAACAGAAATACTAGATAAAGCATGACTAATATAGCAGAGATAAAGCAAGTCATGCAATCTGACAGAGAGAAGGTAAATAGCATCTTCATATATAAACTATAACTAAACATATCTAGAGCAGACAGTTGAGCAAGTTGCATGTAGAAAGTAGAACCTAACATATGTAGGGCAAACACTAGAACAAGGAACTGTGGCAGGGCCTCTAACAGAAAGAGCAAGAACACGTACAGGACAGCAGCAGCAGAAGCACTGGACTTGGGGTCGACATCCTCGCCAGCCACGTCGTCGAGGAGGTTGTCGACGTTGGGGAAGAAGTCGTCGTCGGGGAAGTAGTTGCCGGAGTCCGGGCGTCCATGACGAAGAAGTCAGTAGTCGCACGGAGTGCTCCCCAAAAACCTTGTCACCCTTCTCCCGTACAGGACTCAAAGAGGTGCGGTTTCAGGGGCCTACTATCCCGACCTGCGATGCACGCCGCAAGCCGGGATGGGGAAGAACGTAGCAGCAGCACAGTGCTCAGGAACTTGGTGGCGAGAGGGAGATGATCTTTCTGATGTGTCTCTCTGGAGAGGAGAGACCTCTCTTATATAGGCACAGGAGAGAGAGGCGAATAGGCCGCGATGGGAGGAAGAGGTGTACCGTTCGTATTCAATCTCCACTACATCAAAAATGTTTCAGCTCCGTTGTGACCGTTCGTATACCCGTCGTGCGTGGCAAAAATTTAGACATCAGCTCGGCTCATTCCCGCAACCCGCGGCACGTCGCGTCGCGTCGTGACGAGCGGTGGAGGAGGAGCGCGCGTGGATGTCCCTCTTGTTCTCATGCTCATACATGTGGGGAAAGAGCCTCCCTTATAAGGAGGTCAAACTCCCTCTAAACTAGTAATGTGGGACTAAACTTTAGAAGTGCCCCTTGCCTTGCACGAATGGGTTAAGTGGGCCTCTAGGATTTATTAGGAATTTCTAAAATTGTTACTGGGCTGGCCCATAAATATATAAAATTCCAGCATTTTGTTCAGAGATGCTGGCATCGGGTACCCAGTAGTTATACCATACAAGATTGTATGGAGCAACGTTAACCACTGTTCAAGAATTCGTTTGATTAATCAGTTAACGGGCCAGTTAATCGCTACTCGTAGGATGGCCGAATCGAATAGCATCTATTCATCGCATAAACTTGGCGGGCCGATTAACTTGCCTGTGAGACCGATTAAAATGTTGTCAGGTTGATTAATCGCCGCTGGCGCATTAACTTATGGGCAAACACAACCCAAATTTTTGGCCCATAACCCCTCCCGCCCCCCTCTCACTCCTCAATAGCTAGGATTCGACCAAATCGTAACATATTTTGGTATATTATATAGTTAAGAGCATGAGAGTATGGTATCTATACCTACTAATAAAGCAAGGTGCGTTTCTCCGATTTTTCCATTTGTTCACCGTCGAAATTTATTTTTCTAGACTAGGTGGTACTAAATTTTTGTGCGTAGCAATCCAGAATTTTGTACTGGGCCCCCACACCCTGTGGCCTAGCGAAGCAAGCCCACTTATTTGCCTGCCCATGTAGTTGTTAACGCCTATTTCTCGCCCTATGCGGTAGTTAGTCGGAGTTCGCACAAGGCGCCCATGACTAGGCCGTCCCGTTTCGTTTTCCGTCCAAATTTATTTTTATTTTTACCTTATTTCGTAGTTCTGAGTTTTAAAAAGAAGTTCAGAATTTTGAATTTTGTCAATTTTTAAAAATATTTGAATTACAATATCATCTTCCCCTTTTCAAAAATATTTGGAAAATTAATTTACTTTCTTGTTTGGTTTTTTTCAAATTCAGAAATATTCCAAAATTATTTTTGATTCAAAAAACATGTATTTTGAAAAATATTCAAAATTTGAAGTATATTTTTGTTTTAGTAAAATGTACACAGATTCAAAATAATGTCTGCATTTAAAAACACATTTTGTAAAGTTGCTCTGAATGTTCAAAACATGTTTCGTTTTGAAAAGTCGGTCACAAATTAAAAATATGTTTGGGTTTTGATAAAAGGTCCATGTCTTCAAAAAATGATGTTGTTTCAAATTTTGTTCATGTCTTTTCCAAAATGAATGGAATATTAAAAGTATTATTCGTAATTTCAAAAAATGTTGTTTTTAATATTCGCTCTAGCCATTGGTTAGCAGTAGGCCTTTATTGCCGTGGCTAGCGGCACGTGGTCGGGTGTTTAAGGTCATGTGTTTGATCGTTGAACATGTTTTTTTGTTTTATTACTCATGCCTCGCAAACACAACTTATTTCGGTGCCTGCCAGTGAGCTAGCCCAGACGCGAACTGTTGTGCGTCCTGCGCGCTATTTGACGCAACTAGCATCATATATAGTAGCTTTCACGCAGCTGCCCTAAGAAAAAAAAATATGTATAGATTTTGTTTCATCCATTCCACCCCAATTTTTTCAGTTATCCCCCAGATGGGCCAAACATGACCTACCACGTATTTTTTCCTGTCAGATGGACGAGCAACAAAAAATAAAGGCACAAGGGGATTAAAACTAGGACCTTCCCTATTGTGCTGACGGATAAAACCAACTCAGCTAGCTTGCAATTATGATAGGAACAGCCCCGTCTTGAAATTTTATATTAAATCACACAAGTTTTTATATGTCCCTAAGTTGTCTGGAAATAAGGAGGTTGTGTGAGAATAAGGAAGTTGTCTCGAGAATTATGAGCAGATTGAGGGACTCCACAAATTATTGCCGGAGGTAACTTGCACGTGCCAATAAAGGACAATATATTGGTTGGCTATAATGGAAAATATTGTGGGCACGTGCTAGAATATGCTGGTTTTGCTCTAATCAATAAAATTTATGGGCGCGTAAGCGCAAAAATAGTTGAAGAGAATAAACCCTGATAATGAAGGGACATTCATGCCTTGTTATGTGTTGATTATGCTAATGAAACAGAATTTATGCGGTGCAATTAGTAATCCATTCTGTTATGTTGTTGTAGGAGAAAATGGTCGAAGCAACCGTGCCTCGAAGGTCGCCGCTCAACAACCAAATGAGGACACAACCACAACTCCGAGACGGAGGTGGATCCGTAGGGAAAAAAGTTACAGTTGGGTGGTGACCGCCACCCGACCAACCCCATCATTATCAAGATCTCGCGGGCCAAATATGACCTGTGAGAAAAGACCACAGCTCACCGCTCTGTCGCCCACCGCCGTGGAGACCGTTTTTGATGAACACATTGATTATCTCTCCCGCTGCTTGTTGCAAAAAATTTATCTCCCCGTTGCAAGGCACGGGCATATGTGCTAGTAATACCTAAAAAGAGTCACCTAAAAGATTAGATATATGTTGTCAGGTTCCTATTTAATATACCGATTAATGGTTGACCGATTAATCTAGTTAATAGACCGATTCACCGATTAATCGGTATTCCCTACCAGTTACTTATTTCCTTAACACTGACGTTAACAAGCTCAAAACAGCAGGCGCGATAGAGAAAAAGTCCAGTAGAGGTTCCAGTAGAGTACAAGTTTCTTGTACAGAGAGGCTGGCATCAGGACCCGACAGTCAGACCATACACAACTGCATCAAGCAACGTTAAGAAGGTCTAAACAACGGGCGTGATAAAAAAAAGTCCGCCAGACACACACACATCGCAGCCTCTCACAAGTTTTGAAAGACTGCGAGGTATCAATCAGAGTTAAAACGTTCGAGGGACCGAGCATCTATCATGTTTTTTTTTCTAATCCCTGGCCAAACAAAATAAATGCATTTCCATCTACCACGATAAAATGACCAAAGTCGTGTGACCAATGGCTACTTTTCTTGATGGCCCTCTCCAAAATGGGGCCCACTAAAAAATAAGGGTGGGCATAGCCCATTACCGGTTGGGAAACGTTTGCGGTTGGGAAACGTTTGCGGCCGGGGCACCGGCCGAACATTGGGCCGGTCCCACGCGCATCGTTCGATCCCATCACAATCGTACGCCCCCGACTCCACCGCACGTCCACTATTTTTCTCTGTCTTATCTTCTTCTTTCCACCTCCCTCCCTTATCCTCTTCCTCCCTTCACCCCATCCCCTCCACATCTTTCTCTCTCTCTCTCTCTTTCTCCAGCGAGAGAAAATCCCCCTCCATGAGATTTAGCACCGGCCGCTGCTACTTGGAGCCAGCCATGGCCGCTCACCGAACCCCCTCACCTCTCCCATCCTTGTTGTTTTTGCTGCAGAAAAGAGCGAGAGGAGTTCCCATGGCGGCTACGCCGCGTCGACAGTGGGCTGCATCGAGGTGATTCAACGGCGATTGCATGGAGCAGCTCCTGCGGTGCTACACCCAGCGGTTAGAAATGTTGGAACCCGTGGCTTCCAGATGCTGGAACCATGGCGGCAAATCCCGACGGGCCCTTGCCGCCGGCGACAACCTTATTTTTGTTGGAACCACTGTGTGTTTTTGCTGGAACTAGCTATTTTTTTTGCTACAATCGCCATTGGGAGCTTTTTCCTGCTGACTTTCTTTTTGCTGGAATCGGCTTTTGTTTTTGCTGGAACCTAGTAATTTTTTGCTTCAACCGACCAACCAAAGATTTTTGTTGCTTCCAGATTTTTGTTGCTTGGCACTCCGACCCGCGGTGAGCCGGAGGCGATGATGCTATTGATGTTGCAACCGTAGTCACCTTGGGCTGGAACCGGCAGGTGTTAGAGTTGCAACCATGGTGACCATGGCGAGCGCTACTCTGTTTTTCTACTGCATTTTTGGTGATGATGATTTTGGTACAACCGTAATCTCTTTTTGTTACAACCGGCGAGATGATTTGCTACATCCAATCACGACGGAGCTGCAGACGAGGACGGCGACGACGATGATTTTTTGCTGCAACCGCCTTCTTTTTGCTATGATCGATATTTTTTTTGCTACCATGGTCTTCATTTTTTGCTGGAACCAGTCATTTTTTTGCTACCGTGTTGTGTGTTTTGCTGGAACCAGCTTACCAATCTGCTACCCCCATCTCCAGTTTTTGCGGCAGCGAGGGGTGGCAACCGGCGGCAAGGCCGGGGACCGGCAAGACCGGAGCGCCTGCTGCAGGCCACGGCGGCAGCGCTGTGTTCCCACGAGGATGGAGGAACCGAGATCGAAAGCGGAGCACGAGGAAGGAGGAACCGAGATCTAAAGCGGAGCGCGATGCACTTTTTTTTCTATTGTGAGACCCCAGATCGAACGTGTGAAATATGCTGAATCGGACGCTCGCGCGTTGACCGGCCCAGCTGTTCGGCCGGTGCGCCGGCGCGTATCAGCGCCCTTACCGGTTTGCTTCGGGCGGCGAGAGGCAGTAGTGGCGCTTACAGCGATGTATAGGATTTGCGTTCACTTGTCTCGATCTTTTACGATCGGCAATCTATGTATAGACACGAATCATATAGAATTATAAATATAATATAGATACGAATCATATAAATTTATAGGTAAAAAGATATGAACAGGAATTAGAGCAAAGAATAAGTAACAAAATATGAATAAATAGGAATTTGTATCGATCTTTTCGTTCGTCAATCGATATATAGAACCGAATCATAGAGAATTATAAGTAAAGAAATATATACACGAATCAGATAAAATTGATAAATAAAGAATGTAAATAGAAATCTGAGAGGAGTAAGTATAAAAAATATAAATAAACAGGAATAAAAAAAGAAAGAAAGGATAATTTTTTTTGAGGCAACGTCACGAGGCTTTATTAAATCGTCACAATGTTTACAGGGAGGGGTAGGTTCCCGGGGTGGCCTAACCAGACACGGCGACCACCACCGAGAGATAATGCATGCCTCGCTAAGTTGTGAGCTTCATAATTGGAGCTCCTAGACTCATGTTTAAAATTACAGAACTCAAAAACCGAAGAGTGAGCTATTATTTCATGTACAATTGCACCGTAGCTCGCAAGATTGTCCTTCTGTAAGTCTTCCACGACCACTTTGCAATCCGATGCAACCTCAACCCGCCTCAAATATAGATCATCCGCCAGTGCCAAGGCTTCTCTAATGGCTAGAGCTTCGAGAGTCGGTGGGTCTACAATGTTGCTGAAGCCACAAGTTGACGCGCCGATGAACATGCCTTCATGATTTCTACAAATCACTCCAATTGAGCCGAACCCTTGCCTCGATACAGCCGCATCAACGTTAACCTTGGAATTTCCCTCCGACGAGGCCAGCCACGGCCTTGGGTTAACACGTCTCTGCGTCGTCACAGCCGGGGTTTTGGCATTGATCACCTGCAACTCCCACAAGTAGCTAGATATGGAGCTGTCCACCGAGTGAGGAGATTGGAAGATACCTTCATGAATGGCCTTCCTCCTAGCTCCCCATATTGCCCAAAGAGACACCACCAAACGATCAAACTGCTCTTTGGTTAATATTTCATGTATAGCAAAGAGCCAATCCTTTGGGTTCTCCTCTCCTCGTTCTACCATGTGTTGAACCAAATCCTCCGGAGCCAGCGCCCATATACTTGCAGACATAGGGCATGTCATCAGTGCATGCTTCCATGTGTCCACTGCTCCACAGAGTAAGCAAGAGTTTTCGGTTGACATATGACGGTGGTGCAAAACAGTCCCAGTTGGCATAGATTGACGGGCCAATCGCCATAGAAACATCCTGAGTTTCGAGGGTACTTGGATATGCCAAATCATGGACCAGTTGTTGGTCTCACAGAACTCATATGAGGTGCCTCCCTCCTCATGCAGCCATGCTTCCCTGTCGTGTTTAGTCATGAGGATCATGTGATAGGCAGACCGAACACTAAATCTCCCCTAGGATCATGATGCCACGCCCAAAAATCATCCACACAAGGTGCACAAAGGGATCTTGAGAATTGCCTCGGCGTCAAATGTAGTGAAAATCGTTCGGACCAGGCCCTCATTCCAGCTAGCCGATGTAACATCAATGAGTTGTGATACTCGGTCCGGTGGATTTTGGACGAGAGTTGTTATAGGGCGCTTGTAATTGTCTCGCGGTATCCAGTTGTGTTGCCAAATATTAGTGGATGCACCATCTCCTATTCTGCGCACCAAACCTTGTGCCAAGATGTCACGCCCATCCAAAATCGCCCTCCATATCTGTGATGGGTGGGCTCCCAGCTCAGCCTGAAGTAAAGAACGATCCGGAAAATAAACTGCCTTGAGAATTCGGGCGCTAAGAGATGTACTATCTGTGAGCGTACGCCATGCCTGCCTTGCTAGCAATGCGAGATTGAAAATTTCCAAGTCACGAAACCCCAAACCTCCTAAATGCTTCGGCAGAGTCATGGTATCCCATGCTACCCAACTCGGCTTCCTCTTCCCTTGTTTTGAGCCCCACCAGAACTAACGAATGATCGATGTGATGCTATCACAAAGACCTCTTGGCAGACGGAAGCATGCCATCGAGTAGACTGGGATCGCTTGTGCAACCGATTTAATCAAAATTTCCTTGCCAGCCGCAGACAACAATTTCTCCATCCAACCTTTAATCTTTTCCCAGACACGGTCTCGGAGATATTTGAACGTACCATTCTTCGAGTGACCAACATCTGTTGGCATACCCAGGTAGCGCTCACTCAATGATTCATACTGGACCTGCAAATTGTTCTTTATAGTCTCTCTCAACTGTGCCGGGCAGCCCTTACTGAAGAAAATCGAAGATTTATCATTGTTGATCCTCTGTCCCGAAGCATTACAGTAAATATCAAGTAGGTTTGACACCTGAACTGATCCTTCCCCACTGGCTTTAAATAGCAACAGGCTATCATCTGCAAACAGGAGATGGTTAACGGTGGGAGCCGTAGGAGCCACCTGAATACCTATCGGAGACGACTGAGAACTTGATTTAAGGAGGCACGAGAGGCCCTCTGCTGCGATCAAGAACAAGTAGGGGGAGATTGGGTTTCCCTGCCGGATACCTCGTGTAGGCTTGAACGATTCTAGCCTTTCTCCATTGAAACACACAGAAAATGAGACTGAAGAAATCATGCGCATGACAATGTCTATCCAGTGGCCGTCAAAACCCAATTTTGTCATGATCCCTCACAAATAGTTCCACTCTAATCTGTCATACGCCTTCATCATATCCAGTTTCAGAGCACAGAAGCTGTTGTACTTTGATCTGGACCTCTTCATGAAGTGCAAACATTCATATGTGCAAATGATGTTATCAGTGATGAGCCTTCCGGGGACAAAAGCAGATTGCTCCTCCGATATTATGTCAGGTAATATCACTTTTAATCTATTGGCTATCACCTTTGAGGTTATTTTATACAAAACGTTGCACAGGCTTATAGGACGAAATTGAGCAAGCACCGTAGGGGTAGTTACCTTTGGGATTAACACAAGCACGGTGTCATTGATGGCTTCTGGGCTCTCCTCACCGCTTACAATTCTCAACACTATGCTTGTTACCTCATCACCACAAACGTCCCAATGCCTCTGATAGAAATGGGCAGGGAATCCGTCAGGCCCCGGTGCTTTGGTTGGGAACATTTGGAAGAGAGCAATCTTGACTTCCTCCTTAGTATATGGAGCACATAGTTCCATGTTCATAGCTGCTGTCACCTTGCGTGGCACATGATTTAAAACAACGTCCATGTTTTGCACCCCCTCGGAGAGATATAAGGACTGATAAAATTCATTAGCCAAAGTCTTTAGCTCTCCAGGATCGGATATCTCCACTCCCAACGAATTCTGAAGGGCCTTGATCATATTTTTATTCCTCCTGAGACTGGCTCGCAGGTGAATTTTTTTTGTGTTTTTGTCTCCCGCTGAAAGCCACTCCACTCTCGCTCTCTGACGCCACATAATTTCTTCTCTATGATACATGTCGATCAACCTTTCGTTGATCTTAAGCTCTGCATGTGTAGGGCCTGTCCTCAAGGGATCGTTCTTTAGTTCATCCAAGGATTTCTTCAAAGATTTTATCTCCTTCCTCACACTTCCAAACGTATCATGGCTCCACCTTCCCAGGTCGCTTGCAAGGTTCTGTAGCTTCTGACGCAGCTCATCCACTGTCGCGCATGGCAGGCTTGCACCCCATCCCTGGTTTATTACATCACGAAAAATGTCATGTCTCTCCCACATTGTTTCATATCTAAAAGGACGATTGACGCGATCGTTGATCCCGGCATCCAGATTTAGCAGCAAAGGAGAGTGATCCGAAGTGACTCCCGTCAAGTGGGTTACCGAAGCCAAGGGAAACATTGACAGCCAATCAGAATTGACAAGAGCTCGGTCAAGTCTACATCGTGTGTAGGTTCCTCCCGTTACTTTCTTCTCGAAGGTCCAAAAATTACCTTTATATCCTAAGTTGAGCAACATGCAAACATCTAAAGCATCGCGAAAAGCCTGGATTTGAGCATTACTCCGCCGTCCAATCCCCTGATGTTCATCTGGACGTAACACTTCGTTGAAATCACCCAAACAGAGCCAATGAAGGGTGCTCAAAGTACTGACGTTTTTCAAAGTTGTCCAGGTTTGATGCCTCAAGTGTGTCTGCGCCTCCCCGTATACACATGTCATCCTCCACTTCTCTTCTCCTGGTTCCTCGACGGATGCATCAAGATGATAATCAGAATAACCAAGGATTTCAACATTTATTGAATTGTTCCAAAACAAACCTATTCCTCCACTTCTTCCTCTACTACTTACAGCATAAGCGCTATCAAAACCCAACGTACCAGCTAATGCTTCTACCCTACCACTTTCCAACTGCGTTTCGACAATGCATAAGAGGGTAGGGGCAAAATGCCTCGCAAAATCGCGAAGCTCTCGAACTGTCGCGGCTTTGCCCACACCGCGACAGTTCCAACAGAAAATATTCATTGGGCTCGGCGGCGCCCCTCGAAGGGGCCCGCCAATGAAGAGACGATCCTGCCAAGACCGGCACTGTTTTCCAAATCATCCTCCCCAGCATCTGTACTCATCTTGGTCCTCTTTTGGTCCTGTTTATTGTTCGGACTTGCTGGAACCGTTGAGGGAGATGGAAGCAAGAGCATCGCTCCCTGGCTCGTGTCGCTCGTTACATTATTCCCCAGCTGAAAACATGTTGCGTTTGGGCCGGCGCCCTCTTTCTGTTATTATTTGCATCATCCATGATCGTATCTGACGCACTGCCAAAACCCTCTTTCCCGTCGCCGCCCTTGTCATGGTCATGGCGCGGCTCAGTTGCATGACCCGCACGACCACCTCGCCGGCCGCCTCTACGGCCTCGACCACCACCCGACCCCTGTCCGGTTCTGAGAACCCAAGATGCACGCAAATCTTTGAAAACCAAGGATGACGGAGGATGGATTCCAGTGCCATGTTCTTTAAACTGATGACCAAGCATACCACAAACCGCACACCAATCTGGAAGTTTCTCATATTTTAGCCTATATATTTGGCGCTTCCCATCCCTTATCATCGACACAGCATTCTTCAGCGACTTGTTGACATTGATCCTGATCCATACACGATGGAAATTGCGCATGAAATCGTGTGACTGTGGCTCGGCATATAGGACTTCTCCGACTTTTGCTGCTAAAGATGGCACAAGATGAGCGTATAAGGGTGGTACATCATGGATCTGCAACCAAATCTTAATTGTATCCAGCAAAACCGTTGATGGTTTAGCCAATCCATCATATGGTTTGATAATAACAGCATCCCCTCAAAAGTGCCATGAACCATCACGTGTGACTCTCTCCCAGTCACCCAAGCAAGAGAACTGCACCGTGTATAGATTATCCTTCAAAGGCTTGAACTGCACCTCCTGAGCAAGATCCCAAGCGGCCGTCATGTTTTTGAAAAACCAGTATTGGCTATAGGTCTTTGGCGAGTGAACCCTAGCGAGAGCAATCCACCGCGCCGCCTCTACCGGTGCTTCTTTTTCATCAAACACCACGTCATCTAGATCCTCCTCCCGAAGACCTAGTTCCTTCATCAGTGCCGTCACATCATCCGGATCTGGAGGTCCTGACCGCGACCCCGATGCTCCGTCTGACGCCATTACTCCTCGAACCCTAACCCGATCAACAATGAAACCGGGCCTCTGCAGGAACCCTAGGCACCTCCCACTCCCCCGTCCCACCAAGGACCGACGAGATTAGCAGCTCTCGATCGTCCGAGGAGGGCCAGGGAGGAGTACGGGGGCAGGGAAGGCAAAATCTCAACGGCGGCGATCGGAATCGCCCCGAGAGGGAAAAAACCCTATCTGCGGCAGGGTCGGCCTCTTGTTGTGTAGAAAGGATAAAAAATGACAGTCCCGCTTCTCCCCACTTGTAATTGGGTTAGGGGCCGACACGACCGGGCCCAGAAGCCTGCTCCCCTCATGTAATTGGGCTGTGGGCCCGGGCCAACACGACCGGGCCCAGAAGCCTGCTCCCCTCATGTAATTGGGCTGTGGGCCCGGGCCAACACGACCGGGCCAGCAGTGACTGTCAATTGCCCCCTCATCATATATATGGGTTACAAGTTCGCGCCACCGAACTCGGCGAGCGCTCTGCGAAGCTTCGATTTATTAGGTCGTCATGCTTGTAATGTTCCGAGGTGGGACTATCCCAACTCTCCTACAGGAACAGACTTGTACATGCAGTACTTATTTTTTAAATCAGTGTCTTGCATTTGCATCTTGTTGGTTGCTACGTGCATGTCTGTGAGTGCAGCTCCGTCAAAGCATTTCTACTTTGCTTGGGCGAGGGGGGTCCCCGTGCATTGCCTTGCCTGCCAGAGCATTACCACGTACGGCATTGGGTTGAGAGTTCAGACTGTGGGTAAATGCTTTGTTCTTAAGTTATCTACACACCGTGTATGATGCTAAATTCACCAAGCTGCTCCATATGGTCCTTTTCTTTTTTACGGAATTATCAAAGTTCACATGAAGTACAAAACACACCTTTTTTGCGAGGGGAAGTACAAAACACAGCTAACATAATAATAAAACATAATAAAAATTACATCGAGATTTCGACACCACAGAACGACCACTACCACCCCCAAAACGAGACGCCGATGCGTTGTTGTCGCCCCTCCATATCGGAGCCGACATGACATTGGTGATGACAGTCTGGAAGTCTTCGTCCACGTGCCCCTAAGGACCAACACCTTGGAGCCCCAATCATCATTGAACCCATGAATAGGTATGAAGCAACTCATATGAGATCTCGCCAAATAACAAGAAACCCTAACCTCATCGCCTCAAGAAGATGGTAGCAATTGCTACCTCTTGAATTTGCGTTGGATTTTCCCTTGAAGAGAAAAGGGTGATGCAGCAAAGTAGAGTAAGTATTTACCTCAGTTTTGAGAACCAAGGTATCAATCCAGTAGGAGACAACGCGCAAGCCACTGAATACCTGCACAAACAAACACCAACCTTGCACCCAATGCGATAAAAGGGTTGTCAATCCCTTCACGGTTATTTGCAACGTGAGATCTGATAGAGATAGATAAACGGCAAAGTAATGTTTTTGGTATTTTAGGTTTATGGAACGGAAAGTAAAAAAAATGCAAAGGAAGTAAATAGGAAACTAGAATTGTAGGCTGGAAACTTATATGATGGAAAATAGACCCGGTGGGCATATGTTTCACTAGAGGCTTTTCTCGAGATAGAAATTATTACCATGGGTGAACGAATTACTGCCGAGCAATTGATAGAAAAGCGCAAAGGTACGACGATATCTAAGTAAATGATCATGAACATAGGCATCACGTCCATGTCAAGTAGACCGAAACGATTATGCATCTACTACTATTACTCCACACATTGACCGCTATCCAGCATGCATCTAGAGTATTATGTTCACAAGAACAGAGTAACGCCTTAAGCAAGATGACATGATGTAGATGAATTAACTCAAGCAATATGATGAAAACCTCATCTTTTTATCCTCGATCGCAACAATGCAATACGTGTCGGTTCCCCTTCTGTCACTAGGATCGAGCACCGCAAGATTGAACCCAAAGCTAAGCACTTCTCCCATTGCAAGAAAAACCAATCTAGTTGCCAAACCAAATCGATAGTCCGAAGAGACTTGCAAAGATATCAAATCATGCATAAAAGAATTCAGAGAAGATTCAAATAATATTCATAGATAAGCTGATCATAAATCCACAATTCATCAGATCTCGGCAAACACGCCGCAAAAAGAGTATTACATCGAATAGATCTCCAAGAACATCGAGGAGAACTTTGTATTGAGAATCAAATAGAGAGAAGAAGCCATCTAGCTACTAGCTATGGACCCGTAGGTCTGTGGTAAACTCTACTCACGCTTCATCGGAGAGGCAATGGTGTTGATGTAGAAGCCCTCCGTGATCGAATTCCCCTCCGGCAGGATGCCGGAAAAGGCCCCTATATGGGTCTCATGGGTACAGAAGGTTGCGGCGGTGGAAAAGTGGTTTCGTAGCTCCCTGATAGTTTTTGTGGTATAAGAGTATATATAGGAGGAAGATCTAGGTCAGGAGGTCAACGAGGGGCCCACAAGGTTGGGGGCGCGCTCTCCAACCTTGTGGCCTCCTCGTGGCTCTTCTAACTTGTACTCCAGGTCTCCTGGGTGCCTTCTGGTCCAAGAAAACTTATCATCAAAGTTTTATTCCGTTTGGACTCCGTTTGGTATTCCTTTTCTGCGAAACTCTAAAACAAGGAAAAACCTGGAACTGGCGCTGGGCTCTAGATTAATAGGTAGTCCCAAAAATCGTATAAAATAACATATTAATGCACATAAAATATCCAAAACAGATAATATAATAGCATGGAACAATCAAAATTTATAGATACGTTGGAGACATATCAGGAATCTATGTCGGAGCTCGATTGACTACGTCCAGATGAACAAACTCGAGGAGGATTGGAGAAAAAATAATCAAAGAAGAAGCGCCGCCTCCGTCTGAGCACTGCACCTACGAGGACTAAAAAAACCTAAACTACTAAGGCCAACTCTAGCCAACCCCCTATAAAACAGAGGAGTAAATAGCGGAGTAAACTTAGTGGAGTATGTTTACTCCACTAAGTTTCCGCTGGACCTAGCCAATCCTCTAAATATAAAGGAGTATATGCAATTCTAGTTTACATTGCAATTACATATTAGCACACATATAGAAACTTAACATAAATATGAAGGTTCAACAAAATCACGAATAAAGTTTACAAACCGAATTATTCAAATTTAAACACACCGGATGGTTCAAATGTAGCAAATAAAATGTGAAAGCACAAATAAGAGGTTCTAGGAAGTTGCCAGTGATGCTCAATAAGATCTTCTTGGAGCTGAGTATGAACTTGTCGTTTCTCGATCCTTCCATGCGCTGAAAGGAATCTATGGATCCTATTCTGAAGCGCACCGAAGGCTCTCTCCACATCTTTCCTAGCCGCTTCTTGACATTAGGCAAAGTGAATATTTTCGTTACCTTTTGGATGCAGAATTGTTTTGACTAACGTGGCCCATGGGGGATAGATGTCATCTGCAAGGTAGTAACCCATCGAGTAGTTGTGCACATTGACTGAATAGTTGCAAGGAGGATCATCTCTTGTAATAAGCCTAGCAAACAGTGATGAACTCGACATCTTATTCAAGTCACTGTTTGAGCCAGACAAACCAAAGAATGGATGTCATATCAAAAGATCCTTCGTTGTAACTGCCTCAAGAATGATCGTTGGATTGTTGCACTGGCCTTTGTATTGACCTTTCCGCCATGCAGGATAATTCTTTCAGGCCCAGTGCATGCAATCAAGTGATCCAAGTATCCCTAGTCATCCTCTTGCTTCACACCCTACAATTAGCCTTTTGATACATATCCAACATATCTAGAACCTTTTATTGCTCCATGCTATTATATTATCAATCTTGGATGTTTTATATAAACTTACAAGCAATTATATATCATTTTTGGGACTAGCCTATTAACTTAGTGCCTAGTGCTAGTTGCTGTTTTTGCTTGTTTTTGGTTTCACGGAATATCAGTACCAAATGCCACAAAAAATTTTGGAGATTTTTTCCTGAACAAAAGAGACACCAGAAGCTTCGGGAGAAGAATAGATGTGGGAGCATGGGCCCACCACCCACCAGGGTGCGCCCAGGGGGTAGGTGCGCCCTGATGGATGGTGGGGCCCATGAGGCTCCGTTTGACCTAGCTCCGCCTCTATAAATTCTCTAAAATCATGAAACCAATAGAGGAGTTCACAAAATGCTTTTTTCGCCACTGTCAGTTTCAAAACCATGAGATCCCTTCTAGAGGCCTTTTCCGGCACTCTGCCGGAGGGGGATTCGATCACGGAGGGGGCTCTTCATCATCCTTGTTGCCCTTCGATGATGCGTGAGTAGTTTACCACGGACCTATGGGTCCATAATTAGTAGCCATGTGGTTTATTCTCTCTTTTTGATCTTCAATACAATATTCTTCTTGGTGTTCTTGGAGATCTATTTGATGTAATGACTTTTTGTGGTGTGTTTGTTGGGATACGATGAATTGTGAGTTTATGATCAGATCTATCCATGAATATTATTTGATTTTTCTCTGAACTCTTTTATGCATGATTGTTATAGCCTCGTATTTCCTCTCAGATTTATTGGTTTTCTTTGGCCAACTAGATTGATTTATCTTGCCATGGGAAGAGGTGCTTTGTGATGGGTTCGATCTTGCGGTGCTCAATCCCAGTGGCAGGAAGGGACATGACATGCATGTACCGTTGCTATTAAGGGTAACAAGATGGGATTTATTTCATACATGAGTTTATCTTGTATACATCATGTCATCTTGCTTAAGGCGTTACTCCATTCTTTCATGAACTTAATACACTAGATGCATGCTGGATAGCGGTCGATGTGTGGAGTAATACTAGTAGATGCAGAATTGTTTTGGTCTACTTGTCTCAGACGTGATACCTATATACATGATCATTGCCTTGGATATCGTCATAATTATTTGCTTTTCTGTCAATTTCCCAACAGTAATTTGTCTACCCGCCAAATTTTATTTTTATGAGGGAAGCCTCTAGTGAAAACTATGGCCCCCGAGTATATTTTCTATCATCTATTAAAACCAAAAATACCTTGCTGCAATTTTCTTCTATTTATTTTATTTTGTATTTTTATTCGATCTATCTATCAAAAACTACACCGTTTAATCTTGCTCGTAACCGTTGAGGGATTGACAACCCCTCTACGCGTTGGGTTGCAAGTATTTGTTGTTTGTGTACATGTCTTATTTTGCTTGGTTCTCCTATTGGATTGATAACCTTGGTTTCATAACTGAGGAAATACTTATCTCTACTGACGCAGCTCACAAGTAGCACCTCTCGGTGTCTTCGTCGTTGGGTGCCCTCAAGTACTCTAGTGTCCGGTCCAAAAGTATCGGTCACTACTTTAGTGAACCTTCGAACGGCCTCCAAGATTGTGTCTTCACCAATGCGGACATAGTCGTCAGTTGCATCAAAGTAGTGTCTCATGATCTTAGCATGGTCCTCCTTTCTATCACAGTTGAGTTGTATGCGGCCAAACTACAATCCTCTCCTCGCCCATGGAATATCATCATTGAAAATCATGCCAAGAACGGTTTCACAGTCTTTGTCGTCTTCTTCCTTTTTGGATGATGACGAGTCCTCTAAGATCATCTCTCTCAACCTTTTCATCTTCAACTCAAACGGCTCGGTCCGATTCGATTGTACAAAACAAAATGAAACATGAGTTTTTTTTGAAAAACTCACCTAGGAAAACCATCAAACACTGCAAGGCGGTGGTGGTGCACTGGCCGGCCAGCGATGTTTCAGCCAGACCAGTGGGAAGCAACACATGGGAATGACCTGCAACAGTCCACAAGCAAGGCCAGATGCTGCGTCCGACAAAAAGGAAGAAGATTCGAGAGCAATCCAACAAATTGGTTATCGTGGTGGCGGTGGTGTTTTACCTTGATTCCGAAAATGGACGGACAACAAACGGGTTGGGAGTCGGCCAGACAGGCGGCGAGGGCTAAGGGAGGCGAGGAGGTAGCGAGGGGTGGGAGACACGAGGGAGGTAGATTTTTACTCTGAGCGGTAGCGGCTGAGTATGTTTAGGCATAGGATAGGAGGCTGAGTAGTTTTTTTACTCCTCTATATATATTCGGTTTAGGGGATCAGCTAGTGCCGGTTAGAGGAATAAAACTGAAATTTTACTACTCTATAGCTGGATAGGGGATTGGCAAGAGTTAGCCTAACTGGAGCGGGGGCACCGAGATTCACCTCCCTTGCATCGACCACCAAAGCGACGGACAAAGGAAGGGTGAATTAGCAGGCTCGTCGGTGAAGCCTAGAGGGGAGGGAAGAGTTTGCAATAGCCGTCAAGGAATAGGGTAAGGAAAAAAGAAATCCTAGATTGATTCTTTTTTTTTGCATGAGAAGCTTTCAATCTATTCATCTTCAATCATGATAGTATAAAGAACACCAGAGGTAATAAAGATTACTACCATGTCTGTGGGCCACCTAGTTTGGTTCTACTTCTGGCTCTGCCACATCTAGGCCTTAAATGATGCAACACCGCCCCTCTATCTAATAGTTTATATACCAAATCTGATAATTTTCATATTTAGTTATTGACGAGGTTACTGTTGGGGAACGTTGCAGAAAATTAAAAATTTTCCTACAGTTTCACCAAGATCCATCTATGAGTTCATCTAAGCAACGAGTCAAGGGAGTGAGTTTGCATCTACATACCACTTGTAGATCGGGTGCGGAAGCGTTCAAGGGAAGGGTGATGATGGAGTCGTACTCGCCGTGATTCGGATCACCGATGACCAAGTGCTGAACGGACAGCACCTCCGCGTTCAACACACGTACGGGACGGATGACGTCTCCTCCGTCTTGATCCAGCAAGGAGGAAGGAGAGGTTGAGGAAGATTGCTCCAACGGCAGCACGACGGCGTGGTGGTGTTGGTGCAGCAGTACTCCGACAGGGCTTCGCCAAGCACGTAACGGAGGAGGAGAGGTGTTGGGGAGGGGAGGGGCTGCGCCTTGGGATGTGTGTACAGTAGCCCTCCCCTCACCCCTCTATTTATAGGGGAAGGGGCAAGGGGGTCCGACCCCTCTAGATTGGATCTAGGGGGGTGGCTACTAGGGAGGGGGGACTTGCCCCCGAAGCAAGGGGGGCGCCCCCCTTAGGGTTTCCCCCCCAACCCTAGGCGCATGGGCCCAAGGTGGGGGGCGCGCCCAGCCCTCCAGGGGCTGGCTCCCTGCCCCTTGCGGCCCATGTGGCCCTCCGGGAGGGGTGGCCCCTCCCGGTGGACCCCCGGAACCTCTCCGGTGGCCCGGGTACAATACCGATATGCCCCCGAAACTTTCCTGTGTCCGCATGACAACTTCCCATGTATAAAACTTCACCTCCGGACCATTCCGGAACTCCTCGTGACGTCCTGGATCTCATCTGGGACTCCGAACAACATTCGGTAATCACATACAAGTCTTCCTAATAACCCTAGCGTCACCGAACCTTAAGTGTGTAGACCCTACGGGTTCGGGAGACATGCAGACATGACCGAGACGACTCCCCGGTCAATAACCAACAGCGGGATCTGGATACCCATGTTGGCTCCCACATGTTCCACGATGATTTCATCGGTTGAACCACGATGTCGAGGATTCGATCAAACCCCGTATACACTTCCCTTTGTCAATCGGTACGTTACTTGCCCGAGACTCGATCGTCGGTATCCCAATACCTTGTTCAGTCTCGTTACCGGCAAGTCACTTTACTCGTGCCATGCATGATCCCGTGACCAACCACTTGGTCACTTTGAGCTCATTATGATGATGCATTACCGAGTGGGCCCAGAGATACCTCTCCGTCATACGGAGTGACAAATCCCAGTCTCGATCCGTGTCAACCCAACAGACACTTTCGGAGATACCTGTAGTGCACCTTTATAGTCACCCAGTTACGTTGTGACGTTTGATACACCCAAAGCACTCCTACGGTATCCGGGAGTTACACGATCTCATGGTCTAAGGAAGAGATACTTGACATTGGAAAAGCTCTAGCAAACGAACAACACGATCTTGTGCTATGCTTAGGATTGGGTCTTGTCCATCACATCATTCTCCTAATGATGTGATCCCGTTATCAACGACATCCAATGTCCATAGCCAGGAAACCATGACTATCTGTTGATCAACGAGCTAGTCAACTAGAGGCTCACTAGGGACATATTGTGGTCTATGTATTCACACGTGTATTATGATTTCCGGATAATACAGTTATAGCATGAATAAAAGACCATTATCATGAACAAGGTAATATAATAATACTTTTATTATTTCCTCTAGGGCATATTTCCAACAGTCTCCCACTTGCACTAGAGTCAATAGTCTAGTTACATTGTGATGAATCGAACACCCATAGAGTTCTGGTGTTGATCATGTTTTGCTCGCGAGAGAGGTTTAGTCAACGGATCTGCGACATTCAGATCCGTATGTACTTTGCAAATATCTATGTCTCCATCTTGAACATTTTCACGGATGGAGTTGAAACGACGCTTGATGTGCCTGGTCTTCTTGTGAACCTGGGCTCCTTGGCAAGGGCAATAGCTCCAGTGTTGTCACAGAAGAGTTTGATCGGCCCCGACGCATTGGGTATGACTCCTAGGTCGGTGATGAACTCCTTCACCCAAATTGCTTCATGCGCTGCCTCCGAGGCTGCCATGTATTCCGCTTCACATGTAGATCCCGCCACGACGCTCTGCTTGCAGCTGCACCAGCTAACTGCTCCACCATTCAACATATACACGTATCCGGTTTGTGACTTAGAGTCATCCAGATCTGTGTCGAAGCTAGCATCGACGTAACCCTTTACGACGAGCTCTTCGTCACCTCCATAAACGAGAAACATGTCCTTTGTCCTTTTCAGGTACTTCAGGATATTCTTGACCGTTGTCCAGTGTTCCTTGCCGGGATTACTTTGGTACCTTGCTATGGCTGAAGCATAGGGGATGACACTCATCTCTTCTTTATCTTTTGCCGTGGTCGGGGACTGAGCCGAGCTCAATCTCACACCTTGCAACATAGGCAAGAACCCCTTCTTGGACTGATCCATTTTGAACTTCTTCAAAATCTTATCAAGGTATGTGCTTTGTGAAAGACCTATGAGGCGTCTCGATCTATCTCTATAGATCTTGATGCCTAATATATAAGCAGCTTCTCCAAGGTCCTTCATTGAAAAACACTTATTCAAGTAGGCCTTAATGCTGTCCAGAAGTTCTATATCATTTCCCATCAAGAGTATGTCATCTACATATAATTTGAGAAATGCTACAGAGCTCCCACTCACTTTCTTGTAAACGCAGGCTTCTCCATAAGTCTGCATAAACCCAAACGCTTTGATCATCTCATCAAAGCGAATGTTCCAACTCCGAGATGCTTGCACCAGTCCATAAATGGATCGCTGGAGCTTGCATACTTTGTTAGCGTTCTTAGGATCGACAAGACCTTCCGGCTGCATCATATATAGCTCTTCCTTAAGATGTCCGTTAAGGAATGCCGTTTTGACGTCCATCTGACATATCTCATAATCATAGTATGCGACAATTGCTAACATGATTCGGACGGACTTCAGCTTCGCTACGGGAGAGAATGTCTCGTCGTAGTCAATCCCTTGAACTTGTCGATAACCCTTAGCGACAAGTCGAGCTTTATAGATGGTAACATTACCACCCGCGTCCGTCTTCTTCTTAAAAATCCATTTGTTTTCTATCGCTCGCCGATCATCGGGCAAGTCTGTCAAAGTCCATACTTTGTTTTCATACATGGATTTTATCTCGGATTTCATGGCTTCAAGCCATTTGTTGGAATATGGGCCCGCCATCGCTTCTTCATAGTTCGAAGGTTCATCGTTGTCTAACAACATGATTTCCAGGACAGGGTTGCCGTACCACTCTGGTGCGGAACGTGTCCTTCTGGACCTACGAAGTTCAGTAGCAACTTGATCCGAACTACCTTGATCATCATCATTATTTTCCTCTTCAGTTGGTGTAGGCATCACAGAAACATTTTCCTGAGCTGCACCACTTTCCCGTTCGAGAGGTAGTACTTCATCGAGTTCTACTTTCCTCCCACTTACTTCTTTCGAGAGAAACTCTTTTTCCAGAAAGCATCCGTTTTTGGCAACAAAGATCTTGCCCTCGGATCTTAAGTAGAAGGTATACCCAACGGTTTCCTTAGGGTATCCTATGAAGACGCATTTTTCCGACTTGGGTTCGAGCTTTTCAGGTTGAAGTTTCTTGACATAAGCATCGCATCCCCAAATTTTAGAAACGACAGCTTAGGTTTCTTTCCAAACCATAATTCATACGGTGTCGTCTCAACGGATTTAGACGGTGCCCTATTTAAAGTGAATGTAGCTGTCTCTAGAGCGTATCCCCAAAATGATAGCGGTAAATCGGTAAGAGACATCATAGACCGCACCATATCCAATAGAGTGCGATTACGACGTTCGGACACACCGTTACACTGAGGTGTTCCAGGCGGCGTGAGTTGTGAAACGATTCCACATTTCCTTAAGTCTGTACCAAATTCGTGACTTAAATATTCTCCTCCACGATGTGATCGTAGGAACTTTATTTTTCGGTCACGTTGATTCTCTACTTCATTCTGAAATTCCTTGAACTTTTCAAAGGTCTCAGACTTGTGTTTCATTAAGTAGACATACCCATATCTACTCAAAAGTCATCAGTGAGTGTGAGAACATAACGATATCCTCCGCGAGCCTCAACGCTCATTGGACCGCACACATCGGTATGTATGATTTCCAACAAGTTGGTTGCTCACTCCATTGTTCCGGAGAACGGAGTCTTGGTCATTTTTGCCCATGAGGCATGGTTCGCATGTGTCAAATGATTCATAATCGAGAGACTCTAAAAGTCCATCAGCATGGAGCTTCTTCATGCGCTTGACACCAATGTGACCAAGGCGGCAGTGCCACAAGTATGTGGGACTATTGTTATCAACTTTACATCTTTTGGCATTCACACTATGAATATGTGTAATATTACGCTCGAGATTCATTAAGAATAAACCATTGACCATAGGGGCATGACCATAAAACATATCTCTCATATAAATAGAACAACCATTATTCTCGGATTTAAATGAGTAGCCATCTCGTATCAAACGAGATCCAGATACAATGTTCATGCTCAAACTTGGCACCAAATAACAATTATTAAGGTTTAAAACTAATCCCATGGGTAAATGTAGAGGCAGCGTGCCGACGGCGATCACATCGACTCTGGAACCATTCCCGACGCGCATCGTCACCTCGTCCTTCGCCAGTCTCCGTTTATTCCGCAGCTCCTGCTGTGAGTTAAAAATATGAGCAACGACACCGGTATCAAATACCCAGGAGTTACTACGAGTACTGGTAAGGTACACATCAATTACATGTATATCAAATATACCTTTGGTGTTGCCGGCCTTTTTATCCGCTAAGTATTTGGGGCAGTTCCGCTTCCAGTGACCCTTCCCCTTGCAACAAAAGCACTCAGTCTCAGGCTTGGGTCCATTCTTTGACTTCTTCCCGGTAATTGGCTTACCGGGCGCGGCAACATCCTTGCCGTCCTTCTTGAAGTTCTTCTTGCCCTTGCCCTTCTTGAACTTAGTGGTCTTATTGACCATCAACACTTGATGTTCTTTCTTGATTTCAGCCTCTGCTGACTTCAGCATTGAAAACACTTCAAGAATGGTCTTCACCATCCCCTGCATGTTGTAGTTCATCACAAAGCTCTTGTAGCTTGGTGGGAGCGACTGAAGGATTCTGTCAATGACCGCCTCATCAGGGAGGTTAATGTTCAGCTGAGTCAGGCGGTTGTGCAACCCAGACATTTTGAGTATGTGCTCACTGACAGAACTATTTTCCTCCATCTTACAACTATAGAACTTGTCGGAGACATCATATCTCTCGACCCGGGCATGAGCTTGGAAAACTAGTTTCAGCTCTTCGAACATCTCATATGCTCTGTGATGCTCAAAACGCTTTTGGAGCCCCGGTTCTAAGCTGTAAAGCATGCCGCACTGAACGAGGGAGTAATCATCAGCACGAGACTGCCAAGCGTTCATAACGTCTTGGTTCTCTGGGACGGGAGCGTCACCTAGCGGTCCTTCTAGGACATATTGTTTCCTGGCAGCTATGAGGATGATCCTCAGGTTCCGGACCCAGTCCGTCTAGTTGCTGTCATAATCTTTCAGCTTGGTTTTCTCTAGGAACGCGTTGAAGTTCATGTTGACATGAGCGTTGGCCATTTGATCTACAAGACATATTTGCAAAGGTTTTTAGACTAAGTTCATGATAATTAAGTTCATCTTAATCAAATTATTACAATGAACTCCCACTCAGATTAGACATCCCTCTAGTCATCTAAGTGTTACACGATCCGAGTCGACTAGGCCGTGTCCGATCATCACGTGAGACGGACTAGTCATCATCGGTGAACATCTTCATGTTGATCGTATCTTCCATATGACTCGTGTTCGACCTTTTGGTCTCTGTGTTCCGAGGCCATGTCTGCACATGCTAGGCTCGTCAAGTTAACCCTAAGTGTATTGCATATGTAAAACTGTCTTACACCCGTTGTATGTGAACGTAAGGATCTATCACACCCGATCATCACGTGGTGCTTCAAAACGACGAACTTTAGCAATGGTGCACAGTTAGGGGAGAACACTTCTTGAAATTGTTGTAAGGGATCATCTTATTTACTACCGTCGTTCTAAGTAAACAAGATGCATAAACATAATAAACATCACATGCAATTATATAGTAGTGACATGATATGGCCAATATCATATAGCTCCATTGATCTCCATCTTCGGGGCTCCATGATCATCTTGTCACCGGCATGACACCATGATCTCCATCATCATGATCTCCATCATCGTGTCTTCATGAAGTTGTCACGTCAACGACTACTTCTACTTCTATGGCTAACGCGTTTAGCAATAAAGTAAAGTAATTTACATGGCGTTCTTTAATGACACGCAGGTCATACAAAAAATAAAGACAACTCCTATGGCTCCTGCCGGTTGTCATACTCATCGACATGCAAGTCGTGAATCCTATTACAAGAACATGATCTCATACATCACAATATATCATTCATCATTCATCACAACTTCTGGCCATATCACATCACATGACAATTACTGCAAAAACAAGTTAGACGTCCTCTAATTGTTGTTGCATCTTTTACGTGGCTGCAATTGGGTTCTAGCAAGAACGTTTTCTTACCTACGAATGACCACAACGTGATTTTGTCAACTTCTATTTACCCTTCATAAGGACCCTTTTCATCGAATCCGCTCCAACTAAAGTGGGAGAGACAGACACCCGCCAGCCACCTTATGCAACTAGTGCATGTCTGTCGGTGGAACCGGTCTCACGTAAGCGTATGTGTAAGGTTGGTACGGGCCGCTTCATCCCACAATACTGCTGAAGCAAGAAAAGACTAGTACTGGCAAGCAAGTTGACAAGATCCACGCCCACAACAAAATTGTGTTCTACTCGTGCAATAGAGAACTACGCATAGACCTAGCCTATGATGCCACTGTTGGGGAACGTTGCAGAAAATTAAAATTTTTCCTACGGTTTCACCAAGTACCATCTATGAGTTCATCTAAGCAACGAGTCAAGGGAGTGAGTTTGCATCTACATACCACTTGTAGATCGGGTGCGGAAGCGTTCAAGGGAAGGGTGATGATGGAGTCGTACTCGCCGTGATTCGGATCACCGATGACCAAGTGATGAACGGACAGCACCTCCGCGTTCAACACACGTACGGGACGGATGACGTCTCCTCCGTCTTGATCCAGCAAGGAGGAAGGAGAGGTTGAGGAAGATTGCTCCAACGGCAGCATGACGGCGTGGTGGTGTTGGTGCAGCAGTACTCCAACAGGGCTTCGCCAAGGACGTAACGGAGGAGGAGAGGTGTTCGGGAGGGGAGGGGCTGCGCCTTGGGATGTGTGTATAGCAGCCCTCCCCTCACCCCTCAATTTATAGGGGAAGGGGCAAGGGGGGCCGACCCCTCTAGATGGTATCAAGAGGGGGGACGGCGGCCAGGGAGGGGGGACTTGCCCCCCAAGCAAGGGGGGCGCCCCCCTTAGGGTTTCCCCCCCCAACCCTAGGCGCATGGGCCCAAGGTGGGGGGCACGCCCAGCCCTCCAGGGGCTGGCTCCCTGCCCCTTGCGGCCCATGTGGCCCTCCGGGAGGGGTGGCCCCTCCCGGTGGACCCCCGGAACCTCTCCGGTGGCCCCGGTACAATACCGATATGCCCCCGAAACTTTCCGGTGTCCGCATGACAACTTCCCATATATAAAACTTCACCTCCGGACCATTCCGGAACTCCTCGTGACGTCCGGGATCTCATCCGGGACTCCGAACAACATTCAGTAATCACATACAAGTCTTCCTAATAACCCTAGCGTCACCGAACCTTAAGTGTGTAGACCCTACGGGTTCGGGAGACATGCAGACATGACCGAGACGACTCTCCGGTCAATAACCAACAGCGGGATCTGGATACCCATGTTGGCTCCCACATGTTCCATGATGATTTCATCGGTTGAACCACGATGTCGAGGATTCGATCAAACCCCGTATACAATTCCCTTTGTCAATCGGTACGTTAGTTGCCCGAGACTCGATCGTCGGTATCCCAATACCTTGTTCAGTCTCGTTACCGGCAAGTCACTTTACTCGTGCCGTAATGCATGATACCGTGACCAACCACTTGGTCACTTTGAGCTCATTATGATGATGCATTACCGAGTGGGCCCAGAGATACCTCTCCGTCATACGGAGTGACAATTCCCAGTCTCGATCCGTGTCAACCCAACAGACACTTTCGGAGATACCTGTAGTGCACCTTTATAGTCACCCAGTTACGTTGTGACGTTTGATACACCCAAGGAAATATAATAATACTTTTATTATTGCCTCTAGGGCATATTTCCAATAGTTACGTGGTATGCACGAATTAATAGCAACATGAGCAGCCAAATGTCAAAAGAAGAATAAAAAAAAGCATGATCAGCCAATATTGGGTCAAATTCCTCTCATAAAAGGTACTCTGTCTGATCCATATGATTGTGGCTGATTTAGGGTAATTTAATGGCTCTATTAGTTTCTTTATTTTTACAGGGAAATAGTAGTTACATATTGATAGACAAGATTTTCACCATTTTTTTTCTCACATTCTAGTTGCTTTGATAGGAGCGAGCAAACACATGTCTCGGGCATACGAATGTTATGCTTCAATTTTTTATATTGTGAACTTTATATTTCTATATTAAGCAATATTTTATTAGTAGAAAACGGATCTTTAGTCCCGGTTCTGCAACCGGGACAAAACAAACGGTATTAATACCCAAAACCTTTAGTCCCGGTTGGCTTACGAACCGGGACTAAAGGCGCTCCACGTGGCCGTTGTCTAGAGCTCCACATTTAGCCCCGGTTGGTAACACCAACCGGGACTAAAGAATTTTTTTATTTTTTTTATTTTCTGATTTTCAAATTTCTGAATTATTTGACAATTTAATCTGTAATCACCACCCCTCATCACTGCTCAAGTGTGGAGCACTAATTCCAAATCGTCTAACTTCCCGGCCGGTCACCCATCCTCTCACTACCCCAGCCTAAGCACACTTAACTTTTGAGTTCTATTCCCCCTAGTTTCCATGTCTGCACTTGTTGTTTTCCTGACAATACTAAGCTGTCAATCATATTAACTCTTAGGAGTTGAACTTGAACATGAAGTCACACGTTTCACTATTTCTGTTTGAAACTATTATTCTAACAAACAATAATTATTTAGTAACACTAATATTTCTTGAATCAGTACTTTGACCACACTTTGACCAATAATTCAAAAAACTTAAATTTGAGGACAACTTTTTTCCTTTCAGAATTTGAGGGTTCTAAAAATTTGCAAAACGGCCTACGGCGGTCGAAATGGGAACCGGATTTTCGTGCTGAACATTTTGATATATTATACGTTCTTTTTCGACATTGTATGCAAAAGTTATAGCCATTTTACTTTTTCATAACATTTTTTTGCAAAACATGTCAAATTTATGTTTCTAAATTGTCCTAACTGGTAGATGTAGTAACATTACTACATCTCCAAAGATTTTAGTTTTTGAAGTTTTTATCATTTTCTTTTTTTTCAAAACTGAAATGACGATGGGGGGGGGAGGGGGTAGAGTTTGAAAATCACAAAACCATTCTAGTCCGGAATGGTGTCCATCCAATCCTACAGTCGACTACATCTGTTAACACCGTCCCAGTGAGAGTCACAAGGAAGGTTAACCAAGCTAGAGTCACGTTCTATTAAAGTGGCAAAAAATTACTTTTTAATTTAGCAAAACTAATTCTATCAACTATTATTAAAGGCTAAACAACTATTAATACAAAACAGTAGCAAAACTAATATTAATTAATTATAAAAATTTATCTACCATTGTCTAACAGAAGCATACTACAAAATGTTAAAATCTACAGAAAGGACTAACTAAAAATAATTGAAAACAACAATTAGAGGACTAAAACAACTATATAAGCAAAACAGTATTGTTTTAATTAAATCCAAATTTCAATAATTCTAAATAACCAAATAAATCTTACTATGACAACAATCTAACATGTGACTGGGAGCAAAAAGAATTAAATGAAAAACTATTTTTAATCTCAAATTATTCACAATCTAGGGTTTGAAGCAAATTTGAACAAATTCAAGTTTAATCATTCAAATTTGAAAACTACTGGCACAAACAGAAACTAGAATTTTTTTTAAACTAATGCCAAAAGAATCACTCAAAAATATCAAATATCATAAAAGATGTAAGCAATTTTGAAAAGAAACTAAAAACAAAAAACAAATAAAAAAACAAATTTTAGAACCCCTTTAGTCCCGATTGGTGGCTCCAACCGGGACTAAAGGTCTAATCTTTATTCCCGGTTGGAGTAAAGACCATCGCACCCTTTAGCCCCGGTTGGTGTCTCAAACCGGGACTAATGATCCCATTTGAACCGGGACTAATGCCTGGCCTGCGTCCTAGCCCCTCAAACATTAGTCCCGGTTCATAATACAACCGGGACTAATGTGTAGATTGAGTTTGGACCAAAACCCAGCTTTTACTACTAGTGTTTTCATCACTAACTTCCAACACGTGCCTAGCTAGACTTTTTCTGCGAACATGCATAATTACGTATAATTAGTATATTATCACAATTATGAATGATGATTTTTCCTAGCCACAGTTAGCACATCACTGATACTTTCACCCGCACACGCCAATACTCCCTCCGTCCCAAAATTCTTATCTTAGATTCGTCTAGATACGGATGTATCTAAAACGTAACTAGATACATCCGTATTTAGACAACTTTAAAACAAGAATTTTGTGACGGAGGAAGAGTACTTGGTTTGTTGGGTATGTGCCTCTGTGGTGGCTTAGACGAAGTGCTTTGTTCCGCCAAAGTCTGTGTAAATAGAAAGTGGTTGCTCCGCTAACTGTTTCCTCTCAGATATATTACTATATGGCTCTTTCTTTCTTTTTTTTTGCGAAAAATATGTCTCTCTTTCTCAAGAAGAAAAGAAAAATTGTAGACACAAAAACTAAAATAATAATATCTCGCAAAAAAAACTAAAATAATAATAATTTTAGACACGAAAAAACAAATTACGTTGCCTGCAACCCGAAAAAAAGCGGTAAATTCTGTTGGAGCCTTGAGACAAAAGTTGCTCTGGTAGATATTAAGAAAGCCCTACCGATCTCATTTATCGGATCTTCGTCACCGCCGTCGTAACAACAGCGTATTATATCGAAATGTCATCTCTCAGACTCTCACCCACCTGCTAGCTTAGGTTAGGTTTCTGAGCCCGCCAGGTCGATCGTACGCAACCAAATCAAAGCATGTCCGCCGCCGGCGTTTCCCGTTTGTCGCGGTCGGCCACCAGCGTCGTCGCCAAAGCGGTGAGCGGCTTCCACCTGCTGCGCATCGACGGCTACTCGCAGGCCAAGACGGTCCTCCCCGGCGAGAAGATCTCCTCCATGGGCTTCACCGTCGGCAGCGAGTCCTGGCGCATGGACTACTACCCCAACGGCCGCGACGCCGCCCCGAGATCCAACCACGCCTCTGTCTACATCCAACTCACCGACGACCGCACCCGGCGTCCCGTCCAGGCGTGGTACAAGTTCAGCCTGCTGGACCACGCCGGCAACACCGCGTACGAGCTCCCGGCCGAGACCGGCTCCTTCACCGGCATCCCCGAACCACAAGTCGACGCCCATGACCATAACACCTGCACTTCCGCTTTCTTCTCTCACATGCGCACGCCGCGCGCCTACAGGAGCCCTGCCGCCGCCGGCGACGAACAAGGCCCGGGGTGCGGCCACGAGGAGTTCATCGGGAGGGAAGAGCTGGAGCATCTGATCCGCGACGACTTCCTCGTGGTGCGGTGCGACGTCGGCCTTAAGCAGATGACGACGTCGCGTCTAGCGGCGGATGAGATCGACAACTGGGAAGATGATGACGATGAGGAGGAGGAGGAGCAGGGATACTTCGGGGATCCAACAATTTCTCCTCGCCGACGGCGTCGAAGCCGTCGTCAGCCCGATGACAGCGAGTACGTCAAGTGGTGTTTGGCTCAGCGGCCTGGTGAGCCGCGGATCCGGCAGGGACGAAAGGTCGGCCACCAATATGCATATGAGCGGTGATCAAGTAGTGTTGCCTGTTTGCGTCCGCATGAATTACAACAGAAATTTTTTAGGCCGTACGTGATTCCTTCCTTCCTTTCTTCTTACTCCCGTACGTGGTTGATCGCAATAAGGCCGAGGATACATTATATATATGACTTTTTAAACCAGTGTCTTGCATTTGCATCTTGTTGTTTGCTACGTGCGTCTGCGTCTGTGAGTGCAGCTTCCTCAAAGCATTTCTACTTTGCTTCCCTTGGACGAGGTGCATTGCCTGCCCAGAGCATTTCTACAGCCTTGGGTATTTGGGTTAATAGTTCAGTTAGTAAAAGCTTTTTTGTTCAGCTAAAACCACTAGGAGGTTTATAATGTACTTATGGTATTTGTACACCCATTGGCATGCGATTGTGAATTTTTCTAATCACTAGGACAACGCCCGTGCATTGTAACGGGGTATAAATATTTTAGTATGTTAGGTTGTGATTTACCTGCACATATTAATGCGATTATGTAAAAACATATTTATCAAATCCTACTTGCGATTTACCTTATATTTTGTGAGAAGTTTGGTAAGTAAATTAAAGTGAAATCAGTTCAGATGTTAAACAAATTAATGTGATTGATTATCATACGGAGAAGGTTGGACGAAGGGGTGGTGGGAAGAAGAGTAAAGAATACATTCTTTTGAAGTACTCCAATAGAGAAGATATTACTAACAAAGTTGTTCTCACCAAATATTTCCGAAACAGTTAGTTATTGGGTTTTATCTCACCTTAATACGAACATTTGGAGTGTCGTTACTTGCCACAGTACACAACAACAAAGGGGTCATCATGCCACACAATTCTCCTATTCAGGAACTTTAAATTTTTAGTTACTCCCCCCGTCTCAAAGTATAAGACGTTTTTGGTTTAAATTTAGACCAAGAAACGTCTTATAGTTTGAGACAGAGGTGGTACTTAGTAGACACCTGTTTCTTATTTCAAGATCTTCCATCCCCAGGCCCCCTT
This sequence comes from Triticum timopheevii, assembly GCA_963921465.1. Lineage (NCBI taxonomy): Eukaryota > Viridiplantae > Streptophyta > Magnoliopsida > Poales > Poaceae > Triticum > Triticum timopheevii. The sequence goes on from OY997262.1 coordinate 438,656,461, forward strand.
GGTCGACATTTGGAGCTATAGCAATTTACGGCTTGTTTGGGACTACTCCACTCTAATAAAATCAGCTCCACGCCACTAAATTTAGTGGGTAATTTTCCCCTTAACTGCAGCTTCTATATTTTTTGGAGCACCCCCGAAGAGCTTCACAAAAAACATGGAGTTGCACCCCTGATTCTACTTTTTTTGCAGAGCGGCGTAACGTGGAGCTATCCCGTTTGGCTTGCGTTTTCCATAGCGGAGCAGTCCCAAAGATGCCTTTAGTTGGTGCAGCTAATGACCGTCTCATTCAGGTGATACGCGCAACCAACAATCTAGTTGGTCTGAGTCACTCACAATGTCGTTGTAAAGCATGGCAAAATCAACAATTTAGTTCCTTACGTCCCAGGTGATATGTAGGCAGTGGCGGATCTAGGGGTAGGGTGGTGGGGCCACGGCCCCCACAAAAGAATTACAAATTTACTTTTACTAGTGTATATGTATATACATTATTCTCATTTTTGTGTCATTCAACCCTTCTTTGCCCATGCTTGCCCCCATGTTCATAAAATTCTAGATCCGCCACTGTATGTAGGCACCAAAAGCCTGAACTGAAGAATCAGACAGGTAGACATCAATAGCTGAACTGTGGCGTCATACTACTCGTGTGGTCTTGTCAATATCAACCCCCTGGAGTTTCAACGCAAGAAGAATGGCAGTGGATTCATAAGGACAGATGATGTAGTCAGCCAAGGTGCAGGCGTCCACCAGCCACTTCTCATTGTAGACGAGGTGCTGCATATGGGGCAAGTCTGATTTTGACATGAATCTTCTCGTGCCAAAGGAGTGATCATCGATCGAAAACGCAATCAATTGTCAGTCGGTCTCTTGGCAAGGGTCTCCTTCGGGTGCAGCCGTCTAACCGTCCACCAGCTGCTTATTGTTATACACGTCGATAACACATAGCAACGTTGTTACCAGAGATATAGATGAAATTCTAGTGCAAGTATACGTTTGAAGGTGAAGACCTTAAGCCCTAGCCTATTTTCCTATTATTGTTTCTTCCAAAAACGGTTTGCATTTGGTCCAGAAAACTGTTACTTCTCGTGACAACAAGAACTTGCCAGAATCACCTTCCAATTAGCAATTCTTCTTGTGGGTTTGATAACCTAGGGTCACCTTTAGGGAAAAAAAGGCAGAAACTATCTACATCTAAAAACGAATAAAAGGTAATCACTTTGGCGTCTCTGGTAAGCCGTGCCGACCCCATCGACAATGGCCGCGTCACGCGTCCCAATCCCGGTCCCACCATTGCATATCTCCAACTTCCAAGCCCCCTCCTTCCACCACAAAAGACACCACTAGCAATAACTTCGACCAATCCTCCCCCCATTCCTGGCCTGGCTGCCCCCATGCTCCCCTATGCCGACCCATCCCCCGTTCATGGTGAGCTCCTGCCGGCCACCACGCTCTCACACATAATGTGTTCTATGAAATGGCCAATAGCCACGTAACTGTTTTTGTGATAATCTGGAAAAAAAATCCATACAACAGGAGGCACAAATTAGTAAAAAAATATTTTAGGATTTTTTTAGATTTTTTCAGGGGGTTAAGCCTTAAGGATCTGTTTGAAATTGCAGCCTTCATAACTAAACTGAAACTTTTTAGACTTGAGCTTTGGGGGTGTTTGTTTTTAGGGACTTTTTAGTGTACGGATAGAAAAAGTCCCTCTTAGAGACTTTTTAACCAAACAGAGAGACTAAAAGTTGTCTTTTGGGACTAAATGAAGAAGACTCTCAAGGAGAGTTGAAAGTCTTTTTTGAGACTTTTCCAACAATGCCCCACCCTGCACCCATTGCCCCGCCGTTCTATGGTGTTGTTTAATTGTTATTTTTCTGTATACTAGGGGTAACATGGTCATTCAATAACCTTTAGGGAGGGACTAGGGACTTTTTAGTCCCTAAAAACAAACATGGAGGAACTTTTTAGGGACTAGGGACTTTTTAGTTGGGACTAGAAAAAGTTTTAGGACTTATGAACCAAACATGGCCTTAGTATAAGTTTTGGGGACGGATTAGACTTTAGAGATGCCTTAAACGCGGCGTTGAATCGTGAAGACTCGGTCAATTATACGATTTGCATTGCAGTTATGGAAATTATCGCTGATTTTATGGGATCAAAGTAGTGCTGCTAATTGTTTCCATGTTTACCGGGATTTAGTTGTAACCTACTAGTATATATACTTGTATATCGCGCGTGAGAATGCTCCTGATTCATGGCTGGAAAACCAACAATACGCCGCCATTTATGCAAGGTCTTTTGTCTACTATAGCTTAGCTTCCATTCAAACAGGGTCTTGTTTTGTCTACCTTGTGGCGCTGCTATGTCACGTCTACCGTCTCCTTCCCCCTCCTCTACCGTCCATGATGACACCACCAGTGCCGCCAGTGGCACCCCGACGCCATGGCAGACCGCGTCGGACATTATGGCGTGCCGCGGCAGACCCTAGTCCACGCCGGATGTCGTCGAGGTCGATGGGTACTCCCGCCGAGCCAAGCATCTCGGCGTCGGCGGACACATCAGCTCCAAGGCGTTCAGCGCCCTGCGCTATCAGTGTTGCGTGAAGATCTACCCCCACGGCAAGAATTCGTCCGCCGGCAGCGGCTGGGTCTCCATCTACCTGCAGATCCAAGCTAGGCGCGATGACGACGACGGCTCGACTGCCATGGCGCGGTTCCGCATCTGCTTACTCGGCCAAGACATGCAAGAGATGCCATCCTACAGAGGACAATGGAGCAAGATCCACGCCTTCGCTTCCGAGGGCGAGGAGGAACGTGGATACCGCCGGTTCATCGAAGGTGACGTTACCTGGGAGACGACAATCGATTCAGAGTCAGGTGCGAAATCCTATTCTACGGCATGTGCGCTGAACCCGCTGTCGCCCCGCGGCCCGTCCTCGTGCCACCGTCCGACCTGCACTGGCAGCTCCTTGCCCTCCTGAGGAGCGAATGCGGAGGGGACGTGATGTTCTCGGTCAGCGGTGAGCAGTTCGCGGCTCATAGGTACATGGTCGCTGCTCGCTCCCCGGTCTTCATGGCGGAGCTCTTCGGCCCGATGCAGGCGGAGAACGGTACGGTGTCGACGCGTGTAGTACGGATCGACAAGATGGAGCTGAGGGTCTTCAAGGCCATGCTCGAGTTCATCTACACAGACTCGCTGCCCAAAATTGATGGCGGTGAGACGGTAGAGATGGCCCAACACCTCATCGTGGCGGCCGACAAGTATGATCTACAGAGGCTGAAGTTGATCTGCGAGGACATGTTGTGTGACAACGTTGACACGAGCACTGCGGCGACCACCCTGGCACTAGCCGAGCAGCACGGCTGCCACGGGCTCAAAGAGGCGTGCATGTACTACCTCGCATCAGCGGGCAACATAGAGGCCGTCATGGCGAGCGACGGCTTTCAGCACCTAATGGAGAGCTGCCCCGCCCTCCACAGGGCCATCATCGACCAAGCCACCGTCTCTGGCTCCCACGTTCTTAAGATAGTCGGCTACTTCAAAGACCAAAATGCTCGGCTACGGCAATTGCATCACATCCACGGTGTTCGTGGTCGGAGGCCGGCGCTGGTGCTTGGAGTACTACCCCGACGGCCATAGCTCGGAACACGCTGGTTGGATATCCATCTTTGTCAGGCTCCATCGCTCTGACGCCATTCGAGCCACTACAGCCAAAGCGCGGTATGAAATCAGGTTGCTTGCCCTCGACGGGAAACCGGTGGCATCATGCAGAATCGCTAGCAAGGCATGGTGCAAGTTCTCCGGCAAAAGAAAGTGGGGCGGTGAATTGTTGAAAATTGTTTAGGGACCAAATTAATAAAGAATTTTTTAGGGACCAAATTTGGAGAATCGTTTGATGGTAGGCTAAAATTTGGAGAATTTGGAGAATCATTTGGGAATAATACACGGATATTTACAGGCTGACATGGCATGCTTTGATTTGAAAGAAGGGGAGGGAGGGGGCCACCCCGGTGAAATTCAGGGGTGGCGGGGGGGGGCTTTGCTACACATACACGAAGGTTACAAGTTGAGGGGATTACATGATGTCAGTTTCTAATTGGCCATCTACCATCTAATTGAAATCGGGGGGGGGGGGGGGGGGGGGGGGGGCTTTGCTACACATGCATGAAGGTTACAAGTTGAGGGGATTACATGATGTCAGTTTCTAATTGGCCATCTACCATCTAATTGAAATCGGGAGGGGGGGGGGGGGGGGCATGTTTAGAAAGTTTGGAAAGAGTGTGGAATCCCTGTAAAAGCCTGCACATCTACCATTTGGGGGGCGGGGTGGGGGTGGGGAGAGGGGGAGAATCAACGAAGGGCTTCCGTAACTTGCCCGTAGGTATAGGATTATTGTAGTTTTGGGGCAAAAATGCTACACTTACATACTGAAAACTACAGACTGGACATACGCGCTAACAGCATCCCTTGATTTCAGCATGACCTCACCTCACCTAGACTTGGCCATGGACAGCCCGGCCCGTACGACCCGACTCGACCCGGGCCGAAAATCCCGGGCCGGGCTGAGCCCGAGTGTGCCATCGCGCCGGGGTCAGGCCTGAAAACTGAGCTTGACGGGCAGGTCAGGCCGGGCTCGGGCCTGCACAAAACGCGTTTTTAGCGATGGTCAGGATGGGCCGATCGGGCCGTGTCGGGCTTTCTCGGGATTGGGCGGGCCTGGGCCTGATTTTGTAGGACCAATGGCCGGGCCGGGCTCGGGCCTGGGTTTTTAGCACCGGGTTTTTTTGGCCCGGCCCGAGAAATGACCAGGTATAACCTCACCTCGCGATTTTAACCGCCTCCCCATGATTTCTCCACGTCAGTCCGTAATGGGATTCCGTAGCAGGAATTCCGTAAGTGTAGCATTGTTGGTTTTGGGGATGGATTAGACACATCGCGAAAGGTGTTGCATCGTGTAGGCTCAGTCAGTTATACGATTGTCTTTATTTCAAAAAAAAAAAGAAACGATTGTCTTGCAATTATCATCGCTGATCTTATGGGATCAGATTAGTTCCGTTAATTTATTGTTTCCTTTTTTCTGCGGGGGTTAATTTATTGTTTCCCTGTTTATCGTGATTTAGTTGTAACCTACCGTACGTACGCGTAGTGTATAATCGCGCATGAGAAGAGATCTGCTTCGGTACACCCCCTTAACGTATAAGGGCATTTTGGGCATATGGTGCTTAACGTATCCCGCGCCGTATGCGGCGTGCCCATACAGGTAGAGCCGAGCGCACGGCTCGAGCCGATACGGCCGGCTCGCAACTACCCTCCCTCCGTCGCGCCAAAAAAAAAGCACGACCTGCGCTGATCACGCGGCCCATTCCAACGTCGCCCCGCCCTGCCGATCGCCGCCCTTACCCGCCGACATCCGCCATTCCCCGCCGATGATGCCGTGATCACGCTGCCAATTCCAACGTCGTCCCGTTCCGCCACGGCCGCCTTCTCCCCGTCTTCACCCTTGATCTGGCCGGCGCGGACAGATCTTGGAGTCGCCCGACGTACGTGATGTCTCCTCCGTGACGCCGTCGACGCCCGCAAATCCGTGATCAACATCTCCGGGAACGTCGTCGCCGTCCGCAGCCACGTCAGGCCGTAGCCAAAGTTGGGCGACCTTTCGTGGTTGCCACCTCGTACGTCCCATGCAACCGGCACTGATCGGATATGAACGATGTCAGCCCCAAACTGCGTTCTCTTTTCTTACTCAGCCGGTGGACCCCACACTTTTTCCGCACGCACTCATCGGCAGGACCATCATGCCTGCAAGTTTTCATAATTTTCCGGCACCGTGTGAATTTCCTACGGATTTCTCCGTGAAACGCACCGAAAACACTGACCGGTCGTGACGCAACGTGCGTTTGGTGTCCGAATTCGTTCAACTTTTGCGTGGGGCCCTAAGATGGGCATGCACACTGCGTCCCAAAGTTGGGCGACCTTTCGTGGTTGCCACCTCGTACGTCCCATGCAACCGGCACTGATCGGATATGAACGATGTAAGCCCCGAACTGCGTTCTCTTTTCTTACTCAGCCGGTGGACCCCACACTTTTTTCGCACGCACTCATCGGCAGGACCATCATGCCTGCAAGTTTTCATAATTTTCTGGCACCGTGTGAATTTCCTACGGATTTCTCCAACAAACGCACCGAAAACACTGACCGGTCGTGACGCAACGTGCGTTTGGTGTCCGAATTCGTTCAACTTTTGCGTGGGGCCCTAAGATGGGCATGCACACTGCATCCCAAAGTTGGGCGACCTTTCGTGGTTGCCACCTCGTACGTCCCATGCAACTGGCACTGATCGGATATGAACGATGTCAGCCCCGAACTGCGTTCTATTTTCTTACTCAGCCGGTGGACCCCACACTTTTTCCGCACGCACTCATCGGCAGGACCATCATGCCTGCAAGTTTTCATAATTTTCCGGCACCGTGCGAATTTCCTACGGTTTTCTACGATTAATAAATATTTCAGATATTTATTGAAATAGGTAGTAATAATGTTATGATTTTAACTAAATTCAACTGACATTATTGCTACCTTATTTTTTAATATAAGCTTGTCAATTCGTGTAGAAATAAAAATAGTAAATTTTCCATATCTATATTTTCAACACGAAATAAATTCCATATTAACTACTCTTTTTAATACAATTACATAATAAATTCTGTATTAGGTACTGTTTTTCCTTTTAACTACTTAAAAAATTCTATGTCAAGTACAGTTTTTTACGAACGGTCCTTTCCAAAATATTAGTTATATCAATAAACTAATTAATAAGTTTTAATAAGCTGCAAAATGTTGGGCATTTACAGAAAACATATAAAATATTTAAACAATCATGATTATTTTTACCTATAAATTGTAATAAATTTAACAATTCTATATTACGTATGGAGTTTTATTAATATTATTTTTAAAACAAAAAACAGAAAAGTCTGCGCGCGGTGAGAGTGCGCGACGGCGCGCGTGGGCCGGCCCATTGACTCTGCGCGCGGTGCGAGGGCAGGGTCGGCGGGGGTGAGGACTAAAGTTTAGTCCCACCTCGCCCGCCGAACGACGCCGCGACCGCCTTATATACCTGTCTCCCACTACCGTTTTGAACTCCTCTGATTCCCGCCCCGCCCCGCCTCGTCTCTGCCCCGTTGGTCTGTGCTGCAGGCCGTAGCTGGGCCGAAAGGCCGGCCCTTTCGCCACCCGGCTTGATCGGGCCTGACCGATTAAGTGCAGTTGTGGCCTGCAAGCACAGTAGGCAATTTTTTTACCATTGTTTTTATTTTCTACTATAAATTTTTTACCACAACATTCAAATGTACCTACATTTTTTTATACTGTTCGACCATCATCATTACGATGCATGAAAAGTGTTATGTAATTTTTATCGCTTTAAGAATTTTTCAAAGACCGTTCGAGTATTAGTGAAGGCCCATGCATGCGTAACCAAGCACTAGTATTTCTCGTAACGTTGAAATGCATGTAACTTTTTGAAGTTGCACGACTAACATCAAATTAAACATACGTTTTTTTTCCAGATAAGCCATTCCGAGTTCATTCATAATTCAAACTACCTTACATAACACTAAACATAACCGAGCGTTGCTCTTACATAACTTACACCGAAATTTAAATGAAAACCCTAATTCATAGACTACTCGTCGTCGCTGCCGCCGATGAGGTCGACGACCGGCGCCATACTGCTGGCCTCTCCTTCGCCGTCGTCGCCGTCTCCGTCGTCGCCGTCGTCGCTGCTGCTGAAATCCCACCAGTTGTCTTCCCGCGCCTGCTGCTCCTGCACCGCCGCTATGGCCGCCAGCCGCTCTCGTTCCTCACGAGTGGCCGCCGCCGCCTCATCTGCCGACTGGGCCAGCACCGCAAGTAGCCCTGGCGTGTCGTCGGGGTCTCCGTCTTGCGCGAGGGCGGCCTGCGCCGGCGGGATCTCAACCAGCGCCGGTTCAGGGGGTGCCTGCTGTGCCGGGGCAGTGGGGGCGGCTGGAGGTGGGACGTGGCGGCGGCGACCACGGGAAGTGCCAGCCTCGCCGGTGATGTCCCCGACGGTGCGGCCGGCCGCCGCATCCCTGAAACCGTTCAGGACGTTGTCGAAGTTCTTCCCGCGCCACCACCTGCGCCGGGCCCTCCGGTTGTAGCGGCCGCCAGGGAACGCGTGGAGCTGCTGCCTCGTCGGCGGAGGTCCCATGGTGGGGATGCCGTCCGCCCCGATTCGCCATGGCCGCGGCACTTTGGCTGCCGGCGGCACCATCACGCCGAACCGGGCCATGTCCTCCGTGTCGCCTACGGTGAGGCTCAGCGGCCATACGCCGGTCGGCCACGCCCCCTCGTCGGAGTCGCTCGATGACATTGCCGGCGAGGAGAGGGAGATGGGCGGACGAGGAGAGGAAGGGAGATGGGCGGGGCGAGGGAGATAGCACGGCGTGGTGAGGGCTAGGCGGCCTCTTAAAGACGGCAGGGGAGGGAGGTGGGCGGGCGAGCCGTCGGTGGCGTGCGCCCCGAGGGAGAGGCGGGCGGCTGGCGGCACGCGCGACCGCGGTGGCGTGTGAAAGCGAGGCAGCGGTGGCGTGTGAAGGCGCGGCGCGGCAGGCGAGGGATCGATGGCGTGGGAAGGCGCGAGCACGGCAGGCGCGGCAGTCCAAGCGTCGGTGCCGGGCGGCGACGAGAGGCGCGGCAGTCGAAGCGTCGGTGCCGTGCGGGTGGTCGCCGCACAGGCGGCAGCCGACCCGTCGCGTCAACGCAGCCGACCCGAGGCGGAAGGCTGGCGGCAGGCGCCCGGTCGCCGCACGCGCGGCAGTGGACGGCACGGACTACGAGGCTAGCATGCTGGCGGCAGGCGCCCGGTCGCCCGCACGCGCGGCAGTGGAGGGGCGCGGGCGGCAGGAGATCCGCCGCGAGCGGTCGGCGCCTGCATGCGCGCCGCCATAACTGCAAAGCAGTTAATGCACGACGGCACGGACGTCCGCGCCACGTCCACACATACGCCCCACCGGTCAGCGCGGACCTTTTTTTTTAAATCACGGCCTCACGGCTGCCAACTGCACGGCTCGGCTCGCGCCCTCACGATTGCAAGCAGCTCGGCTCGTCCCGCAGCCGCGTATAGACGGGCGCGCGGGGGTATCGCCGCGGACGCGCGGGGGCAACGCGGGGGCAATTTTTTTTACATAAGACGATCGTGCCCCTGACAGCGAAAGGGTATGGGTGAATCTCAGCCTTTGATGTGTTTAAGGGGGGTGTACCGAAGCAGATGTGGCATGAGAATGCTCCTGAAACCCATAATACGCCGACATTCATGCAAAGTCGTCGTCGTCTAGCTTTCCTTCAATCAGGTTCTTATTTCTACACGTCCACCGTGTCCCCTCCCTCCTCTATCGTCGACGATGACGCCAGCAGTGACCAGTGCCGGCGGCGGCACCCGGACTCCAAGGCAGAGCGCATCGGACATTGTGGAGCGGCACAGTGATACCATACGCACGATGAAGGTCGTCCAGATCGACGGGTACTCCTGCCGGGCCAAGTGTCTCGGCACCGGTAGGCACATAACTTCCGACGCATTCTACGCTGGGGGCTACAAATGGTGCGCCAAGATCTACCCCGACGGCAAGAATTCGTCTGACGCCGGCTGGGTCTCCGTCTACCTGCAGATACAGGCTGACAGCAGGGCCGCCGAACGCAGGACCGCCATGGTGCAGTACAGCATCCGTTTACTCGGCCAGGACGGGCAAGAGGTGCCGTCGTAGAGCACAACATGGACCAGGCTCTTCCCGTTGCCCCCCGGCGAAGAACGGGGATGTCGCCGGTTCATTGAGGGCGACGCCCTCAAGGGCTAACTCGGTGACGACGATCGCTTCAGAGTAACGTGCGATATCGTCGTCTACCACATGTACGCTGAGCCCACCGCCGTCGCCCCGCGGCCGCGGCCCGTCGTCGTGGCACCGTCCGACCTGCACCGGCAGCTCCTTGCCCTCCTGAGGAGCGGACGTGGAGGGGACGTGACATTCTCGATCGGTCGGCGGTGAGCTGTTCACGGCGCACAAGTACATGCTCGCCGCTCGGTCCCCGGTGTTCATGACGGTGCTCTTCGGCCCGATGCAGGGGGACAACAGTCCTGTAGTGAGGGTCGACGACATGGAGCCGAGAGTCTTGGAGGCCATGCTCAAGTTCATGTACACCGACTCGCTGCCCGAGATGGCCCAGCACCTCCTCGTGGCGGCCGACAGGTATGATCCGCAGAGGCTGAAGTTGATCTGCGAGGACATGTTGTGTGACAACATTGACACAAGCACGGATGCGACCACCCTAACGCTGGCCCAGCAGCATGGTTGCCGTGGGCTCAAAGAGGCGTGCATGTACTACCTCTCGTCGCCGGGCAACCTGGAGGCCGTCATGGTGAGCGACGGCTTTCCACACCTGACAGAGAGCTGCCCCGCGCTCCACATGGACATCATCGACCAGACCAAGTCCGTGTCTCACGTTCTCAAGATAATCGGCTACTCCAACACCAAAACGCTCGGCGGCTACCACAATTGCCTCCCATCCACCGTGTTCGTCGTCGGAGGCCGTCGCTAGTGTGTGTTGGGTCAAACCCAGTCTACAGGATTGAACACAGCTGCCGTTGCTTAAGCTAGGCTTTCTCCAGTCCAAAAGCCTGAGGTAGCTAAGTAACGTGACGCTTTCTCTGGTTAGAAAGGAGCTGAGTAGTGGACGATGAGTAGTAGTAGTCTTTCTCCAGTAAAAAGCCTAAGGTGGAGAACTAGTATTAGACTTTATCTAGTCAAAAAGGCTGAGCTGAATTAGTACTACAGCTCATGTACTGCAGCCTCATGTTTGCATGCATCCCTATAAAAGGGCATATGCACCTCCGTTGTAAATCACTCCTCCAAGCAATAGCAAAACAACAAGCCAGTTTCTTCTACTAGTGCTAGTACGTGAGCTCCTCACTTCATGTGTGTGTGCGGCAGCAGCTTGTGTGCAAACTGAAACATCTAGCTTGTTCTCCCCTGTTAAGTGTACAAGTGAGAGCTATTTACTAGTAGTTTGGGCTAACAATTGGCATCAGAGCCTCAGATTATGCCGAAGCATATGCCGAAAGGAGGCGTCGCCGACGACGGTTCCAAGACCGCCGAGCAGAGCTCGGCTGAGGACACCCGTGCGGCGGACACGCTCGCGCTGCGAGGCAGGGCGGGAGGTGAGCTTGGTGCGCCACGCTCCGTGCGAGACATGGGCATGTCCAGTGCCTCCTTCCCTCTCCTCACGCGGACCAACTACCCCAGTTGGTCCGTCCTGATGAAAGTCATCATGGAGGCGCGGCATATGTGGAAAGCCGTGGAAACCGGCGATGTCGAGTACGAGGAGGACCGGTTGGCGATGGAGGCGATCTTGCGCTCCGTCCCACCGGAGATGGTGCTCACCCTTGGCGCCAAGGAGACGGCCAAGGAAGCATGGGATGCCATCAAGACTCTGCGCATTGGCGTGGAGCGCGTACGGGAGTCGAAGGCCCAGACCTTGCGCCTCCAGTACGAGGAGATCCGGTTCAAGGCCGGTGAACAAGTCGACGACTTCGCCTTGCGTCTGCAAGGTCTCGTCACCGAGCTCGCAACGCTCGGAGATCCCATCGACAACAAGATGGTGATTCTCAAGTTTCTCCGCGTCGTCCCCAGGCAGTACAAGCAACTGGCCTGGTCCATCGAGAGCTTGGTGGATCTCTCCACCATGACGATCGAGGAGCTGGTAGGGCGACTCAAGGTCGTCGAGGAGCGCGGAGACGAAGCCAACAACCGCGCCGGTGGCGAACTACTGCTCACCTGGGAGCAGTGGGACGCACGCCTTCAGCAGCGCGGCCATGATGGCTCTTCCGGCAGTGGGGGAGGCACCCCCACGGGAAGTAGAGGTCGCGGCAGAGGCGGAGGCCGCACCCAGAGCGGTGGCGGCAACCGCGGTCGCAAGCCACGCCGGGCAGGGCGAGGCGCTGGCAACAATGGCAAGTGTCGCTACTGCGACATGCCGGGTCACTGGATCCGGGATTGCCACAAGAGGAAAGCTGACGAGGCAGCCGCGGCAACGGCAAACCTCGTCCAGGCTGAAGTGGACGGCGGGCCGGCAATGATGCTGGCAAGAGTCGAGCCCGTGCAGGAGAGCACAGCGTCTCTTGCGACCACGGCTCCGACAACCACCCATTCCGTGCAGGAGGCACGGAACCCGTCCACGGGAACCATCACTCCAGTGACAGGCCACACCTCGACAACGACGTTCTCGGGGCCAGTCGACTGGGAGGCGATGAAGGCTCGGGTGTGGGGGAGCCACACCCCAGCGACGACGGCGTCCCCGAACTCGGGACCCGATGAGGTCGCGCAAGTTGGCGCGACAACGACGCATATGGCAGACCATGCTCCGACCATGATGCTGGCGACCATCGACTCCATGCAGGAGCGCACGAAGACTCAGGTCAGCCACCCTGACAACAAAGTGTTCGGGGTCCGCCGTGTTGACGGGAGATGGATCCCTGACCACAGCATGTGCGTGCGGCTATGTCTTCCTCAACGAGGAGAGAGCCGTGACCACACCCACGCTTGCAGGCGGCAAGCAAAGTGAGGGTTGGTTCCTCGACACCGGCGCCACGAACCACATGACTGGTTCGGTCGACGCGTTCGCAGAGCTGGACCGCTCAATCACCGGGAAGGTGGGGCTCGCGGACGGATCTGTGGTGGAGATCCACGGGCGCGGGACCGTCGTCTTCGCCGAGAAAGGGGGTGATCACAGGGCGTTTACGGACGTCTACTTCATCCCGGCGCTCAAGAGCAGCGTCGTGAGTGTCGGACAACTCGATGAGGGCTGGTTCGACATCGGCATCCGCCGTGGTGTTCTCACCATGCGCGACCAGCAGAAGAGGCTCCTCATCGAGGTAACCCGCTCGGCAAACCGCCTCTACAAGCTCTTCTTTCAACCCGTGCATCCTGTGTGCCTTGCCGTGGGCCATGTCTTCGACGCTTGGCGCTGGCATGCCCGGCTATGACACCAGTACTTCGACGGGTTGCGGAAGATGGCGCGAGGAAACCTCGTTCACGGGCTACCTCACATCGAGCACGCCGACGAGCTGTATGATGCGTGTCTTGCCGGGAAGCAGCGGCGTCTGCCCTTCCCCAAAAAGGCACGCTATCGGGCGCAGAAACCCCTGGAGCTGGTTCATGGGGACCTCTGCGGCCCAATCACCCCGGCAACACCAGGAGGGCGTCGCTACATCCTGCTGCTCGTCGACGACTACAACAGGTTCATGTGGGTGCTGCTCCTCGCCTCCAAGGACGAGGCGGAGCGAGCCATCGTCAAGCAGCAAGCGGCAGCAGAGGTCGAGTGCGGCCACAAGCTGCGGGTGCTACGCACGGACCGTGGCGGCGAGTTCACGTCGGCCACGTTCTACAAGCACTGTGCCGAGAAAGGGGTGCAGCGTCACCTCACAGCCCCTTACTCGCCGCAGCAGAACGGCGTCGTCGAGCGGAGGAACCAGACGGTGCTCGGGATGGCACGCTGCATGCTCAAGGCAAAGCAGGTGCCAAGCACGTATTGGGGGGAGGCCGTACTCACGGCCGTCTTCATCCTCAACCGCTCCATCACAAGGAGCATCGACGGCAAGACGCCTTATGAGGCGTGGTATGGGAGGAAGCCCGATGTACGCTTCCTCCGCACATTTGGCTGCGTCGGGCACGTCAAGATGACGCACCCACAGCTGAAGAAGCTCGACGATAGGAGCACCCCAATGGTGTTCATGGGCTATGAGACGGGCTCTAAGGCGTACAAGATGTACGACCCCGTCTCAAAGCGTGTGCATATCTCGCGCGATGTTATCTTCGACGAAGACGCGCGATGGACTTGGGAGGCATTGGGAGAGGCTCCGACAAGCAGCTCCTTCACTGTGGAGTACCCGATGTACTCTACAACCCCGGGAAGCAAGACCCCGGGAAGCCCGGGAGGTGTGGATCCGGGAACCGCAACCCCGAGAACACCGTCCCCGGGTACGATGTCCGCGGACACCCCGACGTCAAGCAAGGTGGGTCCCGGGAGGCAGTTTGCAACCCCGCCAACAGCAAGGTCGAAGCTGTTCGACGCCGACGACAGCATTGGCGCCCCCCACAGGTTTCGGCGCATGTGGGATCTCCTCGGCGAGGCTGTGGCAACACAGCAACAGCCCGAGGAAGAGGACGTTGATGACGACGATGTCTTGCATCTGATGGCCGGCGAGGAGCCGACCACATTCGCGGTGGCTGAGCAAGAGGATTTGGCGCCACGCGATGCTGGACGAGCTGGCGTCGATCAACGACAATGCCACTTGGACACTCACCACACTGCCTGCTGGGCACCGAGCCATCGGGCTCAAGTGGGTGTTCAAGGTCAAGAAGGACGAGCACGGTGCCATTGTCAAGCACAAGGTGCGCCTCGTCGCAAAGGGCTACGTGCAGCGTGAGGGAGTGGACTTCGAGGAAGTCTTCGCTCCGGTGGCAAGGCTGGAGTCCGTGCGGCTCATCCTTGCCGTGGCTGCTCAACGCGGGTGGGAGGTACACCACATGGACGTCAAGTCGGCGTTTCTCAACGGCGACCTTAACGAGGAGGTGTACGTCTCCCAGCCTCCAGGGTTCGTTGCCAAGAGCCATGAGCAGGGCGTGTACAGGCTACACAAGGCCCTGTACGGTCTCCGGCAAGCCCCGAGGGCGTGGAACACCAAGCTCGATGCAAGCCTTGCATCCCTTGGGTTCTCACGCAACGCTTCTGAGCACGACGTGTACTCGCGTGGCACCGCGAACACGCTGCTCATCGTCGGCATCTACGTCGACGACCTGGTCATCGCCGGGGCAGAGCCCGAAGAGGTTCGACGCTTCAAGGGAGAGATGCATCGTCTCTTCAGCATGAGCGACCTTGGGATGCTCCGGTACTACCTTGGGCTGGAGGTGAACCAGGAGGGTGGTCGCATCACGATCACGCAGATGGCCTACGCCGCCAAGATGCTCGAGCGGGCAGGCATGAAGGACTGCCATGCCGTGCATGCTCCAATGGAGGCACGACTGAAGCTCAGCAAGGATAGCTCCGAGAAGGCGGTGGACGCTACGCTCTACCGCAGCATCATCGGGAGCCTCAGGGTATCTCGTGCACACCCGACCGGACATTACGTTCGTTGTCGGGTACCTGAGTAGATTCATGGAAGCCCCGGCAAGCGATCACCTCGCTGCCGTCAAGCACCTGCTCCGGTACATCGCGGATACGCTCACGCATGGATGCGTGTATCGCCGTGGCGACGGCGAGAGCTTGGTCAGATATAGCGACTCCGACCACGCTGGTGACGTGGACTCCCGAAAGAGCACCTCGGGCATATTGTTCCTTCTTGGGAACAGTCCCGTCAGCTGGCAATCGTGAGGCAGAAGGTTGTCGCCGCTTCTTCGTGCGAGGCGGAGTACATCGCGGCAGCTACAGCAGCATGTCAAGGCATTTGGCTTGCTCGCCTTCTCGGTGAGATGCCGAATCAGGACACCGCCCCTGCGCTCATCTTCGTCGACAACAAGTCGGCGATTTCCCTCTGCAAGAATCCAGTGCTTCACGACCGCAGCAAGCACATCGATCTCCGCTATCACTTCATACGTGATTGCGTTGAGAAGGGCACGGTGATAGTGGAGTTCATCAGGACAGGTGAGCGGTAGGTGGAAATCCTGACAAAAGCTCTTGGTCGCGTTCGGTTCCAGGAACTGCGCGACAAGGTCAGAATCGTCGACGTCAAGCCTCTTCGACAGGTTTGAGGGGGAGATTGTTGGGTCAAACCCAGTCTACAGGATTGAACACAGCTGCCGTTGCTTAAGCTAGGCTTTCTCCAGTCCAAAAGCTTGAGGTAGCTAAGTAACGTGACGCTTTCTCTGGTTAGAAAGGAGCTGAGTAGTGGACGATGAGTAGTAGTAGTCTTTCTCCAGTAAAAAGCCTAAGGTGGAGAACTAGTATTAGACTTTATCTAGTCAAAAAGGCTGAGCTGAATTAGTACTACAGCTCATGTACTGCAGCCTCATGTTTGCATGCATCCCTATAAAAGGGCATATGCACCTCCGTTGTAAATCACTCCTCCAAGCAATAGCAAAACAACAAGCCAGTTTCTTCTACTAGTGCTAGTACGTGAGCTCCTCACTTCATGTGTGTGTGCGGCAGCAGCTTGTGTGCAAACTGAAACATCTAGCTTGTTCTCCCCTGTTAAGTGTACAAGTGAGAGCTATTTACTAGTAGTTTGGGCTAACAATTGGCATCAGAGCCTCAGATTATGCCGAAGCATATGCCGAAAGGAGGCGTCGCCGACGACGGTTCCAAGACCGCCGAGCAGAGCTCGGCTGAGGACACCCGTGCGGCGGACACGCTCGCGCTGCGAGGCAGGGCGGGAGGTGAGCTTGGTGCGCCACGCTCCGTGCGAGACATGGGCATGTCCAGTGCCTCCTTCCCTCTCCTCACGCGGACCAACTACCCCAGTTGGTCCGTCCTGATGAAAGTCATCATGGAGGCGCGGCATATGTGGAAAGCCGTGGAAACCGGCGATGTCGAGTACGAGGAGGACCGGTTGGCGATGGAGGCGATCTTGCGCTCCGTCCCACCGGAGATGGTGCTCACCCTTGGCGCCAAGGAGACGGCCAAGGAAGCATGGGATGCCATCAAGACTCTGCGCATTGGCGTGGAGCGCGTACGGGAGTCGAAGGCCCAGACCTTGCGCCTCCAGTACGAGGAGATCCGGTTCAAGGCCGGTGAACAAGTCGACGACTTCGCCTTGCGTCTGCAAGGTCTCGTCACCGAGCTCGCAACGCTCGGAGATCCCATCGACAACAAGATGGTGATTCTCAAGTTTCTCCGCGTCGTCCCCAGGCAGTACAAGCAACTGGCCTGGTCCATCGAGAGCTTGGTGGATCTCTCCACCATGACGATCGAGGAGCTGGTAGGGCGACTCAAGGTCGTCGAGGAGCGCGGAGACGAAGCCAACAACCGCGCCGGTGGCGAACTACTGCTCACCTGGGAGCAGTGGGACGCACGCCTTCAGCAGCGCGGCCATGATGGCTCTTCCGGCAGTGGGGGAGGCACCCCCACGGGAAGTAGAGGTCGCGGCAGAGGCGGAGGCCGCACCCAGAGCGGTGGCGGCAACCGCGGTCGCAAGCCACGCCGGGCAGGGCGAGGCGCTGGCAACAATGGCAAGTGTCGCTACTGCGACATGCCGGGTCACTGGATCCGGGATTGCCACAAGAGGAAAGCTGACGAGGCAGCCGCGGCAACGGCAAACCTCGTCCAGGCTGAAGTGGACGGCGGGCCGGCAATGATGCTGGCAAGAGTCGAGCCCGTGCAGGAGAGCACAGCGTCTCTTGCGACCACGGCTCCGACAACCACCCATTCCGTGCAGGAGGCACGGAACCCGTCCACGGGAACCATCACTCCAGTGACAGGCCACACCTCGACAACGACGTTCTCGGGGCCAGTCGACTGGGAGGCGATGAAGGCTCGGGTGTGGGGGAGCCACACCCCAGCGACGACGGCGTCCCCGAACTCGGGACCCGATGAGGTCGCGCAAGTTGGCGCGACAACGACGCATATGGCAGACCATGCTCCGACCATGATGCTGGCGACCATCGACTCCATGCAGGAGCGCACGAAGACTCAGGTCAGCCACCCTGACAACAAAGTGTTCGGGGTCCGCCGTGTTGACGGGAGATGGATCCCTGACCACAGCATGTGCGTGCGGCTATGTCTTCCTCAACGAGGAGAGAGCCGTGACCACACCCACGCTTGCAGGCGGCAAGCAAAGTGAGGGTTGGTTCCTCGACACCGGCGCCACGAACCACATGACTGGTTCGGTCGACGCGTTCGCAGAGCTGGACCGCTCAATCACCGGGAAGGTGGGGCTCGCGGACGGATCTGTGGTGGAGATCCACGGGCGCGGGACCGTCGTCTTCGCCGAGAAAGGGGGTGATCACAGGGCGTTTACGGACGTCTACTTCATCCCGGCGCTCAAGAGCAGCGTCGTGAGTGTCGGACAACTCGATGAGGGCTGGTTCGACATCGGCATCCGCCGTGGTGTTCTCACCATGCGCGACCAGCAGAAGAGGCTCCTCATCGAGGTAACCCGCTCGGCAAACCGCCTCTACAAGCTCTTCTTTCAACCCGTGCATCCTGTGTGCCTTGCCGTGGGCCATGTCTTCGACGCTTGGCGCTGGCATGCCCGGCTATGACACCAGTACTTCGACGGGTTGCGGAAGATGGCGCGAGGAAACCTCGTTCACGGGCTACCTCACATCGAGCACGCCGACGAGCTGTATGATGCGTGTCTTGCCGGGAAGCAGCGGCGTCTGCCCTTCCCCAAAAAGGCACGCTATCGGGCGCAGAAACCCCTGGAGCTGGTTCATGGGGACCTCTGCGGCCCAATCACCCCGGCAACACCAGGAGGGCGTCGCTACATCCTGCTGCTCGTCGACGACTACAACAGGTTCATGTGGGTGCTGCTCCTCGCCTCCAAGGACGAGGCGGAGCGAGCCATCGTCAAGCAGCAAGCGGCAGCAGAGGTCGAGTGCGGCCACAAGCTGCGGGTGCTACGCACGGACCGTGGCGGCGAGTTCACGTCGGCCACGTTCTACAAGCACTGTGCCGAGAAAGGGGTGCAGCGTCACCTCACAGCCCCTTACTCGCCGCAGCAGAACGGCGTCGTCGAGCGGAGGAACCAGACGGTGCTCGGGATGGCACGCTGCATGCTCAAGGCAAAGCAGGTGCCAAGCACGTATTGGGGGGAGGCCGTACTCACGGCCGTCTTCATCCTCAACCGCTCCATCACAAGGAGCATCGACGGCAAGACGCCTTATGAGGCGTGGTATGGGAGGAAGCCCGATGTACGCTTCCTCCGCACATTTGGCTGCGTCGGGCACGTCAAGATGACGCACCCACAGCTGAAGAAGCTCGACGATAGGAGCACCCCAATGGTGTTCATGGGCTATGAGACGGGCTCTAAGGCGTACAAGATGTACGACCCCGTCTCAAAGCGTGTGCATATCTCGCGCGATGTTATCTTCGACGAAGACGCGCGATGGACTTGGGAGGCATTGGGAGAGGCTCCGACAAGCAGCTCCTTCACTGTGGAGTACCCGATGTACTCTACAACCCCGGGAAGCAAGACCCCGGGAAGCCCGGGAGGTGTGGATCCGGGAACCGCAACCCCGAGAACACCGTCCCCGGGTACGATGTCCGCGGACACCCCGACGTCAAGCAAGGTGGGTCCCGGGAGGCAGTTTGCAACCCCGCCAACAGCAAGGTCGAAGCTGTTCGACGCCGACGACAGCATTGGCGCCCCCCACAGGTTTCGGCGCATGTGGGATCTCCTCGGCGAGGCTGTGGCAACACAGCAACAGCCCGAGGAAGAGGACGTTGATGACGACGATGTCTTGCATCTGATGGCCGGCGAGGAGCCGACCACATTCGCGGTGGCTGAGCAAGAGGATTTGGCGCCACGCGATGCTGGACGAGCTGGCGTCGATCAACGACAATGCCACTTGGACACTCACCACACTGCCTGCTGGGCACCGAGCCATCGGGCTCAAGTGGGTGTTCAAGGTCAAGAAGGACGAGCACGGTGCCATTGTCAAGCACAAGGTGCGCCTCGTCGCAAAGGGCTACGTGCAGCGTGAGGGAGTGGACTTCGAGGAAGTCTTCGCTCCGGTGGCAAGGCTGGAGTCCGTGCGGCTCATCCTTGCCGTGGCTGCTCAACGCGGGTGGGAGGTACACCACATGGACGTCAAGTCGGCGTTTCTCAACGGCGACCTTAACGAGGAGGTGTACGTCTCCCAGCCTCCAGGGTTCGTTGCCAAGAGCCATGAGCAGGGCGTGTACAGGCTACACAAGGCCCTGTACGGTCTCCGGCAAGCCCCGAGGGCGTGGAACACCAAGCTCGATGCAAGCCTTGCATCCCTTGGGTTCTCACGCAACGCTTCTGAGCACGACGTGTACTCGCGTGGCACCGCGAACACGCTGCTCATCGTCGGCATCTACGTCGACGACCTGGTCATCGCCGGGGCAGAGCCCGAAGAGGTTCGACGCTTCAAGGGAGAGATGCATCGTCTCTTCAGCATGAGCGACCTTGGGATGCTCCGGTACTACCTTGGGCTGGAGGTGAACCAGGAGGGTGGTCGCATCACGATCACGCAGATGGCCTACGCCGCCAAGATGCTCGAGCGGGCAGGCATGAAGGACTGCCATGCCGTGCATGCTCCAATGGAGGCACGACTGAAGCTCAGCAAGGATAGCTCCGAGAAGGCGGTGGACGCTACGCTCTACCGCAGCATCATCGGGAGCCTCAGGGTATCTCGTGCACACCCGACCGGACATTACGTTCGTTGTCGGGTACCTGAGTAGATTCATGGAAGCCCCGGCAAGCGATCACCTCGCTGCCGTCAAGCACCTGCTCCGGTACATCGCGGATACGCTCACGCATGGATGCGTGTATCGCCGTGGCGACGGCGAGAGCTTGGTCAGATATAGCGACTCCGACCACGCTGGTGACGTGGACTCCCGAAAGAGCACCTCGGGCATATTGTTCCTTCTTGGGAACAGTCCCGTCAGCTGGCAATCGTGAGGCAGAAGGTTGTCGCCGCTTCTTCGTGCGAGGCGGAGTACATCGCGGCAGCTACAGCAGCATGTCAAGGCATTTGGCTTGCTCGCCTTCTCGGTGAGATGCCGAATCAGGACACCGCCCCTGCGCTCATCTTCGTCGACAACAAGTCGGCGATTTCCCTCTGCAAGAATCCAGTGCTTCACGACCGCAGCAAGCACATCGATCTCCGCTATCACTTCATACGTGATTGCGTCGAGAAGGGCACGGTGATAGTGGAGTTCATCAGGACAGGTGAGCGGTAGGTGGAAATCCTGACAAAAGCTCTTGGTCGCGTTCGGTTTCAGGAACTGCGCGACAAGGTCAGAATCGTCGACGTCAAGCCTCTTCGACAGGTTTGAGGGGGAGATTGTTGGGTCAAACCCAGTCTACAGGATTGAACACAGCTGCCGTTGCTTAAGCTAGGCTTTCTCCAGTCCAAAAGCTTGAGGTAGCTAAGTAACGTGACGCTTTCTCTGGTTAGAAAGGAGCTGAGTAGTGGACGATGAGTAGTAGTAGTCTTTCTCCAGTAAAAAGCCTAAGGTGGAGAACTAGTATTAGACTTTATCTAGTCAAAAAGGCTGAGCTGAATTAGTACTACAGCTCATGTACTGCAGCCTCATGTTTGCATGCATCCCTATAAAAGGGCATATGCACCTCCGTTGTAAATCACTCCTCCAAGCAATAGCAAAACAACAAGCCAGTTTCTTCTACTAGTGCTAGTACGTGAGCTCCTCACTTCATGTGTGTGTGCGGCAGCAGCTTGTGTGCAAACTGAAACATCTAGCTTGTTCTCCCCTGTTAAGTGTACAAGTGAGAGCTATTTACTAGTAGTTTGGGCTAACAGTGTGTGGAGTACTACCCTGACGGCCACAATTCGGAACACGCGGGCTGGATATCTGTCTTTGTCGGGCTTGATCGCTCCGACGCCACTCCAGCCACAGCCGCCAAAGCGCAGTACGAGATCAGTTTGCTCGCCCTTGACGGAAGCCCGGTGGCATCATACAGAATCAGTAGCAAGAAACCATGCAAGTTCTCCAGACGCAAAACTGAGGGTGGTGAGCTCATGAAGAGGAAGGTCCTAGATGAATCCGGCCACCTGAATGAGGATGCTTTTAGTATCAGGTGTGATATCACCATGGCAAAGTAGCTAGAGAGGTGTTGAGTGGAGACCAGGAAAATACCAGCAAATAGTACAATCTTGTGTGATGCCTGGTTTCTCTTTGCTGAATAAGAGTGAGTTCCAGCGCTCAATAATTAAGCACTGATAATGTGAGCGTGGTGATCCAGTTGAAAGAGTCCTGCTACACGTACGACAATTTTTTGTACAATTTACGTACGACAGCATCAGCAGCCGTTCGATGAACTGCGCGGACGAGTAGGATCACATCGTACGAAAATCGTATGCTCAATTCATCGTACGCACAGCAATTCCGCAGTTGAAATTAGTCAATTAAGCAACCAATAGCAGGTACATTTATATAGGGTGTACAACTAGTGCCGTGTGTCGTTCGAAATTGCTTCATATGCTGTCTTCTATGTCCGATTTCCATCCAATACTTTCATGCATAATCATATTTGCTTCTCACGTTGGGATCTGGCTCTGTACATGTACTCGGACGACAAGTTGGACCCCCTCCTGGATGTCCTGCTCCTTCAGGGTGCAGCCGTCCACCAGCTGCTTATCGTTATACTCTATTCTCTGCATGTGTCTATAGGGAGGCCCAACGAATTGCCTTTAATCTTAGCCTTCACATTGTAAACCGTATTTGATTCCATGACCTCAAGAGTGCAGTGCACGCACATGCCCACGGACACTGATCTTCATCTGTTGAACGAAAGCACATAACGTTAACATGTTAGACAAAAGGCTCTCGTACAACACAGCAACAATCACCACAGATACCACATCATAAATCTACATGTTAGCCTCAACCAATCAACAGGTTCCATGATCATACCAGTTAGTGCTGCATAGGTAAGTAGGACAGCTTGTTCATATGCGAACGACTAAAATAGTGATAAATATAAACATCGGGACTATATTTAACCTAAGTTGACTCAAGGCCATGTTCCAAAAGGAACTATCTCTAGAAGAAATCAACGAGGTGGCCAAACTTTTCAAGATCATTGTGCCAAAAGTGGGTTCCACTAGTGAGGGGGCTACCGTTCCTTTGGGGGACATAACAGTGTAGGCCTTTGGTGTTTTCGGTCGTCTTTGTTCATGGACAGAAATAATTTGAGCATTCTATGTTGGAACGTGCGCGGCCTGAATGCGGCTGCACGTCGCTCTACTGTAAGAAATACAGTCATTGCTGCACTTGCGGCTATCGTTTGCCTCCGGGAAACGAAAACTGAATTTGTTTTTCTCCTTACTTGGTTTGGCAATATCTTGGCCCAGCTTTTGATGATTTTCGTTACCTGCCTGATGGTACTCGTGGTGCTATACTTATCGTGTGGGATTCTTCGAAGGTTAATTGTTGCCGACTCACAATTTGTGGGGAAATTCTCCGTCTCGGTTCGGTTTAATTATGGTGATTCCTCCAATTTCTGGATCACTTCAGTGTACGTACCACAGTACGTGACAAATACTGTTTTCTGGAGGAGCTCAAAACATACGTTCCACCACTCAAGGTCCATGGGCAATCATGGGAGATTTCAACCTCATTCTTGAGGCCAAAGACAAAATCAATCAAAATCTCAATAGACGCTTGATGGGTAAGTTTAGGAGGATGGTTGATGATCTTCTCAGCGATATTCTGCTTAATGGCCGTGCATACACATGGTCGAATGATAAACAAAACACCATCCTATGCAAAATTGATATGATTCTTGGATCGGTTCAATGTCACACTCTGTTTCCCGATTGCTTTTCGAAGGGGCTCTCATCAGCGCTATCGGATCATTGTCCTCTCTTGAATTGCAAAAAACATCGATATTGAATGTCACACTCTGTTTTAAGCTCGACTATGACAGGTGGGTGCCACTGAACTGGGTGATGCTGCATGATATAACAGATCACAAATAGACACAGTAGCATGGACTAAACTGTAAAATGACCTAAGAGGATAAGGTCCGGTGGTGGATAAGATCTGGCCTCGGCCTCCCATGCACGTCGGGGCTGCTCCCGGCATCCTGCCGTGCCTTTAACGTCGTCATCGGCGTGAATCCGTCGCTGCCGCCGCCACCCCTCAGGTTCCGCGGCGGTTGCGTGTTGACCACGGTCCACGGAGTTCCCTGGCGTTCAACGCCTCCCCTTCTACTCATCCACGTCAAGTTCTTGTTTTAAAAGCCTTTGCAACTTGAGTTCAAATATGTGTAAAAAGGATGAAATTGGTATTTGGTTTAAAATATATGAGTGATTAAGTTAGCAAAGGTGAAATAATGGGTGCATTTGTTTGGGAGGGAGAAGAGATAGAATGTGCAGCGCATGCATGCAAGTACGTACCATCTGACTGACTGAAAAAAAACATATTGTACCATCTGCGTCATCTGTGTATTGATGTGTATTTCATTTGAAAAATAATTCCGGAGTTATACATTATTCTGACGAACGAATCTTGCGAACGGAATGAATGGCCCAGGATCTACCGGTACCTAACAGAAGAGCTCAATTTTCCGCTTTCATGAAAAATGATTTACCGGCGAATACACGCAAAGGTCTAAAGAATCTCGATGCAAACCCTGAATGGTTGATGCTTCACCGTTATGCAGTTGCAGCAGTTCCGTTAGAAAACTATTTTGCGCATTTTCTCTGCTTGATCTAGGTGTCCCCGCTGGAAGCAAATCGTAAGTCAAAAAAAAAAGGTGATAGTAACAACAACAAAATTCAGGCAACTGTGACATAGACGCTCCCTTTTACCTCACCAACACAGCAGACATGTTCACATAGTATGCGTAGAGAAATGACATTCTACAGTGTATGCTATGTACTCTAGCTTGCATGCATCCATTGTCCGTCGTTACTGGCGATAGCATTTGCGTTGAGGTGGGGTGGGTCTAATCCTCTCCTTTAATCCAATCAACTAGTCCCACGTCAGATCACTTCGTAACCTTACGTAAACCATTACGTGGATGTAGCATTGCTCTTTGCTCAACAACAGATCAGGTGCTCCTCCATTCTATCATCGGAAAGAAAAAGGTGCTCCATTCTATCAAACAAGCAACCGGTAGTGGCAATTTCATTTGCTCAGCTCCTCTTATTCAGCTAACCACGCATATCACACAGAATTGTTTGTTCTAGCATTTGCTACTGTAACTATTTTCCTAGGTCGCCACTCAAGGCCTCCTTACTTTGCCATGGTGATATCACACCGGATACTAAAAGCATCGTCATTCAGGTAGCCCGATTCCTCCAGGACCTTCCTCTCCACGAGTTCACCGCCCCGCTTCCCTCTGCCGGTGAACTTGCATCGTCCTTTGCTAGCGATTCTACACGACGCCACCGGGCTTCCGTCAAGGGCAAGCAAACTGATCTCGTACCGTGCTTTGGCGGTGGTGCCCCGGATGGGGTCGGAGCGATCAAGCCCGATAAGGACGGATATCCAATCGGTGTTTTCTGGGCTATGGCCGTCGGGGTAGTACTCCATGCACCAGCGACGGCCTCCGATGACGAACTCCTTGGACGTGAGGCAATTGCCGTAGCCGAGCGTTTTGGTATGGGAGTAGCCGACTATCGTGACAATGTGTGACCCGGACACGGCGGCGGCCTGGTCGACAATGGCCCTATGGAGGGCGGGGCAGCTCTTCGTCAGGTGTGTAAAGCCGTCGCTCGCCATGACGGCCTCTAGGTTGCCCGGCAACGGGAGGTAGTACATGCACGCCTCCTTGAGCCCGCGACAACCATGCTGCTCGGCCAGCGTTAGAGTGGTCGCCGCCGTGCTCGTGTCAATGCTGTCACACAACATGTCCTCGCAGATCAACTTCAGCCTCTGGAGATCATACCTGTCGGCCGCAACAAGGAGGTGCTGGGCCATCTCCACCGTCTCGCCGGCGTCAATCTCGGGCAGTGAGTCCGTGTAGATGAAATCGAGCATAGCCTCGAAGACTCTTGGCTCCATGTCGTCGACCCGTACTACACGACTGTTCTCCGGCTGCATCATCGGGCCAAAGAGCTCTGCCATGAATACCGGGGACCGAGCGGCGACCATGTACTTGTGCGCCGGGAACAGCTCACCGCCGACCGAGAACGTCACGTCCCCTCCCCGTTCGCTCCTCAGGAGGGCAAGGAGCTGCCGATGCAGGTCGGACGGCGGGACAACGACGGGCCGCGGGGTAACGGCGGGTTCGGAGCACATGTCGTAGACGGCGACTTCGCAGCTGACTCTGAAACAATCGTCGTCTCTCATGTAGGCCTCCAAGGCGTCAACCTCGATGAACCGGCGATATCCACGTTCTTCCTCGGGAGCGAAGGGGACGATCTTGGTCCGCCTCCACTGTCTGCTGTACGACGGCACCTCTTGTCTGTCCTGGCCGAGTAAGGAGATGCTGAACCGCGCCATGGCAGTCAAGCCGTCGTCGTTGGCGTGGTTAGCCTGGATCTGCAGGTAGACGGAGACCCAGCCGGCGTCGGACGAACTCTTGCCGTCGGGGTAGATCTTCACGCACCAGTCATAGACCCCGGCGCCGAACGCGTCGGAGGTCATGTGTCCGCCAGTGCCGACACACTTGGCGCGCCCAGAGTACCCTCGATCTCGACGACCTTCGATCCGAACTGGGGTGTCCTGCGCCACGCCACAATGTCCGAGGCGGTCTGCCATGGCGGCGTCAGGGTGGCTAGTGGCGTCGCCGGCACTGGTGGAGTGGCGGTGTCATCGTCGAGGGTGGAGGAGGAAGGAGACGGTGGACGTGACATTAGCAGCGCCACAAGCACACAAACAAGACCCGGATCGAAGGGTGAAACACGAAAGCTTTGCATAAATGGTGAGGTATTATTTGGTTTCCATCATGTGCTCTTCGCCGGAAATCAATCACGAGTATCCTGGTTAATTATGTGCGATATACACGGATGGTAGTTTACAACAAATTAACGTTAAACATGGGAGCGGTTAACAGCATTGATATGATCCCACAATAAGACATGCGATAGTTACTACACTGGTGGAAAAACAGGCTTCCGTCCAGCCCCATAAGTCGCGAAGCTGTAGGAACCGCGACTAATGGGACCTTTAGTCGCGGTTCTGGAGGTGAACCGCGACCAAAGGCCTGGGCCCAGGGCGCTCGGTGGCCAGCTGGTGCACGTGAGGGGCTTTAGTCGCGGTTGGCCAGGACAACCGCGACTAAAGGCCTTCGGGCACCTTTAGTCACGGCTTGCCAGGCCAACCGCAACTAAAGCCCCTCCCCTATATATACCCATCCAGCAGCCAACACTTAGCCATTTGGAGCCATTCTCTTCACAAGTGGGTGTAGGTTTGCTTTTGGTTCCTCTTATGCACATAAGGTGTTTGATGAAATGCCCCAAGAGCATGAAACAAACATGACATGAAGTGTTGGAGCCACACTCTTCGATCGCGGTTAGCAACTTGATGAACCTTTGATGTGTCAATATGCATGTGTGTAGTTCATTGTTTAATTTATATTGTTTGTAGCTAGTTAGTTTAACAAATGCATGATGGTTAATTATATATTTTATATTATAATAATGCAGATGAATCGGCAATGGATGTACGGTAACCGACTCTCCGGCGAGTTCACTACGGGTTTGAAAGATTTCCTCGTAGTGGCTAATGCGAACAAGCGGGGGGGTTTTGTTATCTGTCCATGTGTTATCTGTAAGAATGAGAAGGGTTACTCTTCCTCAAGAGTTGTTCACATGCATCTGCTTCAGAAGGGTTTCATGCCAAGCTATAATTGTTGGACCAAGCATGGAGAAAGAGGGGTTATAATGGAAGAAGATGAAGAAGGGGATGATTTCATCGATGAAAGCTATCTTGCTCATTTCGGTGATACTTTCATGGAGGATGCTGAAGGTGAAGGGGAAGGTGAAGAAGAGGCACGTGATGATCCCGTTGATGATCTTGGTCGGACCATTGCTGATGCACGGAGACGCTGCGAAACTGAAAAGGAGAGGGAGAATTTGGATCGCATGTTAGAGGATCACAGAAAGGCACTGTACCCCGGATGCTATGATGGTCTGAAAAAGCTGGGCTGCACACTGGATTTGCTGAAATGGAAGGCAGAGGCAGGTGTAGCTGACTCGGCATTTGAAAACTTGCTGAAAATGTTGAAGAATATGTTTCCAAAGGATAACGAGTTGCCCGCCAGTACGTACGAAGCAAAGAAGGTTGTCTGCCCTCTAGGTTTAGAGGTTCTGAAGATACATGCATGCATCAACGACTGCATCCTCTACCGCGGTGAATACGAGAATTTGAATGAATGCCCGGTATGCACTGCATTGCGTTATAAGATCAGAGGCGATGACCCTGGTGACGATGTTGAGGGCCAGAAACCCAGGAAGAGGGTTCCCGCCAAGGTGATGTGGTATGCTCCTATAATACCACGGTTGAAACGTCTGTTCAGGAACAAAGAGCATGCCAAGTTGTTGCGATGGCACAAAGAGGACCGTAAGTCGGACGGGGAGTTGAGACACACCGCAGATGGAACGCAATGGAGAAAGATCGACAGATGGTTCAAAGATTTTGCAGCTGACGCAAGGAACATAAGATTTGCTCTAAGTACGGATGGCATGAATCCTTTTGGCGAGCAGAGCTCCAGCCATAGCACCTGGCCCGTGACTCTATGCATCTACAACCTTCCTCCTTGGTTGTGCATGAAGCGGAAGTTCATTATGATGCCAGTGCTCATCCAAGGTCCGAAGCAACCCGGCAACGACATCGATGTGTACCTAAGGCCATTAGTTGATGAACTTTTACAGCTGTGGGGTGGTGTCCGTGTGTGGGATGAGCACAAACAAGAGGAATTTGACCTACGAGCGTTGCTTTTCGTAACCATCAACGATTGGCCTGCTCTTAGTAACCTTTCGGGACTGTCAAATAAGGGATACAATGCATGCACGCACTGCTTACATGAGACTGAAAGTGTACATTTGCCAAATTGTAAGAAGAACGTGTACCTTGGGCATCGTCGATTTCTTCCGAAAATTCATCCAGTAAGAAAGAAAGGCAAGCATTACAACGGCAAGGCAGATCACCGGCCGAAGCCTGCGGAACGCACTGGTGCTGAGGTATTTGATATGGTCAAGGATTTGAAAGTCATCTTTGGAAAGGGTCCTGGCGGACAATCAGTTCCGAAGGGAGCTGACGGGCACGCAGCCATGTGGAAGAAGAAATCTATATTCTGGGAGCTAGAATATTGGAAAGTCCTAGATGTCCGCTCTGCAATCGACGTGATGCACGTTACGAAGAATATTTGCGTGAACCTCCTAAGCTTCTTGGGCGTGTATGGGAAGACAAATGATACAAAGGAAGCACGGCAGGACCAGCAACGTTTGAAAGACCCTGATGACCGGCATCCGGAATGGTTTCAAGGTCGTGCCAGCTACGCTCTGACCAAAGAAGAGAAGGTCATCTTTTTTGAATGCCTGAGCAGTATGAAGGTCCCGTCTGGATTCTCGTCCAATATAAAGGGAATAATAAACATGGCGGAGAAAAAGTTCCAAAACCTGAAGTCTCACGACTGCCACGTGATTATGACGCAATTGCTTCCGATTGCTTTGAGGGGGCTCCTGCCGGAAAATGTTCGAGTAGCCATTGTGAAGCTATGTGCATTCCTCAATGCAATCTCTCAGAAGGTAATCAATCCAGAAGTTCTACCACGGTTACAGAACGATGTGATCCAATGTCTTGTCAGTTTCGAGTTGGTGTTCCCGCCATCCTTCTTCAATATTATGACGCACCTCCTGGTTCACCTAGTCGAAGAGATTTTCGTTCTCGGTCCTGTATTTCTACACAATATGTTCCCCTTCGAGAGGTTCATGGGAGTATTAAAGAAATATGTTCGTAACCGTGCTAGGCCAGAAGGAAGCATCGCCAAGGGCTATGGAAATGAGGAGGTAATTGAGTTTTGTGTTGACTTTGTTCCTGACCTTAAGCCGATTGGTCTTCCTCGATCGCGGCACGAGGGGAGACTAAGTGGAAAAGGCACGATCGGAAGGAAATCAACGATATGTATGGACGGCCATTCTCTGACTGAAGCACACCACACTGTACTGACCAATTCCAGCTTGGTGGCTCCGTACTTTGAGAAACACAAGAATATTTTACGTTCTGACAACCCGGGGAAGCCTGAATCCTGGATTAGGAAGGCCCACATGGAGACTTTCGGCAGTTGGTTGAGAAAACATTTAATGAATGACAATGATGTTGTAGATCAGCTGTACATGTTGGCCAAGACACCATCTTCGACTATAACGACTTTCCAAGGGTACGAGATAAATGGGAATACATTTTACACGATCGCCCAAGATAAAAAGAGCACCAACCAAAACAGTGGTGTCCGCTTTGATGCAGCAACCGAGAATGGGCAAGAGGTCACATATTATGGTTACATAGAGGAGATATGGGAACTTGACTATGGACCCTCCTTTAAGGTCCCTTTGTTCCGGTGCAAATGGTTCAAGCTAACAGGAGGTGGGGTAAAGGTGGACCAGCAATACGGAATGACAATGGTGGATTTCAACAATCTTGGTTACCTTGACGAACCATTCGTCCTAGCGAAAGATGTCGCTCAGGTTTTCTATGTGAAGGACATGAGTAGCAAACCGAGGAAACGGAAAGATAAGAAAACGATCAGTACATCATGCGATGATCCAAAGCGCCACATTGTTCTTTCAGGAAAAAGAAACATCGTGGGAGTGGAGGACAAGACAGACATGTCAGAAGATTATAATATGTTTGCTGAAATTCCGCCCTTCAAAGTGAACACCGACCCAAGCATTAAGTTAAATGATGAGGATGCTCCATGGATACGGCACAATCGTAAGCAAGCAGGGACACAAGGGAAGAATTGATGTGTAATAATTTATTGTACCAAACTTTGTATTTGATCGATGAACTGAATGATGTATCAAACCTTTTGTCAAACCTTCAAGGGATTAGTTTTATTTTTCGGATTTTTTTGATATATAATTGTATTTTTAAGATTTTAAAATGAATTAGTTTTATTTTTCTGATTTTAAAAGGAAAAAGGAAGAAGAAGAAAGAAGGAAAAAGGAAAAAAAAACAGAAGAAAAAAACAGAAGAAAAAAGGAAAAACAGAAGAAAAAAACAAACAGAAGAAAAAAGGAAAAACAGAAGAAAAAAACAAACAGAAGAAAAACATAAGAAAAAAACAAACAGAAGAAAAACAGAAGAAAAAAGGAAAAAGGAAGAAAGGAAGAAAAAAAAAGAAGAAAAACAAGAAAAAGGAAGAAAAAATAGAAGAAAAAAACAGAAGAAAAAAGGAAGAAAAAAACAGAAGAAAAACAAGAATTTAAAATGAATTAGTTTTATTTTCTGATTTTTTTGATATATAATTGTATTTTTAAGATTTTAATAACATAAATAAATAAGTAATTAGAAACTTTAATAGCAAAAATAATTATCATAAAGTAAAATAAATAAGTAATTAGAAACAAAATAAAATAAAATAAATAAGTTTTTTGTTGTAAGTAGAAACAAAACAAAATAAATAAAGCAAAAATGAAAACAAAAAACAGGCAAAAAATAAAAAATATGCCACCTACTGGGCCACCACGGCCTGAATACGACTAGAAACCCATTAATGGGCCAGGATTCAGGCCCGCAGAAGGCCCAATAGGCCCACAGGCTCATAGTAACAGAATAGGCCCGTAAGCCTGCATTTGAGAGGAGCTCGAAGTGGTGAGCGCAGCCGCGCTTATAAACCACTGTCGAAGCCTCTCGGCTAGCGAGGTGGGACTAAACATCCCACCGCACCGCGCCAGTTCCAGCACAGACCCTTTAGTCCCGGTTGGGGAGGCGGACCGCGACTAAAGGGTACCCTTTAGTCGCGGTTGTTGTCCCCAACCGCGACTAAAGGGTCTTTCTGCGCGGGAACGAAAGCGGCGGCAAAACCCTTTAGTCCCGGTTGGGGAGGCGGACCGCGACTAAAGGGTACCTTTAGTCGCGGTCCGCCTCCCCAACCGCGACTAAAGGTGCGTCTATAAATACTGCACTTAGCAGTTTTGCCACTTCCCATTCTCCTCTCTCTCGACGCCGAAGCGCTGCCCCGACGCCGATCGACGCCGACGCCGACGCCGAAGCCCTGCCCCGACGCCGAAGCCCTGCCCGACGCCGAAGCCCTGCGCGCCGCCGCCCCCGTCCCCAGTGAGCGCCGCCTCCGCCCGTGCCTGCCCTTGCCCGCCGCCCGTGCCCTGCGCCCTTGCCCGCCGCCCGCCGCCCGCCGCCCGACGCCCTGCCGCCCGCTGCCCGCCGCCCGCTGGCCCTGCCTGCCGTCCTCCGCGCGCCGGCAGAAGAAGAAGAAAGAACAAGAAAAAGGAAGAAGAAGAAGAAAGAAAAAGGAAAAAGGAAGAAGAAGAAAGAAGGAAGAAGAAAACAAAAGAAAAACAGATGAAAAACAAAAAAAAGGAAGAAAAAAGGCCACCGGAATTTTTTCTTTTTTTCTTTTTATTTGTTCTTTTTAATTTTAACTAGTTAATTAGTTTAACAAAAACGGTAAATAACTTAAAACTTGATAATTAACAAAAAAACCGTAAAATTTGATAATTAACCAAAAAAACGTATATAAAACTTGATAATTAACAACAAAAAAAGTAAAACTCCGCGGTGTTTTTTTTGGGATCGAGAGGGGGCGGCGAGGGTTATACATGTGTGTTGTCCTCGCCTCCCTCTCCGTGACGCCGTCGTCTGCCGCCCCGTCTCGCGCTCTACCGCGACACCCTCTCCCACCCCTTCCTCGCCCCCTCCTTTTGCCACCGCCCTTTCGCCACCGCCACCGCCACCGCCCCCCTTCTTCACTTAATTAATTTGTTTTTACTACATGTTTTCAGGACTGACATAATGGCGGACGATAGAGCTGACCCGATTATGGACAACTATGATCCGGACGGTGAAGCACATATGTTCGGCATCATAAACGGCGATATTCTATATGTGCCGACCGGAGAAGAAGAAGATGATATCTCTTCTTATCTGAACCTTGACGGTGAAGATGAAGGGCGCCGTCAGCAAGATGATGCCGAACAAACGTCGATAAACGACGATCTTCAAATGGAAGTAGCAACCACCTCCGGCGCCGAGGTATATATATACATTGAGCCTCTGGTGATACAAACTAACTGATTTGAATAAATATGTGTGTACTAACGCGCGCGACTCTCTTTCTTATTTTAGCTCTCGGCCGGATCGTCGAAACAATCGAGTACGTCGTCAAAGCGTGGCGCAACCAAGACGATGAAACAAGGAGAAACATGCACCATCGAGGTTGTCGACAGTGCAACCGGCAGGCCGCTGGAGCCCCGCAAGAACGCCACCAAGTTTGTCAGCCAATGCGGAGCCATTGTTAGAGACAACGTCTCGATCACCGTCCAGGAGTGGAATGAGCCAAAGAAGGCACGAATTGATGGTTTCACTTTTGTCGATAAGAGAACAAAAAAAGATTGCTTCAAGAAGCTTATGGAACATTTCGTTCTACCTCCGGAATACAACAAATTCGATGAGGAGGGTAACAAGATTGAGGAAAACAAGGAGAGGAGGAGGCTAGTCAAACAGTTCGCTCTTCATAAGATGGCCGACGCATTCCGGAAATTCAAGCAAAATCTAGCCCGTGACTTTGTCAAGCAGAACAAGACTCCGGATTTCAAAGGACAATATGAGAAACTGAAACATGATTGGCCAGAATTTGTGAAGCAAAAGAAATCGGAGCAGTTCATTCAAATATCGAAAAAAAATAAGGAAAATGCGGCTAAGAAGGAGTACAATCATGTTATGGGGCCAGGAGGGTATCGCATTTGGGTGCCTAGGTTGGAGAAGATGGAGAACGAGCTGAGGGCGCGAGGAATCCGTCCAGGTACGGAGGGATGGGACCCAAGGGCCAAAAGCTGGTGGTACGGGCATGGGGGAACGCTGAACCCGGAGACAGGGGAGTGTGTTTACCGGGGCAAATTAATTAAACCCACCCAAGCCCTTATTGACGCAATGAAGGATGCTCAACAGGGGAAGATCAAGTTCAACAGAGAGAACGACGCGCTGACAAAAGCCCTCGGGAATCCTGAACACGGAGGACGTGTACGAGGCATGGGGCACATTCCGTGGAAAATAGGGTTCCCCCAGAACGATGACCCGTACGGTTACAGAAGCCGTAAGAGAAAGATGGATCGGGAAGCAGATGTTGTGGCGCGGTTGGCATCAGAAATGGATGTGATGAAGAAAACCATGAGTGTACTAGTAGCCGAAAGAGATGCAGCTCGGGTGCAGCATGAAGATCATCCAGCGGATCTCGGAAGCCAGCAGCGGAGAAGCAGCGTGGCTTCCACGGAGGCCCCACCGGCTGGTGCAGATGCACCGACGATCGAAATTACTGCACCGGAGCCTCTGGTGATCGAAATTACTGCACCGGAGCCTCTGGTGGTCGAAATTACTGCACCGGAGCCTCCTCGCTACCCCGTGGACGATATAAAGGAGATGAAAGAATGTCATCTGTATTATCCTATCGGGAACATGTCCATGAAGGTAGCCATCGGCAGTGCTTTACCATGTTTACCTGGAGCACTCCACCACAACAACCCCATTCAAGATGGCTATGCTCGTGTCACGGTGGAGGACATAGTCCAAGGGTTTGAGGACCTGGAGATTGACATTGCTACACCTGAAGGGGAGAAAAGACTTGGAGATGTCAAGCGCCATTACATTCTATGGCAAAAGAAGTTTATCAAGTTTCCAGGCGAGGCGCCAAGGACAACAAGTCCACCCCCCTACGGTGGTGGTGGTGGCGGTGGCGGTGGTGGTGGTGGTGGTGGTGGTGGCGGTTCACCTACACCTCCGTCACATCAGCCGACGCCGCCCCCCAGTCCACAACGTCCGGCGAGTGATCATCCGCCGCCCCCCAGTCCTCGTCCGGCGGGTGATCAGACGCCGCCCCCCAATCCACCTACGGCAAAGAAGCAGAAGCAGTCCTGGATTATTAACCCGGACCCTTATGTACCTAAGACCACAAAGGTACCGGAGCCATCACTGAAGCCTCTCCCCACAAGGCCTTGGGAACGTAGTGCCGAGGAAGTCGACGCGGCCGCGGCTGCTGATTTGGAGAAATGGAAGGCGGACTGCAAGAAGAAAAGAGAGCCCGAGCCCAAGCCAGTATTTTCTGATGAGCAAAAGAAGTGGGCTAAGTCATTTTTGAGCACACCGTCCCAAGCCGCGAAGAATCTGCCTAACGACTATGCACGTGAACTTCGCAGGCAGGCACTCATGTTCAAGGAGAACAAAGAGCGGGAGAAGGCCGAAAGTAAAAAAAGCGGGAAACAAGTTGCCCAGCTCGGGGAACAAAGTAAACAATCGATTGCCCCGCTTATAGTGGAAGCCTTCTGTCCGGATGCCCCCGAGATCATACAAGCTGCGGCAACACAGGGATTGACTGTAACGAGTGCCAGAGAACAAGCGGCCAACTTAGGTATTACTCTTCGTGAACTATTAGGCCTTGATGAGGCGCCAGTGAAGGAGGTAGTAATTACATATGTCAAGAATGGGCCTCTCGTCGAGCCTGCGCAGGAAAAGGATCTACCTGACCAAATAAAAGGTCTGCTGAATTGGTACAAGGGTTACATAAAAAATAAAAACGCCAAAGAATATATTTATGCGGAAGTTAGACATGAGCATCACTTCAAACATTACTATGTACAAATTGCACTGAGTGAATTGTTCCAGCTTTTCAATCTGCGCGAGCTCGACAAATCTATCATCAGTTGCTACGTTCTGTAAGTGATTTATTAATTTCTACCCCATCTCGTTCATATTGCCTGCACTATATATATGTCCTAACTATATTGTTGTGTCCGCTATTATACATGCAGAATGAAGATTAAGGAATGCAGAGTAAGGAACATCCATGATGTTGGGTTCATTGACCCACACATCGTTAATGGACATGTGTTGGAGCGTCACCCCGACGACGTGGAGGCAGACCTGTGGCAGTTTCTTACAAAGCAGGAACTCAAAAGTGATATTCTATTTCCTTACCATTTTGGGTGAGTGTTTCTGTCTTGAGCACATTCTCTTTTGTTTACTCCATGCATGGTATGTGGCCGGCTAATCGATGAGTTATGCATGACGTACTGTGCATGTATCGTGTCCGCAGGTTTCACTGGATTCTGCTAGTAATTAAAGTTAACACCTCAGAATGTCTCGTCCACGACTCTCTGAATATGGATCCAAAGCTTTGGGGCGACATGAGAAGAATGCTGCAGAAGTAATTATTTTCATTCATTTGCGCTCTATATCGATCGGCCTATTTCGTTCATTTCCTAATATCAAGTAACTAATAACTCTCTTGTTCATTTAATTTTCTTTGCCTCGTAGGGTTTGGAGACGGTTCGTAGATACAAAGGTCGGTGAATTCAAAAAAGAGCTAGAATTCAAAAGGTTAAAGCCTAAGAATGCTGGGGATATTCAGCCACCGGAGACCAATCTATGTGGATACTATGTCTGTGAGATGATCCGGAGATACACCTCTGAGCGGGTTCCGAGTGATACCAATGCTCAGAGGAATAACCTCCGGTGGATGCTTAGTCCAGAAGCTCGCTTCCGACCACTTCAAGAGGAACTAGCTGGATGGTTCAGCAGGGAAGTCCTCCATCCTAAAGGAGAACACTATTACGAGGACGTAGAACTTTATATGGATTAAATCATGTATGGAAACTTGTTCAAAATTGTATATGGTCATCCGATGATATTGAATATATATTGTATATTCCTCTTGAATTTTTTTTGGTTCTAATTTCAAATTTATTTGAAATTGTACATTCATATGCATGTATGTAGTACCGTAGAATATATGAAACTCCTTCAAAATTAAAATAAAGCACAAAAGAAATAAAACAATACAAATTAAACAGAAAACAGGTTTAGGGGGGGGGGGGGGGGCTAAAACCCTAAACCTGCGGCGGCCTTTAGTCGCGGTTGGCCAGAAGAACCGCGACTAAAGGTCCTCCGCCCCGACGGCCGCCTGGCGCCCACGTGGACGGGCCGTTAGTCGCGGTTCTTAAGCAGCCGCGACTAAAGGTGGGGGGCTTTAGTCGCGCTTATTTGGTCGCGGTTGCGCAGCCGCGACTAATGGCAGTTGCGAACCGCGACCAAAGGCCTTTTTTCCACCAGTGCTACGACCGCAATTGACTGGGATTCATTCTATTTCAACCACGTGATGGACCATGAAAATGGTTTCCATCAGACGTCTGGTACAAAGTGTTTCCCGGGAATTTTTGACAAGCAAATTGATGCAAATGTGTATCATGAACTCCCTCCGTTTCTAAATATTTGTCTTTCTAGAGATTTCAACAAGTGACTACATACGAAGCAAAATGAGTAAACCTACACTCTAAAATATGTCTATATACATCCGTATGTGGCAGTCCATTTGAAGTCTCTAAAAAGACAAATATTTAGGAACGGAGGGAGTAAGAAGCATGCGATAAGAACACATGATGTATTGTAATATCAACAACTTGAAGGTAGCACCTATGTAAATTGTCAGAAGCATGTAAAATGAACGTATGAAGCATCCAAGCAGGGATGGCGGCTATACTGACGGATCCAGAGTCTCTTTGTGCTCGTGTCTTGAAGGGGCGATATTTTCCTACTTCGGATTTCTGGAAGAGACTGGACTTTCAGCTCCCGGGTGCAGGGGCACCCTCATGAACAGTAAATTCAAAACAATATGAAATGCTTTGGCGCCAAGGACGGCGTCTACTACTTGGCGTGCAATTTTGGCTGGCAGGGATCTGCTTCAGAAGGGTGTCAAGTGGGGCATTGACAATGGTCAAAACGTGTCCATACTCTTAGATCATTGGACACCCTCAACTCCACTACAACGCATTCATCCTCTTTTGCCTATACCTACAAAGGCCAAGGTAAAATGCTTGATTGATGAGGAAGCTGGTTCATCGAATGTGGATTCGGTCAATGCTTTCTTCCGTGATGATATTGATGCAGAGATACTACGCATTCCTAGAAGCTGGTATGGCGGAATTGATTTTGCTTGTTGGCCTTTCACAAAGTCTGGAGAATATGTTATGCGCTTGGAGTATAACATGGCAAGGTCCGCTCCATTTTTGAAATTCGCAGCATGAATGGCTGGCCAAACCTCCAATGTAGTTGTTGAGGAGAAGTGTTGGGAGGCAATCTGGTTTGTCAAAGCTCCCAATAAGATGAAGGTCATTCTTTGGCGATTTGCTCATGACTGTCTTCCATTTGGGGCTCAGTTGCAGCGGCACCATGTTCCTGATTCTGCGTGTTGTTGCTTCTGCGGTCGTTTGGAGAGAGTGGAACATGCTACATTTTTTTGTCCTCGTGGTCGGGCGGTCTGGGACGCAACCAAATCATGGTCTGGCATCCAACTCTGTCGGTCCTCCTTCAGAAACACAAAACAATAGCTCTTTGGTTTCTTCTCAAGATCTTCAGACAAAGATGCCACGATTATGGTTGTGTCTTTGTGGCATAGATGTGAAGCTCATAATGAAGCGCCTCACTCGCCTGATATTCCTCAGCCTCGCTATACGGTGGAGAAAATTCGTGCATACACAAATTTTATCAATTCGGATGTTGCTGTATTTTCAGATATCAACATGTCTGAGGCTGGTGCGGTGGCCCTAAACCATGAGGGCACTTGTGTTGCCGCATTCACTGAGCCTCTTTAAGGTGCACTAGAAGCTGAACTTGCGGAAGCTATGGCTCATCGAAGGGTTGTGCAACTAGCATGGGATGAACACTTCTCCAATGTGATTTTTGCTACAGTTTGATTACCAGTCACTTGTGAATAGGATTAATGCCAGCACCCTTGACCGTTCCATCATCGGTACTGTGGTAAATGATATCATGGTTGCTTTGAGGATCTTTGACTCTGTGGTGTTTAAGTATGTTTGTCGACAAGTTAATGAAGCCGCTCATATTTTAGCTAAGAATTTACCTAGTCTTGTTGTTTTCCATTCTGCTCCGGAATGTATCCAGGAGACTCTTTGTAACTTTGTTTTAAGTAATCAATCAAGCTGACATTTCTCTCCAAAAAGAAAAAACGTATGGAGCATTTTTTTTCTGTTGAAATGGAAGCAAATTTATTTTTGGTCACCTGGAACCAACTTTTGTTTGACATGAAATCGAATTTATTTACAGTCCACATGGAAGCAAATTTTCGTTCAACATGGAAGCAAATAATTTTCGTTCAGCATGGAAGCAACACAATTTATTTTAGATGGAAGCACACTTTATTCGCACTCGATGCAATTTAAAGGAACATTGGAAACATGAACTGCTTCATCAGAAAAGAAAATGTGATTCATAAGGAAGAAAATCGCGTTTGGAAAGTCTTTATGCTGTGCTTCCTAAGGAAATAAAATTTGATTCATCAGGAAGAAAATTGCATTCGGGAAGTCTTTACGCTACATTAATCCTTCCCAAATTAGTTTCCTAAAAATGGTTTCCTAAACATCTGGGATTAGTTACCCTAAATTACGTGCTTCTATACTTATCTCAACGAATTTGCTTCCAAAGTAGCTCGATCTGTACTACATCTAACGGTCCACTAGGTTGTGATCCAACGGCAGGAAGTCCGATTCCTATTGCTTCCCAAAATTGCCTCATATACTTCATACAAGCACTAGTAGGTTCATTTGCTTCAGCAGTGTGTGTACGTCTATGTATCTGGAAGTATCTGACGACTTGAACGGCATGGCCACAGGCTTCTTGCAAACTGCAATTGGTCCTCAATTCCTCATCGAAACAATCCTCCAAAATCATCACCGACATGCCTGGGACCTAGAGGCAAATGATACTGCCGATCCTGCAATAACATCCAATTAATTTGCAACAACGAAAAACACATCAGATAGCGAACACAAGACTTATGTATCAAAAACAAATCCAGACAAACACATAGGACCGAACTGTACAGCCGAGGCGAGAGGAGATGACTGGGGAGTCATGGGGTTGCGAGTTCGCTGCTCATGGCGTCACCGGTCGGATCCACCCGATGGGACGGCACACCGGCATGGTGGGTCTCTGGGGCAGAAGAACGGGCGCTGGTACATGGTAGAGAGGTGAGGGAGCGAGGGCATTGGCTAGTTGCCGGCACGGGAGCACACGATGGACGACGAGGAGAAGCGACGAGTGGGTTTAGCCGTTTGGGGCAAGTGAGATTTACATGGGAAGAGTTATAGCATCTCTAGCAGATCCCGCAACCGCGTGTCCCATAAAACACGTATAAGGACTCCCGCAAATTGTTTTTATGGTGTGACGAGCACCCCGACCGAACAGATCCCGCAAATGCACCCCGTAAATGTTTTCTACGATGTATTTGCGGGATCTGTTCGGCTGGAGTGCTCACCGCACTATAAAGTTTTCATAGAACATCAAACAAATTGCACATTTCACAATAATTTCAACTGAATGGAATCTAAAATAAATTCAACGTACGGATATATAAATGGTCAAGCAACTCACAATACAACAGTAGTCATCATTACAATAAATGTTCAAATCCAAATAATTATTACAACACCAAATTGTTCAAATTTCCCGCGAATAGAAATGGATACAAATGGGGATCTATCTCCCCCCATAGAGCTGCCACCAATGCTCAATAAGATCATGCTGAAGTTGGTTGTGCGAATCACGGTCCTCGATCTTCCGGTAGGTCTCAACAAATGCACTGATCTCATATGCATCCCTGGCCGACTTTGCACGGCTACCAACATTGTCATAGTTGTACTCCAAGTCCAAATTCCTCTCATCCTCGACGATCATGATGCGCAAAATTACACAAGCAGTAATGATGTTTCGAAGGGATTTTTTAACCTAGAAGCAAGCCGGAACTCGAACAATGGCAAACTGAGCTTACAACACACCAAATGCCCTCTCACTATCCTTTCAACAAGCTTCTTGTGCTTTGGCAAAAAAAATGAGCTTCTTGATTTTGGGGTCACTAATGGTCTTCATAAATGTTGAGCACGAGCCGACATGAGTTTCACGCGAACATACCTCGCGCGAAGCAAAGCCGCATCGTGCTTCCCTTTCTTCTCCCGCCGGCTGATGCAGAGCCGTCCCTTTCTTCTTCCCGCCACCCAACGCCGCGCCGCCCCTTTCTTCTCCCCCCGACCGAAGCAGCGCCACACCACCCTCCTCCCCCGATGCACGCCGCTCAGAGTCACCGGAACCAGCCGGATCCAGAAGGAACGAGCCCGCGCACCGAGCTCCGGGGCAGATTCATGGCACCGGTGGCGGCGACGAGCCGCGGGCGCAAATGGTCACCCCCGCTGCCGAAAGTTGGTGGAGTGGATGCGGCGTGGGGCGGCGGAGCTTTCGGGCGGCGCGGGGTAGCCGGAGGCAGCACCAATGGGATTTGCAGTGGCGGCTGTGGTGGGGAGTGGAAGCGGGAAACGAAAGCGGGCGAAAATGGTTCTCGCCAACGGAAAGGGGAGCCTGCAAAATTGGGTGGATTCCCTCACATATGGAGGAAATAGGTTCGCCGATGCCAGATCCCATAAAAAAATCAGGATGACTGGATTTGAAGGATCTGTTCGGGCCGGGGATACGGGATGAAACGGAAAAAAATTATACGAGACCAGGTCTCATATAAAGCAAGTGAGACCTGCCCTGATGGATGACACGTGGCATTTGCAAATCACAAAGCATCTAACCTCTCCCCCCCTGATTTCAGGTGGGGGGTGGGGTAAATGCTTTGTGATTTGTAAATGCCACGTATCATCCATCAGGATGGGTCTCACCTGCTAATCCGTGAGACCTGATCTCATAGAATTCTTTTCCGGATGAAACCCCGCAAACCGGCAGTTATTTTAGCGGATGGGCCGGTTTGCGGGATTTGCCAGAGATGCTTTTATGGCACAGGATTTGGCGAGAATGGTGGGATGCACTCTGGGCCTCAAGATTTATATTGAATCCACGGCATGCGACTGGTTTGACGGGTGGTTTCCATCATACGTCTGGTAAAAAGTGTTTCCCT
Organism: Triticum timopheevii; assembly: GCA_963921465.1. NCBI lineage: Eukaryota > Viridiplantae > Streptophyta > Magnoliopsida > Poales > Poaceae > Triticum > Triticum timopheevii. The sequence continues at coordinate 438,698,264 of OY997262.1, forward strand.
TGACAGATACTCATGAATCATGATATCGTATCAAACCATTCAAGGCGTCGTGGTTAGGTTATAATATAACTGAAGAAAAACACTTTATTAACCATGTGAGTCTGTTCGATTTGCTGCTTTTGCTAGCGTCAGAAATGCTGTTCTTTGTGTTGGAAATAACGGATTTCTCTTGAATAGAACACTGCAGTGTTACATCTATCTACATCGGCATACATGCTGAGTTTATCTTAGTCGCAATTTAGTTTTAGTGCAAATTAAGAATGGCCATCTCATTCATGTGATACGCGTCATCAACGATCTATAGTTGGCCCGAGCCACTCAGAATTACCAGTTCCTTACGTGCAGACACCACGTCCCAGGCGACAGACATACATAACATTTGTGGGCAGGGAAGCGGACATGAACAAGCTGAACCGTGGCTTCGGATCACCTGCCCGCATTCCTCACGGCCCTGTCATTATCAGCCCCTCAGAAATGCAACACAAGGATATCTATACTACTATACATGCGGTAGTCAACCAAGCTGCATATGCGGGTGTCCTCCATCAACTTACCACCATAGATGAGGTGCGTCCTTTCACGGTGGTGTCTCAAAAGCCAAAAATCAAAAACTGCATCGACTCGACAGTCTTCTTTCTCTTGACAAACATCTACTTTGCTTCATCAGGACCCCTCCAGTTTATGGGGAGGTGCACCTTGCCTTCAATCTTAGCCTTCACATTGCAAATTGTATCTAATTTGATGAAATCGAGTGGTATGTGACTCCCCCGATTCTAACCTGAAACCGCTTCTCATCTGTCGAACAAAAGCACAAAACATTAATGTCTTAGACAAAAGGCTCTCATACAGCAGCAACAATTCCAACAGATATACCAGTTTATAAATCTACATGTTAGCCGCAACCACTAAATAGGTTAGACGTTGATACAATTTGTGTTGACCGGGCAAGTAAGACATCTTGTTCAGATCAAAATGGCTAGGATATCAGTGACAAACATGAACACCAGGACTATATTTGGCCTATGTTATCAATCATTGATAGATGCAAAACAAAACAAAAATTGTTGAGAAAATCAAGTATCTTAGACAATGTTGATAGAGAATGTGATAAAGACACATTGTCAAAGAATCCTACAGATTGGTCCTTTTTCCTTTTAGATATGAATTAACCATGAACAAGTTTGATATTCTTCATCTAACCAGTCCTAACATCTGATAATCTGTAAATTAGATGACTCACTGGCAAGTATGTGGCGGCAATGCTAAGTGCTAACAGCAGCAGGAAGATTTCAGGTGTCGCAATCATAGAAGGTTGTTCACGACCACAATTCTAATGAAACCCTAAATCAACTCGGTTCTAGAAAAGATATCACTGGAAAATTGTTTAGCAGCATAGTGACCGAAAATATCAACCTGGTCAACATTCTATACCGACTATGTATGGTAAGGCAGGTCAATATACAAATACCACGGAAAGAAAACAAGGTCTAGTATGAGCTGGCCATATACTTCAAAATGAAATGCTTAGTTTTGACACAGGCAAACTTACGTTTAGGAATCTCAGGCTGCCCTTCTTTGAGCTTCTGGATGTCACCCTCAAGAACCGGTATCTTATTTATGGAAGCAGACGCTTCTGTTTGCAATTTGAGCTTCTGGATGTCACCCTCAAGAACCGGCATCTTATTTATGGAAGCAGAAGCTTCTGTTTGCAATTTGAGCTTCTGGATGTCACCCTCAAGAACCGGTATCTTATTTATGGAAGCAGAAGCTTCTGTTTGCAATTTGAGCTTCTGGATGTCACCCTCAAGAACCGGTATCTTATTTATGGAAGCAGAAGCTTCTGCTTGCAATCTGCGAAACTCATCATCTTTCTTTTGGGTTGCCACTTGCAGCTCCTCTATGCTCTGTTGAAGCTTCTGTGCTACTTCAGTGTTATCCTTATTCACTCGCTTTAACTTTCTTAGCTCTGGTATTATTTCTGCTGTAGCGTGCTCATGATCAATACAGCTTCCAACTTCCTCCTGTTTAACCTAAACATTTCAAAAAGACAAGCAAAGATGCAAAACAATGATTAAAAAAATCAATGGCATGCACAAGCTGGACTGTATGCTTTTGAGATAATTAAGTACCTTCAGTTCTAAGTTTAATCAGTAGTTTATACAAGGACATGAACATTTAATCAGTAGTTTTTCAAGGCCAATAGCCATCAGCTACTTTCCTTTGTACTTTTCCCAGGCTCCACGCAGGGGCTAGCTCCGCCAATTATAGTGGATTCTACTAGAGATTGAGACCAACACGTGCACTGTGATCTAGAATACCATCCCTTAAATTCATCTTTGGCCAGCAAAGTGTCTGACAATTTGTAAATTAGATGAGTTACTCGCCAGAAACAAGTATGGGACAATGTCATGTGCTGAACGTGAGCACGAAGGTTTTTAGGTGTTATAATCATAGAAGGCTGATCACGACCACAATTCTCATGTACAAGGTTAATTTATCAGTGAGTATGTCAGCAATGTTGGATTCACTCGGATGACAAAAGGAGAAAGAAACAGACATCTTATAGCAAGGAACATGAATACTTAGGTCTACTCAGTTTCTAGAAAAGATGGCACCGCAAAATCGATTAGTATCAAACTAACCAACTTTATTATTGGTTTGTGCTTTCAGAAACAAACGACATGTGTGAGCCTATCAAGAATCAGGATGCTTATACCTTTTGTGTAAAAAAAGTTATACAAGTGCGCACAGGAAATATGATTCTTGACCAATAAAGGAAATTAGACTATTTGCCTATGCGTATAAGTAAAAACATATGATCATACATCAAAAGGTGGTCCATTAAATTGTGAGTAGCGAATTTGGATCAAAATTTCATTTCATTATGGTTACACTTGATCTAGGAGGTTTACATATAACATGATATATATGTATGCATGGCAAGACAAGGTCACTAAACATACAATATGGAAAAGAAACCAGCGTTTAATATAGGCAGGCCAAATACTTGAAATACTTACTGGCATAGAAGAGGCACATTTGCATTTCAGACTCTCAGGTTGCCCATTTTTAAGTTTTTGTATTTCATCGTTTTTCTCCTTAACCAAGGAATGCATTTCCTGTAGCTTACCCTCGAGAGTCAGCACAATTTTTCCTGCACTAGCAGCTTCTTCTCGGAATCCATAATTCCTAGCATTTCTATTTTGTACTTCTACTTTGAGCATATCTACAAGGAGCCCCGCATCTACTTGCAATTTGCCAAACATTTTATCTTTATTTCGGACTGCCTTTTGCAGCTTCTCTACATTCTGCTGAAGCATTTGCACTGCTTTGTTAGCTTGTGCTGCCTCCACTTCTTTTATCTTAAGGGGCCCCGCTTCTGCTCGCAATCTGCCAATCTCATCATCCTTATATTGGACTGCCACCTGCAGCTCCTCTACAGTTTGCTGAAGCTTTTGTGCTGCTTCGTTAGCTTGTGCTGCCTCCATTTCCTTTATCTTAAGGAGCCCTGCGTTGTCCTTGTCAATTCTCAGCAGTTTGTTCAAAAGAAAATCCTCCACTGCAAGTGGTGCAGAAACGTCCTTATCCTTGTTTGAGCTAAGGGTCTCATAAGCTTGCTTCAGTTTTCTGACTGCTCTTAAATCTCCTGTGATGGCCCCATGATCCGCATTCTCTTGAATAGTCTCTACACAAATTCCAGCTTCCTTTGATTGTATCTAGCATTATTAAGACACATGAGTATGGATACACCACAATGATTAAGAAAATCAGTGACATGCACAAGCTGGATAGGAAGCTTTTCAGCTATGGAGCTGATGTTGAAGACAAGAGGTACAAGTATATACAAGACGCCGAGGGGGAGGGGGTCTAAAATGCTACCTAACAAATACATCCAAGATCACCTACTATACATAAGGTGTACTGTACTAGAGACTGAGACCAACAGGTGTCTTGTGATTTAGAATATCATCCCTTAAATTCATCTTTGGCCAGAAAAATCTCAACAATCAGTAAATTAGATGACTCACAGGCCAGAAACAAGTACGGGGCAATGTTAAGTGTTGAACAGGCACATGAAGATTTTGAGGTGTTATAATAATAGACAATTGTGTGCCGCTTCAGTAGCAGTCTCGTGAAATCCTAAATCAACTCAGTTCTAGAAAAGATATCACTGCAAAATTGTTTAGCAGTATATTAACCAAAAATGTCAACCTAGTGAACATTATCTATTGACTATGTATGGTAAGCCAGGTCACTACACAAATACTGCAGAAAGGAAAAAGGTCTAGTATGAGCCAACAATATACTTCAAAATGAAATGCTTACATTTGATAAGGAGGCAAACTTGCGTTTAAGAGTCTTAGATTTCCCAGCTTTGAGCTTCTGGATGTCATTCTCCTTATCCAAAGAGTGCATTTCATCTAGCTTACCCTCTAGAACCAGCAACTTATTTATTGAAGCAGAAGCTTCTGCTTGCAATCTTCCAATCTCATCAACCTTCTTACGGGCTGCCACTTGCAGCTCCTCTATGTTCTGTTCAAGCTTCAGTGCTGCTTCAGTAGCTTCCTTATCCTTATGCGAGCATAGGGTCTCATAGGTTTGCTTTAACTTTCTTAGCTCTGATATTAAATCTCCGGAATTGTGCTCATGATCTGCCGTGTTTTCATGAAGCTCTTCCTTCAGTTGTACCTAAACATTACAAAAAAGAAAAAGGTAAGGACACAAAACTATTAAGAAAAACAGTGACATTCACAAGCTGGACCGAATGCTTTTGGGATGATTAAGTACCAGCAGCTCTGAGTTTTCAGTGTCCAAAAGAGCTTCACAAGTTCTTGAATCCTCCAAATCACTCTCTAGCAGTTCTGCGTTGGACAGAGAAGGCAGCAACAATGACATCAGTGGCAACATTAGGTGCCCTCGCGTTCTATAGGTTATCTTCAGTTAATCTTATTAATAACCCTAGTTTCTTGTCCATCTGGCCACGGTGAAACCGAATGCCCAACAAAACTGACATTTAGCAGGCACATAATGACAACTCTTATAAATCAACAAAAAAGAAGTTATGCTAAATTTAGGGGCACAATGTATTCTGACCGGCGAGCTTGGGATCATCGGAAGGGAGCAGCTCCCTGCAGGCCGCCTCCCACCTGCTTCTGCTCAGCTCCGCCTTCCAGGAGGAGAACACAAGCCGTCAATCAGGCGCAGGGAAGCCCAGGAGAAAACCCTAAGGGCTCGTTTGGTAAGTCGAGATCCACCCGGGATCCCCTTAATTTCCCTGGGTAGAAAATCCCGATCTCAGCACACCAGAAGAATTTTCCCCATCTCTCCACCTATCCCCGATGGGATTTGCTTCCCTGGGAAATATTCCCCGGCCTACCAAATGAGCCCTAAGAGTAAGAGGACAGGAGCGGTCCGATGAATCACACCTGGTGGAGGCGGGAGTGGTTGATCTTGTCGCGGGCGTCCCAGAACTCGTGCTGGGTCCTGTTGCGCGCCTCCAGCCGCGCGCGGCCGGCGGCGAGTGCCTCGACCCGGTCGTAGATGCGCTGCCACTCGGCCCGCCCGCCGTCCCCCGGCCCCGCGCCGCCGCCGCTGCCGCAGCTCATCGATTCGGACGGCGTGGGTGTTGATTTTTCTTAATCTCGTGTGCGGCAATGCTCTCTGAAGACGCTGGTTAAACCCTGAGCAGCTCACGCCATTGGAGGAAGAGGACGGTGGAGACTGGAGACTGGAGAGGTGAGGTGAGGCTGAGGCCGCGAGACATTTGGGGAGAAGACCGAACAGTCAGGAGCTGGCTCCTTCACTTTTTTTTTTTTTGAGGGATGGCTCCTTCAATTTTTTTTAGGGTAAATGCCGCCGCTTTATTTAATTAGTCCGCAAAGCCCCGAATGTCATCCGAGATTACACTCAAAATACAGTCTGGGGGTACCCCCAACCAAACCTTGCAAAGTTCGTCTCCTACTCCTACTCTAGCCAACTTATATGCCGCGACATTTGCAGATCGTCGAGCCCAAGTAACCTTCACATTTTGCTTCGTCTCCAGCATTTGTTTTATGTCATGGATCCACGGTCCAACTGCCGAGAAGTTCCTGCCATCTTGGTTGATCATGTGAACAGCTTGTGCACTATCCAGTTCGACGTGGATGTTTTGGACGCCTAGCTCCTCAGCCACCTGTAAACCACGCCCGCATGCAAGAACTTCAGCTGCTTCAGGATCGGCAATACCTGGGAAGTGATGACAAACCCCCGCCAGAAACGCTCCATTATGATCTCTGAGGACAGCTTCCCCGCTGATACGTCTCTGTCCTATCTATAATTTTTTATTGTTCCATGCCAATATTCAACAACTTTTATATACTTTTGGCAACTTTTTATACTATTTTTTGGGACTAACATATTGATCCAGTGCCCAGTGCCAGTTCCTGTCTGTTGCATATTTTTTGTTTCGCAGAAAACCCATATCAAACGGAGTCGAAACGGGATAAAAACGAACGGAGAATTATTTTGGAATTTTTGTGATTTTTGGGAGGAAGAATCAACGCGAAACAGTGCCCGAGGTGGCCACGAGAGTGGCCCACGCCACCACTCCAGGTGGGCGCGCCCCCCACTCTCGTGGCCCACCCGTAAGGCGGTTGATGCCCTTCTTTGGCCGCAAGAAAGCTAATTTTTGGAAAACGATCTGGGCAAAGTTTTCAATCCAATCGGAGTTACGGATTTCCAGATATAAAGAAAACGGTGCCAGGGCAGAATTCTAGAAGGCAGAAACAGAGAGATAGATCCAATCTCGGAGGGGCTCTCGCCCCTCCCAAGCCATGGGAGTCAAGGACCAGAGGGGAAACCCTTCTCCCATCTAGGGAGAAGGTCAAGGAAGAAGAAGAAGAAGAAGAAGGGGGGCTCTCTCCCCCTTGCTTCCGGTGGCGCCGGAACGCCGCCGGGAGCCATCATCATCACCGCGATCTTCACCAACACCTCCGCCATCTTCACCAACATCTCCATCACCTTCCCCCATCTATATTCAGCGGTTCACTCTCCCGCAACCCGCTATACCCTCTACTTGAACATGGTGCTTTATGCTTCATATTATTTTCCAATGATGTGTTGCCATCCTATGATGTCTGAGTAGATTTTCGTTGTCCTATCGGTGATTGATGAATTGCTATGATTGGTTTGAGTTGCATTTTTATTATTGGTGGTGTCCTATTGTGCCCTCCGTGTCGCGCAAGCGTGAGGGATTCCCGCTGTAGGGTTTGCAATATGTTTATGATTTGCATATGGTGGGTGGCGTGAGTGACAGAAGCACTTACCCGAGTAAGTAGGTTGTTTGCGTATGGGACAAAGGGGACTTGATACTTTAATGCTATGGTTGGGTTTTACCTTAATGAATCTTTAGTATTTCCGGATGCTTGCTAGAGTTCCAATCATAAGTGCATATGATCCAAGTAGAGAAAGTATGTTAGCTTATGCCTCTCCCTCAAATAGAATTGCAATAGTGACTACCGGTCTAGTAACATAGTCAATTGCTTAGGGACAAATCCACAACTCCTACCACCACTTTTCCACACTCGCTATATTTACTTTATTGCATCTTTATTTAAACAGCCCCTACTTTTTATTTACGTGTTCTTTTTTTATCTTGCAAACCTATCCTATCACACCTATAAAGTACCTCTAGTTTCATACTTGTTCTAGGTAAAGCGAATGTCAAGCATGCGTAGAGTCGTATCAGTGGCCGATAGGACTTCAGAGAATATTTGTTCTAACTTTAGCTCCTCGTTGGGTTCGACACTCCTACTTATCGAAAGAGGCTACAACTATCTCGTATACTTGCGGGTCATCAAGACCTTTTTCTGGCGCCGTTGCCGGGGAGTCATAGCGTGGGGTGAATATTCTCGTGTGTGCTTGTTTGCTTTATCACTAAATAATTATTATTTGTTGTTCTAAGTTGTTCCCTATCTTTAGTTATGGATATGGAACACAAAATACCAAAAAAATTAGGTGTACTTGCTACTCATGAAGATGGGGTAACTCCTAAAACCCTCGATTCTCATTATGTGAAAGATATTATGTACTACTTTGATAATCCTGAGAAAACCCCATTCAACTTTATAATGGGAGACACGTTGGATCAACGTGTATACTTTAGGGATCATCGCTCGTCACAAAAAGGGAAACTATTATGGGATCAATTTATTATGTTGTGTTGGTATGCCCGGGATCTATGCTTGAGATATGATATTACTTGTTGCTCTAGGATGAAGGCTCCACACCTTCCCTTTTCATGCAAATTTAATGATAATGAAACCTTAGCTTCTTATGCTAATGGTATATATGATTACTATGATGTTGAACAAATAGGAGAATTTGTTGCTTTTAAGGCTGCTTATGAAATTGAATCCTTATTTGAAAAGTATGAAGCTTTTGATGATGATGGTGTTTATAGGCCTGAAAATCTTGCTATACTTAGATATTGCTATGAAAATTATGAATACAATTACTATATTAATGCATTTATGGAGAAAGTCTCCGCTGTCCAAGAAGAGACTAATATTTTGCAGGAAGCTATGGAAGAAGAAATTGATGAAACAGTGAGCTCATTGGATGAAAAAGATGATGAGGAGAGCGAAGAACAAAAGGAGGAAGAGTGGACTAGCTACCCGTGCCCACCTTCTAATGAGAGTAACCCTCCAACTCATACATTATTTAATTCCCCTTCGTGCTTACCGAAGGATGATTGCTATGATGATTGCTATGATCCCGTTGATTCTCTTGAAATATCCCTTTTTGATGATGCTTGCTATGCTTGTGGCCAAGATGCCAATATGAATTATGCTTATGGAGATGAACTTGCTATAGTTCCTTTTTGTTGGGTAACGTTGCAGAAAATAAAAAAATTCTACGCATCACCAAGATCAATCTATGGAGTCATCTAGCAACGAGAGAGAGGAGTGCATCTACATACCCTTGTAGATCGCGAGCGGAAGCGTTCAAGAGAACGGGGTTGATGGAGTCGTACTCGTCGTGATCCAAATCACCAATGATCCTAGCGCCGAACGGACGCACCTCCGCGTTCAACACACGTACGGTTGGGGAAGACGTCTCCTCCTTCTTGATCCAGCAAGGGGGAAGGAGAGATTGATGGAGATCCAGTAGCACGACGGCGTGGTGGTGGAAGCAGCGGGGATCTCGGCAGGGCTTCGCCAAGCTCAGCGAGAGGGAGAGGTGTTACGGGGAAGAGGAAGGCGCCAGGGGCTTGGGTGCGCAGCCCTCCCTCCCCCCTATTTATATAGGGGCCCTGGGGGGGCGCCGGCCCCCTAGAGATCCAATCTCAAGGGGGGGCAGCGGCCAAGGGGGGGACTTGCCCCCCAAGTCAGGTGGGCCGCCCCCACCCCCAGGGTTTCCAACCGTAGGCGCAGGGGGAGGCCCAAGGGGGCACACCAGCCCACCAGGGGCTGGTTCCCTTCCCACTTCAGCCCATGGGGCCCTCCGGGATAGGTGGCCCCACGCGGTGGCCTCCCGGGACCCTTCCGGTGGTCCCGGTACAATACCGGTGACCCCCGAAACTTTCCCGATGGCCGAAACTGGACTTCCTATATACAAATCTTCACCTCCAGACCATTTCGGAACTCCTCGTGACGTCCGAGATCTCATCTGGGACTCCGAACAACTTGCGGGTTACCGCATACTAATTTCTCTACAACCCTAGCGTCACCGAACCTTAAGTGTGTAGACCCTACGGGTTCGGGAGACACGCAGACATGACCGAGATGACTCTCCGGCCAATAACCAATAGAGGGATCTGGATACCCATGTTGGCTCCCACATGTTCCACGATGATCTCATTGAATGAACCACGATGTCAAGGATTCAAGTAATCCCGTATACAATTCCCTTTGTCAATCGATACGTTACTTGCCCGAGATTCGATCGTCGGTATCCCAATACCTCATTCAATCTCGTTACCGGCAAGTCACTTTACTCGTACCGTAATGCATGATCCCGTGACCAACCACTTGGTCACATTGAGCTCATTATGATGATGCATTACCGAGTGGGCCCAGAGATACTTCTCCGTCAAACGGAGTGACAAATCCCAGTCTCTATTCGTGTCAACCCAATAGACACTTTCGGAGATACCTGTAGTATACCTTTATGGCCACCTAGTTACGTTGTGACGTTTGCTACACCCAAAGCACTCTTACGGTATCCGGGAGTTACACGATCTCATGGTCTAAGGAAATGATACTTGACATTAGAAAAGCTCTAGCAAACAAACTACACGATCTTGTGCTATGCTTAGGATTGGGTCTTGTCCATCACATCATTCTCCAATGATATGATCCCATTATCAATGACATCCAATGTCTATGGTCAGGAAACCGTAACCACCCATTGATAAACGAGCTAGTCAACTAGAGGCTCACTAGGGACATGTTGTGGTCTATGTATTCACACATGTATTATGATTTCCGGATAACACAATTATAGCATGAACAATAGACAATTATCATGAACAAGGAAATATAATAATAACCATTTTATTATTGCCTCTAGGGCATATTTCCAACACTTTTGTTAAGCATGAAATTGTTGCTATTGCACCCACGCATGATAGTCCTATTATCTTTTTGAATTCTCCCGACTACATTATATCGGAGAAGTTTGTGCTTATTAAGGATTATATTGATGGGTTGCCTTTTACCGTTGCACATGATGATTTTGATAGATATAATATGCATGTGCTTGCTGCTCCTACTTGCAATTATTATGAGAGAGGAACTCCATCTCCGCCTCTTTATGTTTTCAACACGATAGAATTGCAAGAAACTGCTTATACTATGCATTGGTCTTTACTATGTGTGCATGAATTGTTTTTTATGACATGCCGATGCATAGGAAGAGAGTTAGACTTATTTGTTGCTTGATATATGTTACTTTATGCTCACTACTAAATTACAAATCATTGTTAATTAAAATTGGCTTTGATATACCTTGGGATCCGGGTGGATTCATTACTTGAGCACTAAATGCCTAGCTTAATTGCTTTAAAGAAAGCGCTGCCAGGGAGACAACCCGGAAGTTTTAGAGTGTCATTTGTTTCTGTTGAGTGCTTTTATATAGTTTAAAAACAAAAAAATAAAGAGGGGAACCTAAAAACTTTTCAAAAAGGAAAGTGAAAGTGAGAAAGACAAGCAGTGTTGAAGTGGGAGCCAGCCTTGAACTTTGTTCATGCTCAAGGAAACTTTGTGAATCTTAATTACAGAAACTTTTCAACAAAAATAATTATCCCCTTGTATAATTCCATTGTATTATAAAAATAATGTGCCAAGGTTTGCCTTTAGGATGTTTACAATGCTTGTTGGTTTGTACGGTGCAGGACAGAAACTTTGGCTGTAGTGCGCGATTTTACATTTTTAACCGGAATGTCAATTGGTTATGATTCCTTTTGAAATGTCTTGCTATATAACGTTTTTATTTTTCCTAATTTTGGTAGAATTTTTGGGGTACCATAAGTATGGTGGATGTTCAGATTGCTACAGACTGTTCTGTTTTTGACAGATTCTGTTTTTGATGCATAGTTTGCTTGTTTTGATGAATCTATCAATTTATATCAGTGGATTAAGCCATGAAAAAGTTATGTTACAGTAGACACAATGCAAAAACAAAATATGAATTGGTTTGCAAACATTACTTATAGTGGTGATTTGCTTTATTATACTAACGGATCTTACCGAGTTTTCTGTTGAAGTTTTGTGTGGATGAAGTGTCTAAACGAGGAGGTCTCTATTTGAGGAAAAGGAAGAGAGGCAAGAGCTCAAGCTTGGGGATGCCCGAGGCACCCCAAGTAAATATTCAAGGAGACTCAAGCGTCTAAGCTTGGGGATGCCCCGGAAGGCATCCCCTCTTTCTTCAACAAGTAAAGGTATGTTTTCGTATTCGTTTCGTTCGTGCATTATGTGCAAGTCTTGGAGCGTCTTTTGCATTTAGTTTTCACTTTTCTTTTATGCACCATGCTGGTATGAGATAGTCCTTGATTGATTTATAGAATGCTCATTGCACTTCACTTAAATCTTTTGAGTATGGCTTTATAGAATGCTTCACGTGATTCGCTTATATCATTTGAAGTTTGGATTGCCTGTTTCTCTTCACATAGAAAACCGTCATTTGTAGAATGCTCTTTTGCTTCACTTATATTTGTTAGAGCGTGGGCATATCTTTTGTAGAAAGAATTAAACTCTCTTGCTTCACTTATATCTATTTAGAGAGATGACAGGAATTGGTCCTTCACATGGTTAGTCATAAAATCCTACATAAACTTGTAGATCGCTGAATATGATATGTTTGATTCCTTGCAATAGTTTTGCGATATAAAGGTGGTGATATTATAGTCATCCTAGTGGGTGGTTGTGGATTGTAGAGACACTTGTGTTGAGGTTTGCAAGTCCCGTAGCATGCACGTATGATAACTGTTGTGTGACAAATTTGAAGCATGGGGTGTTTCTTTGATTTTCTTCCTTATGAGTGGCGGTCGGGGACGAGCGATGGTCTTTCCTACCAATATATCCCCCTAGGGGCATGCGTAGTAGTACTTTGCTTCAAGGGCTAATAAACTTTTGCAATAAGTATATGGGTTCTTTATGACTAATGTGAGTCCATGGATTATACGCACTTTTACCTTTCCATCATTGCTAGCCTCTTCGGTACCGTGCATTGCCCTTTCTCACCTCGAGAGTTGGTGCAAACTTCGCCGGTGCATCCAAACCCCGTGATACGATACTCTCTATCACACATAAGCCTCATTATATCTTCCTCAAAACAGCCACCATACCTACCTATCATGGCATTTCCATAGCCATTCCGAAATATATTGCCATGCAACTTCCATCATCATCATATACATGACTTGAGCATTTATTGTCATATTGCTTTGCACGATCGTAAGATAGCTAGCATGATGTTTCCATGGCTTGTCCTTTTTTGATGTCATTGCTACGCTAGATCATTGCACATCCCGGTACACCGCCGGAAGCATTCATATAGAGTCATATCTTTGTTCTAGTATCAAGTTGTAATATTGAGTTGTAAGTAAATAAAAGTGTGATGATCATCATTATAGAGCAATGCCCCATGAAAAAAAAGAAAAAAAAGAAAAAAAAGGAAAGGCCAAAGAAGCCTAAATAAAAAAAGGGGGCCAAAGAAGCCCACCGAAAGAAAAAAATAAAACAAAAGGGGCAATGTTACTATCCTTTTTCCACACTTGTGCTTCAAAGTAGCACCATGTTCTTCATATAGATTGTCTCCTATGTTGTCACTTTCATATACTAGTGGGAATTTTCATTATAGAACTTGGCTTGTATATTCCAACGATGGGCTTCCTCAAATGCCCTAGGTCTTCATGAGCAAGCAAGTTGGATGCACACCCATTTAGTTTCTTTTGTTGAGCTTTCATACACTTATAGCTCTTAGTGCATCCGTTGCATGGCAATCCCTACTCCTCACATTGACATCAATTGATGGGCATCTCCATAGCCCGTTGATTAGCCGCGTTGATGTGAGACTTTCTCCCTTTTTGTCTTCTCCACATAACATCCATCATTATATTCTACTCCACCTATAGTGCTATATCCATGGCTTGCGCTCATGTATTGCGTGAGGGTTGAAAAAGCTGAAGCGCATTAAAAAGTATGAACCAATTGCTCGGCTTGTCATCGGGGTTGTGCATGATGGGGGCATTTTGTGTGACGAAAATGAAGCATGGCCAAACTATATGCTTTTGTAGGGATAAGCTTGCTTTTGCCTTGTTGTTTTGAAAAGACATGATTGCTTTATTGGTACGCTCGAAGTATTATTGTTTTTATGTCAAATGATAGACTATTGCTTTGAATCACGCGTGTCTTAATATTCATGCCATGATTAGATATATGATCAAGATTATGCTAGGTAGCATTCCACATCAAAAATTATCTTTTTTATCATTTACCTACTCGAGGACGAGCAGGAATTAAGCTTGGGGATGCTGATACGTCTCCGTCGTATATATAATTTTTGATTGTTCCATGCCAATATTCTACAACTTTTATATACTTTTGGCAACTTTTTATACTATTTTTTGGGACTAACATATTGATCCAGTGCCCAATGACAGTTCCTCTCTGTTGCATATTTTTTGTTTCGGAGAAAAACCCATATCAAACGGAGTCCAAATGGGATAAAAACAAACGGAGAATTATTTTGGAATATTTGTGATTTTTGGGAGGAAGAATCAACGCGAAACGGTGCCGAGGTGGCCACGAGAGTGGCCCACGCCACCACTCCAGGTGGGCGCGCCCCCACTCTCATAGGCCACCCGTAAGGCGGTTGATGCCCTTCTTTGGCCGCAAGAAAGCTAATTTTTGGAAAACGATCTGGGCGAAGGTTTCAATCCAATCGGAGTTACGGATCTCCAGATATAAAGGAAACGGTGCCAGGGCAGAATTCCAGAAGGCAGAAACAGAGAGATAGATCCAATCTCGGAGGGGCTCTCGCCCCTCCCAAGCCATGGTAGCCAAGGACCAGAGGGTAAACCCTTCTCCCATCTAGGGAGAAGGTCAAGGAAGAAGAAGAAGAAGGGGGGCTCTCTCCCCCTTGCTTCCGGTGGCGCCGGAACGCCGCCGGGGGCCATCATCATCACCGCGATCTTCACCAACACCTCCGCCATCTTCACCAACATCTCCATCACCTTCCCCCATCTATATTCAGCGGTCCACTCTCCCGCAGCCCGTTGTACCCTCTACTTGAACATGGTGCTTTATGCTTCATATTATTTTTCAATGATGTGTTGCCATCCTATGATGTCTGAGTAGATTTTTGTTGTCCTATCGGTGATTGATGAATTGCTATGATTGGTTTGAGTTGCATGTTTTATTATTGGTGCTGTCCTATTGTGCCCTCCTTGTCGCGCAAGCGTGAGGGATTCCCGCTGTAGGTTTGCAATATGTTTATGATTTGCTTATGGTGGGTGGCGTGAGTGACAGAAGCACATACCCGAGTAAGTAGGTTGTTTGCGTATGGGATAAAGGGGACTTGATACTTTAATGCTATGGTTGGGTTTTACCTTAATGAATCTTTAGTATTTGCGGATGCTTGCTAGAGTTCCAAGCATAAGTGCATATGATCCAAGTAGAGAAAGTATGTTAGCTTATGCCTCTCCCTCAAATAGAGTTGCAATAGTGATTACCGGTCTAGTAACATAGTCAATTGCTTAGGGACAATTCCACAACTCCTACCACCACTTTTCCACACTCGCTATATTTACTTTATTGCATCTTTATTTAAACAGCCCCTACTTTTTATTTATGTGTTCTTTTTTATCTTGCAAACCTATCCTATCACACCTATAAAGTACCTCTAGTTTCATACTTGTTCTAGGTAAAGCGAGCGTCAAGCGTGCGTAGAGTCGTATCAGTGGCCGATAGGACTTGAGAGAATATTTGTTCTACCTTTAGCTCCTTGTTGGGTTCGACACTCCTACTTATCGAAAGAGGCTACAACTATCCCGTATACTTGCGGGTCATCACCCGCCCACCTTGTTGCCCACCTTTGAGACAGCTCCATCACAGTTGAGCTTAAACCATCTCACCTCCGGCACAACCCACTTCTGGATCTCCCTCGGCTCTCTCTCCCGAGGCTGTTGCTGGTGAGAGGTTAACCATTCTGTCATGTGTGCACAAACGACCTCCATTATTGCATGTGGACTCTGAATTCTGACGCCATCCCGTGCCTCGTTCCTAGCGAGCCATAACCCATATGTTGCCTGGATCATCGCTTCTTTCTCATCGTCGGCCACCCCGGAGAACCAACTCAAGAGCCATCGAGCTAGAGCACCCTGGGTATCGATCTGACACTGTGGGGTTGTCATCGTAATACCTTTTTCTGAGTGCATCAGCTGTCAGAACTGAGAGGAATGCTGACATGCCCAGAAACGATGAATGGTAGTTTCTTCTCTGCCGCATGCAACACAAAAAACACCCAGTTTGATTCGTCGCCGATGAAGTTCTGATCCTACAGCCAGTCCATTTCGAATCATACGCCACATATGAATCTTTGCCTTTGGTGGCGCACTAGTATCCCACATCCCCATGTATCCCTTGTGTTTCTGGACAGAGCTGGAAGACTCCTACTGGCCCGACCGTGCTCTCCTCCTTGACATCCAGAGATGGTAAGCTGAATTTACATTGAAGATGTCGTTCTTAGTGAAGTTCCAAGCGAGATAATCTCCGGACCCCGGGCCACCAATAGCAATCTGTGCTATATTGCATGCGTCTGACTCACTAAACATGGTGGCAAGCTTACTCCGGTCCCAGCTCGTCCCCATACTGTCCAAAAGATGTGCAACCTTTGTAATCCCATGAACATATATTTGGCCTAGTGGCCTCAAAGATCCTTGTCGAGGAATCCAGTTATCATGATGTATATTGATGCTTGTGCCATCTCCAACCCGCCAGACCAGCCCCTCCTGTAGAAGGACTCTTCCGTGCAGCAAACTTCTATACGTGAAAGAAGAGCTGGATGGGCACGTAGCACTTAGAATTGACCCATCCTTGAAGTAGCGAGCTTTGAGAACTCGAGCACAAAGGGAGGATGGAGTAGCAAGAACCCTCCAAGCTTGCTTGGCCAAGAGCGCTTGGCTAAAACCCTTTGGGTTCCTGAACCCCATACCTCCCTCTCTCTTAGACGCACACATCTTCTCCCAGGATATCCAGTGCACCTTTCTTTCACCGTTCATCGCACCCCACCAGAATTTCAAAGAGATCGAAGTCAGGTTCCAGCATATCTTCTTTGTGAGATGAAAACAACTCATGGTAAAAGTCGGTGTCGCTTGTAATCCCGATTTGACGAGTACCTCCCCCGCTGCCTTGGACATTCCTAGCCCTTTCCACCCTGTCACCTTGCCCTTTGAGCTTCTACAACATATTTGAAGGTGCCATCTTTGGACTTACCCACCAGTGTGGGTAGAACAAGATACCGCTCACTCAGAGCTTCTGACTCAATACCCACCACCTGGTTTAGCTTAGCTTTGACATTGTCGTTGCACCCTCTTCCAAAGAAGATAGATGATTTTTGCAAGTTCACTCTTTGGCCCGAAGCCTCCTCATACCGCAGCAAGATCTCCTTAAGAGTACCCATGCTCTCGTTAGACCCCTCCAAGAAAACGATGATGTCATCCGCGAACAGTAGGTGTGTAATATGGGGGCCAATGCCGCCAAAAGTAACACCCTTGAGACTATTTTCCTGCTGAGCTTTTTTTAACAACGCCGAAAAGCCCTCAACACAAAAGAGGAATAAGTAAGGTGATAAGGGGTCACCCTGTCCGAGCCCTCGGGATGGGAGAAACATCCTAGAACAGCCCCCATTAATCTTCACAGAAAACCGCATCGAGGTGACACACCGCATTACCATTGTTATCCATTGTTGATCAAAGCCGAACTGAGCCATCATCCTCTCCAAGAAATTCCACTCTACCCTATCATAAGCTTTCATCATGTCTAGCTTAACCGCACAAAGACACTTCTTCCGCTTCCTTGTCCGAATAGCATGCACACACTCATATTCCACTAGTATGTTGCGTGATGAGGCGCCCCGGGACGAACGCACTTTGCTCCTCCGATATAAGAATTGGTAGGATCACCTTGAGCCTATTTGCCAGGACCTTTGTAGCTATCTTGTAGAGCACATTGCATAAACTAATAGGAGGAAACTGTGAAAGTAATTCCGGGGCATTCACCTTAGGTATCATAACGATGACAGTATCGTTGAAGGCCTCCGGACTAGCTACACCATTAAGAAAACCCCGCACCGCAGCACAAACATCCTCCCGTACCATCGACCAGTGCCTTTGGTAGAAAAGTGCCGGCAAACCGTCAGGGCCCAGCGACTTGGTCGGTCCCATCTGGAAGAGCGCCTCCTGAATTTCTTCATCCGTGAAAGGCGTCATGAGCTTTGCATTCATCTCCCCCGATACAACTTGCTCTATGTTTTGAAGAAGTGCCTCTACACCTGTCGAACCCTCAGATGTAAACAGCTGCTCGTAAAAAGACGCAGCCAGCACCCTTATATCCTCGTCCACGGTCACCCTAGTGCCATCCTCCCTCTTCAGAGCTCGTATAGTGTTCTTCCTCTTCCTATGAGTCGCCCTGTTCTAAAAATATTTTGTATTTTGGTCTCCCGCCATTAGCCAGTCCACCCGTGACCATTGCCTATATAAGATCTCCTCCCGTTCGTACATTTCACGTAGCTGCTCCTCTAGATCGCGGACCTCCTGGAAGTGCCCGGATGAGAGGGCTCGGGTTTTTGCAACAGTCAGCTGAGTTTTGAGCTTTGCTATTGTAATGCCCCGGACACACACGCCGGTGGTCGTTACTCCTGGCGGGATGTAGACTGGCCCCACAGATCAATACTAGTCTTTTCTGCGCACTTTGTCCTCACTCGTGTGCACCCGGGAGCAACTTCCCGGTCGGTCACCCATCCTGAAACTACTCCAAGCTGAGCACGCTTAACTTTGGAGTTCTGTCTGAATGGGCTCCCGGAAAAGAAGGAATTCCTTATTTATATGAGTAGTCTATCATCCCCAATAAGCCAGGCAATCACAGCTATCTTGCGCCTCATAGAGCCAAATACCTCTCTAGCCCATCGTTGCATGCAGCACGAGACACATCCAAGTTTGTCCCATGTTGCCTCGAGATTCCGCTGCCCGGTGGCAGCCGCTTCCCACGCCTCCTTCACCATCAGCTCATAGTCCGCGTGTCTCGTCCATGCTTCTTCATAGCGGAACGGTCGGTCACCACCTCTAGAGGCCGATGAAGCTATATCCATCGCTCTAACGAGAAGCGCTTGATGGTCTGATTCCTCCGTCATTATGTGCTCCACCCTCGTCTCCGGATATAACTGCAAAAAACCATCATTGCATGTAGCACGACCCAATCTCACTTGGATATTATCATCACCGTCTCGTCTATTGTCCCACGTGTACGGATATCCTGAGAACCCCAAGTCCGCTAGGCCACAGTCGGCCAAACAGTCTCGGAAATCCTCCATGCGTGAAAAACTCCTCACATTCCCCCCTTGTTGGTCGGTTTGGAACAAGGCCTCATTATAATCCCCAACACAAATCCACGGTTGATCGTCTTGTGCTCGAAGATAACGGATAACATCCCAAGATTTCTTCCTCAGCTCATGATTGGGTTACCCGTAGAATCCAGTGATTCTCGAGGTCTTACCCTCACAGACAACTTGGACGTCGATGTAATACTGAGACCATGGCCTAATTGTAACTTGAACATGTTCCCTCCACCAAAGAGCCAGCCCACCACTCCTTCCATGACAGTCCACTGCCACACCGCACTTGAACCCCAAACTCCATTTAAGTCTCTCCATTGCCCGAGATTTTTTCTTAGTCTCACTTAAGAACACCACCGCTGGGTTGTAAGACCTGATCAGGTCCCGCAATTCGCCCACTGTCGAGTCCAACCCCAAGCCTCGACAGTTCCAGGCCAATATATTCATTTCTCCCGGCGGCCCTGGACCCCAGGGCTCGCCGCTACTTCTCTTGGTTCTGTGATGCGGTCAAACACTGTCGGTGTTTTACGCCTCGTATCTCGAATGAAACCGTCATCTGCTCCTTGCCTGTCATGACCTTCCTTGATCCTCCATATCTGCTTTGGACTCCTCTTCCTGCCCACATACTCCCTCCTGGGATACGACGATGATTGCTGATGATGGTCATAATCCTTCCTAGGTTTTCTGACATAGTATCCCTTCCTCCTTCCCAGATCTTCCCCCTTCCCGGATCTTCCATAGTAGCCAGACTCACTATAGAACTCCTCCCTTCTGCCCCTCTGTTGATATTGTCCCCCTGCCCGATCTTCATCCCACAAGTTGACATTATCTTTCCCTTTGAAGTTAGCATGCTCCGTCCCAGAGTTTTCATTAAGTTGCAGCTGGCTCTGTCTAGTTAGCTTCTCTCGCAGGTCGGCCTCCCTTCACTGTTCAAGACTATCCCACAGATCCCCACCATGGCGATCTCCGTGTACATCCGCTCTTCTGATGGGGCTGTTTACCTCGCCCCTGCCCTGAGCTGAGCTCCTGCCAGTGCGGTGCTCTGCTGAGCCAGCAAATTGCGCCCCAAGGTTCCTCTTTGTAGGCAGTTCACGAACTCTCGGGCGTTCCTGTCGGTGCAGGCCCCCATTGTTTCCTTGCGAGCTAACATAACCGTTGTTGCTGCTAGCCCCTCCTGCAGTAAAAGAACCCTCTTTCATTGAGCTATTCCTTCCCTGGGATGAACGTAACCAACACCCCCACTGATCTGAGGAGTTCAAAGGGGGGTCACACTGTCCTCCAACATGAACCAGACTACCGCATTCAAAGCAAAAATGTGGGATTTTTTCATAGAAGAAGTCAAACCAGGTCCCATCTTTGTCATCCTTCGACTTTTTTAGATTGAAACCACGAATCAAAGGATCATAAATGGAGATGCTGATACGAATTCTGAGTTGCTGTCCACGTGCCATTCCATCCCCATCAGTGTCAACTCTTACTGTCTTGCCAATCCAGTTGCGCAGGGCAATCCCAAAGGCTTCACACCTCTTATCGGGAGGTAGATCAATAACCCTAACCCAAATATCGATATTCTCAAACACCATCTCTGAGGGTCGGATTTTACCTTCGTATTCCTTCACAATGAGCATGCTAAAATCAAATTGCCATGGCCCATTGTTCATCACATGCCTCCAGTCGCCCTCGCTGCCCAAGTGAACAACGAAGATATTGGACCCCATATCTCTGAATTTTGCTTCCTTGTGTAAACCCCAAGCTCTCAGCATCGTCTTCTCCACCGCCGACATCTTCATTGGTTTTTCAGAACAGACCTTGCAAACCATAGACCATCTAGATGCCTTTGGGATCGGGATCTCATGATCTTCAAAAATGAGTCCATCTACCTTCTTGTCCCTCAATACCATCCCACCCAACCGTGCTGAAAGGCTAGCTGCCGGGTCTGGCGTTTTGCTCTTCACCGGGGATGCCGACGATCTCCGGCTAGCCGGATCCCCCATCCTCTGCGGGTGGGGCGTAGACGCCACTGCCGCCGACTTCGGGGTCGTTTGGGGTTTCATCGCACCAGCCGCCGTGCTCCCAGTCTTCTCTGCCATCGTCTCCGCTTCCAGTAGGGAGTAGCCCCTCCGACATGCAGCCCGGTTGCGCCGTCGCAAGCCTGAGCCGCTGCCGTATACTCACCACCCCCAGCAGGAAAACCCTAACCCTAGCATTGTCGCGCGATCGCCTTGCAATCGCCTCCTACCCCGAAGAGTTACCCCTGTGGTGGACCCCTAATCGGCTCCTTCACTTTTAGTCCTTTTCTTTTCGACATCTCATTTTTGCCTTTGGCCCTGGTATCAAAATGGACAGAAATAACCCAAAGGCGAAATAAATTCAAATAATAAACTCTCGGCCAAAGTATTTCACAGAAATAACCCCTTCGGGTAGCGCTTTGCACTGTGTCGTAGCGTCGTATGCGCAACATTCCTTACCAACATGGTGTCGCAGGGCCAGGTCTTGCCTCAACCCGCACTTAAGTAGTGTCGTTCACGTAGGCGCTATACTATGGAGCATAGAGCATAGAGCCTAAGACGGCGCTATGTGCCTGTAATGGTTAGGTTGCGACTGTCGGCCCACATCTCAACCTAGTCCTCATTTTTCCCACGTGCATGAACAGAGAGGAAAGACTGACAGTTAGGATTCATGTCCCTCTCTCAAATCTCTCCTAAATCGGACAAATCTGAAGGAATCGGCTTGAGATTTGTTCCTCAAAACATCCCCTAAGGTATTCTCCCCCATCCCCTCCTTTTCATTGGAAAATTCCGTCATATTTGTCCTCTTTGTGTAAGTTTCAGTGAAACCCTAAATCGTATTGGATTTTGAAATTGCTATGGAACAATGGCATGATTGTTCAATTTATAGCATTAGCATTGGTATAGTACTAGAAGGGTTGGGCGTGCTTTGCTGCGCCGTTGGTGTTGTTGGGTTTCTAAAAAAATGCTCACTCTGTTTTGAAATATAAGGTTTATTACATTTTGGAAAAGAAACATTTTAAGTTTGATTACATTTGTAGAGAAATACATCAAAATCCATATTATCAAATCAGTATGATCAGATTCATCATGAAATAAATTTCCATACTTCTTTGTTTAATATTGTGGATGTCGATATTTTTTGCTCTGAACTTGGTCAAAGTTAAAGAATTTTGACTTTTCAAAAAACTAATACCCTTTACATTTTGGAGCTTGGAATATTTATTTTGGCCGCTGGGGGACATGATGGATTGTGTTTTATTTTTCATTTATAATGCGGTGATCTGATGGGCCTTTCGTGGTGTGGTCATGTGCTATCCGCTAGCCAACATATATTTATATGGGACAATGGCTGCAAGTACTATATTGGTGTTACAGTTTCACATAGTGGCACTTCTTTTTTCTAGGTGGTGGGAGTATGCGCCAAATTGATGTGTTTTTAAAGGCCGGTTGTCGATTGATTTGAAAAATTGTTGGCCCGGCCAAAATCATATACCAAATCCAAAATTAAATACCCCAATTGCATGAAAAAACTTCAAATTAGGGAACATCGAGGATTAAAAGAATTGAATGGGGGAGCTCCTTCAAAAATTGTTGACCCTGTCAAAATCGAGTGACCCAATTTCAAATTGAGCACCTCAATTAATTGTGAGGCCTTGAAAAGCATATTGTATGTATAAAAAATTAAATAAAAAAGCCTCGAAAAATTGTTGGCCTGGTCAAAATTGGGTGACCCAATTTTAATTGGGGACATCAATTGATCGCCGGCTCTTTAAAACTAGGGAGCATAGTGTTATGGAGGATTCATTGGGAAAAAAATTAGGAGGTTAATTTAATTTGCTTAGAACCGAATGTACTATGGTTGTTGGTTTTGTTCAAATTAGAAACATGTGTAGGATTATGTGTATTTGTTTCAATATTTGTTCATATTAGGAACATATGTGTAGAAACCATGTTTCAAATATGTTTTACATGCTCACGTAGTGCAATTTCTTATGTGATTTGCATGAGATGCTCACATGCTCACATAGTGCAATGTCTTATCGTTTCAAAAATGTAAGATGTTGTGGCTTCTTGATGATTACTATGATGTTGAACACCGGGCCTACTTGATGGCGGAGAAGAATATGGTAATGAAAATACTCTTGGACTTGTATGTTATCAATTTCGTATCGTTTCAAATGTGTAGGATATGTCGTAATATAGTGCAGAAGCTTGGACCTCTGAAGATTCGGTTCATGGGGCCTCCTCGAGTGACATATTCCGTACGATGAGCGGTACACATCGTACATTGAGACTCTAGGACTCCTCCCCGTTCATCCAGCTTGTGAGCCGGTCGACACCAAACCTGAACACTGCGGCAATCACCGTACTTGTGAGCCGGAGACGCACACTTTCCACCTTCGGACTACAACTTGGATCCGTATGTGGTCGTTACTCACTCGTGCGGACTTCAGGGAGCTTTTGGTTATTGGGTGCAAACACTGGGAGACAGTAGCACGGGCTATCTTCAGCCGATTTGGTTGGCGAGCTAATAATAGGCTAGGTGTGTAGGCATCGTAGCTTGTTCTTTATCGCCGGATGTGACACTTTTCAGTTCTGTACCGCCGGATGTGGCACTTTTTAGATTTATTTTTTTTATTTTTGCCTAGATTATGAGCTTCTTTGGACCTCAATGAAGGAAATATGCCCTAGAGGCAATAATACAGTTATTATTTATTTCCTTATTTCATGATAAATGTTTATTATTCATGCTAGAATTGTATTAACTGGAAACATAATACATGTGTGAATAAATAGACAAACATAGTGTCACTAGTATGCCTCTACTTGACTAGCTTGTTGATCAAAGATAGTTATGTTTCCTAACCATAGACATGTGTTGTCATTTGATTAATGGGATCACATCATTAGGAGAATGATGTGATTGACATGACCCATTCCGTTAGCCTAGCATTTGATCGTTTAGTATATTGCTATTGCTTTCTTCATGACTTATACACGTTCCTGTAACTATGAGAATTATGCAACTCCCGTTTACCGGAGGAACACTTTGGGTACTACCAAACGTCACAACGTAACTGGGTGATTATAAAGGAGTACTACAGGTGTCTCCGAAGGTACATGTTGAGTTGGCGTATTTCGAGATTAGGTTTTGTCACTCCGATTGTCGGAGAGGTATCTCTGGGCCCTCTCGGTAATGCACATCACTATAAGCCTTGCAAGCAATGTAGCTAATGAGTTAGTTACGGAATGATGCATTACGTAACGAGTAAAGAGACTTGCCGGTAACGAGATTGAACAAGGTATTGGATACCGACGATCAAATCTCGGACAAGTAACATACCGATGACAAAGGGAACAACGTATGTTGTTATGCGGTTTGACCGATAAAGATCTTCGTAGAATATGTAGGAGCCAATATGGGCATCCAGGTTCCGCTATTGGTTATTGACCGAGAATAGTTCTAGGTCATGTCTACATAGTTCTCGAACCCGTAGGGTCCGCAGGCTTAAGGTTTCGATGACAGTTATATTATGAGTTTATGAGTTTTGATGTACCGAAGGAGTTCGGAGTCCCGGATGAGATCGGGGACATGACGAGGAGTCTCTAAATGGTAGAGACATAAAGATCGATATATTGGACGACTATATTCGGACTTCGGAAAGGTTCCGAGGGATTCAGGTATTTTCGGGGGTACCGGGGAGTTACGGGAATATGAGGAAGAAGCAATGGGCCTCATGGGCCAAGTGGTGGAAGAGAGGAGGTAGGGCGCGCGGCCCCCCTAGCCCAAACCGAATTGGACTAGGGGGCCGGCCCCCCTTTCCTTCTTCTCCTCCCTCTCCTTCCTTCTCCTTCTCCTCCCCTTCCTTCCCCTCTCCTACTTGGACTAGGAAAGAGGGGGGAATCCTACTTGGAATAGGATTCTCCCCCTTGGGCGCACCTCCTCCCCTTTGCCGGCCCCCTCCCCCTTGCTCCTTTATATACGGGGGCAGGGGGGCACCCCATAACACACAAGTTGATCTACAGATCGTTCCTTAGCCGTGTGCGGTGCCCCCCTCCACCATATTCCACCTCGGTCATATCATCGCGGAGTTTAGGCGAAGCCCTGCGCCGGTAGAACATCATCATCGTCACCACGCCGTCGTGCTGACGGAACTCATCCCCGAAGCTTTGCTGGATCGGAGCCCGGGGATCGTCATCGAGCTGAACGTGTGCTGAACTCGGAGGTGCCGTACGTTCGGTGCTTGGATCGGTCGGATCGTGAAGACGTACGACTACATCAACCGCGTTGTGCTAACGCTTCCGCTTACGGTCTACGAGGGTACGTGGACAACACTCTCCCCTCTCGTTGCTATGCCATCACCATGATCTTGCGTGTGCGTAGGAAATTTTTGAAATTACTACGTTCCCCAACACTCAAGACATTGTTACATTTTTATTTAACAATCTGGCTGCATGCATCGATTGATGCAGATGCCCGGGGTCATTCTCCTTTTCAAAAAAAAACTAAGTAAGTGTCGAATAACAGATGAATATCTAGTCTTCCTTTTCTTTTCTTTTTTTGCATTAAAAGGGGGATTTATTCAAGCAACAATGGTTCGGTTACAATCAGCCCGAAGGCTACTAATCAAGAAGTCTGGGCTATGATCAATCCAGCTATCAGTACCCTCAAGCGTACAGGCACGCTGAGCACAAAGGTGAGCCGAAAAGTTTTGCTCCCTGCCAATATGACGAACCAAAAACGAAGAGAAACTAGGTACAATATCCTCCAGTTCATTCAAGATAGGCGCTGCAATCGAGCGAGAGTTGCGGCGCGAATTCCATAGGTTGACAAGCTCCATGCAATCAACCTCCATTATCACATGTGAGTAGCCTCGTAGATGTGCAAAGATCACCCCTTCGCGAAGAGCTAAAAGCTCGGCAACAAAGGGGTCGGACACACCTGGCAGCGACTTGCTCCATGCTCCAAGGAACTCTAAGTGAGATCGGGCCACTCCACCAGCGCCTCCTGTTGAGGAATCCGTAAAAACAGAGCCGTCGGTGTTTATGGTGATCCAGCCCGCCTCAGGCGGCTTCCAACCCTGCACTCCCTGTGACGTGCGGCCCTTCGGGATGTCAAGGATGGATAGGGTTTCATGTACCCACTTGATGGCCTGAACCGGATTGAAGCCATCTCGGTCGTGAGTCCATCTGTTACGCGAATACCAAATGGTATGCATAATGGTGATGCTCTTGCATCTTGCGTCCTGTGAGAACATCGGATCCAGCAAAATATCGCGAGCCCAAGTGTGTGGATGCAGTCGCGGGAGGTGAAGATCAAACCTCTGTTGGGCTGCCATCCAAAACTGTTTTGCATGTATGCATTCGATTAGTGCATGCATCAAACTCTCCTCCATTTCTTGGCATATACCGCATATACCAATAGGTTTTATATGTCTGTACTTCAAGGTCATTGAGTCCGGTAGGATGCCGTGAAGAACCCTCCACCAAAAGACTCATACTTTCGGTACGACATGCAGTTTCCATTGGGCAGTCCACAACTGTTTATTTGCCGATGAAGATTCTGTAATCGCCCCTTCCTCATAAGCACGAAGCTCGTTTCGAGTCACGAGGGAATGATACGCCGATTAACAGTGTAGTTGCCCGATTTTTCTAGAGCCCAAGCGAGGCTGTCTTCCCCACCATGTGCACTCAACGGGATATTGAGGATTGCTTCTGCATCTGCGTGGAGAAAATTTTGCCGTACTAGCTCAATATTCCATGATCCTGTATATTGATCTATCAAATCTGAAACATGTGGCAATGGTGCAGTCCCTAGTCGTCCACTGGGTTTCAGAGTTGCAGTGTTAGGGATCCATGGATCAGTCCAAGTGGAGATGCTTGTACCGTCGCTGTCCCTGCTTCAATGCCTCTCTGCCCGCTACAATGGCCTTCCACGTCGCCGAGGCCCTCGCCGGAACAGTAGCATGAAGAAAATCTGTGTTAGGGTAGTACTTCCCCTTTAACACACGAGCACAAAGAGATTGTGGATGTGTCAAGAGGCGCCGCCCTTGTTTGCCAAGCATAGCTAGATTGAAAAGTGGGAGATCTTTGAAACCCATCCCACCTTTGATTTTTGGTGATGCCAATTTGTCCCAAGATAGCCAGTGGAGAGCCCTTTTGTCAATCGAGCTTGACCACCGGTACTTTGCCATGCAGGATGAAATACTCGTGCAGACTTTTTTTGTCAACTGAAAGCAGCTCATACTATATGTTGGAATTGATTGAACAACTGATTTCAGTAGCACCTCTCGGCCAGCGCATGCCAAATTCCTCTCGGACCATCCGCGGACCTTGCTGCGAATGCGTTCATTTATATGCATGAACGTTCCACTTGTTATTCTTCCAATTGCTGTCGGTAGCCCCAGATATCGCTCTGAGAAAGCTTCGACTGAGATCCCAAGAACAAGTTTCAGGGAATCACGGAGGGGTGTGCCCGCATTAGCACTGAAGAAAATCGAACTCTTCTCCTTATTTACCGCTTGGCCGGAGCACTCGGCGTATATACGAAGAATTTCATTAAGCCTTTCTGCACTTTGGGTCTTTGCACTAATGAAAATAAGAGTGTCGTCAGCAAATAATAAGTGATTAACCCATGGTGCATGGATACTCACCCTGATCTCTCTGTCGATTTGTGCTCCACCATAGTTGTTGAGAAGGGATGTTAGTCCTTGAGCACATATGAGGAAGAGGTATGGTGAGATAGGACATCCCTGACGTAACCCTCTCGAAGGGTTGAAAAACGGAAGAAGTTCACCGTTGACCTTGATCGTGAACCGCACCGAAGTGACGCATTTCATAATCAGCCTGATGAAACGATCACCGAAGCCCAGTCTACTTAGCATCGCTTCGAGATAATGCCACTCCACCGTATCATATGCCTTAAGCATGTCAAGCTTGATTGCACAACATGGGTTGTTGCCTCTTTTCCTCCTCTTGATAGCATGGATAGTCTCATAAGACACCAGTACATTATCCGTGATCAAACGACCCGGGACAAATGCACTTTGTTCTTCTCCAATAACTTCATCCAGGATAGTCCGAGCCCTATTTGCTATAGCTTTGACAACAATCTTGTAGAGCACCGGACAAAGCGCAATGGGCCTATACTGTGAAATTTTCTGCGGGTGACGGACTTTGGGTATCAACGTTATAGCTGTGTCGTTCAGTCCGAGGGGTAGCTCACCACCATTGAGAAAACCCAGCACTGCCAGGGTTACATCCTCCCCAACCACATCCCAGTGTCGTTGGTAGAAACCTGCTGTAAAGCCGTCAATGCCCGGAGCCTTGGACGGCGCCATATCAAATAGTGCCTTCCTAACATCTTCAGCCACATAATCCTTCTCAATAAACTCGTTCATGGCCTCGGAGACACGAGGTTGCACACATTCTAGAAGTTCTTCCATCGGAGAAAGGCCTTGCGATTGGTACAACACCTGATAGAAGCTCAATATTTCATGTTTTACCTCCCCTGGATCGCTGCATATCTCACCATCCGCTCTTTCCAGGGACGCAATTCTGTTTATGCGCTTTCGATGGGCAGCCTGGGCCTGGAAGTATCCAGTGTTCTGGACGCCCTCCTTAAGCCATGTCACGCGGGATCGCTGCTTAAGCCATATCTCCTCCTGCCTGAGTGCTTCTCGCAACTATGATTCCACCGCTTTCTCTTCCTCCGTTGGCCCACGGCCCAACGAGGTACATCGTAGCCGATCAAGACGCTGCTGAAGTTTGCGTACTTTCTTCGCTAAGTTTTCGAACTCACGCTGACCCCAAGTGCCCAAGTCATTCTGGACTACTGAGAGAGCATCAATCAACCCTTGAAGTCCACCTTGCCCAGCTCCTGCCCGCCATATTCTCCTGACCAAATCATCATAATCAGGGTGAGATTGCCATACATTTTCATAACGAAAGGAGCGCTAAACACGTGACCATCCCGAAGCCATTGTGGCCTTTAGCTCCTCCACTAGGAAGCAATGATCAGACTCAACACTGCTGATATGCTTGACACATGAGTATTCAAACAAATCAAGAAACTTTTGGTTGACCAGTGCACTATCCAGCCTAGCCTTGACGTTTCGATCTCCTTGTTGTTTATTGTCCCGTGTAAAAGGGACTCCGCGCCACCCCAGCTCCTGGAGTGCACAATCAGCTACCACATCCCGGAATGCACACATTTGTCCTTCCGGTCTGGGATTAATCCCAAACTGCTCGTCCGCCTGAAGGATTTCGTTGAAATCACCCATGCATATCCATGCTTCATGCGGGACAGCAAATAGAGTGCGCATGAAGCGCCAACTGTGGTGTCTATTTTCCACCCGTGGCTCGCCATAGAAGCCCGTGAAACGCCAAGTTTTATTTGCTTGTCTCGCGGTCACATCAATATGGGAAGCACTATAGTTCAGCAAAGTTACATTGACATCACTTGACCAAAAGAGGCCAATACCTCCACTAAGCCCGTCACTATCGACAGCAAAACAACCTGAGAATCCTAAAGAAAGTTTCAGATCCTCAACTCTCCTACCCCTGATCTTCGTCTCCATGACAAATAACAGGGCGGGTCCTTCTTGCTTCACAAGCTTGCGAAGCTCAGGAACTGTCCAGGGGTTCCCAAGCCCCCGGCAGTTCCATGACAAGGTGCTCATTGATTCAGGCAGGGCTGACTAGCAGCTCCTGCCGATGCTTCAGATGATGGGGGGTGGGCTTCTTTTTCTTCTGTTCCCTCTCGGGGAAGGCCTCCTTAAGGTCTCCCACGTCCGTCCCTGTCCCAGTGGGCGTCGCCTCCCCCGCCTCCTGATCCATATGTGCTTCTCCATGTTCAGTGATGGCAAGCTTCGGGGTTATCACCTTGCAATAGACTTGAGTGGGTTGAGGCCCTCCTTTGTGCTTGTTCTGCTGGCTATTCTTGACAGGTGAAGTGACCTCTGTACCGCTCTACTGCTTATTGTTGGACGAGCAAGACTCACGTGTGCTACGCTATGAATCCGATCTCTTCTTTGTCGGTTGCTCTCCTGAATTGGCTTTTTTCCTGTCCTCTGGCGCCCTGAGACTGGATTTGAAAGGTAGATCCCCCTTCTCATCACGGGTCCCCGGCGTAGGGCAGAATAGATCCGCATGTCCCAAGCGGCCACACGAGAAACAGAAGTGCGGAATATTTTCATACTGGATGTCATAGCAGTCCGTGCTTTTCCTCTTGGCCGACTCGATCAAAATCCATCTACGGAGGGGTTTTGGCACTGCGATGGTTACCCGAGCTCTGAGAAAACCCCCCACAGGATCGATCTCCACCATGGGGGCCTTCTGATCAATCTGTTTTGCAATGGCCAGGCCCCAAGTGTTATTCCTCAGGTTGTAAGGGAGATTTACAACCCTAGCCCACACCATCAGCCGATCGAACTTGAGTTCTGATGACTGCATGTGTGATTCAAAGTCCTCCCGAATCACTGCGTGTTTGCTGATATGCCATGGGGATCCCTCCCAGATGCGATCCCGATCTCTCTTGGACTCAAACTCCGCAGCGAACATGTTTTCCCCCAATGGACGGAAAGCCAAGCCCCTAGGGTTTCCCCATGCTGGACGAAGGGCGTTGGATATGGTGTTGATGTGGAATAAGTTTCGGTGCAGGACCTTGCCCGCCAGTAGCCACTTGGGTGCCGCACCGTCATCTGTGTCGTCGATCACCAGAGGCGTCGCCTCCTCCTCTGAGATGTCGAGCTTGCCGAGCGCCTCTTCCATCTGCGCCCGCGCCGAGCGCGGAGAGAGAGAGCCGCTCCCTTGCTTCCCGTTGCCCGCACCTGATGTCGCCATCGTCGCCGGGATCACGCGAGCGCCCCGTCGATGGGATCAGCGGGCGCCGTCAGAGTCGCCTAGCCCTAGTCGCCGTAAGGGTTTTAGGGTTTCGGGAAAACTTGCCTTTTTGAAACTAGGTTGATACCCATGAGATCTAGTCTTCCTTTTCTGACAATGCATGAACTTGATAATATTGGTTCTTAACCGAGGTTATAATACGTATCTCTATTGTACTGTATCTTTCCTCCTCTTCAAGGAAAATCCCAACGCAGTTCACAAGTAGCACATTGCCAACGTCACCGAGTCATTAACCACCGCCAGACGTGTCATGTGGCACCACATTGCCGTGGGTACTTTGTTTGACTGTCAGCAAAAAGAGCGTATGCCGACTGTGCCTTCTTGGCCACATCTTCTCGGCAACAACCTCTCGTTGCCATGTCATCCTCTTTGTGGTAAGCTATTTTTGGCATATATATTTTTGCCGAGCCCCCGTGGGCGACGAGCTAGGCACTCAGCGTAACATCAATATCTTCAACAACCAGGGCCGTAACTACATTCATTCACTAAGCAGGTGCAGAGGAGACCTGCAGATTTTAGATTTTACCGACTGGTAATATTTTTACGTGAGTGAACCTCCTAAGGCTGGTCATAGTGGGGAGTAACTTAGACTAGTAACATACATATGTTACTAGTCTATGTTACTACCTTCATAGTGGGTAATGTCATAGGTGTGGTAACATAGTTGCCTTTATTTATTACTTTGTAGACTCATTATGCATTGAAAACCGTTATGTGATGGTAACATATTATGTTACTCTATTTACCTCTCTCCTCATTTACTACTTGCCACATCACCATTTTTGCTTATGTGGCATCTATGTTAGTACCTATGTTACTCCCACTATGACCAGCCTAAGAATTTAGCAAAATACTTCTCTCTAATGATGGGACCCCACGTGATTCACGCTCTGGCTCCTCCCCTATCACGCACTTTAATGCAGACGCTGAGAAAATACTGGAGTACATCTTCAATGCACGGGACCCAAGGTTGTTGAGGTGAACAGCGCATGTTGGATGCAAAATAATTGAGGTTCAACGTAGACAGCTGCAACCACAAATAAAATCTAAAATAATTGACCGAATTTGTGTCTGCTCGCATCTCAGAACCGACGTGTGCTTCACTGCGGCGATTAGTTGTCCCGTCCGCTGTGTACCTTTTTTTTAATCGTCTAATTGCCCATTTTTGTTAAGCCACATGTATTGCACCGTTTGTTTACATAGGCCATTGACGCGGCACGCTTCGTCCTATTTTTTTTATCATCATTACATTTTACCTGTGTGTCTAGCACCGATGGATGCTTATGGTTGTTGGGTTTCTACAAGAACGGACGTTTGGCTCTCGGTTTTGGTGGAGGTCAATTTTTTGAAAAAAAATCAAAAATCAAATTATTTTGTTTCAATAGAATCTGAAAAAAATGTGTAAGTAAACAATGATGTGAGGCGTATGTATGTATATTTTCAGGATGAAACGCAATGAAATGCAACCCTGTACATAAAAAAAATTCATGGACTGGGATGATGAATAGTATCTTGTATTAAAAAGCCTCACTGTTTTTTTTTTGCACAACCTTCATTTTAGTGTATTTCGTCCTTAACATTTACACACTTCTTCTTGGAATTTTTTGTCAGAATTTTTTGAAATGTGAAAATTTGAATTTTCATAAATTTGGAATTTTGCATTTTAAGGTCTTTATGGAGCTCGGCCTCCAAAAAGAGTGTATGCCGACTGTGCCTTCTTGGCCACGTCTTCTTCTCGGCAACAACCTCTCGTTGCCGTGTCATCCTCTTTGTGGTAAGCTATTTTTGGCAAGTTGGCATATATATTTTTGCGGAGTCCTCGTGGTTTGGCTCTGGGCGACGAGCCAGACTCAACGTAACATCAATATTTTCAACAACCAGGGCCGTAACTACATTCATTCACTAAGCAGGTGCAGAGGAGACCTGTAGATTTTAGATTTTATTGACTGGTAAATATTTTTATGTGAGTGAACCTCCTACGAATTTAGCAAAATACTTCTCTCTAATGATAGAACCCCCATGTGATTCACGCTCTGGCTCCTCCCCTGTCACGCACTTTAATGCAAACGCTGAGAAAATACTACATCTTCAATGCATGGGACCCAAGGTGGTTGAGGTGAACAGCCCATGTTGGATGCAAAATAATTGAGGTTCGACGTAGACAACTGCAACCACAAATAAAATCTAAAATAATTGACCGAATTTGTGTCTGCTCGCATCTCAGAACTTAATAGAAGCCGACGTGTGCTTCACTGCGGCGATTAGTTGTCCCGTCCGCTGTGTACCTTTTCTTTAATCGTCTAATTGCCCATTTTTGTTAAGCCACATGTATTGCACCGTTTGTTTACATAGGCCATTGACGCGGCACGCTTCGTCCTAATTTTTTTTATTATCATTAGATTTTACCTGTGTGTCTTGCACCGATGGATGCTTATGGTTGTTGGGTTTGTACGAGAACGGACGTTTGGCTCTCGGTTTTCGTGGAGGTCAATTTTTTGAAAAAAAAAATCAGAAATCAAAATTTTTTGTTTCAATTAATTCTGAAAATTTTTTTGTGTAAGTAAACAATGACGTGAGGCGTATGTGTGTAAATTTTCAGGATGAAATGCAACCCGCACATAAAAAAAAAATCATGGACTGGGATGATGAACAGTATTTGTATTAAAAAGCCCTAGATCTGTCTTTTTTGCACAACCTTCATTTTAGTGCATTTCGTCCTTAACATTTACACACTTGCGCAATATGCCTTCATCTATCTCTGTACTTTTTGTCAGAATTTTTTGAAATGTGAAAATTTGAATTTCATAAATTTGGAATTTTGCATTTTGAGGCTTCCATGGAGCTCGGCCTCCAAAAAGAGTGTATGCCGCATGTGCCTTCTTGGCCACGTCTTCTTCTCGGCAACAACCTCTCGATGCCGTGTCATCCTCTTTGCGGTAATTAAGCTATTCTTGGCATATATATTTTTGCTGAGTCCTCGTGGTTTGGCTCTGGGCGACGAGCCAGACTAAACGTAACATCAATATCTTCAACAACCAGGGCCGTAACTACATTCATTCACTAAGCAGGTGCAGAGGAGACCTGTAGATTTTAGATTTTACTGACTGGTAAATATTTTTATGTGAGTGAACCTCCTAAGAATAGCAAAATACTTCTCTCTAATGATAGAACCCCCATGTGATTTACGCTCTGGCTCCTCCCTGTCACGCACTTTAATGCAAACACTGAGAGAATACAACATCTTCATTGCATGGGACCGAAGATTGTTGAGGTGAACAGCGCATGTTGGATGTAAAATAACTGATGTTCAACGTAGACAGCTGCAACCACAAATAAAATCTAAAATAATTGACCGGATTTGTGTCTGCTCGCATCTCAGAACTTAATAAAAGCCGACATGTACTTCACTGCGGCAATTCGTTGTCCCGTCCGCTGCGTACCTTTTTTAAACCAGTCTTTTTTTTTTCAAAATCAGATGATAAGCACAAGAAACAGTTCTATTTGCTGTTTACTATATTGGTTATTTGGAAACATAGGATAGACTAGAAAATATTCTGACTTGTCTTGTACTCCAAGTATATCATGTACTTCTATATATACATATGTCCACGAGGCTCAAGCAATAAACATCTATCTCAAACATCAATCTCAATCGATTCCATCAATTCTCTCTCTCCCTTTAACATGGTATCAGCCTAATCGACCAACCCTAGCCACCGCCTGCTGCTTCCACCCAGCGCGCTGCCATTGGTGTGGTTTGCCTTCATGACCGCCACCGGGCGCCGCGCCGCCCGTACCTAGGGTTCGTCCGCCAGCCGTGTTGACCAGCTGCCCTAGAGAGTCTTTTTCTCGATCGTTTGATCCAGGGTTTTGTTTGTCCCGCCGGTCGCTTTGATCGGCGTTTACGTTTTGCTTTTCAGTCTAAGATCGGTTTGCATGGCCCACCACCGCCATCGACCCCAGGGCGCCTCTACTTCGACCCCAGCACGACCAGCCGGCCTCTCCTCCGACCCGGCGGCCATGCGCGCCGAGGTGGCCCGTCAGGGCCAGCCGCCATCCGCGTGTCGGCCCGTCTGTCGCCCTGTGCCAGCCGTCTCCACCCTGCTCCGACCGAGAATCCTGCATGGCCCCGAACCGACGGCCTCGCGCCATGCAGGGCCCATCATAGCCGTCGTTCGCGCGCCGGCCCGCCCATCGATCCACGCCACCCGCCTCCGCCTCGTCTGCACGGCGGCCCTGCAGTCTGCCTCGCCGGCCTCGTCTCCGGCTGCGTTAGGATCGTCGGTTGCCTCAGTTCCGGCACCACAACTACGTTGGTCGCTTGGGCCTCGCTGCCCGGGCGCCGACGCTGTTTTCACAGCCCGGGTGCCGGCACTGACGCGCTTGTGCGCACGTCGTCCCATGCCGTCCGTCATCGTCGGCCTCATCTTGGACTCCGCCGCTACCCCGCCTCCATCAGCGGCGTCCCCGACATCACGCGTGATCGTCTAGATCACCGCTCGCCGACGTGATCTGCCTGATCTACGCCATGCGAACGACCTGGCCCGTCGGTTGCGTGCGCCTCCGCAGGCCCCGTGAAGATCATCCCCGAGTTCAGCGCGCCCCTCCAGCGGTCGAGCAACGGGCTGCCACTGCATCGCCCCGTCGGGCCGCACCGCCACCCCGTGGTTCTCCTCACAGCTGCATCGACATGCGCGCCACCGCTGCGTCGCCCCTTCGGGCCGTAGTGCCGTGATATGCGGTCCCCGCCACAGCCCCGAGGCCGTCCCCACGGTTGCACCGTTTCACGCTCAGCCGCTGGACCGCCCGTTTGGGCTGTAGCGTCGTGGCCCACGATCCCCGCAACCGCCCCGAGGTCTTCCGCCGTTGTCCTGACTTGTCCGCCGCCGTTGCGTCATGGCCCGTGGTCTGCCGTCGTCCCCGCACGTCGACCTCTCGTGTTATGCGCCGCGCCGCCTCCCTTGGTGCGGGAACGCCATCGTCCGCGTTGGTCTTCGTCACGCTATCGGATTTGTCGCTTACTTCGAGCACCGTCGTCGCGCTACCAACCTAACCTCTGCCGCCACTCTTCTTCGGCTGCCGCCGCTACCTCTGTAGCCGCCGCCGCCTGTCCACCCCTTTCTTCTTCATCCAAGCACCATACGTTGCCAACGTCGCCGTCATCTACCCCGACCACTTCATATACTTCGACCACCGTTGGTGATATCGGCCCCATGCCGATGGACGCCGCAATCGTCACCGAGTCCTTCTCTGTTCGCCCCTTCGACTTCTCTGACATGGCGTACAGCTCGTGCAGGTCCCTCGTCTACGCATGCCCGGTGCTTGCAACACCGATGCATGCCTTCATCCACGATGTGTCCCCGGGCCTGGCAAGCCTGGTGTGACGCTTTGTCAACTTTGTCTTCATCCGTCTACGCATGCTCGGTGCTGGCAACACCGAAGCGTGCCTTTGTCTATGACATGTCCATAGGTTTGGCACACCCGACGCGACGTGTCGTTAGCACCGTCTTCTTCCCGGTGCACCACTACGCCCATGACTAACTCGGCGCCTCCTTGTGCCCGCGGCTCCACGGCAAATTCCTCGACACCGGCCACCCTGACTCGACATTGACCACGACATTCATCGCACGACTACCTCAACCATGGCTCCACCACCTACGCTCTCGGCTACCTCGACAAACGGCACAAAGGGCTACTGCCTTGCTTGCAACCTCGTTGGTTGCCACTCCAACCACGACTTCCGCGATGCATCGACCGTTACGACTGTGTGGGTGGGGGGGGGGGGGGGGGGGGGGGAGGGGTGTCCGTCGGCTTGCCTTCGAATTCTTCTCCAGTCTCACCGTTGTGACTGCGGGGGTGTTGAGGATATTGATTATTTGGAAACATAGGATAGACTAGGAAGTATCCTGGCTTGTCTTGTACTCTAAGTAGATCATGTACTCCTGTATATATGCCCACTAGGCTCAAGCAATAAACATCCATCATCAAACATCAATCGATTCCATCAATCCCTCTCTATTCCTTCTAACATTTGCTATGCATAATCAACATGTGCGCGAGACGATGAAGAGTTCTGAACATATTTATTTTTGATTCCGAAGTTTAGGGTTGTGTGATACACTTAGAAGCGTGCAACACTTGGATCCTACAAGTCAACTGATTAGGTATATGATAAGCTAACAGTGAAATTTGAATGCTAACATGGCCCATATCATCGTGGAAGCACTGCTACATTGAATTGAATGGCGCTGAGCGTGGGTATCTGCATCTTCTATAAGTAGCTCTCGTGGCTCTTGTATACCCAGTGCTGCTTGAGTCAGTTGGCCAAGCATACATATCCATCAATCAGAAGAGCTAGTCCCTGGTGTCAGCCATGGTTGTCGGTGTGGTGTTCTTCCTCTTGGCCGTGC
Source organism: Triticum timopheevii (assembly GCA_963921465.1). NCBI lineage: Eukaryota > Viridiplantae > Streptophyta > Magnoliopsida > Poales > Poaceae > Triticum > Triticum timopheevii. The sequence goes on from OY997262.1 coordinate 438,735,681, forward strand.
TTCTAGCAGCGGCGGTCACTGGGGGCAGCGCGGCGCTCGTTGAGCATACGTTTGTCGTGAGCACTCCTAGTCCTGTTTAGCTGTCTCCTTAGTAAAGCTACTAGTAGTACTTTCTCACCATTTCTTATCTTTGGGTAGCCGAACAAGAAACATATGTAGTACATGTTAATTCTGTGAGTAATCAGAGGTTAATTAATTTGCTGATCTAGCTACCGATTTGTTCAAATATGTAGGTGAGCCAGATGAAGCTGAATCACATGTGCAACGATACGCTTGTCACCGTGGTGAACGGGCAACTCCCCGGGCCGGCATTAGAGGTTAGGGAAGGAGACTCTGTGGTTGTTCATGTCATCAACAAGTCGCCCCATGGAGTCACAATTCACTGGTGACCTACTTTCAAGACTGCCATAAAATTGTCAATAATTCACTGTTTTTTCTTTCAATGTTTTTAGCACACTTTTCAGGCAAACATGGTTACATTGTTCCCCGGAGGAAGAAAAAGAAAAGAATATGACACCTTATATGTATATATAACCATTATCCTATGTATATAACCACATATATATATGCAGGCATGGAGTGAAGCAACAGCTCAACTGCTGGGCTGATGGGGCAGGGATGATCACCCAATGCCCAATCCAGCCAAGCAAGAACTTCACATACCGGTTCAACGTAAATGGCCAAGAGGGCACGCTGTGGTGGCACGCGCACGTCGCTTGCCTCCGTGCAACCATCCATGGAGCCTTGATCATTCGACCAAGATCTGGTCTCGACTCATACCCGTTTCCAATACCTGACAAGGAGATCCCCATTATTATAGGTTTGTATGCAGTGTATGCATCATGGCATAATATATAATTTTATAATAATATCACTTTTGGGATATATAATTCATATTACATTTGTGGAATTGCCAGTCTAATGATATACACACGAGCCTTATAAAATCAGAAAGGATGGAGTAGAGCTCTGGTATTTTGTGTGTGGGTAACTAGGTAGATAGTGGGAGACAGATCCAGGTGACTACATGCATGCATAGCAGCTAATCACAAAGTTTGTTTATTGCATGCATGCAGGTGAATGGTGGGAGACAGATCTTGTGGAGTTGGATAGGAGATTCGGGAGAAGTAACTATGCCGATCTGCCCCGTTCATCTACGATCAATGGGAAGCTTGGGGACCTCAATAAGTGTTCTGGTAACCAATTATTGCCAATTTTATGGCAGTCTTGAAAGTAGGAGATTAAGGAATTTGATTTCACCTACCATATAGGGGTCACAGAAGAGAACTATGTTCTTAATATGGAGCATGGCCGGACGTATCTGTTACGGATAGTGAACGCTGCGCTCCACCCGCAGTACTACTTCAAGATCGCGGGGCATACGTTCACGGTGGTGGCTACGGATGCCAACTACATCAAACCCTACACGACGGACACCATCGCCATCGCGCCAGGCGAGACCGTCGACGCGCTGGTCGTCGCTGACGCTGCACCTCCCGGCGGCAGATACTACATGGTCGCCCTGGGCATCATCTCGTTGGGGCCTCCCCAAACACGGCCGGTGTTCATTTCACGAGGAGTCGTGTCCTACACCGCCAACGACCCAAGCAAAGAAATATCAGACGATACTGATTCGATAATGGTCCCTGAGATGCCAGACTTTCGTGAAGAAACCACATCCTTCTACTTCCATGGCAACCTGACCAGCCTGCGGCGGCCGCAGCCAGTGCCGGCAGACGTTGACGTGCGGCTGCTCATTGCTGTAGACACGGGGAACTTGTGCAGACAAGGCAGTGTACCATCAGCACCATCCTACTGCATGGTGACCCGCATGAACAACATCTCCTTCCAGATTCCGGCGGCGACATCGCTCCTCCAAGCACATTACAACGAGGACATCGCAATGATCAACGCGTTGGAGGACTTCCCAAGCAGGCCACCGGCGAGGATGGTGTTCGACCAGGGCCACACGTCAAAAGCAACGTCAGTGTGGAGGGTGCGGTACAACGCCACAGTGGAGATCGTTTTTCAGGGACCGCCGACGACGCCCAGCTACTCTAACCCCATGCACCTCCATGGGCATGACTTCTTCATCCTCGCACAAGGGTTCGGGAGATACGACGAGGAGAAGGATGTGCATGCGTACAACCTAGTGGATCCGCCCGTGAGGAACATGGCCCTCGTCCCAATGTATGGGTGGACTGCCATCCGATTCGTCACAAGTAATCCTGGTACGAGGCCGCGTGCATCCATGTTTATACATACTCCTATATGTATTCTTTTGTTGTTGTTGCTGAATTAAGGGATATGAGTTTTGACAACAACTGCATGCACTATGATGATCTCAACAGGGGTGTGGTTCTTGCACTGCCATATATCGAACAACACATATCCTCGGGCATGGCAGTGGCATTCGTGGTGGAGAACGGACCAACAAAGGATACCACTCTTCCCCGGACGCGGCTCGTCTGACGTACGGCCCACACACTGACGTGTGGGCCCGGACCCACCCGTCAGCGGCCCAACGGCAGGGGGCCGTACGTCAGGGGATCCGGCTCCCTCTTCCCCCGCCTCCTGCAGATTATCCAAGCTGTGATGATCCAGATGATAAAGTGTTGTACGAATGAATAAAAAAAGTATGACCCTAAAGAGAGACTGCCTAGAGCTCAACTAACTATGACATCATTTCACATCGGCAGATAAACAAAGCCCGAACCTTTTTATTAATAAGATGGCCGTATGCATCATGCTGATGCAGAGGCCGGGGACCACCCCTTTTCGAAAAAAAAGATAAACAAAGCCCACCATTGTATGCATTGTTAGTTATCTCGTTTTCTCACTGTTTGTTTGTTGCCCACAACACCCAAGCCCATAAGGACGGGACCTACTCCGACTGAGCCGGTCCATTGGTGAAAAAAGAATGTGTTGCTTTTTTTTTTGAAACTCATACAAAAAAAAACTAATGAACTGCAGACCTCCTGATGGAGGACACACATCTTGAACCGCAGACCTCCTGATGGAGGACACACTTTTTTTTGAATGTGTTGCTGGCACTACAATTTGAACTGCAGACCTCCTGATGGAGGACACACATCTTGCTAACCGCTGCAACTTGACAAGTTGGCATGACAAATGAGTAGCGCGAGGTCTAAAGAACTAATGGCAGCGCCATCAATGAATATTACATGAAAAATTGCAAACAATTTTCCAAATTTTGAACACTTCTTTGAAACTATGAACAATTATTTCGAATGCGAGCAATTTTAAAAAATTCCCAGCATTATTTAAATTATGAAGAAAATTTAAAAATCCCAATCACTTTTGAATTTGTAAACAAAACTTGAAAATGAGAACATCTTTTGAAATTCTGATTTTTTTCTGAAAATGCGAATATTTATGTATTGGTGAACACAATTTTTTTTAAAAACGGACATTTTTTAAGATTCCCGTACATTTTTTGAAAACACGAACATTTTTTGAATTGATGAACAAACTAGCGTTATATACAAAAGGATATGACTCGAAAGGGTGTGTCAGATTTGTATACAACTATGGGATTTTGAAAAAAGGTGGGGAGCTAACACAATGGGTTGGGAACTAAAAAATATATCAATGGTGGCTTTTCCAAAGAAAAACATGAACACTTGGGTCGCTCCAACTCGGTTGCATATCTTTAAAAGAAATTAAAAAATGGTCAGAACTGGGCTTGCAACGAGACATTTGAAAAAATGGGTTGGACCCATAAAATGGGAAACAAACATCGTTGAGCAGCTAAAATAGGTAAAGAAAAGAAAAGGTGACTAGTGAAAGCACAAGTGCTCCCTGGATGATTTTGGTAATTAATGTCAACATATCTCTTGTTGGACTAGTACCTTTATCTAGTATATTTCAGATCAGTTCAACAATGGCATGGCAAGGACAAGAGGATGTGGAACCCCTTCAAAATGCTAAGGACAAAGATTGGCAAAAACTCAAGACTCTTCATTTTCATTTTAGTGATCCAAGATCACATTGAGTCCATAGGAAATCCAATACTATTAAAAGGGGATGAGGTGTTGCTTAATGGTCTACTTGCTCAAAGTGCTTAGTGATATTGCTCCAAAACCCTTAAACACTTCCTCATTTCCACATATGTCCAAAACCCAAAGTCAAACTCAGCCCCACCGATTTGATCTATCTGGTGCCACCGAGTTCAGTTGACATAGCCACTGTCCGAAACACTAGACAATTCGGTCTCACCGATACGGATCTCAATCTCACCGAGATGGCCTTGCAAACGCCCTATTTCCCTTCGTAACATTTCGGTCTCACCGAAATGAGCGATCGGTCCTACCGAGTTTGCTTGACATCCTCTCTATTTGATCTTTGCTGAAATCTGTCTCACCAAGTTCATGCAATCGGTCTCACCGAGATGAGGTTTTGCCCCATCTCTAGCACATCGGTCCCATCGTGTTGATCATGTCGGTCCCACCGAGATTCCTAATATTCACATTTTGAACTAAATCGGTCTCACCGAGTTCTTCTATTCAGTCCGACCGAGTTGGGTCAAATGTGTGTAACGATTGGATTTTGTGTGGAGGTTATATATACCCCTCCACCCGCTTCTCCATTTGTGAGAGAGCCATCAGAATGTGCCTACACTTCCACTACTCATTTTCTGAGAGAGAATCACCTACTCATGTGTTGAGACCAAGACATTCCAATCCTACCACAAGAATCTTGATCTCTAGCCTTCCTCATGTTGCTTTCCACTCAAATCTTCTTTCCACCATAACCAAATATGTGAGAGAGTTGGGTATTGGGGAGACTATCATTTGAAGCACAAGAGCAAGGAGTTCATCATCAACACACCGTCTATTACCTTTTGGAGAGTGGTGTCTCCTAGATTGTTTAGGTGTCACTTGGGAGCCTCCGACAAGATTGTGGAGTTGAGCCAAGGAGTTTTCAAGGGCAAGGAGATCACCTACTTTGTGAAGATCTACCCGAGTGAGGCAAGTTCTTCGTGGGCGACGGCCATGGTGGGATAGGTTGCTTCTTTGTGGACCCTTCATGGGTGGAGCCCTTCGTGGACTCGCGCAACCGTTACCCTTCGTGGGTTGAAGTCTCCATCAACATGGATGTACGATAGCGCCACCTATCGGAACCATGCCAAAATTCTCTGTGTCTTCATTGCGTTTGCACACTCCAATCCCATCCCTTTACTTTCTTGCAATTAGCATGCTTTGCTCTTTTCGCTGCTTATACTCTTGCCATGCTTGCTTGAAATGTATTGTGAATACTTAAATTTGTGCTAAAACTCCACCTCAACTTGAAGAACTTAAAAATTGCCACTTTTGCTTGTTGAGTGTCTAATCACCCCCCCTCCCCTCTAGACACCTCTTCTCGATCTTTACAATTGATATCAGAACTTTAGTCTCCATTGCTTTGGTTTAATTACCATAGGAGGAAGATGGATGAGTCTACGGTTGGGAGTATTAGACGTAGAGTGCCTATGTTTGACGGAGAGTTCTATAGTGCTTGGAAAAGTGAGATGCTTGAGATTTTCAATGAATATAATTTGAACTAGTATATTACTAGCCCTTGTGCGCCTTCTATTGATCCTTTGCATCCTACCCCCGATGAGTATCTTGACATGACCCGCAATCTTAGAGCCATTGATCTTATCATAAGAGGATTGCCTAGAAATTTGCTTGTATGCTTGCCTACATTTGAATGTGCTTATACTATATGGAGATATCTTGAGGAACACTCACTAAACTACGAGTTGATGGAGACTGTATAGAAATTTGCTTGTATGATTTGTAATTACCGCACTGCGAGTTGGCCAATATAGCATGCTTGTTCTAGTTGTTCGGCCTGTTTGCATGTCAAGAGCAGGTCGTGTGTTCGAGTGCTACAGAGACTGTTTGGGCCGGCCCAGTTGACCTTCCATGTACGCCGGACTGTGTACGGACGGCACATACTATGTATATAATTCTAAAAAAACCACAAGTTGTGTATCGGGTGGGTGCAAAAATACTATCCTATCCTTTATTATGAAGGGGTATGGAGAGATATCCTTCGTCGAAGTAGAAGTGATCCACCTAATAATCTGCATTTTCCTCTGTTGTGCGACACTTGCGACGTTGCGGAGAGCTAGTGCGCCCAGCATTGTTATGCTAGTTGAGTTGCTTTCAGCGCGACTAGAATTACCTACCATTATCCTCTTTCAGCTTTGCATCGGGTGGTGTGTCTAGTGGTGCAGTGCGTGGACCATTTCTGCTCATCATCCTGTCTTCCATAAGCGCAATGTGCTCCTGACAAGATGGCACCTATATGAATTCAGCCAATCTGCGTTGCTCACTTGTTCCGCACTAGCTAGCCCCGTCCACACTTGTGCTCGGCTCCTCATCATCACCATGCAAGTAACACTGCCACTCTCTCGATCGAAAGCCTATAAATAGCACTCATCTCACCCCAAACGCTCACACCCATCTGAAGCCATACTTGCTCAAAGCCACTAGCTCACCACTAGTCGATCAATCTGTTATTTCAGAGGGGGACGCCATGAAGTACTTGGCCCAGGTGGTGGTGGCTCTCCTGGCCTTCTCGGCGGTGGTGCTGATGGTGGCGCCGGCGGGCGCGGAGGCGGCGACCTGCAACGCGCTGCAGCTGACCCCGTGCGCGGGGGCCATCATCGGGACCGCAGCGCCCACGGCGTCGTGCTGCAGCAAGATGAAGGAGCAGCAGCCGTGCATGTGCCAGTACGCGCGCGACCCCAACCTGAAGCAGTACGTTGACTCCCCCAACGGAAAGAAGGTCATGGCCGCCTGCAAGGTGCCCGTGCCCTCCTGCTAAACCGACGCATATATGATGGATCCACACGAGAGAGCCCAGCGCGCACGCGCGCCTCTCTGGCCTCTCGCTGCATGTTTCGTGTGTGTTGATGTGTCAGTGTTTGCTTGTTCCCTGCATTGTCTGTCTACCCTGACGATGTACGTGGACTGATGTGTATCTGAATTTACGCAATAATGATGATGTTTCCAGCTATATGCAATTTACATGTTCTTCCTCGCGTGCATATTTTATTTTTAAAAGATTCAGGAAAAGTCAAAACGTTCCAAACTTTTTCCCAGCAAACTTGAGTTGTCGTTTCTGTCGTAAAAAAATTATTCTGTAACGTACTGACAAAATTCCTGCAAAAATGACGAATATTCTCTGACAATAGCGTGCACAGTACCTCGTATATAGTGACAAATTTGTTTTTTTCGTCCACAACAACATGAAAGTCATTTCTTCGTGAAAGATTTTATACGTGTTCAACAATAAATCTACTTTGTTCGCAAAAAGTTTCAGATCTTTCTTGACTTTCTTACAAATTACTATATTTTTAATTCGGGTGTAATCACACCCGAGAGCCAAATGTTCTCGTCCGATGGAGGGAGTATAAACTAGTAGAAACAATCTCATCAAAAGACAACATTTTTTTCAGAATCTTGCAGAAGAATTGTCTTTTTTATTTGTCTTGTAGGATCGTGTCCCGTGGACTAGGGTGGGTGGGTGCTTGAATAGTCCTATGCAGAAATTCTACTATGAATTTTAATGTGCAAGTCTTAGCCTTTTCCCAGTTATATCCTTTGCAAGACCTATAGCTGCAAGTGCATAACAAAGAAGAATGTGAAAGCCAAACTTGAGAAAAGTACGAGTTAGGGATAGAGATTGCAAAGATGGTGACGGTTTCACGAGGTTCGGTAGTTGGTTCTATCTTACTACTCATTGCTAGAGGTTCAGGCACGAAGTCCTATGGTGCACAAAGACCACAATAGCGTCGCCGACAAAGAGCCCACAAAGTGCATGCCAACCTATTCCACCATGACTTGCTACCACAAAGGTTAAAGACTCACTCAGGGTTGATCTTGCATGAAGAACACTAGTAGAAAACCATCCATTAGACCCGGTTCGTAAGGGCCTTTAGTCCCGGTTCATGAACCGGGACTAATGGGTCGTTACTAATGCCTCCACCCATTAGTCCCGGTTCAAACGCGAACCGGGACCAATGGGCCTCCACGTGGCCCTGTGCGCCGAGCCCAGTCAGGCGGCCTTTGGTCCCGGTTGGTGGCTCCAACCGGGACCAAAAGGCATCCACGCGTCTGCATTCCAGTGGCTGGGTTTTTTTTTTGAAAGGAGGGGGGTTGGGGGTTTAATTTAGGTGTTTCGTATATTGTGTTAGCTAGCTAATTAATAGAGAGAAGTGTCCTCTCTTATGTCCGTGCTTGGTCGACGCTACGTAGTATATATACATAAGTGATCGAGAGAACCATTCAGTACAGAAGTTCGTCATGCATACCGAGAGAAGATCGATCGACCTCTCCTTCTCCGAGAGATTGGTCGAACAACAAGTTTTTTACTGGCTACATACATATATAAGATCTCTTAATTACAAACCACTAGTATTTGAAATGAAGTTTCACATGGTATTCTCCGGCTTTACTGATGACGTGTTCAAGAAAGAATCCGCCAACTCCTCTTGAATTGCTTTCATGCGATCTGGTGGTAGGAGTTCATCCCGCATCTGCCACGTCTAATTAATTTGAAGAAGGGGGTTAATTAATACATATATATGAATGAAACTCAACAGAAATGATGGTGTAATAAAATGAAATTGTGAATATTATTGCTTACGCACTTCATATTGTCTTCTAGAGTAGCCCCGCTTGTTTTTCAAAGTCGCGTTGTGGATGAACTCGCACACGTAGTATCCACAGAAATCATTCCCTTCCTCCTGCCACAAGCACTTTACGAGAAATAGAGGTCAATCAAACTGATAATGAAGCATTATATAAATGGCATTGATGAAATTTAAAGTATAGCTATAGAATCAACGGGAGATGCGCGCCATAGTACTTACTTTCGGGTATACATATTGCAGCTCCTTCGGCAGTCCCGGAGCTTGTGCGGTGAACTGTTTCCAAACCCTGCAAGACAAAGAAAATAATTATTATTACTTGAGATATCAGGAAATGAACAAAAAGTTGCCGATATGGTGCGATAATGATCGATTGAACTTACTTGCTGAGCATTTCAGTCATGTCCGCATAGGTGCTGGGATCTTTCCGTCTGGAGTCTAAGACGGTTACTAGTCCACGCTCAAGCTTAATCTCCAGAAGAATATAATGATACCTGCACACGCATGCATAACTCATCAGTTACATTAACCTCGCTCGAGTAGTAAGGAAAACCGAATATGCACACGACAGTAACACTCACGGGCCGTTGTAAGGAAAGAGTATGGTATCTTTGTTTTGATTTTTGATTAACAATTGTAGCAAGTTGTCCTCGGCCTCTTCGACGCACTTTTTAACCAGAAATACATCTATGATATTTGTGTTAATGAACCCAATATCATAGATTTCATTTTTTTTGCACTCGACGATCTTCAATCTGCATAATATATTGAGGATAATTAATTATAAATACATGCAATGAAAGAGCCGAGCTATATATAGAGACTAATGAAAGAAATAGTACTTACAGGCAGTAGCAAAAGACCATTAATTTATCGAGGACCTTTTGATTGAAGAACTCGAAGAACTCCTCAAATGGAATAGCCAACACATCATTTGAAACAAGGTCGTGGTCCTCTTTAATTTTCAGATACAAAGTGTTCGTCCCCTCAGACTCTCTGCAAGTTTTCATGTACCAACTATGGAATCTTCACATCATTGTTGTCAGAGACTTTTCATCTTTGACGAGAGGCTTCCCGTACTCGTATCTGAATACGTCCACCTCCATGAAATCAGGAAGTACATCGTCAGGCAGGTAATCTTCAAGATTGCCATAACCGGCCACCGTCCCCGGAGGATTAGACACATTGAGCGGGGGGCACGATTGCTGTGCTTGTTCGCCGAGCTGGGCAATTTTTTCCCCTTTGCTCGTTGTTCTTTTGACCTTTTATCACTGACAGTAGTTCCCGACCGCTTGGCTTGGAGATATGTCTGTTCAGTAATGCGCTCATAGTTGGTTCTCGGCGGAGACTTTGGTGGTTTCCTCAGGGCATCGAGAGTGCGCTTTGCTTTCACCAGATCTACCTTCTCCTCCGGAGGTGGATGTATCTTTGCTTTCACCCCTTCAAAGAACTCCTTCACTTCGGCCTGCACGATCGTATTGTTTTCCTCCTTGGTCCTCTCGTACGGTAACTTCTCTACAGGCTTTAGAGGTGGACCGTATCTGTATTGCCTCTCTCTTCTTGTGCTGCTAGACGCCGGAGCAGACGGAACAGCTGCGGCGTCTGTCTTCTTTCGTGCTTGCTTACGAGGCGGAGGAGAAGGACTACGACGCGCCGGAGCAGCCGGGGCGGCGGCGGGTCTCTTCCGCCCTTGCTGGCGAGGCGGAGAAGGAGGAGGCGGAGTGCCGCCACGCGCCGGAGAAGGAGGCGGAGTGCCGCCACGCGTGCCCTGATCGTCACTCGCCGGAGGAGGAGGCGGTGGAGGAGGCGGAGTGCCGCCACGTGTGCCCTGATCGTCACTCGCCGGAGGAGGAGGCGGTGGAGGAGGCGGAGTGCCCTGACTCGCCGGAGGAGGAGGAAGAGGCGGAGGCGTCCAGTTCAGAAGGTCGATGAGCTCCTTCCGCCATAGGCATGGAGTCTTCAGAGCAGAACCCAGCCTAGTCTCCCCTTCACCGGTAGGGTGCTCAAGCGCGAGGTCCTCAAATCCCTCCGTTATTTCATCCACCATCACCTTAGCAAATCCTTCTGGAATCGGCTGGCAGTGATAAGTTGTGCCGGGTCCACTAGGATAAACTTGGCCAACAGCCGCCTTGACCTTCAAATTCATGCATCGCGCCATAATGTGGCAATTTTGAGATTCCGTGATACCATCCACGGGATAGCTGGCAGGAGCCGTCAAGACATGCTCCGGCTGAAGCAGCTCGGTGGAAGCAATGCTGCTTCTCTGCTGAGATGGTGGGGTAGCTTCGGGGGAAGCTTCGGCATGTCGTTTGTTGCGATCTGCTGCTTCTCGTTCCTCTTCTCGATCCTCTAGCCCCATTACCCTTCCAAGCAGCGCCTGCATTTGGTCCTGCTCCAGTTCCTTCCTCCTCTCGTGGGTTTTGTAACCCCCTGCGTCCGAAAAACCAACCTTCCATGGAAGGGAGCCTGGCGTGCCTCGTGTCCGTCCAGGGTGCTCGGGATTCCCAAGGGCCATTGTGAGCTCGTCCTTCTCCCTGTTTGGAAGGAACGTCCCTCGCTGCGCTGCATCGATATAGTGTCGAAGGTTCTTGACTGGTGTTTGCAGTTGCTCGTCCGTCCACTGACACTGCCCTGTTACAGGGTCCAAGGTTCCGCCAGCCCCGAAGAACCAAGTCCGGCAACGGTCTGGCCAGTGCATTGTCTCTGGTTCGATCCCTTTTTCAAGCAGATCATGCTCAGCCTTGGACCACTTAGGCCGGGCTTTGAGGTAGCCACCTGACCCCGTGCGATGGTGAAGCGTCTTCTTCGCAGCATTTTTCTTGTTTGTCTCCGATATCTTCTTACTCTTTTCTGATGTCTTGTGGGCCACAAATGCGGGCCAGTGATCTTTGATCTTCTCATATTTGCCGATGAATTCTGGTGTCTCTTTTTTCTTGACAAACTGGTTCAGCTCTTTCCTCCACCTCCTCATTAGGCCTGCCATCTTCTTAAGAGCACAAGACTTGATTAATTGCTCTTTAACTGGCTTCTCCGGATCCTCCTCTGGCGGTAGGGTGAAATTTGCCTTCAGCTCAGTCCAAAGATCTTCTTTCTGCATATCATTGACATAAGACACCTCAGCGTCTTCATCCTTAGCAGGCTTATACCATTGCTGGATGCTGATCGGGATCCAGTCCCTAACAAGAACCCCGCACTGAGCAGAAAATGCCTTCTTTGTCCGGATGGGTTCAATCGGTTCGCCGTCGGGCGCGATTTCTATGATCTCAAACTTTTCATCCGAGCTCAACTTTTTCTTCGGGCCTCGTCTCCTTACCGAAGTTGTGCTCGATCCGGAGGGCTAGAAATTATAAGGAAGAAAGACGACAGTAATTAATATGTGTACATATACTAAAATAATGGATGCATCAATTAAGTCAGCACGGGCTTAACTAATATATATACCTGGCCGGACTCGGTTCGGTGACCGGAGCAGTCAGCACGGTCTCCTTCGTCTTGTACCTCCATTGTGTCACAGGAGCCATCATGAACATAGTCCTCCTCTTGTACCGGCATTAATGGGTCGAAGCCATCATAAACATAGCCCTCTTCTTCATCCAGCTGACCAACGGTGTCGATGAGAAATGACGCAACATCATCACTTCCATTTGCGATTATGTCCCCCAACATCGCTTCTGTTTCTTCGTCTCGGGAGTGCTCCATAGTTTCTGCAAATATTGACAACATGTCAATTATTATTCAAACATGGTACATAGTGGTAAACGTAGAACTAGCTAGCTAATCACAATAAGGAATCATGTTAGTGGCCTCGACGCTGCTTCTCTAGGGTTTGGGGTCGCCTCGACACAAAGCTTCAAGGGTTTGGGGTGGCCTCGACGATAACGCTCTTTTAACTTGATAAATTTGGGTGGCCTCGAGAGAGTTAATTTGTCGGGTAGGGGCGCGGCGGGAGGGGGTACGTAGGAGACCTGCAACATCGTTTTCTCTCTAGGGTTTGGGTGTCCTCGAGAGTTTTGGTCGAGCGAGTGGGCCGAGGGGGGTGCTGCAGTTGTATCTAGAGGGGGTTATATCGACAACGACGCGACATACATATACATGGGAAAATAATGTTATCGGGGAGGGGGTATCGGTACCACCCCCTCGTGTTGAAGTTTCTTCTTTCTCCTTTCCTTTCTTTCTTCTTCTCCTCTTCTTTTTCTTCTTCTCCCTCGAGAAAGGAAAATAATTAAGGAAAAGGAAGAAAAGAGGAAGAAGGAAGAAGGAAGAAGAAGAAGAAGTAAAAGAAGAAAAAAAAAGAGGAGAAGAAGAAAGGAATAGAGGAGAAGAAGAAAAAAATAGAATTTCTTCTTTCTCCTCTATTCCTTTCTTCTTCTCCTCTTCTTTTTCTTCTTTTTTCCTCTTCTTATTTATTTCTCCTCTTCTTCCTCTCCTCTTTTTCTCCTTTCTTCCTCTTCTTATTTTCCTTTTTCCTCTCATTCTTTTAGTATTGCTTGTTTTAAAAAAAATGTTCAAATAGAAAATTTCGAAAAAAAACAAAGGTTTTGCCTAATGCATTGTTCATATGAATATACAAACATTTGCATATTCTACAATAATTAATATCAACAAAAAAAATCTATGAACAGAAAAAAAACCTAACTTTTCTAAAAATCTATCTTTTTCATATATGAAAACATTAATACACATATGAACAATAAATACATATATCAACAAAAACATAATCTGAACAATTTTTGAACATTACATACACATAGCCACATACATACACATATACATTATACATTATATATATATATATATATATATATATATATATATATATATATATATATATATACACACACACTAAAGTAATAAAAATGAAAAAAAAACAGAGCCGCATATATATATATATAGCCACATACATACACACACACATATATATATATATATACATTGAACAAAAAAATTAAATTAATAAAAATGAAAAAAAATAGAGCCGGTGCGGCGCGGCGACTCACAGCGGTGGCGGCGCGCGGGGGCGGGCGACGGCGACGGGGCAGGGGCTCGGGGCACGGGGCGCGGGGGCGGGCGACGGCGACGGGGGAGCCTGGCGGCGACGACGGCAGGCGCGGGCTCGGGGAGGACGGTGCGGGCTCGGGGAGGCCGGCGACGACGACGGGCGCGGGCGGCGGCGACGGCGACGGCGGGGACGGCGGGCGGTGTCGGGGCAGCCTGGCGGCGTCGATGTGCTCGGCGTCGTCAGGGGGCAACTGGTGGCGATGAACTCTGCAAAACTGTGAAGTGCTACTTATATACAAGGAGTATTGGTCCCGGTTGGTGGCACAAACCGGGACTAATGCCCCCTTTAGTCCCGGTTGGAGCCACCAACCGGGACCAAAGGCTGCGGCCTTTAGTCCCGGTTGGTGGCACCAACCGGGACCAATGCCCCCCCCCCCTTTAGTCCCGGTTGGTGCCACCAACCGGGACCAAAGGCCCCTGTGCTGCCCGCATCGGGGCAAAAGTTTAGTCCAACCTCGCTAGTTGAGAGGGGAGCGCAGTGGTTTATAAGCCCCACTGCCGCACCCCTCTTGAACTCCTCTCTACTGCAGGCTTATGGGCCTACTTGCTACTGCTTTGCCCGATGGGCCTTCTAGGCCTTCTGCGGGCCTCAATCCTGGCCCAAAGTAGGGATTCAAGTCGTATTCAGGCCATGGGGGCCCAGTAGGGGGCACTTTTTTTTGTTTTTTTGTTTTCTTTACTTATTGTTGCTATTTTTATTTTTTTCCATTTTTTTGTTTTGTTTTCTGCATTATTTATTTTCTTTTGTTTTTTGCTTTATTTTTTAATTCTTTTTGCTTTTAGTTTTAGGAAAATTATAAACTTTCTGTTAGTGCCATTACTTTTCAAATTTGAAAACACTTTTTTTTGTTTTCTTTCTTGCTTTATTTATTTTATTTTGTTTCTACTTACAACAAAATACTTATTGTTGTTTTTTTGTTTTGTTTTCTGCATTATTTATTTTCTTTTGTTTTTTGCTTTATTTTTTAATTCTTTTTGCTTTTAGTTTTAGGGAAATTATAAATTTCCACTTTTTTGTTTTTTTGTTTTCTTTCTTGCTTTATTTATTTTATTTTGTTTCTACTTACAACAAAATACTTATTGTTGCTATTTTTAATTATTACGAGGGCCGAACCATAAGACATTAAAGCATTTCAAATGAACTCTGAAAAAGTTGAAAGTTGGCATGGTATCATAAATTGACCCACACTTAGCATGTGCATGTACAAAACGAACAATGGTATCATACTCGTCAGTTACAAAGTTGGCATGGTATCATCATAATAGTTGCGGGAGAAAGTCTTTACTTTTTCTTCGCTTGTGTCATTTGCTTATTGCGCCGTAACCATGGATAATCTTCATCGTTTATCAGGATGCTGGGGTCAGCCTTGACTTTAAAGGGAGGAATTTCATGAAACTTTTTATAATCTTCAGACATGTCTATCTTGTCCTCCACTCCCACGATGTCCCTTTTTCCTGAAAGAACTATGTGGCGCTTTGGCTCATCGTATGATGTATTTGCTTCCTTATATTTTCTCTTTCTCGGTCTGCTGGACATGTCCTTCACATAGATAACCTATGCCACATCATTGGCTAGGACGAACGGTTCGTCAGTGTACCCAAGATTTTTCAGATCCACTGTTGTCATTCCGTACTGTGGGTCTACCTGTACCCCGCCTCCTGACAGATTGACCCATTTCCACTTAAACAAAGGGACCTTAAAATCATGTCCGTAGTCAAGTTCCCATATGTCCACTATGTAACCATAATATGTGTCCTTTCCCCTCTCGGTTGTTGCATCAAAGCGGACACCGCTGTTTTGGTTGGTGCTTTTTTGATCTTGGTCAATCGTGTAAAATGTATTCCCATTTATCTCGTATCCTTTCCAAATCAATACAGTCAAAGATGGTCCCCTGGATAACAAGTACAACTCATCACAAATAGTGTTGTCACCTCTGATACGTGCTTCCAACCAACTGCTGAAAGTCCTGATGTGTTCACATGTAATCCAGTCGTCGCACTGCTCTGGGTGTTTGGAGCGCAGACTGTTCTTGTGTTCATCGACATACGGGGTCACCAAGGTAGAGTTCTGTAGAACTGTGTAGTGGGCTTGAGACCAAGAATATCCGTCCCTGCATATTATTGAGTCCTTTCCAAGCGTGCCTTTTCCAGTCAGTCTCCCCTCATACCGCGATTTAGGGAGACCTATCTTCTTAAGGCCAGGAATGAAGTCAACACAAAACCCGATGACATCCTCTGTTTGATGGCCCATGGAGATGCTTCCTTCTGGCCTAGCGCAGTTACGGACATATTTCTTTAGGACTCCCATGAACCTCTCAAAGGGGTACATATTGTGTAGAAATACGGGGCCTAGAATGACAATCTCGTCAACTAGATGAACTAGGACGTGCGTCATGATATTGAAGAAGGATGGTGGGAACACCAGCTCGAAACTAACAAGACATTGCACCACATCACTCCTTAGCCTTGGTATGATTTCTGGATCGATCACCTTCTGAGATATTGCATTGAGGAATGCACATAGCTTCACAATGGCTAATCGGACGTTTTCCAGTAGAAGCCCCCTCAATGCAACCGGAAGCAGTTGCGTCATAATCACGTGGCAGTCATGAGACTTTAGGTTCTGAAACTTTTTCTCTGCCATATTTATTATTCCTTTTATATTCGACGAGAAGCCAGTCGGGACCTTCATACTAAGCAGGCATTCAAAGAAGATTTCCTTCTCTTCTTTGGTAAGAGCATAGCTGGCAGGACCTTCATACTGCTTTGGAGGCATGCCGTCTTTTTCGTGCAAACGTTGCAGGTCCTCCCGTGCCTCAGCTGTATCTTTTGTCTTCCCATACACGCCCAAGAAGCCTAGCAGGTTCACGCAAAGGTTCTTCGTCACGTGCATCACGTCGATCGAAGAGCCGACCTCTAGGTCTTTCCAGTAGGGTAGGTCCCAAAATATAGATTTCTTCTTCCACATGGGTGCGTGTCCCCCAGCGTCACTCGGAACAGCTAGTCCGCCGGGACCCTTTCCAAAGATTACGTGTAAATCATTGACCATAGCAAGTACGTGATCACCGGTACGCATGGCGGGCTTCTTCCGGTGATCTGCCTCGCCTTTGAAATGCTTGCCTTTCTTTCGACATTGATGGTTGGTCGGAAGAAATCGACGATGGCCCAGGTACACATTCTTCCTGCAGCTTGCCAGGTATATACTATCGGTGTCAAGTAAACAGTGCGTGCATGCGTGGTATCCCTTGTTTGTCTGTCCTGAAAGGTTACTGAGAGCGGGCCAATAGTTGATGGTCACGAACAGCAATGCCTTTAGGTTAAATTCCTCCTGTTTGTGCTCATCCCACGTACGTACACCGTTTCCATTCCACAGCTGTAAAAGTTCTTCAACTAATGGCCTTAGGTACACATCAATGTCATTGCCGGGTTGCTTAGGGCCTTGGATGAGAACTGGCATCATAATGAACTTCCGCTTCATGCACATCCAAGGAGGAAGGTTATACATACATAGAGTCACGGGCCAAGTGCTATGATTGCTGCTCTGCTCCCCGAAAGGATTAATGCCATCCGCGCTTAAAGCAAACCATACGTTCCTTGGCTCACTTGCAAACTCATCCCAGTACTTTCTCTCGATTTTTCTCCACTGCGACCCGTCAGCGGGTGCTCTCAACTTCCCGTCTTTCTTATGGTCCTCACTGTGCCATCGCATCAACTTGGCATGCTCTCCGTTTCTGAACAGACATTTCAACCGTGGTATTATAGGAGCATACCACATCACCTTCGCAGGAACCCTCTTCCTGGGGGGCTCGCCGTCCACATCACCAGGGTCATCTCGTCTGATCTTATACCATAATGCACCGCATACCGGGCATGCGTTCAGATCCTTGTACGCACCGCGGTAGAGGATGCAGTCATTAGGGCATGCATGTATCTTCTGCACCTCCAATCCTAGAGGGCATACGACCTTCTTTGCTGCGTATGTACTGTCAGGCAATTCGTTATCCTTTGGAAGCTTCTTCTTCAATATTTTAAGTAGCTTCTCAAATCCTTTGTGAGGCACAGCATTCTCTGCCTTCTACTGCAGCAATTCCAGTATGGTACCGAGCTTTGTGTTGCCATTCGCAATTGGGGTACAACCCTTTTTTGTGGTCCTCTAGCATGCGATCGAACTTCAGCTTCTCCTTTTGACTTTCGCATTGCATCCTTGCATCGACAATGACCTTGCGGAGATCATCATCATCGGGCACATCGTCTAGTTCCTCTTGATCTTCAGCAGCTTCGCCCGTTGCAGCATCATCGTGCACATCGTCTGGTTCCTCTTGATCTTCTGGAGCATCATCGTATTCAGAGGGCACATAGTTGTCATCGTACTCTTCTTCTTCACCGTCTTCCATCATAACCCCTATTTCTCCGTGCCTCGTCCAAACATTATAGTGTGGCATGAAACCCTTGTAAAGCAGGTGGGTGTGGAGGATTTTCCGGTCAGAGTAAGACTTCGTATTCTCACATATAGGGCATGGACAACACATAAAACCATTCTGCTTGTTTGCCTCAGCCACTTCGAGAAAATTATGCACGCCCTTAATGTACTCGGAGGTGTGTCTTGAACCGTACATCCATTGCCGGTTCATCTGTGTGCATTATATATAATTAAGTGTGTCAAAAATCATTACAGAACATCATGAATAGATAATTAAGTGACCAAATTAATAGAAGTTCATCATCACATTAAAACCAAAGTACATACGTAGTTCTCATCTAACAACATAAAGCTCTGCAGAGCATCTAAATTAATTAAACCATACACTGAAACTATGTAAAACATTTCAATGCGAAAACAAATGCGATCATAATCGCAACCAATGTAACAACTGATCCAACGGCATAATGATACCAAGCCTCGGTATGAATGGCATATTTTCTAATCTTTCTAATCTTCAAGCGCATTGCATTCATCTTGATCTTGTGATCATCGACAACATCCGCAACATGCAACTCCAATATCATCTTCTCCTCCTCAATTTTTCTAATTTTTTCCTTTAACAAATTGTTTTCTTCTTCAACTAAATTTAACCTCTCGACAATAGGGTCGGTTGGAATTTCCGGTTCAACAACCTCCTAGATGAATAAAATCTATGTCACGTTGGTCGGCATAATTGTCATAAACAATAAATGAACCAATAGTTATGAAAAGATAATATATACCACATCCGAATCATAGACAGGACGAGGGCCGACGGGGGCGGATACCAAAACCATCGCACTATATAAGATGCAATAATAAAAGTAAGAAAATTATACAAGTATCTATCTAAACATACAAATAAGAATATTTTTCCTTTCAGAAAGAAGATAAGAACAAGAGGCTCACCACAGTGGTGCCGGCGATGAGATCGGTGCGGGTGATCGACGACGTTGAAGACGGGGACGGGGCGTGACGGACCGCTAAACCTAGACAAATATGGAGGAAAATGGAGCTTGGCAGTCGAGCTTGGAGAGGAGAAACCTTAAGTAGTGTGGCTCGGGCATTCCATCGAACACCTTGTGTGCATAGGAGGTGAGATAGAGCACCACCAAGCCCTCTCCCCCTCGGCCAGAAAAAATAGAGCAGTGTGCTCTGCTCTTGCGCGAGGGGGGTATATATAGGCACCACCATTGGTCCCGGTTGGTCGCACGAACCGGGACTAAAGGTTTGCCTTCGGTCCCGGTTCATGCCACCAACCGGGACCAATCATGGTGGGCCAGGAGTGCGGCCCATTGGTCCCGGTTCGTCCCACCAACCGGGACCAAAAGGTCTAGACGAACCGGGACCAATGGCCCACGTGGCCCGGCCGGCCCCCGGGGCTCACGAACCGGGTCAAATGCTCCCATTGGTCCCGGTTCTGGATTGAACCGGGACTAATGGGCTGGACCATCCTGGACCATTGCCCCCTTTTCTACTAGTGGAAAACGATCACCGGGCTTACAAACTCTGAAGCTCTCAAGTGACTCATAAGTCCTAACCATCTAGGAGGTGCAGGCCCTATAAGAGTAACAACTAAAACAGAGTCACTTGGATGAACTTCCCAAAAGACCTTCGGTCAATCTCTCTCAAAAACCCATATGATCTCAAATATAGGCTTCATAACGAGAGATGGAGATCAAATGTGGGGTTCAAGAAAGGGATGATCTTGGCCTTTAAAACACTCAACTGTCCGCTCTCTTGTTTTTCGTAAAAACTCAAACGATGTCTCGAAACAACCTCACACGTCCCCATCCAAAGAGGTGTTGGGTCTATTTAAAGAGGTGTTGGGTCTATTTATAGAGAAAGTACAAATTTGGTTGCTAAGTGAAAAAGTAACTAGTCTTGGTACTACCGGGCACGTTGAAAAATAAACCACCAGAATGGAAACACACATTAATTCCTGCAATGATCAAAAGTCAACCACTCGAAGGGTGCCAGGAATGTCCATTAAGCCTGTAAAAAATTCATTACCTAAAGGCGTCGGAAACAAAAACCTCTGAGGAACTAGACAAAAAATGTATTCCCTCCGATCCAAATTAATTGATGCTGCTTTAGTACAACGTTTTCGTGAAGGGTAGAACATGCTAGGAAGAATAGGAGAAAATGACCGTCAGAAGTGCCGGGGTCGACAATTCGACATAGTATGAGAAATCAGTGCGGAAATGGCTAAATCTCTGCTCGGAAGTGCCAAATGGATTGGGTTGGATAGTTAACAGAGCTTCTAGAAAGAAGTGTCTACAATTGGACAAATGTGTTAATGATTTCATTAGCTCTATGGAAAGATACTCATTAGTCTCTTTGTACATCCCCCCCCCCCCCCCACGGCCCCCCAATTTTTCATTCTTTTGCCTTTGTAGTTTCATTTATATATTGTCTTCTCGTTTTCGGAAATTCACTCTGGCACATGGGAGTATATGCTCCTACTGCCGGTAAAGGACATTTCAAAATGCCAAAAAAATCAAACAAAAAATTGGCGCGTATATCTTGACATCTATGTGCGCACACCAAGTTTGGCGTAAAACCGACATTTTTGGTGGCCTGTGTAAAAAAGAGAAACAAATTGTCACCTGAAAAGCCATTTTTAACACTGATTTTTTTTCTTTTTCACACGCGACACAAAAATTGTCGGTTTTTCACGAAATGATTTTATGAGCATGTAGAATGTTGAGATGTACGCGCGAAACTTTTTGTCATAATTTTTTGACATTTCGAAATATGTTTAGAACACATTTTGAAAACCAGGAGCATATGCTCTTGGGTGGTTCTTTTTTGCTTTCTTTTTTATACCTCGTACTATATTATTGAAAATTAATAAAAATACACGCAACAGAATCATGTTGTTCCTCGTAAAAAAAGTATCACATGGATTTGGTTTCGAACTATCGAACCTATAATGAGACGCTGAACTGAATCAAACCAAGAGGTGATCGGAAGTGCTGGAGAAAATGCTTGTAGGTGCGGGATCAAACAAAGATGGTTTCATAGGATGACAACTCGGTGGTATAAGAGAAAAAATCTCGGCGGTTCCAAAGGGAACAAAGAACAGGGTGCGCTTAGACAAAAAAACACCCATTCCTCACATGATCAGTAGTACCTGGTAGAAATACTCAAAATTACCAAGGATGGTGAAAACAGAGGAATTTGAGTGGAAGAAGTTCAAAACTTGGGAATTCTGGTTGAGGATCTTTATTTGGAGTTCACCCAAGATATTTTTCCTTGTTCCCCTCTTGACATTATATACGGTTGTCCTTAAACTCATGGTGATTTTGGATTCACCTAACGCCTATAAAGATGCAAACTATGAGTTGAAGGGTTGAATTGCCATTAATTACCACAACCCAACAGGGGTATAAGATGCACTTTGAATCTCACCCTATTTGTTGATCGAGGACAACACAATTAGATATAGAATGAAAAGATTAAGTATGTGAAAGTTCAGGTACTTATTATAAGTTTTGATCTCCCCTATTTGTGTGCACTATTAAAATTTGCTCTTGGAATGCAAGTGTTACACATTATTAGATAGTGTGGGAACAACAAGTATATGACACATTCCATGGGATGCATTGTGTGTACAAAAGATAAAGATGGGAAAGACCATGGGTAAAAATTTAGGCACGACTTTCGCGGTCAGGACAATTGAAACGCCAGAATGACATGACCTAAGTGATGGTTGTTCCACAACGGTACATCTGTGATCTATGGTGGGCGATTCTAGATTATTTTTTTAGCAAATATCAATCCCATTTTATTAAGAAATGGTAATTTTCATAGGAATGGTTACAATATCATGCAGCGTCACTACTCACTAGCCACACCAAGGGACAAAGCAGGTTTTGCCAAATTATGGGCTTTGTCATTGTTGTTCCGGCTTCTATGGACATTTATTTAGAAAAGGAGGAATACCTCCGGCCTCTACATTTGGACGATGCTGTTGGGGAACGTAGTAATTTCAAAAAAAATTCTACGCACATGCAAGATCATGGTGATGGAATAGCAACGAGAGGGGAGAGTATTGTCCACGTACCCTCGTAGACCGTAAGCGGAAGCGTTATGACAACGCGGTTGATGTAGTCATACGTCTTCATGATCCGACCGATCCAAGTACCGAACGTACGGCACCTCCGAGTTCAGCACACGTTCAGCTCGATGACGATCCCCGGGCTCCGATCCAGCAAAGCTTCGGGGATGAGTTCCGTCAGCACGACGGCGTGGTGACGATGATGATGTTCTACCGGCGCAGGGCTTCGCCTAAACTCCGCGACGATATGACCGAGGTGGAATATATGGTGGAGGGGGGCACCGCACACGGCTAAGGAACGATCCGTAGATCAACTTGTGTATCTACGGGGTGCTCCCTTGCCCCCGTATATAAAGGAGCAAGGGGGGAGGCTGGCCGGCCCTTGGGGCGTGCCAAGGAGGGGGGAGTCCTCCTCCTAGTGGGAGTAGGACTCCCCTTTCCTAGTCCAACTAGGAAGGAGGAAGGGGGAAGGAAAGAGGGGGAGAGGGAGAGGGAAAGAGGGGCCGCGCCCCCCTCCCCTAGTCCAATTCGGACTCCCCTTGGGAGGGGGCGCGCCACCTCCTAGGCTGCTGCCCTCTCTCTCCCCTCAGGCCCACTAAGGCCCAATACTTCCCCGGGGGGTTCCGGTAACCCCTCCGGCACTCCGGTTTTCTCCAAAATTACCCGGAACACTTCCGGTGTCCGAATATAGTCGTCCAATATATCAATCTTTATGTCTCGACCATTTCGAGACTCCTCGTCATGTCTGTGATCACATCCGGGACTCCGAACAAACTTCGGTACATCAAAACTTATAAACTCATAATAAAACTGTCATCGTAACGTTAAGCGTGCGGACCCTACGGGTTCGAGAACTATGTAGACATGGCCTAGAACTATTCTTGGTCAATAACCAATAGCGGGACCTGGATGCCCATATTGGTTCCTACATATTCTACAAAGATCTTTATTGGTCAAACCGCATAACAACATACATTGTTCCCTTTGTCATCGATATGTTACTTGCCCGAGATTCGATCGTCGGTATCCAATACCTAGTTCAATCTCGTTACCGGCAAGTCTCTTTACTCGTTACGTAATGCATCATCCCGTAACCAACTCATTGGTTACATTGCTTGCAAGGCTTATAGTGATGTGCATTACCGAGAGGGCCCAGAGATACCTCTCCGACAATCGGAGTGACAAAACCTAATCTCGAAATACGCCAACTCAACATGTACCTTCGGAGACACTTGTAGTACTCTATAATCACCCAGTTACGTTGTGACGTTTGGTAGTACCCAAAGTGTTCCTCCGGTAAACGGGAGTTGCATAATTCTCATAGTTACAGGAACATGTATAAGTCATGAAGAAAGCAATAGCAGTATACTAAACGATCAAGTGCTAGGCTAACGGAATGGGTCATGTCAATCACATCATTCTTCTAATGATGTGATCCCACTAATCAAATGACAACACATGTCTATGGTCAGGAAACATAACCATCTTTGATCAATGAGCTAGTCAAGTAGAGGCATACTAGTGACGTTATGTTGGTCTATGTATTCACACATGTATTATGTTTCCGGTTAATACAATTCTAGCATGAATAATAAACATTTATCATGAAATAAGGAAATAAATAATAACTTTATTATTGCCTCTAGGGCATATTTCCTTCAGTCTCCCACTTGCACTAGAGTCAATAATCTAGTTCATATCGCCATGTGATTTAACATCAATATTCATATCTGTATATGATTAACACCCATAGTTCACATCGTCATGTGACCAACACCCAAAGGGTTTACTAGAGTCAATAATCTAGTTCACATCACTTATGTGATTAACACCCAAAGAGTACTAAGGTGTGATCATGTTTTGCTCGTGAGAGAAGCTTAGTCAACGGGTCTGTCACATTTAGGGCCGTATGTATTTTGCAAATATTCTATGTCTACAATGCTCTGCACGGATCTACTCTAGCTAATTGCTCCCACTTTCAATATGTATCCAGATTAAGACTTAGAGTCATCTGGATCAGTGCCAAAACTTGTATCGACATAACCTTTTACGATGAACCTTTTTGTCACCTCCATAATTGAGAAACATATCCTTATTCCACTAAGGATAATTTTGAACAATGTCCAGTGATCTACTCCTAGATCACTATTGTACTCCCTTGCCAAACCAGGGCAGAGTATACAATAGGTCTGGTTCACAGCATAGCATACTTTATAGAACCTATGACTGAGGCATAGGGAATGACTTTTCATTCTCTTTCTATTTTCTGCCATGGTCGGGTCTTGAGTCTTACTCAACTTCACACCTTGCAACACAGGCAAGAACTCCTTCTTTGACTGTTCCATTTTGAACTACTTCAAAAATTTATCAAGGTATGTACTCATTGAAAAATCTTATCAAGCGTCTTGATCTATCTATATAGATCTTGATGCTCAATGTGTAAGCAGCTTCACCGAGGTCTTTCTTTGAAAAAACTCCTTTCAGACACTCCTTTATGCTTTGCAGAATAATTCTACATTATTTCTAATCAACAATATGTCATTCACATATACTTATCAGAAATGCTGTAGTGCTCCCACTCACTTTCTTGTAAATACAGGCCTTTCCAAAAGTCTGTATAAAACCATATACTTTGATCAACTCATCAAAGCTTATATTCCAACTCCAAGATGCTTGCACCAGTCCATTGATGGATTGCTGGAGCTTGCACACTTTGTTAGCATCTTTAGGATTGACAAAACCTTCTGGTTGCATCATATACAACTCTTCTTTAATAAATCCATTAAGGAATGCAGTTTTGACATCCATTTGCCAGATTTCATAAAATGTGGCAATTGCTAACATGATTCGGACAGACTTAAGCATCGATACGAGTGAGAAAATCTCATCGTATTCAACACCTTGAACTTGTTGAAAACCTTTTGCAACAAGTTGAGCTTAGTGGATAGTAACACTACTATCAGTGTCCGTCTTCCTCTTGAAGATCCATTTATTCTCAATGGCTTGCCAATCATTGGGCAAGTCAACCAAAGACCATACTTTGTTTTCATACATGGATCCCATCTCAGATTTCATGGCCTCTAGCCATTTTGCGGAATCTGGGCTCATCATCGCTTCCTCATAGTTCGTAGGTTCATCATGGTCAAGTAACATGACTTCCAGAATAGGATTACCGTACCACTCTGGTGCGGATCTTACTCTGGTAGACCTACGAGGTTCAGTAGAAACTTGATCTGAAGTTTCATGATCAATATCATTAGCTTCCTCACTAATTGGTGTAGTTGTCACAGGAACCGGTTCTTGTGATGAACTACTTTCCAATAAGGGAGCAGGTACAGTTACCTCATCAAGTTCTACTTTCCTCCCGCTCACTTCTTTCGAGAGAAACTCCTTCTCTAGAAAGGATCCATTCTTAGCAACGAATGTTTTTCCTTTGGATCTGTGATAGAAGGAGTACCCAATAGTTTTGGGTATTCTATGAAGATGCACTTCTCCGATTTGGTTTTGAGCTTATCAGGTTGAAAACCTTTTTCATATAAGAATCGCAACTCCAAACTTTAAGAAACGACAACTTAGGTTTACTTCTAAACCACAGTTCATAAGGTGTCGTCTCAACGGATTTCGATGGTGCCCTATTTAAAGTGAATGCAACTGTCTCTAATGCATAACCCCAAATCGACAATGGTAAATCAATAAGAGACATCATAGATCGCACCATATCCAATAAAGTGCGGTTACGACATTTGGACACACCATAACGTTGTGGTGTTCCAGGTGGCATGAGTTTGTGAAACTATTCCACATTGCTTTAATTGAAGACCAAACTCGTAACTCAAATATTCGTCTCCGCGATCAGATCGCTGAAACTTTATTTTCTTGTTACGATGATTTTTCCACTTCACTCTGAAATTCTTTGAACCTTTCAACTATTTCAGACTTATGTTTCATCAAGTAGATATACCCATATCTGCTCAAATCATCTTGTGAAGGTCAGAAAATAACGATACTTGCCACGAGCATCAATACTCATTGGATCGCACACATCGGTATGTATTATTTCCAATAAGTCAGTAGCTTGTTCCATTGTTCCGGAGAACAGAGTTTTAGTCATCTTGCCCAAAAGGCACGGTTCGCAAGTATCAAATGATTCATAACCAAGTGATTCCGAAAATCCATCTTTATGGAGTTTCTTCATGCGCTTTACACCGATATGACCCAAACGGCAGTGCCACAAATAAGTTGCACTATCATTATTAACTTTTCATCTTTTTGGCATCAATATTATGAATATGTGTATCACTACGATCGAGATCCAACAAACTATGTTCATTGGGTGTATGACCATCGAAGGTCTTATTCATGTAAATAGAATAACAATTTATTCTCTAACTTTAAATGAATAACCGTATCGCAATAAACATGATCAAATCATATTCATGCTCAACGCAAACGCCAAATAACATTTATTTAGGTTTAACACTAATCCCGAAAGTATAGGGAGTGTGCGATGATGATTATATCAATCTTGGAACTACTTCCAACACTCATCGCCACTTCCACTTCAACTAGTCTCTGTTTATTTTGTAACTCCTGTTTTGAGTTACTAATCTTAGCAACCGAACAAGTATCAAATACTCAGGGGCTACTATAAACACTAGTAAGGCACACATCAATAACCTGTATATCAAATATACCCTTGTTCATTTTGCCATCCTTCTTATCCACCAAATATTCAGGGCATTTCCGCTTCCAGTGACCATTTCCTTTGCAGTGTAAGCACTCAGTTTCAGGCTTTGGTCCAGCTTTGGTCTTCTTCACGGGAGTGACAACTTGTTTGCCATTCTACTTGAAGTTTCCCTTTCTTTCCCTTTGCCCTTTTCTTGAAACTAGTGGTCTTTTCAATCATCAACACTTGATGCTCTTTCTTGATTTCTACCTTCGTCGATTTCAACATCACAAAGAGCTCGGGAATCGTTTTCGTCATCCCTTGCATACTATAGTTCATCACGAAGTTCTAGTAACTTAGTGATGGTGACTAGAGAATTCTATCAATCACTATCTTATCTGGAAGATTAACTCCCACTTGATTCAAGCGATTGAAGTACCCAGACAATGGAGCACAAGCTCACTAGTTGAGCGATTTTCCTCCATCTTTTAGCTATAGAACTTGTTGGAGACTTCATATCTCTCAACTCGGGTATTTGCTTGAAATATTAACTTCAATACCTGGAACATCTTATATGGTCCATAACGTTCAAAACATCTTTGAAGTCCCGATTCTAAGCCGTTTAGGCATGGTGCACTAAACTATCAAGTAGTCATCATATTGAGCTAGCCAAATGTTCACAACGTCTGCATATGCTCCTGCAATAGGTCCGTCACCTAGCGGTGCATCAAGGACATAATTTTTTCTGTGCAGCAATCAGGATAAACCTCAGATCACGGATCGAATCCGCATCATTGCTACTAACATTTTTCAACACAATTTTCTCTAGGAACATATCAAAATAAACATATGAAAGCAACAACGCAAGCTATTGATCTACAACATAATTTGCAAAATACTACCAGGATTAAGTTCATGATAAATTTAAGTTCAATTAATCATATTACTAAAGAACTCCCACTTAGATAGACATCCCTCTTGTCATCTAAGTGATCATGTGATCCAAATCAACTAAACCATGTCCGATCATCACGTGAGATGGAGTAGTTTTCAATGGTGAACATCACTATGTTGATCATATCTACTATATGATTCACGCTCAAGCTTTCGGTCTCCGTGTTCCGAGGCCATATCTGTATATGCCATGCTCGTCAAGTTTAACCTGAGTATTCCGCTTGTGCAACTATTTTGCACCCGTTGTATTTGAACGTAGAGCCTATCACACCCGATCATCACGTGGTGTCTCAGCACGAAGAACTTTCGCAACGGTGCATACTCAGGGAGAACACTTCTTGATAATTAGTGAGAGATCACCTTAAAATGCTACCGTGAAACAAAACAGAATAAGATGTATAACAGATAAACATCATATGCAATCAAAATATGTGACATGATATGGCCATGATCATCTTGCGCCTTTGATCTCCATCTCCAAAGTACTGTCATGATCTCTATCGTCACTGGCACGACACCATGATCTTGATCATCTTGATCTATATCAATGTGTCATCACATGGTCGTCTTGCCAACTATTGCTCTTGCAACTATTGCTATCGCATAGCGATAAAGTAAAGCAATTATTTGGCACTTGCATCTTATGCAACAAAGAGACAACCATAGGGCTTCTGCCAGTTGCCGATAATTTCAACAAAACATGGTCATCTCATACAACAACTTATATCTCATCACGTCTTGACCATATCAAATCACAACATGCCCTGAAAAAACAAGTTAGACGTCCTCTACTTTGTTGTTGCAAGTTTTACGTGGCTGCTACGGGCTGAGCAAGAACCGTTCTTACCTACGCATCAAAAACCACAACGGTAGTTCATCAAGTTGGTGTTGTTTTAACCTTCGCAAGGACCGAGCGTAGCCACACTCGGTTCAACTAAATTTGGAGGAACTGACACCCGCTAGTCACTTGTGTGCAAAGCACAGCGGTAAAACCAGTCTCGCATAAGCGTACGCGTAATGTCAGTCCGGGCCGCTTCATCCAACAATACCGCCGAACCAAAGTATGACATGCTGGTAAGCAGTATGACTTGTATCGCCCACAACTCACTTGTGTTCTACTCGTGCATATAACATCAACGCATAAAACCTAGGCTCGGATGCCATTGTTGGGGAACGTAGTAATTTCAAAAAAAATTCTACGCACATGCAAGATCATGGTGATGGAATAGCAACGAGAGGGGAGAGTATTGTCCATGTACCCTCGTAGACCGTAAGCGGAAGCGTTATGACAATGCGGTTGATGTAGTCGTACGTCTTCATGATCCGACCGATCCAAGTACCGAACGTACGGCACCTCCGAGTTCAGCACACGTTCAGCTCGATGACGATCCCCGGGCTCCGATCCAGCAAAGCTTCGGGGATGAGTTCCGTCAGCACGACGGTGTGGTGACGATGATGATGTTCTACCGGCGCAGGGCTTCGCCTAAACTCCGCGACGTTATGACCGAGGTGGAATATATGGTGGAGGGGGCACCGCACACGGCTAAGGAACGATCCGTAGATCAACTTGTGTGTCTACGGGGTGCTCCCTTGCCCCCGTATATAAAGGAGCAAGGGGGAGGCTGGCCGGCCCTTGGGGCGTGCCAAGGAGGGGGGAGTCCTCCTCCTAGTGGGAGTAGGACTCCCCTTTCCTAGTCCAACTAGGTAGGAGGAAGGGGGAAGGAAAGAGGGGGAGAGGGAGAGGGAAAGAGGGGCCGCGCCCCCTCCCCTAGTCCAATTCGGACTCCCCTTGGGAGGGGGTGCGCCACCTCCTAGGCTGCTGCCCTCTCTCTCCCCTCAGGCCCACTAAGGCCCAATACTTCCCCGGGGGGTTTCGGTAACCCCTCCGGCACTCCGGTTTTCTCCGAAATTACCCGGAACACTTCCGGTGTCCGAATATAGTCGTCCAATATATCAATCTTTATGTCTCGACCATTTGGAGACTCCTCGTCATGTCCGTGATCACATCCGGGACTCCGAACAAACTTCGGTACATCAAAACTTATAAACTCATAATAAAACTGTCATCATAACGTTAAGCGTGCGGACCCTACGGGTTCGAGAACTATGTAGACATGGCCTAGAACTATTCTCGGTCAATAACCAATAGCGGGACCTGGATGCCCATATTGGTTCCTACATATTCTACGAAGATCTTTATCGGTCAAACCGCATAACAACATACATTGTTCCCTTTATCATCGGTATGTTACTTGCCCGAGATTCGATCGTCCGTATCCAATACCTAGTTCAATCTCGTTACCAGCAAGTCTCTTTACTCGTTACGTAATGCATCATCCCGTAATCAACTCACTGGTTACATTGCTTGCAAGGCTTATAGTGATGTGCATTACCGAGAGGGCCCAGAGATACCTCCCCGACAATCGGAGTGACAAAACCTAATCTCGAAATACGCCAACTCAATATGTACCTTCGGAGACACATGTAGTACTCCTTTATAATCACCCAGTTACGTTGTGACGTTTGGTAGTACCCAAAGTGTTCCTCCGGTAAACGGGAGTTGCATAATTCTCATAGTTATAGGAACATGTATAAGTCATGAAGAAAGCAATAGCAGTATACTAAACGATCAAGTGCTAGGCTAACGGAATGGGTCATGTCAAATGATGTGATCCCACTAATCAAATGACAACACATGTCTATGGTCAGGAAACATAACCATCTTTGATCAA
This sequence comes from Triticum timopheevii, assembly GCA_963921465.1. NCBI lineage: Eukaryota > Viridiplantae > Streptophyta > Magnoliopsida > Poales > Poaceae > Triticum > Triticum timopheevii. Next base: position 438,766,281 of record OY997262.1, read on the forward strand.
TGAGCTAGTCAAGTAGAGGCATACTAGTGACGTTATGTTGGTCTATGTATTCACACATGTATTATGTTTCCGGTTAATACAATTCTAGCATGAATAATAAACATTTATCATGAAATAAGGAAATAAATAATAACTTTATTATTGCCTCTAGGGCATTTTTCCTTCAGATGCATACGGGCATATTATTAATTATTAACACAAGACCTTACAAAATCGTACAACACTAAGACCAAAGCCACCGTCTAAGCAACATCTGTCGCTACTCCTATCCAGTTGATGAAGGGGCGCTGATAGTCTGGGCCTAATACCAAACAGACCTTGTAGCCAAACCTAACATCTAAGACCCGAGGTCCCAATCAGGACGCCTGCTGGGTATGGGCACCCACCAGTCCGGCGTGCTCCTCAACCAGGACGCCTGCCGGGTATGAGGCCGCCGCAGCCACCTGCCGCCAATCCATCTTTAGAGTTGTACTGCTGCATCGACCTTACCCGGTCTAGCTGCCACCGACACCACCACGACGCCATACAGCGTTGACCTCCTGCGTGTGTCCATCACCACATATCTGATGACAAGCCTCCGCTGCTCCATGCCGCCAAGAGCCGCCGCCATGAATATGTAGAAAGAAACACCGCTCCACCGAAGAAGCCATCCGCTGGTCCCTCGAGCCCGAGTGCATCTTCAACAATGCCGCCCCCAAGGGGGTAACGACACATGAATGCCGCCATCATCTGATCAACTGATCTAGGGTTTCTCCCGGAGGTATTGGGTGGATTTGGGATTTGTACCTCGATGATGCCTTCATGAAGGAAACTATGATAAGGGCATCATCATCACCGGCTCCGACCAACGACCGAAGACAAAGTTTTCACTCGGATCCATCCCAAGACATCCACCCGACAACATGTGCACTATCTCGACCGCCTTCAAAGCCCCAGATCTAGCCGCCTAGATCCGGCGACCAACTGCAACAGCAGTGCCACCGTAGGAGCCCTGGCACACCGGCCACTGCCTGAATGCGCAACCACTGGAGTTTGGGAGGAGGACTCCCACTCCACCTCGCCAAACCGCGAGAGCCGCCGAGATCGATCCCACACGCTCATCACCGTCTCTGATCTGAACCAATCTGCGGCAAAACCATGAGATCGATGATGCAGATCCGCCTTGGATAGGGACAACACCACGCCATGCCGTCGCGGGAAGCCCGAGCTTCACCCGCCGCCACCTTCCAGGGCCGCCGCCCCGGGATCCAGCCACCGCCGACAGGTCGAGCCACCGACCACCGCGACTAAGGCCACCATGCCCGCGAGCCCATGAAACGGCCGGCGCCACCAGATCTTCCTCGAAACCGCAGCTCCGCCTCCCCCGCCCAGCACCACGCCGCCTTGCACCGTTGCCTAACGCGCCGCCGCACCGCTGCGACGCAGATCGGGGGAGAGCGCCTCGGCGCCATGGGTGACCCGCCTCACTTGATCTGGCGCGGGAGGGAAGAGAGCCTCCGCCGCCGCCATCAGCCGCCTGGGGCGTTGCCCGGCGACTTCCTTTAGCGGCGGTGGAGGGGAGGGGGAGGATGGACGTGCCCGGCGGCAGCGGCTAGGGTTTTCACCCGATCCGCCCTAGCGGGAGGGCGACACGGGGGTCGTTGCTGGGCACCTTAAAATGGGGGAGAATTTCACTTCCCCGGCCTCTGCACCAACTAGGGATGCATACGGCCTTTTAAATATGAGTACTCGGATTTTTAATCTCGGTTATGCACCGAGCCTAGTCTTCAAGAAATGCGTGAGTGCCAGGAAAACCTGGTCCTCAAGAATAAATAGGAACCTAAATTCGCCTCCGTGAGGATTTGAACCTAGGTGTTGGGTTTGTACATCCACTCCCCCAACCAGTTGAGCTAGGCTCACCCCCCCTATAAAATGGGAGAGATTTTCACTTCCCGGCCTCTGCACTAACTAGGGATGCATACGGCCATTTTAGTATGAGTACCAAGATAAACATGGTCCTCAAAATTTTTTAAATGAATATCAAGATATTTCTTGTTGCGTGGTTCTACCACACACCAGGCTTGATCCTCAATAAACGGGGGAAAACCCCTGTGCATCACCTGTCAATTCTAGGATTTGAACTAGGGTCGTTAGGCTTCTATGGACATAGCTGCATTCATCACACTCCAAAGCTTTGGATTTGATCTCATGGAGGCGATTCTAGATGCCTCTTCTGAGATGGGAGTGTATTTCTACCGGCCCGCTAAAGATGTGCCGCCAATGATGACCCATTCTGTATAAGTGAGGCCTGATTTGGGCGAGAGAGTGGGCTCTTGTTTTTGTTCCATCGCTTGTTTTAGTTATTTTCATTGTAACACTCTAGAACTAGGTAGGAAGTGCGGCTTGCCGCAACCGGCAGCGGCGCGCTGCCGGGTACAGTCATCCAATCCAATAATACATTCATAAGAGCATTGCAAATATAAAAAATAGCAATGCACACTTATTGTTCAAGCATGCAAACAAAGTACTTATTGTTGTGAAAGGAAATTAATGTGATTGTCGAAAACTAATCAGTCCAATGCAGCAAATTTACAGAGCATTTCATCCAAGCAATGCCAAAGGCAAGGCAACCAGATATACCAAAAGCAAGGGAGCATTTTTCTTCCAAAAGTAAGCCAAGATGATGGATCGTCACTAAGTAAATACAATAGTTGAGTAATTATATAGGCAAAGGGAGCCAATAGGTGGTGCGAGATAAAGAACCTAAGTAGTTATGGTAAAGCCTAATACTTGATAGCTTCATTCAGTTATCTTGTTGCGCGACTCCTTATGTGCCATGATACATGAATCTCCGGCAATTGTACTGTTTGGCTAATGAAGTCACAGAGTTATTTACCCAAAACCACCACACTTGGGGCAAGGGTAACAGCTCAGTACCAGATTTGAGCCAAGTCACAAAGAACCACCAACTCTGAGCCTAATCGGTAACGCGGAGCACTGACGGGCCGATTTGGCCGCGAAAACCGCAAAACCGACAGGTGGGACCCACCTGTCGGGCCGACGTGGCGCGGGCTGGCGGATGCTGTTAGACGGAGGGGGACAGTCGTTTCCACGCCCGCTTATTAGGTCACGCACCCGCCGTTTCCCTGTCCAATCCCCGATTCAGTTTCCCCACGCGTTCCTCCCGCTCCACTCATGGCGACCAGCTCCGGCGGCGGCGATGGCGGAGAAGGAGTCGACAGCTCCGGCGGCGGCGGCCGTTCTAACAGTGGCCGCTGCCCGCAATGCGACCCCGATGGCAAGTGGGTCCCCAACTGAAGGAAATATGCCCTAGAGGCAATAATAAAGTTATTATTTATTTCCTCATATCATGATAAATGTTTATTATTCATGCTAGAATTGTATTAACCAGAAACATGATACATGTGTGAATACATAGACAAAACATAAAGTCACTAGTATGCCTCTACTTGACTAGCTCATTGATCAAAGATGGTTATGTTTCCTGACCATAGACATGTGTTGTCATTTGATTAGTGGGATCACATCATTAGAAGAATGATGTGATTGACATGACCCATTCCGTTAGCCTAGCACTTGATCGTTTAGTATACTGCTATTGCTTTCTTCATGACTTATATATGTTCCTGTAACTATGAGAATTATGCAACTCCCGTTTACCAGAGGAACACTTTGGGTACTACCAAAAGTCACAACGTAACTGGGTGATTATAAAGGAGTACTACAGGTGTCTCCGAAGGTACATGTTGAGTTGGCGTATTTTGAGATTAGGTTTTGTCACTCCGATTGTCGGAGAGGTATCTCTGGGCCCTCTCGGTAATGCACATCACTATAACCCTTGCAAGCAATGTAACCAATGAGTTGGTTACGGGATGATGCATTACGTAACGAGTAAAGAGACTTGGCGGTAACGAGATTGAACTAGGTATTGGATACCGACGATCGAATCTCGGGCAAGTAACATACCGATGACAGAGGGAACAACGTATGTTGTTATGCGATTTGACCGATAAAGATCTTCGTAGAATATGTAGGAACCAATATGGGCATCCAGGTCCCGCTATTGGTTATTGACCAAGAATAGTTCTAGGCCATGTCTACATAGTTCTCGAACCCGTAGGTCCGCACGCTTAACGTTACGATGACCGTTTTATTATGAGTTTATAAGTTTTGATGTACCGAAGTTTGTTCGGAGTCCCGGATTTGATCACGGACATGACGAGGAGTCTCGAAATGGTCGAGACATAAAGATTGATATATTGGACGACTATATTCGGACACCGGAAGTGTTCCGGGTAATTTCGGAGAAAACCGGAGTGCCGGAGGGGTTACCGGAACCCCCCGGGGAAGTATTGGGCCTTAGTGGGCATGAGGGGAGAGAGAGGGCAGCAGCCGAGGAGGTGGCGCGCCCCCTCCCAAGGGGAGTCCAAATTGGACTAGGGGAGGGGGCGCGGCCCCTCTTTCCCTCTCCCTCTCCCCCTCTTTCCTTCCCCCTTCCTCCTTCCTAGTTGGACTAGGAAAGGGGAGTCCTACTCCCACTAGGAGGAGGACTCCCCCCCTCCTTCGTGCGTCCCAAGGGGCGGCCGGCCTCCCCCCTTGCTCCTTTATATACGGGGGCAGGGGGGCACCCCATAGACACACAAGTTGATCTACGGATCGTTCCTTAGCCGTGTGCGGTGCCCCCCTCCACCATATTCCACCTCGGTCATATCGTCGCGGAGTTTAGGCGAAGCCCTGCACCGGTAGAACATCATCATCGTCACCATGCCGTCGTGCTGACGGAACTCATCTCCGGAGCTTTGCTGGATCGGAGGCCGGAGATCGTCATCGAGCTGAACGTGTGCTGATCTCGGAGGCTCCGTACGTTCGGTGCTTGGATCGGTCGGATCGTGAAGACGTACGACTACATCAACCGTGTTGTGCTAACGCTTCCGCTTACGGTCTACGAGGGTACGTGGATGAACACTCTCCCCTCTCGTTGCTATACCACCACCATGATCTTGCGTGTGCGTAGGAATTTTTTTGAAATTACTACGTTCCCCAACAGCGGCATCCGAGCCTAGGTTTTATGCGTTGATGTTACATGCACGAGTAGAACACAAGTGAGTTGTGGGCGATACAAGTCATACTGCTTACCAGCATGTCATACTTTGGTTCGGCGGTATTGTGAGATGAAGCGACCCGGACCGACATTACGTGTACACTTACGCGAGACTGGTTTCACCATTACGAGCACTCGTGCTTAAAGGTGGCTGGCGGGTGTCTGTCTCTCTCACTTTAGCTGAATCGAGTGTGGCTACGCCCGGTCCTTGCGAAGCTTAAAACAGCACCAACTTGACAAACTATCGTTGTGGTTTTGATGCGTAGGTAAGAACGGTTCTTGCTAAAGCCCGTAGCAGCCACGTAAAATTTGCAACAACAAAGTAGAGGACGTCTAACTTGTTTTTGCAGGGCATGTTGTGATGTGATATGGTCAAGATGTGATGCTATATTTTATTGTATGAGATGATCATGTTTTGTGACCGAAGTTATCGGCAACTGGCAGGAGCCATATGGTTGTCGCTTTATTGTATGAAATGCAAACGCCCTGTAATTGCTTTACTTCATCACTAAGCGGTAGCGATAGTCGTAGAAGCAATAGATGGCATAACGACAATGATGCTACGATGGAGATCAAGGTGTCGCACCGGTGACGATGGTGATCACGACGGTGCTTCGGAGATGGAGATCACAAGCACAAGAAGATGATGGCCATATCATATCACTTATATTGATTGCATGTGATGTTTATCCTTTATGCATCTTATCTTGCTTTGATTGATGGTAGCATTTTAAGATGATCTCTCACTAAATAATCAAGAAGTGTTCTCCCTGAGTATGCACCGTTGCGAAAGTTCTTCGTGCTGAGACACCACATGATGATCGGGTGTGATAGGCTCTACGTTCAAATACAACGGGTGCAAAACAGTTGCACACGCAGAATACTCAGGTCATACTTGACGAGCCTAGCATATACAGATATGGCCTCGGAACACGGAGACCGAAAGGTCGAACTTGAATCATATAGTAGATATGATCAACATAGTGATGTTCACCATTGAAACTACTCCATCTCACGTGATGATCGGACATGGTTTAGTTGATTTAGATCACGTGATCACTTAGTTGACTACAGAGATGTCTGTCTAAGTGGGAGTTCTTAAGTAATATGATTAATTGAACTTAAATTTATCATGAACTTAGTACCTGATAGTATCTTGCTTGTCTATGTTTGTTTGTAGATAGATGGCTCGTGCTGTTGTTCCGTTGAATTTTAATGCGTTCCTTGAGAAAGCAAAGTTGAAAGATGATGGTAGCAATTACACGGACTGGGTCCATAACCTGAGGATTATCCTCATTGCTGCATAGAAAAGTTACGTCCTGGAAGCACCGCTGGGTGCCAGGCCTGCTGCTGATGCAACTGACGACGTTAAGAATGTCTGGCAGAGCAAAGCTGATGACTACTCGATAGTTCAGTGTGCCATGCTTTACGGCTTAGAACCGGGTCTTGAATGATGTTTTGAACGTCATGGAGCATATGAGATGTTCCAGGAGTTGAAGTTAATATTTCAAGCAAATGCCCGGATTGAGAGATATGAAGTCTCCAATAAGTTCTACAGCTGCAAGATGGAGGAGAATAGTTCTGTCAGTGAACTCATACTCAAAATGTCTGGGTATAATAATCACTTGATTCAACTGGGAGTTAATCTTCCTGATGATAGTGTCATTGACAGAATTCTCCAATCACTGCCACCAAGCTACAAGAGCTTCGTGATGAACTATAATATGCAAGGGACGAACAAGACTATTCCCGAGCTCTTCGCAATGCTAAAAGCTGCGGAGGTAGAAATCAAGAAGGAGCATCAAGTGTTGATGGTTATCAAGACCACCAGTTTCAAGAAGAAGGGTAAAGGGAAGAAGAAGGGGAACTTCAAAAAGAACAACAAGCAAGTTGCTGCTCAAGAGAAGAAACCCAAGTCTGGACCTAAGCCTAAAACTGAGTGCTTCTATTGCAAGCAGACTGGACACTAGAAGCGGAACTGCCCCAAGTATTTGGCGGATAAGAAGGATGGCAAAGTAAACAAAGGTATATGTGATATACATGTTATTGATGTGTACCTTACTAATGCTCGCAGTAGCACCTGGGTATTTGATACTGGTTCTGTTGCTAATATTTGCAACTCGAAACAGGGACTATGGATTAAGCGAAGATTGGCTAAGGACGAGGTGACGATGCGCGTGGGAAATGGTTCCAAAGTCGATGTGATCGCGGTCGGCACGCTACCTCTACATCTACCATCGGGATTAGTTTTAGACCTAAATAATTGTTATTTGGTGCCAGCGTTGAGCATGAACATTATATCTGGATCTTGTTTGATGCGAGACGGTTATTCATTTAAATCAGAGAATAATGGTTGTTCTATTTATATGAGTAATATCTTTTATGGTCATGCACCCTTGAAGAATGGTCTATTTTTATTGAATCTCGATAGTAGTGATACACATATTCATAGTGTTGAAACCAAAAGATGCAGAGTTGATAACGGTAGTGCAACTTATTTGTGGCACTGCCGTTTAGTTCATATCGGTGTAAAGCGCATGAAGAAACTCCATACTGATGGGCTTTTGGAATCACTTGATTATGAATCACTTGGTACTTGCGAACCGTGCCTTATGGGCAAGATGACTAAGACGCCGTTCTCCTGAACTATGGAGCGAGCAACTGATTTATTGGAAATCATACATACTGATGTTTGTGGTCCAATGAATGTTGAGGCTCGCGGCGGGTATCGTTATTTTCTCACCTTCACAGATGATTTGAGAAGATATGGGTATATCTACTTAATGAAACACAAGTCTGAAACATTTGAAAAGTTCAAAGAATTTCAGAGTGAAGTGGAAAATCATCGTAACAAGAAAATAAAGTTTCTACGATCTGATCGTGGAGGAGAATATTTGAGTTAAGAGTTTGGTCTACACTTGAAACAATGCGGAATAGTTTCGCAACTCACGCCACCCGGAACACCACAACGAAATGGTGTGTCCGAACGTCGTAATCGTACTTTACTTGATATGGTGCGATCTATTATGTCTCTTACTAATTTACCGCTATCGTTTTGGGGTTATGCTTTAGAGACGGCCGCATTCACGTTAAATAGGGCACCATCAAAATCCGTTGAGACGACGCCTTATGAACTGTGGTTTGGCAAGAAACCAAAGTTGTCGTTTCTTGAAGTTTGGGGGTGAGATACTTATGTGAAGAAACTTCAACCAGATAAGCTCGAACCCAAATCGGAGAAATGTGTCTTCATAGGATACCCAAAGGAGACTATTGGGTACACCTTCTATCACAGATCTGAGGGCAAGATTTTCGTTGCTAAAATCGGATCCTTTCTAGAGAAGGAGTTTCTCTCGAAAGAAGTGAGTGGGAGGAAAGTAGAACTTGATGAGGTAACTGTATCTACTCCCTTATTGGAAAGTAGTTCATCACAAGAACCGATTCCTGTGACAACTACACCAATTAGTGAGGTAGCTAATGATATTGATCATGAAACTTCACATCAAGTTTCTACTGAACCTCGTAGGTCTACCAGAGTAAGATCCACACCAGAGTGGTACGGTAATCCTATTCTGGAAGTCATGTTACTTGACCATGATGAACCTACGAACTATGAGGAAGCGATGATGAGCCCAGATTCCGCAAAATGGCTAGAGGCCATGAAATCTGAGGTGGAATCTGTCGGTGTCAAAACCGGTGGATCTCGGGTAGGGGGTCCCGAACTGTGCGTCTAGGCGGATGGTAACAGGAGACGAGGGACACGATGTTTTACCCAGGTTCGGGCCCTCTCGATGGAGGTAAAACCCTACGTCCTTCTTGATTAATATTGATGATATGGGTAGTACAAGAGTGGATCTACCACGAGATCAAGGAGGCTAAACCCTAAAGCTAGCCTACGGTATGATTGTTGTAATGTATGTTGTCCTACGGACTAAAGCCCTCCGGTTTATATAGACACCGGGGGAGGCTAGGGTTACACAGAGTCGGTTACAATGGTAGGAGATCTACATATCCGTATCGCCAAGCTTGCCTTCCACGCCAAGGAAAGTCCCATCCGTATACGGGACAGAGTCTTCAATCTTGTATCTTCGTAGTCTTGGAGTCCGGCGGACGATGATAGTCCGGCTGTCCGGACACCCCCTAGTCCAGGACTCCCTCAGTAGCCCCTGAACCAGGCTTCAATGACGATAAGTCCGGCGCGCATAATGTTCGGCATTGCAAGGCGGGTTCCTTCCTTGAATAATCCAGAGAAGATCATGAACACCAGGATAGTGTCCGGCTCTGCAAAATAAATTCCACATTCCACCGTAGAGAGAATAAAATGTACACAGGTCCAATCTGCTGACGTATTATGCGGCGTGACATCACACCACTACCAAGCCTTTGTTCGAATTGTTTTTTACTATACCACCTCAGCACGTTTAGCGAAGCGGTTTCCTTGGCACGTCTTGTCGAAGCAGAGATCGTGTTCCCCTTATTCCGGGATTCCCATCAATACGGACGTGGGTAACCCAACCGTGCCATTGATGGTGGCGTTTGGGAGATAAGCGAGTTTTATCAGGCCGGTGGGGACGCATAGTTTTCGTCCGCCTATATATAAGGGATAAGGATTTACCTTCTCACCTACGCCTTCTTCCTCCTTTGCTTATCCATCTCTGCGTACTCAAGCTCCAACGCCCAAGCTCGCGCATCTCACCCCAACCTTCTCCGAATATGTCCGGAGCGGGAGGCAAATGGTTGGCCTCCATCGTTAAGGAGGAGCACATCACCAAACTGCGCAGCGCCAGATACCTTTCCGGCGATATCGCGCATCGGCTGCCCGACGAGGGGTAGCTCATCCCTACCCCTGGGCCCCATGAGAGGGTCGTCTTCCTCCCCCACTTCCTCCGTGGACTGGGCTTTCCACTGCACCCATTTGTCCGGGGGATCATGTTTTACTATGGCCTGGATTTCCACGATCTGGCGCCGAACTTCATCCTCAACATCTCGGCGTTTATCGTCGTGTGCGAGGCCTTCCTCTGCATCCGGCCCCACTTCGGCCTGTGGCTCAAGACCTTCAACGTCAAGCCGAAGGTTGTGAAGGGCACGCAAGTGGAATGCGGAGGCGCCATGTTGGGTAAGTTTCCCAACGTCCTTTGGCTCGAAGGGGCCTTCGTGGACTCTGTCAAGGGGTGGCAATCGGGGTGGTTCTATATCACCGAGCCGTGCAAGCCAACATGGGCGGCGGCCCCCGAGTTTAGATCTGGCGTCCCCACGCAGCTCACCTCCTGGAAAGAGAAGGGCTTGCAGTGGGGCAATCCGAAGGAGGTGACGGGACTCCGAGCCTGCATCCAGAAGCTGGTGAGCGGTAAGCTCAGGCTCGTCGACGTGGTCCAAGTCATGCTCATCCGCCGGATTCTCCCATGCCAAGAACGGGCATTCAATCTGTGGGAGTTCAATCCGGAACAGCACTAGGCGCTAAGCGGGCTCTTCGATACGACATACGAAGGCGCCTAGAGGGTGCTGTTTAAGGGCGCCGAAGCCCCCGCATCCGCGACAGAAGATTGCGGATTTCGCTCGCAGCATCCGGCTGACGAGGTAAGTGATTCAACCCCTTTACGGGACACTTGTGGTAATAAAATTGATTCTAGAGGGGTTTCATTCTTTCTTTTCCTTTGACAGGAATGGATGGAGAAGGCCAAGCTACTTATCAGCCCGGCTCCCATGCCAGAAGACCCAGAGAACGCCCGTTTAGCAGGGCTGCTGGTTCCGGCACCGCACGTGGTGCCGGAGAAGAAGGCCAAGAAGGTGGCCGTGGGGACTCGAAAGAGTTCCCGCAATCAGGCGTCTGACGACGAGGTGGACTCCTCCCCCGAAGACGAAGAGGAGGAGGAGGACTCTCTCCCAAAGGAGGGAGAGAAGAAGAGGAAGGCTTCCCCAATAGGGGAGGCCGAAGGGTCCAAGAGGGGGAGGACTATCTCCCCGGACAGTTTCGCCAACACCACCGTGGGCGAGGATGAGTGGCCTCCAAGGGCCAGGCGTCCGGCAAGATCGTAAGTATCCGGATCCTTTATATGCAATTTCTTTCGTGTCGTGTAGTGTCCTTAATGCCGCATTCTGTCCGTAGTCCGGCCGATGACGATCTCCCCGCTTCATCGAGCGGGTCGTTGGCCCCGTCGGATGTGGATTCACTTCCGACTGCCTCTACCCCACGGGCTGACGAGAACGCCGAGGTGGGATCCCAGAGAGGGACCCATCAGGAGGAGGCTTCGGAGGCGCCGTCAGGCTGCCTCCCGGACTTTGCGCCGGACTCTACATCGGAACCTGCAGTGGTTCCAGAGTCCGGCAAGCGGCCCCTTCGAAAGAAGGGCAAGACCGTGACACCGGTGGCCTTCATCCAACCGGAGGCGCCGGATAACTTGTTGGAGGCGCTTAAAGGCGCTTCCATCGAGGAAGAACACCGCACTATCATGAGTGCGGTGATTCAAAAGGTTCAGCTCGCCAAAAGCGGGCTGACCGAAGCCTGCAGCAGCCTTTTAACAGGCTTTGAGGTAAGAAGTTAAAATTATGTAATGTAATACCGCATAGACAGTAGCCCCTGATGCTCAGTTCGGTGTTCGGAAAGAAAAGCCGGGCTGAGGATCTAACAAGATATACGCAGGGTTGCTTAAAATATGTCAATATGGGTTTGCAGGCTGCTCTGCTGACCTCTGCCGCACTATCGGCGGAGGTCGATGTGTTGAAGAAGGATCTCAAGCGGTCCGAGCAAGAGCTCGGCCATGCCAAGAAGCAGCTCGAGGACAAAGAAGGTGAGTTACACCACTTTGGATAGTTACCTTATAGAAAAGGATTTTGGTTGCAATAAAATTAACAAGGATAATATGGGAATTGCAGGGGTCACAAACGAGGTGGCAGCCCTGAAGGAGGCTGTGTCCGCGGCCGAATGCAGTGCGGCCGCGGAGCGGGAGGGGCGAGAGAAGCAGGAGGCATGGGTGGCGGAAGTACGGCAAGAGCTCCAGGCTCTCATGGAGAAGCATGAGAGTTTGGAGCGTGACTCCAAGACTCGAGAGTCTGAGCTTGCCTCGGCTCTCGAAAGTGCCAAGTCCGCCAAGGCTGAGGCCCATAAGGCCCTTCAGGAGGTTGAAGATGTAAAGAAGATAGCGGCGGGTAAGGCATTTTTGATGCAAAGCAGGCATGTTAATGTAAACTACCTGACACTTACCCGCATTCGGAGCTCTCCAGGGGCGTTTGCAGATCTACCGCGTAGTGCATCCGATGCCGCCGCATTCTATCGTGGCGAGGAGCGGAGCTCGACGGAGAAGGTCTTCTGGTCTCAGTACGCTGAGGCCGGCCATCCGGTGCCCCCAAGCGACCAGCTGAAGCAGCTGGTCGAACTCCACAAGGTAGCTGAGGAGGCCATGAAGGGCCTTATAGTCCGGCTGTGGCCTGGACAGGCCATGCCTGGGAGCTACTTTGGCCTCGTGCGGCGGCTGGTGGATGCATGCCCCTGGGTGGAGGTCATCAAGCGCTCCGCCTGTATTGAAGGTGCTCGTCGGGCCCTTGCCCGCACAAAGGTGCATTGGGGCAGGTTGGATGCGGAGAAGCTTCTCACGGACCCACCGCCACCGGGCAAGGAGTATCGCACGCCTGAAATGTATTATAAAACTGTCCTGAAGGGAGCCCGCGATATTGCGGATGAGTGCCCCAGAAATGTAATATTTGAGTAGACTCGTTATGTATTATCCTTTGCGCTGAAACTTTGTTCATGTGCGCATTAAGCAACGCTTGTTTAATTTAAAATATTACCTTCTGTGCGGCCGTGTAAAAATCTGAGAGATGGCAAGTCGTTGGCTTCAGCCCCCAAGCCACGAGTGCTGGGGTGTTCGGGATAACCTTGAGCGCTCTTGTTCCCATTTTTGGGTCCATCTAGGGAGGCGCTCAACACAGCGAACAAGGCAACCGGACTTATAATGCTTGAACACTCTCACTTAGCCATAGAATTCTATAATTTTAAATTTCGGCGAAGCCCCTGGTATTCGGAAGGCCGAACCCGGGGCGCTATCCACGCCTTCGTCGGACATTGTCCGGAACTTCGCTCGAAGCGGCATGAGTCTTTAAGGACCCGAAAAAACCTCTCGAACAGCGACCAGTCTCTCGCCTTATCATGCCAGTCAGTTTTAGCTTTCTCCACTGAGGCGCTCGCCTGGCTCAACTGGGGCGCAATCGCAGTGGTTCTCCCAGTGCCACCTTAGCCGACAGAACGGAACGTAAGGCACCAAAACGTGGGAGCCGGGCAAACCCAACTATTGACCCAAGACATGATTCGGAGCCGATTCATATAATGCTATAAGTTCGGGGTGCCGCACTTGTGAAAGTGTTCGGACTTATCACACCATAACGCGGGGAACACAAGCCCCTGGTGTATTCGGCCGTACCAAAATATACGGGTGCGAGATGTCATGTAATGAACATATATATAAAAGGTGACGTAATTGCAGTTGAAAAGTGTTGCATTATTTATTAAAGGAAGTCTGCTATGAGTGCGGACTGATACAAATAGTGCGGTAAGCAAGGGATTTGGACTAAGTAAACATGTCCCCCTCCAGGGGTGAGCTGCGGACTTGGTGTATATAATCAAATTTAATGCTCGTAATTGAGACCACCTGAGTGTTCGTCGTAGCCCTCTTTCGTCCCTGACTGTTGCATCGCGAGTTCGGCAGGTTCGCCGCCGGACAGGGCCTCTGGTTACCGGAGTCCTGTGTACACAAAGAAGGAAAATAATAATAATAAAAAAAGGGGGAGCACACTTGCAAGCCCCTGGTGTGGTCGAACCGCACTCTGGGTCCATTGCGATCGTGCCCCTTCCCCTGCGCCCATGGTATCTCCAAAGCGTAATGATGTACACAGAGTGTTATTCTTGCGATCATGCGCGGGCGGGGGCTGGGGCCGCATTGCTACGCGTGCTCTAATCGTGCCAGGTGGTCTTGGTTGGTATTGCCTCGGGCGCGTTTTGCTGTATCCGGCCGTTTAACGGCCGGACTCGAGAATTGCCTTAATAGGCTGCTCTGTACTTCTGCCGCGAGAGCCGCTGTATGTTCCTCCGTTCGGAGGGAGCGTTCCGTATTCCCATTGACCGTGATGACTCCACGAGGGCCTGGCATCTTGAGCTTGAGGTATGCATAATGCGGCACCGCATTGAATTTTGCAAACGCGGTTCGTCCGAGCAAAGCGTGATAGCCGCTGCGAAACGGGACTATGTCGAAGATTAACTCCTTGCTCCGGAAATTGTCCGGGGATCCGAAGACCACTTCCAGTGTTACTGAGCCTGTACAGTTGGCTTCCACGCCTGGTATGACACCTTTAAAGGTTGTCTTTGTAGGTTTAATCCTTGAGGGGTCTATGCCCATTTTGCGCACTGTATCCTGATAAAGCAGGTTCAGGCTACTACCGCCGTCCATCAGGACTCTCGTGAGGTGAAATCCATCGACGATTGGGTCTAAAACCAATGCGGCAAATCCGCCATGGCGTATGCTGGTCGGATGGTCTCTTCGATCGAAAGTGATCGGACAAGAGGACCATGGATTGAACTTCGGGGCGACTGGCTCCATCGCATAGACGTCCCTTAGTGCGCGCTTCCTCTCCCTCTTGGGTATATGGGTTGCGTAAATCATGTTCACCGTCCGCACTTGTGGGGGAAAACCCTTCTGTCCTCTACTGTTCGGCAGTCGGGTCTCCTCCTCGTCATCGCTGTTTAGCCCCTTGTCATTGTTTTCGGCAATTAACTTTCCTGCCTGTTTGAACACCTAGCAATCTCTATTAGTGTGATTGGCTGGTTTTTCGGGGGTGCCATGTATCTGGCATAAGCGGTCAAGTATTCGGTCCAAATTGGACGGACCCGGAGTGGTTCTTTTGAATGGCTTCTTCCGTTGACCGGGTTTAGAGCCTCGGAATCCGATGTTGACTGCCGTATCCTCCTTGTCGTTGCCATTAATGTGGCGTTTGTTTTTGTTTCGACGTGACCTGCCGTTGTTGTCCTTAGTATCCGGACTGCCAGAATTTCTACGGAGATTGTTGCTGCGAGCTAGCCAGCTATCCTCTCCCACGCAGAAGCGGGTCATTAATGAT
The DNA here is from genome assembly GCA_963921465.1 of Triticum timopheevii. Lineage (NCBI taxonomy): Eukaryota > Viridiplantae > Streptophyta > Magnoliopsida > Poales > Poaceae > Triticum > Triticum timopheevii. Next base: position 438,781,483 of record OY997262.1, read on the forward strand.
GTGAGGGCTGCCATAGATTTCGGCTTTTCCTGGCCCAGGTGCCGGGCTAGCCATTCGTCGCGGATGTTATGCTTGAAGGCTGCAAGGGCCTCTGCATCCGGACAGTCGACGATTTGATTTTTCTTCGTCAAGAACCGTGTCCAGAATTGTCTGGCCAATTCGTCTGGCTGCTGAATGATGTGGCTTAGGTCATCGGCGTCTGGTGGTCGCACATACGTTCCCTGGAAGTTATCGAGGAATGCGGCTTCCAGGTCTTCCCAACACCCAATTGACTCTGTGGGCAAGCTGTTAAGCCAATGCCGAGCTGGTCCTTTAAGCTTGAGTGGGAGGTACTTGATGGCGTGGAGATCGTCGACGCGGGCCATATGAATGTGGAGAAGATAATCCTCGATCCAAACCACGGGGTCTGTTGTGCCATCGTAGGATTCAATGTTTACGGGTTTAAACCCTTCAGGGATTTGATGATCCATTACTTCGTCAGTGAAGCATAGCGGGTGTGCGGCGCCTCTGTATTGAGCAATGTCACGACGCAGCTCGAGAGAGCGCTGTCTGCCGTATTCGGCCCGTCCGGGGTTATTATATCCGGTACGACGGTATTCGTCATGGGTCGTGGGGCGCCCACGTGATCCGTAGATGGATCTGGATTGCCTTGCTTTGTCCTCCAATATATCTCGCAAGTCCGGCGCGTTCCCTCTTGGCTTCGTACTTTTGGAGCGATGCCGGGGTACGGTCTTGGTTGGGGGCCTAGATGCCTCTCTGTCACGACCGCGGGGTGGTTGGTCAGCCGTATCATGCGCTGGTGATGGAGGTATGTATGCTTCCTCCTCTAATCGGGGGAGCAGCTTGCGTCTTGGATAGCTTTTGGAGGGGCGTTCGAGTTTATACTCTTCGGCCGCGAGGACCTCGGTCCATCGATCGGCCAGCAGGTCCTGGTCAGCTTGAAGCTGTTGCTGCTTTTTCTTTAGGCTGTTTGCCATGGCGATAAGCCTGCGTTTAAAACGCTCTTGTTCGACGGGATCCTCGGGCACGACGAATTCGTCATCGTTGAGGCTTGCCTCGTCTTCGGAGGGAGGCATATAGTTGTAATCCTCAACCTCTTCGTCTGCCGTCCTCTCGTGAGGGCTTGCTTCTGCATCCTCCTGCGCTAAGTCTTGCTGGAGGGGGTTGTCTTCGGCACTTTCTGGGGTATTATTATCTCCTGTGCCGGAATCTCCATTCTTGCTGTGGCAGGATTTAGAGCGGCGCCGCTGACGCCGGCGCTTGGGCTGTTTCTTTAAAGAATCTGCCTCCGCTATTTCTTCGCCGTCCCCGTCTTTTGGGGTATCCACCATGTATATGTCATATGACGAGGTGGTCTTCCAGTGCCCTGTAGGCGCTGGTTCCTGTTCGTCTCCGGCATCGTCGTCCATAGCGTCGATGTCTTCGGAGTCGTAGTCTAGTATGTCGGTTAGATCGTCGACAGTGGCTACAAAGTGGGTGGTGGATGGGCTCTGAATTTCTTCGTCGTCCGCATCCAAACCATCCTGGCCATAGTCCGGCCAGGGCTCTCCTGATAACGAGAGACGCTTTAGTGAATTCAGGATGTCGCCAAAAGGCGAGTATTGGAAGATGTCTGCAGCGGTGAATTCCATAATCGGCGCCCAATCCGATTTGGTTGGTAGGGGCGTGGGAGGTTCGGAGTCCGGCAGGGAGTCCGGCACCTCGGAATCACGAGTCTTGCGAGGGACAAGATCAGTGTTCGGCTCCATCGCCGTGGAAGTTGAAGCCCCCGAGGCGGCGTCCATCCACCTATCCTCTATCTGGGCAGTCGGCTCCGGACTAATGGCCGGAGCGGATTCGTGTGCGGCCACCAAGGCACTGTTCGGCGGCAGAGCTAGATCATGCCCATCGCAACAGTGCGGCGCGCTTGGCTGTGGCTCGAGTCCGTCGAGGATCAAGTCTCCGCGGACATCGGCCGTGAAGTTTAGGCTTCCGAATCTGACCTGACGGCCAGGGGCGTAGCTTTTGATCTGCTCCAGATGGCCAAGCGAATTAGCCCGCAGTGCGAAGCCGCCGAATACGAAGATCTGTCCGGGGAGAAAAGTCTCACCCTGGACAGCGTCGTTGGTTGAAGATGCCATCGGGCCTATCAGTGACGACACAGAGGAACTCTCAATGAAAGCACCAATGTCGATGTCAAAACCGGCGGATCTCGGGTAGGGGGTCCCGAACTGTGCGTCTAGGCAGATGGTAACAGGAGACGAGGGACACGATGTTTCACCCAGGTTCGGGCCCTCTCGATGGAGGTAAAACCCTACGTCCTGCTTGATTAATATTGATGATATGGGTAGTACAAGAGTGGATCTACCACGAGATCAAGGAGGCTAAACCCTAAAGCTAGCCTACGGTATGATTGTTGTAATGTATGTTGTCCTACGGACTAAAGCCCTCCGGTTTATATAGACACCAGGGGAGGCTAGGGTTACACAGAGTCGGTTACAATGGTAGGAGATCTACATATCCGTATCGCCAAGCTTGCCTTCCACGCCAAGGAAAGTCCCATCCGGACACGGGACGGAGTCTTCAATCTTGTATCTTCGTAGTCTTGGAGTCCGGCGGACGATGATAGTCCGGCTGTCCGGACACCCCCTAGTCCAGGACTCCCTCAGGATCCATGTATGAAAACAAAGTATGGACTTTGGTTGACTTGCCCGATGATCGGCAAGCCATTGAGAACCAATGGATCTTTAAGAAGAAGACTGACGCTAATGGTAATGTAACTGTCTATAAAGCTCGACTTGTTGCGAAAGGATTTCGACAAGTTCAAGGGGTTGACTACGATGAGAATTTCTCACCCGTAGCGATGCTTAAGTCTGTCCGAATCATGTTAGCTATTACTGCATTTCATGATTATGAAATTTGGCAAATGGATGTCAAAACTGCATTCTTGAATGGATTTCTGGAAGAAGAGTTGTATATGATGCAGCCAGAAGGTTTTGTTGATCCAAAAGGTGCTAACAAAGTATGGAAGCTCCAGCGATCCATTTATGGACTGGTGCAAGCATCTCGGAGTTGGAATAAACGTTTTGATAGTGTGATCAAAGCATATGGTTTTATACAGACTTTTGGAGAAGCCTGTATTTACAAGAAAGTGAGTGGGAGCTCTGTAGCATTTCTGATTTTATATGTAGATGACATATTATTAATTGGAAATGATATAGAATTTCTGGATAGCATAAAGGGATACTTGAATAAAAGTTTTTCAATGAAAGACCTCGGTGAAGCTGCTTACATATTGGGCATCAAGATCTATAGAGATAGGTCAAGACGCTTAATAGGACTTTCACAAAGCACATACCTTGACAAAATTTTGAAAAAGTTCAAAATGGATCAGGCAAAGAAAGGTTACTTGCCTGTGTTACAAGGTGTGAAGTTGAGTCAAACTCAATGCCCGACCACAGTAGAAGATAGAGAGAAAATGAAAGATGTTCCCTATGCTTCAGCCATAGGCTCTATCATGTATGCAATGCTGTGTACCAGACCTGACGTATGCTTAGCAATAAGCTTAGCAGGAAGGTACCAAAGTAATCCAGGAGTGGATCACTGGACGGCGGTCAAGAACATCCTGAAATACCTGAAAAGGACTAAGGATATGTTTCTCATATATGGAGGTGACAAAGAGCTAGTCGTAAATGGTTACGGCGCTGCAAGCTTTGACACTGATCCGGACGATTCTAAATCGCAAACCGGATACGTGCTTTTATTAAACAGTGGAGCTGTAAGTTGGTGCAGTTCTAAACAAAGCGTCGTGGTGGGATCTACATGTGAAGCGGAGTACATAGCTGCTTCTGAAGCAGCAAATGAAGGAGTCTGGATGAAGGAGTTCATTTCTGATCTAGGTGTCATACCTAGTGCATCGGGACCAATGAAGATCTTCTGTGACAATACTGGTCCAATTGCCTTGGCAAAGGAATCCAGATTTCACAAGAGGACCAAGCACATCAAGAGACGCTTCAATTCCATTCGGGACCAAGTCCAAGTGGGAGACATAGAGATTTGCAAGATACATACGGATCTGAATGTTGCAGACCCGTTGACTAAGCCTCTCTCACGAGCAAAACATGATCAGCACCAAGACTCCATGGGTGTTAGAATCATTACTATGTAATCTAGATTATTGACTCTAGTGCAAGTGGGAGACTGAAGGAAATATGCCCTAGAGGCAATAATAAAGTTATTATTTATTTCCTCATATCATGATAAATGTTTATTATTCATGCTAGAATTGTATTAACCGGAAACATGATACATGTGTGAATACATAGACAAAACATAAAGTCACTAGTATGCCTCTACTTGACTAGCTCATTGATCAAAGATGGTTATGTTTCCTGACCATAGACATGTGTTGTCATTTGATTAGTGGGATCACATCATTAGAAGAATGATGTGATTGACATGACCCATTCCGTTAGCCTAGCACTTGATCGTTTAGTATACTGCTATTGCTTTCTTCATGACTTATACATGTTCCTGTAACTATGAGAATTATGCAACTCCCGTTTACCGGAGGAACACTTTGGGTACTACCAAACGTCACAACGTAACTGGGTGATTATAAAGGAGTACTACAGGTGTCTCCGAAGGTACATGTTGAGTTGGCGTATTTCGAGATTAGGTTTTGTCACTCCGATTGTCGGAGAGGTATCTCTGGGCCCTCTCGGTAATGCACATCACTATAAGCCTTGCAAGCAATGTAACCAATGAGTTGGTTACGGGATGATGCATTAAGTAACGAGTAAAGAGACTTGGCGGTAACGAGATTGAACTAGGTATTGGATACCGACGATCGAATCTCGGGCAAGTAACATACCGATGACAAAGGGAACAATGTATGTTGTTATGCGGTTTGACCGATAAAGATCTTCGTAGAATATGTAGGAACCAATATGGGCATCCAGGTCCCGCTATTGGTTATTGATCGAGAATAGTTCTAGGCCATGTCTACATAGTTCTCGAACCCGTAGGGTCCGCACGCTTAACGTTACGATGACAGTTTTATTATGAGTTTATAAGTTTTGATGTACCAAAGTTTGTTCGGAGTCCCGGATGTGATCACGGACATGACGAGGAGTCTCGAAATGGTTGAGACATAAAGATTGATATATTGGACGACTATATTCGGACACCGGAAGTGTTCCGGGTAATTTCGGAGAAAACCGGAGTGCCGGAGGGGTTACCGGAACCCCCCAGGGAAGTATTGGGCCTTAGTGGGCCTGAGGGGAGAGAGAGGGCAGCAGCCCAGGAGGTGGCGCGCCCCCTCCCAAGGGGAGTCTGAATTGGACTAGGGGAGGGGGGCGCGGCCCCTCTTTCCCTCTCCCTCTCCCCCTCCTTCCTTCGCCCTTCCTTCTTCCTAGTTGGACTAGGAAAGGGGAGTCCTACTCCCACTAGGAGGAGGACTCCCCCCCTCCTTGGCGCGCCCCAAGGGCCAGCCGGCCTCCCCCCTTGCTCCTTTATATACGGGGCCAGGGGGGCACCCCATAGACACAGAAGTTGATCTACGGATCGTTCCTTAGCCGTGTGCGGTGCCCCCCTCCACCATATTCCACCTCGGTCATATCGTCGCGGAGTTTAGGCGAAGCCCTGCGCCGGTAGAACATCATCATCGTCAACACGCCGTCGTGCTGACGGAACTCATCTCCGGAGCTTTGCTGGATCGGAGGCCGGAGATCGTCATCGAGCTGAACGTGTGCTGAACTCGGAGGCTCTGTACGTTCGGTGCTTGGATCGGTCGGATCGTGAAGACGTACGACTACATCAACCGCGTTGTGATAACGCTTCCGCTTACAGTCTACGAGGGTACGTGGACGAACACTCTCCCCTCTCGTTGCTATACCATCACCATGATCTTGCGTGTGCGTAGGATTTTTTTTGAAATTACTACGTTCCCCAACACCAACCCCAATGGCGATTCGGACTCAACGGCGGCGGCTTGGGGTAAAGCTGTCCTACTGCCGCCGTCCCAATATGCGGAGGAGGCAGAGAAGGCAGCTGCGGAGGTAGAGAAGGCGTCTGCGGTGGCTGATTCATTGGGGGAGGAAGTACCCCCCTTGCATCCATCTGAATCCAGGTAAAACTCAGTGCAAAATACCTAGGGTTAGGGTCTAGCAGTACTGGTTTGTTAGGATACCTAGTGTTAGTTCTAGCTGTACCTAGGGTTAGGCCTAGTTGATTGCAGCAATATTGTGCTACTTAATGAGGAACTGCATTTTGTTATCTGAATGAGGAACTGCATTTTATTATCTGAATATTATACATAATCTTAATTTATTTTATTATCCTCATACATAGATCTTAGTGAATGAGGAACTGCTTATTAATGACATGTTGTTCAGTGTTGTTTGTAGAGTACTCTTGTTTGTACTGAATATTGCTGTTATTCAGTGTTTTTTGTACTCAATATTGCTGTTATTCAGTGTTATTTGTACTGAATATTGCTGTTATTCAGTGTTGTTTGTACTGAATATTGCTGTTATTCAGTGTTGTTGGTACTGAATTTTTAACTATACTGGAAATGTTGTTATTTTGTTTTGTATTGTGTAGGCCTGAGGAGCCATGGTCATTATATTTTCAGTTTCCCTCTAAAGATGCTGCCAGAAAGTATGCCCTTGTGAAGATGTATGAGATAGACATCACTTATGGCAGTTTGCTTAATGTGATGGTCAGAAATGGATATGGAAGTGATGACAGTATTTGTTACCTGAGGAAGGATGGCATAAGGATGCAAGGGATATCTGTCATCACAAACAACACTGAAGTGGATGATATGATAAATCAATTTAAAACCAGTCAGACATTGTGTTTGTATGTTAAAGAGGGGAAGTTAAATAGGAAGCAAGCACCAGTAGAACATGAAGAAGCGGACCCAGCTGAAACACTTGTAGATTTGATAGTGGACCAACCTGTTGTTTTTGCTGTTAATGAGTCAGGTGTTGTGCACAAAACAACAGATCATTATGGTGGCTCATCATATGTTCTTGGTACACAAGAAAGTGTGAAGTTTATGCCAATAAAAATAATTCCTCCACCATGCCAGCTTGTTGAGCCAGAGAAGGCAGATGCAGAGCATGAAAATAATGCATTGCAGTAGGTAAACACTCAAGTAAGTGTGAATTATGCAGATTTCCTGTTTGATACAGATGAGGAGGAGCATGCAGCAAGTAAGGACACATCTGATGAAGATGATGATGACTCAGTATTTGATGAAGATTTTGTAGCTGATGTGGACATCCCAGATGCAGATTCAGATTCCAAGGACTATGAAGAAGAAGATAATGTAGCTAGAGAAGAAGAACAGAGGAGGAAAGTGGACAATGATCTGAAAGACACAATTGCTGACACTAAGAGGAAGAGAGCTCAATACATGAGCAGTACACACTGTGAAGGGGACACAGACCCTGAAGATTTATATGACATAGACTTGGAGGAAGAGGATGATGACTGTCAAGAGATAGCAGTTCCTGAGCCTGTTGAGAAGAAGATAAAGAGGTCTGGGCCTACTAGTAGGTCCCACTCTAGTGCTAACAGAAGCATGAATGAGGACTGCTATCCATCTTCAGAAGAGGATGATACAGGCTTTGAAGCTGATGATGATGGCAATGAACCGATGTCCTTTATAATCCCCTCTGGTAGAAGGAGCAGAGCTAAGAAAAGACCACCCAGGGTCTGGTATGATGAGGGCAAGCTGCATCCAGAGCAGCAATTCCAGCTTAGGCTTTGTTTCAGAGATGTGTACCAATTTAGAGAGGCTCTTGTGAATTTGCATGTGAAGCAACTTAGAACATACAAATATCACAGAAACTGCAGTGATAGGGTAATAGTGTGTTGTGATGGAGAGGGCTGTCAGTTCCACATGTTTGCAGCAAAGATCACTAATGAGCCCACTTTCTGCATTAAGAAGATGATATTGGAGCACACATGTCCCACCCAATCTGAGAAGACAAGGATTAGCTCAAAGTGGCTTGGCAACAAAATGCTTGAAACTATCAGATCAGACCCCAACACTACTGTACCTGCTATAGTTGACAAGGTAAAGAGGCAGTTCGGTGTTGAGGTGCCCAAGATGATGGCATGGAGCGCAAAGAGGAAAGCAAAGGACATTGTGCTTGGAGATCACAAGAGGCAATACAAGAGGCTGAGAGATTTTTTTGGAGACTGTGAAAGCTACAAATCCTGGATCAAGATGCATTGTCAATACTGTGATTGGAAAAACAAGAGAAAACCCAACTGCAGGACCAAGGTTTCATGGTCTTTTTTTCTATTTGAATGCATGTGTTGAGGGATTTTTGAATGGATGCAGGCCATTCATAGGCCTAGATGGTTGTTTCATTAAGTTAACTAGTGGGGCACAAATACTAGCTGCTACTGGAAGGGATGCAAACAACAATATGTATCCCATAGCATTTGGAGTGGTTGGATTTGAAGACACACCAAATTGGTCCTGGTTTTTGACTCAACTGAAGTATGCCCTAGGAGGTACTGAAGAGGGAAATTTTGTGAAGTACACATTCATGTCTGATGGACAGAAGGTGAGTTCATCTACATTAGTTCAGCACTTAGTATAATTAGTTCATTATGTTGTTTTGCATTTAGTCCAATTAGTTCAGCACTTAGTATAATTAGTTCATTATGTTGTTTTGCATTTAGTCCAATTAGTTCAGCACTTAGTATAATTAGTTAATTATGTTGTTTTGCATTTAGTCTAATTAGTTCAGCACTTAGTATAATTAGTTCATTATGTTGTTTTGCATTTAGTCTAATTAGTTCAGCACTTAGTATAATCTATTCATTAATTTGTTTTGCATAGCCTAGATACTTGTTGACGCTTTGGTCAAGATAGACTAGGGTGACCCAAAAGGGCCACCATAGCCTAACCAACCTTGATTTGAGCCCACCTACCCTAGTTGCCACTTGTCGAGTCGTAACGCAACTTGTCGACACTTTGGTCAAGATAGCCTAGGGTGACCCAAAAGGGCCACCATAGCCTAACCAACCTTGATTTGAGCCCACCTGCCCCTAGTTGCCACTTGTCGAGTGGAAATGCAACTTGTCGACACTTTGGTCAAGATAGCCTAGGGTGACCCAAAAGAGCCACCATAGCCTAACCAACCTTAATTTGAGCCCACCTACCCTAGTTGCCACTTGTCGAGTGGTAACGCAAATTGTCGACACTTTGGTCAAGATAGCCTAGGGTGGCCCAAAAGGGCCACCATAGCCTAAATCAATATAATATTACTACAACAACTGAAAATAATATTACTACAACAATTAAATTGAATTAAATCAATATAATATTACTACAACAATTGTAAATAATATTACTACAACAATTAAATTGAATTAATTCAATAAAATATTATTACAACAATTGAATAATATTACTACAATAATTAAATTGAATTAAATCAATATAATATAACTACAACAATTAAATGCATGTTAATTTCTTTTCATAATTTCTTTCATGTTAACAAATTCAAAATCCTTTTCAGGGTCTGTTGAATGCAGTCACAGCAGTCTTTCCCAACTGCCCTCATAGGTACTGCTTGAGGCACATTTATGTCAACTTTCAGAGAGCAGGATTCAGAGGAGAAGACTTGAAGAAATGCATGGATGCAGCTGCATATGCTTACACTGAACATGACTTTCAGCTGGCAATGGAGAGCATGAACGCTGAGTGCAAGGCTGCTTGGGAGTGGATATCAAGGATTCCTCCAAAAGCTTGGTCAAGACATGCAATGGATACTAACTGCAAAACTGATCTGGTGGTCAATAACTTAAGTGAAGTTTTTAATAAGTACATACTTGATGTAAGGAACAAGCCAATTGTCACCGTGATCAATGTGATCAAGGAAAAACTTCTGGTAAGGTATTAGCAAAAGAGAGAGGGTGGACTAGTTTCAAGATGAGAAATTGCACCAACTTATGTTGAGAAGTTAGAGATGAACAAGAAATTTGCAAGGGACTGCAAATCATTGATAGCTGGACCAGGTATTTTCCAAGTGAGTAGTGGGGACAAGACCTACTCTGTTGACACTAACCTGAAAACATGTGGCTGTAAGAAGTGGGACATCTCTGGAATTCCTTGCAACCATGGTTGTTCTGCCAACTACAGGTCCAAGCAACTACCAGAGGACCATGTAAATGTGTTCTTCAAAAAGGCTATGTACTTGGAGTCATACAAGCCTATAATTTACCCAGTTCCTGGACCTGATTGTTGGGTGAAAACTGCAACCCCTGACATTGACCCACCTCAGTTCAAAGAAGACAAGAAGGGACCAGCAGAAGAGAAAAGGAAGAAAGGCAGGTTTGAGCCTCCTCAAGCAAAGCAGACATCAAGGATGGCTACAATAACTTATAGTAACTGCAAGTTGCATGGCCACAAATACACAAGTTGTGCAAAGACATTGAGGCTAGATCTGCAAATGAGGAAGAACAAACACATGGTATCATTTTGACTTCCTTCTCTATCTCATCATTCATTAAGTATCACTAAACTTTATCCAACAAAAGAAAATTGCAGGAAAACAAGACAGCCCCTTCATGGCAGCAAGGTGGAAGCTCAACATCTGGTACAACATCTGCTTCATGGGGTTCAACTGCTGCTGCTTCAAAGGGCAAATCTGCTAGAGGTGCTGCTACATCTGCTAGAGCTGCTGGTTCATCTACTAGAGCTGCAAATTCTTCTCCTTCTGGTGCTGGTACTGCTGCTGCAAGGAGAGGTGCAAGAAGCTTCAATCCTCCAAGAACTACTGCTGAAGCTTCAACTAGCCAGCCAACAGGAAATAGGTCCAAAAGGACAAGATACATGAGCAAAAGGATGGAGGGGTACTTCTATGCCAGTGGGAACTACTGAGAGTTCTTTGTTTCATTCTGTATCCAAGTGCATGTGTGCTCCATCAGGCACTAGAGCACTTTATATATGCCAAGACTAAATTTGAACTTATGTAATGCTATGTTGAACCTATGTGTGGCACTACTACTGCTGTGTAATGCCATGTTGAACCTATGTATGGGTGTTGGTTTTATGCTATGAGGATTTGCTATCTATAATTATGTGCTTGCATTGGTATATTTACTCTGTACTGCTATGTTGTTTGGAGTTGTTTGCACTCCCTGATCATCACATTCTGTGCATCAAAATAATGCCAGAAAGTTCCTGGTATACTCATGCCATAAGTTACTAGTTTTTCAAATTTTTCTGTGCACAATAATTTGACTGTCACACCAGGTTTACCTGGAGTGAGGTAAATATAATACAAAAGATAGTACTGCAGATTAAGTTCAAATTCATGCCATAAATTCAAATTCTAGACTTGCAACAGATAAACTGCATAATTCAGAATAAATTTAACCATTGCAACAGTACAGTGCACTTCTAGTTAGGTCTGATTATTCTCTGCAACAGAGCACAACTACACCAGTACAATACCACATTACATAATTAGAAATCATCACAGATCTCCTTCAACTTCTTGATCTTATCCTTGTAGCCATGCTTCTGTTTCAGCAAATCAGAGATGATGTACTATAGCTTTTTCTTCTCTTCCTTTAGTTGGTCTCTCTCTGTGAGCACTTGTCCTCTCTCTACCACAAGCTTGTCCCTCTCCTTCTCTGCCTTTACCCTAAATAACTGATGTAGGTTTGTGCAACCATGGTCTACCAACTTCTTCTTCTCCATCTCCTCTTTCAGATCATTGAGAGCCAACCTAGTATTGCCCAGCTCAGTACTATAGCTTTTTCTTCTCTTCCTTTAGTTGGTCTCTCTCTGTGAGCACTTGTCCTCTCTCTACCACAAGCTTGTCCCTCGATGTACTATAGCTTTTTCTTCTCTTCCTTTAGTTGGTCTCTCTCTGTGAGCACTTGTCCTCTCTCTACCACAAGCTTGTCCCTCTCCTTCTCTGCCTTTACCCTAAATAACTGATGTAGGTTTGTGCAACCATGGTCTACCAACTTCTTCTTCTCCATCTCCTCTTTCAGATCATTGAGAGCCAACCTAGTATTGCCCAGCTCAGTAATAGCAGCCTCCTTGTCAGCCACCATTTTTGCAAAATCAAGTTTGAAAAATCTCAGCTCTTTTTCCATCTTCCTCTTTTCTCCAACTACTTTGTAATTGTGTTCAGCAAGCTGAACACTGTCTCTCAGCCCGTCCTTCATTTCTTTGTCATACATGCTCCACAATTCAGTTAGGCTGAACTACAAAGCCACTGACCACTCAGGGTCTATCCACTCCAGATAGTTGCACTTTAGTTCAGCCTATAATTCAAAAGAGATGTTCTCAGTAAGAAATTTTTGTCACTTTTAACATCATATAAATGCACAAATGTTCTTAGTAATATGTGTTGTCAGATAGAAATTGTGATTATTTAAATGCACAAATGTGTGCTCATTTAACAGCATATAAAATATTGTCAATCATACTACACAAGAGATGCTCATTTAAATGCACATATGTTCTCAGTAAGAAATTGTGCTCATTTAAATGCACAAACAATTTTTGTCACTTTTAACAGCATATAAACTAAATATATGTTGTCATTATAACAACAATTGTATTTCCACCAAATAATGTTGTACACTACTTAATTATTTAGAGCAAATTACACTGGCATATCATAATTTACTACTGTCAGAGCATAATTATATCAACTGTGGGCAGTGACAATTCTTCACAATAATAAGGAGAGCAAAATTTGCTTCTGGCATTTGAATGGAGCAAGAACTAACTAAGACTAACTAAATACAGTAATAACAAACATACCTTCTCCTGAGCACAAGCAAGAAAACGTCAGCCAGTGTCCGTAGAGTCAAATGCTATTAGCCTGAGGCAAGGCTCGCGATGCAGACAGCGAGAGGAGAGCTCATGAGCAATGCCACTCCATTCATAGCACGGGATAGTCCTAGGAAGCTAAAAACAAAAGAGATTGAACAAATCAGCTACTTGGTAAGAAATCCCCAACTCAAGAACCCTAACCCTAACCCTAAATGCTCGAATCCCCAAATGAATGTACCTGGCTAGTCACTGACTTGTCGTCCGAAGAAGAAGAGCTTGACCCCTCGCTCCAGGAAACCATGGCGGACCGGCGGACGGCGGCGGTCGTCGAGGTCGAGACAGAGGGGTCGGATGCGGTCTGGTGCGGTCTGGTCGGACCAGCGACCCGCGCGGCCCACTAATAAGCGGGCGTGGAAACGGCCGTCCCCCTCCGTCTAACAGCATCCGTTAGCCCGCGCCACGTCGGCCCGACAGGTGGGTCCCACCTGTCGGTTTCGCTATTTTCGCGGCTAAATCAGCCCGTCAGTGCTCCGCGTTACCGATTAGGCTCAGAGTTGGTGGTTTTTTATGACTTGGCTCAAATCTGGTACTGACTGGTTACCCTAGCCCCAAGTGTGGTGGTTCTGGGTAAATAACTCGAAGTCACATGAAGTATTTGCATAATAGTATGATTATGAGTTCGTAACTGCCTTCCCAAAGCGGGTAGACACTGGAGCGACAATCTGCCCTTTTTAGGTTATGAGTTCGTAACTGCCTTCCCAAAGCGGGTAGACACTGGAGCGACAATCTACCCTTTTTAGGCTTGACCTGATCCTTAGCGCATATCCTCGATTGATTGTTCAAGGTAACTTGCTAGGTCTCTCCATGTGATGGAGCTGAGAAATACTGGAAACAGGTAGCATATGATGGTCAAGACCATTGCTCTCACCATTCGTTGCCCGAGAGCGGTGGTAGTATTGGTCATTTCACATATGTAGTACATGATGGCAGGCTTCGTCGTACCAACAGATTGTCTGAGTCAACCATGCTCACTTGGAGACTTTTTTAGCTTCTTTGCATAGAAGCACCTGCATCCAAGGGCTGTATCATACTGGACATGCGGTCTTGCATATCGAGTATAAGAGTTTAACATTTGAGAAGTATGAAATATTTAACCACAGAGAAGCGACAAACATGCTTTTCATGGTAAGAGATGAATTCAAGGATAAATCACTACACGTATAAACTATAGTACTATATTGTTCTCTTAGTTCCACCAACTTAAATTGCTAACCATGTAGTCCAGAGAAAATTTGAACTATTATATTTCAGATCATATGATGTGTTTTCGTTTACTTTGTACGCACAGGTTTGTTACCTCATTGACCTACAATTTCATATCGTAAATAGTTGATCCAAGCGGGGGTCAGTGTTACCTCTTGTCCTGGTCCTCTCACAAAGGTATGGTTCACTGCACATGGTTTCAACCCTTGGCTTTCCGGCACGGTGGCGTTTACGATGGTGTCTACCTGAAAAACTGAACCAACCAGTGTTTCGAACACAACATCAATAGAATTCATAGATAATGGCACTTGCTACTCAATGCATACATACCTTCATCGTTACCGAGGTAGATCGGGTCATCCACTCTGCCCCTTCCATGATGTGCCTAGTACTTGAGCCCTATTAAGAGTGAATTTGAAACGCAAGAGGATTGTTATTGGCATGGGCCTAGAAAGATTAGTCTTTAACAACAAACAATCAGATTATGGTTATATTCAAAACTAATATGCAACAATGCATTGACAACCAAAATTGGAGCTAATAGAGGGTACATCCGAACTGAATCTATAAATGTTCACTAAATCTGAATTTATCCATGCAATCGGTACATTTTTTGTAACCACGTGTTTATCGGTTAGCAGGAAAACACTATTGGCAAAGAGATTTTCTCCTATATCAAGCTCATCAACATATAGTGAATCGTATTAGACTTGAATCTATTTACTGGTTCTACAGTTCAAAAACCTCTTTTCATGGTCAATTAGACAGAAAATTAGCAAGGGATAGGAAGAGAAAGAGAGATGCACAGAAAGATGGGGAGTGGGAGGGAGAGGAGATAATATAACTGCAAGAAACAATCATAGCCATATCGAAATGTATGGTAGCCGCATCCGCGGGTGACGTCGTCCTACCGTGCTTCCCTCCCATGATCCTTTCTTATTTTAGAAACAAAGGGGCAAAGAGAGCAGGGAAAAGCATGGGAGCCAGCAGGGAATCCACAGGGAAATAGCCTAATCAGCTTACCCGCCGACACCAAAGAAGAAATGATGAAATAAAAACCATTAGCTATTGATTGATCTCGTATAACGATGAGATCACAAACGGTGATAATAGATTTTTGAATTAATCTATAATAGATAAAGAATATATAAGTACTGCATTTCCTAACAATATGTGGAGATCCTGTATTCATGTAAATAGTTTGAATTATTATACCTACATGACGAGAAAATTAGAAACATCTTTATATCGTCGTAAAAGGAAGATGCACATGTATATAGTCAAAAGTTAGGATGCCAGTCATAAGAAACCTGGTAAAAGTCAATCAATAAGCAGTAAAACTTTGGTGGAAGTCGTTTGGACAGTCACTTGGACGGCTCAAATAGCAAGTGCCCTGGGGAGACTCCATTTAATCCACGGTTCTAACAATGGTATATGCTAAAAATAGACATGCAAGGATTCAACACTACAGCGAGATCAGGCTATAAACAATCAGTATTTAAGACTCCTTCTCTAGTCAAGCCTAACTGAAGTAAAAATCATGTCATTATTTAGTGTTCTAGGATGATGAGAGACTTACTCAGCCACTCTTCTTCAGTACATAAATGTCAATTACCCTGTTGCCTTTTATGCTCATATATGTTGCCCCTTAGGAGCCCCATCTTGTTCTCACTCTATTGGTAGTTTTCATAATCATGCAAGAACTGCCATCTCTGCATGTCAAGAATCAAGTCAGAGTCATTGCAACTCAGGTCCAAGAAATGGATAGCTAAAGTGAAGATTCTACTATCTTGTAAGAGTAGCTTCAGTTTCTGATTCCTGGGTACATATGCATTTGTTATTGCACTAAAGGTCCAATGTCCAACAACAACTCACCTTCTTTTTCAGAATCCTTTGATACACACTATAAGTTGCCGACCAAAATCTTTGAGCATGCACATCTGGCATAAACAATTATACCTTGTTCTAATCGACCTGCGTGATGAGACCGGTAAAATCTAAGATCACATATGACAATAACGATGGCGTGCAGACCATCACCAATAGGATACCTTCTAAAACATCACATTAGATTACTAAATGCAAGTATAAAATGCAACACGCACTGGGCCAATAGGTTGCTGGCTCAATACGTCAGTATTTAGTGCTGGAGGTAGCTGATTGGATTTAATTGTTTGTCCATCAACCACCTTTAACCAGGAAATAAGTCAGAAGAAGGCAAGCAAATTTACTTTGACGGAAACCTCAAAGAAACAGTATCCTGCAGAATCCAAAATAAAGACGATCCCTATAAGAAATATAGGAAAGATCAGTTATACCATCGACAAAGAAGACTACAGAAGATGATCTTTGATGGAAACAACAAAGAAACAATATGTGCATGCTAAATGTTTAGATATAAGCAACATTGTCTGATAGAAAAATCAAGAAGCTACTGTTTGATCCGGACAAATAAAAGCATGTGCATGCCAAAAGCTAAATGCCTAAATTAAACCAAAACAAAAGGTTTCAGAGGACAAAGCTTAATACAGTGTGTCAAAGGATACCACGGAACAAATGTTCACCAGCCAAGAACCATCATCATGTCACATTTGATTTAGAATAAAAAAATATGCCAATCCAGACACATAGCAGGCAGGCAAGTACCGAGATCGGCAACGACAAGACGCACGTAGAGTCCTGGCCGAATTTAGGGAACCGTGTGTCGCTGATCTTGGTGCTGGCGTACGCCATGCATGAGCAATTTTGCATGATTAAATGAGATCCACAAGAATCATTCAGAATAACAAAATTTTCAAAGGAAGGCAAAAGTTTTTCCACATATCTTTGACTATTGAACAAGAAGAATAGTAAGCAGTGTATATATGAACTTAAACAACAGACATTATATAATAAAAATTGTTTGCATCAAGTAGACCATGCCAAAAGATAAGTTGTGTTCTAGAACTAAAATTATTTGCATCCAGTTGATTATTTGTGATGTTTTTTTGTTAGTGAGCTGTAACCTAAAAGTATATGACCAAATGACAGAGTAGAGTAGAGCTAGCAAAGACCTAAAAAGTCAGAAACTCTCTGGTCACAACACTCATGGCTGGCTTAGCTTGCTACCAATTGAATTCACATGTCCAAACAGCACAGTATGATGTATGGTTGTTCAGGGCGGCCTGGGTTGACTAATCTAGTCATCCTTTCTTTTCGAAGCTAGGAATATGTATGAAGTTTAGTTAGTACCTTGCTTTGATGCAGTGTCGAGGTCATTGCAGGGCTCCTCCCTGTCGTAGCCACTCAACCCCATGTCCCAGAACTCGTTGTACCGGATACCGACTGCTGTAGGAGTCACCCAGCACAAAGTCTGGTCAGGAATCATCAAGTATATATATCACTTTCATGCAGCTGGAAATTTTAAATTTAATTATATAGAAAAGGCATATATGGAGCATAGGACCTTGATGGCCAGCGACTGAGCAACACGAAAGGGAGCACCAAGGAAAAAAGACACGGGCATTTACATGAATACAATAGAGATGATACATAGGCAACCATTGTCATTTCCCAAACCTATCACTTCCTCATCTGATTATAATGATAAATTCATATAATTATATTTATCTACATCAGTAATATAACACGAAGAAAATAAATAAGCAACCATAATCATTTGTCCAAACCATCATCGCTCTTATAATTTTGTAGACAAGTGCAAAGTTCAGTTCAGGAACAGAAATAGAAAAGATAATAAGAAAGAAATACTGAAAATATAGGAATATAATTGTTTGTGAAATCATGAGTCCTGCACATGCAGAGCTATCTCTTTGAGGTTGCTACTATCAAATCTTGAATTTCACACAAAACATAGCATGGCTAAGAATTCAAAAGGAAGTAACAAAAAATCATAAGGTGAAGAAAAATTAAAGTACCACTTGATCTATTTCTGCAGCAGCCCACAATATTAGCCATGCTAGCTAGCTGCAAAATCCATGACCCACCTAATCATGTGTACGCAAGTGACAATTAATAGCAAGCCAAAGAAATGAAAATTTGTTTATTTACCTGCAACACATAATGGAACAAACACATTTCCATTTCAGTAGTCCTCTAGCCAAAAGCAACACGAGCTGAATGAAAGAAGGCAAAACAACACTGGAGCGGGACCAAATGATGCATCACATAACAACGAAGTTGCAGGTTCCGGCAAGAGAGCACTCCAAACTTGCCGTTTCATCAGATTCTGTTGACAACCAGTCACAACCTAGATGTGATTTTGACAGCATTAATCAGAATGAATGATGGACCATGGGTTCTGGAAATCACACCAAACAAACATCCATTGCCAAGAGAGAGGTAACACAACATTTTTTTCAAAGTATTTCCAATCCTAGTGGAACAATACCAGTCTAAAATATCACAGGCAATGGTTAACATCATGCGTATAGACCTTACATTTTTGGGCATCTTCCAAAAGTATATTCATTTACTGAGCTAGCAACATTTTCTGAATCTTGATAAGGAATCATGCATAAGTAAAAAGTGAAGCGGGGAAAACTTACAAAAGGATCAACAACCACTACCGGAACAGGGCTCTACGCCGACAGCCAAATATATGCCGACGGCTGCCGTCGGCCTAGTCCGAGCTATGCCGACAGCTAGCTCCTGGCCGTCGGCGTACAATGGCCGTCGGGCTATCCGTGTCTACGCCGACAGCAGCCGTCGGCATATATAGGCCGTCGGCTTATCCCAGACTACGCCTACAGCTGCCGTCGGCATATATAAGCCGTCGGCATAGATGCGGGCCCGCTGACAACTGTCATCACGGCCGGCTAACGACGTCAAATCTATGCCGACGTCAAATCTATGGCGTATATAAGCCGTCGGCATAGATACGGGTGACACGTCATCAATCCAGAGCGCACCGACCAGGAGCTATGCTGACGGCAGCCGTCGGCATAGCCGACACGTCATCGATCCGCGGCGCTGTCCATCTGCCCTCGCCACACCTATGCCGACGGCTTTGCCGTCGGTATAGTTTTTTTTTCTTTTTTTTTCATTTTTCCCATATAGTATTATTATTATTATTAAGCATACAGTATGTGTTAATAAGCATACCTATAGATTGTGTTAATAAGCATATAGTATGTGTTAATAAGCATACATATAATTTTTTCTTTTTCTTCACTGTTTTCTTTATTAATTTTATTTAACTAACTTACATACAGTATGTGTTAATAAGCATACATACATTATTTTTCGGTTCTGTACAGAGCGTTGTGACCCCCCTCACGAACGGTGCCGCCGCCAGCCGGCAACTGGAATGGGGAACAGCCGCATTGGGTCTATACGAAGGGGACTTTGCTCCAAGTGTTTATATATATATCGGATGACCTACCACAACCGGATGGTGTTATGGCATGTCCGAAGAGGCGGCACGCATCTCCGGGGTGTGGCCCCGTCACGGACGGCGGCGCCGCCGGCACCTGGAGGGGGGGAACGGACGCGTCTGGTCTACATGCAGTGGACTTAGCTGTGGGTTTGGCCTGGATGTTGCTCCCCGGTGTCCCTCTGGGCCGACCCGACACAACCGGGTGGAGAGATCCACTGGTCAAAGCCCGAACGGAGTCGTGGAAGCTGGCCCGCGAGCGGAGTCATCGCAAGGAGGGCGAGAGCCAGTACTACGGCAAGACCGAGGAGCACCTGGGGTCTTACATTCATCACTATCAGGAGTTGCATCCGGATGTTCCGGTTGCTGAGGTCGCCCAGTCTCAGATCGACGACACGGCGGTGGTGGCCATCCAGGGGAAGAAGAATGGCTGGTATCCGTGTTTCGACGGCTTGATCACTCCTTCGATCTCGTAACAGCTTCGGGCTACCAACCCGAGCCAGTTAGAGAGTACGGGGCGTTCACAGACTCCCTTAGCCCGCCAGCATGTTGTAAGTACTTCCTCTTTATCTTTTTCTATCTAGCATTCTCAGTTTATTTTCAGCATTGCTCACTTAGAACAATCTAAATTATGTAGGCATATAAGGAGTTTGTCGAGCATAGGAATCTCGAGGTGCGGGAGTACTTGAAACGAGTGAAGGCAAACGATGATTACAACCGTCAGATGATGACGGTTAGTTTTGCCCTCTTAAAACCAAGCTAAATTTTTGCATTCCATTCCTTCTGATCTTCTAGTTTGCTTGTTTAACTAACATTCAGGCTATGTTGGCATCTTGGAGTAACCGCACGGATCCACCACAAATGGGACCCCCACCACCAGCTGCGGGAGAACCCCCACACGTGCCCACGTTCGATGAATGGGTGGCACTAGGCAGTGATGGTCCGGTTAGTACATTTGCCTAACTACTGACAAACTAGTTCTCGTTCATTCAACACTATCATATCATATTTACCGTTAGAATCTTTTCTGAAACATGTAAGGGACCGGTGGCTCGACTCCTGCTCCGTCGACCCCAGTCACTCCGATCTGGCAGAGTGGTGGTGGTCGCGATGGCGGTTTTGGCGGAGGTGGTGGTGGTTTTGGCGGAGGTGGTGGTGGGTACACCTTCTATCACAGATCCGAAGGCAAGACATTCGTTAATAAGAATGGATCCTTTCTAGAGAAAGAGTTTCTCTCGAAAGAAGTGAGTGGGAGGAAAGTAGAACTTGATGAGGTAACTATACCTGCTCCCTTGTTGGAAAATAGTACATCACAGGAACCGGTTTCTGTGACGTCAAAACCAACTAGTGAGGAAGTTGATGATGATGATCATAGAACTTCAGATCAAGTTGCTACAGAACCTCGTAGGTCAAACAGAGTAAGATCCGCGCCAGAGTGGTACAGTAATCCTATTCTGGAAGTCATGCTACTAGATCATGATGAACCTACGAACTATGAAGAGCGATGGTCAGCCCAGATTCCGCAAAATGGCTTGAAGCCATGAAATCTGAGATGGGATCCATATATGAGAACAAAGTATGGACTTTGGTTGACTTGCCCGATGGTCGGCAAGCAATTGAGAATAAATGGATCTTCAAGAAGAAGACTGACGCTGACGGTAATGTTACTATCTACAAAGCTCGACTTGTTGCAAAAGGTTTTCGACAAGTTCAAGGGATTGACTACGATGAGACCTTCTCACCCGTAGCGATGCTTAAGTCTGTCTGAATCATGTTAGCAATTGCTGCATTTTATGATTATGAAATTTGGCAAATGGATGTAAAAGCTGCATTCCTGAATGGGTTTCTGGAGGAAGAGTTGTATATGATGCAACCAGAAGGTTTTATCGATCCAAAGGGAGCTAACAAAGAGTGCAAGCTCTAGCGATCCATTTATGGACTGGTGCAATCCTCTCGGACTTGGAATAAACGCTTTGATAGTGTGATCAAAGCATTTGGGTTTATACAGACTTTTGGAGAAGCATGTATTTACAAGAAAGTGAGTGGGAGCTATGTAGCATTTCTAATATTATATGTGGATGACATATTATTGATTGGAAATGATATAGAATTTTTGGATAGCATAAAGGTTTTCAATGAAAGACCTCGGTGAAGCTGCTTACATATTGGGCATTAAGATCTATAGAGATAGATCAAAACGCTTAATTGGACTTTCATAAAGCACATACCATGACAAAGTTTTGAAGAAGTTCAAAATAGATCAAGCAAAGAAAGGGTTCTTGCCTGTATTGCAAGGTGTAAAGTTGAGTAAGACTCAATGCCCGACCACTGCAGAAGATAGAGAGAAAATGAAAGATGTTCCCTATGCTTCAGCCATAGGCTCTATCATGTATGCAATGTTGTGTACCAGACCTGATGTGTGCCTTGCTATAAGTTTAGCAGGGAGGTACCAAAGTAATCCAGGAGTGGATCACTGGACAGCGGTCAAGAATATCCTGAAGTACCTGAAAAGGACTAAGGATATGTTTCTCGTATATGGAGGTGACAAAGAGCTCATCGTAAATGGTTACGTTGATACAAGCTTTGACACTGATCCGGACGATTCTAAATCGCAAAATGGATACGTGTTTACATTAAATGGTGGAGCTGTCAGTTGGTGCAGTTCAAAACAAAGCGTCGTGGCAGGATCTACGTGTGAAGCGGAATACATAGCTGCTTCGGAAGCAGCTAATGAAGGAGTCTGGATGAAGGAGTTCATATCCGATCTAGGTGTCATACCTAGTGCATCGGGTCCAATGAAAATCTTTTGTGACAATACTGGAGCGATTGCCTTAGCAAAGGAATCCAGATTTCACAAGAGAACCAAGCACATCAAGAGACGCTTCAATTCCATCCTGGATCTAGTCTAGGTGGGAGACATAGAGATTTGCAAGATACATACGGATCTGAATGTTGCAGACCTGTTGACTAAACCTCTTCCACGAGCCAAACATGATCAGCACCAAGACTCCATGGGTGTTAGAATCATTACTGTGTAATCTATATTAGTGACTCTAGTGCAAGTGGGAGACTGAAGGAAATATGCCCTAGAGGCAATAATAAAGTTATTATTTATTTCCTAATATCATGATAAATGTTTATTATTCATGCTAGAATTGTATTAACCGGAAACATAATACATGTGTGAATATATAGACAAATAGAGTGTCACTAGTATGCCTCTACTTGACTAGCTTGTTAATCAAAGATGGTTATGTTTCCTAACCATGGACAAAGAGTTGTTATTTGATTAACAGGATCACATCATTAGTTGAATGATCTGATTGACATGACCCATTCCGTTAGCTTAGCACCCGATCGTTTAGTATGTTGCTATTGCTTTCTTCATGACTTATACATGTTCCTATGACTATGAGATTATGCAACTCCCGTTTACCGGAGGAACACTTTGTGTGCTACCAAACGTCACAACGTAACTGGGTGATTATAAAGGTGCTCTACAGGTGTCTCCAAAGGTACTTGTTGGGTTGGCGTATTTCGATATTAGGATTTGTCACTCCGAATGTCGGAGAGGTATCTCTGGGCCCTCTCGGTAATGCACATCACTTAAGCCTTGCAAGCATTGTAACTAATGAGTTAGTTGCGAGATGATGTATTACGGAACAAGTAAAGAGACTTGCCAGTAACGAGATTGAACTAGGTATTGGATACCGACGATCGAATCTCGGGCAAGTAACATACCGATGACAAAGGGAACAACGTATGTTGTTATGCGGTCTGACCGATAAAGATCTTCGTAGAATATGTAGGAACCAATATGGGCATCCAGGTCCTGCTATTGGTTATTGACCGGAGACGTGTCTCGGTCATGTATACATTGTTCTCGAACCGTAGGGTCCGCACGCTTAAAGTTACGATGACAGTTTCTTTATGAGTTTATGTATTTTGATGTACCGAAGGTCATTCGGAGTTCCGGATGTGATCATGGACATGACGAGGAGTCTCGAAATGGTCGAGACATAAAGATCAATATATTGGAAGCCTATATTTGGACATCGGAATCGTTCCGGGTGAAATCGGCATTTTACCGGAGTACCGGGGGGTTACCAGAACCCCCCGGGGGGGTTATTGGGCCTACATGGGCCTTGAGGGAGAAGAGAGAACGAGGCAGGAGGTGGCCGCGCGCCCCTCCCCTTCCTAGTCCGAATAGGACAAGGGAAGGGGGGCGGCGCCCCCCCTTTCCTTCCCCTCTTCCTCCTCTTTCCCCCTTCTCCTTCTCCAACTAGGAAAGAAGGGAGTCCTACTCCCGGTGGGAGTAGGACTCCCCCCTAGCGCGCCTCTCCTTGGCCGGCCGCCCCCTCCCCTTGGCTCCTTTATATACGGGGGCAGGGGGGCACCCCATAGACACACTAGTTGATCTTCGTGATCGTTCCTTAGCCGTGTGCGGTGCCCCCCTCCACGATATTACACCTCGATCATATTGTAGCGGTGCTTAGGCGAAGCCCTGTGACAGTTGAACATCAAGATCGTCACCACACCGTCGTGCTGAAGGAACTCCTCCCCGTAGCTTTGCTGGATCGGAGCCCGGGGTGCGTCATCGAGCTGTACGTGTGTCAAGAACTCGGAGGTGCCGGAGTAACGGTGCTTGGATCGGTTGGACCGGGAAGACGTACGACTACTTCCTCTATGTTGCGTCAACGCTTCCGCTTCGGTCTACGAGGGTACGTAGACAACACTCTCCCCTCTCGTTGCTATGCATCACCATGATCTTGCGTGTGCGTAGGAATTTTTTTGAAATTACTACGTTCCCCAACAGTGATGAACTTGAGTATGTTTAGATGATGATGGTGAACTTGAGTATGTTTAGATGATGAACTATCATATTCTGCATAATTTCATATTGTTCTGTTTTGAAATGTTGTCAAATGAATTGGAAAAGAGAAAACAGGAAAAAAGACTATGTCTACGGCAAAGCCGTCGGCATATATAAGCCCAGGAGTCACCAGGGCTCGCCACGTGGCATATCTATGCCGACGGCAAAGCCGTAGGCATATCTCTGCTGCCACGAGTAACCAGGAGACGACACGTGGCAGAGCTATGCCTACGGCAAAGCCGTCGGCATAGATTCATCTATGTCGACGGCTTTGCCATAGGCATAGCCCTGCCACCAGGAGTACCACGGGTTGCCACGTGGCAGAGATATGCCGACGGCTTTGCCGTCGGCATACATCTGCCACATGGCATTGCATGATTCGTCCGCGCTTTTGACGGCGCCGTCCGCGGCCGTCAGACGGAAAACATTGCCGACGGCTATACTATCCCGACGGCTGACGCCAGGCCGTCGACATAGGCCCCTATGCCGACGGCTATACTATGCCGACGGTCTGACAAGATTACGCTGACGACATCTACGTCGACGGTTCTATGCCGATGGCAGCCGTAGGCATAGATCTATGCCGACGGCTTAGGGGCCTATGCCGACGGCCCGTGGCCGTAGGCATAGACCGCGAGTCCGGTAGTGAACAACCTTCCCCTCCGCCATGAATGTCTTAGCCATCGTCTCCAAGTTTCTTCTTAAGCAAATAGTCACGGATGTGTACATCAAACCTGCACCACAAGAAACAGGATCAACCCAAAATCAAATGTGCTATCCTTTTTAGATACCTAATTAGCATGGCTGGGAAGGAGAGGCGACAGGGACGAGAGGGAGAGGCGACATGGACGACAGGAAGAGGCGTCGTGGGTGAAAAATCAGATCTTGGGCAACGGCAGCGAGATGCGGTTGAGGGAGGGGAACGGAGATGCAGAGGTGAGTTGTGGTGCGGGTGACGCGACGGAGGCGAGCGGCGGTGCGGGCAACCCAATGGAAGCGAGCGACAGTGCGGGCGGCAGAGGCGAGAGAGTGGGAGTGCGGCAGTGCAAGCGGCCTCGCGCGGGCGTCGAGAGAGGAGGCTGGTCACTGGAGCGGCCCCCTTTTATACCCCACTATGCGAAATGACCGAAATGCCCTGGTGGGGGCACGGTATTTACATTTTGTTGCCATTGGAATTTTATCCGACGGCTCACAGCGATTTGGTAAATATCCGACGCCTCACGTGAGCCGAGCCCGAGATCCGACGGCCCGAATCACATCAGGAAACCGATCCGATGGCTGAGAATCCAAACGCACGGGGAGGCTCCATTTTGCTTCGGACTCTAACAAAGGGATGAGGTAAAGGTTTTGCCTCCACTTTTGAAAAATTTCCACTGAGACTGGATGGTTTGAGAATAGGAGCACCTGTCAAAACATTGCCTGGCTTAAGGTGTCCCTAAATGTGATGCGTGGGTAGCTAAATAATAGGAACCGAGGAAGTGCCATTCCCACTAACCGAAGGGTCGTTGGCTTAATGAAATGGAGCAATTGGTCTATGTCGCCCTTTACACTTTCTCTCTATTATCACATACGAAGACGTCTATTTGCTGGTGAGAAAGGACACACTGGGACACACTGGGCAGCAGCCCGTCAGTGAGGGTGAGTAGAGTTTCTCTATACTTCGTCTTAAAGGTGGCATAATACCGTAAAATGGAAGGGGGTGTGTAGTGTGTACAGTGAGTTAACTCATAGGTCAAGTAAAAGGGTCGAAGGTCTGTTTTCAGGTCCGATAAAATGCTCTGAAGATAGATACTGAACTAGACATACAGGTCTACCACTCAAAACCCTAAAATGCTCCAAATGTTTTATGTTTCCTTGGCTTAAAAAAAACTAGTTACGCTCGACCTTTCCGCTGTTCTTTAACCAGTTAACAAATGTAACATGCAGCAGTCCACCAAACCTTATCATGGGCATGCAGTCCACCAAACCTGCCTTTTCTCTAGGTTGTGACACTTGTAGTTTCAGAGGTAGTGCGCGTGGCCTTGTTGTGCTAGTAATTGAGTTGCTTTCAGTGCGTGCGTCGACTAAACTTGCCAATCCTCTGCACTTTCAGTTCTCCTTTTTTTCGTAGTGTGTGGACCATTAATTTCTGCTCCATCATCATCATGTCTTCCATGAACGCGAGGAAAAAGGCACATATCTTCAGGCAACCTTCGTTGCACACTTGCACTACACCAGCCATGGCCATTTGGCTCACGTCTGTGCCCTCTTGATCTAAAGCCTATAGATAGCACTCATCACACCCCCAAACACTCACACCATCCAAAGCCCTCTTTGCACAAGCCACTAGCTCACTACTCACTACAAGTCGATCTACATTTCATCGTCAGAGTTTCAGAGACGCCATGAAGTACCTGACCCAGCTGCTGGTGGCGCTCCTGGCCTTCTGGGCGGTGGTGCTGATGATGGCACCGGTGGGCGCGGAGGCCGCGACGTGCGACGCGCTGCAGCTGAGCCCGTGCGCGGGCGCGATCGTCGGCAACGCAGCGCCGACGGCGGTGTGCTGCAGCAGGATGAAGGCGCAGAGGCCGTGCATGTGCCAGTACGCCCGCGACCCCAACCTGAAGCAGTACGTCAACTCCCCCAACGGCAAGAAGGTCCTGGCCGCCTGCAAGGTGCCCGTGCCATCCTGCTAAATCGACGTCTACGATCGAGACGAGAGAGCCCAGCGAGTGGCATCTCTCTGCACGCTGCATGTGTTGATGTGGGAGTGTTTAGCTACCCCGGCCCGATGTATCTGTACCTGAAATTCTGAATAAATGTTGTAATAATGATGTGTGCGGATTATGCATGATGAGACCTCTTCCAATGCATACGTGCTTAGTTTTGATTGCTAAGCTCCCTAAATTTAATTATATGTAGACTCATATTTGGGTTTCCATCGAGGTTTTTTTTTAGAAAAGGGGATCCCGGCTTCTGCGTCAGAACGATGCATACGGCCATATTTATTAAAAAGCAAATAAGTTCAACATAGGTACACGCGCTTAACATCATTTCTTCATGAGGTCATCATACTACTCTATCTCTCTTCTTAATTAGGCGTTGTTTGTTTGGACTTTTCCTTCTGCTTTTGCAGCTTTTCTGCTTTGGCCGGTTAGGGAGTTTTTATGGCTTTTGATGAATCAATATAACAATACTTAGCTTCAAAAGCCATAAAAGCTCTAAAAACACCTATTATGGCTTTTGACCAAAGTGATAAAGCTGCAAAAGTAGAAGCAAAAGTCAAAACAAACAGAGCCTTAATATGCCACATTAGATTTATTGCTTAGTTGGCAACCTTAGCACCTATACATGGTGGAGGATTGGGAGGAGCCCGGCAACTTAAACTACAGTGGCGATAGATATGTTATTGGGGGATTGGACGATTTGCCACGCTTTATTTGGGACTTGACACTAGTAGAAAAGGGAGCAATGGTCCAGGCAGGGCCAGCCCATTAGTCCCGGTTCAGTCCAGAACCGGGACCAATGGGGGCATTGGACCCGGTTCGTGAGCCCCGGGGGCCGGCCGGGCCACGTGGGCCATTGGTCCCGGTTCGTCTGGACCTTTTGGTCCCGGTTGGAGGGACGAACCGGGACCAATGGTCCTCGCTCCTGGCCCACCACTATTGGTCCCGGTTGGAGGCATGAACTAGGACCAAAGGCTGC
Source organism: Triticum timopheevii (assembly GCA_963921465.1). Taxonomy (NCBI): domain Eukaryota; kingdom Viridiplantae; phylum Streptophyta; class Magnoliopsida; order Poales; family Poaceae; genus Triticum; species Triticum timopheevii. The sequence continues at coordinate 438,809,488 of OY997262.1, forward strand.
CCTTTAGTCCCAGTTCAGGCCACCAACCGGGACTAAAGGGTTGGTCCTCGTTGCGGCCAGAGTTTAGTCCCATCTCGCCAACCGAAGGGGGCTCAGACCGGTTTATAAGCCCCTCCCTCTCTGCCTTGTTGAGCTTCTCTCAAAATGAAAATAGATGCCCTTATACAGGGAATTGAACCTAAATTCATACTGAATTTCTCTGAAGTTAGTAGAAATTTATTATGAATTTAGGTTGAATTTTCTCTATAAGCGCATCTATGCTCATTTCTGAGTAGTTTTTTATATAGTTTTTTTCTTTTCTGCTATATTTATTTTTTTCGTTTTATTTCTGAGTTGTAATAAGTCATTAAAAATAAGCATCTATGCTCATTTTTTAGTAAAGTTAGTCACAAATATTTTTTCTTCTATTTATTTCTGAGTTGTAATAAGTCATTAAAAATAAGCATCTATGCCCTTTTTTTAGTAAAGTTAATCACAACTATTTTTCTTCTATTTATTTTTGAGTAATTTTTTATATAGTTTTTTTCTTTTCTGCTATACTTTTTTTTATTTCTGAGTTGTAATAAGTCATTAAAAATAAGCATCTATGCTCATTTTTTAGTAAAGTTAATCATAACTATTTTTTTTCTATTTATTTCTGAGTTGTAATAAGTCATTAAAAATAAGCATATATGCTTATTTTTTTAGTAAAGTTAATCACAACTATTTTTTCTCTTTATTTCTGAGTAGTTTTTTATATCATTTTTTTCTTTTCTGCTATATTTATTTTTTTCTTTTTATTTCTGAGTTGTAATAAGTCACTAAAAATAAAAAAGAGGCGCAATGCTCGTTAATTAGCTTCAAGCCTTTCGGAATAGTGTAAACTGCACTGCACATAGCTCCGTGCAGTCTACCCTAATTCTCAAGGCTTGAAGCTAAACAACATGCAGGTGAGCATTGAGCCTCTTCTTCATCGTCTCTGCACTCAGGGCTTATAAACCGCTGCGAGTGCCTCTCGCTTGGCGAGGTGGGACTAATTAAAAACAGCTACAGAAAGAATCAACTAAAAAACAGCTGCAGAAAATAAATAAGTAATTAGACGGGTGTTGGTGGAACCAACCGGTACCAATGCCCCTCTTTGGTCCCGGTTGGTGGCACCAACCGGGACAAATGCCCCTCTTTTGTCCCGGTTGGAGCCGCCAACCGGGACCAAAGGTCTTCGTTTCCCGCCCTTTGGGCTGCTGAAAAGAGGCCTTTGGTCCCGGTCGGTGGCACCAACCGGGACTAAAGGTGGCATTGGTCTCAGTTTGTGGCACGAACCGGGACCAAAGCCTTTGCTATATAAGTAGCACTTAGCGCGCCGTCCTCCTCTCCCGACTTCGATCTCTCCTCCTCCTCTCCCGACGCCGCGTGCCGTCCCCTGCCGCCACCTCGCCGTCATCGCCCCGCCCCGACGCCGTCGTCGCCCCGCTCCGACGCCGTCGCCGCCCCGCCCCGCCCCGACGCCATCGCCGCCCGCCCTGCCGCCCCGACCCGCCCCACGCGACGTTGTCGCCTCGGCTCGCGCCGCCTCGATGCCGTCGCCGCCCCGCGCCGCACCTCGCCGTCGCCGTCGCCGTCGCTGGCCGTGAGCAACTTTTTTTTATTTTTGTTAGTTTTTTTTAGATTTTTTTGTAGTTCATAGATTTTTTTGTTAGATTAGATGTGTAGTAATTTAGATATGTAGCTCATATTGTGTAATTTAAATTGTGTAATTAATTTGTTCATATTATGTTAGATTTTTTTCTGTTAATATTTTTTTTTGTGATATTATTGTTGAATATGCATGTTTGGTGATATTATTGTTAATAGTTCTTTTTGTTAGATTAGATGTGTAGTAATTTAGATATGTAGTTCATATTGTGTAATTTAGATTGTGTAATTAATTTGTTCATATTATGTTAGATTTTTTTTCTGTTAATAGATTTTTTGGTGATATTATTGTTAATATGCATGTTTGGTGATATTATTGTTAATAGATTTTTTTGCTCATATTTAGATTGTGTAATTAATTTTGTTCATAGAATTTTAATGATTTTTTTGTTCATAATATTTAGAAAAAGGAAAAAAATAAGAAGAGAAAGTGTTTAATATAATTAGTTAGAAAAATACTAGTTTATTTTTAGTAAGTACTATCTTATTTTATTTATTGTAAGTGCTTCATATATAGTTGAACTAGCTAGTTGATTTAATAAACTAATTTATTTTACTATATATAGAAGTAGTTTGTTTTTAGTAAGTACTACTTTATTTATTTATAGTAAGTGCTTAGTAGTTGAACTAGATAGTTGATTTAATTAATAAAACTACTTTATTTAACTATATATAGAAGTAGTTCCCGCATCGACGTCGGCGATGCCTATCCCGCATCCTCGTCGTCGTCGACTCGGCGGTGGAGGCCTGCTTGATCAGGGCCATGTTCGGGACTGGGCTCCGTCGGGCTGGTATTGGGAGGTGCTACCTTCCGGGGGACGTAGGTTGGTCAGGAGGCAGCCCGTTGTTGACCCGATCCTTGTTTGGTGGCGGTCGCGTGGGCCAGTGACGGTGCTGAGGCTTCCGGACACCGCGGAGGTGGTACGTCACCGTGTCAGCGAGGAGGACGAGCACGTCCGTCGCTACATGGTTGCATTGGAGGGCAGGTTCGACAATACCTGGCAGGTTCTTTAGGGATCTCACTGGAGCTATGATCCTGTGATGGTTCCTTATCTTTGGGTGTCCACCGCCCGCGTCGATACCCGTCGGGCACTACGGTTCAAGTTGTATTAGTGATAATATTCGACGATGTGCGGACACCAGATGATGTACTTTTGCTTATAAATATTGAATGCATGCTAATTTGAATACTACTTTATTTTATGATTTGGTTTTGCTTATTTTATGATTTGGTTTTGCTTATTGAATGCTCATATTGGATAAGTTCTCCTTCATTCGCGTGTGCTAGACAATTTGGTGTAATAATGCACTCGGGAATGAAAGGAGGAGCTACGTACATCACCGATAGTCAATCCGTGATTAATAATCTAGTTTAATATTTGAATTATGAACATAGGCCGGAAATGTCGTACTCGGACGACGAAAACCGCCCGGGGGAGTGCGACTGGTGCCACGATGACCGAGGTATGTGCGACAAGTTCATTGAGCTGGACGAAGATCGGCGCTTCAGCATTAAGCTCGAGGAGACCTTCGATGTTCATACGGTACGCAATGATGACAATAGTTTTTTTCGTAATTAAGCATGACTTCAACTATTTTAACGTGTATTTTTCATCTTTTCCAATTCGACTAGCTTATCCCATGCTTTGCAAGACGCTATGTCTTGGAGAGGATGGGTTTTGAAGACCATGAAAGTATGGAAACCAAAAAAATTATCCTAAGTACCCATCATGGTGTGGATTTTCAAGTAAAGATGTACAATGCTCAGAGCGTAACCCATTTTTGTTGCAAAAATTGGGAAGCACTTTGCAAGATGTATGGTCTTGTTGAGGGTATTCTTGTCACCATGGATCTTGGTGATCCTACAATCGAGCAAGAGAGACCTTCGATTTGGGTCCTTGTGGATACACCTCCAATTCTTCCCCCATGTGAGCTTAGCATAGTTATTAAGTAATTTATATTGTTTATTTCAAAATAGTTGACAACTTATTTTCATTGACAGCTTATTTTCATTCTTCAAAGAATGTGCGGAAGATGGTAGACAGAACCTACTACACCGAAGGCTCCGAATTAACTTATCAGGAGAAAAATCATCTGGTCGCATTTTGTACTGATCTTGAGAATTACAATATCTATAATCAAACTCCTCAACATTATGGTCAATACGTGCCACTAGTGCACGTGTTAAACTACGGTAACTACCATGGAGATACCCTGGTAAGATTTTTTACTATTACCACATCCGTGCATCTTTTTGCACACTTTTAAAACTAGTACATCATTGCTAACTACGAAGTTATTACTATGTTTTTCAACAGATAATCCCGAATGATTGTGTGCCTCATCTGATGTATACACACAGTACCCTTCATGTTTTGAACATACAACCAGGTCTTCCTACGAATCTCAACTGTCCATACCGGGTTTCTAAAAGAAGTGGAGACATGACAATCAAAGAATGGAAAAAATGTATGGACAGTCGTAAGGAGCTTCTTGGAAGCAAAAGGCAGCGAAGGGCAAGAATTGGAGACAAGATGATCGCCATTCTTCATAATGGAGAGTCAGGGTCTATATTGTTTTATGCTATTTTACCTTAAGGGTGTTTAGGTCCTACCTGCTACTGATGATCATGTGCTAAAAACAATTATGTAGGGTTGGGTTCGATGACTATGAGGATGATGATTGTATGACTTATTATTAATAACAAGTAGAAGTTGTATGATGATGCATGATTAGTAGGACTTGTTATTATATATGATGATGTATGATGCGAGCATGCATGAGTTGTTATATCAGCGGGTGAAATGAACATAGCAGCAGCGTTGGTAAACCAAGGACGGAGATATAAGAGAGGACACTTCTCTCTATTAGCTAGCTAATAACAATCTAAAAATAACCCCCAAAACCCCTAAAGCAGCCACTTTTCTAAAAAAACATGGACTTTTGGTCCCGGTTGGTGCCACCAACCGGGACCAAAGGCCCCCCTGACTTGGCTCGGCGGACCGGCCACGTGGAGGCACATCTGTCCCGGTTCGTGTTTGAACCGGGACTAATGGGTGGAGGTATTAGTAACGACCCATTAGTCCCGGTTCATGAACCGGGACTAAAAGCCCTTACGAACCGGGACTAATAGGTGTTTTTCTACTAGTGTGATGATTTGCCCGTCTTTAGTTAGGATTATATCATTTACCCCATTTTTCTTTATTCTTTCGATCATTTGCCCTAATTCACTTTTTGTGAATTCTTAACTGTTTTAGTCCAGCAAATGGACGCGGAATGACTTTTATGCCCTATGATTGTTTTGCAATTTCGTTTATCTTCTTCTCGTACAACTGGGAGCAACGATGGGGCTTACCACAAGTTTGCTGGCACAAGCCTGATACGCCGACTTGTATTCTCCGGCGAACACTACTTGCAAAACAGACTAGGGCTAGTTCTTTTTAACTGTGGCTTAATTATGCATAAGCTGCTGTGCAAATAAGTCTCAGATAAGCTGCAGTAGAAATAAGCCATGAAAATAAGCAATCCATTTCTTTTGTGTGAATTATGTTCTAAGTTCTCTGATGAAAATATATAATACCCCTAAACTGCAATTGTATGACCTTTAACTTATACTATTATGTAATTTTCGTTGTATTTACCATAGCAACAACTTGGACAACTTCATTCATATTCTCTTCCATTTTAGCGAAGGTGTTCTTACTGCCAATGCAACTTGCACAAATGCTAGTAGAAAAAAAAATCAAATCAACAATAAAAATGCTAGCAGGCAAAATCAAACAACAATCAAAATGCTAGCAGAACAAAATCAAACAACAATCAAAATACCGCACCTACGATGCTCAACTCAGTCTACACAGGTCTCTCCCCAGCCTCTGAGCAATCCCAGTCAAATAGATAGCTCGTGCATTTCATGGATAATCCATCTCTAGCAACTTTGCAGAATCTTCGAAGGACAAAGGCGATGAAATAAAGTGCAAATCCGCAAATCTGCTGTCGAAATGCGGGCTGGGCGTCAACGTCATCGTCGACTTGGTTGATGGCTTGGGAGAGGCGGAAGTGCCCAGTGGCACCTACCACCAGGGGCGATGACGCGTACGGGGAGAGGTGCGCCGACGATGGCATGCTGGCGCCGAGGAGGACGGCGACAACGGCGCTGTGTGCAACGAGGGAGGCGTTGAAGGTGTCGTGTGACAACGGCGACTGGAAATGACTCTCGTGGCGGCGGCAGATCGTTAGGGTTACGGATCGGGGGCGGGGACGGGGGTCGCGTGCGATGGGTATGGAGCCAAACATCGATGACGTATGTGGACTGATGGGCCAACCCGAAACGTACTAAAGTGGGTATGATTTGCCAAAAGTCCATATTACCCTTTAAACGTTTAGTGTGGTGGAGGGAGGGGGTTGTAGGGAAGCAGGGCTCGAATTAATTTTGCTATGCTTGTTTTTGGGCTAGTATAACTCAATGTTGTAAATGGAAGGGTCGGGCTATGTGAGTTAGAGCTTCTTTAGGGATGAGGATTTACAACACGCGAGTGCGGGGGCATTCAGGTCTCCGGTGCCGTCTTTTATTTTGGCATCCGATTTTCAAAGTTCTGTATCTATTAAACAAAAATTCCACTTAAGTTATGTTTTCATATTTGTGTTTCTCATGACCAGCGCTCTGAAATAAGATCCATTTTGAATATATTTTGGCGACTTTTAGGATAATATGTTAAGTTTCAACGTTAAAACTTAGTACGAGCGGCCGATAAAAATTAACTATTTTGTGTCTACAACCGGCAGAAAAAGTTGTTTAAAATTATATCTCTAAAACTTATTGAAACTAGGCACTTTTAGATGCAAAAACCGTAAGTTTCATCATTGAAACTTCAAGTTTTTTCAGGGATTTTCTTTTTAACTGTCCCCGATTCAACTACTTCGTGAAACGTGCAGTAAATCGAGCGGGTGGCAGGTCTTGGCAGGTGAGTGTCCCCGCACTTACGTGCCCCCCTGCAAATTTCCGGCTTCTTTGGTTCAAATAAACTTCATAGGAATGCAGGAGGATTCATTTCTTAGGAACCGAGGGATCCTTGCCAGAGCCTACTAGCCACACTCGTACAGTCACAAATTCCCTTTTTGAAACAACAGATAGTATGATTGTTGCAATTGCATCTTGTGGATTTCTGCATCCATCCGTGCAGCTCTGTCAAAGCATTTCTATTTCGCGTAGACGAGGGGGTTCCATGCATTGCATGGCCTCTCTAGTACTGTGTTGGGTTATTATCTACCAACTGCGTTGGGAGAATATTGGTTGAGAGAATATTGCTTGGCTTAGGTGCCCTGAATGTGATGCACGTTCGTGTAGCTAAATAAAAGGAGGCGAGGGACTGACATTACTAACCACCGACAGGTTGATGCTTAATCAAACGGAGCACTTGATCTGCCAACCTTTTAATTTCTTTTCTATAACCTGTGAACACGTTTATTTTGTTGATGAGAAAGGATAGACTATGGGTTGTCCAAGAACTTTATTTATTTTTCAAATGAGTACAGTTTCTCTATACTACTCTTAAACGTAGCATAATACTGTTCTCCAAATGGCAGGTATCGACATATACAGCTAGTTTTTTTTTTAGAACGAAGGCTCAAGGAGAGCCCGGCTTTGAATTAACAAAGCCATCAACCGGCCAGGATTACAAGATCACCAACTTACAAGGAAAGCAAGCAAGCGGCTGATACAGGGAGCAAAGCGAAACAGACTTAAATGCAGCAGCGATAGCAAGAAACGCCATGCTGCCGCCAACACCCTGCAGGACGGCCTACACCAACCGGACAGGCTACGGACTTGAGAGGATGCACCACCGCGCAAGCTTCGTGATCGTAGCCAAACTCGAAGACAGCACGGACACTCCTCTGGAACTGCCACTGCAAAGGGCCCCTGCCCTCTCATCCTGGCTCGAAGGATGCCGCACCGGCAGGCGGCAGCTCGGTTCACCCTTGAACCCAGGGGAAGACGTCCAATCTGCGCAGGAAGAAAGAACTAGGAGCAGACCTGCTAGCACAGATCACACCCTTCCGAGCACCGTCGTCGTCCGCGGTTAAGCCACACCGAAGGGCAAAAGCTGTCGGCCACAGTCGCAGCAACGAGGGCAACAGCGATGAGCCACCGAAGAAGAGGCATTGAAGCGTCAAGCCAAGCTGCCACCCGCCACCATCACGCCCACATCCCGACTCTCTCGCCGCCCCTGCGATCCCCGGACTGCGCCTCCAAGAAGGAACACGACACGGATGTGTCATCGCCGCCCGAATCAGGGGACCTAGGCTTTCACCTAGCAGGGAGCGGAAGGAGGGGGAGAAGGATCCTCACCACAGCCTCCAGGGAGGGGAACGGCGCCCAGGGCGTCGCCTGCAATGTGGCTGCGCCGGCCAGGGGTTTCCCCCGGAGCCAACCCCACTCGACGAGATCCGCGCCGCCGACGTCCGGGAGGACCCGGATCTGGCGATGGAAGGAGCAGATCGGGGGCGGAGAGGGCGAGATGCGTTTGGCGACGGCCGCCGCGCAGGGGAGGCCGCACACCAGGGATCGTGGACCGGCGCCTCCTCGTCCCCCGCGAGACCGAGGGCGGCGCTTCACCAACTCCGGCCGGAGTGGCCCGCCGCCCGGGCCACCCGACGCTCTCCGCCCGGGGCCGCCGCCCCGGATGCCGAGCCCTCCACGCGAGGTGGAGCCGCCAGATCCCCCGCCGCCACCTTCATCGGTGTCGAGCGCACGCCGGCGCACACCTCTGGCGGCGGCGGAGGGGAAGGGAAGGGGGGGAGGAGGGGTGCGGCGGCGGCGATTTAGGGTTTCCCCCGAGTCGCCTCGGTGGAGACGACGCGGGGGCCGGGGGGGCTACCGAAAATCTGCTCTATATATATATATATATATATATATATATATATATATATATATATATATATATATATATATATATATATATATATATATATATATATATATATATATATATATATATATATATATACAGCTAGTTGAGTTGCTTTCCGTAGCAGATTCCTATAAAATAGAGGATTACAACAACAAGCACGTTCATGCATAGCATAATAATTTGGGAATGCAGGTGTGTGATAATAGGGGAATCTGCTATGGGATCGTAATCTTGTTTTTCAACTCTTGAGATCAAAGGATACTTTGGCGGATTATGGCAACATGCCTGATCATCAAAGAACACTGATAATAGAGGATGAACATGGCCAAGAGTAGGAGTTTGAGTCTGTTGTCTCATCCCCTTTTTTTTTGTAGGGTTGTCCCTGCACTAAAGCCATTTTTGGGTCTGCCTTTATGGTGAGTCTGGTAGAGTTTGATCTTTGCTTGCTGAAACACTTGTCTTTCTTGTTTTTTTTGTGTGTGAGTACGGTTTCTCTATTTTTTTTATTTAGAAAATGAGGATACCCCCGGTGTATGCATCATTTGCGATGCACACAACCGATTTATTGAACTTTGAGTAAGAAGATCCAGTACTGAAGAAGAGATAAAACATAGAAACAGACCATGATTGGCGAAAATCGGTAAATATGCACACACATAGCCGAACTGGTTGTATGTATCCCTTGCTACCATCTCATGCTGGTCGCATCCAGATATCATAAGCTCCCACGCTCCTGCATGGTGTAATAAGTAGCATGTATGGATCCATCCTATGGCTTGGATTTTTTTTTACTTTATTAAAAATACAGCCGTTTTGACAATTCCATCAGGCCTAGAGCAAGGCACAAACCTCCACATGGATAAATGTCTTAACGTTGGGATTTACCCCATCCAACCAGTTGCCAAACTTGTTCAAAATACTAGTATATGGAGACATGTTAAATGCCACATGAATTGCATGTCGTGTTAAAGTCGCAAATGGATAGGAGATAAACAAATGATGCATTGTTCCTCTTAATCGCAGAAATAACATTGTTAACTAACTTGTCCCTTCACTTTGTCTGGTTGTTCATAGCGAGAATAACTCACTATGCATAAGCTACATGAAAATTTTAATCTTTAGTGGCACTTTAGTTTCCAGATATGCTTTGAATGAAAAATCAGCCTAAATTAATTATGTCCATATGCACATATTTAATTGGGAACACTCTAGACGATGTCAACCTCCAATGAAAAGTATAACTCATTGGTTAGGTTTTGCCAGGCCATTTATCCTCGATTAGAGCTCTCGTGGTCTAGATATTTAAGGGGGAAGTCCCAAATATTGTGCGCACAAAAACCATCCTTGTGTTGCACAATATTGTAAAGAGATGGATACTATAAGGCGCATCCAATAGCCAAGTATCCTCCCAAAAGTGTGTGGTTCGACAGTCTCCAACTTTAAACGCACTATTATACCATAAACGAAAGGGGATGTGCACGTGGAGTTAATACACGAGTCACAGAAAATGGGCAAAGGTATGTTTTCATATATAATCAAATGTTTTTAAGATCATGGAGCGCTCCCCGTGCAAGAGAAGTTGCTGCGTGAGAAGGCTGCCCCACCGCCGCCGTTGACGTCCTCCCACTACAGTGTGGTGGGGAGAAGACAAGAGGCAGTGGGGCGGTGGCTAGGGTTCGTCATGGAGTAGCGATGGAGCTCGGATATCGGGGTGGTGACCCTAGAAACTCCAGGAGTTTTGCTACGTGAGCAGCATCGGTTGTCATGTTTGGCCACCGACACCCGGATGTATAGCCATTGGCTGTTAGTGGAGCCTCGGGGGCTGGTCGGCGGCCTAGTCGGTAGTGGCAGCGGCAATGTAGCAGCAATTGCGGGACATAAAGTGGTGCAGCAGTGGGGCGAGTGTGGTGCGCCTACGAGACCTGCTGCAGCCACGAAGTTGATGTCGTGTCACGATGACATTGTCGTCGTCGATCTCAGCCATAGTGGCTCAGGAGCATCCGCGCGTGAGTTGATGTTGCCGATGATGTTTCACTCTTAATGTTCCGCGATAGTTCTGTGCTCGCAAGCATGGATTTGGGTGCGTGTTGATGTCCATGCCAGGAACATGCTTGCCAGCGGCCGCCTCCAGGCATGTATGCCATGAACTAGTTGGTATCAATTTATCGTGACCATGGTGTGTGTTCTCCTCCATCCATGCAACGTTGTCTTCTTCGAGGGTGGGGGTGGTGACACATATGCTTACTTCGTCTTGGTGGTGCTCTACGAGCACCAACTCTCAAGCTCCAGGCTGAAAGCTATACGTCTGACCTTCGATTGCTACACCTGGCAATGACGGTGTTTATACCGTGTCCTTGTTGAAGGCATTGTTTTGAAGTATGCTTGAAAGGTGCTCTTCGGGGTTAGACCTCAAGATTTGACTCTTAGTGGTTGGATCCAGCGACGTTTGCATATCGTTTTCTTCTTGGAGGCGTTGCTTCCGTAACACTTTTATCATAGTCCGTGTGTTGTGAAGAATGATGGATCGTGCTGCTGCCTATATATTTGAAGTCGTTGGCTCTTCGGCTCTCTTTTTATATTTTTCTTCTTCTTCTTTTACATCTTTTTGGTTTTGTATATCCTTGATGTCTCGACTAGGTATTAATATTGTATTATTACAGAAGCCGAATGTATTGGTATCATCTTTCATATTTGTCAAAAAAGTGTTCCAAAGATAAGTTACTGAAACTAGACATGCAAGTGTACCTTTTTCAAACCTTGAGCCTTGTATCAATAACCATTAATTTACCTTTTAATTCCACCTGACTCTTTACCAAACTAGGGTTTCTCGACCTTCAAGTGTTCTTTTAATACTAATCATTTAAGAAATTTGATATGGTGAGAACATATCATGCGCAGTCTACCTACCCTGATTTTTTTTCGGGTTGTGACACTTTTTTTAGATAAACAGGGTTGTGACACATGTTACTTGGAGTTTTACAGCTAGTGTGCGCAGCTTTCAGCGCGACTAAAATTGCAGATGCTCTCCACTTTTAGTCCTCCATCGAGTAGCAGTAGGTGGATTATTTGTGTTCATCATCATGTCTTCCATGAGCTCAACGTGCTCCTGAGAAGAAGGCACATATTAAATTCAGGCAACCTCTACGTTGCACACTGCACTAACCATGGCCATGTGGCCCATGTTTGCACTGTCTTGATCGCGAGAGCCTATAAATAATACTGGTCTCATCACAAACACTCAAACCATCCAAAGCCATCCTTGCACAAGCCACTGCTGCTAGTCTATCGTTCTGTTTCTCTCGTCCAGGTTTCAGGGGGAGGCGCCATGAAGTACTTGGGGCAGGTGGTGGTGGCGCTCCTGGTCTTCTCGGCGGTGGTGCTGATGGTGGCGCCGGCGGGCGCGGATGCGGCGACCTGCAACGCGCTGCAGCTCGCCCCGTGCGCAGGGGCCATCATCGGGAACGCGGCGCCGACGGCGGCATGCTGCAGCAGAATGAATGAGCAGCAGCCGTGCATGTGCCAGTATACGCGCGACCCCAACCTCAAGCAGTACGTCGCCTCCCCCAACGGAAGGAAGGTCATGGCGGCCTGCAAGTTGCCCGTGCCCTCCTGCTAAACCGACGCATATATGATCGATCCACACGCGCCACTCTGGTCTCTCGCTGCATGTTTCATGTGTGTTGATGTGTCAGTTTTTGCATGTTTCCCAACACTGTCTAGCTACCCTGACGATGTTGTGGACCTATTTGTATCTGAATTTCTGAATATACGCAATAATGATGATGTGTCTACTACTGTATATATGCAATTTACATGTTCTTCCGCGTGTGCATATTTTCATGTGGCCCTTTGTGGTACTCATCAATAAGCTATAAACTAGAAACAATCTCATGAAAAGATAACATGTTTTCCAAAATATTGCAGAAGTATTGTCATTTGTCATGTCTTTCTTAAGCAATGGACATCCACTCTACCTTTGCATTAATAAGTAGAAAAAAGAACCAACAAGTTAACCACGAAAACTGGCCGAAAAAGGATAAGCAATATTGTAGGATCGTATCCCATGGACTGGGGGTGGGTGGGTGGGTGCTTGAATAGTCCTATGCAGAAATTCTACTATGAATTATAATGTGCAAGTCTTAGCCTTTTCCCAGTTATGTCGTTCACAAGACGTAAACCTGCAAGTATATAACAAAGAAGAACGTGAAAGCGAAACTTGAGAAAAGTATGAGTTTTTTTTTTGTTTGCGAAACTTGAGAAGAGTACGAGTTAGGGATAGAGATTGCAAAGATGGCAACGGTTTCCAAGATTCGGTAGTTTGTGCTATCCCACTAGTCATTGCAGGAGGTTCAGACACAAAATCTTATGGTGCACAAAGACCACAATAGTGTCGCCCACAAAGATCCCACAAAATGCATGCCAATCTATTCCACCATGACTTGCTACCACAAAGGTTAAAGACTCACTCGGGGTTGATCTTGCATGAAAAAAGTGATCATCGTACTTCATACATACTCTTGATATTCCTTCACAAACTCTAAAGAATCTCAAGTGACTCGTAATCCTGACCATCTAGGAGGTGCACACCCTACAAGAGTAACAAGCAAAACAGAGTCACTTGGATGAACTTCCAAATAGACCTTTGGTCAATCTCTCCCAAGAACCCATATGATCACAAAGATAGGCTTCATAAAGAGAGATGGAGATCAAATGTGGGGTTCAAGAAAGGGATGATCTTGGACTTTAAAACACCCGAGGATCCGCTCTCTTCGTTTTCGCAAAAACTCAAAGGAAGTCACGTAACAACCTCACACGTCCCCATCCAGAGAGGTGTGGGGTCTATTTATAGAGAAAGCATAAATTTGGTTGCTATTGTGAAAAAGTAACTAGTCTCGGTACTACCAAACACGTTCAAAAATTAAACCATCATAACGGAAGCATGCATTCCTGCAGTGATCAGAAATCAAACACTCAAAGGGTACCAAGATGTCCATTAAGAGCATGTTCTTTTGGTGTCTTTTTTTGGCTTCTAGAATAAGTTGCCCCTACCCCGCTAACACTAATCATGTCAAGTCTTAATTAGTAGGCTTCTAAAAAAAATGAATTTGGTTGGGTTTCTAGAATAAGCTGGGTAGGGGCAGCTTATTCTTAAAGCCAACAAAAGAACTAACACTAAGCCTCTAAGAAATTCAAATACCCAAAGGCATTGTAAACAAAAGCCTCTAAGGTACTAGACAAAAAAGATAGATCATTTTCGCGAAGGGTAGAACATGCTAGGAAGAACTAGACAAAATGATCATTGGAAGTGCCGAGGTCGACATAGTAGTTCTTATGAGAAATCGGTGCGGAAATGGCTAAGTCTCTGCTTGGAAGTGCCAGATGGATTGGGTTGGATAATTTACAGAGCTTCTAGAAAGAAGTATTTTCAATTGGAAAATATGTTGATGATTTTCCTTAGCTCTATGGAAATAGAATCATTAGTCTCTTGGTACATTCCCTTTTTCCTTCTTTTGCCTTCGTAGTTTCATTTATAGTCTTCTTGTTTTCATAGATAGTTTCCATGTATAGTTCTTTTTCTTCTCTTTTTAGACCTTGTACTGCATTATTGAAATAAAAAAATTGCAAGCAACATAATTCTCCCTTTTTTGTAAAAAAAATGTATCATATGGATTTTGCTTTGGAGTACCGGACCTATACTAAGACGCTGAACTAAAGCAAACCAAGAGGTGATTGAAAGTGCTGGAGGAAATTCTTGGAGGTGCGTGATCTAACAAAGATGGTTCCATAGGATGAAAAGTCGGAAAAAAGCTTCGCAGTTCTGAAGTGAACAAATGACAGGGTGCGCTTAGACAAAAAACACCCATTCCTCACATGATTAGTAGTACCAGGAAGAAATACTCAAAATTGCCAAGGATGGTGAGAACAGAGGAATTTGAGTGGATGGAGTTGAAAACTTGGGAATTTTGGTTGTGGATCTTGATTTGTTTCGCCCAAGATACTTTCCTTGTTCCCCTCTTGACATTATGGTTGTCCTTAAACTCATGGTAAATTTTGGATTCACCTAAAGGCTATAAAGATGCCAACTATGAGTTGAAGGATCCTCTTATTTGAATTTCCATTATTTGCCACAACCCAATAGGGGTATAAGATGCATTGTGAATCTCCCCCTTTTTGGTGATCGATGACAACACAATTAGATATAGAATGAAATGATTAAACATATGAAAGTTTAGGTACTGAATTTTTGTGAGTTCCCCTATTTATGTGCACTATTATAATTTGCGTTTGGAATGCAAGTGTTACATATTATTAGACAGCGTGGGAACAATAGGCATATGACACATTCCATGGGATGCATTGTGTGTACAAAAGATAAAGATGGGAACAACCATGGGTAAAAATTTAGGCACATCTTTGGCGATCGGGATAATTGAAACGCCAGAAATAACATGTCTTAAGTGATGGTTGTTCCACAATGGTACATCTGTGGCAGGCGGTTCTAGATTCTTTTTAGCAAATGCCAGTATGATTTTATTAAGAAGCGGCAATTTTTATAGGAATGGTTACAATATCATGCGACATAACTAGCCACACCAAGGGACAAATCATGTTTGGCCAAATTATGGGCTTCGTTGGAAACAACTTTGGAAAACACAGGTGCTAGGAAAGGTTAGAATTGTAACGCCCCGGGTTTGATGCGCCAGGTGTCTGCCAGTTATTCGTCGTTGTTGCCATGTCATTTGCTTGCGTGTTGCACTTTGCCATGTCATCATATGCTTTTCATATCATGTCATCATGTGCATCTCATTTCGCATTCGTGTTCGTCTCATGCATCCGAGCATTTTCCCCGTTGTCCGTTTTGGAATCTGACACTCCTATGTCATCCGGCGTTCCCCTTTTGTCTTCTGTTGTGTGCGGGTGTTAAACTTTCTCGGAATAGCCCGAGGTTTGCCAAGCGGCCTTGGTATAGCACCGGTAGACCGCCTGTCAAGTTTCGTGCCATTTGGAGGTCCTTTGATACTTCAACGGTTAACCGGGTAACCGCAAAGGCCTCTTTTGTTGCAGCCCAACACCCCTTCCAAAGTGGCCCAAAACCCATCTAACTCTCCTCCATGCTCTCGGTCGTTCGATCACGATCGCGTGGCCGAAAACCGCTCCTCATTTGGACTCTCCTAGCTCCCTCTATCTATAAATATGTCTTCCTCCCCGAAATCCCGGATCATTTCCACCCTAACCCTAGCCCCGCTCCTCTCCGCGCCACCGGACACGTCCGGACGGAGCCGGACGCGTCCGCCGCCGCGCCCCCGGCGAATCGGGAGCCGCCGCGTGTCCTGCGCCGCCGCCCCGCGCCGCCGCCCCGCTCGGTCCGCTCCTGGCCCTCGCGGGCCCAGTCCGCTCACCGCCCGCTCCCGCGTCCCGCCGCCGCAGCCGGCCGCGCCCGCCGTCCGCCGCCGCCCGCCGTCCGGCCTCCGCCGCAGGCCACCGCCGCGGGCGTCGCGCCGCCCCCGGCCGGAGCTCCGCCGTGCCTCGCCGGTCCCGTCCCTCCGCCTGGCCGCGCCTCGCCGGACCCGCGCCGCCGCCCTGCAGCCCCGCGCCGGCGTCCCGGCCGCGCCGCCCGGCCGGAGCTGCCGCGCCCGCGCCTCCCTGTGCTCTTCTCGCCGGAGCCCGCGTCCTCCGTCGTCCCTGCTCCGTCCCCCGGCCCCCTGCCACCACCAGGGCCGCCGGATCCGCCGCCGCCGTCCCCTCCCGGCTCCGGCCGCGCCCTCTGCCCGGCCGGCGCCTCCGCCCGTCGCCGGAGTAGGTCCTCCCTGCCGCCGCGCTTCAACCCCGCCGTCCGCGCCGATCCGGCCGCCTCCTCACCGCCCGCGCCCGGATCCGGCCGGAGGAGGTCTCCCCGGCCCCGGATCCGCCTCCCCCGGGCCTCCCCGACCTTCCCCGCCCGTCTCCGGCCACCACGATGACCTCTCCGGCGAGCTCTCCGGCGTGCATCGAAATCCGTGCAGACCTGAAGGTTGACCCCGAAACGCCTAAGTCCCCAGATTCCAGTATTATCATGCCATGTTTGACCTGTTGTAACTCTGTGCATGTAGCTCCGTTTTGTACGTGTAATATGTCAAATTGTTCGCCTCGACGAGTACTTCATTTCATTCCATTGCATCATTTTCATTTGAGCTCATCTTGATGCCCGAAATGCTGTTGGAATAGTGCATGTTGATGTTAATCTGCTGGAACTGTTATAACTTGCTCATTTGTCATTTTTGCCATGATTGATGTGTGCATCCTATGAGGTTGATGTCTTCATGTGTTTTGATCTATGCCATGCCATCTTTCCAGGGGTTCCAACCATGTATTTTTGGGAGTTGTGTGCTGAGTGTATCGAGCTTGTTAAGTAGGGTAGTTGCTGTTGCTGTTTTCCTGACAGATTCTGTTATAATTTGTTGCTATGTAAACATGCTTCTGCTAATCATTCTATGCATAATTTGGAGATGTCCTATAAACATGTTTTGATCTACATGTCTTGCTCTATCCATTCATGCCCTTGGTTGCAATTATAGCCTGCTGTATCATGTTGTAATCTTGCTCAAAAGTTGCTTGATAATGTTGCTGTCAGCCTGTTAACATTAAGTTCACTTGTTCCCATGTGTTTTCCTAGTGATCCATGCACCCTATGACCTTGCTCTTGACATGCTTAGCTTCATAAACATGTCTTGTTACTGTTGGTTGCCTTGCCATGCCATGTATTGCTCTGTGGTGAGTGGCTCGAGCTCACCAACATGCCTACTTATTGTTGTTTCTGCCATGTTTGAATCTGTAATATAACTTGCCATGTTTACATGGGTGCCATCATATTTTCTGATCTTTTTTGGCTCATGGTCAATAAGGGACTTTTGATCTATGCATTTAGTATTTTCATGCCATGCCTTTGTTTGCCATGTTAAGTTCCTGTAACATGTTGTTTGATAGCTCTAAACATTGCAACCTGATGTTATTTCTGCTAAGTCTGAAACTGTTATTATTTGCAATCTTCCCTTGTGTTTTGGAGCATGTTCTAGTGATTTCTGGAGATAGCTCAGTGTTCATGTTTTGTTATGCTTTACCAGTACTTCATGCCATGCCTTTTGTTCTTATGTTGGGGTGCTATAGCTTATTGTTTTGATGCTTGCAATATGTCTAGTTGCTGTTATGGACAGATTGTTGCTATGACTTGTATAGTGTGCATGTGTTGAACCGTTGCTCCGTTTTGAGTGTGCTCTATATGAAACTCGCTTGATTTTGCATGTAGCTTCATATTATCATGTTGCATCCTTATTTTGAGGTGTTTGCTTGATGTTTGGGTGCATTTTGCATCAATGCCATGTTTAACTTGTTTTGCTCATATCTTCTAGCCCGTACCTCCGAATCTAATGAACTTTATATGTAACTTGACTAGAATTTCGTGTAGATCCTCGTGGTGCATCTTAACTTGCTGTTTAACAACTTGAACATAAGGTTCATTCAGTTCTGGACCAATTTCGAAATTTGCATATGAGGACTTACCGGAATTGTTATATGTTGTTCCCGGCCTCATTTAAACTTGCCTTGATGTGTTGTTCTTGTTTGCATCATCTCTTGCCATGAGTAGCCTCATCTAGCTTTCTCATGCATCATGCTTGTTGTGCATCATGTCTTGTTCATGTGTGGTGTGTTTACCATGTTGTGTGCTTCTTCTCGATAGTTCCCGTTTCGTTGCGATCGTGAGGATGTATTCGTCTACGTGTGGTTCGTCTTCGTGGCTTCATCTTCTTCATGGACTCGTTCTTCTTCCTTGCGGGATTTCAGGCAAGATGACCGCTACCCTGGATCTCACTACTATCATTGCTATGCTAGTTGCTTCGTTCTATCGCTATGCTGCGTTACCTATCTTTTGCTCTTCAAGCCTCCCAACTTGCCATGAACCTCTAACCTTTGACACCATTCCTAGCAAACCGTTGTTTGGCTATGTTACCGCTTTGCTCAGCCCCTCTTATAGCGTTGCTAGCTGCAGGTGAAGTTGAAGACTGCTCCATGGTGAACAAGGTTATGTTGGGATATCACAATATCTCTTATATTTAATGCATCTATATACTTGGTAAAGGGTGGAAGGCTCGGCCTTATGCCTGGTGTTTTGTTTCACTCTTGCCGCCCTAGTTTCCGTCATACCGGTGTTATGTTCCCGGATTTTGCGTTTCTTACGCGGTCGGGTGATTTATGGGACCCCCTGACAGTTCGCTTTGAATAACACTTGTCCAACAAGGCCCAACCTTGGTTTTACCATTTGCCTCACCACCACCTACCTTTCCCTTGGGAGTAATTAACCCAAGGGTCATCTTTATTATAGCCCCCCCGCCCGGGCCAGTGCTTGTCTAAGTGTTGGTCCGAACTGAGCAGCCTGCGGGGCCACCTCGGGGAAACTCGAGGTCTGGTTTTACTCGTAGCTTGACTTATCCGGTGTTGCCCTGAGAACGAGATATGTGCAGCTCCTATCGGGATTGTCGGCGCATCGGGCGGCTTAGCTGGTCTTGTTTTACCACTGTCGAAATGTCTTGTAAACCGGGATTCCGAGACTGATCGGGTCTTCCTGGGAGAAGGTCTACTCCTTCGTTGATCGCGAGAGCTTGTCATGGGCTAAGTTGGGACACCCCTGCAGGGTATAAACTTTCGAGAGCCGTACCCGCGGTTATGTGGCAGATGGGAATTTGTTAATGTCCGGTTGTAGATAACTTGACACCTGATCCGAACTAAAATGCATCAACCGCGTGTGTAGCCGTGATGGTCTCTTCTCGGCGGAGTCCGGGAAGTGAACACGGTCTTTGGGTTATGTTTGACGTAAGTAGGAGTTCAGGATCACCTCTTGATCATTGCTAGCTTCACGACCATTCCTTTGTTTCTCTTCTCGCTCTCATTTGTGTATGTTAGCCACCATATCTTGCTTAGTCGCTGCTGCAACCTCACCACTTTACCCCTTCCTTTCCCATTAAGCTTTGCTAGTCTTGATACCCATGGTAATGGGATTGCTGAGTCCTCGTGGCTCACAGATTTCTACAACAACAGTTGCAGGTGCAGGTTATCCGATGATCATGAAGCGAGAGCGATGATTGCTTGTTTTGGAGTTCTGCCTCTGCTTCTTCTTCAATCAGGGGATAGGTTCCAGGTCGGCAGCCTGGGCTAGCAGGGTGGATATCGTTTGAGCTTCTGTTTGTGTTTCATCCGTAGTCGGATGTTGTTCTTGTATGTTGTATTGTTGTATTCGTGTGGCATTGTATTGCCTTTTGTATGTATCCCCACTATTATGTAATGTTGATGTAATGATATCCACCTTGCAAAAGCGTCTTCAAGATGCGCTTCTATCCTTGGTGGGACCTTCGAGTTCCTTTAGGATAGAGTCGCATCTTGGGCGTGACAAGAATATTCCTATGGAGATTGGCTAAGCACTCACTTTCATCAATGATGTTTGGTGTAACACAAAGATGGCAGATTCTAATGCTTGTGGTTTGTGTGGTATGGATGACTCGCGAAGGCACTCCTTACTAGAGTGTTCAATGCCACGGAGTATTTGGGCACTTGTCGATGAGGAGCTGGTAGAGAGCATTTGATTGCAATGATGGAACCCAGTGCAAAACAGTGACTTTGGCGATGATCGAATCACTGTCTCATCAGGCCTTTGTCACTCTTGCAGTGACCCTCTAGGCGACATGATGGGCACGACGAAAGGCTATCCATGAATAGGTGTTTCAAAGTCCCATATCAACAAATTTGTTTGTGAAGAGATTTATTGTAGAGGCCGACGAGGTCAAGGCAAAACCAGTGCCCACATGCAATATGAACGCATATAGGACAGGTGGAAGGACTCGCATGGAAGCTCCGCAGACGTGCTTCGCTAAGATTCATGTTGATGCAGGGCTCATGCGGCAGCGGCGGCAGTATGTAGAGATTAAAACGGCCAATATCTGGGGTCGTAGTCACTTGTTATTAATAGTGTGAGAGATGTGTCAACACTAGAGGCCATTGCATGTAGGGAGGCTCTCACCTTGGCAGATGATCTCCTCCTTCAGAGTTTTTTAGTGGCTACAGATTCCAAGCAAGTTCCAGTGGACATTGAGAAGGGGTCCATGGAAGCTTTGGGCAAATTATCAAAGAAATCAAGTTGAGATCAGAGAATTCCAATTGCATATTTTGTTACGAAGGACGAGTTTCTAACTTTGAAGCTCATTCATTAGTTAAATACTCTTTAACATTAGCTCGGGGCCGCCATGTTTGGCTGGTGCAACCCCATAATATCTTTTGTATTTCAAACTATGTAACATTTGAGTAATAAACACTTGGCTTTCATAAAAAAAATTAAACTCCAAAGCTTTGGCATTAATCTCAGGCAAAACCTATTCGGCGCCGTAAGGGCTCCTGAAAGGTGTTTTTGTACAGAGGGCACCGCCCGTATACTATATCTAGTAGAAGCCATCCCATGTACTTTGTGCTCATTTTTTTCCTGCGTTTTTCACCTTGGTTTTCTATGTTTTCTTTTTCCTTTTTCATGTTTCTTTTTTCTTGTTTCCATTTTCTAAAGCGTGAATTTTCAAAACGATGAATTGTTTTTCATGATTTATGATTTTTTTTATTTTTCGTGAACACTTTTTCAAGATTGATGAAATTGTTTTGAAATTCGATGAACTTTTTTCAAAATCAATGAACTTAGAATTTTTTTAACTTGTTTCAAAATTGATGAAATTTCTTACAAATTCGTGATCTTTTTTCATAGTTTAATGAAGTTATTTTTTATTTTTTCTGAACAATGTTTTTCAAAATCGATGAACTTTTTTCAAATTCATGATTTTTTTAAATCGATGAACTTTTTTCAAATTTATGATCTTTTTCAAATTTTATGGATTTTTGTTTCAATTTCTAATTATTTTTTCGAAATCACTCAACCTTTTAAAATTTGTGAACCTTTTTAAAAATGTATAAAAAATTAAATTTGTGATTTCTTTCGAAATTTGATGATTAAAAAAATAATCAGTAAACTTTTTCCAAATTTGTTTTCAAATTCATGAGTTTTTTAAGTTCCTGTGAACTTTTTTTAAATTTTTGAGAAAAAAATGAATTAATGAGTTTATTTTATATACGAAAAAACCAGTGTGTCACTTCTTTTTCTGCTTTTCATTATGCCGATAGTGTTTCTATAGGCTCTGGGTTTTTCTTGGTTTACTAGCAAGGCAAGCGAGCACGTCCAGCCGATCAAAGCGCCAAGTTGGGCCTCGGCCGCTACGCTCCCTTGATCTCCCTGATGATGGACGCAATTCTGGAAGGCACCCCCTGTGTCTAGTTTTAAGCAAGACAGAGGAGAGGAACTAATTAAGGAGTACTCCTTCAGGAATCCCCGCAAGGGTCACTTGGGGTGGGCTGAGAGCGTGTTACTTGGCGCGCACTTAGCCGCCGTCACTTTTCGCACTCTAGGCGCTCCCTCGTGATTTTATTTATTTACCCATTTTGGGCTTTTATATTATTTTTTTAGTCTTTTTGGTTTCCCCCGGTTTTCTTAGGTTGCGTGAAAAAACATGTTTTCTTTTTTTCCTTCCGCGGGAGGCATACATTTACTTCTCGTGAAAGTACAGATTTTATTCCTCGAGAGGCACGGTCGTGCCTCTCGAAAAGGGAAACATATTTACTTCTCGTGGAAGCACATATTTTCTTCCGCAAAAGGCAGGGTTAGTGACTCTCGGAAAGGGAAAAAACACTTTTTTTCTTCTGCGGGAGGCACATATTTACTTCTCCTGGAGACAGGGATTTGCCTCCGTGAGGGGCACGGTCTTGCCTTTCAGGAAAAAAAATGTGTTTTATTTGTTTTCCTTCCACAGTAGGCACATAATTAATTCTCGTGGAGGCACGAATTTGGTTCCACGAGAGACATGGTATTGCCTCTCGAAAAGGGGAAAAAATCATATTTTCTTTTTTTTCTTCTGCAAGAGGCACATAATTACTTCTCGTGGAGGCACGGATTTCTTTCCACGAGAAAAAAACATGTTTTTTCTTCTATAAGAGGCATGGATTTACTTCTCGTTGAGGCACAAATTTGCTTCTGCGAGAGGCACAGTCATCCGCTTTTTTGTGCAACAAATTTGTCTATCTGAAAGGGAACAGTCCAGTTTTTTCGTCCTTTTTGTGGAAGAAGTTTATCGAAATGTATCAACATGGAATCTAGTTTTGAAGATCTCGATGCGAGGGAATCCAATGGTGAAAACGGTTCAAAATTTGAACGCACGGTTAGAGAGATAAAACATTTGGAATAAACGAATTTACAAAAAAAGGAAAACTCCCAGGCTACGACAAGTGGTGCACATGCAGTGTCACACTTGTCGCAACTAGTGGGGAGGAGTGATCTTTGCAAAGAGTACTCCTTAATTAGTGATTTCAGATACGGAGGGAAGCCTCTCGTCGCGGGAGCTCCAGACGGGCCGGCCCAGCCGTGGGGGGCTAACAACTTTCTTGTTTATGTTTTCTGTTTTTTGATTTTTTTTATTCATTTTTATACTTTAAAATATTTTAATACATACATACATACACAGTTGACCAATGGTGACCAAGCATTTGAAAAACTCTATATTTTAAATACATACATAAATACAAAAATCCTCTCTATAAACATTTGAAAAATATTGACCAAGCATTTGAAAAAAAATTAAATGCGTAGAGAGAAAATGTTTATCACGTATATGAAAAATATAAAAAAATTGATCATGTATTAAAGAAATCTTAAGCAAGGATTTGAAGGAAAAATTGAACAAGTATTTGAAAAATATTAATTGTGTGTAGAAAAAATGTTCACCATGTATTCAAAAATGATGATTTTTTTATCATGTATATATAAAATGTTAATTAAGCATTTTAAAAAATATTGAACAAGTAGTTGAAAATATTAATCAAGCATTTGGAAATGTTAAATGCGTATAGAATATTTGTTGACCATGTATTAAAAAATGATGAACTTTATTTACCATGTATATAAAAATGTTAATCCAGCATTTGTAAAAAATTTGGACAAGTATTTTGAAAAACGTTAATCAAGCATTTGAAGATAGTAAATGTGTATAGGAAAAATGTTGACTATGCATTAAAAAATAGATGTTTTTTTATCATGCATTGAAAAAATGTTGATCAAGCATTTGAAAACAAGTTAAACAATTTTTTGAAAAATTTTAATCAAGAATTTAGAAAATGTTAAATGTGTATAGAAAAGATGTTGACCATGTATATAAAAATATTAATCAAGCATTTGAGAAATTGTTGAACAAGTACATGAAAAATGTTCATCAAGCATTTGAAAAATGTTAAATGTGTATAGACAAAATGTTGACCATGCATTGAAAATGATGAATTTTTCTTAACATGTATATAAAAAATCTAAACAAAGTATTTGAAAATATGTTGAACAAGTATTTGTAAAATGTTAACGAACCATTTGTAAAATTTAAATCAAGATTTGGCAAAATTTTAAATGTGTATAGAAAAAATGTTGACCATGCATTAAAAAATATTGATTTTTTAATCATGTAATATATAAAAATATTAATCAAGCATTTGAGAAAATGATGAAAAGTATTTGAAAAATGTTAATCAGGAATTTAGAAAATGTTAAATGTGTATACTATAATGTTCAGCTTGCACTAAAAAAGTGATGAATTTTTTTATCATGTATAAAAAAGTGTTAAGCAAGCATATGTAAATATGTTGAACAAGTATTTGAAAAATGTTAATCAAACATTACGACAATGTTAAATGTGTATATAAAAAATGTTGGCCATGTATTAAAAATGATGAAACAATTGGTCATGTTTACAGAAATATTAATCAAGCATTTGAAAAAAATGTTGAATATGTATTTGAAAAATGTTAATCAATCATTTGGAAAATGTTAAATGTGTATAAAAAGAATGTTGACTATTTATTCAAAGAATGTTAATATGGTATTTAAAGAAAACCCATGAAAATAAGAAAGAAAAGTAACAAAACTGAACAAATATGGACAAAAAATAAAGAAAAGAAAAAGAGAAATAAAAACCGAGAAAGATATTAAGAAACCCGAAGAAAGGCAAAAAAAAAAGAAAAAAAACTCAATAAAACAGAGAAAAACTAATGAAAAACAAAAGGAAAAACATAACGAAATATGTATATGGCAACCGTATGGCAGATTGTAAAACTGCCACGCCAGATCATATTGCTAAAACTACCGAACGGATCCACGTTGGTTCGATCCTGGCCACGATCCAATCGTGCAGCGCCCCTTCTCTCGCCTTATCATCCGCAGGTTCGCGCCCGTCCGTGGAGTTACCCGCAGATCAAGCACCTCATCAATGTTAGCGAGAGCAGAACCCGGAACAACTCGCCGTCCCCGGACAAGATCAACTCGCCGCTAGTGACGGTGGAAAGCCCGGCGCCTACGTTCAAGATCAACTCGCCGTCTCCCCGGACACCACCGGCCACCCGACCAGCGTCATCGTGCAGGCAACAGTGGAGAGTACCGTCGGCGAGCTCCGCGCCGCGGTGTCTTATCTCTGCACGTCCTAGGAATTGGCGGAGTCGGAGGAGTCGGTCCTCAAGATCGAGCAGCTCTGGCCCGAGGCCGGCGCCGCCGAGCAGACCTTCTTCTCCGCGCTGGCCAAGCCCGCCGTGATACGGCTTCATGGAGATCCTCTTCAACTTCATCATCGCACAAGTGTTGTAGATGGCCGTTGGATCTTGCAACTCCGAGCCAACTCCTTTCACCTTGTCTATCCATGTGTATGCTGCACAAACAAATTCTCATGTTGTATTGTTGTTGCTCTCATGTTCAAAGTGTATCTTGTCACGATCTGATCTGATAGACACTTTGTTGTTTGCTAGTATCACTTGTTGATGAGCAGGTGTTCGTGTTTCTGCCAGGTTCAGGGAACTGAAGTGAACTGACGAACATCTACATCTAATGACGAATTCATACAACAAGTATCTAGTTTTGGGGAGTGAAAAACCAGAACTTTGGTGCAATACAGAAGCTTGTGGAACCAAGTAAGGAGCGACATCTGGAAGCTTAGTCACCGTCCGATCTTTGATGGAAGTGGTAACTGAATTCCGATCAAGTGTTGAATCTCAGATATTCAGACACTGTCCCGACAGTTTCTGATGTGCTACAATAGAATACCATCCATATGCGTCATCTTAAAACAATTGTTTTTTTTATTCTGTATAAGATAGAACAAATTGTCACTTGTAATTAAGTTAGTTAGGCCATCGCAAAGAAATAAATTAAGTTTGTAGCAATGGAATGCATCAACAGCATACAAAGTTTAAGCTTGCCAGAAAGAAAAAATATTCAGTAGTGATGTTGTTGAGGAAAAGTTGTTGGAGTGTGATCATGTTCCTCTTTGTCAGCAATGGAGACAAAAAACCATAACCATAACCTTTGACCCGGATGAAAAAAAAGTAAAGAACATACCTCCAATAACTTTTGTATAAATGGTGTGGTAATATACACACCAAAGGCTTGATGGCTTACGCGTAAATACCACAGCAACTTTGATTGGGGAAAAAAGGTTGTTGAAAAACTTAACCCTGGTAACTTCTTTGGTACAATAGCATAAGAACTTATACACCACATAGTTGATAATATACGTACAAACACCATGGTAACTTTTGACCTGTGATAAAAAATTGTCTGAAAACATATCCTGCAAGTTCTATGTAAATACCATGATAATATACTCACCGCATCGATAATAACTAAAAAGTTGCTGAAAATATGCCCACGATAACTTCTATGTAAATAGCTTGATAATATAGAGTCGATATCAACATTAAAGGAGGGCTATTGGGTCACTGCCAGTCGTACTACTAGGTTGTATCTGAAGGTCTAGTTGTATGCTTATTGCTTTTGTTTGTTGGATGTTGATATGTTGTCTCCTTGTGCTATGTAGCCTGATACTGGAATGAAATGGCATTGAAAAGTTCAGTCGTCGTCTGCTTGCTTCTTTTGTGATTTTGCAATTTGTATTCTCGTTCGATGTATAATCAATCTAATGCATGATGCTAATCCATTTGGTTTACTATTTACGCCAACATGCTCTATTTACTTTTTGTTTGTTAAATAGATGTGTGATTTAGTGTACAAGAGCTTCTGAATTTCAATGACAAGTGGCAGTTTATCTCTTAAGAAATCCGAAGAGAAATGCATTGTGGAAGGATGGCAATGTTTTTTGCCGCTTCTCTAGATTTTGAGCTTAAATTCTTCATGCTTCTAAATTTCAGCTACAAGTGGTACTACATTTCAATGAAGTGCTTTTGATTTATTTTTTGTGATGAATGAGTTGTCTAAATTCAAATATTTGATGATTTGGTAGTTGGTATAACATACATGACTGCTCGTAGTCATGTAATCATGTGGTTAATTAGAGTTTGCGGCGAGATTTTAGTTATAAAATTGATAACAACAGACGAGTAGTCTGGTAACCCAAACGATGTTTTTGTCTGTAGCAACATATGCACAATATTGGTAACTTTTGGCAATATCAGACGATAACTTTTGACCCAAAAATCTATTGAAACGATGAAAAAGGTTCAGGTTTTCAAGCCCAGTAATATCTGTGGAAACATCACGGTAATTTGCATAGCGCAGATGCGGTAACTTACGCAACCCAGGCCTGATAACTTTTTGGACCAAGGAAAAAAAAGGTGTTGAAACATCCTCGGTAACTTTTATGTGCATATGATGGTAATTTACGGAGCACCAACCTGATAAATTACTTGCAACACCATGGTAAACTTTACTTTCGAGGAATTTTTTAAATAAAAATACACCGGTAACTAATGTATAAATAACATGCTAATTTATGCACTGCATACCCGTTAATTTACTCACAAACACCATTGTATATTTTACATGTGAAAACAAAGTTATTGAAACATACCCTTGGTAACTTTTGCACAACAACATGATAATTTGCGCAATGCATACCCAATAACTTTCATACAAACACCGTGGTAACTTTGAGCCATGGGGAAATATGTTATTGAAACATACCCCTGGTAACTTTGGCGAATATCATGACAATTTATACACCGCATACATGATAATTTACATACAAATACCATGGTAACTTCGACCCGTGGGAAAACAAGTTATTGAACCATACCCCCATAACTTTTGCGGAAATATCATGATAAATTATGCACCGCATACACGATAATTTAAGTACGAACAACGTGGTAACTTTGAACCTGGGGCAAAAAGGTTGTTGAAAACATACCCCTGGAAACTTGTGCGAAAGTAACATGATAATATACGAACCGCATACCCGATAACTTACGTACCCTCCGTAACTTATGTGAGCAAGGTAATATACAAGCTGCATACCCGATAACTTACATAAAAACATGGGTGTAATTTTGACAAAGAAGGGGGGGGGGGGAGTTATTGAAAAGCATACCCCCGGTAAGTTATGTGAAAATAGCATGGTAATATATGAACTGCATACTGTTAACTTATGTACAAATACCATGATAACTTTTATCAAGGAGTGAAAAATTATTGAAAAACATACCATCCGATAACTTATGTCAAAAGTAAATGGTTATATACAAACCGCATACCTAATAACTTATATAAAATATCGTGGTAAAATTGACCAAGCGGGCAAAATTATTGAAAAACATAACCCTCGATAAGTTGTATGAAAATACCACGATAACTTGCATACCACGGGCATGGTAACTTATATAATTTATGTGGAAATACCATGCTAACTAGCACACCACATATGTCCTAACTTATGTTGCCCAGACGTGGTAACTTTTGGCCCGGGAAAATCGCCGAAACATACCAACATGAGATCAAGTTTCGAAGATCTCGCCATGTCGAATCTTGTATGTGAAAACGATTTTTGCAACAGACCGATGATTTGAGCTACGAAACAGTTGAATTTTTGGAATAGGGAGAATTTAGGATGACATCAGCTTTTCGGTTCTCTAGTGCGTACAATCACGTGCATGTGAAAAAAAGGTGGGAGGACTATTTTTAGGCCCCCGGTAACTTATATGAAAATACCAAGGTAACTTGCACACCACAGATGTGGTAACTTATGCAACCCAAGCGTGATAGCTTTTGGTCCGAAAAAGCCGTCGAAACATATCAACATGGGATTTAGTTTGAAAGATCTCAATGCGACGAATCTTTTATGTGAAAACAATTTTTACATTGGACCGGCGATGGGATGACATTGTCCTCTAATGCGTACATGCATGTGCATGTGGAGAAGAGTAGGAGAACCATTTTTATGCCCCCGATAACTTATGTGGAAATAACACGATAATTTGCACACCACATGCAAGATAACATATGTAGGTCAGGCGTGGTACCTTTTGGCCCCAAAAAAGTCATCGAAACATACCAATATGGGATCTAGTTTTAAAATCTCGTCGCGATGAATTTTTTATGTGAAAACGATTTTTGCATCGGACCGACGGTTTGAGCTAGAAAATATTTTAAATTTCATAATAGTGAGAATCTAGGATGACATCAGTTTTTTCGTCCTGTAGTGCATGCATGTAATTAAAAGAAGAAATGCACATGAATGTGAGTCATCTTAATGCATGCATGCATGTAATTAGAGAAAAGAAGGTGTGTGGTCCTTTTGCTATATGGCACACGTGTGCCAAATATCACAGTCCAAAACATAAACATAAAAAACCAACAAAACCCACTGAAAAACTAGCTCTTTTTGCCTCAAGTAGCACACGCCCCAACAACCTTTGGCCTTAGCGTTAACTTGACGTGGGCCGTGTGGCTAGGAGCTCTACGGGTCACGCTGCAGACCAGGGTTCAATTCATGGTCCCCCCTCCCTGTTTCATTGCTCATTTTATAAGTCTCTGCGTGCACTAAAGGGCCAGCCTGATAATGTAGCCCCTGATGCGAGAGTCGCTGTTTTTATAAGTCTCTGCGCGCGCTAACAGGACAGCTCGATACTGTAGCCCCTGGTGCGAGGGCTTCTTCCTTCTCGCTTAATGAGAGATATAGCTCTCGCGAATACCCATCTGAGATGCGAGTGTATCTCTCTACCGGCCCGCTAAGGATGTGCCGCCAGTGATGACCCCGTTCTGTACAAGTGAGGGCTGTTTTGGGCAAGAGATCAGGCTTTTGTTTTCGTGCCATGGTTTATTTCGGTTATTGCCATTGTGTGTCTAAAAAAAGGTTATTGTCATTGTAACACTCTAGAATGAGGCAAATGTTTTGCCTCCACTTTGAAAAATTTCCACTATGGACGGTTTGAGAACAGGTGCACCTGTCAAAAAATTGCATGGCTTAAGGGTGTCCCTGAATGTCATGCGTGGGTAGCTAAATAATCGGAACCGAGGAAGTGCCCTCTCGAGGCGACGGTTTCGTGTTAATATAGGCAGGGGCATATCCCTGATAAGCATACAAGTTTGTTGAGATTACATCTTGAGGTACAAGGAAAGTAGAGATAAGATATACATGAAGAGATTACAACCATATACTCTAACTAACCTAGTCCGAAGCTTATCTCAACTAAACCGGTGCGTGAGCGCCCCTTGAGCCTGAACATTGCATGGTTTAACACCCTCCCATAATCACAACTTGGACAAGTTGAGATTACACTTAAATTCTTCAAAACCTTTGGTAGGCAAAGCTTTAGTGAAGCCATCTGCAACTTGATTTCGAGATCGAATGAACCGAATATCCAGCTTTTTTTCTGCAACTCTTTCTCTGACAAAATGAAAATCTATTTCGATGTGTTTTGTTCTTACATGAAATATTGGGTTAGCAGAAAGATAGGTGGCACCCAGATTGTCACACCATAAACATGGAGCTTGCTTACTATGTATCCCAAGCTCTTTCAGTAATGACTGAAACCAAATAATTTCTGCAGTAGCATTTGCTAGTGCTTTGTATTCTGCTTCTGTGCTGGATCTAGACACAGTAGCTTGTTTCTTAGCACACCATGAGATTAAATTTGGACCAAAGAACACTGCAAAACCACCTGTTGAGCGTCTTTCATTAAGACAACCTGCCCAATCAGAATCAGAAAAAGCACTGACAAGTGTTGATGGTGACTTGGTGAAGGTGAGTACAACAATGAAAGTGTTCTTGACATATCTAAGTATGCGTTTTGCAGCTGTCAGATGTACTGTAGTGGGTGCATGAAGGAACTGACATACTTTGTTCATAGCAAAAGAAATATCAGGCCTGGTCAGAGTTAAGTATTGCAGTGCACCAACCATACTTCTGTACCTGGTGATGTCCTCTTGATTCAAGAGGTTCCCTTCTCTTAAGGATAACTTCTCGGAGCTGGATGGAGGTGTTGGAGCTTACTTGCAACCTTGCAACCCTGCTCTTGCTACAAGATCAGTTGCATACTTCTCTTGGGACAGATGAAGCTCATCTCCATTTTTTTTACTTCAATGCCAAGGAAATAGTGCAAGTCTCCTAGATCCTTAAGAGCAAACTCAGAGTTCAAATCCTTGAGGAGTGCTGAAATAGCTTCATCAGATGAACTTGTGACAATAATATCATCAACATATATGAGTACAAATATAGATGTATTTGACATGTTGAAAATAAACAGTGAGGTGTCAGACTTGGAAGGAGCAAACCCAAGTCCTTGAAGCTTTGAACTCAACCGAGAATACCATGCTCTAGGAGCTTGTTTTAATCCATATAGAGCCTTGTCAACCTTGCATATGTGGAGGGGGTTTTGTCTGTTTTCAAACCCATGAGGTTGTTGCATGAACACTTCCTCTTCCAGAACACCATGAAGAAACGCGTTCTGTACATCTAGTTGGCGTAGACTCCATCCTCTGGATACGGCAATAGATAAAACAAGACGAATAGTAGCAGCCTTTACGACAGGACTAAAAGTATCCTCATAGTCTAGACCGTACCTTTGCTTAAAGCCTTTTGCAACTAGTCTAGCCTTATAACGATCTATGGTGCCATCAGATTTATTTTTAATTCTGAAGACCCATTTACAATCTATAACATTTTTACCTTTGCCTTGACGTGATGGAACTAAGTGACAAGTTTTATTTTTGTGAAGCGCCATGTATTCATCTTCCATAGCCTTCTGCCACTTTGGATCCCCTAGAGCTTCTACAACAGAGTGTGGTATATCTGGTTCATGTGAGATACAAGCAAGTCCAAATTTTGCTAAAGACTTGTAGTTTTTGGGTTGAGTTACTCCCCTCTAAAGCCTAGTGCGAGGTGGTGAAGGAGGATCCGCAGAAGATCCAGCGCCAGGAGCAGCTGCAGGCTCGCTGGGCGAGGACATGCAGACCAGATCTTCTGTGGCCGGTTCACGTGACGCTGAACAAGAAGGCGCCGCAGAGGATCCCGATCCAGCATGGGGCTCATGATTTGCCAATGATTGAGCCGGCGGGACAGGATCTGTAGCGGCATCCACACGGGAATCAGCGCCCGTATCCTGCCGTGATGTGCGCCGCGCGTAGCAGCGCGTGTCGGGGCCAAACCAACCAGGTGCGGGGCCAGGCGCGAGGCCGGGCACGGGACCAGGCGCGGGCGGCTGGAGATGGCGCCGCGTGGCGCTGGCGGGTTGACGCGGCGCGGGCACCAGGCGGTCCATCGAGCCGCGAGTGGCGTGTGGTGACGCGGGGCTCGAGGTGGATCTGCCTGGCGCTAAAGGCGTGATGTCTACTACACAACCTTCTTCTTGTAGACGTTGTTGGGCCTGCAAGTGCACAGGTTTGTAGGACAGTAGCAAATTTCCCTCAAATGGATGACCTAAGGTTTATCAATCCGTAGGAGGCGTAGGATGAAGATGGTCTCTCTCAAATAACCCTGCAACCAAATAACAAAGTGTCTCTTGTGTCCCCAACACACCCAATACAATGGTAAATTGTATAGGTGCACTAGTTCGGCGAAGAGATGGTGATACAAGTGCAATATGGATAGTAGATATAGGTTTTTGTAATCTGAAATTATAAAAATAGTAAGGTAACAAGTGGTAAAAGTGAGCGTAAACGGTATTGCAATGATAGGAAACAAGGCCTAGGGTTCATACTTTCACTAGTGCAAGTTCTCTCAACAATAATAACATAGATAGATCATATAACAAGCCCTCAACATGCAATAAAAGTCACTCCAAAGCCACTAATAGCGGAGAACAAACGTAGAGATTATGGTAGGGTACGAAACCACCTCAAAGTTATTCTTTCGGATCAATCTATAAAAGAGTTCGTACTAGAATAACACCTTAAGACACAAATCAACCAAAACCCTAATGTCACCTAGATACTCCATTGTCACCTCAAGTATCCGTGGGCATGATTATACGATATGCATCACACAATCTCAGATTCATCCAACCAACACAAAGTACTTCAAAGAGTGCCCCAAAGTTTCTACCGGAGAGTCAAGAACGTGTGCCAACCCCTATGCATAGGTTCCCAATGTCACGAAACCTGCAAGTTGATCACCAAAACATACATCAAGTGGCACATGATATCCCATTGTCACCACAGATAATCACGGCAAGACATACATCAAGTGTTCTCATAAAAGACTCAATCCGATAAGAAAACTTCAAAGGGGAAACTCAATTCATCACAAGAGAGTAGAGGGGGAGAAACATCATAAGATCCAACTACAATAGCAAAGCTCGGGATACGTCAAGATCGTATCACCTCAAGAACACGAGAGAGAACACGAGAGAGAGAGAGAGAGAGAGAGATCAAACACATAGCTACTGGTACATACCCTCAGCCCCGAGGGTGAACTACTCCCTCCTCGTCATGGATAGCGCCGGGATGATGAAGATGGCCACCGGTGATGGGACTCCCCTCCGGCAGGGTGCCGGAACGGGCTCCCGAGAGGTTTTTGGTGGCTACAGAGGCTTGCGGCGGCGGAACTCCCGATCTATCTTTTGTTCTGGAAGTTTTAGGGTACGTAGGTATATATAGGTGCAGGGGGTACGTCGGTGGAGCTACGGGGGCCCCACGAGGTAGGGGGCGCGCCCGGGGAGGGTGGACGCGCCCCCCACCCTCGTGGGCAGCCCGTATCTCCCCTGACGTGCACTCCAAGTTCCCTGGGTTGCTTTCCTTCCAAAAATAACTTCTCCAGTTGATTTCGTTCCGTTTTGACTCCGTCTGATATTCCTTTTCCTCGAAACACAGAAATAGGCATAAAACAGCAAATCTGGGCTGGGCCTCCGGTTAATAGGTTAGTCCCAAAAATAATATAAAAGTGGATAATAAAGCTCAATATTGCCTAAAACAGTAGATAAAGTAGCATGGAGCAATCAAAAATTATAGATACGTTGGAGACGTATCAAGGCGCGGATCCCGCGGGGGCCAGGGTGGCAGACTGGCGCATGAGCGATCCCGAGGACGATGCGCCAGGATCCCGTGGGAGATCCGCTCCGATGTTGCTGCTGTTTTGTCCAGGGAGCATAAAATGCTGGTTTGGGCTGATTTCTTCACCATTTTCTACACAATTTTTTCTGTTGCATCACAAGACTCAAGACCATCATTAGTAAGAGGATTAGTCAACAATTGATCATTAGTGTCTAAAACATCCCCATTGTCACGACCGGTGAGATGTGAAGGTAGAAGAAGAATCTCTTTTTGAAGAAGGGCTCCGGCGTTTGGGTGAAGTTGTGTAAAAGGAAAGACAGTTTCATCGAACACAACGTCACGGGAAATATAGACACGTCTAGTGGATACATCAAGGCACTTCACACCCTTATGTTGCGGACTATAACCCAAGAAAACACACTGTTTTGATCGGAACATGAGTTTGTGGTTGTTGTATGGCCTAAGATTCGGCCAGCACGCACACCCAAACACTCATAGTGATCTGCAGTCTGGTTTTGTGTGAAGGAGACGTTCTACTGGAGATTCATTGTTGATGACTCTACTAGGCAACATGTTTATGAGGTGGACTGCAGTGTGAAAAGCCTCATCCCAGAATTTCAAAGGCATAGAGGCAGCAACAAGCAAAGCCAGGCCGACTTCAACTATATGCCTGTGTTTGCGCTCAGCTGATCCGTTTTGTTGGTGAGCATGGGGGCATGACACGTGGTGTGATATACCAATTTGCTGGAAAAAAGGAGTTGAGGTTGCGGTACTCCCCTCCCCAATCGGATTGGAGAGCTAAGATTTTGCAATCAAACTTTCTTTCTACTAGTGCTTGAAAGT
Organism: Triticum timopheevii; assembly: GCA_963921465.1. Classification (NCBI taxonomy): domain Eukaryota; kingdom Viridiplantae; phylum Streptophyta; class Magnoliopsida; order Poales; family Poaceae; genus Triticum; species Triticum timopheevii. The sequence continues at coordinate 438,844,276 of OY997262.1, forward strand.
TGTGGAAAACTTGAAATACATCAGATTTCTTTTTGATAAGATAGATCCATGTGTACTTGCTATAGTCATCGATAAAACTTATGTAATAAGTGTGTCTACCAACTGATGTAGGGGCCGGACCCCAAACATCGGAAAAAATGAGCTCGAGAGGTTTGGTGAAAATACTTGTAGACACAGGGTAAGGTAATTGATGACTTTTTGCACACTGACATGAATCACAAATTGTTTCACGATCTCGCTCACCAACAAACGGGAGCTTATTCTTTTTAAGCAAATGTTCGACTAAAGAAAAAGATGCATGCCCTAATCTATCATGCCACCGTGTTGAAGAGACTTTGGTGACACCATAGGCTTGTTTATTCAATCTCCTAAGCTCCGGAATCAACGAATAAAGCCCTCGAACGCATCTACCTCGATACAGAATTTTCTTCGTGACCTGATCCTTGATCAAAAAGAAAAATGGATGAAACTCAAGGAATACATGATTGTCAATGGCGATGCGATGAACTGAAAGGAGATTTTTTTGAAGCACTAGGGACATGCAAAAATTTTCTTAGACGAATATTTCTGTGGGGGGTTTTAAGCACTGAATGACCAGCATGACTAATGCTCATACCTTCTCCATTTGCGGTGTGAACTTGGTCTTGCCCATGGTACTTCTCACGAACTGTCACTTTTTCCAGCTCGCTGGTGATGTGGTCAGTTGCGCCACTGTCCACATACCAGTTCGTGTCGATGCCGTAGGAGCCATCAGCAGCACCTGCAACTTTCTCATCTTGTGAGGAATCGCCGTTGTCTTCATAGCGATACCAACAGTCGCGGGCGGTGTGGCCTAGCTTGCCGCAGATTTGGCATCACGGCGCATCAGGGTTGGCGCGAGGCCTGCCACCACGGCGGCCCTTGTTGTTGTTGTTGGAGGGCCGCCCGCCGCCGCCGCCGCCGCGGGAGGAGTTGCCGCCGCTGCTGTTTCCGCCAGATGGCGGCTTGCCTTTGCCGCGCGGTGGTCCACGATAGCGTGAACTGCCGCCGCCGCGGCTGCCGCCATGAGCGACAACGTTAGCAGACGACTTGAAGCCCCCGCCCGAGTTGTTGTTGTAGAGGGCGAGGCGCTGATCAAAATTGCTCATCTGAGCGTAGAGATCGTCGATGTTGATGGTGTTGGTGCGCGCGTCGTTGGCGGAGACAAGGGGTTGGTACTCCATGTCGAGGCCGGCGGTGATGTAGGAGACAAGCTCATCGTCATCGACGGGCTTCCCGGCGGTTGCGAGCTCATCGGCGAGTGCTCTCATCTGGGCGAAGTAGGCAGCGACCGATTGCGTTCCCTTCTGCGCCGTGGAGAGAGCAACCCGGATGTTATTGACGCGGGCTCGAGACTGCGACGAGTACATGTGGGTGAGAGCTGCCCAAAGCTCGTGCGGCGTGGCGATGGAGGTAACCTGCACGAGGACCTCCTTGGTGAGAGTATTGAGCAAGTATCTGAGTACCTGCTGCCCTTCTCTGAACCAGATCGGATGGAGAGGGTTCATCGTCTGCTCTTCTTTCCCGTCTTTGTCCTTCGTGACAAGGATCTTGACAGGTTCTGGCATGGTGCCGTCGGCGTAGCCGAAGAGGCCAGCCCCTCTCAGCTGCGGTGTCACCTGCACACGCCATAGGACATAGTTGGTGCGGGTGAGCTTTTCTGCAACCTGCCCAAGGGAAGCCTGGACGGTGCTGGAGGAGGACGACATGGCTGGCGGTGGATGGTTTTTGCTAGATGCGATGGATAGAGGTGGCTATGTATACATGTAAACCAGCGGAGAACGTCGTACCTCTCTCGAGGCGACGGTTTCGTGTTAATATAGGCAGGGGCATATCCCTGATAAGCATACAAGTTTGTTGAGATTACATCTTGAGGTACAAGAAAAGTAGAGATAAGATATACATGAAGAGATTACAACCATATACTCTAACTAATCTAGACCGAAGCTTATCTCAACTAAACCGGTGCGTGAGCGCCCCTTGAGCCTGAACATTGCATGGTTTAACATCACTAACCGAAAGGTCGTCGGCTAGGTTTTTTTTGATGGTGCTACGGCGGGCTTACGCCGGCCTGAACCATTTCATTGATTTATCAGAAACACATTTACATCATACAACTAAGAGAGCAGGGGTTTAGGGAGAGCAGAAAAAGAAAGGCAAGAAAATTACGATCTCCCGGACAAGTGGAATAACATAGAGCATCTGTTAGTCCAGAGCACAATGTCATCAGCCGCCTTACGAGCGATAAGATGTATGGGTTGAGTATCATTCTGGAAGACCTTGGCATTTCTTCTTTCCCAAATATTCCATAGAATGGCAATGTCGTTGGCTAAATGGAATGGAGCAATTGATCTATGTCGCCCTTTACCGTTCCTCTCTATTATCAGTTTATCACATATGAACACGCCTATTTGCTGGTGAGAAAGGTCTGACCAAATGCTCTGAAGATGGATACTGAACTAGACATACAGGTGTACCACTCCACTCAAAACCTGAATACCTTTTAACTCTACAGTCAACTCTTTACGAAATGTTTTAGGTTTACTTGGCTTTGTAAATTTTTTTAAAAAACTAGTTACGCTCGACCTTTCCCCTGTTTAACAAACCTTATCATGGGCACGCAGTCCACCAAACCTGCTTTTTCTCTGGGTTGTGACACTTGTAGTTTCAGAGGCAGTGCGCGTGGCCTTTGCTGTGCTAGTAATTGAGTTGCTTTCAGTGCGTGCGCCGACTAAACTTGCCAATCCTCTGCACTTTCAGATCTCCCTTTTTTGGTAGTGCGTGGACCATTGATTTCTGCTCCATCATCATCATGTCTTCCATGAACGCAATGTGATGTGCCCCTGAGGAAAATACACATCGTTGCACACTTGTACTGCACTAGCCGTGGCCATTTGGCCCGTGTCTGAAGTCTGAACTCTTTTGATCAAAATTCGAAAGCCTATAAAAACCACTGATCTCACCCCCAAACACGCACACCATCCAAAGCCATCTTCGCACAAGCCACTAGCTCACTACTCAGTACTCACTAGTCACTACCAGTCGATCTACATTTCTTCGTCAGAGTTTCAGAGACGCCATGAAGTACATGGGGCAGGCGGTGGTGGCGCTCCTGGCCTTCTCGGCGGTGGTGCTGATGGTGGCGCCGGCCGGCGTGGACGCGGCGACGTGCAACGCGCTGCAGCTGAGCCCGTGTGCGGGCGCGATCGTCGGGAACGCGGCGCCGACAGCGGTGTGCTGCAGCAGGATGAAGGCGCAGAGGCCGTGCATGTGCCAGTACGCGCGCGACCCCAACCTGAAGCAGTACGTCAACTCCCCCAACGGCAAGAAAGTCCTGGCCGCCTGCAAGGTGCCCGTGCCATCCTGCTAAATCGACGTCTATGATCGATCGAGACGAGAGAGCCCAGTCAGTGGCATCAGATCTGTCTATACGCTGCATGTGTTGATGTGTGAGCGTTTGGTTGCCGTGTGCAGCTACCCCGATGTATCTGTATCTGAAATTCTGAATAAATGCAGTAATAATTATGTACTCTCCCTGTCTCATACTATAAAAACGTTTTTGAAGCTAACGTTTTTTAAGCTAACATAGCTTAAAAACATTCTTATATTACGGGACGGACGGAGTATGTTGTTGGCCATCTTGCGTTATGTTCGGATGGTGCTTGTGTGAGCTCCACTAGGTAAGAGATGGGCGTTGATGGGAGAAAGAACTGTTCGTTCAAACGGCCGCTCATCATATATGGCATATGTTTTTCTCGAACGGGCATGTGACATATAAACTCATGTTTTTTTAATATAAAAGGATAAGCCCGGCCTCTGCATCATTATGATGTATATAACTATATTTATTAATCCATAAGTATCATCATTCGGTGCACTACAAAAGTAGATAAAGCCACAAACCACAAAAAAAATAGAAAATATATCTACAAACATATTCTATTATTGGACCATCATCAAAACTGGTTGAATGTATCACGTCCTACCATCTTCCATCGATTGCACCCAATGCTATAAGCTTTTGAATGAAGGACTACATACAGACCCGTCATGAAGCTCTGGAAGCAACCTGCAATTTTTTTTAAAATTTATTACTCTCTACATTTATTGCAATAGTTCTATAACATCCACAGTAAAGCACAAACAATCACTGAGATACGCGACTTAACTTTAGGATTAACCCAACCAAACTAGCATGCAAACAAGCTCGTTATACAAGTAGGTGGGGGGCATGTTACATGAATCACACACCAAAAGAAGGGTGGCAAACATGTAAGAGATAAAAGACGGTGATTTGTTTCATTTACTACCTTATCACATCCGTTCTTGCCAAATTATCCTTCGTTAGGATAACCCTCTAAATGCATGAACCACACTAAAATGTTGTCTTAAATGACACTTTGTTTTTTCAAGTATGTTTCGAACAACTTACAAATCTCGTATTTATGGGGTCCGTATACATCGTTTAACCCTAGAAAGGTCAGCTGTCAATGGAAAGAATCTTGTTTGCTAGTTAAACTAAGCATTATCAACCCACACACTAAATCGAGCCAGAGCCAAGCAGTCCATTTGTCCCTTACCAGAGCTCGTGTGAACTGGATATTCAAGGGAGTTGTCCCTAATATTGTACCCATGAAAATCTACTTCCGTTGCACACTATTATAAAATGATGTGTACTATAAAGTCAAAGGTGTATATTCTAGTCAAGTATTTCATAGTTCTGCTCATGGAACATTTCCCATAGCTTGGACAAACATCTCTGAAGAACTGGAGGCCAATTAGGCCCATCAACCCACTCTACAACACCACAATTCACACCATTTGCCTACGTTTGTAAATGTGATAAGTTAGTGCAAGTGGAGTACTAGCTAATTTCAGTGCCATGATTAACTTGAAATTTTCTAACAATGAAGATATGATAAGTTATTACAATGCCATGCTTAAGTTTGCAAAGTAACAAAAAAACATAAGTGACTTTCATATCAGTAACAAACTGCTGCATCATGTGAGGCCAGCAAACATCAATATCTAACCTGGACTGGGCAGCCATAGAAACGCCTTCCTGTTACAGTGCCTTCAAAAGCAACACGCTTAACAGGCCTCATTTGGTGCACAATGCACTTGGGTTCAGAAAGCTCAAGTTGGCAACAGAAAAGAGGCTCCACAATGGTGTCTGGTTCCTCCTGCAACCAAAAGAACACTAGTTTCAATCACCACTCAACACCACAATCAACTTGCACTGTTCATTAACCCTAAACAGTGAAAAAATCCCCAAATCAGCATGAACCCTAACACTGTACAGAGATGAACCCTAGGTTAGCTCAATCCCCACCCTCACTAATGAAGAACCATATCACAAAGACAACAAAAACACTAAACTAAGCAAGATCCATGGTTATAGCCTAGGCCCACTAGCATTTAACCCTAACCCTAACCCTAGGTGGCAAAGAAAAACTTATCATAAGTCCCATGTCCATGCTGACGACCTCGCAGTCCTTGTGGGAGCTCGTTTCCTCGTCATTCCGGGAAGGCATGACGGCGACCGACCTCAAAGATGGCGAGCAACGGCGAGCTCGTACTAGAGCAGGGGAGTGGGAGCAGGGGAGAAAGCGAGCAGGGGAGTGAGCGAGCAACGAGTGGGAGCAGGGTGGGGTATTTACCCTGGTTCCGAACGGACCAGACCGCACGGGCTAACGGCCGTCAACGGCCGCGCTGTGAGTGCGCGTGGCCACGTGCCCTGACCGGTGAATCCAAGCGGTCAGAAAAACGGTTAAATCGCTAGTCACGGGCGTTTGGGTTTTTTGAAACAGCGGACCGCGCGATTGGTAGGTTTTTGAGAAAAATTAAAATCCGGTAGTTTTTTGGAACCCTAGCCTGTAAACTACTCCCTCCGTTCCTAAATATTTGTCTTTCTAGAGATTTCAACAAGTGACTACATACGGAGCAAAATGAGTGAATCTACACTCTAAAATATGTCTATATACATCCATATGTGGTAGTCAATTTGAAATCTCTAGAAAGACAAATATTTAGGAACGGAGGGAGTAGTAGTTTTATGCTATTTACTCTATAATTGTGCATTCCTTTCTATTAAGATCATGTATCAATCTTCCTGTAAATTATGTTTATTTTGCTATTTTCTTTTTTATTTGAAGCAAATGTTTCCATCAAATCTCTGTGATTCTCATTCTTCTACATGGATCCCAACAAGAGCCTTGGTGACACTAAGAAGGCTAAGGTAATTTCTTTGATCATTTGTGCTAGTTTGTACCATATAGGGCATGTCTGATTCATTGGAAAAGAAAAGGAAAATCGTAGGGATAGGAATATTTACTATGGTGACAATTTGTTTGTTTGATTCAAATGAATGGACCATAGAAAAATTACATGAATGATTCCTTTGGGTTGAGTTTCATAATAAAATCTAAGAAATTTAACAATCGACCGCAACCTCTGCTCTACATTCTCCCAAAGAATGAGACAAAGGCCATAAGTAACATAATGGCAACTCCATCTTATCTTTGCATATAGTTTAACCTCAATTTGACCATGTATTTTAGGATTCCTACATTTTTCCTATTCCTGCGAATCAAACAACCACTTCTTAACATTCTTGTGTTTTCACAATCATCTATTTTCCACATGTCAATCAGGAAAGAAAGCCAGGAGGATGGACTAATGATGGACCATCTGGAAGCAAGCGCCACCAGAATTTAGACAGTGAGGTAAATTTATCTTCTGGTCTCTCCTTTCTCTTATGTTTGCTCTGGGGCCTTTGAGCTATGGCCATACTATGCTCTGCTCTAGCCATCGAGCCAATGATCTAGTGCTTGTGTTTGCTATGGGACGTATCTGATAATTCTCATGTGGACATCGTACATATCCACATGAGAATTATGTCCACATGAGAATTGTCAGATACGTCCAGCGACTAGCAGGAGATGATAGCACGGGATAAATACAACCGGTTTGAACGGCGGTTCAATAGTTAGCTATGTGTGTTGGCATATTTACTGAACGGCGGTTAAAAAATAGAGAAACCATACTCACACACACAAAAAAAAACAAGAAAGAGAAGTGCTTCAACAAGCAAAGATCAAACTCTAGCAGACTCACCGTAAAGGCAGACCCAAAAATAGCTTTAGTGCAGGCACAACCCTACCAAAAAAAATTGGATGACACATCCAGACTCAAACTCCTACTCTTGGCCATGTTCATCCTCTGTTATCAGTGTTAGAATCGAAGATCAGGCAAGTTGCGATAATCCGCCAAAGTATCCTTTGATCTCAGAGTTGAAAAACAAGATTACGATTCCATAGAAGATTCCTCTATTATCACACGTGCATTCTCAAATTATTATGCTATCCATGAACGTGCTTGTTGTTGTAGTCCTCTAGTTTATAGGAATCTGCTACAGAAAGCAACTCAAGTAGCTGTATACGGCGATACCTGCCCTTTGCAGTACAGAATTATGCTACGTTCACCCCTCAAAAAAAAAAGAATTATGCTACGTTCAAGAGTAGTATAGAGAAACTGTACTCATTGGCAAAATAAATAGTACTTGGACAATCCATAGCGTATCCTTTCTCACCAACAAAATAAACGTGTTCACAGGTTATAGAAAGGAAATTAAAAGGTTGGCAGATCAAGTGCTCCGTTGATTAAGCATCAACCTGTCGGTAGTTAGTAATGTCACTCCCTCAGCTCCTTTTATTTAGCTGCACGAACGTGCATCACATCCAGGACACCTAATAAGCCAAGCAATATTCTCTCAACCAATATTCTCCCAACGCAGTACTAGAGAGACCAGACATAAATTGGCTATTTGATTACTAGTATTCCGGTATTGAATGTGTTGAGTTTTATTTGATGCTCTTAGTACTCTGTACGTACTAGGTTCTGTTGGTATTTACACGTACAAATTTAGAGCTGGGCATTTGTCATTTGCAGATCTTGTAATGGTATGTACTGATGTGGGGATTAATCTAATTTTGATTCTATACTTGAGCTTAAGTGCAATCATATTATGCACAAACCAAGGAAATTTTAATAGGTTGGACTCGATGAATTGTTTTGGTTGAAATCGCCCGCAAGCACACCATAAGATATTTTTTTGGATCCCATGCTACAAAGGGAACACTATTTATAAGAATTTTTTCTTAAAATTTGAATTATGCACATTTCCTTGACCTAAAATCACTCAGAATGTGACGATTTAATTGTGGAAATGATGACCCATGCTTACACTTACCCAGACTGCCTCGAGCCCTAGACACTCCATGAACCAGGAGGCTCGATCGATCTCTTCCTTAATCATCGCCGTCCCAAAAGGATACGACCTGTGCACCGACGCGCGAGCAGCTAGCCGAGCACCCCTCTACGTGTAACTCGGCAGCGCACACGGCGAGAGTTTCCTTGATCGTTTCGGCACGCTCATGATGGGGTTCCACTGACCCACTGAGTTCATCAGGCCGCCCATGTTCACATAGTAAAAAAGAGCAACACGTCACCCCGTTCCGTACCGTCCGATGCCCCACGCGGCGTGTCGATCGGCCGCTAGTGGAGCTCTGTGTCCGCGCGCATGTCGGTAGTGCACCCGTGCTTGATGCTTCCGCGTTGTACATTCTGTCGCGCGCCACACCTACTACGTGCTGCATGCTGCCTATAAAACCCACCGTCGACCGCTCCCATTCTCCACAACCCAACCCATAGGCATCGGCCAACACTCCTCACCTACGCACGGTCGCACAGACAGCGCGCGAGAGCAGCTTCACCGCTTCCCTCCCATCCGAGCCCAAGAAGCAGCAACCATGGCGGCGTCGAAGGCGACCCTCGTCTGCTTCATGGTCGTGGCGCTCGCGGCGGCGCTGCTGGCGGCGCCCGGCGCGGTGGAGGCGGCGACGTGCAGCCCGACGCAGCTGACCCCGTGCGCGCCGGCGATCATCGGGAACGCGGCGCCGAGCGCGGCGTGCTGCGGGAAGCTGAAGGCGCACCCGGCGAGCTGCCTGTGCAAGTACAAGAAGGACCCCAACCTGCAGCGCTACGTCAACTCCCCTAACGGCAAGAAGGTCTTCGCCGCATGCAAGGTCCGCCTGCCAAGGTGCTGAACTAGCTAGTGCCTTCGTCCATCTCCCTCGCGCGTTGCACGCGTACACTACGTCCGTTGGAGTACCGAGAGTGTGTGGGGTATAAATAAAAAACGAGGGGAGTGCTAGATACTTTATTTTAAACATAAATAAATTGACAGCGCTGTACTACTTTGGTACGGTGCCAGTGATGTCCATGTGTCACGTATACTCATGTCCTGTGTATGGCAGCATATATATGTCACAGTTATAAGCATAAATATTTTGTTATGTTCCTTGCTCTGCTTCGGAAAGATTATTTTTTTTTAAATGGGGAAGAAAATACTAGTAACTGGAATCAGAATATATGAACGATAGCACATGTGGCTACATGTTATAACGTCTCACCTTTTAGGTTCGATAAAAATTATTTGTGGCTAATTTTTTAAAAAATTAATGATGTGGAAGGCTTATATGTGCTTGATGATGTGGAGGAAATATATGAACGATAGCACATGTGGCTACATGTTATAACGTCTCACCTTTTAGGTTCGATAAAAAATATGTGTGGCTAATTTTTAAAAAAATTAATGATGTGGAAGGCTTATATGTGCTTGATGATGTGGAGGAAATATATGAACGATAGCACATGTGGCTACATGTTATAACGTCTCACCTTTTAGGTTCGATAAAAAATATGTGTGGCTAATTTTTTAAAAAATTAATGATGTGGAAGGCTTATATGTGCTTGATGATGTGGAGGATTTGCAAAATTTAGTGTGGAGTGCTTGTATGTCCTTAATAACATGGAGGACTAAGGCATAATTGGTTTGATGCCAAAAGTTGGCATGCCAAATTTTGGCAATTACCAAATGTTGGCTAGAGATTGGTTGCTTGCCAATTTTCGTTGCCAATCTCACAAAACATTATCAAATGTTGGCAATTTTAGATTTTGCCAAATGTTGGCTTGCCAAATATTGGCAATGCCAAATGGATTCGGCTTGCCTGCTCCCTCCCCATGCTCCCATCCGTGCTCCCACTTCATCCTACGGTTGTCTTTTTTCCCTTTTCCTTTCTAATCTAATCATCTCCCCCCTGATTTTAAGGGGGTGGGGCCGGGCCTTATTTTGTTCCAATCAAATCGTGCCACATATGCGGGAGCACGGATGGGCACACACGTGGGGAGCAGGCAAGTCTCGTCCATGCCAAATGTTGGTAGCAAACCAATTATGCTCATATATGTGCTAAAAAAATAAGTAGTAGGCTTGTACTCTTTAAAAAACAAAGGATGACTTGCTTGCTTCATGCATGTACTTTAGCAAAAGGGCAAGCCAGAGAAAACGACAACGAAATGGTTGAAAAGAACTGATGAGTCTACAAAACGGTGATACCAAGTGTTAAGAACCTTGTTTAGTCACTCGATCGAATCGTGATTTTGATCGTGGAACGAATTACATTGGTAATGTGTTGCGTCCCAGGGTAGAATCAAGGGGCAATTGTTGTGGACGAAGTTCTTGACGATTAGGTTGGCCTGACCTCTTCAGTCGTTTGATGCGGTTGGACCATGGTATTACATATTTGGTGTGCACAGATCAGGGATGTTGACACTTAACCTTTCTTGCAAGACATTCTCGTGGAATATACATAAAGTGATAAAGACATTACCAAAATATTAAAAACAAAAAAGGATTAACTAAGAAGGGAAAGGAAGGTGACATGTGCACTTGAAGGAGCTCTCTAAGCCTGAGATTTGAAAACCATTACGAAGCAGCGCCCCGAGGAGTGGCACTAGCATTGTCAATGGGTCTCACGCAATAGAACTACATTACACTTTTTGTTAGTGTTCATCCACTGGTTGTCCATTGGAAGATGATGCAAATTAACGAGTGTTGTCGGCATTGTTGAAGGGCCTTATTACAACCGACATAACATCACAAAACCAAATCTTCCTGGCTTATCTCATGCCATCACTTCGAGGTGGTCTGCAAACACCATCAAATGACGGTGCAAAATTGACATTCTATCAAACAACATGAACCTTGACCACTAGCTCCACCATGGGGACAATACTATGCTTTGTAAAAGAATGATGATGCCCACCTACACTGTTGAAAGGCACAGATCATATCAATCAAGAACCCACCAAAAACACAAAGCTCATCGCATTACCATTGACCATCACCATTGGACGAAGTCAAGCATGGGTGGTGGTACATGACCAGCCTGAGGGGGAGAGATGGTAGTACTACGATGCCATGCGATGTCGTTGAAGAACCCCTCATCAACACCGCGAACGATGAACGCAACAACCCAGGGTAATGCCAAAGAAGCAGCAACAACGCTTGTGGGCAACTAGTCAGTGAGCTTTCTCCTAGAACCGGGGACAACTCAAGGGGGGCAAGCGGGGGAACCCCCTTGCCGACGTTCTTATTTTTGTACTTAATTACTAGCACTAGATTGGGTCAGTACCCCCCCCCCCCCCCCGCGCGCAGGCGGCCGTAAGAAGTACTTCCTCCGTGCCATATTATAAGACATTTTTGTAGTTGAAATTGAACTGTAAACCCTCTAGTCGTGTGCTTGAGGTAGGCCCAATACTTAAGTAAGTAGCCCAATTAGTAGACATTACCTCACAGAAAAAGCAAGGGGACAAATTATAATATTAGTTGTTGTATCACCGCAACTAAAGGACAAATTATAATATTTGTTGTTCTATCAATGCAACTAAAGCGCACTCAGATGATGGCATCAAGCGATTTGTGAAACTTGCATGAATTATAGTGCGCATACATTTGTATGTGTGTTTGCATATATTGTAATATCATGAAATAAGTATTTTTATTGGGTATCCTTTGAAATTTTGGTACATATCTTCAAGTGTAGGGTCAATATGTTGCTAGAGGTTTCTAGTGTATGACTATGTGTACAGAAATAAAGAACAGAACAGTACATGGGGGCATTTATAAGAAGCTTGTCTTTCAATAGTAGGCATTGTTAGTTTACTCATTTTTCATGGTCAGATGTGTCCTACATATTCTGTGGGTTCAGTAATGAGCTGACTACATGTGCATGCTATGTAGGTGTGAAATCTAAATAACATGGCCTCTAACAAACACAAAGAAACATGATTGCATTAGGCTTTCTTTGTTTGGTCCATAGTTAGCATAAAACCGCAATTCAATATTGGAAGTGATGGCAACTTGCACCCCTTAACCTGCTCAAAACTAGCACAACTGACTAAGACTTATGCATTCACCTGTTGACTTGAATTTTTTGTCATAGGAGAATAGATACACGTTATAAAATATATACTAGTAATACCTTGCAAAAAGTACAAAGAATTGGTATAAATATTATTTAGTGCAACGTGGTTGAGGTCTAACTTAGTTTCGGTGGCGTAATTGCTCGAGCATTTGTGGTTTACAAGATCATTTTCTAGACTCTAATTGAAAATTTATTTACATGCTTTGTTTGAGAACTCTGCGTAACAAACCATCAATTTTGGGATTCAATTTGATCATGTAATAAATAATATTATATGCCTATATAATGATACTAACTAAACCACCATAGCTTTAGTTTTCTCTTTGAATTTTGGGGTGGATGATTTTTGCGGTTGTGACACATGTTGTGGTCTTCTTTCCTTATTCAAGCATTGCTACGATCCTAATTAGTCCTTTCGTTCCCAGACCCTGACAATGTCTCATGCTTCCCTCCTCCCTCATCTTGTACCACAGATCCACCACCTCCTCCCCTTTCCCAGCTCCTCCTCTCGTCATCAACTGACAAAATAGGTGCCCTAGCAGCTCATCTCGTGTCGTTGCCTCCATAGCTTTCTCCCCCATTGATCATGTGTCGCTGGCCTGCATCCCCCTCCCCTTTTGCATCAGTCCCTCACTAGTCAGCTGACAGAGAGGTGCAATGGTGGCCCCGCCCATGCGACCACCTCAACGATCTACTGTAGCACCGCCCTCCGTTCTCCAGCAGATTAGACAGTGTGGCTTAAAAGGCAATGTCATGTTTTCCTCCACCGCCCCAAAGTTCGCGCCAACGCTCCATTCTATACAATATTGTGATCAAGAACTGAGAGGAATAGAGTAGAGGGCAAGGAAGCAGCGTGTGCTACGTGAGCGTCGTTCTCATCCATGGTCACTAACAAGTCCTATGACGAGGACGACATCTTGCATGATGAGGTTCCATGGTGGGCATCGATGGTGGTGATGCTTTATCTTCGTTAATGTCATCTAGAGCCGCTAGGAGTAGTGGCTACAACGGGCACGAAGTAGCTATCGGCGGAAAATTCAAACTTTTCCATGTACCTCCCACAGATGCTAAGCAACGACACAACAGTGGAATACTACAAGAAGGATTTCGTTGCGCTGGATTGGAGGGATGGATCGTGAAGAGGAAAATTTCATGCCAGATTTCACTCAGTCAATTAACCCCCTTTATGACTTGTGTAGACTTTTCGTTACAAGTATGTTCGGCTTGAGCTCCGCTCGACCAAATTAATTAACCATGAATTCCACTCTGGCCTTAAAATTGGACATATATTAACAATCTATTTACATTTTTAGTGGTATTTCCAACATTCATATATTGCCCTTGGAGCCCCAATTCATATGCTCATTCCGTCCCCAAATAGATGACCTATAATCCGAATTAAAATATCAGTGTTTTCAAGTTTGACCAAGCATAAAAACAAAGATATGGAGATAATTAGCAATGTCCAATCAATATCAATATATTCGCCATTAGATATATTTTCATAATCTATTTATTTGATATTGTAGTAGGTGCTAATAGCTTATTCTATGTATTTGATCAAACATATACATGGTTGACTTTTTAACCAAATTTCTATGTCATCTATTTAGGAATGGAGGGCGTAGCCAAACGGCTCACAACTACTTACCCACAACTATTTTTGGACGACCCGTAGTCTTGATTTTTTACTTACATAATAACTGATATTTTTCTTTTTGGATTGTATAATTGGTGTTTTTTATTTACTTAAAGGACAGTGATATTTGGCAACAGTGTGCCCGATAGGAAATGTACCACCCCGCCAGCTTACCAGGCCGATCACCCCGCCAGCTTACCAGGACGATCACCCCGCCACCAGGCCGATCACCCCGCCAGCTTACCAGGCCGATCACCCGCCAGCTTACCAGGCCGATCAACGTACAAGGCCCAACAGAAAATGCCATCCCCCCACGACGCACTTTCCAGATCGCAACTCCCCCTCCCCCCACCACCCTTACCTTCGACGCAAGTATACCCTCTCTCACCCTCCCCACCACCCACACGCCCCTCCCCACCACCCACCCGCCCCTCCCCCGTACACAGCTGCTCAAAATCAACACCAAAAACCTAGCCCTCCTCCAGATCTGGATCAAACCAGAGCAAATCATCAGGGAAAGCGCCGGAAATTACCAGGGATACGGCAAAGAAATTACCAGGCAACATCACCTAACCCTGGTAAGAATCAAGACTCATCCAAAATCTCCAAAAAATTCTGCTTAATACAAAGGCTTACCCCACCCCCTCCCAATCTGTGCAAAAATTACCATCCTTCCGCCTCATGGAAACAGAATAAGCAAACTTCTCCCAAAATTCTGCCTATTGCAGTGACTTACCAATCAACTAAGTGCAAAATTACCAACCCATCGTAGTTTTTGTTACCAACTTTATGCAACATAACAGAGTACCCAAAAAATACCCCATTTCCTTGCTACAAAAAACATAGATTTTGTGTCTACCATGGAAAGAGGAATCTTTATTGATCACAAAAATCATTCTCTCATACAATGGAAAATGCATTGCAAAAAAAAGGTTCATTTTTTAGTCTACAGTAATGTTATACTGCATGAAGTAAACAAGTTATCAATCTGTACATAGGAAAAGTCATCATCCACTTGAGCTAAGAACTAACATTGGATAAAGAAAAGTGGTGCCTTTTAATGCAGATGCTCATGCTGTACTGTAATTGTCCTGTTTAGTGTTCTTCCCAATCACCCTTGCGATTCTTGCCTTCAAACAACTGTGTAAAGAGTAAACAAAAAACGATGAGTTTCAAAAAAAGAGTCAACATGTGTAAATGTATACTAACGTGCAAACGTAAAAACAATCAAGCAGGAGTAGACAATGGATGCTAGCAGAGGAGATAATGCAGAAGATGGAGGAGGGAGAATGCATGAAGAGGATGATGCAGCGCGCACACCAAGCAACAATTTTGCATACCCAAACATCATGGAAACAGGTAAAATTACCAACATTATTGTTTACATATCATTATGGAATGAAAACCCCAGTTTTATACTTTATTGTTGAAGTGTGTTTGAAAATTACCAGCATTGCTGCACACATATTACCATGTTCAAAAAATGCAAATTACCAGGGTATTTTTAGGCAGAAAGAAACTTTACTATTGAAGTGGGTTTGAAAATTACCAGCATTGGTGCACTCATATTACCAGGTCCAAAGTATGCAAATTACCAGGGTTGTTTAGGCAGAAAAAGAAAGATTCATTCACCGGATCTTTAGAAAACTACCATGATGGAAAACTGTTATTTATCATGCAATATTCCACTAATCTACCAGGACAAATTGCAGGTGCTCGGGCAATCAGCGCAAACAACAGCTTGCCCAGTGGTGGAACAAATGCACATAGTGCTGGAACAAATGCAAGCACAGGAGCTGGGAGCCTTGGAGAGCAGACAATAAGCGAACCAGCAACTCCAGAATTTGCTGGGATCGACGCTGATATGGAAGGCAGCAACATGGAGGCATATTCCACACCTAAGCCACCTTTACAAGGGACAAAATTTGACACCCTGGAGAGCGCACGTGACCACTACAACATCTACGCGCGCAGGACTGGCTTTGCAATTAGGCAGCAATTCAAGAAAGAGAGGGTTGATGGAACTATAAGCAGAGTGCTCCTAGTTTGTACAAAATATGGCAAACGACGCAGTGACAGGGATGAGCTGCAAGATGTGGAGAACCCAGCCAGCATTGTCAAGAAGAGGAAAAAAAAGAAAGTTGTTAGGACTGAATGTGAAGCACACATGTACCTATCCCATGATGATGCATGGTGGACTGTTGGCCATTTCGAGGACAACCACAATCACCCCCTGATCAAAAAGCCGTCCCTAACAAAATTATTATCATCTCATCGGAACATTCCGAAGGAGGAGCAGGACTTCTTGAGGGTTCTGCACGGATGCAACATCGAGACTGCGAGGCGGATGTAGTTGATGTCATGGTTCTACGGAAGCGCTCAAGACGTACCCTACACGACACAAGATATTGCTAATCAACGAGCTAAGTTCCACTTAGAGCACCGCCATGCGGACGTTTGGAGCACAATTTCATACTTCCAAGATATGAGGGCAAAAGATTCATATTTCTACTGGAGAATCAAACTTGATGATGAGGACAGGGTTGAGAACTTGTTTTGGATAGATGGTGCATCACGCAGGGCATATGCAAAATACAATGAATGTTTGTCGTTCGACACGACATACATGACAAACATGTACAAGATGCCGTGTGCACCATTCATTGGAATTAACAACCATGGTCAATCCATCCAGTTTGGGCGTGGCTTCGTTCGAAACAAACTAAAGAAGAACTTTGTGTGGCTGTTTAACACATTCCTCCATGCAATGGGTGGTGTTGCCCCAAAAACATCGTCGCAAACCAGGACTTTGCAATGAGGAGTGCGATCGACGAGGTCTTCTTGAACATAATACACACAAATTGCCGCTGGCATATAATGAAGAAGGCACAGGAGAAACTTGGAAAGCTTATGGCTGACGATAAACCACTAAACAAAGCGTTCAAAGACTGTGTCGACAACAACTTGACTGGTACATACTAACTCTATTGACCCATTTTAATTACCATCACTACTAGGAAAAGGCCTACTAATGGCGCACCACTAATGCGCCATTAATGGCCAAATTAGGTGCGCCATTAGTGCCACGCCATTAGTATATTTTACTAATGGCGCATCACTGGTGCGTCATTAGTATCTGGTATACTAATGGCACACCTCTGATGCGTCATTAGTGTATACAGAAGTGCGCCATTAGTATGCCTCCCAGGGGCCATGTATACTCAGGTGCTCTGGCATACTAATGGCGCACAGCAACAAGATGCGCCATTAGTAACCTCGGCATACTAATGGCGCACTGTTTAATGATGCGCCATTAGTATACTTTGTCATACTAATGGCGCACTGTGATGTGATGCGCCATTAGTATGAATATTAGGTTTTTTTATTTTTTATTTTCTGTTTTTTGCACAGGTTACAAAATATATAATTGGACAAAATATAGACAGCACACATCACAACAGATTCATCGAATACAATAGAAGATTAGTCTTTGAATACAATTCATCATATTAGTCTACGAATACAATTCATCATATTAGTCTCCGAATTGAAAAGACCGAACAAAGATAGAACATTATATTACAAGTCTCGAGACCGCGAGTAGCGAGTTTGTCTTCACATTACAAGTCGATATCGATCATCTAAACTACCATCACATAGAAGAGAGTTGCGGTCATCACGATGAGCATCATCACGATGAAACTCGTCTTCATCCGGTTCCTCCAACGCTCCCTCCCCTCTCCCGCTAGATAGCGGGCGTATCTAGATTCGGCCTCGGCCCTAGTGGTGTACCCTTTGTAACTGTTACCGCTGAATCAGTGAACCTGTCTCCGACACTCCTCCCAGTCGTCGTAGACTCCGGGAACCTTACCCTTGTACACGACATACCACAGCATCGCTATGCACTAGCCAAACGAAATGTTAGTACCAATTCACAGACAATACATAAGCAATATATAAGTATGCAATAGAACGATCGGAAGAGAAAAGCAAGACATTAATAGCATCGATTACATCTAAGTTGAACGACTCTCGAAACCAAAGAGACATACTACAAGTTCATTAAAGTTTAATTACAACATGAGCCAATCGATGTTTCAGAACTAGACACAGCATCACTGCTTTCGACTCGACTCAAGGGACCGGAGCGTGGATGAAGCCGCCGTCTATCGTGGGAGTCATGAAATAACGGTCGTTGTCAGCCTGCATTTGTAGCATTGTGTCGATGTCACTGTTGGACGGTTGATTGTTGAGGTAGAACTGCCCCGAGGTACGAAGGACATCTTGATGGATGATTTCCGCAAACTCCGACTGGATGCGAAAGAATTCTTGTCGGAGGTCCGCGTCCTGGATTGCCGACACGCTCTTTGCCCAATCTTTGAGTTTACTCGGTAGCAGAAGTTGATGATGGTCCCGTACGATCGCCCGCATGTGATGGATGGCGTAGTAGGCACCCTTCTGACCGCCAGGCGGCTGCTTGACGCAGCAGAACATCATATTGTGGGAGAACACGTGCTTGTCGTACTTACGAATAGGCTTGGTGAAGGTGCCTCCAGATTTGGCGTAGCCGGGGAGAACATCATTAAGAACCTTCTTGACATTTGTGTAGTCTACGTTCGACTGACGGTCCGGGTCGAAATATGTGGCCATGGAATATTTGGGGCTTAGGAGGATGAGCGTGCAATGTGTGTCACTGCAGAAAACACGGAATGTTAAAAGAAAAACGATCGAAATCTAAGAATTCATATGTTACGGGCCGGTTGAGGGGAGGACTTACTCGGGAAAGTAAGGCACGAGGAAGTTATCCTTATCTTGGTTTGCCAGAATGACGCCTTCGAGGTAAGAACTCGCGACTTGCCGGTCCCCAACGCTGCCCAAGATCTTGGCATGCATGTAGAAGGGGTCGACTATCACGATGTCCGGGGTCTTGTCGCGAATGATCCGCATCTCCATACTCAGCGAAAATAGCCGAACGAAGGTGTAGTGCAGCGGATGAAGGTTCAACATAGCGTGGATGTCATCAAACCGCAGGACAATCGTACGTCCGATGGAGTTATCCACAAAGCCCTTGCCCTCTGGCACCTTGGCCGCGAAAATCGGGTATGCCACATCCTTCTCTCTGAGACGCCGCTTCTCCAAAGAAAGAACGCTGTCATGCAGACTCCGCATAGCACCGGTTGCAGCATTGAGCATATTTGTCGGTAGCATCGCCCTACCCACCACATGCAACCTCCTCGAGATATCCTTAGGTGAAGGTGGCCCGTCCTGAGCACGGATCATACTCGGTGCCGGATGGCTCGCACCCTTCTTAGTCTTTCTTTTGCGTGCCTTCTTCTTCTCCTGTAATGGGACCGAGTTCTGCTCACAGACCGCCTTCTTGAGTGTGTTGGGGCTGATAATATTTCGCACCTCACCTATCTGAGGCTCGGTGAAGTCGGCAGCTGGAGGCGTCTCCTGAGAGCTGAACGCCAGACGACGCCTGTTGCAACTTGGCTTCTCCGCGGTACCAGCTAGATCGCACACGTCTTTTGTTGGGTTGGGTTCTTGAGAAGGAGGCCCCATGAAGTCGCCATCGTACCCATGATCGGCAAAGTACTGATCGATGTTGCCAAATGTATCGTCGTCGTCATCGTTCTGATCCTGTGCCATATGCATGTTTGGATTCAGTGGCATAGGGATGTCCGGCACCGTTGCGGCAGTCTTGCCATGGGGCCGACTTGGCGCCGGCACGACTGGCGGTGTTGTCTTTGGGGTGGTGTCCCCCGCCCCAAACGAATCTGGCTCTTCGGCCAAAGCAGGGGCCGGCTCAGGCAGGCGCTGAGGGTCGTCACGTCATCATCGTCGGCCCCGACGGGTCGAATCGGAGGTAACAACTCGTCGCAGCCTGGCAGCACCCGAACCAGTTGAACCCTAAACAAGTTGGGTGGCATCTGGGTACCGTGGAACAAGGGGTTGCCCGGTTGAACGATTTTGCCCTTGGCGACATCGACCAACTCGTTGTTCACGAAGTGCAGGAGAGTGCACGGAACGTCGGCGACGCCCTGCGAAAACATGTAGGGCGTCAGGGATGCCCAGTCAAAGGCAAGGAGATGAAGTCCTCGGCCGAGAGAGGCTTAATTAGTTACCGTGATGATGGCGTCGATCTCGGCTAATGTCGAGGCACCGCCAATGGCGGGCGTGCAGTTGACGGAGGGGCCGCTTGCTGCAGAGGTGCCGGCCGGCGTACACCCGGGTGCATTAAGCTCCCGTACCAGCGTCGGAGACACCAATGCCGCCTCCGCCGGAGGCACCAATGTCCCCGCCATCGCATTATGCGAGTTGCTGGCCGTGAAGCTAGGAATCGGGGGCGGCCCTTGTTGGCCGCCCGCAATCCACGCTCTCAACCCCGAGATCAAGGTAGGCACAATGGCGGTGATCGTCGCTCCGAGTCGTCGTTCCACTTGCTCTTGGACAATCTCCGGAATCCGCGCCACATGTGCCTTGAGTTCTTGAACCTCATGCGCCTGGCTTTCCGAGCTGGTCTTTTTCTCCTTCCGCACACCAGCGGTATAGTATGACCCCCATTTTGTCAACAAGCCTTTTCCGGCCACACGGCCAGCTGACGTCGGCTTACTGAGCTTATCCTTGTTCTTCATTACATTCAACGCCCTATTTAGAGTGGTGTCCCAAGGGTTGCTCTTAGTCGACCCCGCGCTACTGCTTTCAGTCGCCTGCGGAAGGAATGTGAACCATTTAGAAATTTGGCTTCATTAATTAGAATGCAACCATATGGAGCTAATTACGCGGGGGTGTATTCCTTACCAGAACAAGCTCAAGCTTCCTGGTCTTCGGATCTGTGGTAAGCTCCTTTGTTTTCGGGTCCTTCTTGTACCGGGCCCTGACAAAGTTCCTGGCCTGCTTGTCACCGTATTTATCGAAGAGGGGCGGTAGGCCTTGCTCGGCACGGTCCGCCTCCTCCTTGTCCCATATAGGCTCCGCCACTCTGTAACCGTCGGGACCGAGTGTGTGTTCCCCTATGTTCAGCTCCCGCATTTGTTTCCCCAACTGACTTGATTGGGAGTTTGCGGTGCTCGAGCAATTGATCTTGAAGTCGTTGTAGTCATCTTCGGTGATCGAAGGATTTTTCTCCTTGATCTTCTCATAACTCTCACCTTTCTCGATCATTCTCTTCACATTGCTTTTCCAAGTAGACAGGGCCTAGCTCATCTTCGTGAGGGCAGCATTGTTCACTTTATTCCCTTTGAGGCTTGTGTTTGCAAATTCAGCGGGGAACTTGTATCGTTCGTGCAGCTTCGTGAAGAGGAGGTTGCGCAAATTCCCTCGGTCAGGATGCCTCAGGTTCTCGGTGTTGATCGAGACGGTGCTCCGGAGAATGCACCCGAGCTGAAGCGAGTACCCCTTGACTATTCGTTCGGGCGCCGTT
This sequence comes from Triticum timopheevii, assembly GCA_963921465.1. Classification (NCBI taxonomy): domain Eukaryota; kingdom Viridiplantae; phylum Streptophyta; class Magnoliopsida; order Poales; family Poaceae; genus Triticum; species Triticum timopheevii. The sequence goes on from OY997262.1 coordinate 438,865,682, forward strand.
GGATTCCCGTTGGAGTCCACTTCAGTAACTTCCTCCTTGAGGGTGAGGAGCACGATCGGGCGCCGGTCCTTCCGTTGCCTCTTCGGTTGGCTGCCATCTGTGCGTGCGCCGCCATCATCAGTGGTGGCATCCTCGGCGGCACCATCAGTGGTGGCATCAGTGGGGTCATCCTCGGCGGTACCATCAGTGGTCTCAGGATCGGTGGGGAAGGCGGCGTCCTCATACAACTGAGGTTGGTCCTCCATCTCCTGGGACAGCTCCCAGAATGCCTTGCCGCCCGAACCCCCGACCTCATCGTTGTTGGCCATGTTTCTCTCTAAATAGGAACAAAGTTTGGTCAAAAAGTTGGTTATTGTTTAGGGTTTGTCGACACCGAGGCATCCTAAAAGCTAAGGTTTTATCATTGAGGGTTTTTCGACGCCGAGGCACCCTAAAAGCCTAAGCTTTCATCATTAGTCACAAGTACCCCATATGTCCTATTTTTAGCAAAGTCATGCTAAAATTCACGGAAAATTTCAGCATGACCTTTGCTGAAAATAGGACATATGGAGTACCCGAATTTGCTGGAACGGAAGTTAATCGACATTCCAGCAAACTCAAGGGCCTCTCGGGTGGACAAGGCAAAAAAGGCCTCCATCACAACATGGAAAATACATTGGCATGTGAAGAGGTGAAACAATATATGCATCTCCAAGCAGTATCATTCATGTGAAGAGGAACAGAGGGTGTGCCAATTAAAAAAAGGTCATTCGTGTTCTGAGCAGACACAAGACAATGCATAATTGTGCTAGTAGTAAAACACAGAATCTTGCAAAACCAAAATACTTTCTTATTAACTGCAAGTGGGGAACACCAGGAGCAGAATTAATTGGCGGCTGCTCATGTCTAACAGCCCTGCGGCAGCTGAGCCTGAAGACAGACAAGTCTCACCAGATGAAATAAACGGGTTTCTAATAAGTGTGTAAAGAGTGATGATTCTTCTAGAGACATAGTAGCAGTTTCTAACATATTACACTGACAACTGAACTGTCACAAGTAAGAGACCTCATTAGGCTAAAAGCCAAAGCCCACAAGTACTTGTGAACTGAATCTTGCAAGTCCAAACCCATTGCTTGAATCCAGAGAAATAAAATTAGAATGCTCACAGGAAGTATAAACTCACACTAACACATAATTATTACCGATAGGCTAACACCACACATCTTCAAATAATTCCAATATAATGAGTTTGAGTAGAGAAAATGTCATTTCTATTACAACCAAATCCATTTACAGGTACTACTGCTAGCAGTCTCTGCTTCGAGCATTATTATTACAGTTCTCTGCTTCTTGGTTCATTCTATTCATGTCACAGTGTCGGTTAGAATTTTAATTTGATAACTACTGTTAGCTGAGACTCTTGTGTACTTCCCTCTTTTTTTAATTTGATTCCTACTATTAGTTGAGACTCTTGTGCATGAACTGAGGTTCAACTCTTATCTACTGGCAAAGATAGACAGGTGGCCCATCTCTAGCCTCCATCCACCGGTTGGTGCAAACTAAAGAATTTGCAGACAAATTGGCAGAGTCGTCCTCTGTGTCTATGTCAGATAGGTGTAGTTTGGGTTAGTTGAAATCCCAATCTGAATAGTCAGGTCAGGTGTAGGTCAACTGAAGGAGTAAGCTAGAACGGTGTTAAGCTCTAGTCTAGTAGTAAGGTTCAGTTGCGTTAAGCAAGATTCAAATTAGACATACTACGTTCAAAACACCACAGCTAGCTAAAGATTATTAGCTACGGTTTACTGCACGGTAAATCACAAGCTAGCACAGGCTTAAACAATAAAACATCATGTAGATTCAGACTGAGAAAACATGAAAATTCAGTTAAAAATATGTTCCCTACAGCGCCCTGAATCTTACCTACGGCGCCCTGGATCTTGAGGAAGTACGGCGGGGTTGTTCGGCGACGGTCGACTCCACGCTGGCGGTTGGCGACGCGGCTCCTCGGCGGTGGTCGACTCGACTCCTTGGCTGCGGGCGGTGGAGGGGCTCCTTTGCTGCGGACGATGAGGTCGCTGAAGGCGCTGGCGGCGATGGCACTGGTGAGCCCCAGCAGCGAGAGCACGGCTGCGCGACGGGCCCACGCTGCGGCGCCCTCGTCCGACGGCGGAGGCGGAGGAGGTGGAGGCGGAGCGGCCTTGGGCTTGGGCTGGGCGGAGAGGCGCCGGAGGAGGAGCGGGGCGAGCGTCAAGGCGTCGAGGCGGCGTCGGGGCGGCGTCGAGGCGGCGGGGCAGCGGCGTCGAGGCAGCGGGGCAGCGTCGAGGGGAAGGGGATCGAGGGCGAGGGCGAGGGAGAGAGAGGGGATAGGTTTGGGCCGGAGAGGGGCAGCGTCGAGGGGAAGGAGATCGAGGGCGGCACAATACTAATGGCGCACCACACCTCGGTGCGCCATAAGTATATCCATACTAATGGCGCACCTCGCCCTGGTGCGCCATAAGTACATCCATACTAATGGCGCACCTCGCCCTGGTGCGCCATTAGTATTTTTTTTTATTTCTGCTCGAGCCAACAGGTTATCTTCCACCTGACCTGATCCACATCAAGCTCTATCTACTAGCTCGACTGGTTAGCAGCCAGTTCTCACACTAGGAGGTCCTGGGTTCGATTCCCAAGCTCCACAATTTTTTTTATGCATTTAAAATGCTGTTTGATACTTATTTGTGTTTAAATATGTTCAAACTTGTTTAAATCATAACAGTAATATTTTTTTATAAGACACTAATAAATTTTTTTAAAAATATCATCAAACAGTAATGTCGGTGGAGCGGGGGAGGGTGCGGGGGGTGCGGGGGGTCGGCGGCAGCGGTTGAGTAGGAGAGGGGTGCGGGGGGTCGGCGGCGGCGGTTGAGTAGGGGAGGGGTGCAGGGGGTCAGCGGCGGCGGTTGAGTAGGGGAGGGGTGCGGGGGTCGGCGACGGCGGTTGAGTAGGGGAATCGAGGGTGCGGGGGGTCGGCGGCGGCGGCCGGTGGACCGGGGGGGTGCTCGGCGGCGAGGGGGGCCGGATCTGGCGAGGTGGGATAGCGATCGAGATGGAGGGGGATCGAGATCAAGTGTCCATGAAATTTAAAAATATTCATGATAGTTCAAAAAGTGCCCATGAAATACAATCGAGAAATGAAGGCTACGATTTAAATACAATCGATCTTAGCTAGCTATCTGTTCACAATCTTCTTGCCCTTCTTTTTCGCAAATGGAGTTCTTCTGTGGAACGGACGTCCTTTAGGTAGGGTGGTCCTGCTTCTTCTTGTGGTGTATGCTGCTACTTCATCATCGTCATCATGTTCGATCCTCGGGTCGCCGTACTTGTCGAAGTCTTGCTCATTGGCTACTCCATCCATTCCGATGATCTTCCTTTTGCCTCTCCTCACGACAACACGACTGGGCTTTGACGGGTCGGTAATGAAGAAGCATTGGTCACTTGGGAAGCCAGTACCCATGGCTCATTTTTCGCGGTGACGTTTGCGCCCGCGGTCTTGGATTTGGCTTCGGGTATAACCATGGTGGTGAAATACCGGTCTTCTTTTAGGACGCTCTTCGCCTATCTGACACGGAACATCGGGACCTTCTCTCCAGCGTAGCTCAGCTCCCAGATCTCCTTGATCCTTCCGTAGTATCTGTCCTTGTCATTACCGGTGTAGGATTCCATCGTTACCCCGGAGTTCTGATAACCATCGCTCTTCATGTCCTTGGCCTCGGTGTAGAATGTGTAGCCGTTGGTATCGTACGCCTCATAGGTCATCAGGTTGTGCTCGGCGCCCTGTGACAAGGCGAATATGAGTTGTTCTTCCGTGGAAGAATCCTCATGTAAAGGGTATGACAGAAGCTTCTGCTTGAACCAACGCGTGAAACATGAGTTGTGCTCTTTGATTATATCTCCGTCCGTCCTCTGTTGGCCTCGGTCATTGTACGTCTTCTTAATAAAGGTTTTGTGCTCTACCACCCAAGGATCGACCACGTCTATGTGTTGTAGCGCGACTAGATTTGCTCTTTCAAAGTCGGCGAGTCGACCCTCTAAGTCGACATGCATTTCGCGGCGACCCTCACGGTGACCCCATCCAGCGAGCCTGCCGAGGTGCCTGTTGACGGGCAGACCAACGGGGTTCTCGATGCCTAGATAATTCGTGCAGTAGGAGATGCACTCTTCGGTCAGAAAGCCCCTGGCTATACTTCCCTCTGGACTTGACATGTTGCGAACGGCATCATGCTGTGTAGGAACATCGGCCCGAGTTGGATGATATCCTCCACTATATGGACCAGCAGATGCACCATAACATCGAAGAATGCAGGCGGGAAGTACATCTCAAGCTCGCATAGTATCACCACGATCTCTTCCTGTAGCCTTCTGAGTTGCCTCACGCCAATCGACTTCCGAGAGATGACGTCGAAAAAGTTGCATAGGCCAAATAGCATTTCACGGACGTGCGCGTCCATGATCCCACGGATTGCAACTGGAAGTATCTGCGTCATCAGCACGTGACAGTCGTGAGACTTCATCCCACGGAATTTCTGCTTCACTGGGTCTAGGTATCTGCTTATCTTCCCCACGTAACCATAAGGAAGTTTTACTCCTAGGAGGCAGGTGAAAAACTGCTCGATCTCCTCCTGACTTAGAGTGAAGCACGCGGGAGGGTAGTCATTTCCGGTCTTCTTGGCCTTTTTGCCTTTGCGACGACTTTCTGTGTCCTGCTTCGCCTCATCATCATCATCATCATCATCATCATCATTAGCGTGAAGCTCCTGCCTGATGCCCATTGATTTCAAGTCTGCCCTTGCTTTCGGCCCATCTTTGGTCCTCTTTGGCATGTTGAGCAGGGTACCAAGCAGACTCTCGCACACGTTCTTCTTGATATGCACGACATCAAGGCTGTGAGGCACACGGTGGATCTTCCAGTACGGCAAGTCCCAGAAAACAGACCTCGTTTTCCATACCTTCAGCAGTGGCTCTGGCGCCTTTCGCTTCTTTCCCGGCTCTGGCGCCTTTTGCTTCTTTCTCGGCAGTGGGCAATCTTTCCAATTTTTCAACAGCTTGTCTATTTCCTCGCCGCTCCTCGTACACGGGCGTTTTCGGGGTTCGGTTTCACCATCGAACAGATCCTTGCGTTTCCTCCATGGGTCATCGTCGCGAAGCCACCTTCGATGTCCCATGAACACGATTTTCGAAGACCCGGGATCTCTATCTAGCTGGCAATACGTTGTGTCATCCATGCACCTTACGCATCCAGAAAATCCGTGGACTACCTGCCCCGCAAGATATCCGTAACCGAGATAGTCGGCATCGTCGTGAGCAGTGCGGCTCTCATAGGGAAATATTCTTTCTCTGCGGTGTCCCATGTATTGGCTGGCGTTTTCCACAGCGTGTCAAGCTCCTCTTTCAGCAGCCCCAGATACAGATTGATGTCGTTCCCTGGTTGTTTCGGCCCTTCAATTAGCATACTCATGTGAATGTACTTCCTCTTCATGCACAACCAGGGGGGAAGGTTGTACATCCACACAAACACAGGCCAGGTGCTATGTGTGCTTCTCTGGCTGCCAAACGGATTGACTCCATCGGTGCTCGCGCCCAGCACGATGTTCCTTGGATCATTCCCAAATTCTGGGTCTTCGAAGTTCAACGCTTGCCACTGGCTCGCATCCTTAGGGTGACTCAGCATCTTGTCTTTTTTATCTATCTCCGGATCATTTGCGTCATCTTCTCGCTTCTTCTCCTCCCTATCCGCGTGCCAACGCAGGAGCTTTGCTACCTTAGGGTCCGCGAAATACCGCTGCGGACGAGGAGTGATCGGAAAGTACCACACCACTTTTCGAGGAGCTTTCTTCCTCTTCTTGTATCGAGTGACGCCGCACACCGGACATATGGTAGACTCCGCGTGCTCGTCCTGATAAATGATGCAATTGTTCATGCACACATGGTATTTCACCTGCGGTAAATCCAGAGGACACACGATTTTCTTCGCCTCCTCGAAACTGGTCGGGCACTTGTTCCCCTTGGGAAGACGTTCGTGCCAGAATGACATGTTCTTGTCGAAGCATGCGTCGGTCATTTTGTGTTTTACCTTCATCTCCAGAGCCATGAGCGTTACTTTCAGGCGGGTATCCTCGGGCCTGCATCCTTCATACAATGGAGTAACCGCGTCTAACTCAGGTTGATCCATCTTGGCTTTCTCTCGGGCGGCAGCTCTTGCGTTATCCGTCTGCTTGAGAAGCAGCTCTTGAATATGAGGGTCCTGCACCCAGCCCATCGATGGTCCAGCGTCGTCTGCTCCGTCGGCATCATCATCTTCATGATCATGCCCGTCGTCTGCTCCGGCATCTTCCTCATCATCATGTTCTGCATCTTCTACATGATGACAGTGTACAGCATCACCGTCGTGATCATCTCCTGGGGATTCTTCGTCTTCTCGCCCGCCTGAGCCGCGGTGGTTGTCTTGCTGCCCTTCCTCATTTCTTGCCCGGCCCCCATGGACGACTTCGTAGTCATCTTCATCACCTTGCCACCGATAGCCATCCATGAAACCACGCAAGAGCAGGTGGTCCCGCACCTGCCCGGAATCCGGGTCCGCAATAAGGCTCTTCAGCTTGCATCTTCAACACGGACATCTTATCTCCGTCTCATTCTTTCGAAGCATCTCGGCCTTCGCGGACCTCAAAAACCTATTCACGATGCCTTCGGTCATCGTGCGGACCATGGTCGCCTGCGGCGTAGAGCAAAACGATATTTTAGAACCAAGAAAAAATTTGGCATGACTTTCCCTAAAAATAGGACCAAAAAGAATGCTTAATGCCAAAATTCTCGCCGAAACGGAAATGAATCAACATTCCGGCAAAATATTGGCAACTATCGCATTTCAAATACCGGTACACCTCCAAACACAAACACATATGCAACACCACAAACATATGCAACACCACGAACATACATAGATCTAGCTAGGCCATAAAAAGTGCATGTGCATATTGTTGTAGGGAGAACAACATAAATATAGCTTCCCCCCTTACTTACCTATCAAAACAAGGTAATTTAACCACTTAATTTGAATGAATCTATGGTGGAAATGAGGTGAAAAAGAGGAGGCACCCGAGACAAGGAGGAGGCGGTGGAGAGAATGAAGTGGGGAGAAAGTGAGTGTGGGTAGGAGAGGTTGTCCAAAATATCTTGTTGCTGCCCACTTACTAATCGCGCACCAACCATAAATGCGCCATTAGTAATCCAGGTTACTAATGGCGCACCTTCTGGCGGTGCGCCATTAGTCACTCTGTGTGTTCGGTTTATTCGGTTTGCATAGTTCGGTTTATACGGTTTTCCGGTTTGTACGGTATTAATACTTCGGTTTATACGGTATGAAATTAAAATACGGTTCTATTTCGGTATATACCAAATTATTTCGGTATGGTTTCGGTATATACCATAATAACCAAAATTGACGCGAAATTGAAAATGACATACTATATTTTACAAATTTATCATTCAAAACACATACTCTTTTAATAAAAACGGTATATAACTTTATATAAGTATATATGCATGCCTCAATTCATGCCTTGAAAGGTTATGGACGTGATTAGCATTTTTGCAAGAGAAAAAAATACTACATTACAGGAAAAAAGGGATGTTCTTTGCAGGAAATTTTACTCCTATACAAGAAAAATGACTACTTGTATCATTGTTTGCCTCAAGAAATATATATATTTTTTATTTCAGTTTATTCGGTTAATCATTCGGTTTTTCGGTATATACCATAAAAACCGAAATTCAAAACGGTATCAAAAGTTCATACCATATCGAAACCAGAAACCATAAAAACAATAAATTCGGTTCGGTTCGGTTTATTTTCGGTATGGTTTTTTGGTTCGGTTTGAAAATGCACAGAGTGAGCCATTAGTAGTTTTGCAAAAAAAACACACTAATGGCGCACTCTTCCACAGTGCGCCATTACTAGTTTAAACTAGTAATGGCGCACGGTGGAAAAGTGCGCCATTAATAGTTTTGCAAAAAAAGGAATAAAAAATATAATAAAAAAACAACATTAGTGGCGCACTTTCCGACAGGTGCGCCATTACTAGTTACAACTAGTAATGGCGCACTCCATCTGGACAGGCGCATTAGTTCAAAAAAAATTGATACTAATGGCGCACCTTGGCCCTGGTGCGCCATTAGTAGTTTCAACACTAATGGCGTATCAGAAGGTGGTGCGCCATTAGTATATACTAATGGTGCACTGCTTGTCTGGTGCGCCATTAGTGTCAATCCCATCTATAGCCCTTTTTCTAGTAGTGCATCTAGCAAACTTGAGAAGCCATATGAAATTGTGTGATGCACAAGTTACCATGTTTAGCGTACCATGTGTAGGTCTGCACAAATTACCATGATCTTATTGGTTATATTACCAGGGGGTAGTTTCATTGGAACAACATCAAATTATAAAGGAAAAAATGTGTGGACATGTAATCACCATCGGGTACAAACACTACATATGTTGACACCAACTATTGGTTTAGAAAAGTTACCAGACTAGGTGTAAGACAAACAAAGAAAAGAAAACTTTCACATATCAAAAAGAACAAAAAAAGATCTGGAAAATTGGTTCCATTAAGTTACCATCTAATAACTATGAAAAGTTACTAGCATACTTGTACTTTAATTACCACTGATTGTGTATGATGTTGTAATTGTCTCATGTTTTGTGTATCACAAAGGAAGAGTTTGAAAACAAATGGTGGGCAATGATGGATAAATATGGACAGATCGACAACGAACATTTTCACTGGTTGTGGGAAAATAGGAAATGTTGGGCCCCAGTGTACTACATGAAGCATTTCTTTCCATTCTTGCAGACAACTGCAAGGAGCGAGGGATTCAATGTTGTGCTCAAGAAGTACGTGAACCCCAACAAATCATTGATTGAATTCGGAACTCAATACACTGCAATCCAGGAGAAAGTAATGGTGGCTGTGGCAAAAGAGCAAGTGGACACAATTTACAAAGAGGCAGACATGTATTCATTGAACCCAATTGAGTTGCAGATGCGAGGGATATACACACAAAATCTGTTCTCCAAGTTCCATGTAGAGATGAAGCTAAAGACTGCTTACGGATGCGACACTTTGCAAGATGGAACCTTCAGGATGTGGTCGCTCCGAGGCATACTACCAAAGTATGGGGATAGGGACTACCATGTGCAGGCGAACAAGGATGAAGGGGTATACTCATGCACTTGCTGCAAGTTTGATCGCGATGGGCTATTGTGCGCACACATACTACGAGTAATGAAACAGATTGGAGTCTACGAGATACTAAGGGGGTATATCCGAGATAGGTGGACATGGGATCCAGAGGAGGATCTTGTTGAGCCTGATTACCAACAGCCAACAGTTAAGAAGGGTATGACAGAGGAAGGAAAAAATATCATGAGATATACATCTATTCTGAATGATTTCAAGGAACAAGCAAAAGATGCTTGCACTACTGATGAAGGGATGGCATTGGCAAGGAAACACATTAATGCTTTCAAAGACGACATGGATGCGCTAAAAAAGAGGCAGATAAAGAAAGCAAGAAAGGAAAAAGATGAGGGAAAAGAAGCAGAAATGTTTTCTTCACCACCAGGGACTAGTGCCACTGAAGGTGTCCCAGTAGTGCATCAAGGAAGCATTCCTGTCACGCATGTTTCTGGCAATATTTTTCAGTTTCAGGGCTCACATACCGAGGGATCCCAATCATCATACACAAGGGTGATACTAGACCCACCAAAGTCTACTACGGAAGGGCGTCCAAGAGAGAAAAGATTTTAGCACCCATTTGACATTGTAAAACCAAAAAAAGATAGGAAATGTAGAGTGTGCGGGTCGACAGAACATGATAAACGTAAATGTACCTCACCCATACCGCACTGAGAAACTAGAAGTGCAAAAAAGTTAGATGAGCAATGAAGTGCAAGTTATCGATTTACTTATCTATTTTACCCATTTTATTGTGTAAACGATGTTGTGACGCCATGTAATGAAAAGTTATCAGCACTGAAACAGGCAAGTTATCGTCCAAAATGTAATGGGGATTTTCAGATATGGGAATGAGATTATTTTTCGTTCTTTATTTGTGAGCAAAATGTTATGACACCATGAAATAGAAAGTTATCAGCAACTGATAAAGTATGTTATCAACACTGACTAACACAAGTTATCACCAAAAAATGTATAAAATGGAAAGTTATCAGCAACTGATAAAGTTTGTTATCAACACTGACTAACACAAGTTATCACCAAAAAATGTATAAAAAAGATAGTAATCAGCCCAGAAAAAGTGTATAAAACTATCATCGTTACATAAATTCAAACTTATGTTGGTGCAAATTTCTCACCTCAATTACTCCTTGTTGAACAAGTGATAGCGCCATTGCGTGGATTTGTTAAGAGGATGGTCCAGCCACATGCTTGTCAATATCTTCCTCAGCGCCAGGATCTGCTCTTGAGTTATTGCCGGGATATTTTTACCATCCCAGAACTCCAAGATCTTGAACGCGAAGAAACCGCAATCAGTGCTGTAAGGAGAAAAACAAAAAGTGTGTTAAAAGCAAAAAGGTGAACGAACTTTTAAAATGCTACACTACTAAGTTACCGGGTATTTAGATGGAAAAATGATGGAGTACTAGCCAAAAAAACTAACCAATTGTCCTGTTTGAACACATCGATGTACACAAGATCATAGTTTTGGATCTGCTTACTCGAGTCCTTGTACGCAATCAACCAGGCTTTTTTAATACCATTCATAAGCTTCGTAGCATGTGTGGTGAGCGAAAGGCTATCTTGTGCACGAAGAGAATCAAGAACTTCAAATCGTTTTGCCTTGAGATTAAGGCACAAGACATACCAATGCCCGTCCTTTGGTAGAGGTCCCAACTTTTGCAGTGTTGGAAACAGAAGCTGTTAAAAAAATGTTAACACATGAACACAAGAAGTTACCAATGCGTTTACAGTTAAAAATGCAAGTTATCAGAACACTGACAACGTATGTTACCAGCAGGCATACATGAAAGTTACCACAGAGAAGTAACATAACTAGGTACCAGCTAAAATTCATTAGTGGTACAATGTGTGACAAAACCAAATTAACAGCCTAACAAAATTGCCTGTTATACCAATTAAAAACAGCTTGTAGGATTTAAAAGCAGAAAAGTATGTAGTTTACATAAAAAAATGTACCTGATTTTGGTGACTAAGTATGTAGTTTACATCACGACGGAAATGTTTGAGTAGGAACTTGCTCGTGAAATCACATATGAGAAGATATAATGACAGCAACCATGGAAAGATTATCTTCCCTGGGGGTACAGAATCAGAAAGAGTTCGGATGTGGAGCTCTGCAATATTATTCGAAACATGACCACCTTCTATTACACTATTAGCAAGCTCCTCCAATGTGACCCACCGCCCATCGATGTCAATAACCCTAATACTGGAAAGCAAACAAAGAAAAAAAAAGTATATAAGCCAATGTTTTGCCAGTGAGGGGTCAAAATACCAGAGAAAAGGAAAACAGTAAACAGTAAATGTAATTACTGTTTTATCCTAGAGTCAACTGAATCAGTGGTGTGCTTGATAACTTCTGCGTAAATAAGCTCTTCGAGTGCATATGCTGTGAGGCCACAATATGGAGGCAGAAGGAACTGCGATGGGCGGCTTACCCTAACTTTTCAAATGTACAATTTAGGAGTCACACTGGCTGAATGATTACCATTGGGAGGGTGAATAATTGGTGTAACAAATTCAGGGCTAATGGGGTGGTCTATAAGAAAAGTGAAGGGAGTTATCAGAGTTGGGATTGGTAAAAAGAAAAAGAACTTATCAGAGAATAGAACAGTAAATTATCAGCATCAACATAATGATGTTATCAAGGTTGGCAGTAGGAAAAAGTTTGATACACAAAATCTTCCTACCAGTACCTTTTTACAGGAGCGTAATTTGCTTTTGCTCTAGCAGTGGCACGTCCGACTTCTTCAACCCACATAATTACATCGTCGTCTTCAACAACCGCATCATAATCTCGAACTCGGCGCTCTTCAAAAAGTTGCGATCAGGTCATTTTGCGAACCGAAAAAAGGAATGTCAAATATGTGGAAAACAGCTAAAGAAAAAAGTGATAGATAGTACGGAATGATGATATAATTACTGTAGAGAGAAAATGGGAAGAAAATGAAGGGGGTCAGGATAGTTAAAGGGGCACCATGAATGTATTAGAATGGTGTGTGTGTGCAGGGAAAGGAGGGGGGTGTATTTCCAGCAACAATAAAGAAAAAAAGGGTTGAAGTTATCAGCATGGAGGTAGCAGAAGTCATCAGAAATGTTACCGTTTTAAGTAGCTAGTTAGCAAAAAAAATGAAACCATGTAGGTATCTAGTTAGAACAAAAAAATACCAGCGCAACATTCGCAAAGGTTATCATGGTGAAAGTTACCATACGATAAAGGATGGTAAGCTAGAAAACAAGGTACAATATTTTTCATGTAGAGCGCTATAATTATCAATTAAAAGTAGAGCACTATAATTATCAGTCAGATGTTAGTAAAAGTTACCAGGAATAAAGATAAAAGGGGGTTGAAGTTATCAGCTTGGTGCTGGCAGAAGTTATCATGGTGTCATCATAAATGTTACCATTTTAAGTAGATAGTTAGCAAAAAAATGAAACCATGTAGGTATCTAGTTAGAACAAAAAAATAGCAGCACAACATTTGCAAAGAGGTTATCGTTGTGAAAATTACCATACAATAAAATGGTGAGCTAGAAAACAAGGTACAATGTCTTTCATGTAGAATGCTATAATTATCAGTTAAAACTAGAGCGCTATAATTATTAGTCAAATGTTAGTGAAAATTACCAGGAATAATGAACAATAATAATCACATATAATACATCCACACACCAAACAACATAAAAATAAAGAGAGTGAATGTGAAACGAAAACACATAGTTCATTTCATAGCACACGCGCAAAAGCAGAAGTCATTACATGTGAGAGGGGGGTTGTCCATACATAGGATACCAAAGAGCATAAATATAGACACAAAGATCAAACTAAAAGCATAAAAAGGGTCTTCGAAAAGCAGACATCCATCCCATCACTCTTTTGTGATAAAGCGAAGACACGTATATGCCTTCACTTACCAAGGTCAGCAGGCTCAAAGCATGAAACCAGCTTAGAGTCAACAGGATTATCTACTGCATTCTTTGAATCTCTTGGTGTTGTTGCCATCTGATCAATTGGGGATGCTGCTGCTCGGTCTTGGGGAGCATTGTTAACCGCTGGGTCCACTACTGGTGCTTGAGTTGTTGAAACAACCGATGGGGGCGGTGTTGGTACTGCAGCTGGGACTGCGGCCGTCGTATTAATATCTGGTCCGGGCGGTGTGGGGCCAAAATTTAGGCCAAGAGAGCAAGATGGTAGGGTGAAATCCCAGTAGGCCCTCTCAGCAACAACATCTTCTACATCTGCATTACTACTGAATTCTTGGGCGGCGACTTGGTCATCCCCAGCTTGAGCTTCAACAAATAGTGCATCTTCAGTTTCAACTGGATCTGCCACATTGGATTGGGCAGATTCAACTTGAGCTTGAACAACACATGGTATTTTGACAGGAGCTTGCACATCTTCAGCTACAGCGGCGCTCATTGGATGAGCAAATCCTTGATCTTGATCAGTAGAAGTTTCAGCTATGGCAGCACTCATTGGAGGACCAAAACCTTGATCTTGATCAGCAGAAGTTTCAGCTACAGCAACGCTCATTGGAGGAGATATTCCTTTAGGTTGATCGGCAGAAGTTTCAGCTTCAGTGCCAATAACAACATTGGCAATCTCTTCTACCACTTGAGTAATAGTGGCTGCTGCCGCGAGCTCTTCCACAGCTCCAAAACCAGCATCTGGTGAATTCCTCACAGGAGAATTAGCTTGCACAACAGCCATTGGAGAAGTGACCACGGGTGAGTCTTTAAAATCATCTTTCGCATTCTTGGAAGCAACATGAGGAGAAGACCTAGTTGCAACTGCAACTTTAGAAGAACTTTTAACCTTTCTCACAGTAATATGGGCCTTATTCCTGCACACAATAGAAGAAATATTACCAGCTTATAATAACATTAGTTACCAGCTAATATAACATTAGTTACCAGCTTATATTGACATTAGTTATCAGATTATATTTGCATTATAGAAACAGCTAAATAACATTAGTTACCAGCTTATATTAACATTAGTTACCAGCTAATATAACTTTAGTTACCAGCTTGTATTCGCATTATTTGTCAGCTTATGGCCAACTTGGTTATCCACATAATGCAAAAATCAACATCGTCACGAATCATTAATGAAGATGGTAACTATGAAGATAACAAATTTACCAACAAATTTATCATGCTAAAAATAACAGTAATCTTATAAGAGCTTCGACTATAAAAACTACCAGCCCTTTCCATACAGTATATATTCACCTAATTTACGAAGAAAAATAAACAAATAGATAAAATCATTTAGATTTCATATAGTGAGAAGAAATAACATTCATAATCACCTGCATGACGTGTCAGACGGATCAACATCTGCCCAAAAACATGTAAGATTACTAGGTACCACCTCAGACATGACACCCACACTGGTAGACCACGTTTGCTGAAGGTCGGCAACACTAATAGATGGAGTATTCGAACCCTTGACAAGTTATTATTTGAAAAGGATATAGTGCACGTGAGAAAATGTTACCATAGACAAATAACAAATGCTTACCAGCATATAATTACTAAAATTATCATGCAAACAAAGTTAAACTACATATTGTTCAAATAAAAAACTAAATTTATTATTGTGAAAATAACTACTAAAAGTTATCAGCCTCACCAGGATATAATTACCATTCATTATAGACAAGAGCACATGCTTATTAAGGACCAGGCAGAGTTGCTTCTAATTAACAGAAGGTAGGTGCTAGGAAAAGTTATAACACAAAAGAGATACAACAACTAAATATGTACAAAAAGAACACAACTAGCAGATGATAAGAAACTCACTTGCGAGGATGTTGCTTCTTTCGAGTGGGATTGGCAATTACTGAGTTAGTGCCCTTATCAGTGCCTACAATGCCAAGCTCATTGATGACCATTACCTTGATACAACGATGTGTATCATCCAACAACGGCTGGTCAGAATCAGTTGTACCAGTGTCCATGGGCGGAGAAGGTAGGCGTAATTTCTTGCGACGCTTGGAATATTGCTTATCCAAGTTACGGACAAGAGAAGAACCGCACCTCTTCACGGAAGCATCAACAGCGGCCTCATTTTGAGTATCCGTCATATCTGGCTAGTTATGCAATCCATCACTAGATACATTCCCGGAACATGTAGTAAGTATAATCTGACACTCGAGAGGCTGGCTGGTTCTTGACTCGAGAGGCTGGTCGGTTCTTGCAGTAGTAGTTCCATCAATTCCAGCTGACCTTACCGACACATTGGCAGTAGCGAACATGGTTGCACCGACATCTGCATTCGCTGCGCCACTACCTGAAGCATCATGGGCATTTGGTCCAGCACTACCCCCTCTACCTGAAGCATCATGGGCATTCGGTCCAGCACTACCCCCACTACCTGAAGCCTCATGGGCGTTCGGGCCACCTGAAGAACCATGGTAATGAACGTGAAAATCTAATTCTTCATCAGAGTGACCATCAACGCCACCAGAATCATGCTCATGATCAGAATCTAAACCTTCAACATTTTTCTTGCCGGTATCTTTTACTTGACGTGAGCGGGATGCAGGACGGGTACTTGCAGTCTTCCCGACAGTCTTCCCGACAGCAGAAGATAAACTCTTGAGTTGGCTCTCTAACACACAGACATCCATGAGCTGTCTTCATTATCCAATGACATGAACTCATTAACAAGACCACCCAGGAGGCCAACCATGCCAGACGAAAAGTGACCCACAATAGCAGAAGCTTTAGCAAGTTTCTGATAGAAAAAACAGGAATGAAAAAACAAATAATAAGGTTGTGAGAGATATTAATTACCATACAAAAACTACTAAAAATACCACACAAATATAATCTCAAAAGGAGTTATTTCAAAGTGAGAATCCAAATTATGAAACAAAAAGTTACCATCCTAGAAACAGTAAATGTTACCAGGTCTTTATAACAATGTTTACCAGGAAAGGGAAAAGACTCAAAAAATATTCAAACGCACAAAAAAAGTAAAATACCCGTTCAGAGCAGTTTTGCTGTGCATGAACACGCATGAATTTATCTAGACCTTGTAAGCCACCAAACAAGCAATAGTCTTGGCCATATTGGGGCTTAAGCTGAAAAAAATGATAAGAAATAAATAAAAATCATGATAAAACAGATGGCAATACATAGAAGGTAAGACAAATGACAATGAGAAATTACCGGTAATTTCCCATAAGAAAGCTTGTCCCTCTGGAGATCCATCCGGAGAACTTTCGATGCCAACTCATTCGTCCACACATTAATTGCAAACGGACCATTAGGCAAAAGATGATACCAAGGCCAGTTAAGTCAATAGCATCTATATACAGAAGCTGGAAAAAACAGAAAAGGTCATTACAATCTAGCTGTTTGGCGGAATAAGATATACAATCCAGAAATCATGGGAACGAAAAAAGAATAAGGGGACTAACATTGTAGAATAGGAGGCAGCCCATCGTAGGCTTTCCTTTTGAAAGGGCTTTGTGAAGCTGATCCGTAATAAATTTGCACCTGTTGAGGTTTTTTACATTGCCAATATTTTGCTGTGAAAAAAAAGAAAACACATGAAACAATAGTGGAATGTATGCACACAAGTTAGCAGGTACATAAATAAAAAAGTTATCAGGTGCATTACTGTATAATTACCATATTTTCAGAAAAAGTTATCAGGTGCATTACTGTATAACTACCACACTTTCAGAAAAAGTTATCGGGTGCATTACTACATAATTACCACAATTTCAGAAAAAGTTATCAGGTGCATTACTACATAATTACCACACTTCAGATCAAGATAAAATCAAAGGGACATAAATTATCAAGTGCATATGTCCATAATGATCAGACTAAGAAACAAAAAAGTTACTTGGTAGAAAACCAAAAAAAATAGATAAAAAGTGTGAACTAGAAAGATAGCCAGATGTGCTTACCAACACAGAATGCCATCTGGTGCTGATCTTGTTGGAAGTCGTTGGCGCCATCACAGTGCTGGCAGCAAGCACAAGCCACAAGCGCTTGAAATTTTCATCATGCCGGTTAGTGCCCAAAATAAGATTTAATACATCAACAGTTTTAGGAGCATGTCCAAGATCACCAAAAAGATCTCCCGCAAGCTCAAGCTGTTCATTTGTAGGAACCTTCAAATCCACTGCAATATCACCTCGGGGCACACCCATTATATGATGCACAGACTCTTCATTGACCGGTAACCTTCCACGACCATGTACAACGACCTCACGGGAATCAAGGTCGTATAGACCAGCAAGCCATTGAGAAAGCCGGTTGAACAGATTATCACACTTGATATTCCGCAGACTAGTGAAATCCATATCATCAATCGCGGACTTTCTCTCATCTGACATGTCCTTACAGGCAGTCACAAGAGCACTAGGAGAAGCCCTGTTCCGATCTACGGGAGGCTTATGCTTCTTTAAGGGGTTCACCTCCTCAAAGTCATCATCTAATTTGCGCTTCCTTGGCATTGTAACCTGACACACAAGAATAACAAAGAGAAAAAAAGTGAGCATAAAAGATGCATATCTGTTGAATTAATAGCCGCACACATATTCTTAAGATACATTGGTAACTTGTGAACATACAACAAGATACCTCATCGACAACAGAGAAAGGACGAAAAACAAATAAGGACATGTGTGCTTCTACTAGATATTGAATACCTGAATTTTTTTTGCTTATGATACACCGATAAAATGTATGTATCATGCAAGATAACTTATGAAAATTAGGGATGGCAACAACTTACACGCAAACACATATATTGGACATCACAGCAATAAGCATTAAAAAATCAGTGACATGATAAATTTTACAGGTGGCACCTGATAAATTATTCGCACCACCAATGGTAATATTCACATTAAGAGTTCAGGTAAGTTAAATGATGGCACATCCATCAATTAGAAACACAAAATGCATCATGAAAATTAGGGATGGAAACAACTTACACGCAAACACATATATTGGACATCACAGCAATAAGCATTAAAAAGTCAGTGACATGATAAATTTTACAGGTGACACCTGATAAATTATTCGCACCACCGATGGTAATGTTCACAATAAAAGTTCAGATTAGTTAAATGATGGCACATCCATCAATTAGAAACACAAAATGCACCATTAAAATTAGGGATGGCAACAACTTACACGCAAACACATATATTGGACATCACACAATAAGCATTAAAAAAATCAATGACATGATAAATTTTACAGGTGACACCTGATAAATTATTCACACCACTGGTGGTAATATTCACAAATAAAGTTCAGGTAAGTTAAATGATGGCACATCCATCAATTAGAAACACAAAATGCATCATGAAAATTAGGGATGGCAACAACTTACACGCAAACACATATATTGGACATCACAGCAATAAGCATTAAAAAATCAGTGACATGATAAATTTTACAGGTGACACCTGATAAATTATTCGCACCACTGATGGTAATATTCACAAATAAAGTTCAGGTAAGTTAAAATGCTGGCACACCCATCAGTTAGAAACACAAAAATGCATCATCAAAAGAGACACCACTGATAGTGCTAGAACAAACAAAGCATGATGACAACCTAAACACAAAACGAGGTGAACTGCATATAAAACACACAAACAGTATGGGATTATCACCAGCAACCTAATTATACAGGTGGTAATTCAATTACTTCACTGCAACCATAAGAGCATGATAAAATAGAGCCCAACACAGATACAGAGTGAGGAGAGTGGTTGTAAAATCCCCGCACCAAACCCTACCAGCGACCAAAATAACGGCAGAAATCATCATAGGACAACGGCGGCGAATCATGAACGGAGATATAATCGTTTTGCATCTAGAGAAAACCCTAGAAATTAGAATCGAGCCGTGTAGCAGGGGGAATCAGTTCAAAAACTTACGGCAACTACACACGAAATTGAAAACGGCAAATTCAGCACTAAATCGATGTGCATGCGAAACAGAGGCTAACAAATAGCAAATGCACCACGAATTGAACGTATTGGGCGCATTCCTCTGTTAGAAGTACACACGTGTTAGTTAGGGATTATGAGAGATAGAGATATATTTGGTTTAAACCAACAATGACTTGCCTTGTACTCCAATCCTCTTCCTCACATGTACTTCTATATATACCCTACACAAGGGTCATATCAATACAACGAATATTGTAGGTTCTATATTTTCTACATGGTATTAGAGCGGTTTATCTAACGACGCCGATCCTAGGACCTTCCGCTACTTCCGCAGCGCGCCGCCCCCGGGGAGATTAATCTCCTCTCCCCGGGGGCGCGGCACCCGATCGATCAAAAGATCAGATTGGTTTCATAGTTTAGATCAATTCCTTATATTAGATCAATTCCAATTTTCGAAATCCCTTAGACCAATTTTTCTTTAGCCACCAAATAAATCTTTGAAGACCCAAATTCCAGTGAGAAAAATCCTAGCAGATCGGTGCAGCAATCTTTATCCCACGGCGGCCAAATCACTTGATGCGTCCTCGATCCCTGTGCTCCAACAGGCGATGGTACGGTGGACGAACTCCTGCATCGGCCGCGCCCGCCTCTACATCAACCAACTCCGTCCGCCTGAAGACGCACCGGGCACCAGCGCTGGAGCACGGGAGGGACCTCGACAGCCAGTACCCGACGAGCCACATGCAACAAGATTGCATCCACGGACAGGGCAACATGGGATGTGGAATACGTCCACGATCCTAGATCGATTCCCGCCGGTGCACACGATGGCCTCCATCATCGAACCCACGGCCAGACGGGCCTCCATCGCCAGCCGTCATCTACGTCAAGACGAACAACTACACCGACCGATCTGCAACTGCATCGACTACAGGGCTCTCGAGGGATCTGGCTACGCATCCTTCGACGACACACACTGGCCGGCTACGAGTCGGCTTCGGCATCTCCACGCGACGCGACTCCTACGAGACTATGATCTACATCAAGCGCTCCATTGTCGAACCAAGCGACTGCACCTACCCATCTGCACTGCATCTAGCCGAACTACACCAGGCCGAACCACTTCATCAAGCTATACGACTACATCATCGTCTTCTTCAACACGACACGGCATCGACACCCGTCGCCACGAGGGACGCCTCCAAGCGACGCATCATCGTAGACACGCCACTGCATCACCGACACTTCATCGCCAAGGTCTTCATCAACGTGGTCTTCATCATCATCATCGTCAACACACTGCCGCCGCCTCGTTCACAAGATGGACACCTAGCGTCCTCTGACAGACTTGTCTGCAAGACGCGACCTCGACGACGGCAATGACCGCGTCATGACGACGGCATCGACTGCGTCATCCACAACTACACGACTGCATCGACACGGCGTCACTACAGTGACGACCCTACACGGCCACACAGTTCTGGCAAAACCGATGTGTGCTCGATGGGCTTCCTCCGGTCTTGGCAAAACCGGTGGACTCATCGCCGACGACACCCTCCGACATCCGCGCGGTGCATTGTCCACGTCTGCAGCTCCGTAATAGCGCATTTTTTTGCGCCTCCGGCTCTGTGCGGCTTCATCATCCACGACGACCACACCATCAACCACGACTACCTCAACCACGGCTACATCACCATCATCGGCTACCTCGACATTAATGGCTACGTCTACAACAACTCATCGGCAACAACTCCAGTCAACAATGTCCGCCTCGTCACTTGCGTCCACGACACTCCCGCTGTGACTGCGGGAGGGAATAGAGGAGAAGACTGGGAAGGCACCAGAAGGGGACGCAGTCACCGCCCTAGGTGCCGACCCATCAGCTATCAGAGACGCAGTTGATGATGGTGCAGCAGAGAGGACGGCGGAAGCGCAAGACTTCAAATTCAGCCGCAATCGTTCGCTTCACTCACGCTACGACTGAGGGGGAATGCTAGAAGTACACACGTGTTAGTTAGGGATTATGCGAGATAGAGATATATTTGGTTTAAACCAACAATGACTTGCCTTGTACTCCAATCCTCTCCCTCACATGTACTCCTATATATACCCTATACAAGGGTCAGATCAATACAACGAATATTGTAGGTTCTATATTTTCTACATCCTCGTCTGTTCTAACCTGCGACCAATCCGACGAACATCCCGCCACTGACGGCGTCGAGAAGAACTAGTGGGGCGGATGCGACGGGGATTGAGCGATGCTAACCGGTGGAACAGAAAACTGCCGCCGAGAATCGGCCGGAGAAGGTGCCGCCGCTCGCCGTCGACGGAGAGAGGGCGGGGCCGGAGCGGCCGAGGAAGACAGAGCGGAGCAGCGCGCGGACGGAGGAAGGAGTGGGGGGAGTGGGGAGTTAAGTCCGCGTCGGGGGGGGGGGGGGGGGGGGGGGGGGGGAGACGGTTCGAGCGAGCGGACGTGCTGCGGTGGCCCACACACAGCGAGAGAAAAAAACGGCTCGCTGGAAAGAGTAACGCGCGTTGGATTCAAATCGACGGTATCCAGGTGGTTTGGCGATTTTGCAAACTGGCACAGGGTTGCCAAATACATTTTTCGTTACTTAAAATATCGCATCAAGAAGGTACAAGCACAACAAACCGGCCGCAGTATGTCTCGAAGCTATTCTTTTTTGGAAAACTCTTTTCAGCGGTTGTGCTTGTGCATGGTTTATACGACTTGTTATTTTCATTTTTTGAGCGAGCACGGCTTGTTATTATGAACGCTGATCCACGGACAATGCCGAGAAATTGTAAAAATGATGACCCATGATCACGCCAGCCATGCTGCCTCTCTGATCCTCCATGACTCACCAAAGTTTTCCTGGTTAATCGCCGCCCCAAATGATCACCGGGAGCACCGACGCGCATGCTTGCGCCTACTACGTGTCACTCAGCCATGTTCATAGCCGAAACTTTCTCTTATCACCCACTGAGATCTTGAAAAAAGAGAAGGCTTGTCTCGTTCACACGTCGAAAGCGCAACACGTCACCCCCGGTCCGTACCGCTCGATGCGCCACCCGGCCGTCCCGATCATTGATCGCCAGTAGACAGTAGTGCACGCATGCTTGACGCTGCCGCATTGCACACCGCGACACCTTCACCTACTACCTGCTGCACAGCACGGGGCCTATATATACACCTTCGATCGCTCTCCGTTTTCCGCAACGCACTCGCACGAACACTTCCATATCCTATAGGACCTCAGTCTGTCAGCCACTAGCCGTTTCCTCTCCACCGCTTCCGAAGAACCCAAGCAGGTATGGCTGCCAAGGCGACCCTCGTCTGCTTCATGGTCGTGGCCCTGGCGGCGACGGGCACGGTGGAGGCGGCGACGTGCAGCCCGACGCAGCTGACCCCGTGCGCGCCGGCGATCATCGGGAACGCGGCGCCGAGCGCGGCGTGCTGCGGGAAGCTGAAGGCGCACCCGGCGAGCTGCCTGTGCAAGTACAAGAAGGACCCCAACCTGCAGCGCTACGTCAACTCCCCCAACGGCAAGAAGGTCTTCGCCGCGTGCAAGCTGCGCCTGCCAAGGTGCTGAGCGGTCGACCCGTGAGCTCCATCCATCCATGATCCATCTCCCTCGCATTTTGCACGTACGCTACGTGTGGGTGGGTGTGGCATGGCATGGCTTTGTGAGGACGTGAGGTAATAATAAATCGTACGAGAGTGCTATATTACGTATAGAAGAGAGAGAGAGAGAGAGTGGAAATAAATCACGCTGATCGATCGATCGATCATGTACTCTGGGTGGTATATACATGGAGCGAGCTGCCTGGACTTATCTTATGTCAATGTGACGATCATGTACTCTTGTGTGGCACCATATGATTGTTCCAGCTATAAATATCCTGTTCTGATGTCCTGCATACTTTAGCCAGGCCGTGTGGCCGCCGATCCATTCGTCGTTGTTTTCGTCAAAATGGAAAATGAGTATGGAAAAAATGAGTGACGAACAAATCGAGCTGCCAGATATTATAATGCTCCCGCGTCGACCTCGTTAGCTCCGACGAGGAGGACTGACCGACGACTGAGCTCCTCCACTGCGTCGGCCTTGCCGCCGAGAGCTCGTTCATTTTGGTAGCCGTTGCGAGCCCGCAGACCCCCCCCCCCCCCCCCCCCCCCCTCTCTAGTAGTAGAATGTAGTATATATGTAGTATGTATGATCTATGTAGTATGTTGTGATGAACTATGAATAATCAATGTGGTTGCAATTTCTCCTGCGAAAGCTTTTTGAAAATTATACAATTTCATATACGAAGTCTACTCTGTAGCGCACGATTTCGCCCCGCAAAACAGATCTTCCACGAACTGTAAACGCGTTATGCGGGTCGGTATTATACAGGATCTGCTAGAGTTGCTCTTATCGAGGAATTCCCTCGATCGGTGTCTTCGAACTCGGAGAGTCTAAGGGAAAACAAAATTCGGTTTCCCTCAAGGGGGAAACATAGAATTGTCCAACTAAAGCACCACATCTGGGAAAGCAACTAGTTAACGAACATTTTGGTTTCCATCGGTCTTCCTTAGCTTTTCTATCAAAAAGAATCAAAAAAAAATTGCACGAAAAAATGCGTTTTCTTTTTTTTTCCTTTCGCAAGCGTCACGGTTTTGCTTTCGCGAGAGTCACGGCCGTGCCTCTAGGAAACGGAAAAAAAACCGTGTTTTCTGTTTTTTTTCTTTCGCGAGAGTCACGGTTTTGCTTCCGCGAGAGGCACGATTGTGCTTTAGCGAGAGTCGGGGCCGTGCCTCTCGAAAACGTGAAAAAACGTGTTTTCTGTTTTTTTTTCCTTTCACGACAGCCACGGTTTTGCTTCCGCGAGAGGCACGGTTGTGCTTTCGCGAGAGTCACAGCCGTGCCTCTCGGAAATTAAAAAAAAAAATATGTTTTCTGTTTTTTCTCCTTTATCGAGAGTCACGGTTTTGCTTCCGCG
Organism: Triticum timopheevii; assembly: GCA_963921465.1. NCBI lineage: Eukaryota > Viridiplantae > Streptophyta > Magnoliopsida > Poales > Poaceae > Triticum > Triticum timopheevii. Next base: position 438,889,883 of record OY997262.1, read on the forward strand.
TGAGTCACGGCCGTGCCTCCTCGGAAACGAAAAAACGTGTTTTCTCTTCTTTTTTTTTCCGCGAGAGGCACGGTTATGATTTCGTGAGAGGCATGGGTGTGCCTCTTTTGGAAAGGGAAAAAACCAGTGCTTCCGGTTCGGTTTTTTTGGCCGATTTTTTTGTGAAAAAAAAGTTCATCAAAACCTATCAACATGGGATATAGTTTTGAAGATTTCGACGCGAGGAATCCAACGGTGAAAGCGGTTCAAGGTTTGGACGCACGGTTTAAGAGATAAAATGTTTTGAATAAACGCATCTACGAAAAAAGGGAAAACTCTCAGGTTACGACAAATGGCGCACATGCAGCGCGCCACTTGCCACAACTTGGAGAGGTTGGAGTGATTTGCAACGAGTACTCCTCAACTAGTGATTTCGTACATCTGGACTTTTTTTTTAAAAAAACTTGTTTTTTTTCATGGACGGTCATGGGCTCAAATTTAAGGCCCAAAGCATTGGCTGGAGAGCGAGCGAGTGGGGAAGGCGCGCAAATTCTCTCGTTCTCCCGCCTGAAACTCCCTCTCTTTTTTCGACCCCCCACCGATTCCTCATCGGCCGCCCCACTTTTTTCCGTCTCGTAGTTTCTCCAGCGATTATTTCGCTCGCCGCAAACGGACATCAAAATTCAAGGTATGGTCTTCGCAGCCTGGATTTACCGGAATAGCTACCAGAAATTTTGTCGGGATCTTTGTTGAAGAAACCATGCGGCGTCAAGTGTAGATCCTTGCCCATCCAGTTCAATTTGTGCTAGATTTCCTTTCCTGTACCCAACGTGTTCAGATCTGCTAGTTTGCTCGTTCGGGTATACAATTTTTAGCCCTTCTTCTGTTCTTCTGTGGTATGGTATGGGGATGGTCACTGATTTATTGGGGGAAAAGGCCCGTGGTTAGATCTCTAGATGGACGAGGTTATTTCGCCTTTTCTTGGTGCGGTTTGTTGTATTTTTGTAGCTTCTTGAATTCCTCTTGACAATTTGTATCCCTTTTTTGTCTGTGAAGATGGCAGAATCTGCAGCACTTGCTTCTGATCCTAAGAGGCTATTCAGAAAGTTGGATGGCACTGACAGAGCAAATCCCTACAAGATCTACCGCTGACTACGCTACCCTGACAGAAGAAGAGATATGGGACGAGTGTCTCGAGTGGCTAACATCGATGTGGCCGCATCGGCTAAATGTTATACTAGGGGATCAAATGGGAGCTGGGGGTGTAATCCCAACACTAGTGTTTCTTGACCGTCTCAAAGAGAGTGGCCAGCATGGTCCATACATGATAGTTTCTTCTCTGGACAAGGACAACGGTATTGGAGACTGGTTGAGACAGATAAGGTAAAGTTTCTAAGTTTACACTGCATTTCACTGTTAGTTCATATCTTACATGGGGATTACATGGTTTCAGGCTGTTTCCATCTATGAAGGAACTGTTTTACTTTGGAAACCAACAGGGTCGTGCAACAATGAGGAAACAGTTTGCGCGCAAAGCTGTTGGCCCTGATTTCCCGATCATACTGACCACATATAATATGGTCATGGTAGAAAAGCAATGGCTTGCTCAGTATGACTGGAAATATGTTGTTGTCGACGAGGTGATGGAAAAACACTGATACAATAATAATCATTTTATCCCTTATCCCTTTTGTATTTACATGTCATTTCCATGCTTCTTTTTCCAGGGCTATCAACTCAAGAAAAGAGAACACGAAGTATTGGAGGCGGTAAAGCGCCAGCCAATGGATCATAAGCTCCTTTTGATAAGGGAGCCTTTTCAAAATAACCTAGCAGAGCTGTGGTCGCTATTGAACTTTGCTCTGCCTAATGCATTCTCATCTCGTGAGGAATTTGATTCGTGGTATGATTTGCTACTGAGCACTCAAAGTCCTGAACACCCCTTACCTTATGAACAGTGTATATATGCTATTCTATATCTCATTCATGTTCTTCATGAGCTAGAAGCATTCCCTGTGCCCAAATTGCTGTTGTGATGCTAAACTGCATTTCTTGATTATACTTATAGTTACCTGAATTTTCTGATGGAACGTTACCTATCTTCCAGAATGGTTTACTCTGCATGGCATTGGCCTGATAACTGTTATATTGGTATATGAATTTAATAGAATTGACATGCTGATTGTTGTTCTAGCCCAAACATCTATCAGAATTTGTAAAGGTAGAATGATCCTAAGAAGCACATAATGTGATCAGAACATTGTAAACGTATCTGTTAAACTAGGGGAAAATAAATTTTCTTACTATCAGTTATCTGCCATAAACTCATAATTGCAGTGATTTTACTATTTAAATACTACTCTTGAACATATTCTTCTGCAGTTGTATGTAAAAACTACAGTGCTGCTGCTAAATTGTCTATCAAATATTTAATACTTTGTATTTTGCTTAACTCTATCATATATTGTTATGTTATGTTTGCTGAGAAACTTACTTATAAATCAAGTAAGATTCATATATTTCTAACAATTAAGCTACTTGTTAAATATTCTGTGTATTACTTTTTTGGCCTCGGCTGACAACCACCGTCTTTAAAGGTTTGATAAATCTGGGAAAGAAGGTGAGGAACAACAAATTGAAGAGGAAAGAAAGGCCCTTCTTTCGAAGCTTCATGCCATTTTGCGCCCGTTCCTTCTAAGGGACATGAAGGGGGCTGTCCAAAACAGGGTTCCACAAAACAAAGGTGCCACATGCTACAAGACTAAAGTTGTTCAGAACTCGGATGCAATTACCATCACATGCTCCGGTGACAACGCGACAAAAGAAGGCGCAAAGACTGATGGTGAGAGTTGTCAAGAGGTATCAGCAGAGGTTGTTGGTGAAACTGATGGTGAAGGTAGTCCTAACACGCAAATCGGTCAATTGGGCTTGGAAGCGGAAGTTAATAAGGTCATTAAGAGGCCGAGAAGAAATGATGCACCTATCTCACCAGTAGGCGAGAGCAATCCAGCTATGCATGTGCAAGTGCCAAATTCAAGTTCCCCTGAAACAATCTTCAAGGCACTCAAAAACATACCTGACTTAGCCCGTAGCGATATTCTGAGAGCCTACAGTGCTCTTATCCGTGATGATCGCCGGTTTGAGTCTCTCATGGCACTCCGATGGACATGAGAAAGGATTGGCTGCTCATGGAGATTGGAAACAACTAGTGCTTGCTCTGTCACTCCAGCAGTATGAATACGCCTGCATGTTTAGATGTTATCTGATGGAATTCATGCTCCTGATGCTCCCTTCCTGATTAGTTAGTCTCAGTAAGTGGCGGAGCCAGCGTATAACTATTGGGTTCAACTGAACCCAATGGATTTTGCCTCGTACGTGCCTGTATGTACGTGTTTGACTGATCTGAACCCAGTAAAATATCTTGCCTGACCCCAACACACCTCACGTGAAACAAAGGGCCCAAAAGGCAAAAGCCCACGAATCCATTCCCATGCCTAGCCCGGGAGTGCGGGCGTCACGTAAACGTTTCGCGAGAAAACGCACTCAGCCGCACGCGGCACGCCTCGTCGAAGATTTTTTTTTCATCGTTGGTCTGTTCCCTTCTCTGATTCCTATCTCGCCTGTTCGTTTTGCTCGGCGCCTTGGCCGCCGCCGCACGCCCGCGGCAAGCAGCGGCTACAGATCGACATCGGCAATAACCGAAGCCTAAAATTTGAGGTAATTAGATTGTATTGCCGCATCTCCTCTCTCATATGTATGTTCAATCTAGCCTAAAAGCCCAGTACGGTAGGGACCTTTTTGCCCTAGTTTTTTTTTTTAAATTTCTTCATGGACTTTGATTGATCTAGGCTATGGAGCAGTATTTGTCAAAGAAAACACGGTCACCATTGACATAATTATACATGCACATTAAGGTCGCGCATTAGATGTAGGCTAACTACATCAAATATCACAACAGTTAGTCTCCAGAAGCCTACTATTCATACATAAATTAACTTAGATGAATTGCCTTATAATCCGGCTGAGCAGAAGAAAATTCAGAGTACACAGGAAATCCAGAGAAGCAAGACAAGAATAGGTGCATATATTTAACTTGGGGACCTAATAGGCCACCTTCTAATTTTGATTACCCGCAGAGGGAGGCTGGAGATATTAACTCAACGGAGATTGAATCCAGATTGATTTGATGAATATGGTCGTTGTGGTGACAAAGTGCATAAGGCCTTCTGTTTGTGCGGCTACCTTTTTAGAGATTACAATCATGGACAATCTGGGAGTGATGCATTTGAAATTAACGGTTGGAACAAGAAAGGCAGACTAGATATTCATGAGGGTAATGACAATGCTTTGATGATCAAGATCCATAAATTCAGGTTGCTCTTGATAAGCAAACTGATCTTACAAAAAAGCAAAATTGAATCTGGCTTAATGCTTCCATTGATTCGGTGAGATACTTGTTGCATCATGTCTTAGCTTTCCGAGTCCATGACGAATTAGAGGAGTCATGGAGTGAACGCAATGGCCAAATTTTCTGGCTCCGCCCCTGGTCTCAGTAATGTTGGAACCATGTGATGCCTGCCATGGCCCAGGAGCAATGCTGTATATATGGACTTATTCATATGATGTCCTTAACTAGTAGTACTAGTATGAAGTCTCCTTGTTTCTCAACTGCAGTGCCATTTTACTTGTGACTCCTGAGAACATGCATTTGATACCGAGTGTTAAATTGTCGCAAAAAATTAAGTTAGATGCATTTATTTGTTTCTGCTAGTATAGTGAACCATGCAGGTTATTTCCTACTCCTACTTTGTTGAACTTTAGTTTTGGCGCTTCTTCAAGACTTGGACTCTCGGGCTTAACACTGACGAAACTCGCGAATCTACGGTGTTTCCTTAGCTAGGAGCACAACCTGAAACACTAGAGTAATGGTGTACCGTCGACTCGTGGATTTAATTACTCAAGGTTCACCGACGTATATCCGCGGGCGTAGCTAGTCGATAGGCGGCAAAATCAGTCTGGTGATCTATATGCATCATCTGCACATGGGATCTGAATGTCTCGCTCCACTTGGCAAAGAAAAGAATCATCTTGCCTTCTTAGATTAGACGAGCAAACGTGCTTACTGTTTCCATGAAAGGCGCTCGATTATGTTGAGAAAAATGACATGCAGCCGTTGAGAGTGGAGCGAGATGGGGTCGTCCGCCGGTGGCTTTGCGACCAGCAACCGGAGACCGACCTGCCCACAATAGCCAATCAAGCCTCGCCACGTACGCACCCGCCCACCATTTCCCAGCCTTCCTCGAAGCCCATCCCGGCGGGTCAAAGTCTCTCGCGGGCGCGCGAGCTGCCGCCACCAATCCAAACGACAGAGCACGAATGCACGAGCAGAGCAAATGCATGGAACCGGTCTTGCTCAATCGCTCGCCATGCCGTTGCTCCCCGTTCTCCTCCTGGTGGCCGCCGGGCTCGCCGTCTCCCACGGCTACCGGACGGCCGGCGCTGGCGACGCCCGCGCGTACAACTCGAGCATGAGCCATAGGTCGTTCGCGTGCGGGAGGCATAACATACAATACCCGCTCTACCTCTCCAACGAGTCCAGCGTCATGGACGGGGTGTCCCACTCCTACTGCGGCTACCCCGGCATGGCCGCGCGCTGCGACGACAGCCGCGACAATGCCACCGCTACGCTTCAGCTCGCCGGGGGCACCAAGTACACCGTGCTGGGCATAGACTAACGACCACCAAACCATGAGCCTTGCCGACGCCGACGCGCTCAAGGAATGACAGCTGCAATTAGTGTGTAGACGCGTAGTGGAGCTGAGATGAGTAACGCTCGTCTTAACTATCTGTCCGTTGGCCTGCCGTTGGGTTTGATTGATGAACTTGCGGCCACATCTTCTGATGCCACTCAATCTAGACTTTGGCCTTTAATTCGGTCATATGACATCGTGGGCCTACCTGACAGGGATTCTTTCGTTAGTGGTGCGCCGTTAGTAAAGCTTGTTTCCTCTATGGACTTTCATCTCAACGGAGCAATTTTGTTGCAACCCATAAGCTTAAAAAAAAACAGTGGCCAAGAAGTCGTTAATATAGACCACAAGGTGTCGACAATTACGACCTAGAAAGATCGCTATCCTAAAGAGCTGGTAACGAGGATGGCTAGAAGATAACCCTAACTATGGCCAAATAGAGGCGGGGCACAAACCTTGCAAGTTTCCTGATGGAGCCCCATCTGTCCGAGCTTTATCAGATGAAGAAGGAATCAAAGAACAAAAACATGCAACAACATTATTCCCTCCGAAGATTTTACCTTTATTGAACCTCCACACACCTTGTGCCAATGTCAACAAGGGTCCAAGAACGAGTACATGACCCTGGCCATTGATAGCGTCATCGTCTCACCGCTACTAGCTAGACACTTAGAGTCAACCACTAGTAGAAAAGGGGGCAATGATCCAGACCAGGTCAGCCCATTAGTCCCGGTTCAATCCAGAACCGGGACCAATGGGAGCATTTGATCCGGTTCGTGAGCCCCGGGGGCCGGCCGGGCCACATGGGCCATTGGTCCCGGTTCGTCTGGACCTTTTGGTCCCGGTTGGTGGGACGAACCGGGACCAATGGGTCTCGCTCCTGGCCCACCATCATTGGTCCCGGTTGGTAGCATGAACCAGGACCAAAGACTGCCCTTTAGTCCCGGTTCGTGGGACGAACCAGGACCAATGAGTTGCCTATATATACCCCTCGCCCGCGAGCAGAGCACTCCCACTGCTCTGTTTTTCCTGGCCGGCGAGGGGAGAGCTTTGTGGTGCTCTAGCTCACCTCCTATGCACACGAGGTGTTCGATGGAATGCCCGAGCCACACTACTTAAGCTTTCTCCTCTCCAAGCTCCATTTTCCTCAATATTTGTCTAGGTTTAGCGGTCCATCCCGTCCCATCCCCGTCTTCACCGCCGTCGATCGCCTGCGCCGATCTCGTCGCCGGCACCACCGTGGTGAGCCTCTTGTTCTTATCTTCTTTCTGAAAGGAAAAAATTTCTTACTTGTATGTTTATATAGATACTTGTATAATTTTCTTACTTTTATTATTGCATCTTATATAGTGCGATGGTTTTGGTATCCGCCCCCGTCGGCCCTCGTCCTGTCTATGATTCGGATGTGGTATATATTATCTTTTCATAACTATTGGTTCATTTATTGTTTATGACAATTATGCCGACCAACGTGACATAGATTTTATTTATCTAGGAGGTTGTGGAACCGGAAATTCCAACCGACCCTATTGTCGAGAGGTTAAATTTACTTGAAGAAGAAAACAATTTGTTGAAGGAAAAAATAAGAAAAATTGAGGAGGAGGAGAAGATGATATTGGAGTTGCATGTTGCGGATGTCGTCGATGATCACAAGATCAAGATGGATGCAATGCGCTTGAAGATTAGAAAGATTAGAAAATATGCCATTCATACCGAGGCTTGGTATCATTATGCCGTTGGATCAGTTGTTACATTGGTTGCGATTATGATCGCATTTGTTTTCGCATTGAAATGTTTTACATAGTTTCAATGTATGGTTTAATTAATTTAGATGCTCTGCAGAGTTTTATGTTGTTAGATGAGAACTATGTATGTACTTTGGTTTTAATGTGATGATGAACTTCTATTAATTTGGTCACTTAATTATCTATTCATGATGTTCTGTAATGCACGCAGATGAACCGGCAATGAATGTACGGTTCAAGACACACCTCCGAGTACATTAAGGGGGTGCATGATTTTCTCGAAGTGGCTGAGGCAAACAAGCAGAATGGTTTTATGTGTTGTCCATGCCCTATATGTGGGAATACGAAGTCTTACTCTGACCGGAAAATCCTTCACACCCACCTGCTTTACAAGGGTTTCATGCCACACTATAATGTTTGGACGAGACACGGAGAAATAGAGGTTATGATGGAAGACGGCGAAGAAGAAGAGTACGATGACAACTATGTGCCCCCTGAATACGGTGATGCTACTGAAGATCAAGAGGAACCAGACGATGTGCACGATGATGCTGCAACGGGCGAAGCTGCTGAAGATCAAGAGGAACCAGACGATGTGCCCGATGATGATGATCTCCGCCGGGTCATTGTCGATGCAAGGACGCATTGCGAAAGTCAAAAGGGGAAGCTGAAGTTCGATCGCATGTTAGAGGACCACAAAAAAGGGTTGTACCCCAATTGCGAAGATGGCGACACAAAGCTCGGTACCGTACTAGAGTTGCTGCAGCGAAGGCAGAGAATGATGTGCCTGACAAAGGATTTGAGAAGCTACTGAAAATATTGAAGAAGAAGCTTCCAAAGGATAACGAATTGCCTGACAGTACATACGCAGCAAAGAAGGTTGTATGCCCTCTAGGATTGGAGGTGCAGAAGATACATGCATGCCCTAATGACTGCATCCTCTACCGTGGTGCGTATAAGGATCTTAACGCATACCCGGTATGCGGTGCATTACGGTATAAGATTAGACGAGATGACCCTGGTGATGTTGACGGCAAGCCCCCCAGGAAGAGGGTTCCTGCGAAGGTGATGTGGTATGCTCCTATAATACCACGGTTGAAACGTCTGTTCAGAAACGGAGAGCATGCCAAGTTGATGCGATGGCACAGTGAGGACCGTAAGAAAGACGGGAAGTTGAGAGCACCCGCTGATGGGTCGCAGTGGAGAAAAATCGAGAGAAAGTACTGAGATGAGTTTGCAAGTGACCCAAGGAACGTATGGTTTGCTTTAAGCGCGGATGGCATTAATCCTTTCGGGGAGCAGAGCAGCAATCACAGCACCTGGCCCGTGACTCTATGTATGTATAACCTTCCTCCTTGGATGTGCATGAAGCGGAAGTTCATTATGATGCCAGTTCTCATCCAAGGCCCTAAGCAACCCGACAACGACTTTGATGTGTACCTAAGGCCATTAGTTGAAGAACTTTTATAGCTGTGGAATGGAAACGGTGTACGTACGTGGGATGAGCACAAACAGGAGGAATTTGACCTAAAGGCGTTGATGTTCGTGACCATCAACGATTGGCCCGCTCTCAGTAACCTTTCAGGACAGACAAACAAGGGATACCACGCATACACACTGTTTACTTGACACCGATAGTATATACCTGGGAAGCTGCAGGAAGAATGTGTACCTGGGCCATCGTCGATTTCTTCCGACCAACCATCAATGCCGAAAGAAAGGCAATCATTTCAAAGGCGAGGCAGATCACCGGAAGAAGCCCGCCACCAATCGGGACCAAAGGCTTTGCTATATAAGCAAACACTTTGCAAAAATTCAGAATTTCATCGCCAGTTGCCCCCGACGACGCCGACCTCCTCGACGCCGCCAGGCTGCTCCACCTCGCCGTCGTCGCCGCCGCCGCCAAGGCCGTCGCCTCCCCGAGCCCGCGCCGTCCTCGTCGCCGGCCTCCCCGAGCCCGCGCTGTCCTCGTCGCCGGCCTCCCCAAGCCCGCACCATCCTAGTCGCCGGCCTTCCCGAGCCCGCGCCGCCTCGTCGCCGGCCTCCCCGAGCCCGCCGTCCTCGTCCCCGTCGCCGCGTGCCTCCCCGAGCCCAACCTCCTCGTCCCTGTCGCCGTGTGCCGCCCAAGACCGCCGTCCCCGTCACCGCGTGCTGCCCCGAGCCCCTGCCCCGTCCCGCCCCTGCGCGCCGGCGCCCTCGCCGCCCCCACCGTCGCCATCGTCATCGCTAGCCGCCCCCGCTGTGAGCCGCCACGCTGCCCCGGCTCTGTTTTTTTAATTTTTATTAGTTTATTTTTTTGTTCATATATATATATATATATATATATAATGTATATGTGTATGTATGTGGCTATGTGTATGTAGATGTTCAAAATGTATAAAAAAATTGTTCAGAGCATGGTTTTGTTCATATATGTATTTTTTGTTCATATGTGTATTAATGTTTTCATATATGCAAAAGATAGATTTTTAGAAAAGTTAGGATTTTTTTCTGTTCATAGATTTTTTGGTGATTTTAGGTTAGTGCATTTTAGGTTAGTGTAGAGGAGAAAGGAAAATAAGGAAAAGAAAGAAAAGAGGAAGAAGGAAGAAGGAAGAAGAAGAAGAAAAAGAATGAGAGGAAAAAGGAAAATAAGAAAGAGGAGAAGAAGAAAGGAATAGAGGAGAGGAAGAAAAAAATAGAAAAATTTCTTCCTCTCCTCTATTCCTTTCTTCTTCTCCTCTTTTTTTCTTCTTCTTTTTTTTCTTCTTCTTCTTCCTTCTTCCTTCTTCCTCTTTTCTTCCTTTTCCTTATTTTTCTTTCTCGAGGGAGAAGAAGAAGAATAAAAGGAATAGAGGCGAAAGAAGAAACTTCAACACAAGGGGGGGGAGTACCGATACCACCTCCCCGATAACATTATTTTTCCATGTATATGTATGTCGCGTTGTTGTCGATATAACCCCCTCGAGATAACTTCGACATGAGGGGCGGTCGATATATATACCCCCTCTCGACCGTGATAACTTATACCACGACAGCACCCCCCTCGGCCCTCTCGCTTGACCAAAACTCTCGAGGACACCCAAACCCTAGAGAGAAAACGATGTTGGTCGTCTCCTACCCCCTCCCGCCGCGCCCCTACCCGACAAATTAACTCTCTCGAGGCCACCCAAATTTACCAAGTTAAAAGAGCGTTGTCGTCGAGGCCACCCCAAACCCTTGAAGCGTTGTGTCGAGGCCACCCCAAACCCTAGAGAAGCAGCATCGAGGCCACTAACATGATTCCTTATTATGATTAGCTAGCTAGTTCTACGTTTGCCACTAATATATATCCATATGTACCATGTTTGAAAAATAATTGACATGTTGTAAATATTTGCAGAAACTATAGAGCACTCCCGAGACGAAGCAACAGAAGCGATGTTGGGGGACATAATCGCACAAAGAAGTGATGAAGTTGCGTCATTTCTCAACGACACCGATGGTCAGGAAGGACTGGGTGAAGAAGAGGGCTTGGAAATAGTTCACCGCAGAAGCTCCGGGACTGCAGAAGGAGCTGCGATATACATACCCGAAAGTAAGTACTACTGGCTAGCTAGTTGCGCACATCTCCCGTTGATTCTATAGCTATACTTTCATCAATGCCATTTATAATGCTTCATTATCAGTTTGATTGGCCTCTATTTCTCGTAAAGTGATTGTGGTAGGAACAAGGGAATGATTTCTGTGGATACTACGTGTGCGAGTTCATCCACAACGCGACTTTGAAAAATAAGCGGGGCTACTCTAAAAGACAATATGAAGTGCGTAAGCAATAATATTCACAATTTCATTTTATTACACCATCATTTCTGTTGATTTTCATTCATATATATGTATTAATTAACCCCCTTCTTCAAATTAGACGTGGCAGATGCGGAATGAACTCCTAGAACCAGATCGCATGAAAGCAATTCAAGAGGAATTGGCGGGATTCTTTCTTGACCACGTCATCAATAAAGCCGGAGAATACCATGTGCAAGTTGATTTCAATTGCTAGGGGATTGTAATTAAGAGATCTTACATATTGTATATGTATGTAGCCAGTAGCGTCGGATAGATAATACGAAAACTTGTTGTTCGACCAATCTCTCGGAGAAGGAGAGGTCGATCGATCACTTCTCTCGGTATCCATGACGAACTTCTGTACTTAATGGTTCCCTTCATTTTCTTACTAGCTAGCATGTCGAAGGCATCTCTATGTATAGTACGTAGCGTCGACCAAGCACGGACATAAGAGAGGACACTTCTCTCTATTAATTAGCTAGCTAACACAATATATGAAACACCTAAATTAACCCCCCAAAACCCCCAACCCCCCCACCCCCCTTTAAAAAAACAAAAACCCCAGCCACTGGAATGCTGACGCGTGGAGGCCTTTTGGTCCCGGTTGGTGCCTCCAACCGGGACCAAAGGCCCCCCTGCCTGGGCTCGACGCACCGGCCACGTGGAGGCACATCTGTCCCGGTTCGTGTTTGAACCGGGACTAAAGGGGGGAGGTATTAGTAACGACCCATTAGTCCCAGTTCATGAACCGGGAATTAAGGCCCTTACGAACCGCGACAAATTTCCCCTTTTCTACTAGTGAACCCTACTCAAAGTTAGGGTGAAAAGGGACTATGGAGACAACATAGGCGGGGTTCCCAAGCCTCGCCCGCTTCAGAAATGTTTTGGAAGTTACAATTAAAAGTTCATGGGGAACACGTGTAAGAGCTTTAAAAATTTCTCACAAAAATACGGTACGTTATAAACGTGACATTATATAAGCAGGTGAAAATTGATAACACAACACTGTAGATGCCCATATATTCATCCCTATGAGCGCATGCACACACCCTCTACCTTATCAACTCCTTCAAGATACTGAGTCGGCATAATAGCTTGAGATTGACGAAACCACCATATATGTCATAGTCGACGGGAACGTCTTCTCCCAATTAACAAGCGTCGCTGGAAATGTTGAAATAAATCTAGAAAATTGCCAGCGCCAGAGCAAAGCTCAAGACTTGAACCGTGCACTACTAGGAAAAGGGCTATAGATAATATGGACATTAATGGTGCACCGCATATGTGGTGCGCCACTGCTATATAGCAGTGGCGCACCATATATAGGTATGCCATTAAACTCTAAATACTAATGGCGCACCACATCCACGGTGCGCCACTGCTAACAATTTTTTTTCAAAACTAGCAATGGTGCACCATAGACGCACCACACCCACGGTGGGCCATTACTAACTTTGACCAAAAATTCCACCGAATGAACCCCCCCCCCCCCCCCCACAGTGGACCGCTTTTTCAGTTTTAGAAAAATAAAAGAAAATGATGAAAATGTCAAAAAAATAAAAGAAAATAAGTTTCTCATGTGATATGTGGTCTAGTTGTTGGGAAAAATTTACAAATATGAATTTCGACTTTATTTGCAAAATCTCTATGGAATTTGTAAAATGGGCATAACTTTTGCATACGAACTCGGATTAAAAAGTTTTTTATATGAAAAATCATCTACTCAAAAAGATACATCCGAATTCAACCGGGGAACCCCGTTGAAGATTTTTAGAATCCCCAAAAACCTAACAGAAAAAAAGATACGGGGCTTTTAAGATCTAGAGGGGGAAACATGGAAAAGAATTCAAACTTAGTAGTGGCGCACCATTTGCTAGGTGCGCCACTAGTAATAGAAAAAAAATTAGTTTTGATTTTTTTTTCGTTTTTTTGGAAAAAAATGTTCAAAATATGATACGTAATATGAACAGAAGTTTGAATTTTTTTTCTCAAAATTTCATCACACTCATGAACATGAACAAAGCCCTAGACATCATCAAGGTTTAATAGGATTGGTATGCTAGATATATCAACAAGTGCCTGTTAAGTGAGCTGGTGCTGAGGTTGGATAGAACTCTGAAGTTAAGCGTGTTTGGGCTGGAGTAGTGTGAGGATGAGTGACCTTTCGGAAAGTTTGGTGCACCTGTAGTGCGCCATTAATGGCCAAAACAGGTGCGCCACTAGCAAGCCTTTTCCTAGTAGTGGTGGTGGGCTCGTTCCACCACAAGAAATCTAACCATCTGAATTACGCTCAGTTCTTTCACTTCATTTTCATTGGTCACCATGGTAACATGATTTTCAGTGTATATTTCCTCTTGTTTTTCACTTGATATTTTTTCTCATTATTTTTCCAACGAGCGTGCATGGGTCGCTTGATCGTTTCTGATCTGAGAGGTGAACTCGACATGCAAGTTTTGAGAAATGGGGGTGAAGTATGCAGGTTATTTCCTAGGAGTACTTTGCTGATGTTTCATTTGGCGCTTCTCCAGGTCCTGGACTCTTCGACTTGACCGGCCGAAACTCGCGAACCCCTGCTCTTTCCTTAGCTAGGAGCACAAACTGAGACGCTAAACAATGGACTCTCTTGGTCGTGGAGTCGTCAGCTCAATTAACTACTCCAAAGTTCACTGTCGTCACTCGCAATTTTTTTAAAAAAATCACTGTCGTATATCCATGCTCGTTCCTAGTCTTGTGACCCACTCCCCGCATGCAAACGTGTGCAAGGAAAATGTCGTTAATTTTTGTTCCACTGACGATCGAGCGTGTTCATTTTTGTTTCTCTCCCCTTGCGCAAAGAAAGAATCTTCTGTTCTTTGATTATTAGACAAGGGAACGTGTTTATCAAAGGTGTTCGACAATGTTAAAAATGTGACCACAACTGTAGACAAGAAAAGGCAATGTGCATGCAGGATGCAGCCATCGAGAGGGACTCCCCACCGGACAAGCGGACAAACACCGCCGCAGGGAAACACAGATGAGGTCGTCGGCCGGTGGCTTTGCGACCAGCAACCGTAGACCCACCTGCCCCATACAACCAATCAGTCCTCGCCACGCACGCACCCGCCCACCATTTCCCAGCCTCCACCAACCTTCGGCGAACTAGCCCATCCCCGCAGGTCAAAGTCTCGCGCGCGCGCGCGAGCGGCCGCCACCAATATTCAAACGACAGAGCTAGAGCAGATGCATGGAACCGATCTAGCACCAGCAGCTACCATCTACCCGCCTGACGTGCTAGGCTAGCTTCCACAATCGCCATGCCGCTGCTCCTCCTCCTCCTCCTCCTCCTCCTGGTGGCCGCCGCGCTCCCGGTCTCCCGCGGCTACCCCACGGCCGGCGCCGGCGACGCCCGCGCCTACAACTCGAGCATGTGCCAGAGGTCCTTCGAGTGCGGGGCGCTCAACATCCACTACCCGTTTTACCTCTCCAACGAGTCCAGGGTCGTCGACGGGGTGTCCCAGTCCTTCTGCGGCTACCCCGGCATGGCCGTCCGCTGCGGCGACGACGGGGCCACCGCCACGCTACAGCTCGGCGGGGGCACCAACTACACTGTGCTGGGTATCGACTACGACAACCACACCATCACGCTCGCCGACGCCGACGTCCTCAACGGCGTCTGCCCCATGGTCCGCCACAACGTCAACATCCCTCGCGAGGCGTGGCTCAACTTCACGCCCACCGGCAACAGCACCATCTCCTTCTTCCTCGACTGCAACTTCACCACAAACGTCACCGTCGCCCCTCTGCAGCCGCCCGAGCTCGTCCCGATCAACTGCGCCGGCTTCGAGCGAGTGCGCGGGTCGTCGTTCCTCGCCACGCAGCTCGGCGCGCCGGACGGGAACTGGACACGGGCGTGCAAGGAGGTGTACGTGGCGCCCGTGCAGACCGGCGAGTGGCTGACGAGCCCGGAGTCCCGCGGGCGGCTCGGGAGCGGCGGGTACGGCGACGTGCTCCGGCGCGGGTTCCGCCTCAGCTGGGACCCCAGCGCTGGCCCCTGCTTCAAGTGCGAGCTGTCCGGGGGCCGGTGCAGCTACGACCAGCCCGGCGGGTTCCTCGGCTGCCTCTGCTCCGACGGCCGCGTGCGCACCATGGACTGCGGTAAGATTCACAATTTGTTTGCATTTCGGTACTATCCGGTGGAACACAACCCCTTCAGCGGCGGAGCTGACCGCCGGTCATCGTTGGCGGGCGGTGCACGTATGTACGTGAACGGCGGCCGTCGTCAGTTTTCTTTCCCTTCTGGACCTAGTCTTGTCGCGTGCCACGGGGCCAAAGCTCGATTCCGACGGGTGACGCCCGGCGAACCAGTCCGCTGCCTCCACGAGATGCGCCCGAAACGTTTGACTTGAACCTCGGCTCCACCATGAATTTCCCCTGGTCGAGCCGTCGAGGCGGGAGGAAGACGAACGGGGCCCGTAAAATACCCCGTCCAGCTGACCCCCGACACCGCCACGTCCATTGACCTGTCACGATGGACCATGACCGTTGCGGAGTAATGCATGCCCTATCTTAAGCACCAGAACACTACAAACTCTGCTGGCACATACATTCCGTTTGTGCACACACATCGCTCGTCATGTTGGGTCTAGCGCGGGAAGCAGTCGACCAGATGCGTTGCCTGCACTCCGTGCCGCTCCTTGTCGCCATGCTGGTCGTCTCGTCGGCGCCACGAACCGCGCCGCAGCCACCGCTCGACCCCGGTGCCTACTTCCGGTACACCAACTGCACCCCGGCGCCCTACCAGTGCGGGTCACTCGCGTTCGATGTCAACTATCCGTTCGCCGTCGACGGAGTAGCCCGGCCGGACTACTGCTCCTCCCCGGGCCACCGCCTCTTGTGCGTGAACACCTCGTTGACGATCTACATGAACTCCGGCGGGTCATTCCAGGTCACGGGCATCGACTACGGCAACCAGGTGGTCACCGTGATCGACCAGAGCCTGGCCCACGAGTCGGCGTGCCCGCACGCCTACCGCAGCACCACCATCGACGCCGCCGCGTTTGCGTACACTGACCGGGACCGGTTCATGACCGTCTACGTGAACTGCAGCAGCGCCAGATCGTCGTTGCCGCTGGTGCACGACGCCTTCGCCTGCGTCTTCGGGGGGCGGTCGTACTACAGGCTGGACAACGGCACGTCGGCGCCGGAGGATGTGCTGGACCTGGGTGTGGTGTGCAGCTCGACCCTGGTGGTCCCGTACGACTCGGCCATGGCGGATGCGCTGGCCGCCGGGAACGCCACCCTCGGGGACGCTGTCCGGGTCGGGTTCTCGGTGAGGTGGAAGGCCGGTGCTGGGTGGTGCGGCGACTGCCATAGCAGAGCACCGGACGATCACACGTGCTTCTGCCCCGGCGGTCAGGTCATCGGGTCGTGTCCTTCAGGTATCCAGTACAGTATTAGATCAGATGAGGAGTAACTAGTTGGGCAACGATGTTCGATTCATCCAAAAAAAATTGGTCATCCAAATTGAGGAACATGGTTTTAGATCTAAGCAACCTTGAGATCTCCTAATTCCTTGATTGGCTTACGATTACTTGCGCAACTCTAAGCAACCTTGACATCTCCTAATTCCTGACTAGTCTATTCACTGGTCATGGAAGACTTCTCTTCTTGGACGTTGACAGTTTGACACTTCATCTACAAGTATGCATGACTCTTTGACCATAGGAAATCAGGGCGAATTAGGTAGGATGGTGACATAGGCACATACCAGGTAGTACTATGAACTAGACCATTTCCTGAAATGCTCCACATTTAGCATGTTCTCTACTCCATATGTTTGGTCAAAAAATAGTTTCACAGCATAAATCGTTGTTTAAATCTAGGACCCCCTTATTTGGCGATCGTTCGCTAGGAGGGGTTGGCATTTGCGAACGTTTTGATGACATTTTTAGTTGTGGGTGGAATGATAGTTTCTTCAGAGCAGCATGACATTTTCTGGGGTAAGTTTCAAAACTATCATTTCCTAAAAAATGACATGTCACTTTGAAGAAACTAGAAAATGTTATGCTGCTCTGAAGAAACTATGAAATTTATCCCAAAAAATGTCATGCTGCTCTGAAGAAACTATCATTCCACCCACAACTAAAACTGCCAGCATAAACGTTCGAGCTGCCACCCTCTTCCAGCGAACTGTCGCCAGATAAGATTTCTGTAAATCTAAGCCATGTCTGACTAGAGTTAGAACTGAGAACTTGTCTGTTCCTTGTTCCTTGCTTTCCTTCTGTCGTAGAAATGAATTTTGATATTTGATTCTTGATCTTGCAGGACCAAAGAAAACGAGCAAAAGAGCAATAATAGCAATAGGTAAGTGCCGAAATCCATCATCCACACGGACCAATTCAAGCATTTCCCCCCGTTCTGTCACAAAATTCAAGCATCAATCTGCATGTTCTGATCGCCATTTGCAATTGCAACTCCAGGATCCTCCGCAGCAGCTCTGGTTCTGTTCGTGCTTCTCCTCGTCGTGACGTTCCTGTACATCCGCAAGAGGAGGCAGTACAAGATGACCTCGTCGTCCAGGCTCCTCAAGTACAGCAACTCCGGCGGGACGCCCCGCTCCAGAGACGGCAGCGACCTGGATTCCGGCGGCGTCCACAACCTGCAGACGCACCACTTCGCCTACGAGGAGCTGGAGGAGGCCACCGGCGGCTTCAGCGACACCCGCGAGCTCGGCGACGGCGGCTTCGGCACCGTGTACAAAGGCCAACTCCGGGACGGCCGCGTGGTGGCGGTGAAGCGGCTGTACAACAACGGCTGCCGGCACGTGGAGCAGTTCCTGAACGAGGCGGCTATCCTGTCGCGGCTGCGCCACCCGAACCTCGTCACCTTCTACGGCTGCACGTCCAGCCGCAGCCGGGAGCTGCTGCTGGTGTACGAATACGTGCCCAACGGCACTGTGGCCGACCACCTGCAGGGCCACCGCGCCGCGGAGCGGGCGCTACCGTGGCCGCTCCGCCTCAACGTCGCCGTCGAGGCCGCCGCGGCCCTGGCCTACCTCCACGCCATCGAGCCGCCCGTGGTGCACCGGGACGTGAAGACGACAAACATCCTCCTCGACGCCGACTTCCACGTCAAGGTCGCCGACTTCGGCCTCTCCCGGCTCTTCCCGCTCGACGGCGCCACGCACGTGTCCACCGCGCCGCAGGGCACCCCGGGATACGTCGACCCGGAGTACCACCAGTGCTACCAACTCACCGACCGCAGCGACGTGTACAGCTTCGGCGTCGTGCTCGCCGAGCTCATCTCGTCCAAGCCCGCCGTCGACGTCACTCGGGACCGCGACCAGATCAACCTGGCCTCCATGGCCGTCGGCAGGATCCAGCGGTCCGAGTTGGACCAGCTGGTGGACCCCGAGCTTGGGTATGGCTCCGACGAGGCCACGACGAGGGCGATGACGATGGTGGCGGAGCTGGCGTTCCGGTGCCTCCAGCAGAACAGCGAGATGCGGCCGCCGATCAGGGAGGTGCTCGATGGTCTCAGGGGCATACAAGACGGCGGCGCCAAGGAGAAGAAATACGACGTCGTCGTCGTGCCCCGCTCCCCAAACACCGTGCACGCTCCTTGGGACAGCATGAGCACCACACCGAGCATCAGCCTGTAGCGTGTATGGACGGATCTTCAAAATGTCACCTCCCCTCCTCAGCAAAGATGAATGTAAATAGAAATGTCGGTTGTGTTATACTGTAGGAGCGAAAACTTGTAACTCGTCCTAGTGTGTTGTTTAAGTTTGCATTTGTCCCCTATAAAAGCACAAGGCAGATCAAAATCATCACCCGAACCGTCTGATTACAAAATCTAAAGGTTCAAAACCTTTCAATGTTAAACACCAACGACGTTGAGCACACACCCGGTTCGCTAAGCACTCAGGTCCAACACTAACTAGTAGAATGTCCGTGCGTTGCCACAGGCTTTTGAACTCGTTTTCTGGTTGCATCGCCTTCCAACGATATCATCTTGGGACCCTTGTCAATGGATCTTCTTGAGCGTCCACATGATCCACCTCCATCTCTCTCAAAATTAAACTATATATTCAGAGTTTTTTGTTCGAACTACAAAGTAAAAGAAGATAAAACAAAATACAAGTAAACCAAGCCAGTGCACAGATGGTTATTGCATCTTCAGTTTCCTTGGCCAACTCCTCGACCCGCCCCCGCATCGCCTCCAGGGGCGACACGGGTGGATCCCTAGATCCAACCACTGCTAAGAAAAAGGCTACTAGCAGCGCAGGTAAAATGGCTACTAGCAGCGCGGGTACCCGCGCTACAGCTACTAGTATCGCGCTACAACTTTGTTAGTAGTAGCGTGTGCCACCCACGCTACTGCTATTACAGACTCGCGCTACTACTAATGAAGTATTAGTAGCGTGCCTACAATACCAGAGCTACTAGTATCCTATACTAGTAGGGCACTTTTTTCCCAACGCTACTAGTAGCAAATTAGGAATTAAAAAAAAACTAGATGCAGTATTCATGAATGGAGATCAGAGACACGTCCAGTGCAAAATAAATTTCACAGAACCATCTTAACACTTGCAGTGTTCATGGATGCAACATTCAACATCTCAACTCGAAGAGATCACGAGGACACACACAACCATCATCAAAAGGTTGGTACCTTCCCTAGCGTTTCACCACCAACCTAACTAGACCAATTCTCTGGATGTATGTACAAAGCGTCGAGGTCCTCCACCTTGAGGAACTCCGGACGGTGGCGTCGTCCTCCACCTCGGTGACCTCCGGACGGTGGCGTCGAGGTCCTCCACCCCGGGGACCTCCTGCGTCGCAATCACCTGGACGATAATCTGTATGACGCAGTCGCGGGGCTTCACAGTGAAGTCTGCCTCCGAGTAGTTGAAGAGCACGACTCCCATCGGGCCACAATAGTCCTCGTCGATCACCCTGCACCCAGTCGAGAAAGTGAAAACTTGTTAGTTAGCTCCTGCTTGCGCAGGGTTCGCGGAAGGGTCTGACCACTTCCAAAGATGATAATAAGATACAATAACTATGTCCAAGCTTGGAAGATTGAAAATAAATCAAAAGAGAAATGTATTCAAGATAATAACACACAACAATTAGATTGAAAACAAAGAAAGCACTTGCGCACGCTGCCCTTGCCCCCGGTCATTGGCTATATCCCAGTCAGCTAGGATTTCATGGTTGTTGAACCTTTTTGCTCTGCAAGGAAGCATTATGGACAAGATTAGAGACAGTTTAAGAGACAGACCATAATCCCAGTTCGCTACAGGATATCATTTCAGCATTAAATTATTGAAAATATCTTAATACAAGCGAACATGTGTTCACCTTTCGGATCTGCAGCAGCTTCACCTGCATCATATTTGGTTACACCTTCTGCCTCAGCCACACCGTTGACAACATCATAACGCTGTCATTTGCAGGTGCAAGAAACCCATCAGATGGATCACAGTATGTATAGTATGATCAGTGCAAAATAGAAACATCTCTTTTCCTAATTTACCTGTTAGCATCATGGTACAGGTGAGAGTTGATTGCAACAGTCACAGGGATCAAAAGGAACAACGAGATAAAACAGCAAAGCATAAATCATATGGACACACAGAACTGAACGAACAAGGCTGTTCATTCAGGTTCAGAGGCAATCAACAAGATTACTAGTGATTAAGAAATTTAATACAGCCAAGGCATCATTTGAGCTAAAAACTTGAAGCAATTCAAGACAAAGTAGCTAAAATCGGCAAAAAAAATCACGAATCGGGATAATCAAATGCACCAATTCGTGCATCAAATTCAATGACAGGCTCACACCAAAAGGCACAGATCCGAGAACAGAATGCAACATTTTCAGTTAAATTACTGATGACAGCAAGATGGTGACATCAGATCAGGCACACTACATCCACCATGGCACAAACAAACACTAGTAGACACATTTCCACCGATTAACACAACTGGCTAAGACGACGACGCACACAGAGCAGCCTAGGCCCTCTCGCCACGGATGCGGCGTGCGAGTTGCAGAACAAAGTCTTGGTACTGTGCATATTCACTGAAGGTTAAACATTTTTTTTACTGAAATCCTAGCTGCAGAACAAAGAAAGCACCTACTGCTGGTAGCAAAACTAATAGAGCAATACTTAGAGCTAGCTGTGGAAGCATAGCACGAGGCATGGCAGTGTCCAGTCACTGGCTACTCAGGCCGCGTGTGCTCTTCAGCCAAGAAGCATAGCCATGGCTCAGCCACGAGTTCGCAAATCCAGCAGTTTCCGATTCATCTTAACCTACTGATAACCCACAAGTGTAGGGGATCGCAACAGCTTTCAAGGGTAAAGTATTCAACCCAAATTTATTGATTCGTCACAAGGGGAGCCAAAGAATATTCTTGAGTATTAGCAGTTGAGTTGTCAATTCAACCATACCTGGGTAACTTAGTATCTGCAGCAAAGTATTTAGTAGCAAAGTAGTATGATGATAAAGATAATGGTGGCAAAAGTAAATATAATAGTTTTGGGGGTTTTGTAGTAGTTGTAACAGTAGCAACGGAAAAGTAAATAAGCGAAGAACAATATGTGAAAAGCTCGTAGGCAATGGACCAGTGATGGATAATTATGTCGGATGCTATTCCTCATGTAATAGCTATAACATAGGGTGACACAAAACTAGCTCCAGTTCATCAATGTAATGTAGGCATGTATTCCGTAAATAGTCATACGTGCTTATGGAAAAGAACTTGCATGACATCTTTTGTCCTACCCTCCCGTGGCAGCGGGGTCCTAGCAGAAACTAAGGGATATTAAGGCCTCCTTTTAATAGAGAACCGGAACAAAGCATTAGCACATAGTGAATACATGAACTCCTCAAACTACGGTCATCACCGATAAGTATCCTGATTATTGTCACTTCGGGGTTGTTGGATCATAACACATAATAGGTGACTATAGACTTGCAAGATAGGATCAAGAACACACATATATTCATGAAAACATAACATGTTTAGATCTGAAATCATGGCACTCGGGCCCTAGTGACAAGCATTAAGCATAGCAAAGTCATAGCAACATCAATCTCAAAACATAGTGGACACTAGGGATCAAACCCTAACAAAACTAACTTGATTACATGGTAAATCTCATCCAACCCATCACCGTCCAGCAAGCCTGCGATAGAATTACTCACGCACGGCGGTGAGCATCATGAAATTGGTGATGGAGGATGGTTGATGATGACGACAGCGACGAATCCCCCTCTCCGGAGCCCCGAACGGACTCCAGATCAGCCCTCCCGAGAGATATTAGGGCTTGGTGGCGGCTCCGTGTCGTAAAACGCGATGAAACTTTCTCTCCGATTTTTTTCTCCCCGAACGTGAATATATGGAGTTGGAGTTGAGGTCGGTGGAGGTCCAGGGGGCCGACGAGATAGGGGGGGCTCGCCCAGGGGGAGGGGGCGCGCCCCCTACCCTCGTGGACAGGGTGTGGGCCCCCTGGTCTTGATTCTTTCGCTAGTAGTTTTTATATTTTCCAAAAAGTGCCTCCATGGATTTTCAGGACATTCTGAGAACTTTTCTTTTCTACACATAAAACAACATCATGGCAGTTCTGCTGAAAACAGCATCAGTCCGGGTTAGTTTCATTCAAATCATGCAAGTTAGAGTCCAAAAAAAGGGCAAAAGTGTTTGGAAAAGTAGATACATTGGAGACGTATCAACTCCCCAAGCTTAAACCTTTGCTTGTCCTCAAGCAATTCAGTTGATAAATTGAAAGTGATAAAAAAAACTTTTACAAACTCTGTTTGCTCTTGTTGTTGTAAACATGAAAAGCCAGCATTCAAGTTTCAGCAAACATTATGAACTAACCACACTCATAATAACACTCATGTCTCACAATTACTCATATCAATAGCATAATCAGCTAGCGAGTCATAATAATAAAATTGGATGACAACACTTTCTCAAAACAATCATAACATGATATAACAAAATGGTGTCTCGCTAGCCCTTTCTGAGGCCGCAAAACATAAATGCAGAGCACCTTTAAAGATTAAGGACTGACTAAACATTGTAATTCATGGTAAAAGAGATCCAGTCAAGTCATACCCAATATAAACCAACAATAATGAATGCAATATGACAGTGTGCTCTCCAGCGGGTGCTTTTTAATAAGAAAGGTGATGACTCAACATAAAAGTAAATAGATAGGCCCTTTGCAGAGGGAAGCAATGATTTGTAGAGGTGCCAGAGCTCGATTTTAAAATAGAGATTGAATAACATTTTGAGCGGCATACTTTCATTGTCAATGTAACAACTATGAGATGGTTGTATCTTCCATACTACATGCATTATAGGCAGTTCCCAAACAGAATGGTAAAGGTTTATACTCCCCCCACCACCAACAAGCATCAATCCATGGCTTGCTCGAAACAACGTGTGCCTCCAACTAACAACAACCCTGAGGGAGTTTTGTTTAATTATTTTAATTTGCTTTGATCTTTTTGGATCATGGGACTGGGCATCCCGGTTACCGGCCCTTTCTCGCGAATGAGGAGCGGAGTCCACTCCTCTTGAGAATAACCCACCTAGCATGGAAGATATAGGCAGCCCTAGTTGAAACATGAGCTGCTCGAGCATACAAAACAGAATTTTATTTGAAGGTTTGGAGTTTGGTACATACAAATGTACTTGGAACGGCAGGTAAATACCGCATATAGGAAGGTATAGTGGACTCATATGGAACAACTTTAGGGTTTTAAGGAGTTTGGATGCACAAGCAGTATTCCCGCTTAGTATAGATGAAGGGTAGCAAAAGACTGGGAAGCGACCAACTGAGAGAGCGACAACAGTCATAAACATGCATTAAAATTAATTTACACCGAGTGCAAGCATGAGTAGGATATAATCTACCATGAACATAAATATCATGAAGGCTATGTTGATTTATTTTAACTACATGCGTGAACATGTGCCAAGTCGAGTCACTCAATTCATTCAAAGGAGGATACCATCCCATCATACCACATCATAATCATTCTAATAGCATGTTGGCACGCAAGGTAAACCATTATAACTCATAGCTAATCAAGCATGGCACAAGCAACTATAATCTCTAAATGTCATTGCAAATATGTTTACTTCATAATAAGCTGAATCAGAAACGATGAACTCATCATATTTACAAAAACAAGAGAGGTCGAGTTCATACCAGCTTTTCTCATCTCAATAAGTCCATCATATATCGTCATTATTGTCTTTCACTTGCACGACCGAACGATGTGTATAATAATAATAGTGCACGTGCATTGGACTAAGCTGGAATCTGCAAGCATTCAACTCAAGAGAGAAGACAAGTAATATGGGCTCTAAGTTAAATAAACAATTATGCATATGAGAGCCACTAAACATTTTCAATATGGTCTCCTCGACCCCCAAAGGAAAGAAAAGAAAAGAAAACTAATTACACGGGAAAGCTCCCAACAAGTAAAAAGAAGAACAAGAAATCTTTTTGGGTTTTCATTTTAAATTCTACTACAAGCATAGAAATTAAACTAACTAATTTTTTTTGTTTTTTCTTAAGGTTTATCAAACACACAAGAAGAAAACTAGAAAAAGAAATTTAAACTAACATGGATAATACAATGAAAGAGTATGAGCACCGACGATTAGTGTGTGAACATGAGTGTAAAGTCAGTGAGAAATACGTACTCCCCCAAGCTTAGGCTTTTGGCCTAAGTTGGTATAGTACCAAGGTGTTGGAAATATGCCCTAGAGGCAATAATAAAAGTATTATTATTATATTTCCTTGTTCATGATAATTGTCTTTTATTCATGCTATAACTGTATTATCCGAAAATCGTAATACACGTGTGAATACATAGACCACAATATGTCCCTAGTGAGCCTCTAGTTGACTAGCTCATTGTGATCAACAGATAGTCATGGTTTCCTGGCTATGGACATTGGATGTCGTTGATAACGGGATCACATCATTAGGAGAATGATGTGATGGACAAGACCCAATCCTAAGCATAGCACAAAGATCGTGTAGTTCGTTTGCTAGAGCTTTTCTAATGTCAAGTATCTTTTCCTTAGACCATGAGATTGTGCAACTCCCGGATACCGTAGGAGTGCTTTGGGTGTACCAAACATCACAACGTAACTGGGTGGCTATAAAGGTGCATTACAGGTATCTCCGAAAGTGTCTGTTGGGTTGGCACGAATCGAGACTGGGATTTGTCACTCCGTGTAAGCGGAGAGGTATCTCTGGGCCCACTCGGTAGGACATCATCATATGCGCAATGTGACCAAGGAGTTGATCACGGGATGATGTGTTACGGAATGAGTAAAGAGACTTGCCGGTAACGAGATTGAACAAGGTATCGGTATACCGACGATCGAATCTCGGGCAAGTATAATACCGCTAGACAAAAGGAATTGTATACGGGATCGACTGAGTCCTTGACATCGTGGTTCATCCGATGAGATCATCGTGGAACATGTGGGAGCCAACATGGGTATCCAGATCCCGCTGTTGGTTATTGACCGGAGAACGTCTCGGTCATGTCTGCATGATTCCCGAACCCGTAGGGTCTACACACTTAAGGTTCGATGACGCTAGGGTTATATAGGAAGCTTGTATGTGGTTATCGAATGTTGTTCGGAGTCCCGGATGAGATCCCGGACGTCACGAGGAGTTCCGGAATGGTCCGGAGGTAAAGATTTATATATGGGAAGTCCTATTTTGGCCACCGGAAAATGTTCGGGATTTTTCGGTATTGTACCGGGAAGGTTCTAGAAGGTT
Organism: Triticum timopheevii; assembly: GCA_963921465.1. NCBI lineage: Eukaryota > Viridiplantae > Streptophyta > Magnoliopsida > Poales > Poaceae > Triticum > Triticum timopheevii. Next base: position 438,915,967 of record OY997262.1, read on the forward strand.
CTGGAGTGGGGCCCACCTGCATGGGGGGACCCACATGAACGTGGGTAGTGGGGGCAAGGCCCCACACCCCTGGTCAAGGCGCACCAAGATTCCCCCTTAGAAGGAATAAGATCATATCCCGAAGGGATAAGATCAAGATCCCTAAAAAGGGGGGATAACAATCGGTGGGGAAGGAAATGATGGGATTTCTTTCCTCCCACCTTGGCCAACGCCCCAATGGACTTGGAGGGCAAGAAATCAGCCCCTCCACCCCTATATATAGTGGGGAGGCGCATAGGAGCATATAACACGAAGTTCTGGCGCAGCCCTCCCCCTCTCCCAAGTCCTTCTCCTCTCCCGCGGTGCTTGGCGAAGCCCTGCAGGATTGCCACGCTCCTCCACCACCACCACGCCGTCGTGCTTCTGCTGGATGGAGTCTTCCTCAACCTCTCCCTCTCTCCTTGCTGGATCAAGGCATGGGAGACTTCACCGGGCTGTACGTGTGTTGAACGCGGAGGTGCCGTCCGTTCGGCACTAGGATCTCCGGTGATTTGGATCACGACGAGTACGACTCCTTCAACCCCGTTCTCTTGAACGCTTCCGCTTATCGATCTACAAGGGTATGTAGATGCACTCTCTTTCTACTCGTTGCTGGTCTCTCCATAGATAGATCTTGGTGATACGTAGGAAATTTTTTTGAATTTCTGCTACGTTCCCCAACAGTGGCATCATGAGCTAGGTCTATTGCGTAGATTCTTTGCACGAGTAGAACACAAAGTAGTTGTGGGCGTTGATGTTGTTCAATATGCTTACCGTTACTACTCCAATCTTGTTTCGACGGTATTGTGGGATGAAGCGTCCCGGACCGACCTTACACGTACTCTTACGTGAGACAGGTTCCACCGATTGACATGCACTTGGTGCATAAGGTGGCTAGCGGGTGCCAGTCTCTCCCACTTTAGTCGAAACGGATTCGATGAAAAGGGTCCTTATGAAGGGTAAATAGCAATTGGCATATCACGTTGTGGTCTTGCGTAGGTAAGAAACGTTCTTGCTAGAAACCCATAGCAGCCACGTAAAACATGCAAACAACAATTAGAGGACGTCTAACTTGTTTTTGCAGGGTATGCTATGTGATGTGATATGGCCAAGTAGAATGTGATGAATGATATGTGATGTATGAGATTGATCATGTTCTTGTAATAGGATTCACGACTTGCATATCGATGACTATGACAACCGGCAGGAGCCATAGGAGTTGTCTTAATTTATTGTATGACCTGCGTGTCATTGAACAATGCCATGTAATTACTTTACTTTATTGCTAACCGGTAGCCATAGTAGTAGAAGTAATAAGTTGGCGAGACGACTTCATGGAGACACGATGATGGAGATCATGATGATGGAGATCATGGTGTCATGCCGGTGACGATGATGATCATGGAGCCCCGAAGATGGAGATCAAAAGGAGCAAAATGATATTGGCCATATCATGTCACTATTTGATTGCATGTGATGTTTATCATGTTTATGCATCTTGTTTACTTAGGACGACGGTAGTAAATAAGGTGATCCCTTACAAAAATTTCAAGAAGTGTTCTCCCCTAACTGTGCACCCTTGCTACAGTTCGTCGTTTCTAAGCACCACGTGATGATCGAGTGTGATGGATCCTTACATTCACATACAACGGGTGTAAGACAGATTTACACAGCGAAAACACTTAGGGTTAACTTGATGAGCCTAGCATGTACAGACATGGCCTCGGAACACGGAGACCGAAAGGTCGAGCATGAGTCGTATAGTAGATACGATCAACATGAAGATGTTCACCGACGTTGGCTAGTCCATCTCACGTGATGATCGGACACGGCCTAGTTGACTCGGATCATGTAATCACTTAGATGACCAGAGGGATGTCTATCTGAGTGGGAGTTCATGAGATGAACTTAATTATCCTGAACATAGTCAAAAGATCTTTGCAAATTATGTCATAAGCTCGCGCTTTAGTTCCACTGTTTAGATATATTCCTAGAGAAAATATAGTTGAAAGTTGACAGTAGCGATTATGCGGACAGTAGAAAGCTTATGTCCTTAATGCACCGCTCAGTGTGCTGAACCCCAAACGTCGTTTGTGGATGTTGCGAACATCGAACATACACGTTTTGATAACTACGTGATAGTTCAGATAAACGGTTTAGAGTTGGGGCACCAAAGATGTTTTCGAAACGTCACGGAACATATAAGATGTTTTGAGGGATGAAATTGGGGTTTCAGGCTCGTGCCCACGTCAAGAGGTATAAGACCTCCGACGATTTTCTTAACCTGCAAACTAACGGAGAAAAGCGCAATTGTTGTGCTTGTGCTCAGATTGTCTGAGTACAACAATCGCTTGAATCGAGTGGGAGTTGATCTTCCAGATGAAATAGTGATGGTTCTCCAAAGTCATTGCCACCAAGCTGCTAGAGCTTTGTGATGAACTATAACATATCAGGGATAGATATGATGATCCTTGAGGTATTCACGATGTTTGACACCGCGAAAGTAGAAATCAAGAAGGAGCGTCAATTGTTGATGAAACCACTAGTTTCAAGAAGGGCAAGGGCAAGAAAGGATACTTCATGAAACGGCAAATCAGTTGCTGCTCTAGTGAAGAAACCCAAGGTTGAACCCAAACCCGAGACTAAGTGCTTCTGTAATAAGGGGAACAACCACTGGAGCAGAATTACCCTAGATACTTGGTAGATGAGAAGGCTGGCAAAGTCGATAGAAGTATATTGGATATACATTATGTTAATGTGTACTTTACAAGTACTCCTAGTAGCACCAGGGTATAAGATACCAGTTCGGTTGCTAAGTGTTAGTAACTCGAAATAATAGCTACGGAATAAACGGAGACTAGCTAAAGGTGAGCTGACGATATATGTTGGAATTGTTTCCAAGTTTGATGTGATCAAACATCGCACGCTCCCTCTACCATCAAGATTAGTATTAAACCTGAATGGTTTATTGAATCTCGATCGTAGTAATACACATTTTCATGCCAAAAGATATAAGATAGTAATGATAGTACCACTTACTTGTGGCACTGCCATGTAAGTCATATTGGTGTAAAACGCATGAAGAAGCTCCATGTTGATGGATCTTTGGGCTCACTCATTTTTGAAAAGTTTGAGACATGCGAACCATGTCTATTGGTGTATATGCATGAAGAAACTCCATGCAAATGGACCGTTGGAACTCACTTGATTTCGAATCACTTGAGACATGCAAATCATACCACATGGGCAAGATGACTGAAAAGCCTCGGTTTCAGTAAAATGGAACAAGATAGCAACTTGTTGGAAGCAACACATTTTTGATGTGTGCAGTCCAGTGAGTGCTGAGGCATGCAGTGAATATCGTTACGTTCTTACTTCACTGATGATTTGAGTAGATACTGAGTATATTTACTTGATGAAACACAAGTCTGAATTATTGAATGGTTCAAGTAATTTCAGAGTGAAGATCATCGTGACAAGATGATAAAATGTCTATGATATGATCATAGAGATGAGTATCTGAGTTACGAGATTTGGCACGCAACAAAGACATTGTGGAAATTGTTTCACAATTAATACCGCCTGGAACACCATACTGTGATGGTGTGTCCGAACATCATAGTTGCACCCTATTGGATACGGTGCGTACCATGATGTCTATTATCGAATTACCACTATCGTTCATGGGTCAGGCATTAGAGACAACCACATTCACTTTAAATAGGGCACCACGTAATTCCGTTGAGATGACACCGTATGAATTATGGTTTAGAGAAACCTAAGTTGTCGTTTCTTAAAGGTTTGGGGCTGCGACGCTTATGTGAAAAAGTTTCAGAATTGACAAGCTCGAACCCAAAGCGGATAAAATGCATCTTCATAGGACACCAAAAACAGTTGGGTATACCTCCTAATTCAGATCCGAAAGCAATATGGATTGTTTCTTGAATTGGGTCCTTTCTCGAGGAAAGGTTTCTCTCGAAAGAGTTGAGTGGGAGGATGGTGGAGACTTGATGAGGTTATTGAACCATCACTTCAACCAGTGTGTATCAGGGCACAGGAAGTTGTTCATGTGGAACCTACACCAATTGAAGTGGAAGCTTATGATAGTGATCATGAAGTTTCAGATCAAATCACTACCGTACCTCGTAGGATGACAAGGATGCGTACTACTTCAGAGTGGTACGTAATCCTGTCTTGAAGGTCATGTTGCTAGACAACAATGAACCTACGAGCTATGGAGAAGCAATGGTGGGCCCAAATTCCGACAAATGGTTAGAAGCCATGAAATCCGAGATAGGATCCATGTATCAGAACAAAGCATGGACTTTGGTGGACTTGCCCGATGATCGGCAAGCCATTGAGATAAATGGATCTTTAAGAAGAAGACGGACGTGGATGGTAATGTCACCATCTATGAAGCTCGACTTGTGGCGAAGAGTTTTTCACAAGTTCAAGGAGTTGACTACGATGAGATTTTCTCATCTGTAGCGATGCTTGAAGTCTGTCGGAAACATGTTAGCATTAGCTGCATTTATGAAATCTGGCAGATGGATGTCAAAACAAGTTTCCTTACCAGTTTTCGTAAGGAAAGGTTGTATGTAATACAATCCAAAAGTTTTTGTCGATCCTAAGGATGCTAAAAGGTATGCTGGCTCCAGCGATCCTTCTAAGGACTGGAGTAAGCATCTCGGAGTTGGAATGTGCGCTTTGATAAGATGATCAAAGATTTTGGGTTTATACAAAGTTTATGAGAAACTTGTATTTCCAAAGAAGTGAGTGGGAGCACTATAGAATTTCTGATGAGTATATGTTGTTGACATATTGATGATCAGAAATGATGTAGAATTTCTAGAAAGCATATAGGGTTATTTGAAAGGTGTTTTTCAAATAACAAACCTGGATTAAGTTACTTGAGCATTGAGCATCAAGATCTATAAGGATAGATCAAGACGCTTAATGGTACTTTCAAATGAGCACATTCCTTGACATGATCTTGAAGGTGTTCAAGATGGATCAGTCAAAGAAGGAGTTCTTGCCTGAGTTGTAAGGTATGAAGTTAAGACATAAAAGCTCGACCACGGCAGAATAGAGAGAAAGGACGAAGGTCGTCCCCTATGCTTGAGACGTAGGCTCTATAGTATGCAATGTTGTGTACCGCACCTGAAGTGTGCCTTGCCATGAGTCAGTCAAGGGGTACAAGAGTGATCCAAGGATGGATCACAGGACAGCGGTCAAAGTTATCCTTAGTAACTAGTGGACTAAGGAATTTTCTCGATTATGGAGGTGGTAAAAGAGTTCGTCGTAAAGGGTTACGTCGATGCAAGCTTAACACCTATCCGGATAGCTCTGAGTAGAGATACCGGATACGTATAATGGAGCAACAAATTAGAATAGCTCCAAGTAGAACAGTTATTTGGAATAGCTCCAAATAGAACGTGGTAGCTACATCTAGGAGATGACATAGAGATTTGCAAAGCACACACAGATATGAAAGGTTCAGACCCGTTGACTATAACCTCTCTTGCAAGTAAACATGATCAAACCCAGAACTCATCGAGTGTTAATCACATGGTAAATGTGAACTAGATTATTGACTCTAGTAAACTCTTTGGGTGTTAGTCACATGGGGATGTGACCTTGAGTGTTAATCACATATCGATGTGAACTAGATTATTGACTCTAGTGCAAGTGGGAGACTGTTGGAAATATGCCCTAGAGGCAATAATAAAAGTATTATTATTATATTTCCTTGTTCATGATAATTGTATTTTATTCATGCTATAACTGTATTATCCGGAAATCGTAATACACGTGTGAATACATAGACCACAATATGTCCCTAGTGAGCCTCTAGTTGACTAGCTCGTTGTGATCAACAGATAGTCATGGTTTCCTGGCTATGGACATTGGATGTCGTTGATAACGGGATCACATCATTAGGAGAATGATGTGATGGACAAGACCCAATCCTAAGCATAGCACAAAGATCGTGTAGTTCGCTTGCTAGAGCTTTTCTAATGTCAAGTATCTATTCCTTAGACCATGAGATTGTGCAACTCCCGGATACCGTAGGAGTGCTTTGGGTGTACCAAACATCACAGCGTAACTGGGTGGCTATAAAGGTGCATTACAGGTATCTCCGAAAGTGTCTGTTGGGTTGGCACGAATCGAGACTGGGATTTATCACTCCGTGTAAGCGGAGAGGTATCTCTGGGCCCACTCGGTAGGACATCATCATATGCGCAATGTGACCAAGGAGTTGATCACGGGATGATGTGTTACGAAACGAGTAAAGAGACTTGCCGGTAACGATATTGAACAAGGTATCGGTATACCGACGATCGAATCTCGGGCAAGTATAATACCGCTAGACAAAAGGAATTGTATACGGGATCGACTGAGTCCTTGACATCGTGGTTCATCCGATGAGATCATCGTGGAACATGTGGGAGCCAACATGGGTATCCAGATCCCGCTGTTGGTTATTGACCGGAGAACGTCTCGGTCATGTCTGCATGATTCCCGAACCCGTAGGGTCTACACACTTAAGGTTCGATGACGCTAGGGTTATATAGGAAGCTTGTATGTGGTTACTGAATGTTGTTCGGAGTCTCGGATGAGATCCCGGACGTCACGAGGAGTTCCGGAATGGTCCGGAGGTAAAGATTTATATATGGGAAGTCCTATTTTGGCCACCGGAAAATGTTCGGGATTTTTCGGTATTGTACCGGGAAGGTTCTAGAAGGTTCTAGAGTGGGGCCCACCTGCATGGGGGGACCCACATGAACGTGGGTAGTGGGGGCAAGGCCCCACACCCCTGGTCAAGGCGCACCAAGATTCCCCCTTAGAAGGAATAAGATCATATCCCGAAGGGATAAGACCAAGATCCCTAAAAAGAGGGATAACAATCGGCGGGGAAGGAAATGATGGGATTTCTTTCCTCCCACCTTGGCCAACGCCCCAATGGACTTGGAGGGCAAGAAATCAGCCCCTCCACCCCTATATATAGTGGGGAGGCGCATAGGAGCATATAACACGAAGTTCTGGCGCAGCCCTCCCCCCTCTCCCAAGTCCTTCTCCTCTCCCGCGGTGCTTGGCGAAGCCCTGCAGGATTGCCACGCTCCTCCACCACCACCACGCCGTCGTGCTTCTGCTGGATGGAGTCTTCCTCAACCTCTCCCTCTCTCCTTGCTGGATCAAGGCATGGGAGACGTCACCGGGCTGTACGTGTGTTGAACGCGGAGGTGTCGTCCGTTCGGCACTAGGATCTCCGGTGATTTGGATCACGATGAGTACGACTCCTTCAACCCCGTTCTCTTGAACGCTTCCGCTTAGCGATCTACAAGGGTATGTAGATGCACTCTCTTTCTACTCGTTGCTGGTCTCTCCATAGATAGATCTTGGTGATACGTAGGAAATCTTTTTGAATTTCTGCTACGTTCCCCAACACAAGGACCGCTGCTACTCTCCCCGGTGTAATGGGAGGTGTAATCAGTATACCACTGGCTGGTCATCTCCGGATCCCACTGGACAGACGACGCACGATAAGGGTCCAGTTCAGGTTCCGGCTCAGGTTCTGGAGTGGATGCTTGGGCTCGATGAGCATACACCGCCTCCAGCGTAACAAGAAATTTTTCTGCAAGCAAATCAAACAAGAGAGGCGCAGGCAAAATAATAGTCTCATTGTGTTTCTTATTAAATCTAAGGTTATACAAGAGCATCCTTTCTTCGTTGTCAACAATAAACTTGTGGGCTACCATGCTCCTGTAATCTAAAATGTGAGGAGGCAATTTTGTCTCCTCTTTCTCATGGTGCCTAATAGGTATCTGAAAATGTCTAGCAAGACGTGAAGCATAGATACCTCCAAATATGGAGCCTTTTGTACGATTAAGGGCTAGCCGTTTAGCAACGGCGGCACCCATACTAAAACTATTGTCCCCAAGCAAGGCATGTTGAAGAATGATAATATCAGGAACACTAAAGTTTCCACTATTTCCACGACCAATCAAGCATCTACTAGCAAATATGGCAAAGTAGCGTAAAACAGGAAAGTGTATGCTAGAGATTTTTGCCTCGGAACCCTTCTTTGGTTCCTCTACAGCTATAGTGTTAACAAAGCCATCCACATCTTTACGACGGGGTTCCTCTAATTCTCCCTCATAGGGTATCCTACACACCACGCAAAAATTACGTAAAGACATTTCTCTGAATTCATCATATAAGTGAAATGATACTGAGGGCGGTGACTTCTTAGGATAATAATAAAAGTTTTGCACGAAAGTATTGGTGAGTAAGAGATCTGATCGATCCGGTCGTTCATGAAACCGGGGAGGCCTGCATTCTCAATCAAAGAATAAAAATATTCATGAATTCCAGCTTCTTTCAAGAAATCATCGCATGGCCATTCACACGACCATACTTCCGCTAAGCGAGGAAGATTATACTTGGATTTTTCCTTCTCTTTAGCTTGTTTTTCCTGAGAGCCTTGGCTAGAAGAGCCCCTCAAAAATTTCCTTAACATTTTCTGAAAATTTCTGAAATTTTACTAACTTCAAAATAAAAGTGAATAAAACTAAACAAGATTGATAGCAACTACTCCTACAAGTGCCTAGAGCCTATATCATGCATTAGAATTGCTTGGGACCTCATAAATTTAACATGCAAGCTTAAGAACATGGTCACCTATGCAGCAAAAATTTGCAATGAATAAAGCACTAGAACAAAAACTAATTGGACCAATGGAGGAGTCACATACCAAGCAACAATCTCCCAAAGCAGTTTTGTGAATGGAGCTTTGAGCAAGGAGATCGAAAATCGCAGCAAAATGAGCTAGAACTCGTGCATGAGCTGGATGGAGATTTTTTTGGGTAGAAGATGAAGTGTGTGGGTGCTGGCATAAGTGGGGGGCATCAGGGGCCCACGAGACAGGGGGGCGCCCAGGGCCTGGTGCTTGCCCCTCCTGCAGTGATTTCAGTGCCTAAAATCCTCAAATATTTCATAAAAAATCATACTAAAATTTGCAGGGCATTTGGGGCACTTTTATTTTCAGGATATCTTTTATTGCACGGATAATTCAAAAAATAGACAGATAATACTATTTTTGCTTTATTTATTCTAAATAACAGAAAGTAAAAAGTGGGTACAGAAGGTTGTGCCTTCTAGTTTCATCCATCTCATGATCATCAAAATGAATCCACTGACAAGGTTGATCAAGTCTTGTTAACAAACTCATTCCGAATAACACGGAACCGGGGAAATTTCGAATAACACTAAGTTACCTCAACGGGGATATGAAAATCCCCAACAACTAGAATATCATACTTTTTCTTGACAGTAGGGAGAGGAAATTTAAAACCTCCAATAATAATAGTTGGAACTTTTTCAATAAAATTGATGCTATGAACTTGAGATTGTTTCCTCGGAAAGTGTACCATATGCTCATTACCATTAACATGAAAAGTGACATTGCCTTTGTTGCAATCAATAACAGCCCCTGCAGTATTAAGAAAAGGTCTACCAAGGATAATCGACATACTATCGTCCTCGGGAATATCAAGAATAACAAAGTCCGTTAAGATAGTGACATTTGCAACCACAACAGGCACATCCTCAGAAATACCGACAGGTATAGCAGTTGATTTATCAGCCATTTGCAAAGATATTTTAGTAGGTGTCAACTTATTCAATTCAAGTCTACAATATAAAGAGAGAGGCATAACACTAACACCGGCTCCAAGATCACATAAAGCAGTTCTAACATAATTTCTTTTAATGGAGCATGGTATAGTTGGTACACCCGGATCTCCAAGTTTCTTTGGTATTCCACCCTTAAAAGTGTAATTAGCAAGCATGATGGAACTTTCAGCTTCCGGTATCTTTCTTTTATTTGTGATGATATCCTTCATATACTTAGCATAAGGATTTACTTTGAGCATATCAGTTAAGCGCATACGTAAGAAAATAGGTCTAATCATTTCAGCAAAGCGCTCAAAATCCTCATCATCCTTTGTATTGGATGGTTAGGAGGAAAGGGCATGGGTTTCTGAACCCATGGTTCTCTTTCTCTATCGTGCTTCCTAGCAACAAAATCTCTTATCATAACATTGATTCCTTGATTGTGGGTTATCAAGATCAACAACAGGTTCAATCTCTACTTCATTGTTTTTGCTAGGTTGAGCATCAACATGAACATTATCATTAACATTATCACTAGGTTCATGTTCATCACCTGATTGTGTTTCAGCATCAGAGATAGAAATATCATTGGGATTCTCAGGTGTGTCTACAGTAGGTTCACTAGAAGCATGCAAAGTTCTATCGTTTTTCTTTTTCTTCTTTTTAGAAGAACTATGTGCCTCTAAATTATTTCTCTGAGAATCTTGCTCAATTCTCTTAGGGTGGCCTTCAGGATACAAAGGTTCCTGAGTCATTCTACCAGTTCTAGTAGCCACTCTAACAGCAAAGTCATTTTTATTATTTAATTCATCAAGCAAATCATTTTGAGCTTTAAGTACTTGCTCAGCTTGAGTAGCAACCATAGAAGTATATTTGCTAATGAGTTTGAGTTCCCCTTTAACTCTAGCCATATTATCGATCACACGTCCTACCTCAAAAGCATTATTTTTTAACTCTCTACCAACATAAGCATTAAAACTTTCTTCTCTAGCCATAAAATCATCAAATTCATCTAAGCATGGGCTATGAAATTTAGTAGAGGGGATTTCAACTTTATCATATCTATAGAGAGAATTTACCTTTACTACCTGTGTCGGGTTATCAAGACAATATGGTTCTTCAACAGGCGGTATATTAAGACCATGTATTTCTTCAATAGGAGGTAAATTCTTAACATCTTCAGCTTTAATACCTTTTTCTTTCATTGATTTCTTTGCCTCTTGCATCTCAGGACTGAGAAATAAAACACCTCTCTTCTTCGGAGTGGGTTTAGGAATAGGCTCAGGAGTTGGCTTAATTGGTTCAGGAATTGCCTCACGAATTGGCTCAGCAAGAGTCCAATTATTTTCATTAGTCAACATATTATTCAATAGTAATTCAGCTTCGTCGACTGTTCTTTCCCTGAAAACACAACCAACACAACTATCCAAGTAGTCCTTGGAAGCATCGGTTAGTCCATTATAAAAGATATCAAGTATTTCATTTTTCTTGAGAGGATGATCAGGCAAAGCATTAAGTAACCGGAGAAGTCTCCCCCAAGCTTGTGGGAGACTCTCTTCTTTGATTTGCACAAAATTGTATATTTCTCGCAAGGCAGCTTGTTTCTTATGAGCAGGGAAATATTTAGCAGAGAAGTAGTAAATCATATCCTGGGGACTACGCACACAACCGGGAGCAAGAAAATTATACCAAGTCTTAGCATCACCCTTTAATGAGAACGGAAATATCTTAAGGATATAAAAATAACGAGATTTATCATCATGAGTAAAAAGGGTAGCTATATCATTCAACTTGGTAAGATGTGCCACAACAGTTTCAGATTCAAGGCCATAAAAAGGATCAGATTCAACTAAAGTAATAATCTCAGGATCAACAGACAATTCATAATACTTATCAACACAGATAGGTGAAGTAGCAAAAGTAGGGTCAGGTTTCATTCTAGCATTAAGAGACTGCTGCTTCCATTTAACTAATAATTTTTTAAGATTATATCTATCATTGCAAGCAAAGATAGCTCTAGCAGCTTCTTCATTCATAACATAACCCTCAGGAACAACTGGCAATTCATAATCATTGGGAGAATTTTCATCATCACTATCGTCAATAATAGCATCTTCAATAATTTCATTCCCCCTAACTCTAGCAAGTTGTTCATCAAGAAATTCACCTAATGGCAAAGTAGTATCACACACAGAAGTAGTTTCATCATAAGTATCATGCATAGCAGAAGTGGCATCATCAATAACATGCGACATATCAGAAATCATAGCAGTAGAAGGTTTAGGTGTCGCAAGCTTACTAATAACGGAAGGAGAATCTAGTGCAGAGCTAGATGGAAGTTCCTTACCTCCCCTTGTAGTTAAGGGCAAAATCTTTGTTCTGTCGTCTTTCAAGTTCATCATAGTGATCAACAGATATAAATCCCAAGTGACTCAGACAATAGAGCTATGCTCCCCGGCAACGGCGCCAGAAATTAGCCTTGATAACCCACAAGTGTAGGGGATCGCAACAGCTTTCGAGGGTAAAGTATTTGACCCAAATTTATTGATTCGACACAAGGGGAGCCAAAGAATATTCTTGAGTATTGGCAGTTGAGTTGTCAATTCAACCACACCTGAATAACTTAGTATCTGCAGCAAAGTATTTAGTAGCAAAGTAGTATGATAATAAAGGTAACGGTGCCAAAAGTAAAGATAATAGTTTTTGGTTTTTTTAGTAGTTGTAACAGTAGCAACGGAAAAGTAAATAAGCGAAGAACAATATGTGAAAAGCTCGTAGGCAATGGATTAGTGATGGATAATTATGTCGGATGCGATTCCTCATGTAATAGCTATAACATAGGGTGACACAGAACTAGCTCCAGTTCATCAATGTAATGTAGGCATGTATTCCATAAATAATCATACGTGCTTATGGAAAAGAACTTGCATGACATATTTTGTCCTACCCTCCCGTGGCAGCGGGGTCCTAGCGGAAACTAAGGGATATTAAGGCCTCCTTTTAATAGAGAACCCGAATAAAGCATTAGCACATAGTGAATACATGAACTCCTCAAACTACGGTCATCACCGAGAAGTATCCCGATTATTGTCACTTCGGGGTTGTCGGATCATAACACATCATAGGTGACTATAGACTTGCAAGATAGGATCAAGAACACACATATATTCATGAAAACATAATAGGTTCAGATCTGAAATCATGACACTCGGGCTCTAGTGACAAGCATTAAGCATAGCGAAGTCATAGCAACATCAATCTCAGAACATAGTGGATACTAGGGATCAAACCCTAACAAAACTAACTTGATTACATGGTAAATCTCATCCAACCCATCACCGTCCAGCAAGCCTACGATAGAATTACTCACGCACGGCGGTGAGCATCATGAAATTGGTGATGGAGGATGGTTGATGATGACGACGGCGACGAATCCCCCTTTCCGGAGCCCCGAACGGACCCCAGGTCAGCCCTCCCGAGAGAGATTAGGGCTTGGCGGCGGCTCCGTGTCGTAAAACGCGATGAAACTTTCTCTCCGATTTTTTTCTCCCCAAACGTGAATATATGGAGTTGGAGTTGAGGTCGGTGGAGGTCCAGGGGGCCCACGAGATAGGGGAGCGCCCAGGGGGAGGGGGAGCGCCCCCACCCACGTGGACAGGGTGTGGGCCCCCTGGTCTTGATTCTTTCTCTAGTATTTTTTATATTTTCCAAAAAGTGCCTCCATGGATTTTCAGGACATTCCAAGAACTTTTCTTTTCTACACATAAAACAACATCATTGCAGTTCTGCTGAAAACAACATCAGCGGGTTAGTTTCATTCAAATCATGCAAATTAGAGTCTGTCGGTGTCAAAACCGGCGGATCTCGGGTAGGGGGTCCCGAACTGCGCGTCTAGGCGGATGGTAACAGGAGACGAGGGACACGATGTTTTTACCCAGGTTCGGGCCCTCTCGATGGAGGTAAAACCCTACGTCCTGCTTGATTAATATTGATGATATGGGTAGTACAAGAGTAGATCTACCACGAGATCAAGGAGGCTAAACCCTAGAAGCTAGCCTATGGTATGATTGTTGTAATGTATGTTGTCCTACGGACTAAAGCCCTCCGGTTAATATACACACCGGAGGAGGCTAGGGTTACACAGAGTCGGTTACAATGGTAGGAGATCTACATATCCGTATTGCCAAGCTTGCCTTCCACGCCAAGGAAAGTCCCATCCGGACACGAGCCGGAGTCTTCAATCTTGTATCTTCGTAGTCTTGGAGTCCGGCGGATAATGATAGTCCGGCCGTCCGGACACCCCCTAGTCCAGGACTCCCTCAGTAGCCCCTGAACCAGTCTTCAATGACGATAAGTCCAGCATGCATAATGTTCGGCATTGCAAGGCGGGTTCCTCTCTTGAATAATCCAGGGAAGATCATGAACACCAGGATAGTGTCCGGCTCTGCAAAATAAATTCCACATTCCACCGTAGAGAGAATAAAATGTACACTTAGTTCAATCTGCTGACGTATTATGCGGCGTGACATCACACCGCCACAAGGCCTTTGTTTGAATTACTATACCACCTCAGCATGTTTAGCGAAGCGGTTTCCTTGGCACGTCTTGTCGAAGCAGAGATCGTGTTCCCCTTATTCCGGGATTCTCATTAATACGTGTGTGGGTAACCCAACCGCGCCATTGATGGTGGCGCTTGGGAGATAAGCGAGTTTTACCAGGCTGGTGGGGGACGCATAGTTTTGTCCGCCTATATATAAGGGATAAGGATTCACCTTCTCACCTACGCCTTCTTCCTCCTTTGCTTATCCATCCCCGCGAACTGAAGCTCCAACGCCCGAGCTCGCGCATCTCGCCTCGACCTTCTCCGAATATGTCCGGAGCGGGAGGTAAATGGTTAGCCTCCACCGTCAAGGAGGAGGACATCACCAAGCTGCGCAGTGCCGGATACCTTTCCGGCGATATCGCGCATCGGCTGCCCGACGAGGGGCAGCTCATCCCTACCCCCGGGCCTCATGAGAGGGTCGTCTTCCTCCCCCACTTCCTCCGCGGACTGGGCTTTCCGCTCCATCCATTTGTCCGGGGGCTCATGTTTTACTACGGCCTGGATTTCCACGATCTGGCGCCGAACTTTATCCTCAACATCTCGGTGTTTATCGTCGTGTGCGAGGCCTTCCTCTGCATCCGGCCCCACTTCGGCCTGTGGCTCAAGACCTTCAACGTCAAGCCGAAGGTTGTGAAGGGTACGCAAGCGGAATGCGGAGGCGCCATGTTGGGCAAATTGCCCAACGTCACTTGGCTGGAAGGGACCTTCGTGGACTCTGTCAAGGGGTGGCAATCGGGGTGGTTTTATATCACCGAGCCGCGCAAATCCACATGGGCGGCGGCCCCCGAGTTTAGATCTGGCATTCCCATGCAGCTCACCTCCTGGAAAGAGAAGGGCTTGCAGTGGGGGAATCCGGTGGAGCTGACGGGACTCCGAGCATGTATCAAGAAGATGGTGAGCAATAGGCTCAGGCTCGTCGACGTGGTCCAAGTCATGCTCATCCGGCGGATCCTCCCATGCCAAGAACGGGCATTTAATTTGTGGGAGTTCAATCTGGAACAGCACCAGGCGCTAAGCGGGCTCTTCGATACAACATACGAAGGCGCCTGGAGGGTGCTGTTCAAGGGCGCCGAAGCCCCCGCGTCCGCGATCGAAGACCGTGGATTCAGCTCGCAGTATCCAACTGACGAGGTAAGTGATTCAACCCCATTACGGGACACTTGTGATAATTAGATTGACTCTAGTGAGGTCTCATTCTGCCTCTTCCTTTGACAGGAATGGATGGAGAAGGCCAAGCTGCTCATCAGCCCGGCTCCCATGCCAGAAGACCCAGCGGACGCCCGCTTAACAGGGCTGCTGGTTCCGGCACCGCACGTGGTGCCGGAGAAGAACGCCAAGAAGGTGGCCGCGGGGACTCGAAAGAGTTCCCGCAATCAGGCGTCTGATGACGACGAGGACTCCTCCCCCGAAGACGAGGAGGAGTACTCTCTCCCGGAGGAGGGAGAGAAGAAAAGGAAGGCTTCCCCCATCGGGGAGGCCGAAGGGTCCAAGAGGGGGAGAACTATCCCCCCGGACAGTTTCGCCAACATCAGCGTTGGCGAGGATGAGTGGCCTCCAAGGGCCAGGCGTCCGGCAAGATCGTAAGTATCCGGATCCTTGATGTGTAATTTCTTTTATGTCGCGTAGTATCCTTCTAACGCCGCATTCTGCCCGTAGTCCGGCCAATGATGATCTCCCCGACTCATCGAGCGGGTCATTGGCCTCGTCGGATGTGAATTCCATCCCGACTGCCTCCACCCCACGCGCCGATGAGGACGTCGAGGTGGGATCCCAAAGAGGGACCCATCAGGAGGAGGCTCCGGAGGCGCCGTCAGGCAGCCTCCTGGACTTCGTGCCGAACTCTACATCGGAACCCGTAGTGGTTCCAGAGTCCGGCAAGCAGCCCCTTCGAAAGAAGGGCAGGACCGTGACGCCGGCGGCCTCCGTCCAACCGGAGGCGCCGGATAACCAGTTGGAGGCGCTTAAAGGCGCTTCCATCGAGGAAGAACACTGCACTATCATGAGTGCGGTGATTGAGAAGGTTCAGCTTGCTAAGAGCGGGCTGACCGAAGCCTGCAGCAGCCTTTTAACAGGCTTTGAGGTAAGAAGTTAAAATTATGTAATGTAATACCGCATAGATAGTAGCCCCTGATGCTTAGTTCAGTGTTCGGAAAGAAAAGCTGGACTAAGGATCTTCAACAAGATATACGCAGGGTTGCCTAAAATATGTCAATATGGGTTTGCAGGCTGCGCTGCTGACCTCTGCCGCACTAACGGCAGAGGTTGACGTGCTGAAAAAGGATCTCGAGCGGTCCGAGCAAGAGCTCGGCCATGCAAAGAAGCAGCTCGAGGAAAAAGAAGGTGAGTAACACCTCTTTGAATAAGTACCTTACAGAAAAGGATTTTGGTTGCAAATAAAATTAACAAGGATAATATGTGTATTGCAGGGGCCACTAACGAGGTGGCAACCCTGAAGGATGCTGTGTCCGCGGCCGAACGCAGTGCGGCCGCGGAACGGGCTGAGCGAGAAAAGCAAGAGGCACGGGTGGCGGAAGTTCGGCAAGAGCTCCAGGCTCTCATGGAAAAACATGAGAGTTTGGAGCGTGACTCCAAGACTCGAGAGTCCGAGCTTGCCTCGGCTCTCGAAAGTGCCAAGTCCGCCAAGGCCGAGGCCCGTAAGGCCCTTCAGGAGGTTGAGGACATAAAGAAGATAGCGGCGGGTAAGGCGTTTTTCATGCAAAGCAGGCATGTTAATGTGAACTACCTGACACTTACCCGCATTCGGAGCTCTCTAGGGGCGTTTGCAGATCTGCCGCGTCGTGCGTCTAAGGCCGCTGCATTCTATCATGGCGAGGAGGGGAGCTCGACGGAGAAGGTCTTCTGGTCTCAGTATACTGAGGCCGGCCATCCGGTGCCCCCAAGCGACCAACTGAAGCAGCTGGTCGAACTCCACAAGGTAGCTGAGGAGGCCATGAAGGGCCTCATAGTCCGGCTGTGGCCTGGACAGGCCATGCCTGGTAGCTACTTTGGCCTCGTGCGGCGGCTGGTGGATGCATGCCCCAGGCTGGATGTAGTCAAGCGCTCCGCCTGTATCGAAGGCACTCGTCGGGGCCTTGCCCGCATAAAGGTGCAATGGGGCAAATTGGATGCGGAGAAGCTTCTCACGGACCCACCGCCACCGGGCAAGGAGTATCGCACGCCGGAGAAGTATTATAAAATTGTCCTGAAGGGAGCCTGCAATATTGCAAATGAGTGCTCCCGAAATGTAATCTTTGAGTGAACTCGCTGTTTATTTATCCTGTGCGCTGAAAACTTTGTTCATATGCGCCATGAGCAACACTTGTTTAATTAAAAATATTACCTTCTGTGCGGCCGTTTGTAAAATCTGAGAGATGGCAAGTCGTTGGCTTCAGCCCCCAAGCCACAAGTGCTGGGGTGTTCGGGATAAACTTGAGCACTCTTGTTCCCATTTTTGGGTCCATCTAGGGAGGCGCTCAACACGACGAACAAGGCAACCGGACTTATAATGCTTGAACACTCTCACTTAGCCATAGAATTCTATAATTTTAAATTTCGGCGAAGCCCCTGGTATTCGGAAGACCGAATCCGGGGCGCTATCCACGCCTTCATCGGACATTATCCGGAACTTCGCTCGAAGCGGCGTGAGTCTTTAAGGACCCGAAAAAACCTCTCGAACAGCGACCAGTCTCTCGCCTTATCATGCCAGTCAGTTTTAGCTTTCTCCACTGAGGCGTTAACCCGGCTCAACCGGGGCGCAATCGCAGTGGTTCTCCCAGTGCCACCTTAGCCGACAGAACGGAACGTAAGGCACCAAAACGTGGGAGCCGGGCAAACCCAACTATTGACCCAAGACATGATTCGGAGCCGATTCATATAATGCTATAAGTTCGGGGTGCCGCACTTGTGAAAGTGTTCGGACTTTATCACACCATAGAGTGGAGAACATAAGCCCCCGGTGTATTATGCCGTACCAAAATATACGGGTGCCAGATGTCATATAATGAGCATATATATATATATATATATATATATATATATATAATGTGATGCAATTGCGATCATAAAGGCGCTGCATTATTAATGAAAGAAAAGTCTGCTAGTAGAGCGGGCTGATACAAATAGTGGGGTAAGCAAGGGATTTGGACTAAATAAACTTGTCCCCCTCCAGGGATGAGCTGCGGATTTGGTGTATATAATCGAATTTAATGCTCGTAAATGAGACCACCTGAGTGTTCGGCGCGGCCTTCTTTAGTCCCTGACTGTTGCATCATGAGTTCGGCAGGTTCACCGCCGGATAGGGCTTCTGGTTAACAGAGTCCTGTGTACAAAAAAGAAGAAAAATAATAAAAAAGAGGGGCCCCCGGTGTGGTCGAACCGCACTCTGGGTCCGTTGTGATCATGCCCCCTCCCCTGTGCCCATGGTATCTCCAAAGCGTAATGATGTACGCGGAGTGTTATTCTTGCGATCATACGCGGGCGAGGGTTGGGGCCGCATTGCTACGCGTGCTCTGATCGCGCCAGGTGGTCTTGGTTGGCATTGCTCCGGGCGCGCTTTGCTGTATCCGGCCGTTTAACGGCCGGACTCGAGAATTGCCTTAGAAGGCTGCTCTGTACTTCTGCCGCGAGAGCCGCTGTATGTTCCTCCGTTCGGAGGGAGCGTTCCGTATTCCCATTGACCGTGATGACTCCACGAGGGCCTGGCATCTTGAGCTTTAGGTATGCATAGTGCGGCACCGCGTTGAATTTGGCAAATGCGGTTCGCCCGAGCAGGGCGTGATAGCCGCTGCGAAACGGGACTATGTCGAAGATTAACTCTTCGCTCCGGAAATTATCCGGGGATCCGAAGACCACTTCCAGTGTGACTGAGCCTGTGCAGTTGGCTTCCACTCCTGGTATGACACATTTAAAGGTTGTCTTTGTAGGTTTAATCCTTGATGGGTCTATGCCCATTTTGCGCACTGTATCCTGATAAAGCAGGTTCAGGCTACTGCCGCCGTCCATCAGGACTCTCATGAGGTGGAACCCATCGACGATTGGGTCTAAGACCAATGCGGCGAATCCGCCATGGCATATGCTGGTCGGATGGTCTCTTCGATCGAAAGTGATCGGACAAGAGGACCATGGGTTGAACTTTGGGGCGACTGGCTCCATCGCATAGACGTCCCTTAGTGCGCGTTTCCTCTCCCTCTTGGGTATGTGGGTCGCGTATAACATATTCACCGTCCGTATTTGTGGGGGAAAACCCTTCTGTCCTCTGTTGTTCGGCGGCCGGGTCTCTTCCTCGTCGTCGCTATTTAGCCCCTTGTCATTGTTTTTGGCAATTAACTTGCCGGCCTGCTTGAACACCCAGCAATCTCTATTGGTGTGGTTGGCTGGCTTTTCAGAGGTGCCATGTATCTGGCATAAGCGGTCGAGTATTCGGTCCAGATTGGACGGACCCAGAGTGGTTCTTTTAAATGGCTTCTTCCGTTGACCGGGTTTAGAGCCTCGGAATCCGGCATTGACTGCCATATCCTCCTTATCGTCGCCGTTAATTCGGCGCTTGTTTTTGTTTCGACGTGACCTGCCATTGTTGTCCTTAGTATCCGGACTGCCAGAATTTTTACGGAGATTGTTGCTGCGGGCTAACCAGCTGTCCTCTCCCACACAAAAGCGGGTCATTAACGATGTGAGGGCTGCCATGGATTTCGGCTTTTCCTGCCCCAGGTGCCGGGCTAGCCATTCGTCCCGGATGTTATGTTTGAAGGCTGCAAGGGCCTCTACGTCCGGACAATCGACGATTTGATTTTTCTTTGTCAAGAACCGTGTCCAGAATTGTCTGGCCGATTCGTCTAGCTGCTGAATGATGTGGCTTAGGTCATCGGCGTCTGGTGGTCGCACATATGTGCCCTGGAAGTTATCAAGGAATGCGGCCTCCAGGTCTTCCCAACACCCAATTGACTCTGCGGGCAAGCTGTTAAGCCAATGCCGAGCTGGTCCTTTAAGCTTGAGTGGGAGGTACTTTATGGCGTGGAGATCGTCGCCGCGGGCCACATGGATGTGGAGAAGATAGTCTTCGA
The DNA here is from genome assembly GCA_963921465.1 of Triticum timopheevii. Lineage (NCBI taxonomy): Eukaryota > Viridiplantae > Streptophyta > Magnoliopsida > Poales > Poaceae > Triticum > Triticum timopheevii. The sequence continues at coordinate 438,936,322 of OY997262.1, forward strand.
TCCACACCGCGGGGTCTGTTGTGCCATCGTAAGATTCGATGTTTACGGGTTTAAACCCTTCAGGGATCTGATGATCCATTACTTCGTCAGTGAAGCATAACGGGTGTGCGGCGCCCCTGTATTGAGCGATATCGCGACGCAGCTCGAGAGAGCGCTGTCTGCTGTGTTCGGCCCGGCCGGGATTATTGTATCCGGCACGATGGTATTCGTCGTGGGTCGTAGGGCGCCCCCGTGATCCATAGATGGATCTGGATTGCCTTGCTTTGTCCTCCAATATGTCTCGCAAGTCCGGCGCGTTCCCTCTTGGCTTCGTACTTTTGGAGCGATGCCGGGGTATGGTCTTGGCTGGGGGCCTGGATGCCTCTCTGTTACGACCACGGGGTGGTCGGTCAGCCATATCGTGCGCTGGTGATGGAGGTACGTATGCTTCCTCCTCTAATCGGGGGAGCAGCTTGCGTTTTGGGTAACTTTTGGAGGGACGTTCGAGTTTATACTCTTCGGCCGCGAGGACCTCGGTCCATCGATCGGCCAGCAGGTCCTGATCAGCTTGAAGCTGCTGCTGCTTTTTCTTTAGGCTGTTTGCTGTGGCGATAAGCCTGCGCTTGAAGCGCTCTTGTTCGACGGGATCCTCGGGTACGACGAATTCATCATCGTTGAGGCTTGCTTCGTCTTCGGAGGGAGGCATATAATTATGATCCTCAACCTCTTCGTCTGTCGCCCCCTCATGAGGGCTTGCTTCTGCATCCTCCTGCGCTGAGTCTTGCTGGAGGGGATTGTCTTCGGCACTCTCTGGAGTATTATTATCTCCTGTGCCGGAATCTCCATTCTTGCTGTGGCGAGATTTAGAGCGGCGCCGCTGATGCCGGCGCTTGGGCTGTTTCTTTAAGGGATCTGCCTCCGCTGTTTCTTCGCCGTCCCCATCTTTTGGGGTATCCACCATGTATACGTCATATGACGAGGTGGCCTTCCAGTGCCCTGTGGGCGCTGGTTCCTGTTTGTCTCCGGCATCGTCGTCCATAGCGTCGATGTCTTCGGAGTCGTAGTCTAGCATGTCAGTTAGATCGTCGACAGTGGCTACAAAGTGGGTGGTGGGTGGGCTCTGAATTTCTTCGTCGTCCGTATCCCAACCATCCTGGCCATAGTCCGGCCAGGACTCTCCTGATAACGAGAGATGCTTTAGTGAATTCAAGATATCGCCGAAAGGCGAGCATTGGAAGATGTCCGCGGCGGTGAATTCCATAACCGGCGCCCAATCCGGATCGATTGGTAGGGGCGCGGGAGGTTCGGAGTCCGGCGAGGAGTCCGGCGCCTCGGAATCACGAGTTTCGCAGGGGACAAGATTAGTGTTCGGCTCCATCGCTGTGGATGTTGGAGCCCCCAGGGCGGCGTCTATCCACTGGCCCTCGATCTGGGCGATCGGCTCCGGGCCAATGGCCGGAGCGGATCCGTGTGCGGCCACCAAGGCACTGTTCGGCGGCAGAGCTAGATCATGCCCATCGTCACAGTGCGGCGCGCTCGGCTGTGGCTCGAGTCCGTCGAGGATCAAGTCTCCGCGGACATCGGCCGTGAAGTTTAAGCTTCCAAATCTGACCTGACGGCCAGGGGCGTAGCTTTCGATCTGCTCCAGATGGCCAAGTGAATTGGCCCGCAGGGCGAAGCCGCCGAATACGAAGATCTGTCTGGGGAGAAAAGTCTCGCCCTGGACAGCGTTGCAGGTTGAAGATGCCATCAAGCCTATCGGTGACGACACAGAGGAACTCTCAATGAAAGCACCAATGTCGGTGTCAAAACCGGCGGATCTCGGGTAGGGGGTCCCGAACTGTGCGTCTAGGCGGATGGTAACAGGAGACGAGGGACACGATGTTTTTACCCAGGTTCGGGCCCTCTCGATGGAGGTAAAACCCTACGTCCTGCTTGATTAATATTGATGATATGGGTAGTACAAGAGTAGATCTACCACGAGATCAAGGAGGCTAAACCCTAGAAGCTAGCCTATGGTATGATTGTTGTAATGTATGTTGTCCTACGGACTAAAGCCCTCCGGTTTATATAGACACCGGAGGAGGCTAGGGTTACACAGAGTCGGTTACAATGGTAGGAGATCTACATATCCGTATTGCCAAGCTTGCCTTCCACGCCAAGGAAAGTCCCATCCGGACACGAGCCGGAGTCTTCAATCTTGTATCTTCGTAGTCTTGGAGTCCGGCGGATAATGATAGTCCGGCCGTCCGGACACCCCCTAGTCCAGTACTCCCTCAGAGTCCAAAACAAGGGCAAAAGTGTTTGGAAAAGTAGATACGTTGGAGACGTATCACCTACCGACCCCCAATCCACCTTGAACGACGAAGCAGCGGCCAGATCGAATCTCACGAGCGCATACCCCTCCGGCGCCTGCCTACCCGTCCGCCGGGCAAATCCAACCTAACTCGTGGATGGGACCAAGACGACAGCCAGCGAATCCACATAAAGGACAGATCGACGGCGCCGCACCATTACTGAAAATATCTTAATACAGCCTTCCCTTTAATGGACGTCCTCTGGCGAAGGAGCGAAGGCCCAGTCACCTCTCTAAAGATCCTAACATGCTCAGGTGCAGCGTAGGGAGGTGGCTGCGGCGCAACAAGGGCGTAGTACACGGTCCCGAACCTGATGAGATCTGCAACGTACGTTCACGCCCACAATGTTACTGAATCACTCGTGCGCCGGCCTATGCATGTAACCTTCCAGTAAGCTAGCGTAACAGATGCAGAGCGTGTGGATGCTTACATAGGGGGGAGGTTGAGGGAGCTGGAGATGAAATCGCCGGTGACCTCGTCTTCCCGGGCGACGAGTTGCTCGATCCTCGGAGGGTCATCTTTGGACGGGCAGGGCAGAAGCCTGCCGTACGCTGGGTACCTGCAGAGTGCAGTAGATGCCAACACAATCAGTGTGCTGCCTACGGAGCGGCGCAGAATCTGCTCGCAGGGGCGGGGTGGAGGGGCGCTTACGAGGTGGTTGTTAGGGCTTCCACGAGGTCGGCGGCTCTGGTTGCTCTGGTGGTGGCCGCGGCATTGAGGTGCGTGGTGGGGGAGAAGTGGAGGCGGCAGCGTGGGATGCGGCGGGTGGTGAGGAGCGGGGAAGAGGAGTAGAGGGCGTGGGGAAGGAGGGGAGGCGGTGGCAAGGGCCGGTGCCATAGCTGTGGGAGGAGGGTGGCCAAGGATGCCGCGGGCTTCGCCATTCCGGCGGGCGGCGACGGAGGCCAAGGACCCTCACTCCGCACCATCAGGGGAAGAGGAGATGGGCACTGGGGTCTCACCTTGGGCAGCCGGCGACGGCGGCGGCGGCGAGGGGAATTGGAGGAATTAGCGGGAGAAGATAGGGAGGGGTCGGGAGGCCAACCACTGTGAAAGGGTGGGTGGTGGAGGCGGCGGGGAGAGGAGCCGGGGTGGGGTGGACCGAGGAACATGTGAGTTCGTGGTGGGGTGGACACGCTTAGCAGTAGCGTGTGGGTCTTACCTGCGCTACTACTACTTACTTACTAGTAGCGCCGGTTTTATATCCCTCGCTACTACTATGGCCTATCCCGAGGGCATTGTTTGAGACCACTTAGTAGTAGCGCGGGTTTATACCCCTCGCTACTACTATCAACTTAGTAGTAGCACGGTTTTTATACCCCTCGCTACAACTAATTAGCAGTAGCGCCCACTTTTAAACCGCGCTACTGATAAACTTCTATGTATAAGGTTTTCCCTAGTAGTGAACCGCTGTCGGGCCTTCCCCGTCTCCTACCTCCCCTCGCCGTAGTCGGAGGAGATTGCCGGGCTAAGTCCATGCGGCGGACGGTGGTGGATGGGTGTTTCGCTGCGCAGCGGTGTGGTCATCGGTGGCGGGAGGCTCTCGTTTTCCCCGGCTCGGCGGTGCAGCTGCGGCGGCTTCCCGCGTGCGGCGGCGGCTCCCTGCGCGGATCTCAAGCTCAAGCTTCCGGCAGGCCAAGGCGGGTGAGGAGGGGTGGCGGCCCTCCTACCCTTGCTCGTGGGCGGCGTGGCGACCTCGACGACCCAGCGGCTTCGGCGGCCCTGCGGCTGTGGTGTCCCGGTGGTTGGCTTCTCCGCGGACGCCCCATGTACGGCGACGGCAGCGGCCTTTCTCAACAACAACAAAAGGTACTCTGCCACCAGGCCAAGCTCGTTCCGGCGTTGTTGGAGGCATGCGACCTTTCTACCGCGGGAATCGTCCCGGACCCCGTGTGGCGCTGGTGGGTCAGACAGGATGCACGCGCGAGCGTGGCGTGTGGGTGCAGATTCTGTGCCTTGCCATGGCCAAGGCAGAGAGCTATGGTGATCTACCTTTGCCGGAGAGCCGTTGGATCAGAAGATGACTGTCTAGATCGACCGAAGTTCTGTAGCATATGTACTGTTTGTGATACTGTAGCATGGGTACTATTTTGTGTTCTGTTCAAGGTACTGTTTGAGGTGTTGTCCCGTGGTACTGTTCCTTCACACATGTGTTGTTCGTTCTTAATCCAACGGCCTAAAGATGAGGAAAGGTAGAGGTATTGTAACTCTCTGCCTTGGCCATGGCAAGTTAGAGAATCCATAGCCCGCGTGTGGACGCGGTTGGCAGGCGTTCGCGCCCCTCGTGCCGCCCCGCAAGAGGCATGGCCGTGCCTCTCGAAAACGGAAAAAAAAACATATTTTCTTTTTTCTTCCGCGAGAGACACGGTTTTTCTTCCTCGAGAGTCACGGATTTGCTTTCCCAGTAGGCACGGTTTTTCTTCCTCAAGAGGCACGGATTTATTTCCGCAATAGGCACGGTCATGCCTCTCGGAAACGTCTCCTAGAAAGGAAAAAAAAAACATGCTCCCGGTTTGGTTCTTTTATTCTTTTCTTTTCCTGAATTTATTTAGTCAAAACCTATCGATATGGGATCTAGTTTTGAAGATTTCGATGTAAGGAATCCAATTGTGAAAACGGTTCAAGATTTGGACGCGTGGTTTAAGAGATAAAACGTTTTGAATAGACGGATCTACGAAAAAAGAAAACTCTCATGTTAACCTTATTGAAGTTTCCTACGCTATTTTTTCTTTATATACATAGTTTTTTCAGTTTTTTTTCTTCTTTTTAATAGTTTTCAACATTGTTTAGAATTTTGTAAAAATCACAAAATTTGAATTGTTTGAATTTTTTTAAAGAATGGTAAGAAAATAAAAGTTTGTTCGTAACTTCTAAAAATGTTTGCTTTGAAATTAATCTTCAAATATTCCCAGAAAAATCTTGGTTTCAAATATCATTCCAAGACAAGTAAATAAATCTGCATGTTTTTAAAAAATGTTCACTGTTTCCTGAACATTTTTTTGCTTTTTTTCTAAAATAATGAAAAAGAGAACCGCTACAGCGCGGAGTTGCTAGTACCATATAAGCTGGCTCGTGGCAGGATCGCTGCATGGGTCGTCCCACGCGGGAGCTGGCTGTGCGCGGGGTGACGGCAATTCCCATTTTTTAGGAAAGCCTTCATGACCCACTTTATTGCAAATTAAACAACGATACATCGTTCAGTACATCCGAAATAGTAATAAAACCAGGGGGGGATCATCATAAAAAAAATAGAATTTATAACAAAGCATGTCTTGCTAAGAGCATATCTAGCAGACGCCGTAAAAAGCCCCGACCCGTAAAATAACCGCCAAAATGCGGTTCGGCGCAGAAAATCCCGCCCGAACAGACCCCGCAAACGCGGCCGGCCCGTAAAATCTTTTGAGGGGCGCGGCAAAATCTCGGTCCCAACCCGCGAATACGCAGGTTTCCGCCTCGCCCCTACGGTGCCCCGTATCGCAGGAAAGCGGTTGGCGGAAGGGACATTTCAGCCCGCGCCCTTTTCCCACCTCCTTCCGCCGCCGCCCGCCATTGGTTCCGCTCGTCCACCGCCAACGATTCTGGGCCTTCTGGCATGCCCTGGTGCCTAGTGGGCCCCACGAGCCTCCACCCGTGCACTTCTTTGGCTCCCTGAGTGTCTTTTGGGCAGAAAAAATTCTTTAAAAAATTTCGTGGCATTTGGACTTTATTTGATATTGATTTTCTGCGAATTAAAAACAAGAAAAAAAAAAGCAACTGGCATGGGCACTATGTCAATAGGTTAGTCCCAAAAATGATATAAAATTGTTAGTAAATGAATATAAAACATTCAAGATTAATAATATAACAACATGAAACAATTAAAAATTATAAATACGTTGTTGACGTATCAGTCCACAGATACGAATTGGGCCCGCTAACTTGCACTGTTCGATACGTGCACGCGTAGTATAACGATTTTTCACCACGTCGTCACATGTTTGTCAAACCTAATTCTAAGAATCCCAAGACCAGAACAGACGATAGGGATTTCATGTGTAACCAAGCATGGGCACCGAAACTCCACGTCCGTCAGTGTTGTCTATTTTCTGTCGTCTCTACGTGGTTATTGTTAGAAATTTAGGGTTTTGCGGTCTACCCCTAATTCCTCTGCGCTTATCCGTGGTGCCGCTCATAATTCGCACATTTAATCCGGAATCCTCCTTAAGTTCTTCCAAGGAGTAGACTTATTTTCCTTGTATGATGTACATGCAGTAGATTAACAATCGAACAAGTTAGTCCGTTAATCAACAATCTAATAAAATAAATAAATTAATACTCGGTACTAGTTGGGATCCGTAATTTGCATCCCTGTTCTTGTAGCACGCATGCACAGGTGCATGTGGATCTTCCGGCCGTCCGGTTGGCCGTACAGTTGGCTAGATGATAGGCTGTTTTTGATGACGTAGGTAGCAGCGGCAGCAGGCGTGGTAGAGACCTGCAGTTTCCGAGCAGTTGCTAGTTCGGCTTGCCAAGTACTCGGGTGAAGATTTCGGAGCAGCGAGAACCTCATCAGGGCAGCGGACTCGGTGATTACAAGGATGAAGAGGCGCCGGATTCCGTGTGTGGAGGTTTCGTCGACGGGATCCGTTGTCAGCTACTCCCTCCGTTCGGAATTACTTGTCTCGGAAATGAATATATCTAAAACTAAAATACATCTAAATACATTTACTTTCACGACAAGTAATTCCGAACGGAGGGAGTAGATTCAAGGCATCGGCAGCAATGCACATACTAGCCTGATCGATTCCTCTACAACCCGTACGAAGCTAGGCTTGGTTTAATAATTTCCTTGATCCATGTGACCCAGGATAGGCATGCTTTTTGATTTCCTCGTTCCAAGTGCAAAGCAGAAGTATTAAAACAAGATGACCACGATCCGTGTATGAGTTTAGAACAGATCAACTCAACACAAAACAACCTTAATCGATCCCTGTACCTGCACAATCGGGTGCGGCACGGCGGACGACCGCCAGCAGAGTACGCTGTACGCTGCAGATTAGGATCCCGGTGAGGCAGATCTCGGCGGAGCAGCAGTGCAGAAACCTCGCTTGGCTACTTGATGCAGACGGACCAACGGGGCCTAGGGACAGCACTCTCGTAGAGTTTGCAGCGGACGACGGACCACAAGCGACGAGAGCGAGATGGCGCGCAGCCGAATCAGATGCGATCGGCGGCCATCACGACGGCAGAGTTGGACTAGGGTTAGAGCGCGACCGAACCTGCGCTGATGCCAATGTTAGAAATTTAGGGTTTTGCGGTCTACCCCTAATTCCTCTGCGCTTATCCGTGGTGCCGCTCACAATTCGCATATCTGAGGCTAGGGGGTAGGGACCTTCTAATACTGTCTTTCCAAAGAGTCCATCTCTTATACAGATAAGATTCCTAGTCTTTTCAACTAGTTTTCCGGGATAGACTCCATACCAAATTACCAACCACGATCAAATTTGTCTACTAACGGATTCTACCCGTTGTGTCCCCGGAGCACGCGCTTGTGAGCAACACGCCATAACAGAGTGTAAATTCCTCTAATTATGTAGATCAATATTATGGTTGTAATTTAACTATATGATCTAGCTCCTTCTGATTATCACTGTACTTCCAATATATATAGCATATTGTATTCCACTGATAATCGACCAGCTTCCTTAAGCATATAACTTAAGTACGTTCCAACAAGTGATAATTCCATCATAATCATGTAAACTAATTCCATGCATAAATACATGTATAATTCCATAATGAGGTATTCCGAATATTAGTAATTCCTAGTAATTGAATATAGTTGCAGGACACATAATTCCAACAGTTATTTCATTATAGTGTCATGTACATGTGTGAAGTTAATAAGGTTTTTGTCTTTTTGGATTTGTGAATCTTTTATTTATATTAAACTTTTTTACTTGTTTTAGTTCTAACTTATGCTCTCGACATATGATCTGAACTAGTAGTTTTTAATTAAATTTAGCAACTTTGTAATGGTACAACTAGAAATAATTATTACATAATTAATTCGAACATTTGTTGTGGGAATGTGATTTTTAATTTTCTTAATCATACATATAATACAAGGAGTGATATAGTTGCTTGCTTTTCGAGACATAACCTTTTTGGTTTAACATAAATTTTCTAGATTAGAGAAAAATGAAAAGGAACAAAATTACAAGTATTCACAGATATTGATGCCACATATAAATTGTAAATATATCTAGGCATTTGTGTCGATTTCAGTTTTCTTAAATACTATGATAGAGAGTTATAAAGTTGATCGAGGTCTCTAGAATCAATAATTGTCAATATTGTGTGGAAGTAAACAAAAGGGGGTTTCCTCAGAACTATTGTGTTGGTTGTTCATTTTTTTCATGGCCAAAATATATCTTTCATGTTATTGGGTTGAATAATCTTCTGGCATCCCGCACATAGTTTGTAGTTGATCTTAAACTAGCCTCATTCAACTCAACATGCATTAAATGACCTTCTTGCCCCTACTCGAAGGACGATTTGAAGAGAAGAAAGAGCCAATGGATGGAATTGCAAGAACATACTCCCTCCGCTTTTATTTACTCTGCATATTAGAGTTGACTGAAGTCAAACTTTGTAAAGTTTGACCAAGTTTATAGAAAATAATATAGACATTTATCATGATAAATCTATACGATGTGAAAGTACATTCAATAATAAATCTAATGTTGTTGATTTATTATTGTATATCTTAATATTTTTGTCTATAAACTTGGTCAAAGTTTGTAAAGCTTGACTTTGACCAAAGCTAATATGCGAACTAAATAAAAACGGAGGGAGTACTATTTGGTTGGAACCCGAGATTATCCTACCAAAACTTTAGCTAGTCAAAAGTTGCATGTGCCCAATGGGTTCTCTAACTTTGATTTAGATTAAAGTCTAGAGTTAATAAGAAGCTATGCCCAAAATTTACACATATATCCAAACAAAGACCAAGCCGATTTTCGGTTTATTCCTATGAACTGGTACTTGCTGGGGTGGCGAGCGAGCTAGCACCAGTTGAGTGGCTAGCAGGAAAAATTAATGATCCACGGCCCGCCTAGCTATACGTGTGAGCATTGGTTCCCCAACCGATGCGTTAGAGCAAGTTCAGTAGAGCTGAGTCAGCCGGCTATAAGAAATAAACTAATATATTCTTGCTTAGTTGGAGGAAAGAAAAGATGATAGAGAAGGTAAGCGGGCTCTTGATGAAGAGCTAGCTCTAGCACGTGCTTCTAGGCATTTTATGAGAGTGAAAGATGTGCCATATAATAAAAAAGTAGTACACTCTTCTAATCAACTATTGTACATATTGGCTATAAGATGAGCTATAGATGACATGGCAGTGGCTTATAGCCAGCAGTTGGCTATACTATTAACCATGCTCTTAAGAGCTAAGGGCGATTTCCTATTTGATGCTCTCTGTCTCGAATTCCCGCCGAAACGCACAATGACTCACATAGCGAAATCTATTGGGGCGGCCCATTCAGGAGCAAATGTACTGACCACTCGGTTTTTGGAACATTTCCTGGCAGGTTTTGTCAGCCTTATAGAAGATTCCTAACCAAGTTTTCTTTATACATAGTTTTTCAGTTTTTTTCTTTTTAAAATTTGTCAACATTGTTTAGAATTTTGTAAAAATCACAAAATTTGAATTGTTTGATTTTTTTAAATAATGTTCAGAAATTAAAGTTTATTCAGAACTTCTAAAAATGTTTTCTTTGAAATTAATCTTCAAAAATTTCAAAACAAAATCATGTTTTCCAATAACATTCCGAGACAAGTAAATAAATCTTAATGTTTTTTTAAAAAAATCCGCTGTTTCTTGAACGTTTTTTCACTTTTTTTTTTCTAAAACAATGAAAAAAACGAACCGCTACAGCGCGGAGTTACAATATAAGCTGGCTCATGACAGGATCGCTACATGGGCCGGCCCAGGCGGGAGCCGGCTGGGCGTCAGGGTGACAGGGTCGTTATTTGAGTCAAAATGCCGGGTGAGGGCTTCATCGCATGTACCGTACCACCATGCCGAGCTCGCTCCGGCGTTGTTGGAAGAGGCGTGCGGCCTTTCTACCGCGGAAATTGTCCCGGACCCCGTGTGGCGCCGGTGGGTCAGCATGCGCGCGCGAGCGTGGCGCGTGGACGCCTGCTGGCAGGCGCGCGAGCGCCTCGTGCCGCCCCCGTCCCGTCGGCCGTGCCGCACGCGCCCGATTCCCCCACTTCCTGCGACGTGGAATCAACCGGAATCCTTCTCGAATCAGCACCGGCGCCGGTACCGGCCGTCTGCCTTGCCGTGCCAGCCTCGGTAATCAGTAGGTATGACACTTACTATGATCGTGGCGTAATCTCGAAGCTTTCTGGCCTTCTCCCTCTAGCATACGGACGGTGCGCCGTGCGCGCGGCTGGCATGGCAAAGCGCGCGCGCACGACAGCCTCGTGCCGCCCTCGTCCCCGCGCGTGCCCAGCTCCCGCGCACCACACGCCGGGTCGCGCTTCCATCAAGGCGGATCATTTCTTCATTTCTTCTTTGCAGCGTGGAATGGAATCTGCCGGGGTACCGACCGTCGGGTGCCCCGGCTTTTACGCCACCCAGCCGCCACGTGGACCCATACTCTCTCTAGCTGAGCCGTGGCAACTGAACAGGGACTTTCTATATCAGGTCGATTCGGGCAAGCATTTTTTTTATATACTGTAGGACTATGGTCCTTTTTGTTTCATAAGTCCTAGGACTTTTTTAAGTCCCAACTTATAAGTCATAAGTCCCTACCTGTTTGTTTACAGGGACTTATAAGTGCCGAGTCCCTACCTGTTTGTTTACAGGGACTTATAAGTCCATGTTGCACCGCTGCAACGAGGCTCAGGAGAGGGCCTGTCCGGCGATTGGAGGCACCGTTGCAACGAACCGAGGCGGGGCGGCGAACCGAGGCGGGGCGGCGACGGGGCGAGAGGCGGGCGGCGACGGGGCGAGAGGCGGGGCGGCGACGGGGCGACGACGGGGCGAGAGGCGGGGCGGCGACGGGGCGGCGAACCGAGGCGGGACGGCGACGGGGCGGCGAACCGAGACGGGGCGGCGACGGGGCGAGAGTCGGGGCGGCGACGGGGCGAGAGGCGGGGCGGCGATGGGGCGGGCGACGGGGCGTGCGGGGAACGAGCCTGGAGCGAATAAGTCCCAGTAAGCTCCTCCCTGAGAGTCTTATTTGATAAGTCCCAAATCATCACAATAAGTCCCAATAAGTCCCTTGTGTTTGGTTTAGGTGGGACTTATAAGGACTTTTTTAAGTCCCTAAACCAATAAGTCCCTGGAAACAAACACCCCCTATATATGTATGCTCTACGTGAGAGGAGTGTTGTTTCTTTCGGGACGAAGGTTCTTTTTTTCATGATAATACGTGTCTCATTCATATTATAAAGAACAAAGTACCAGTCGTGTGACAAAACTGAAAAGATAACAGAATATCTTTGAGTTTGACACCAACGCCCGTCACCTGCCTCCGGCACCACCACAACAGCCATCGAAGAAAAGAATGATGGATCACCCCCCTCACCTGAGATCGACGCGGTTCCATCGCTGATATGCAGCTTTGTGGACCTCCAAGGTGGCTCAACAAAAGTGAAGCCATTGCCGTTGAACGAATCAGACCGAGGCAACATCCCGGACACGCCATCGAACTCCAGATCTAGCGCCCCACCACGACTAAGACGCCGAAGAAGGAAACCATACCTGCCATCCACGAACCACGAACCCAGCACACATTCCGTCTTCCAGATGTCGTCGATGCAGACCACAATCTGCATCCGCTCCTGGACTACCTTCCAAGCTCCACGCCGACGCTAGAGCAGACGTCGTCGCAATGGCGGAGCCCAAGGACACAGGTTCACCACGAGGATGCCGCTGCCGCCACGCCATTCTTACTTGAACAGACTGGTTTCCAAATCCATCCCCAACCATAGGACCAATGGCCTCGTCGGGGAAGGATTCGAAGAATCTTTATTCATTGTCGCCGCTGAAGCGAAGATGATGAACAACCTAAAAATATAAACTACATGAGAGTAAAAATAATCCACGCGCGTGGATCCGGCGATCCCCTCACCACCAACGACCAAGGTCGCCGGCGGAGGGGAGCCGCCGGAGGACGGCGCTAAAAGATGGCCTCTTCTGGCGGCGGCTAGGGTTCCAGCCGCCAGGGAGCATGGAGGAGAGAAAAACGCTTGGCGTCTTTCGGAACGAAGGTGCTAGAGCATACGTACGTACATCCTCGTGGAGGCATTCAATGAGCGTTATCTTGGTCTTCCTACAGCTGTGGGGAAAATCACCAGTGAAACATTTGATCATATTGGTGATCGGGCTCGGACTAGCATGCAGGGATGGTCCGAAAGGAATTTTGCTTGTGCAGGACGTGAAACTCTTCTGAAATCTGTAGTGCAAGCAATACCTACGTTCAGTATGTCTTGTTTCAGGCTCACGAAGAAAGTTTGCAAGAAATATACATCAAATATGGCGAAATATTGGTGGAGCAGCTCCCTTGATAAACGGTCTTTGCACTGGATCTCGTGGAAGTCGCTCGCATCTCCCAAGATTAACGGTGGTATGGGATTCCGCAATATGGAACTCTTCAACATCGCTCTCTTAGGGAAACATGGTTGGAGATTCATGACCAACCCAGATTCTTTATGTGCTCGTGTCATGAAGAGCAGGTACTTCCCAAACACTGATTTCATGCAAGCAACAATACCGCAATCATCCTCTGCCATATGGAGAGCTATTGTGGCTGGATGGGAAGCTCTTCGAGCTGGTCTGATAAAGCGTGTTGGAGACGGCAGTTCCATCTCTGTTTGGAATGATAAATGGATCCCAGGTACAATACGCATGTCCCCTATGATTAGACCGGCCAACTCCACAATTCAGTTTGTTCAAGATTTAATTGATGATACTAACTGAAGGTGGAAGGATGATCTAATCCGCAACACTTTCCTAGCACCAGACGCAGAGGCTATCCTTAATATACCACTGCGCAATGGTGGAGGAGAAGATTATTTTGCTTGGGCTTTTGAAACTTCCGGTGTTTACTCTGTCAAATCGGCGTACCGTGCTCTCGTGAATCAAAAGGAGCGTGTGGCTCTAGAGGAAGGGACGGCTACCGGCACATCAAAGACAGATCAACAGATGTGGACATCACTTTGGAAGCTCAAAGTTGTGCCAAAAGTGAGAGTTTTTTGGTGGAGAGTAATCCGTGGAACTCTCCCTGACGAAGCTACACTGAAGCACAAACATATAAAACCTATAAGCATATGTAATGTATGCCTGGCAAAAGAGGAAGATCTAATGCATGCGTTGGTGTCATGCTCACATGCAAGACGATTTTGGGATGAAGCCCAAACTTGGTTTGACTTCCGTCTACCGAGGCTGCACCCCAATACGTGGTCAAGAGACATACTCTGTGATGATCGCTTCACGGATCAGGTACGCGCAAAGATTATTTCAGTTATGTGGGCAATTTGGACCTCGCGCAACCGATGGACACATGAGAAGGAACATACCGATCCGGCACAATCTGTTCGCCGTATCCGGGAAGATCTCGCTGTCCTGGAGATCCCGTGCGGTGATGCATCCATCCTTCCAGGGCATGGGTGGAGACCGCCCGATGTTGGCTTTGTCAAGATCAATACTGATGGCGCCATCAACTCAGATTCAGGAGTGGCAGGGGCGGGAGGTGTCGCCCGCTCTTCTACTGCCCTTCTAGCAGCATGGTGCAAGCCGCAGGTTGGTATTACCGACCCGCTCGTTGCCGAGTCTTTGTCACTACGAGAGGGAGTCCTATTCGCAAGTCTCAGGGGCTACTCACATGTGATCATGGAGACGGACAGTCTGGAGATAGTGAATCTCTGGAACGATCGCCACAACACTCGCTCGATTGTGGCTCCTATTTTGTTAGAGATTAGAGAGCTTACGTTGTCGTTTGATGTTTTTGCTATTCAACATGTAAGTAGGACAGCTAATCTCCCGGCTTATCTATGTGCAAAGCGTGCCTGCTCGCTTATGGTGACTGAGAGTTGGCTGGACTCAGAACCTTCGTTCCTGGTCACGAGCTTGTTGGCGGATGATCGCAGGAGCTCCTTTGTTTGAATAAAGCTCTCAGGTTTCCTTGCAAAAAAAAAAAAAGAAGCGGATTGGTTAAAATATGGTGACTATGGGTTTCAGAGAGGAAAACGCATGCCGAACGCTTCGGCCGGTCGCACGCGACCCGTGCGATCTCCTTTTATCGCATGGCTAGCCTGTACGCCGTCTCCCTCGCGTGGTGGGACACGTAGCTGATCAACCGCCAGCACCTCGCCTTATCCATTCGCGGATGCTTTGCTTCCGTTCATTTTTCTCGCCCTGCACTGCTTCGTCCTTGATCTATTCTCTCTTTCCACACATCGATGACCACCGCGCGCAGCTAGATCAGGCAGCTCGAAGGGGACCGGAGATCCATCGCGCGCTCTCCGATGATGCTGCGCCCTCGGCAGCAGTGGAGACTTTTTGCTGCGGGCTGCAAGACACCGTTGGCTGCCGTTCCATATCCGTGCAGCTCCGGTGATCCCCGGCTTCAATTAAAATCTTTCCATGTCACCGGTGGAAGATTTCTTCTACCTTCTATTTGCCCACACGGTTGTAGCTTTTTGAATAGTTGGTAGCAGCTTTCTGCTTAATCGGTTGAATCTTTTTTTAATCACTTTTAGATCCAGCTTTGGTCCAAATAGATGTGATTTTTACAAAATAAATATTCCAAATCACCGGTTCCAGCTTACCAAATCACCGGCTGTAGCTTTTTATTCAGCTGGTTGTAGTTTTTTTGCATTTTTAGTGTCAATTCAAAATCGATGGTTGTAGCTTTTTTTTCATCTGATTGAATCTTTTTCAATCACCGGTTCCAGCTTTTCGAATCATCGGTTCTAGCTTTTGCTCAGCTTAATTCATCTTCTTTCCTGGAACCAAGTCATTTTTTGCTGGAACCGGATCTTTTTTTTGCTGGAACCGGCAACTGATTTTGTTGCGACGAGTTTCTTGTTGCTTGAGATTATTTGCTACGATCAGGAGCCAACGACGCATTTCTGCTGGAACCATATTAATATTTGTTGGAATCGTGATTTAATTTGCTTCAAGCAAATTAGTGGGTTTGCTAGGTGCTCAAGTTGATTTGCTGGAAACCTTTGTTTTTCTGCTGGAACCAATTTTTGGTTTTGCTGCAACTACTCACCGGAGTTCTTTTTTGGGCTGAGATGTGTTTTTTGGTGGAATTAGGTGGTGCAGGTCAACTGCGGCGTCGACGTTGTGCTGTGATGGGCGGCGCCAGCGCGAGTTGCTGCGTCCGACGTTTGGCAAAGATGCATCCGTCAGGGGGTGGTGCTGAAACAACTGGAGATGAGGAGGGTGTGCACGACGACGAATGAGCTGCGGAGAGAGGTGGCGAGCGGTGGAGATCCAACTAGCAGCGGAGATCCGGCGGGTCAAGTCGCTCGTCCATGGCGCTCGCGTGATTTGCAGAGTAGAAAACGGCGTGGTGGGGACGAAAGTGTCCTGAATTTGACAATTAAAAGAGTTTTAATCAGACGTCCAAGGTACAACCGGCCCAAATTTGGGCCGGCGCACCGGTCATGCATGATGCATACTGAACAGAAAAAGTATGGTCTAAGTCCAAAGTAATCAATCAACTGTTGCTTAGGGCATGTACAATGGTGGCATATGGATACATATGCCCCATGACAAAAAGTAATTTGAAGCATCTACATTAATTTTTTCTTTCCAATGCAAGCTATCACTAGTGGACCTTATTAAGAAATAAAAAATAAAGACTCTAATACACATGCATCTCTACTTTTCACTCTAACCTTTTCAGCTTTTGTCACCGGACCACGCTTTTTCTTTTCAAGCACCCGCCTCTTGAAGAGGATCCCGCTTCCTTATCCGAACCTAATTTACGTCATATCCGATCCTACATGGCATGTGAGGCATCACCTTGAGGCTATGCATTGTACATGCCCTTATACATCACTAGTAAGTCGTGGCGTGTGTCCAAACTTCAGCTAACTCGATCGATCAAATCTACCTTAGCTGTCACCGTCACCGTTGCCATGTTCGTCTTTGCCCGGATTTCCTACAATCTGAAAATGACTGTTTTTTTTTTCCTTTGATCGATCACCAGCTCGCAACGGCACGTGATATTTGGTAAAAGTTGAAAAAAAAATTGTCTCTATGACAAATGGGCATAGAGACAATAAAGTGTGGCAAGTCAAAGTGTGGCAAAAACTAAAAATATGCCAACTAAATTTTGGTTTGGCAAAATGTGGTCGGGAACCAAACAACCACATGCATGCAGATGAATCCACAAATCTTACCCATCATCCACAAGCCACAAGTCAGTTTGTGCAGAGATTGTTCCACTTCTACCTGACTTGATAGTTGATAGTTTTTTGCCACGATTTAGGAAAAAGGTGGTAGCTTTTTGCACAAAATCGTAAAATGGTAGTTTTTCGTCACATTTCCATGAATTGTACTCCGAATAGCATGACCTATATACGAGCGAAGCGTTTTTTCCTCCTGGAGGGCGATTAGCAGGCGATCTAGGGCTTGATCGCCGCCGCCGCTGGCGGCGGCTGCCAGCCCAGCATCTGCCCTCGCGTGCAGCTGTAGTGAAACCCGGCGCCTGCCCTCGCGTGCCGCTTGCCCGGCCATCTACTTGTCGCCTGACCTCACGGGGCTATGGGCCTCTTTTGATTGCGAACGTGATCCCTTCATGAGAGAAGAAGAAGAGCTGGTTTAGCCTCATGGTTTGTTCTTGTGGTCTGCTACATGGCTGTCCCGGCATGCGTCTCGCGAAGCCGGTAGTATGTCCCGGCGCAACTCCATTTCCTTGCAAGGCGCTGTGATCGGTTTTCTGTCCCTCCATATCATTCGGATTACGGTAGGTTTGTTCCCCTGCTAAATCAACTAGTTCCGGAAGGGGCGGGCTCCTTGTAGGAGTGTCGCTGGACCCAATGAGTTACTTAGTGTGGAACTGTCGGGGGGGGGGGGGGGGGAACGCCTGGCAGTTCTAGAAGTTGGGGCTCTTGCAAAAGCCCATTCCCCAAGGTTCGTCTTCCTGTCTGAAACGAGGTAGTCTTCTGCTAAAGCTGAAAAAATAAAATGGAAGCTGGGCCTAAGAGGTTTCTGTGGTGTGGATTGTGAAGGCCATGGAGGTGGTCTGGCTCTATTTTGGGACGAATCCCTCCAGGTGACAGTATTGGATGCGTGTAAAAGGTATATTGATGTGAGCATTGTTGATCAAGGATCTGGAAAGTCATGGAGGATAACCTTTGTCTGTGGCGAGCCTCGTGTGGAACACCGTCAACGCATGTGGGATCACCTAGCTAAACTGAAGGGAGTGTCAAACTTGCCATGGTTATTATGTGGGGACTTCTATGAAGCCCTATGGCAGCATGAACACTTTTCGAGAACAAGCCATAGTGAAAGTCAGATGGAAGCCTTCAGAGATGCACTCATAGTTTGTGAACTACCGATCTTGGGTTCTCAGGGGCGTCGTTCACCTTTGATAATGGCCAGTGGGGTCAAGGTAATGTTTGTGTCCGCCTGGACCGAGCATGTGCAGATGATGATTGGAAGGACTTGTTTCCGTTTGCTAGAGTGCAACACTTGGTGTCGCCGAGTTCGGACCACTGCCCCATTTTGTTACATGTAGAAGAAGCTGAGGATAAACGATGTAAGGGAAGCCCAAAATATGAGATAATGTGGGAGCGTGATCCTAGATTACCTTATGTGATCTCCATGTCTTGGGATCACACATGTCCCAGAGGCGATTTAGGCATAGTGGCATCCTCACTTCGAGCTGCCATGCTTGATCTAAGGATATGGAGCAAGGAAAACTTTGGATATGTGCAACAGCAAACTAACTTACTGAGAAAGGAGCTTGAGACGTTGCAACTTTCTAGTAGCGACCGGCTTTTGATCAGACAGAAAATGGAAAAGCTAGACAAACTCTTATATAGAGAAGAGATGATGTGGCTACAGCGAAGTAGAATAACTTGGTTAGGAGAAGGAGATCGCAACACCTAGTATTTCCATCGCCAAGCAGTATGGCGTGCAAGGAGAAACAATATTCGTAGACTAAAGAAGGAAGACGGGTCTTGGTGTAGTGTGCCTTCCGATATGGAGCGTATGGCCACCTCATATTTCAAGGAGGTATATACAAAAGATCCAACGTTGTCCCCTGAAGCCGTGTTGAATCAAATCTTACCCAAAGTAACTGAGGCGATGAATGAGAGGCTTATGGCTCGCTATACTGCTGAAGAATTTTCTGATGCTTTGTTCCAAATTGGCCCTTTGAAAGCACCAGGTTTTCCATCTTGGTTTTATCAAAAGAATTGGGGTGCCTTAAAGGTGGAAATATTGCGGTTGCCCGTCAGTTTTTTGAAACGGGACATATGCCAAATGGTGTCAATGACACATCCATTGTATTGATACCAAAAGTACAACACCCGAGCTCCCTAAAATATTTTCGCCCTATCTCGTTATGTAATGTGATGTATAAGATAATATCAGAATGCATGGTGAATCGTTTGCGGCCACTTCTCACAAAGTTAATATCGGAGAATCAAAGTGCGTTTATACCAAGAATGTTCATCTCGGACAACTCCATCATTGCATTCAAATGAATTCATCATATTCAGAGCTCTAAAAATGGAGCAGATTCCTTCTGTGCCTATAACCGGTCACTTCCTTCTCTTTTCCGTCATCTCTACGTCGCTTTTTTCCTTATAGTGTCTCCATGCATCTCGTGCATGTGCATGTGTGAAGTTATCAAGGTTTTTGTCCTTTTTGATTTGCGAATATTTTATTTATATTAAACATTTTTACTTGTTCTAGTTCTAACTTATGCTCTAGAGATATGATCTTAAGTAGTATTTTTTTCCCTTAAATTTAGCAACTTTGTAATGGTACGACTAGAAATAATTATTACATAATTAATTCAAACATTTGTTGTGAAGATGTAATTTTTTATTTTCTTAATCATACATATAATACAATGAGTGATATAGTTGCTTGCTTTTCGAGACATAACCTTTTTGGTTTAACATGAATTTTCTAGTTTAGAGAAAAATGAAAAGGAACAAAATTACAAGTATTTACAGATATTGATGCCCCATATAAATTGTAAATATATCTAGGCATCTATGGTGATTTTAGTTTTCTTAAATACTATGACAGAGAGCTATAAAGTTGATCGGGGTTTCTAGAATCAATAATTGTCAATGTTGTGTGGAAGTAAACAAAAGGGGGTTTTCTTAGAACTATTGTGTTGGTTGTTAATTTTTTTTCATAGGCAAAATATATCTTTCATGTTATGGGGTTGAATAATCTTCTGGCATCCCACACATAGTGTGTAGTTAATTTTAAACTAGCCTCATTCAACTCAACATGCATTAAATGACCTTCTTGCCCCTACTCGAGGGATGATTTGAAGAGAAGAAATTGTTTGGATCATTGCCTCGAGACGCCATGCCAAAAAATTGGTCGCTGACCCAGCTTAGGTTCTCATTTGGTTGGTGGCCAAAAAATTGGTGCGCCCGCAGCTCCACATCAGCCGTAGTTCAATTCGTAGCCAATTTTTTGGTAGGGCGTGGGCAGCCAAATCCAGCGCCAATTATTTGGCGAGCCCAGGATTGGCAAGGTCGACACGGGCGCAAACCAAACAGCCCCAAAGAGCCAATGGATGGAATTGCAACAACAATCTATTTGGTTGGAACCCAGGATTACCCTACCAAAACTTTAGCTAGTCAAAAGTTGCATGTGCCCAATGGGTTCTCTAACTTCGATTCAGATTCAAGTCTAGAGTTGGTAAGAAGCTATGCCCAAAATTTACACATGTATCCAAACAAAGACCAAGCTGATTTTTGGTTTATTCATGTGAACCGATACTTGCTGGGGTGGCGAGCGAGCTAGCACCAGTCGAGTGGCTAGCGCGAACATTTAATGATCCATGGACTGCCTAGGTATACATGTGAGCATTGGTCCCCCAGCGACGTGTTAAGAGCTAAGGGCGATTTCCTATTTCACGCTCTGCGTCGAATTGTCGATGAAACGCACAGTTACTCACATAGCGGAATCTATTGCGACGGCCCATTCAGGAGCAAATGTACTGACCACTCGGTTTTTGGAACATTTCCTGGCAGGTTTTGTCAACCTTATAGAAGATTCCTAACCTATTTTTTCTTTATGCATAGTCTTTTAGTTTTTCTTCTTTTTAAAATTTGTCAACATTGTTTAGATTTTTGTAAAAAAAAATCACAAAATTTGAACTGTTTGAATTTTTTAAAAAGAATGTTCAGAAATTAAAAGTTTGTTCGGAACATCTAAAAATGATTGCTTTGAAATTAATCTTCAAAAATTCCCCCAAAAAATCATGTTTTGAAATAACATTCCGAGACAAGTAAATAAATCTGTATGTTTTAGAAAATGTTCACTGTTTCTTGAACGCTTATTCACTTTTTTCTAAAATAATGAAAAAAAAAACGAACCACCACAGCGCGGAGTTGCTACAATATAAGTTGGCACGCGATACGATCACTACATGGGCCGGCCCAGGCGGGAGCTGGCTGTGCGTCCGGGTGGCAGGGTTGTTATTTGAGTCGGCCCAGGGGAGGGCTCCATCGCACCGAGAACGTATCCCATGCAATGATGGAATTGGTGCGCCGCCAGGTGCACCAGCGAGTTACGTGCCATTTGATTGAGAAGGAACGGACAAGATCTAGGTACAAGCTAGGCTACTGGCACACTTGCAAAATGAACCTTGTGGTTTATCTAAATTGAATAAAATGATGGTGTCCATTTATGAAACTGTTTTACGCAGCAGGTAAGACAGCCTAAATGAAAAGTGTGCTTCTATGTTTGACGGAACTAGTTGACAGCATCACTACTTGTTCTTTTTTTTTTGCGGGGAACTTGTTCTTGTCTCTGTTGCTGATTCTATTACAACATTCTATTTCATTCGTCATTTTGTATTTCATGATTCCAATTTCTTTTCATATTCATGATTCCAAAATTTTATGTAACAGAATAGTGAAGTAAAATGTTTATGAAGGCTCAAAGGCTATGAGACTACGCGTCCATATTAGAACAAATGCTCAAAGGCTATGAGCTACGCATCCATATCAGAACAAAGGCTTAAGGGCTTTGTTTATGAAGTACAACTTACTACAAGTATTCCCATGTGGGAGGTGATAGGTAATGGTATGTAGACCTTTTCTTTTTTTTTTAGCGGCACTTGATGCTTCGTGTAAAGTATGCCATTATATATGTAAGAACTGAATTTGTGATGCCAAACATGTGTGTTAAGTTATACATATATCCAATCAATCGGTGATGCGATTTTCAAGTCATGAACGGGTTTATTAATGGTTTGTTTCTGCCCTGTCCGTTGCTACTGTTTTTATTTAGTAAGAAATGTCCAAAGCATCTGCGATGAGGCATCCGAAATGTTGTTGGAGCATTTCTTTGTACATACATAGTACAGGTGCAGTTAAAGGAGGACATGGCGTGACTGCATATAGCTACTAGATCACTGATGGCGCGCGTTGCCGCGCCCGTCTATTTTGATAATCAAATTATAGGAATAAATACATATATTTGTATATGTACATATTTTTTGAAAGTAACAACATTTAATTAAGAAAAGCTCACGTAGTTGTGGAATTCATTTGTCCACATTTTTCGATAGAAGCATTACCAATATACAAATCATAATTCATTGTAGCATAGAAGACACAATTCAGTAATCGATGGCATTTTAACTGAAGAAATCGAAAGAGATACAAAATGGTCAAGGTAACTAATAGGTCTTGATTGAACCCTTGATCCTTCAGCATCGCTTTCGTCAAGAGTAATAAGTAGTTTCATGAACAATGGTTATGGTCACCTGTCAGGAAGCCTTGAACCCTGCAATATAGCAAAAGAGAAAGGAAATGTGATTTAATACCAAACATCACAAGACAAAATATTTTACATGCCAATGTACTAACAGTATAACACCAATGCAAAACTTACTCAGCAACCCCATTGTAGCCTTTCCAAACTATCCATAGACGTAGATGATAATTGCACTCAGGTAAGCCTACACACAAAACAACTTTAGACTTAAATACTTTTGGTATTCAAGTCATGACATTGCTTACCTAAACAAACAAGATTTGCTATATTTCCATTTTCCTAATTTACATTTTATTATTAGGGATAAACCTCCCATTGACTGTTAAGGTTGACCTTGAAGCTAACATAGAGATCACTTAGAATAGGAGCACGCGGGTAGAGAAAATAAAGATGTGTAGAAATATTAGAGGCAAAGTGACACGACTGCATCTTAATAGCATTATTCAAAAAATAATAGAACCAGGCAACAAAACCTGAAACTAAGAACCAAGAAAGCAAGTACTCAACATGGTATGCAGCTAATTTACGTATAACACACTGCATGTTTAGCAGTACTCACTAATTAATATCTTAGTACACCAACTTCGATAGGACAGTACCAACATGTGTAGAGCTCCGAAAAGAAGCTGCAGCGTAGTTGCAGTTTGGGTAAAAAATGATTTCAATTGGCCTTTAGATTCTTGTAGCAATTTTGGATGACATGAACAACCTCCTGTGTGATGCTAGCATCATTAGTGTAACAATGGATTGTATATTTTCTCCCTAGATAGGATATCTGTAAGATGAATTGGGTAAACAAATAACAGGAAGTTTGTACGACTTACACAATTCTCATTTGGACAAATGAAATTCAGGTACTCAAGTTTGAAAACTTGATATTCAGATTTCTTGAGATGTACTCCCTCCGTCCCACAATATAAGACGCTTTTTGACACTAGTATAGTGTTAAAAAACGTCTTATATTATGGGACGGAGGGAGTAGAAAATTGATGGGTCCAGGTGAAAGGACCTGTCCAGCAGCATTGTTGTTATTACATAGAAGTGCACTACTAAGGTAAGTTGCTAGTGTGGACAGCTAACGATATTGACAACTAATGCATGTTTGCGGAGTGTAATCAGAGAATTACATATAAAAACCTCCACCGTAAAACATGAGAAATTCAAAATGAACATAAAGAGCTGAGCATATACCTTAATATAGTCTTTGAAACTTTCCATTGGGGTTTCAATTAGCTGCGCAAGCACTCAAAAAGAAAAATGCCCATAGACATAGAATCAAATATATAAGGATAAAAAAATTAACTTCAGATCCGTAAGTTACGTTACATGGTCATAGGCAGCACAGAAGTAATCACATTTCGTGGTACTCGAATCACCTGATTAGAGTCTACACTTTACCCATGAGGCCACAATAGCGTCCATGTAATGACAACAATATCAAGCAATTGCATATCCAAGCCATGTGAATCTGGTTTACATACAAGAAAAGAAATGCATTGGAAAGCTCTGCTTACATCAAGAAAGAGGGAATAAATCAGAAATCTGTTATTGGTTTTGATGTTTGTTTGGCGAATTGGATTAGGGAGATGCCGGACATTGCGGCACACATTATGTGTGCCCTCACCTTTGGCAACTGCTCGGACTCGTTGCTCCCCTGTTTTGCATGTGCCTTAGTACCTAAACATCAAACACATAAAAATAGATCGGGAATATCAAGCATGTTAATGTGCTTAGCTATTAGTTGACCACCGAGTCACTTCCTCGATCCTCTACAGGTTTGTGTGTTTCTCCACATTCTGCACAGAGAAGATCGAGATATTACAGATGTCCTCAGTTGCTAGTAAAATAGAACCATCATCAAGAAACAAAATCATTTGTTTGGTGTGCTAGCACAAGGTAAATCAATATCGAACTCTAGAACTAATAAACTCACAATAAAAGAAATAGATCAAAATTTTAACAAAGCTTATCTGTAATCAGAAGGATTGGGCATTACTTCATACAAGATTGTGACCACAACAACCCTTTTGTTCTACAGCAGATGGCGTGGATCAGTCACACATCAACACCCCTTTTGTTCTATAGCAAATAGGAAAGGGAAGAAGGGCTAGGACGGGAGGAAGGGGGACAATGGTGGACGGGACTGGGCTATGGTGGCCGTGCCTACATGGTTATATGGTGGTCGCGCCTACATGGATCCCGCTGGGCGCCACCATGGATCCGGCCACAGCGGAGGTGTGTGGGACGCGGTGGATGAGGGTCGTATGCGGAGGAGAAAGGATAAGATAAGCAGGACGCAGAGGATACCTGTGCCGCCATGGATACTGCTGGGCGCGGCCTCCATAGGAATATCTGCCATCGACCTCCATCTAGGGCGCCGCCGGGGATGGGGATGAGGACCGGCGATGGGATGCAGTATGGGGGAGGAGCGTTACGAAAACAGCAGCACAACGACCTGGCGAAGCATTCAAAGGCCCATGTTGTCCAAATTCACCACAGAAGCCCAATTTTGTTACGGGAGCAGCAGCAGCCCATGCCCACTTGCGAAAACTATAGCAATCATAGGTTGATCCAGTGACCAAGAATGATCACAAGTCTAGATCCAATGGCAGAAACCATTGATGGTCTGGGAGGGTGGATTGCGAAAACTATAGCAATCATAGGTTGATCCAGTGACCAAAAATGATCACAAGTCTAGATCCAACGGCAGAAACCATTGATGGTCTGGGAGGGGTGGAAGAGTGCTCGGTTATAATATATCTAAATGTGAGATGCACTCCTCGTCTCCCGGTAGCAGCTCTCACGAACAATTAAAATAACGGGAGATGTAGCGAAACTAGTTTGCAAAGCAACGGATTTTGTCCCGCTCTGCTCCATTATGCAAAACACAAGGAGCGCTCTACAAAAGTACAAGGTGTCTTTTGCAAATGTGCCAGCAGCCCACCACAGGACTGAATCTTGTCCCTTTGTTCTTCATCCAATGGCTCATGAGTCCATGGTGCATCAGGAGCACAAATTCTGCCGTTGCACAGGATACTTTCTCCCATCGCACCATGCCGAGCTCGCTCCGGCGTTGTTGGAGGAGGCGTGCGGCCTTTCTACCGCGGGAATCGTCCCGGACCCCGTGTGGCGCCGGTGGGTCAGACAGGATGCGCGCGCGAGCGTGGCGTGTTGGACGCGGCTGGCAGGCGCGCGCGCGCCCCTCGTGCCGCCCCCGTCCCCTCGGCCGTGCCGCACGCGCCCGATTCCTTTCCGCGGCGTGGAATCAACCGGAATCCACGCAACCAGCAAAAAAAGCGTAATGTGTTCAAGGAAAGGAAAGAAAAAAAATATTTCCCGTGTAGCGTGCGCGCTGGGTGGCTCCAAGATTCCGCGTGAAAACAGGCCATCCTTCTAGAATCAGCGCCGGCGCCGCTACCGGCCGTCTTCCTTGCCGTGCCAACTTCGGTGATCAGTGGGTATTTAGCGAGACACTTACTATGACCGTGGCGTAATCCTGAAGCCCTTTCTGGCTTTCTCCCTCTAGCATACGGACGGTGCGCCGTGCGCGCGGCTGGCATGGCAAAGCGCACGAGCGCCTCGTGCTGCCCTCGTCCCCGCGCGTGCCCAGCTCCCGCGCACCACACGCCGGGTCGCGCTTCCATCAAGGCGGATCATTTCATTTCGTCTTTGCGGCGTGGAATGGAATCTGCCGGCGTACCGACCGTCGGGTGCCCCGGCTTTTACGCCACCCAGCCGCCACATGGACCCACACTCTCTCTAGCTGAGACGTGGCAACTGAAAAAGGACTTTCTATATCAGGTCGATTCGGGCAAGGTTATTTTCATACTGTAGGAGTATATGTGTATGCTCTGCGTGAGAGGAATGTTTTTTTTCGGGCAAATCAGAGAGCTTTATTCAACAAAAGAGTTGTCCCGGCAATCAGCTAGAAGGCTGCTTACCAAGAAACTAGGAGTCTCGTCAAGCCAGCAGTCGGTCACATTCAAAGTGCACGCACGTTTTGCACAGAGATGCGCCGGCAAGTTTGCTGACTTGGTTACATGCTGGATCTCAAAAGAAGAAAAATCAAAAGCTAGCTCTCCTATTTCATCTAAGATAGGAGCCACAATCGAACGCGAATTGTGGCGAGTGTTCTAGAGTTGTACCAACTCCTGGTAATCTGTCTCCATTATCACATGCGAGAGGCCTCGAAGCTTTGCAAATAGAACCCCTTCCTGCATTGATATAGCTTCCATTAACAAAGGGTCCGAGATCTCCCCAAACGGCTTGCACCATGATCCCAACAGTGCGGACGCGGAACGGGCTACACCACCCGCTCCTCCTCTTCCTTCCGCGACGTTAAGTGCACCATCCGTCGTGATCTTCACCGCCCCTGGCTCGGGTGGTCGCCAGCCATGCCATGGTAGCAAGATGGGAACTGATCGAGGCAGTTTCAGCAGTGCAAGAGCCTCTCTAGTCGCCTTGATGGCGGCTCTTGGATCCCTTCCTTCTTCCTCATGCTTGATCCGATTTCGAGAATGCCAAATCGTCCACATGATGGTGATAATCTTTCCTCGATCTTCCTCCTTGACTCGGTCTCCACATAGAATGTCTCTGGCCCATGAACTTGGGTGTAAGCGAGGTAGTCGGAGGCCAAACCAAGCACATGCTTCATCCCAGAAATGGTGTGCATGCGAGCATTGGATGAGGGCATGCATAAGGTCCTCCTCCTTTGCCAAACAAACTTTGCAAGTGTTTAAAACTGCAATATGACGGTATTTGAGAGTGCACTCATCCGGTAAAATCCCTCGTAGTACCCTCCACCAAAATACTCGTACCTTTGGGATCACTTTGAGTTTCCACAGAGCAGCCCACATCTGTTTGTCATCTGTTGAAGCACCAGTAGCCGCCCCTTCCTCTAGAGCAACACGCTCGTTCTGAGTCACTAGAGCACGGTACGCCGATTTAACAGTGTAGTTGCCTGATCTTTCAAAAGCCCAAGCATAAAAATCATCTCCTCCGCCCCTCCTGATTGGGATGTTCAGAATGGCGTCAGCATCAGGAGCAATGAACGTGGTTCGAATCAACTCATGCCTCCATGACCAGTTCTCGGGATCTATAAGATCCGAGACTGCCCGAACTAAAGTGTTTGGTGGTTTTAGCTGCGGTGTCATCGAGATCGTCCCGGGGATCCATTTATCAGCCCATGTATCAATGGAGTTCCCATCTCCGACTCTCTTAATGAGATCCGCATGCAAAGCTTCCCTCCCTGCTATAATAGCTCGCCAAGTAGCTGATGCAGATTTTGGCACCGTGGCTTGCATGAATTCTGTATCAGGAAAGTAGCGACCTTTAAGGACCCTTGCACACAGAGAATTAGGGTTGGTCATGAACCGCCAACCATGCTTTCCGAGTAGCGCAAGATTAAACAGATGAGGGTCCCGAAAACCCATCCCTCCTTTGCACTTTGGCGTCGCCAGATTATTCCAGGAGACCCAATGCAAAGCATTCTTGTCAATAGAGCTGCTCCAAAAATATTTCGCCATTGGTGAAGTCAGACTCTTGCAAACCTTTTTCGATAGTAAGAATGTACTCGTCGAATATGTAGGGATAGCCTGAACCACAGATTTCAGCAAAGTTTCACGACCTGCGCATGCAAGTAACTTTTCAGACCATCCCTGTATTCGTCCTCGAGCTCTCTCCCCAATATGATCGAAGGTCCCGCTCGTGATGCGACCAACGGCCGTGGGCAATCCCAGGTAGCGCTCACTAAAAGCCTCAACATCGATATTGAGGATAACTTTCAACTGATGCTTGAGCTGCGCTGGTGTATTCGAACTGAAGTAGATAGCGCTCTTTGCACGATTCACACACTATCCAGAAGCCTCACCATATATTCTCAAGATCTCATTGAGTCTCGCCGCACTCTGGGTATTTGCACTGATGAAGATCAAACTATCATCTGCGAATAGTAGGTGTGTCACCCAGGGTGATCGGTAGCTGACTCTTATACCTCTGTCAATGTATCCGACATTGTAATACTTCAGCAAAGACGACAGGCCCTCCGCACAGAGTAAGAAAAGGAATGGCGACGTTGGGTCACCCTGCCTCAACCCTCGCGAGGGAGTAAAAAAGGGAAGTAGCTCTCCGTTGAACAGAGAACCGTACTGACGATACACACTTCATAATCAACTGGACAAAGACCATGTTGAAACCCAACATTGTCAGAATGGCTTCAAGAAAGTGCCACTCGACTTGGTCGTACGCTTTCATCATGTCTAGTTTGATTGCACAAGCGTAGTTTTTTCCTTTCTTCCGTCTCCTCATTGTGTGCACACTTTCATATGCCACTAGGACATTATCAGTTATTAGACGTCCAGGAACAAAAGCGCTTTGCTCTTCACTAATGATCTCATCCATGAAAGCTCTCATTCGGTTAGTCACACATTTTGAAGCAATCTTGTATAGAACCGAACACAAAGCAATAGGTCTATATTGTGAGATGTACTGAGGGTGTCGTACCTTGGGAATCAAAGTGATTGAGGTGTCATTCAATCCCACTGGTAATTCTCCTCCATTCAAAAAATCCAGGACCGCCGCGGTTACAACATCACCCAATAAACTCCAATGACGCTGATAGAACCCCGCAGTAAAGCCATCCACTCCCGGTGCTTTGGAGGGTGCCATTTGGAACAATGTTGTTCTAACTTCCGCCGCAGTATAGGCCTTCGTAAGTTGCACATTCATATCATCCGTGACCTTAACTGGCACCTGGTTAAGAAGCTCGGTTGCATCCATGAATCCCTGAGACTGATATAGATTTTGATAGAATGCCTGAACCTCGCTCTTGTCTTCGTCTTCAGAGGCACAAACCGAACCATCAGTTCGGCATAAACCCTGAATTTTGTTGATACGCTTCCTCTGCGCCGCCTGTGCTTGAAAATATGACGTGTTACGGTCTCCTTCTCTAAGCCAGGGGACGCGAGACCGTTGTTGGAGCCAGATCTCCTCCTGGTGGAGAGCCTCACGCAGCTGGCAAACCACAGTCTTTTCTTCGTTAGTTGGTCCTCGACCCATCGATCGGCATCTTAAGTTATCTAGCCTTTTTTTGCAGCTATCTAACCCTCCTCGTCAAGCAGCCAAATTCGCGGGCCCCCAAGGTTCTAGCTTCGCCTTCAGATGTGTTAGAGATTCTGTGATACCCTGGAGACCTGGTCCTCTATTTGCCTCCTGCCAAGCAGTAGCAACAATGCGGTCATAATCCACATGCGATGCCCACACGTTCTCATATCTGAACTGTCGTTTTGCTCTTGACGTGGTCATCAGATTTTCCTTTATCTCCGCTACAACAAAACAGTGATCAGACTCTATCGACGACAAGTGTCTGATTCTGATATGATGAAAATGTTGTCGGAACTGTTCATTAGCAAAAACTCTGTCAAGTCTCGCCTTGACATTTGCATCACCTGTTTGTCGATTATCCCAGGTGTACGTTGTTCCCGACCACCCCAAATCTTGGAGGGCCACTTCATCGGTGACTTCTCTAAACGCTCTCATTTGCCTCTCTGGTCTAATAGACCGGCTGAAATGTTCGTTGGCATATAAAGTCTCATTAAAGTCACCTAAGCAAATTCATGCCTCATGCGGTATGGCATACAGAGTACGCAGGAAACGCCAACAGTGCTGACGATCTTCAGCTCGAGGCGCTCCATAAAAACCAGTGAACCTCCATTCAAAAGAATTTTGGTCCTTATATTTAACCATTGCATCAATATGTCCTGAACTGAAGTTCTTTAGCTCGACAATAACATCATTTGTCCAAAAAAGCCCAATGCCTCCACTAAGGCCTACACTATCTACTGCAAAACACTCGCCGAAGCCAAGGTGCCTCCGTAAGTCCTCAACTCTCTTTCCTTTGATTTTTGTTTCCATGACGAAGAGAAGAGTGGGTCCTTCTAGCTTCACAATGCTGCGAAGCTCACGAACTGCCTCGGGGTTCCCAAGCCCCCGGCAGTTCCATGATAAGCAACTCATTGGGATGGGAAGGACCAATCAACGGTCTCTGCCGAATTTTCAGGCGTTGGCCTCTTCTTCTTTGGTTCCCGAACCAGGTCCTCATCGTCTTCTCCCCCTGCAGTGCTCGTGCTCGGTTCAAGTTCTCCAGAGTTTTGCGCCGCCGTCAGAAGCAACTGCCTAGGTTTGTAAACTGTTGTTGGTCCCTCTTTCCTCTTGTAACGCACATTTTCTTTGTTCTTCAGGGGCGAAATCACCTCCTCCCCCCCCCCCATCTTGCTTAGGTTTTGTTCTAGAGTTTCTAGTCTCTTGCTTGCTGCCCTGATCAGACTTCTGTCCCCTAGAGGAGTTCTCACTGCTTGCTGGATATCTAGTCTCATCAGGAGCTCGCAGTGACGGCCCAAAAGGCAGCTCTCCCTTGTCATCTCGAGAACCAGGGTTAGAGAAGTAGAGATCCGAGTTGCCCAGCCTACCACAGGAGAAGCAGAAGTATGGAATCTGCTCATATTGTATGTCATAGGGATTCACCTTCTTCCTCCTAGCTGAATCAATTAGCACCCATCTCCGGAGCGGTTTGTTGACATCCACAGAAACCCTTGCTCGAAGATATCCTCCATTATGGTCAAACTTTGCTATCTGCACCTCCTTGTTAATCATCCGTGCTATTGGGAGGCTCCATGCATCATCTCGCAGATTGTAGGGTAAATTCAAAACCCTAGCCCACACGTGTAGCCGATCAAACTTAACCTCATTAGGGCGCATGCACTCGTCGAACTCAGCCAGGATGACCGCGTTCTTGTTGATGTGCCATGGCGATCTTGTCCATACTCTATCTCGATCACGCTGGGCTTCAAAATCAGCGACAAAGGTGTTCGGGCTAGTTGATCGGAATTGCAATCCTCTAGGGTTTCCCCAAGCCGGCCTCAAAGCGTTGCCAATGGTGTGGATATGATACAGGTCTCGGTAGAGAACCTTCCCTGCTAGCAGCCACTTCGCCGGAGCACCGTCTTGTCGATCATCTATCACGAAGGGAGTCGCCTCCTCTTCGGATATATCCAGCTTCCCCAGGGCTTCCTCTAGTTTCTCCCTTGCCGAGCGAGGGTTGGTCGAACCAGAGTCTCCTCGCGCTGCCTCCGCCGTTGGTGGTGTAGCCATACCCCCGGTCGAGTCCTCGGGGTGGCCCGCCGATGAGTTCCGCGGCCGCCGATCGGTTTCCACTCCAAACCCTAGCGCCGCCAGAGAGCCCTAGGTTTTCGGGGCGTGAGAGGAATATTGTTTCTTTCGAGATGAAGGTGCTGGAGCATACGTACGTACTCCTGTGTACAAATACAACTGGTCAAACGAATCAAAGAAAGAAAAATAAAATAAAGAATTGGTTAGTATATACGGAGTACTAGTGACTATGGGTTTTAAGAGAGAACGTCCAAAGACCCTGCCGTCGTAGCAAAGTTCGGAAAAGCGCGCTTAATCGAGCGCTTATGCGCGCCTACGCGCAAGGCGCTGGCCTACCGCCTCGCATAGGCCATGTGCGCTCGTAAAGGCGCGACGCGCGCCTAGGCGGAGCGCTTTTCTCGCTGAGGAGAGCTTAAGTGCGCGGAACAGCGCGGAACGGGCGCTTAATGGCGCAGAACGACGAGAGGGGATCCATCGGGGAATCGGGATAAAGAGGCAGGGAGCCACGGGATGAAAGGCAGAGGGTCAAAATCGAGCCCGTGTTAGGGTTAGGGTCTCCTCTCCTCCATTCCTCGCGCCGCCGGACTCTCCTTGGGGCCGCGAGACTCTCCTCGCGCCGCCGGCAGCAGCACGCCCTCCGCCCTGGATCTGAAGCTTCTCCTCGCGCCTCTCCTGCTCGGGCCCTCCCCCACACCTCCGGTTGCTGGCCTTCGACCTCATCCCGCCGTGGATCTCGCAGCCTGGTCTTCTTCTCTTCAGGCAGGTGAGCCCCCAGATCCCCATCGAGCCTACCTTCTCCTGCTAGCTTCTGCCTGTTGCTGCTTTGCTGGTGCTACTAGTTGCCGCTGAAGTGATGTTAGCTGCTGCTGGTGGTAGTTAGTGGTGATGTTTACTAGTAGAGTAAAAGTAGTAGTACTTGGTGCTGTTGCCTGTTGCTGTTAATTTGCTGCTGCTAGCTGCTACTGCTGTTTGATGCTGCTACTACTTGTTTGCTGCTGATGCTAGCTGATGCTGATGCTGGCTGCTGCTGCTACTTGTTTGTGGTTAATGCTAGCTGCTGCTGCTGTCTGTGGCTACTAGCTGCTAATTTGTGTTGTTGACTTGTTGTTATAGGATGTCAACATCAGAGAACACCACCGCCCAAACAGAGTCCGAAAGGCCGATAGCTCTGAAGAGGAAATCCAATGATGTTGGATGGAACTATGGGAAACTATGTGATGTCACAAACAAAGGCCGATAGCTCCGGAGCTCAAGGATTTCTATTTGAAGGAGGGGATGATTATGCAAGCGTTGTTTATCTTGATGAGGAGGATGGAGATGTTCATCCGGGTACGGGGATATCATGGGATCTACTTGGTGAAGCAATGGGAGCACAAGAGCAACTCCAACTTCGGAGGAGTGCAAGAGTGAGAGACCTTGAGGAGGAGGAGTTTGAATCCGATCATGATGATGAGGAGATAGTGGATGAAGATGAGATTGAGTATGAGGATGATTGAGAGGCATTGAGCATTTGAGCTAGTGATCATTGGCTCATTGCATGATGGTTGGCAGCATCATGCCATTAAGTGATCAAGTTATCATGCATTTGCATTCATGCATTTGTCTTTTTTTGTTATTTGTTATGTAAGAGACTATGATGGAGTGGTCACGGGTGAGACTATTGTGGATCGTGGCCGTGGTACTTTGGTTTGGTAGCACTAAGCAAGTTTAAGACTTTTATTTGTTATGTAATATGCTTGCTTGTGAAGTTGTGAACTTGTGATATGTTCTACCTATTACATTGCTTGTTTGCTACTTTGCTAGTTTGCTTTGATTGCTCATTCAAGTTGTGAACTTGTGATATGTTCTACCTATTACATTACATTTTACATATATGAATGATGAATCTGATATATAATGCTTTGCTTGCTCCTTGCTTGTTGGTTGCTGCTGCTAACATCTTTACATATATGAATGATGAATCTGATATATAATGCTTTGCTTGCTCCTTGCTTGTTGGTTGCTGCTGCTAACATCTTGTCATCTTCTCTATGATGTATTTAGCTGTTGCACAATGCATTGGAGGGAGACGATCAGAGGACAACATACAAAGAGGCAGGGGCAACATATTGGAGAGAGAACAAGGTTATAAACTTATAATTGTACCTCCAGTTTACATTCTAGCACTTTTTTTATGTCAAACTGCTCTTTTTTGCCCATATCCGTACAATTATATAGAAAACGCATAATTGCGCCTAATCACGCCTAAGCTAGAAAAGCGCAAGTAGGTGGCCAAATGCATAATTAACGCCTAGCGCTTTCTCAAACTTTGCGTCGTAGTCATGCATGGTGAAAAAACTAAATAGATGTTTGGTTTGCAGCCTAAGGTTGCTAGGTTAGGCGTGCCACAATATCTTAGACATGTGTTTCATGTCCTCAAATCAAATGCTGGTACCCCACCTTGTCTTTTGTGGAACCGAGCAGCCACGTCCAGGTGGATTTTTTTTTGTCCGTTTGCTGGCCCCGGATTGAGCCGTGAGTATTCATTCACACTCGACAGGGACCTTCCACGTAAGGTCTATTCAGGGAGGCGTATTATATGCTCCATATATAAGGGAATACTGTTTCTTTTAATTTGGCCGCAGCTGGAGCGTGCAGAGTTGTCCATCCGTTTGAAAATGAAAGATGTATTAGGTTTAGAAAGAAAAAAATAGCATCGACGGCGTCCTAGGACGTCGTTCCCTTGTTGGAGGCGGCGTCATGGAGCCCCTTCACCTCACTCGTCAACTCAGCCACGGGCTCTTCGGGTGAAAACCCAAACTTAGGCCTTGGCCTAAGTGGGCGTCGGCGGCGTTCCTCGTCGCTTCCCTCTTGGGGGCGACGCTTTTGGAGGTCCGGTCCTTCATCCGCTGGTGGTGGCTCTGTGGCTTTGCAACTTCGTCGTCGGCTAGGCGAGTGCGCGGCCTCGGGGCCGACTTGGAAGTCGGAGCGGCGGCTCCTGGTATCTCCTACGTGTGGTGGTTGGCTTTGGTCGCCAGGGCGACATGGTCATCGACTAGGTGGGTTCGCGGCCTCGTGGCCGGAGTGGAAGTCGGTGCGGCAGCGCCGGAGATCTCGTGTGCGTAGGGTGTTGGCTTTGGCCTCTAGGGCGGCGGAGCCATCGACTAGGCTGGTGCGTGGCCTCGGGGCCGGTGTGGATGTCGGAGCGGCGGCTCCGGAGCCCAGTGTTCTGTTGTAGGGTGTCGTCTCTGGTCACTTGGGTGACAGTGTCGTCGACTCGAGTGGTGCGCAGCCTCGGGGCTGGCGTGTGCGTGTATCGCAGATGTATCGGTTTTCGACCAGTTTTCCTTATATATGAACTGGTCAATTCTCTTCTTAATGAAAAGGCAGAGCTCCTGCCGGTTGCTCGAAAAAAAAGTACCAAATTTGTTTAAGACATCTCTAACGTTGACCCGCAAATTTGCTCCGGCATTCGTTCGCAGACAAAGGACCAATATGCGGACACACAGATGCGGGAGGCGGTCATCCAACGTTGTCCGCATACATTTCAAACCAGATTTCACAAAATTCGTGCCAACACGGCAGATTTCATCAAGGTTTGGATAGAAAAAATAGCACAAATCATTCATACATAGCATGCAAATAAGTCTAGTACAACAACAGTGAAATTCAATAAGATTAACCGGATGTTCAACAAGTTTTTCATGAACAGATCATGTCATCCGACACATACTGCCCCTTCAGCTTCATCTAACAGTGTGTGTACCTAAATGGGTGTCCCCCTATCTTGTGGTACATCACGACAATGCGTACGGGCTACACAATGTGTAGAGCAACATTGAATGGATGAATGAATAAACAAACTGAGCAAGAAGAAGCAAAACTTACAATCTCCTCGGTCGCTACGCGCAATGGCCACCTTGCCTCGAACATATCAATCTCGCCACAAAACTTGTGACGGTGGTCTGGATAGCGTACATCGTTACGATAAGGACTTCACATTGTGATCATGAATGATGTGCATGTCGTATGGTGCAATGTACTTCCGCGCATAAAACGAATCATTGGCAGAAGCCCCCTCCCTCCCCCCTCCCGCGCAAAATCCATGGATACGACCAACCACACATCGCATAGCAATTCATCCTCCATGGTCGAGTAGCCCGCCATGCTTCGTACTCTAAAAGACGATATGGTGTTCAAAAATAAGCTCAATGGCATTTGATCGAACACCTACCACGCGTGTTCTCCGCCATGGACGACGTCGATAGGGAGGGAGGAGTGTACCTGCCTACGAACGGGTCCTGGGTGGACGATATCATCGTAATATGCAAGCGGTGTTGGGGAACGTTGCAGAAAATTAAAAAATTTCTTACGGTTTCACCAAGATCCATCTATGAGTTCATCTAAGCAACGAGTCATGGGAGAGAGATTGCATCTACATACCACTTGTAGATCGAGTGCGGAAGCGTTCAAGGGGATGGTGATGATGGAGTCATACTCGCCGTGATTCAGATCACCGATGACCAAGTGCTGAACGGACAACACCTCCGCGTTGAACACACGTACGGGACGGGAGACGTCTCCTCCTTCTTGATCCAGCAAGGGGGAAGGAGAGGTTGATGATGATACAGCAGCACGACGGCATGGTGGTAGATGCAGCAGAACTCCGGCAGGGCTTCGCCAAGCTGCTGCGGGAGGAGGACGAGGTGTAGCAGGGGGAGGGAGGCGCCAAATCACAGGGTGCGGCTGCCCTCCCACTGTCCTCCTTTATATAGGCCCCCAGGGGGGGCGCCGGCCCTGGGAGATTCTATCTCCCAAGGGGGCGGCGGCCAGGGGGGTGGAGTCCCCCCCAAGGCATGTGGTGCGCCCCCCCCCCCCCCCACCCTAGGGTTTCAACCCTAGGCGCAGGGGATGGGCCTAGGGGGGCGCACCAGCCCACTATGGGCTGGCTCCCCTCCCACTTCAGCCCATGGGGCCCTCCGGGATGGGTGGCCCCACCCTGTGGACCCCCGGGACCCTTCCGGTGGTCCCGGTACATTACCGGGTGATCCCGAAACTTTCCCGATGGCCGAAATACCACTTCTTATATATAATTCTTTACCTCCGGACCATTACGAAACTCCTCGTGACGTCCGGGATCTCATCCGGGACTCCGAACAACATTCGGTATGCTGCATACTCATATTCATACAACCCTAGCGTCACCGAACCTTAAGTGTGTAGACCCTACGGGTTCGGGAGACACGTAGACATGACCGAGATGACTCTCGGGCAATAACCAACAGCGGGATCTGGATACCCATGTTGGCTCCCACATGCTCCTCGATGATTTCATCGGATGAACCACGATGTCGAGGATTAAACAACCCCGTATACAATTCCCTTTGTCAATCGGTATGTTACTTGCCCGAGACTCGATCGTCGGTATCCCAATACCTTGTTCAGTCTCGTTACCGGCAAGTCACTTTACTCGTATCGTAATGCATGATCCCGTGAACAACCACTTGGTCACTTTGAGCTCATTATGATGATGCATTACCGAGTGGGCCCAGAGATACCTCTCCGTCATACGGAGTGACAAATCCCAGTCTCGATCCGTGTCAACCCAACAGACACTTTCGGAGATACCTGTAGTGCACCTTTATGGTCACCCAGTTACGTTGTGACGTTTGATACACCCAAAGCACTCCTACGGTATCCGGGAGTTACACGATCTCATGGTCTAAGGAAGAGATACTTGACATTGGAAAAGCTCTAGCAAACGAACTACACGATCTTGTGCTATGCTTAGGATTGGGTCTTGTCCATCACATCATTCTCCTAATGATGTGATCCCGTTATCAACGACATCCAATGTCCATAGCCAGGAAACCATGACTATCTGTTGATCAACGAGCTAGTCAACTAGAGGCTCACTAGGGACATATTGTGGTCTATGTATTCACACGTGTATTACGATTTCTGGATAATACAGTTATAGCATGAATAAAAGACAATTATCATGAACAAGGAAATATAATAATACTTTTATTATTGCCTCTAGGGCATATTTCCAACAGTATCCCACTTGCACTAGAGTCAATAATCTAGTTACGTTGTGATGAATCGAACACCCATAGAGTTCTGGTGTTGATCATGTTTTGCTCGCGAGAAAGGTTTAGTCAACGGATCTGCGACATTCAGATCCGTATGTACTTTGCAAATTTCTATGTCTCCATCTTGAACATTTTCACGGATGGAGTTGAAGCGACGCTTGATGTGCCTTGTCTTCTTGTGAAACCTGGGCTCCTTTGCAAGGGCAATAGCTCCAGTGTTGTCACAGAAGAGTTTGATCGGCCCCGATGCATTGGGTATGACTCCTAGGTCGGTGATGAACTCCTTCACCCAAATTGCTTCATGCGCTGCCTCCGAGGCTGCCATGTACTCCGCTTCACATGTAGATCCCGCCACGACGCTCTGCTTGCAGCTGCACCAGCTTACTGCTCCACCATTCAACATATACACGTATCCGGTTTGTGACTTAGAGTCATCCAGATCTGTGTCGAAGCTAGCGTCGACGTAACCCTTTACGACGAGCTCTTCGTCACCTCCATAAACGAGAAACATGTCCTTCGTCCTTTTCAGGTACTTTAGGATATTCTTGTCCGCTGTCCAGTGTTCCTTGCCGGGATTACTTTGGTACCTTCCTACCAAACTTACGGCAAGGTTTACATCAGGTCTGGTACACAGCATGGCATACATAATAGATCCTATGGCTGAAGCATAGGGGATGACACTCATCTCTTCTTTATCTTTTGCCGTGGTCGGTGACTGAGTCGAGCTCAATCTTACACCTTGCAACACAGGCAAGAACCCCTTCTTGGACTGATCCATTTTGAACTTCTACAAAATCTTATCAAGGTATGTGCTTTGTGAAAGACCTATGAGGCGTCTCAATCTATCTCTATAGATTTTGATGCCTAATATATAAGCAGCTTCTCCAAGGTCCTTCATTGAAAAACACTTATTCAAGTAGGCCTTAATGCTGTCCAAAAGTTCTATATCATTTCCCATCAAGAGTATGTCATCTACATATAATATGAGAAATGCTACAGAGCTCCCACTCACTTTCTTGTAAACGCGGGCTTCTCCATAAGTCTGCATAAACCCAAACGCTTTGATCATCTCATCAAAGCGAATGTTCCAACTCCGAGATGCTTGCACCAGCCCATAAATGGATCGCTGGAGCTTGCATACTTTGTTAGCGTTCTTAGGATCGACAAAACCTTCCGGCTGCATCATATACAGCTCTTCCTTAAGATGTCCGTTAAGGAATGCCGTTTTGACGTCCATCTGCCATATCTCATAATCATAGTATGCGGCAATTGCTAACATGACTCGGACGGACTTCAGCTTCGCTACGGGAGAGAATGTCTCGTCATAGTCAATCCCTTGAACTTGTCGATAACCCTTAGCGACAAGTCGAGCTTTATAGATGGTAACATTACCATCCGCGTCCGTCTTCTTCTTAAAAATCCATTTCTTTTCTATCGCTCACCGATCATCGGGCAAGTCTGTCAAAGTCCATACTTTGTTTTCATACATGGATTTCATGGCTTCAAGCCATTTGTTGGAATCTGGGCCCGCCATCGCTTCTTCATATTTCGAAGGTTCACCGTTGTCTAACAACATGATTTCCAGGACAGGGTTGCCGTACCACTCTGGTGCGGAACGTGTCCTTGTGGACCTACGAAGTTCAGTAGCAACTTGATCCGAAGTACCTTGATCATCATCATTATTTTCCTCTTCAGTTGGTGTATGCATCACAGGAACATTTTCCTGAGCTGCACCACTTTCCCGTTCGAGAGGTAGTACTTCATCGAGTTCTACTTTCCTCCCACTTACTTCTTTCGAGAGAAACTCTTTTTCCAGAAAGCATCCGTTCTTGGCAACAAAGATCTTGCCCTTGGATCTTAAGTAGAAGGTATACCCAACGGTTTCCTTAGGGTATCCTATGAAGACGCATTTTTCCGACTTGGGTTCAAGCTTTTCAGGTTGAAGTTTCTTGACATAAGAATCGCTTCCCCAAACTTTTAGAAACGACAGCTTAGGTTTCTTCCCAAACCATAATTCATACGGTGTTATCTCAACGGATTTAGACGGTGCCCTATTTAAAGTGAATGTAGCTGTCTCAAGAGCGTATCCCCAAAATGATAGCGGTAAATCGGTAAGAGACATCATAGACCGCACCATATCCAATAGAGTGCGATTACGACGTTCGGACACACCGTTACGCTGAGGTGTTCCAGGCGGCGTGAGTTGTGAAACGATTCCACATTTCTTTAAGTGTGTACCAAATTAAGTATTCTCCTCCACGATCTGATCGTAGGAACTTTATCTTTCGGTCACGTTGATTCTCTACCTCATTCTGAAATTCCTCGAACTTTTCAAAGGTCTCAGACTTGTGTTTCATTAAGTAGACATACCCATATCTACTCAAGTCATCAGTGAGAGTGAGAACATAACGATATCCTCCGCAAGCCTCAACGCTCATTGGACCGCACACATCGGTATGTATGATTTCCAACACGTTGGTTGCTCGCTCCATTGTTCCGGAGAACGGAGTCTTGGTCATTTTGCCCATGAGGCATGGTTCGCATGTGTCAAATGATTCATAATCGAGAGACTCTAAAAGTCCGTCAGCATGGAGCTTCTTCATGCGCTTGACACCAATGTGACCAAGGCGGCAGTGCCACAAGTATGTAGGACTATCGCTATCAACTTTACATCTTTTGGCATTCACACTATGAATATGTGTAATATTACGCTCGAGATTCATTAAGAATAAACCATTGACCATCGGAGCATGACCATAAAACATATCTCTCATATAAATAGAACAACCATTATTCTTGGATTTAAATGAATAGCCATCTCGTATTAAATGAGATCCTGATACAATGTTCATGCTCAAACTTGGCACTAAATAACAATTATTAAGGTTCAAAACTAATCCCGTAGGTAAATGTAGAGGCAGCGTGCCGACGGCGATCACATCGACTCTGGAACCATTCCCGACGCGCATCGTCACCTCGTCCTTCGCCAGTCTCCGTTATTTCGCAGCTCCTGCTGTGAGTTACAAATATGAGCAACGGCACCGGTATCAAATACCCGGGAGTTACTACGAGTACTGGTAAGGTACACATCAATTACATGTATATCAAATATACCTTTGGTGTTGCCGGCCTTCTTATCTGCTAAGTATTTGGGGCAGTTCCGCTTCCAGTGACCCTTCCCCTTGCAATAAAAGCACTCAGTCTCAGGCTTGGGTCCATTCATTGACTTCTTCCCGGTAACTGGCTTACCGGGCGCGGCAACATCCTTGCCGTCCTTCTTGAAGTTCTTCTTGCCCTTGCCCTTCTTGAACTTAGTGGTCTTATTGACCATCAACACTTGATGTTCTTTCTTGATCTCAACCTCTGCTGTCTTTAGCATTGAAAATACTTCAGGAATGGTCTTCACCATCCCCTGCATATTGTAGTTCATCACAAAGCTCTTGTAGCTTGGTGGGAGCGACTGAAGGATTCTGTCAATGACTGCCTCATTAGGGAGGTTAATGTTCAGCTGAGTCAGGCGGTTGTGCAACCTAGACATTTTGAGTATGTGCTCACTGACAGAACTGTTTTCCTCCATCTTACAACTATAGAACTTGTCGGAGACATCATATCTCTCGACCCGGGCATGAGCTTGGAAAACTAGTTTCAGCTCTTCGAACATCTCATATGCTCCGTGATGCTCAAAACGCTTTTGGAGCCCCGATTCTAAGCTGTAAAGAATGCCGCACTGAACGAGGGAGTAATCATCAGCACGAGACTGCCAAGCGTTCATAACGTCTTGGTTCTCTGGGACGGGAGCGTCACCTAGCGGTCCTTCTAGGACATATTGTTTCCTGGCAGCTATGAGGATGATCCTCAGGTTCCGGACCCAGTCCGTATAGTTGCTGCCATCATCTTTCAGCTTGGTTTTCTCTAGGAACGCGTTGAAGTTCATGTTGACATGAGCGTTGGCCATTTGATCTACAAGACATATTTGCAAAGGTTTTAGACTAAGTTCATGATAATTAAGTTCATCTAATCAAATTATTACAATGAACTCCCACTCAGATTAGACATCCCTCTAGTCATCTAAGTGTTACACGATCCGAGTCGACTAGGCCGTGTCCGATCATCACGTGAGACGGACTAGTCATCGTCGGTGAACATCTTCATGTTGATCGTATCTTCCATACGACTTGTGTTCGACCTTTCGGTCTCTGTGTTCCAAGGCCATGTCTGTACATGCTAGGCTCGTCAAGTTAACCCAAAGTGTTTTGCATGTGTAAAACTGTCTTACACCCGTTGTATGTGAACGTAAGGATCTATCACACTCGATCATCACGTGGTGCTTCGAAACGACGAACTTTAGCAATGGTGCACAGTTAGGGGAGAACACTTCTTGAAATTGTTGTAAGGGATCATCTTATTTACTACCGTCGTTCTAAGTAAACAAGATGCATAAACATAATAAACATCACATGCAATTATATAGTAGTGACATGATATGGCCAATATCATATAGCTCCATTGATCTCCATCTTCGGGGCTCCATGATCATCTTGTCACCGGCATGACACCATGATCTCCATCATCGTGTCTTCATGAAGTTGTCACGCCAACGACTACTTCTACTTCTATGGCTAACGCGTTTAGCAATAAAGTAAAGTAATTTACATGGCGTTCTTCAATGACACGCAGGTCATACAAAAAATAAAGACAACTCCTATGGCTCCTGCCGGTTGTCATACTCATCGACATGCAAGTCGTGAATCCTATTACAAGAACATAATCTCATACATCACAATATATCATTCATCATTCATCACAACTTCTGGCCATATCACATCACATGACAATTGCTGCAAAAACAAGTTAGACGTTCTCTAATTGTCGTTGCATCTTTTACATGGCTGCAATTGGGTTCTAGCAAGAACATTTTCTTACCTACGAATAACCACAACGTGATTTTGTCAACTTCTATTTACCCTTCATAAGGACCCTTTTCATCGAATCCGCTCCAACTAAAGTGGGAGAGACAGACACCCGCCAGCCACCTTATGCAACTAGTGCATGTCTGTCGGTGGAACCGGTCTCACGTAAGCGTACGTGTAAGGTTGGTCCGGGCCGCTTCATCCCACAATACCGCTGAAGCAAGAAAAGACTAGTAGTGGCAAGCAAGTTGACAAGATCCACGCCCACAACAAAATTGTGTTCTACTCGTGCAATAGAGAACTACGCATAGACCTAGCTCATGATGCCACTGTTGGGGAACGTTGCAGAAAATTAAAATTTTTCTTACGGTTTCACCAAGATCCATCTATGAGTTCATCTAAGCAACGAGTCATGGGAGAGAGATTGCATCTACATACCACTTGTAGATCGAGTGCGGAAGCGTTCAAGGGGATGGTGATGATGGAGTCGTACTCGCCGTGATTCAGATCACCGATGACCAAGTGCTG
This sequence comes from Triticum timopheevii, assembly GCA_963921465.1. Classification (NCBI taxonomy): domain Eukaryota; kingdom Viridiplantae; phylum Streptophyta; class Magnoliopsida; order Poales; family Poaceae; genus Triticum; species Triticum timopheevii. The sequence goes on from OY997262.1 coordinate 438,979,328, forward strand.
AACGGACAGCACCTCCGCGTTCAACACACGTACGGGACGGGAGACGTCTCCTCCTTCTTGATCCAGCAAGGGGGAAGGAGAGGTTGATGATGATCCAGCAGCACGACGGCGTGGTGGTGGATGCAGCAGAACTCCGACAGGGCTTCGCCAAGCTGCTGCGGGAGGAGGACGAGGTGTAGCATGGGGAGGGAGGCGCCAAATCACAGGGTGCGGCTGCCCTCCCCCCTGCCCTCCTTTATATAGGCCCCCAGGGGGGGCGCCGGCCCTGGGAGATTCAATCTCCCAAGGGGGCGGCGGCCAGGGGGGTGGAGTGCCCCCCCAAGGCATGTGGTGCGCCCCCCCCCCCCCCACCCTAGGGTTTCAACCCTAGGCGCAGGGGGTGGGCCTAGGGGGGTGCACCAGCCCACTATGGGCTGGCTCCCCTCCCACTTCAGCCCATGGGGCCCTCCGGGATGGGTGGCCCCACCCAGTGGACCCCCGGGACCCTTCCGGTGGTCCCGGTACATTACCGGGTGATCCCGAAACTTTCCCGATGGCCGAAATACCACTTCCTATATATAATTCTTTACCTCCGGACCATTCCGAAACTCCTCGTGACGTCCGGGATCTCATCCAGGACTCCGAACAACATTCAGTATGCTGCATACCCATATTCATACAACCCTAGCGTCACCGAACCTTAAGTGTGTAGACCCTACGGGTTCGGGAGACACGTAGACATGACCGAGACGACTCTCGGGCAAAAACCAACAGCGGGATCTGGATACCCATGTTGGCTCCCACATGCTCCTCGATGATTTCATCGGATGAACCACGATGTCGAGGATTAAACAACCTCGTATACAATTCCCTTTGTCAATTGGTACGTTACTTGCCCGAGACTCGATCGTCGGTATCCCAATACCTTGTTCAGTCTTGTTACCGGCAAGTCACTTTACTCGTACCGTAATGCATGATCCCGTGAACAACCACTTGGTCACTTTGAGCTCATTATGATGATGCATTACCGAGTGGGCCCAGAGATACCTCTCCGTCATACGGAGTGACAAATCCCAGTCTCGATCCGTGTCAACCCAACAGACACTTTCGGAGATACCTATAGTGCACCTTTATGGTCACCCAGTTACGTTGTGACGTTTGATACACCCAAAGCACTCCTACGGTATCCGGGAGTTACACGATCTCATGGTCTAAGGAAGAGATACTTGACATTGGAAAAGCTCTAGCAAACGAACTACACGATCTTGTGCTATGCTTAGGATTGGGTCTTGTCCATCACATCATTCTCCTAATGATGTGATCCCGTTATCAACGACATCCAATGTCCATAGCCAGGAAACCATGACTATCTGTTGATCAACGAGCTAGTCAACTAGAGGCTCACTAGGGACATATTGTGGTTTATGTATTCACACGTGTATTACGATTTCCGGATAATACAGTTATAGCATGAATAAAAGACAATTATCATAAACAAGGAAATATAATAATACTTTTATTATTGCCTCTAGGGCATATTTCCAACAAGCGGGCGCGTCGGTGCTGGTTGCGGAGGTCCGACGATGCATGTGTGCTGGCCGGAGAGGTACATCGGCGGCAGCGGAGGGGGAGGAGGGTGCAAATGCAAAGTAAGGGGGAAGAGGGGCGGATTTGAAAAAAAAAGGGCCGGGAGGGGGGTTTAGTGTGTCGGGGGTGTTGGAGTCCTACGTAGCACCCCCCCCCCCCCCCCCACAATTTTACGTCCACTTTGCGGGGAAAAGTACACCCAGACCGTTCGGTGAACCGATACAGACCCGCGTTGAATGGCTCAGCGGTCCAGACGTATGTGGGCGGTTTGAGGGTTGGAGATGCCCTTAGATCTATCACGAAAAGTATTTTTATATTTTATTTATTTTGTATTGTAGAAATCAATATTTTATTCTATAATATTGGTCAAATGTACGCAAGTTTGATTTGCATGAAAATCGATATTTTATCCCTTTATTTATTTGCATGAAAATTTGACTGGCCAGTCCGATACAAATTAAGTACTCCATGTTGGAGTAGTATCCGTGACTGACCATAGTTTTTCTTTTTGGAACGTTGACGACTGGCCATAGATTTTCAAACGTACTCCCTCCGTACCTAAATTTTTGTCCTTTTAGAGATTTCAACAAGTGACTACATACGGAGAAAATGAGTAAATCTACACTTTAAAATATGTTTATATACATCCGTATGTGATAGTCTATTGAAATCTTTAAAAAGACAAATATTTAGAAACGGAGAGTGTATAAGCTATCCAAGATCTTGCTATCGCCGTCATGCATGCATACGGTGAAAAGGAACCGAGTTTAGTCCAGAGTATTGTGAAGCTCCTTAAATTACTACGTAGTACTACAGAACAAAGATCTAGCAAGCTACTCCCTCCGTCCGGAAATACTTGTCATCAAAATGAATAAAAATGAATGTATCTAGAACTAAAATACATCTAGATATATTTATTTTAATGACAAGTATTTCCGGACGGAGGGAGTACCTCACTATTGTCACTGTCACAATCACCGTTGACATGTTCGTCTTTATCCCAATTTTGTTACATCTGAAAATGACTGATTCGGTTTAACTAATACCATAGCAACCGTGGCCATACGCTCATACCTTATGCGACATTTGCTTACAGATAGTAATTTGCTTACAGATATGCATGAAAAAGTTTTCGGTGCAGCCAAATATTTCTTCCAAAATTACAGGAAACTACTCCCTCCGTTTCTAAATATTTGTCTTTATAGACATTTCAAATGAACTACCACATACGGATGTATATAGACATATTTTAGAGTGTAGATTCACTCATCTTGCTTCGTATATAGTCACTTGTTGAAATATCTAGAAAGACAAATATTTAGGAACGGAGGGAGTATAATGTAGTACACCTAGTAGTAGCTACTAGCGTCAATTGACGAGAGGGTGTGTTGTAAAATAATATCAGTTCACTTAACCTCTCCAAGAAGATAGGCCATACTGCTGCCTTGCTTGGTTAGCTTGAGTGGTCAAATATTACTACTACTAACAATAGCCTAATCTTGAAGCCCTCTCCACTTAGTATAAGACGCACCCGACCTAAAAAGATTATCTTGGGCTGCACTTTAGAGGGCAAGCACGTTGAGGGCAGCATGAATACATGCACATACGTCCATTTCATGACCTAACCACCACCCAGGTTAATTATCAAATCCACTGCACATGCAGCTACTACAACGTACAGAAATACAGATACCCCTTATAGCATGCACTAGCGCGTGGAGCCTGGCCGGGCTAGCCAGCAGTTGTTAAAAGAAAAAGTCCAAAATAAACCTTGAACTTGCAGGCAAAACCTAAATCAAACCCAGAACTTGTAATCCTGCAAATCAGCGCGCCGAACTTACTGATCCCAGTCTATTCCTTGAGCCCGTTTAGCTGGTATTCGCTGACGTGGAAACTCAAATCCTAGGATTGTTGACCGGTTGGCTGGACATTAAGACGAAATGGGCCAGCCATTAGCGCAGTCACTCGTGCTGCTATGTTCTTTCTTTTCTTTTTTTTTGTTATTTATTTTTGTAATGATAATAAAAAAATTAGTACTCTTGTAATAATAACAAACATTTTTTAAACTACACAAAGCCACTTGTCTTTTATAAGGAGCGATGAAAAATTAGTAGATGACAAAAGAAAATTTCGCTATCCAGTACTTCACAGGACACGAACTCAGGTTCTCGCATTGAGAGAGCGACGACCCCAGCTAGCCACTGGCTCCTAAGGCTGCTCATGACGCTTGGTAGTGCGCATTTATAAGAACAAACAGGAGCATACATATATATATAAACATTATAGAAAATCCAATATTTCTTGAACTTTTTTTTTGGACAATTTTGAAATGCCGATCTTTTAACGCAAATAATTTACGTAATTCCAGGAACATCTGTAAGGAAATGTGACGCAATTTTTGAAAATCCAAACATTTTTCAGAAACATTTGAACAACTTTTGGAATTCCGAATATCTTTTGACAAATGCAAAAAAAATTTGTAATCACAAACAGTTTTAAGATTTTATACAGAACTTGGGAACTCCAAACAATTTTTGAAAAACACCAAACATTTTTTTTAGTTTGTGACAAAAATAGAAAACATGAACATATTTTTAACTTCTGAACAATTTATGAAATGCGTGATCATTTTTTGAATTTATGAAGAAAATTTTAGAAAGCAATTTTTGAAAGTTTGTGCATATTTCCAGGATTAAAAATTTGTTCCTTTTTTATAAAAATGTTTTGAAGAGTGTCCGCTTTGTCAAAACTGATTGTGTTTTAAAAAATTGTTCCTTTTTTCAAAAGAATTCGGAATTTCAACAGGTCTTCGCACCTTAGAAAATGCTTCGGGATTAAAAAAAATTGTCAGCTCTCAAAAATGTTTCCAAATCTCAACGCTGGTGTCTGATTAACTATTTTCGGGCTTCATCGTATTGAACTAGTAGTTATCAACTCTGATGGCTAGCAAGTGGAGATTGACTGCGCCAAGTCACAAGTTCGACTCAGCTGGTGTGTATTTTTTGGTTATTTTTACGTCGCGGTTACGAAGAAAACTTCCTTTGCGCCTGATGGGCCGGCCCAATCGCGTTCACAGCAAACAATCCCGGTAGTTGATCTGCCACGTCGCAATCCCTGTTTGGGAACACCTTCAAGGTTCAAAATAGACCGGGATTAGTGAGTTCGGTGTGCTGATTTTTAGGATTATAAATTCAGAGTTTGATTTAGTTTTCGTCTATAAATTTAAGGTTTGTTTTGGACTTTTCCCGTTGTTAAACAGCCGAAATGACGTGCTTTCGGCCTGCAATGGGTTGGGAGAGCACACACCGTACTCAATATAGTACTGCTAAAAATAGTTATCAGTTAACCTATCTGTCTCTCCCACTATCTGGCCCGACTAATTAACAGTTGTACCTACCTGCCATCTCAATGAACATTTTCAATAAGCCAAGCTAGCACCCTTTGGGCCTGCGGAGGAGGCAAACAGGGCGCGTTGCCTTTCCATTCATGGGATCCGACGAGGAGCGACGTATAGTTGTTTATCTTACACTCACTGATTGATTAAAGTGAGAAATGCTTGATTACTCGTACTCCTATATCCATCGCAGTGTGGCTAGATTCGGTTCATGCGTTGCCATGCCATCGATGGGATTATATATTCTAGATCGAACGCTAGATTTTCTCGGCGGCACGACACACGCCTTTTTTTTTCTTTTTTCTATACTATGACGATCTGAAGGAGTGACACTGCACACATGCGTGCATGAATTTGCCCCGAACCAATTTAGGTGTCTCACCAATCAACAGTCACTAAGTAAGGCCGATTAATATATATAGTACAATGTATACACCTATAGTCGTTTCCTTCTGCAACCACGCAAAACAGGCTTAATACATGCTTTAATTACGAGCACCACCAGGTTATTCTTTTTTGTTTATTTGCGGGTGATTACCAGGTCATTCGAGTGAACACTATGGCGTGACGAGTGAACACTACCACTTCCACATTACAAAATTGGACAATGCGGCATTTATATGCCAAAACTTTGCCTCGTACGTTGCGAAGAAGGGCCGATACTCTTGGCTATGACCAAAAAAATGGTACAGTAGTACTAAGTTGGTTTATACACTAATAAGTACTACATATGATCCTTTGTCTAAAAAACATTATAGTGGCGTAATCTCGAAGCCCTTTCTCCCTTTAGAGCATCTCCAACGGCCGCACAAAAATTCCGCGCCCAATAAACAGTATAGCGCGCCACTGTAGCACTTTTAAAGCGTCGGGACCAACTTTGCTTTAGCAAGTGCCCAAAAACGCGCGCTCAAAAAGCAGACAGTGCAAATTATGAAGCGTGCGCAATCCGGCGCCCTAAATATGCTGCGCGCGATAGCGTTTTTCAGCGCGCGCACAAAAACTTTTAGCGCTACAGCTTCTGCTGAAACTGTCCGGCGCCAAAAAAATAAACTTTTAGCGCGCGGAGCTCTTTTTGAGCGCCTGTTGGAGATGCTCTTAGCATATGGTGCGCCGTGCACGCGGCTGGCACGGCAAAGCGCACGAGCGCCTCGTGCCGCCCCCATCCCTGCGCGTGCCCAGCTCCCCCGCACCACACGCCGGCGCCCGTCCAATCTCATCCGCCGTGCTGCGTTCCGGGTCGCATTTCCATCAAGGCGGATCATTTCATTTCGTTTTTGCGGCGTGGAATCTGCGGGAGTACCGACCGTCGGGTGCCAGCGGCCACATGGACCCACACTCTCTCTAGCTGAGCCGTGGCAACTGAAAAAGGACTTTCTATAAAAGGGTTTTCTACGTGAGAGGAATATTGTTTCTTTTGGGACGAAGGTGCTAGAGCATACGTACGTACTCCTGCGTACAAATACGACCGCTCAAATGAATCAAAGAAAATCTGGTTTTCTCAAAAGAAAAAGAAAAAAACGGATTGGTTAGTATACGGTGACTATGGGTTTAACGTCCAAAGATCCTGACGTCGCAGTCATGCATGGTGAAAAAGCAAAGTGTGGTGTTAGTCCAAAGTAATCAAACAACTGATCCTTACATTACTAGTAGTCGTAGCGTGTGTCCAAACTTCACCTAGCACGGTCAAATCTAGCTTAGCTGTCACCCGTCACCGTTGCCGTGTCCGTCATAGCCCGGATTTCTCACAAAGGGCTGACTAGTTCGGTTTAATTAATCAGTTTAGCTGGATGTAAGTCACCTGAATCTGAATTGAAGGTCTTGATGTCTATCTTACGGGTTACTATCGTGTCAGTGTCATCAGCTTAGGACCCCCTACCCGAGATATGCCGAATTTAGCTCCGTCAAGTAGATTGGTTGATGCGAATCAACCTGTGGTTGAGTTGGTTAGGTGGACAGTGGTATCCTCAACCCATCAGGGTTCAAATCCTGGTGCTTGCATTATTCCTGGATTTATTTCAGGATTTCCGGCGCTCAGTCTCTCGGAGGTGCTCATAGGGGTAGCCCGCCGGCCCGCAAACTGCGTTTGCAGTTCATGCAAAACAGCTTTTGCGGGTCGGCTTGGGCTGGCACAGATGCAGAACCCCCCAAACGGAATATACTTTTTTACGGGTCAGCTTTGCGGGGTCTGCTCTTTGCGCTGCTGCATCCCGCGTATCATCAGCCCGTAAATATCAAATACAACATAATTCAACAATCGAAAACAAACTGAATTATTCCAATCAAACATAATACAATAATCAGCCGCATTACAAATAATTATTCAAATAACCGTAGCAAACTTAAATAGTGCAATACAAAATTTGTCATGAATACAAATACAAAAATAAATCATTGTCCAACCCTTTGTTAATGGTGCTCAATGAGATCTTCCTGAAGTTGAAAGTGGGTGTCTGCATTTTCAATCTCCTTGTATGTCTGAAGAAAAGCTCTAATGCGGTTTGGGTCTCTTGCTGATTTGACACGGCTACCCACATTGTCGTAAAAGAATTCTAAGTTCAATCCTCTCTCATCTTTAAGAATCATATTGTCCAGGATAACACAGAATGTCATTATGTTCTTCAAGGTTTTTTTATCCTAAAAACGAGCAGGACCACGGACAATGGCAAACCTAGATTGCAAAACACTGAATGCTCTTTCAATGTCTTTTCGGACTGCCTCTTGCACCCTTGCAAATTCACATTGTTTTTTTGTTTTGGGTTCTTTGATGCTCTTGACAAATGTGCACCAAGGAAGGTATATACCATCTGCAAGATAGTATCCCTTTGTGTATTCATGCCCATTGATAGTGTAGTTGCAAGCAGGAGCATCACCATTAGCAAGCCTAGCAAACAAATGAGACCGTTGCAACACATTGATATCATTGAGAGTGCCCGGCATACCAAAAGAGCAATGCCAAATCCATAAATCCTCGGATGCTACAGCTTCTAGCACAATTGTTGCATCACGAGACTTGCCACAATACATTCCTTGCCAAGCCTTGGGGCAATTTTTCCAATTCCAATGCATACAATCAATGCTACCTAGCATGCCAGGCCAACCTCTCCTCTCATTTGATGCCATCAATTTCTTTGTGTCATCTTCATTGGGTGCCCGAAGATACTCAGGACCAAAGACACGAATGATCACTTTCGCAAATCTACGCACAGAATCAATTGTGCTATCTTCACCAATGCGAAGATACTCATCGGCATAGTCAGCCGGAACGCCATATGCAATCACCCGCATAGCTGCGGAGATTTTTTTTATATGCACTAAATCCCTTTAAGCCCGCGACATTTCTTCTTTGAGTAAAATACCAGCAATTTTCCTCGCAAGCTTCAACAATTTTTACAAAGAGGGACCGGTGCATTCGGTACCTTCTCCGGAAGAGGTGCGGAGGATATGTAGGATTCTCTGAGAAATAGTCTTGCATCAACATCTCGTTCGCAAGATGGCGATTCCGAGGAATGCACAAATGACCGACAGTCGATCCTCGCCTCCTCTTCCGGTGCTCGTCTTCATGCTCCTTCACGGCAAGCGCCATGACTAATGTTTGCTGCCGGAAGTTCACAAGCATGCTCTCAACATCCGAGTCGTCCGAATCGGACGAATCGGATAGCAAGAACTTCTCGCACGGGGTCAACTCCATCTACACGCACACCGGCGCGTCAATCTACTACGCAGCTCACAAAAATCACAAAAAAGGGACTAACCGGTGGCAGCTGATTCCGGGCGGCAACGAGGGGGTGCGCTCGACGGTGGTCGATCCCCAACGGCGGCGGCGACGGGGGGCGGCTCTTCTCGCCGGATCCGGAGGGGCGGTGCAGCGGCTCGGCGCGGGAGGGTGTGGGGCGGCCCCCGGGCGCGATTCCGCACGTAGATATGGCCGGAATTGCCGGCGGCGGGCGGGCGGAAGCAAAGGGCGGGCGGCGGCGGAAGGAGGGGGAAAGCGCACGGGCTGAAATGTCCCTCCCGCCAACTGCTTCTCTCCGATGCAGGGCACCGCAGCCGCGAGGGGGAAACCCACGTTTTCCCGGATTGGGGCGGAGAATTTGCCGCACCCCCCAAAAATTTTTGCGGGCCGGGGCAGGATGCGGGGTCTGGTCGGGCAGGCTTTCCGGCCCGAACCCGCATTTTGGCGGTTATTTTGCGGGTCGGGGGCGGATGCGGGGTCTGCTAGAGTTGCTCTAAGTTGGTTCGTAAGTTTTCTCCGGCAGTGCGCGCATCGGTTGGCTGCATGATTCAGGGCTGCACATAGAACATATATTCAAAAAGATTAGGATTTCAATATGAATCCGACGTCAGTTTTTTTGGGTTGAAAATTTGACACCTTCAAATGTGTTGGATCCAGATCGAATGCATGCCAATTTTTCTGTTGATTTTTACGGTATATGACAATTTTTACTATAGAACATAACAAATCCTTATACATAAGTATGACAATTTCATCACTTTTCTGAGAGAGTAGTCTTCTTGTATTCGGTGTGCTGTGCACCTACAACATTGTTCGCAATGCCGATAGGTTCTCTTGTAACTGATATATTCTATCTTCTATAAAAATATGGTACGCAATTTGAGTTCTTTAAAAAAACATTTTTACCTATTTTTGCATGCCAATTTTAATCGTCACTTTTTTAGAGCTAAAAAAGTGCATGTACGAATCTTAACATTTCCAAAAATTTGAACAACTAAACAAGTCAGCAGGTTCATGTTCTCAATGTTAGTACGTATCCTTGTCCTTTATGTAACCGAGCAGCCACTGGCGAAGCTACGTGTTGATAAAATCGGCCGTGACCCGCCCAGCTCATAGCAATTACAGTGGAGATTTGAGAGTAAACTCAGCCATGAGCTTTAAAATTATGGGTCTTCCTTTGTACCGGCCCGCCCTTGTTTTCTACCGTAGCTCCGCCACTGCGAGCAGCCACGTCCACACGGATTTTTGTTCGTTTGCTGGCCCCGTATTGAGCCACACCATCAGTGGTTGACAGGGACCTTCCACGTCGATCGTCGGGTCCATCCAGTGAAGCGCATATCTCTACTTTTAATGGAGCAGTTGGTAGTCTCGCTTCCAGGTTTTTTTTCGTCTCATCTTTCATGGTTTTTTTTTTGGTACCTACTCCCACCTCACACTGAGCTGCCACGAACCGAAAAAACCTCGTACCGAGGCCCCCACCCGCCCCCACGCACTCCAGGGCCTAACCTCGTACCGAGGCTCCCTGTTTCGTCGGTTTTTTCGTTTGGTTTATTTTCATCTCATCTCTCACCACCCCTCCCACCTTAACTTTTTCTTTTTCCCACTTAAAACCGAATCACGTCCGATTCTCCTTCCATTTATTCGTGCTTGCTTTGGCAGGTGTCGATTCAATTCAATCATGTAAATATTTTGGCAAGTTCTGATTCAGTAAATCGAGAGCAATCAGCGTAGCCGGATTCGGTAATTGGTAATTGAAATCGTAGGCAAGAGATCTCCTCGTCCATCAGTGCGAACTTCCTTTTTTTTACAATATGAGTCCCACCTTCCTAGCGCCAAAGTGTAATATATGGAAACAAACTCAATGAATTATAACAGTAATTAACCCGATTATTACATACCAAACATCAGGTACGTCATTAATTCGCTTCCTTTCCTTCCCTTCGTCCCTCAATCCCATGCTCATGGCGCTATAGTGGCGGAGTCGCCGATGGCGACGAGGACATCCCGTGGCAGCCCCTGAAGAACTAACACGACCCAAGATATGGGTGAGTTCTCATGATCTCCATCCTACTCCCTCACTTCCTCCAAATTCCTTGATCCCGTTCACGCTCTGATCCGAAGGCCGATGCAGCTCTGTCCGATTGACAATGCAGGTTCGGGATCACTCCTTTCAGCGCCCACTCTTGGAAGAATCGGCAGCATGCCATGCAGATCGATCCCGGCCGAGATCACGGGATGCTTGCACGGGGCTCGCCAAGATTGCTATTCTGAACTTTTTTGTGAACAAATGAAGAGTGGGACAGGATCCACACTTGTGCTAATATACTTGTGTGGTTGCGGGTTTTGTTTTAAAAATCCAATTGTTGTTTATCTTTTTTCGTCCCACCTTCCATGGTTTTTTTTGGTACCTGCTCCCACCTCAAACTGAGCCGCCACGAACCGAAAAAACCTCGTACCGAGGCCCCCACCCGCCCCCACGCACTCCAGGGCCTAACCTCATACCGAGGCTCCCTGTTTCATCGGTTTTTTTCGTTTGGTTTATTTTCGTCTCATCTCTCACCACCCCTCCCACCTTAACTTTTTCTTTTTCCCACTTAAAACCGAATCACGTCCGATTCTCCTTCCATTTATTCGTGCTTGCTTTGGCAGGTGTCGATTCAATTCAATCATGTAAATATTTTGGCAAGTTCTGATTCAGTAAATCGAGAGCAATCAGCGTAGCCGGATTCGGTAATTGGTAATTGAAATCGTAGGCAAGAGATCTCCTCGTCCATCAGTGCGAACTTCCTTTTTTTTACAATATGAGTCACACCTTCCTAGCGCCAAAGTGTAATATATGGAAACAAACACAATGAATTATAACAGTAGTTAACCCGATTATTACATACCAAACATCAGGTACGTCATTAATTCGCTTCCTTTCCTTCTCTTCGTCCCTCAATCCCACGCTCATGGCGCTATAGTGGCGGAGTCGCCAATGGCGACGAGGACAGCCCGTGGCAGCCCCCGAAGAACTAACACGACCCAAGATATGGGTGAGTTCTCATGATCTCCATCCTACTCCCTCACTTCCTCCAAATTCCTCGATCCCGTTCATGCTCTGATCCGAAGGCCGATGCAGCTCTGTCCGATTGACAATGCAGGTTCGGGATCATTCCTTTCAGCGCCCACTCTTGGAAGAATCAGCAGCATGCCATGCAGATCGATCCCGGCCGAGATCACGGGATGCTTGCACGGGGCTCGCCAAGATTGCTATTCTGAACTTTTTTGTGAACAAATGAAGAGTCACTAGTGCAGAACCGGGCAATAGCACCGGTTCGTAAGGCTCTATAGTGCCGGTTACATAACCGGCACTAATTTGT